>CM077643.1:31332604-32710104 GCA_039707465.1 Rhabdophis nuchalis
GACTTCAGAATCTAGAGCTAGGAAAGAATGACTGTCCCAAAGTCAGCGAGCCAATTTTCATGACTCATAGAGGACTAAAACCTTCACCTCGCTAGGAAGGAAGGAAGGAAGGAAGGAAGGAAGGAAGGAAGGAAGGAAGGAAGGAAGGAAGGAAGGAAGGAAGGAAGGAAGAAAGGCAGGCAGGCAGGCAGGCAGGCAGGCAGGCAGGCAGGCAGGCAGGAAGGAAGGAAGGAAGGAAGGAAGGAAGGAAGGAAGGAAGGAAGGAAGGAAGGAAGTTTGATGTGTAAGCTCAGTTATGCTACCATATAGTTTCTTCTTAGAAGCAGATTCTTTAGGAAAAACCTTTCTGACTCATTTTGCAATTCTCTACAAGCAAAACATGTGCTATATCTGTGAGTTTTCTCCCCCCCCAACTAAAAACATACCGTATGTTTAAGCAGTTTATCAACCTCTGGCCAGCTGACAGCTGCTTTCTGATATATATTTTTTCAACTTGGACACTTCCTTTCCTTCCCCCTTCTTTTTCTCAGTTCCACCTCCTCTCCTTCTGCGTCTTCCTCATCACCAACTGGAGAAGTACTTGAGCCCAGTAAAAAAAATTAAACAAATTACATTTTAATTTTAGAAAAATACCTGCAGGATCATTCATTGCTACCCCCTTCTACCCTCAACACGTGTGCATAAATGCACTGGAAAACTTGAAGGCTAGAAAGATCCTAGAAGCTTGATCAAGAAAGCACTGCGCTGTTTCCCTGAAAATAAGCCCATCCCAGATAATAAGCCCAATTGGGCTTTTGAGCGCATGCGCTAAAATAAGCCCTGCCCCCCAAAATATTGCAACACAGCAACAGCCATGAGGTGACCACGCTCGCCGCCTCCTGCATCGCAAAGATAATAAGACCTCCCTGAAAATAAGGCCAAGCGCTTATTTTTTGAGGGCGAGGGGAATAAGACCCTGTCTTATTTTCGGAGAAACACAGTATTTGATGTTTGCAAATATGTTAAGCATTGCTTTTCACTGCAATAGCTCTGTGAGGGCGAGGGGAATAAGACCCTGTCTTATTTTCGGAGAAACACAGTATTTGATGTTTGCAAATATGTTAAGCATTGCTTTTCACTGCAATAGCTCTGTGGTTTAGTTTTAAAATAATTAGATAAATCTGAATACAGTTTATTTATTTATTTTATTTATTTATTATATTTATATCCCGCCCTTCTCCGCAGAGGACCCAGGGCGGCGCACAGGAAATTTAAAAAACATATAAAATACAAAGATAAATACATAATTTAAAATAGAAATTAAACTATCTTGTCCTATGCTAAAAGCCAAATTTTAAAATACCCAATTTAAAACTTTCTAAAAAGTCCCCGTGGGAGGTTAGGGTAGGCCGGCTTGTTGAAACAGGTATGTCTTTAGACATTGGCGGAAGAGGCGGAGGTCGGTGATGGTGCGTAATTCGGGGGGTAGGTCGTTCCAAAGGGCTGGGCCCGCCACAGAGAAGGCTCTTCCCCTGGGTGTCACCAGTCGGCATTGTCCGGCCGACGGCACCCTGAGAAGGCCCTCTCTGTGGGAGCGTATCGGTCTAAGGGATATATGGGGGATGTTAAACATTTACCCCTCACTGTTAGGTCAATATGGTTAAGCATTCACACACCTGACTGCTGCCAATAGTTCTACTGCAGGGGTCCCCAACCTTTGCAATTTTAAGTCTGAAGGACTTCAGCTACCAGACTTCTCCAGCCAGCTTTGCTGGCTGGAGAATTCTGGGAGCTGAAGTCCTTCAGACTTAAAGTTGCAAAGGTTGGGGACCTGTTCTACTGGATTTGTGTTCTGCCTGTGCTATTTTCCAATTGCTTCCTTTAAGGATAAGTCATTCCAAGTCTCTGCAATGGGGAGCAATTGGTCATTCCTAATACAGAAGCAGAGTTGAGAGGCTGTCACAGAGGAGGGGGGGGGGTGTCAACCCAAAGGCCGAACAAGGAACAATAGATGGAAACTGATCAAGGAGAGATAAAGTCCCTTCCAACTCTGTTATTCGGTATACAAACTCGACAAACTTGAACATTCTTTATGAAATTCAATGGTGAAAAGAGTAAGGGTCTACATTTAGGCAAGAAAAACGAAATGCACAGGTGCAGTATAGGTGGTACCTTGCTCAATAGCAATAAATGTGCAAGGGATCTTGGAGTCCTAGTAAACAACCATTTAAATATGAGCCAGCAGTGTGCAGCAGCTGCCAAAAAAGTCAACACAGTTCTAGGCTGCATAAACAGGGATAGAATCAAGATCACGTGAAGTGTTAATGCCACTTTATAATGCCTTGGTAAGGCCACACTTGGAATCCTGCATCCAGTTTTGGTCGCCACGATGTAGAAAAGACGTGGAGACTCTAGAAAGAGTGCAGAGAAGAGCAACCAAGATGACTAGGGGACTGGAGACTAAAACATATGAAGAACGGTTGCAGGAGCTGGGTATGTCTAGTTTGATGAAGAGAAGGACCAGGGGAGACATGATAGCAGTCTTCCAATATCTCAGGGGTTCCCCCAAAGAAGAGAGAGTCAATCTATTCTCCAAAGCAGCTGATGGTAGAACAAGAAGCAATGGGTGGAAACTAATCAAGAAGAGAAGCAACTTAGAACTAAGGAGAAATTTCCTGACAGTTAGAACAATTAACCTCTGGAACAGCTTGCCTCCAGAAGTTGTGAATGCCCCAACCCTGGAAGTCTTTAAGAAGATGTTGGATAGCCATTTGTCTGAAACGGTATAGGGTTTCCTGCCTAGGCAGGGGGTTGGACTAGAAGACCTACAAGGTCCCTTCCAACTCTGCTATTGTATTGTATTGTATTGTATTGTATTGTATTGTATTGTATTGTATTGTATTGTATTGTATTGTATTGTATTGTATTGTATTGTATTGTATTGTATAGATATGACCCAGCCGTGTGCAGCAGCTGCCAAAAAAGCCAACACAGTTCTAGGCTGCATAAACAGAGAGATAGAATCAAGATCACATGAAGGGTTAATACCACTTTATAAGGCCTTGGTAAAGCCACACTTGGAATAAGGCATCCAGTTTTGGTCGCCGCAATGTAGAAAAGATGTGGAGACTCTAGAAAGAGTGCAGAGAAGAGCAACAAAGAGAATTAGGGGACTGGAGGCTAAAACATATGAAGAACGGTTGCAGAAACTGGGTGTGTCTAGAATGAAAAGAAGGACTAAGGGAGACATGATAGCAGTGTTCCAATATCTCAGGGGCTGCCACAAAGAAGAGGGACTCAAACTATCTTCTTAAGGGTTACAACCTACCGTGATGTAGGTGCAAATTTGGAATTTATTGTCTAGTCTTGAGCAAAGTACAAAAACGAATAATAATGGAAAGCCAGTTTGGTCTAGCGATTAAGGCACCAGGAGATTGTGAGTTCTAGTTCGCAACTTAAGACGTGAAAGCTCACTGGGTGACCTTGGGCCGATTACCAGAATACCGACTTCTTGTCCCGTCTCAGGCATGAAAGCCCGGTTGGGTAACTTGGGACCAATCAACAGAGGACAGTGAATTCTAGCCCTGCCTTAGGAATGAAAGCCAGCTGCGTGACTTTGAGTCCATCACTTTCTCTCAGGCCAGCCCACCTCACAGGATGGTTGTTGTGGGGAATATAGTAGGGGGAAGTGTATTAGCTATGTTCATTTATAAAAATAATAAAGGCAGGATTAAAAAAAAAATCAAAGAGCCATTCAGATTCACCTATGTTGCACAGCTTAAATGTTGAAAAAGGAAAAAATAAAAAAACCTCACAACCTCGTCTTTATTAAACTGTGCTTGGCTGATTAATGTTTTGATAGATCGCCAAATCAGAAGAGCATTTTCCAGACTGGAAGCGGGCCAGCATACTAGATTTCATATCCCTATTCTTAGAAAACTGCGCGGAGGCTTTAAGGATGACTGTGCAGGCGAGGCTTGGGTTTTATGTGTCCAAGTGTGAATGAAGCATTTCGAGTGAGGGAAACTCAATTGCTATTTAAAAACCTGAGAAAATTCTTCTCCAAAGCCTTTCTGGTTTTTTTCCAAAGGCAGTTCTAGATTTTGAATAAAGGCGTAAAGAAATGGAAGAAAAAGGGACAGGGCAATGCTCAGAGTTTAATTATTGTTTGTTGATGATGATAATAATAATAATAATAATAATAATAATAATAATAATAATAATAATAATAATAATAATAATAATAATAATAATAATAATGTGAATGCAGCAAAATCGCACAAACTGATTACAAAGCTAGACATGACCGAGTTGTTAATTTAATCCACTGGTCATTATGTAAAAAATATGGTTTACCTGTATCCAGGAAGTCTTGGGAACACAAAGTAGAAAAGGTTATCGAGAATGAGAGGGTGAAGATCTTGTGGGACTTTTGAATACAAACAGACCGTCATTTGGAGCACAACACACCAGATATCACGGTTGTAGAGGGCCGAAGTGTACAGTTCATTGATATCGCTGTTCCTGGAGATGCCAGAGTCGAAGAAAAAGAACTAGAAAAAAATCATGAAATATCGCGACCTGGCCATCGAAACCACACGGTTATGGATGAAGCATGTCACAGTGACACCCATTGTCATCGGGGCACTTGGCACCATGTCCAAGAATTGTAATAAATATCTCAGCAAATTGCAGCTTCCTGCAATAACACCCGCGGAACTGCAAAAAACGGAGCTACTTGGCACATGTTATATTCTACGTTGATACTTGGTTGATACCTAGGATGCTGGCAGCAAACTGTATCAACAATTAGCACCAGTCAATAGTATTTGTAATATGCATTTTTAAATGTTCAGTTGGCTGAGTTTCATGTTTTATGAATAAAGATAATAACAACAACAACAACAACAACAACAACAACGAGGGAACTTGCAAAAATGGACAGGAGGAAGTTGGAAAAAAATGCCTTCTCAAAAACCAGCTAGCTTTGGTCTATTTCTATCCAATCAATCATGTACTGTGACTTTTAGCTTCCAATCAAGACTTCAGCTAATTAGATTATCCATATAAATCAAACTCAATAAATAAATAAAATCCACCCATTTTGCCTCTGTTTCCCATTTATGCAGTTCCCTCATCTATGATAGATTTTTCCTCCTCCTCCTCCTCCTCCTCCTCCTCCTCCTCCTCCTCCTCCTCCTCCTCCTCCTCCTCCTCCTCCTGTTTTCCCCACAGTTCCAGGGCCAATAAGTGCCATCTTGCATGATTAAACTCAGCATCTGGATCCAACTGGAGATTTCTCACGTCCATATTTATTGTATCTTGCCATCTCTGCTTTGGCCTTCCACGCAGGTGCTTGCTATTTATATTAAAATGGAAGGTTACAGTGTAGGGTGCTGCTTTGATATGAACATGGTCATATCAAATTGCTTTTCTCCAGTATGCATGTGCACCAAAGGCAAATTCCTTGGGGTCCAATCACACTTGGCCAATAAAGAATTGAATTCTGTTGAATTCTATTCTGTCCTGTCCTGTCCTATCCTATCCTATCCTATCCTATCCTATCCTATCCTATCCTGTCCTGTCCTGTCCTGTCACTGATAGTGTGCCCAAATGGGCCCGCACAGTGCCCATTTGCTTCCAAACTTTGCCATTGCCGACATGGTCAAGGAAAGAAATGCCTAATGCAAGGTGACCAGACGTCCCGCTTTTGGCGGGACTGTCCCGATTTTTAACAATTTGTCCCGCAGCCCGCGGCATTTTTAAAAAGTCCCGATTTTTGGAAAGAATGCACGACAAGCTAGGGGAACGGCGGGAGAACGGGAAGGGAATATACGGTTTTCGGCGGCCATGTGGCTATTTCGCCAGGATATGAGTACTATTTTTGCGTTCTATGAAAAATTTTGTTGCTCCATATAGACCAAATTTTTAATCAAGAAACACCCCCCCACACACACATTAATGGTGTCCCGCTTTACCAATGTTGAAATCTGGTCACCTTAGCCCAGTGCTTCTCAATTATTTTCTGTCATGCCCCCCTAGGAAGAAGAAAACATTTCGCGCCCCCCGCGCGACTGTAAATAGTATCATCCGGATCTAAAAGTCACACAGGCGGGTTTGGCTAATCAGGATAGAGCATCATGTCTATCCAATCGGGTCTGTTCTCCTCGAAAGGGAGGAGAATGCGCAGTCACAGAGACATAAACACGGGGCTTGGCTTGTTATGACAGTGTTTGCCGAGGTCAAACGCGCCCCCCTTTACGGAGCCTCGCGCCCCACTATTTGAGAAGCACTGCCTTAGCCTAATGACACATCAAGCAAGCAGATCTCCATGGCATGTAAAGAGCACTCAATACATTTGGTGATCGGCCAGTACTCGGCACTATCTAGAACTTCTGGGCACCCCATTCTCCATTCCCAAAGTCTCAAAAATCAATGCTGAGTTGCTGCTATTTTCCCATGGATAGTAGGAAAGATTGCAAGTGTTCTAGCCATCCAACATGTGGCTGAACTTCATCTCTAGATATTCTTTTAAGATGAGCAAAACGATGAAGCGTTGGCCTTAAAATATCAACTAAATAGATCTCAATCGTGCTAAAAGGCCTGAGCTGTGTTATTTTTCTATCTGCTCAGCCAGAATACCAAGCGGGTGATATGGCCACAGGTCCTTGGGAGCAGTTGGAGCAAAGTGAAGAAGACTCAGATTTTGTGAAAGAGGAGGAAAGCATTGACCATCACCTGAAAGAACGCAATAAAAAAGGTAGGGCTGTGTTCAGCATGTGAGCTGAGGTTTGTGTTGTGGATTTATCATGGCTGCTAAGGAAAACGTCTCAAATGTATTTACCGTATTTTTCGGACCATAAAACGCACCCTTTTCCTCTCAAAAAAGAGGGTGAAAATCTGGGTGCGTCTTATAGACCGAATGCAGCATTCTGGGCCTACTGAAACCCTGCCCCCTTTGCAAAAATGGACGTGCAGAGGGTTTGGGAGGCTTGCAAAGTGCTCCTGGGGGCTGGGGAGGGTAAAAAAACCAGCCCATTTTTCCAAAAAAGGGCCCGGTTTTTGCTCATTTTTGCCCCCCACCATCCCCCAGGAGCACTCTACAAGCCTCTTAAAGCCTCTGTATGCCTTTTTTTGTGTGCAAAAGATGGCACATTTTTGAAAATAACGGGCTGTTTTTTTCTCGTTTTTGCCCCACCCAGCCCCCAGGAGCACTCCACAAGCCCCCCAAAGATTTGCATCCTACCCCCCTTTTTTTGCAAAAAAACCCCAAGGTGTGCAGAGTGCTTGGGAGGCCTGCAGAGTGCAAAAAATTTTTTTTTCTTTTTAATTTACCTCTTCAAAATCATGGTGCGTCTTATACGCCGAAAAATACAGTAGGTAGAACAGGGCCCAGCACTTTTTTTTTTCTCCAAACAAGGTAGCCCTTGACTTAAAACCACAATTTGGGATCAGAACTTCTGCAAGGTGCCTGTGCCCAATTTTATAGTTGTTAAGTGAATCACTGCAGTTGTTAAGTGAAGCAAGTGGTCATTAAGCAAATGCAGCTTCTCCCATCAAACTTTATCGGAACCTTTGTTGGAGGGGGCTATCACAGTGTTCCAGTATCTCAGGGGCTGCCACAAAGAAGACGGAGTCAAGCTATTCTCCAAAGCACCTGAGGGCAGAACAAAAACTAATAGGTAGGTATTAAATCTTCTTGCCAAAATTGGATAGAAAATGGACAGAAAACAGGGCCAAAAATGCTGGCAGAGTGCTGCAGGAGAACATGGAAGGTGAAAACAGGGGGGGGGGCACACACGGACTCCCGGTGCCCCGTTTTGGCTGTCAGGGTGCTGCAGGAGGCCCCTCCAGCCCAGGCGTGGTATTCACTTACCTTCCCTACCAGTTTGCAAACGTGAGCGCATCCGCATATGTGCTCAGCCTTCCGCGCAGGCACTCTGGCTAAAAAAAAGTGCCTAAATGGGATGCCATAGAACTGGGGTGAGTGGACAGAGCCAGCCCGCGATTTCCGCTACTGGTTTGGGCAAACCAGCAGAATACCACCTTCCCCCCGCCCCCCGGTCAGCCTGCAGAAGAGAACTACGATGCTGATCCGGCCCTCGAAGAAATCCAGTTTGACACCCCCGATATAAGGTCTCCTGCTTGGGCAGTGGCTTGGACTAGAAGACCTCTGAGGTCCTTCCAATGCTACGATTCTAAGATCTCAAAACCCAAGGATAATGTAAATCAGTCTGTTATCAGTGGGTTTATATAAATATCCCTTTATTGAGAGGGCACAAAAACACGGTCTCTTCATGCTTGCATGAAGAAACGCAATGAAAAATTCCCTGAGCTCACAAAAGAAAAGTGAAATATAAGCACAATCAATGAAAACCATGAATAAATGCAGGGATGGGTGTGTTTTAACAGATGCCAAGATACCTGCAAGTCAAGAAGAAGTGAACGGCACCACAAACGTAAGTAGCCGAGCGTTGGGGCCTGTTTTAAAAGTTGCTTCACAAGACACGTCTGCCTCTAGGCCTTGAGGTATCCCTCCAAATCTGAAAAGAATCTGAACTAAACGCGTTTGCTTCCAACTCCTGATATTTGCCTCCAGACGGAATGATTATTACAGCATTTTTGTGATGGGCAACTAACTCTATCCAAATAAAACAGCTGGGAAAGGGTATGAGAGCAGGAGAATTTGACCTCTGTGGTGGCCTGCCAGCAGTCAGCGGAGCTGGCAGCAGAGTTGGGCAGTAAGAAGGTTGGGGAGGAGCATAGAGCAGTCCTGGAGTCTGGGGAAGGCTCGGACGTGGGCTCTGCGTCGGAGGCAGAGATGGGGCCAGGGGCGCCTGGCAGTTCTCAACTGCCTTCGGAGCTAGACAGCAGTGAGGCAGAGGAACAGCTGGGGCCTGTTCCCCATGTGCGCATGTGCAGAGCTGCCAGAAGAAAAGAACAGCTAAGAAACCAGGGCGACTTGGAAGTAAAGCCCCAGGTGGACGGTGAATGGCCCCTCCCATAGGAAATAAAAGAGGAGCGAAGGGGAGTGGGTTTTTGCAGGAAACAATTCATTCGTTCGTTCATTTCAGGAGTGTGAAGATCTGTCCGTGAATCTCAGAGACTCTGTGCCAAGTCTTTCCTCGCACAGCACCTGATTTACATGGCAGTTTTCCAAGCTAGATGAGGTCTGTGGTCATAACTTCACCTCTGAAAGGCTGTTTGCCAGGCCTTGGCTGAATGGGAATGAGAGGAATTCACATTCGTTTAATAAAAGGGGTTTTATTAGGACCAGGAATCTGCTTTGTGCTTTTTACAATACAATAGCAGAGTTGGAAGGGACCTTGGAGGTCATCTAGTCCAACCCCCTGTCTAGGCAGGAAGCCCTATACCGTTTCAGACAAATGGCTATCCAACATCCTTTTAAAGACTTGCAGTGTTGGGGCATTCACAACTTCTGGAGGCAACTTCTGTTCCACTGATTTAATTGTTCTAACTGTCAGGAAATTTCTCCTCAGTTCTAAGTTGCTTCTCTCCTTTTGGGGAAGGCTAGATCAGAACAACCTCTTGCTAAGACACGGGACTCGGTTGCCAGCCTTCCCAGCATTTCTGAGCCGCCCGGGCTTTTGAAATTATTTACGTAATGCTTACATTTATATGCCGTGTTCGATCTCGGGAACAGAGGGAATCCAGACACAGGCTAGCGAACAAACAAGCCGTTTATTGGCAAGGATAGCGTAGACGCGAAGAACTATGTACAGAAACAAAAGGAGTGCGGTAGACAGGGGCTCCCGCATTTGACAGCTATTTATACGCGAGCGAGCTGTCAAACGGGGAGCCAATCAGGCCGCGTCTGGACCAAGTTTCCCGCCAGCCGCGTCTGGGCCAATCAGACGCGACTGGCAGTTACAGGCTGGCTACAGCCTGTTACCATGGTCCTTCCCGGCAGAGTGGAAGACCTGCGGCTGGTCGTATGTCGAGACCAGTCGCAAGTCGAGGACTCTACATGCCGCCCATCTCAATGTTGAGTAACACTGTTTTTTTGCATAGCACAAGTGGATCGTTTGTGTTTGGTTCAGGACCTTCTCCCTCAACTCCTGAAAAAGACAGGAACCATTGTCAGTTGGTCCCAATATTGTTGCCAAGCGAACTCCTAAATCTCCAGGCCAGCTGAGGACAACCAGTCCTCCCGAGCTGAGTGCTGATGGACACAGGCAGACCAGCTGCAGGTCATTTGACCAAGTCATTTGCAACTTTGTCTTTCTTCTTGTACTGGTTATAGAAAACTTGAAATGCCCCTCTGTGTGTCTTTTTAAAACGTTTGCTGGGTGTATCTTTATGAACATTTAAAGCATTTCCTAAAGGTACTTGCCGTAGGAAAGTTTGGGAGAGATCCCAACCCAATTTAAATTTACATAGACAGGAGACCTCGTGAGGTGCAAAATTTATTTTTTATTTATCAAATTTATATACCACACCTATCTTCCGATGGGACTCAGGGCGGTGCACAGGAAAGGAATGAAATGTAAAAAACAATAAATACAGAAATATTAAAAATAAATTAAATTAAGTTGAACCCGTGCTAAAATTATCAATTAAAACCCATTTCTAAAACAAGATTAAAATTTTGCCAGGCCGGCCTCGTGAAAGAGGTATGTTTTTAGAACCCGGCGGAAGAGGCGCAGGTCCGTAACTGTACGAAGGTCGGGTGGTAGGCCATTCCAGAGGGCAGGAGCTGCCATAGAGAAGGCTCTCACCCTGGGGGCCGCCAGACGGCATTGTCCAGCAGACGGCACCCTGATGAGGCCCACCCTGTGAGAGCGGACAGGTCGAAGGGAGGTATGTGGTAGGAGACGGTCCCGCAGATAACCAGGTCCCATGCCATGGAGCGCTTTGAAGGTGGTTACCAACACCTTGAAGCCAGTGGTGGGTTTCTGCAGGCTCGCACCTACTCGCAAGAGCCGGTTGGTGAAATTTAGGGAACAGGTGAGAGGGGGTTCCACTGGCGTACCTGGAAGTAAATCTGGCCCGCCGCTGCCAGTGACCCAACGGGAAGGAAAGGAAAGGAAAGGAAAGGGAGGAAGAAAGGAAAGGAAGAAAGAAAGAAAGAAAGAAAGAAAGAAAGAAAGAAAGAAAGAAAGAAAGAAAGAAAGAAATAATTTATCATCACAATTGAGTCCAAAATTTTGGTTGCTAAGCAAGAGCGTTGTTAAATGAGTTTCACCACATTTTAAAAGGTGGCCACTCCCACCCTGTCACATGACTGCCAAGCCACGCCCACAAAATAGGCCACACCTACAGAGTAGGTTCTAAAAAATTTGAATCCCACCACTGCTTGAAGCGCACCCGGAAGGCCACAGGCAGCCAGTGCAGCTCACGCAGGAGAGGTGTTACATGGGAGTATCTCGACACTCCCAAAATCCCCCGTGCGGCTGCGTTCTGGACTAGCTGGAGCTAGTCCAAAATGTATGTATTTTTCCTTCCACTGCTATAATAAATTAGGTAACAAAGAATAAACTCTCAGGGTGCATTTTACTTGATGATCCAGATGTCAGTTTTCTTCAGAATGAAGAAAAGTTACGCATTAAGAGTTGAGGTCAACGCAGGAATTGAACACAGTACAGCAAGTCAGTATAACTTGCTGTAACTGGAACCGAACTGTAACTTACGTAACTGGAACTGAAAATTGAATTGCTAAGTGATGTGATTGTGAGATGTTACATCACATTGTGACAGCAATACCAGCCCCCACGGCTGTCATTAAGCGAGGACATCATGCGATCATGACTTGAAACTGCCCCTTGGCTTCCAACAAGCAAACTACTTAAAAAAGGTAAAGGTTCCCCTCGCACAGATGTGCTAGTCGTTTCCGATTCTAGGGGGCGATGCTCATCTCCATTTCAAAGCCGAAGAGCCAGCACTGTCCGAAGACGTCTGTGATCACGTGGCCGGCATGACTAAATGCCAAAGGCCCACAGAACGCTGTTACCTTCCCACCAAAGGTGGTTCCTATTTTTCTACGTACATTTTTACATGCTTTCGAACTGCTAGATTGGCAGAGGCTGGGACAAGTCACGGGAGCTCACTCTCTTACATGGTGCTAGGGATTTGAACCGCCAAACTGCCAGACCTTCCTTGATATTGGACTTTAAATATTGGACTTAATACAATACAATACAATAGCAGAGTTAGAAGGGACCTTGGAGATCATCTAGTCCAGGGGTCTGCAAAGTCGGCCCTTTTAAGACTGGTGGACTTCAACTCCCAGAGTTCCCCAGCCAGCTATGCTGGGAGTTGAAGTCCACCAGTTGAAGTCCACCAACTCTGGGAGTTGAAGTCCACCAGTCTTAAAAGAGCCGACTTTGCAGACCCCTGATCTAGTCCAACTTCCTGCCTAGGCAGGAAGCTTTATACCATTTCAGACAAATGGCTATCCAACATCTTCTTAAAGACTTCCATTGTTGGAGCATTCACAACTGTTCCACTGGTTAATTGTTCTAACTGTCAGGAAATTTCTCCTCAGTTCTAAGTTGCTTCTCTCCTGGATTAGTTTCCACCCATTGCTTCTTGTTCTGCCCTCAGGTGCCTTGGAGAATAGTTTGACTCCCTCTTCTTTGTGGCAGCCCCTGAGATATCGGAAGACTGCTATCATGTCTCCCCTAGTCCTTCTTTTCATTAAACCAGACATAACCACCACTTGATGATGGTCACAATACCAAACACTTCAATTCTTACACACTAGGCAGTCGAAATAGAGAAGAGTTCACAAAGCAGAGAATTTTATCTCAGGCAGAAAAAGCAGCCAAGGACACTGGCATTCCAGCGAAGCTGACCCACGAAGAAATTCACGTAAAAAGAAACTTATTGTCCAACCCGTAATGTACAAAGAAAACCTATTCCTTGGCTCCTTGAATTTGACAATGCTTAACAAAAGCTTGACCTTCTCTCTGGGTCTCTCGTGCAAGATCTCTTCGTCCTGTAATAATAATGCGTAGCATTAATCCCGATAGTTTCCTGCATACCTGTTAAACGAAAGTACACTTCTATTTTATTTTCCCCACTGAAAGAAACTGTACAGAACTGGATTGCGGGACTGGATCTAGAAATGCAATTTCTATGAAAAGGGTTCAAATGCATACTCAGCTATGTAGATAAAACTTTATTGCGGTCGTGGACCAGAAAACAAGATAAACAAATCACATGGGGATATACAGCCGAGCCCCACTGAAGGGTGGGAGACAACAGGCAAAATCGATGACAAAGACCATGCTGTCGACCGTACCATCTAACCAGTGGTGGGTTTCTGCAAGCTCGCACCTACTTGCGAGAGCCGGTTGGTGAGATTTAGAGAACCGGTGAGAGGGGGTTCCACCGGCGGACCTGGAAGTAAATCTGGCCCGCCGCTGCCAGTGACCCAACGGGAAGGAAAGAAGAAAGGAAAGGAAAGAAGAAAGGAAAGGAAGGGAAGGGAAGGGAAGGGAGGAAGGAAGGAAGGAAGGAAGGAAGGAAGGAAGGAAGGAAGGAAGGAAGGAAGGAAGGAAGGAAGGAAGGAAGGAATAATTTATCATCACAATTGAGTCCAAAATTTTGGTTGCTAAGCAAGAGCGTTTTTAAATGAGTTTCACCACATTTTAAAAGGTGGCCACTCCCATCCTGTCACATGACTGCCAAGCCACGCCCACAAAATAGGCCACACCTACAGAGTAGGTTCTAAAAAAATTTGAAGCCCACCAAGCTGGCTGGAGAAGTCTAAAGGAGCTGAAGTCCTTTAGACTTAAAGTTGCAAAGGTTGGAGACCCCTGATCTAACCGTTATGGAAATTTAAATCTATGCTTTAGGAGTATGATCAGTTCAAATTGAGCATAAATAGTAGATACCGTGTAAAGGTTTACATGAGATCTACATATCAGCATCTGATGGTACCACCAAGTGGTACGCTGCAAACTGTCAGCACGACTGGTCTCCACCGGTGGGACCAACCCGACCCTTCCCACGGTTCTAATGTGCCAAGACTGCAGCAAAAAAAAATTTCAACCTTCAGTGTGGTCCTCAAGTCAGTGTCCCGGAGAAGAAGGCGAAGACTCTGATTTCCAGTTAGTCCAGGAAAACTTTGGCAAATAGGGGAAATAAGTTGTAGTCTTTCCTTCTGGTAGTAGGGGCATGTGAATACAATGTGAACTGGCGATTCCAGGGATTGACCGTCACATGAACAGTGAGTGGGCTTTACACCCCCTGAAAGTCTGCTATTGAGGGCATTCGAGGGGATCACGTTAAGGCGTGCCTTTAGAAATGCCAGCCTGTATTTAATGGAGGATAGCTCAGAGAGATCATACTCAGCTATAAAGCTGGGTGGCTCTCTAATTGAGTTCATGCAACCTGAAGGCAGAACAAGAAGCAATAGATGGAAAGTAGTATCTAATAAAATGAAATTCGATGGCGAAAAGTGTTGAGTCCCCAAGCCTATGTCCCAGACAGCTCGTCTGGTAACCTATGAGTCACCGCATTCCGGAACTGAGCCAGCAGCTGCAGTGATTAACAGAGACAAGCTGTCTGGAATCTGTCTGGAAAGGAGTTACAATGTTGCAAGTGCATTGCTAGGAGTTTCCTGCCTGGTAACTCTATATAAGAGGTTGCCAGAGAAGAAACCTTGCCAGTTGAATCTTGTGTGTGTTGTAAATAGTGTGAATAAACGTTCCTGTTGTTTTGACCATGCCTGAGTCGGAATCCTTTGTCTGATCTAACACTGGCGACGAAGGTGGGATTCAGGCCGTGGCCTTAGAACGCAACGGGTAACGAATACTTCAACAACAGAGCGTAGCGCGACGCACAGCCTCACCATGGCTACGGCGACAATGCCTCCGTTTGCACCGTTCGACCCGATGAAGGAACAATGGGCTTCCTTCTTAGCCCGGTTCGAGTGCTTCTTGATAGCCAGCGACTACGGCGAACTCGCGCCTGCCAGGAAGCTGAGCCTATTCCTCCAGTGCGGCGGCCCTGAATTGTTTGCTACCGCCCGAACCATAGCAGCACCCGCAGCGGTGCACGAAGTGCCGTGGGACGATCTCCTGGGCCGCCTGAGAGCACACTACGCGCCGGCGCCTTCCCGCATAGCGCATCGCTATGCATTCAGGCAATGTGTGCAACAGCCGCAACAGTCGGTAGCCGAGTTCCTGCAGAAATTGAGAGCGACCGCAATCCCCTGCGAGTTCCCTGCTGGCTTCCTGGAGGAATCCCTACTGGAGCAGTTTGTATGCGGCGTAAGAGACATCCGCCTAAAGCGCCGCTTGCTTTCAAAAACTGTCCTGACTCTCGAGCAAGCGGTGGAAGAAGCACGCGCGACAGAATTGTCGGAGATCTCCACATCCGACATGGGCCGCGTGCGCCCTCCTCTTTTCCCCACTCCACGAGCGTGTCTGGTAGACGAAATAGCGCCGCTGGATGAGCTGGAGGAGGAAGACCGTGGGGACTGCATGAGGGTGACCGGGCGCGTGCTGAATCGCGCATTCACACCGCAGCAGAAGTCCGGGAACTGCCTAGGCTGCGGAGGGGCCCACCAGAGACCAGAGTGCCCATTCAAGGCATCGGTGTGCCGCAGATGTGGCAGGAAAGGACACCTAGCAGCTGTGTGCCGTGCTGCCACTCCAGTGACAACGCCAGCTGCCGCCTCCAGAACCGTTCCACCAGGACAACGAGGGTCGCAGAAGTGTTCAGGACGCTACCAGCCACAGCCGACCGACTGCTTCGCGCTGGCGGAGATGCCCCCAGCTCTAAGCTACGACCAGGCAGAGAGTAGGAGACTGTCAACAGTGGTTTGCTTAGAGGGGGTGGGGGTAAAAATGGAAATAGATTCAGGGTCCTCTAGATCACTCATGTCCTGGGCGCATTTATTTAAGCTTTGCCCCAAGCTCAGGAAGCGGGATCTCGGCCCCACAGCGACGATCCTGAAAGATTACCAGGGCTCACAAATTCCCATTCTAGGTCTGCACAGAGTGAGAGTAGACTACGGCCCCTTCCACGGATCCCTTCCCATCCTGGTAGTGGCCAAACCCCTAGCTGCCTTGATCGGATTGGACTGGTTTCCAGCCTTGGGACTGTCAGTCCAAGGAGTACACAGCGTGCCAGCCAGTTCTCCGGTAGACGAAGTAATCAGAGAGTTCAACGACGTCTTTGATGGCAGCTTAGGAACGTACAAAGGCACTCCAGTTTCCCTAAATTTGGACCCCCAGGTTGCTCCAGTCCGCTTGAAGGCCCGCAGGCTGCCGTTCGCGCTGAAGCCCAAGGTTGAAGCGGAATTGGATCGATTGGTGGCGCAGGGCGTGCTCGAACCCGTCGATCAGGCGAAATGGGAGACCCCAATTGTGGTCCCCATTAAGCCCGACGGGTCCGTGAGGATCTGCGCCGACTATAAGTCGACGATCAACCTCGGGCTTCAGGCGAACCCATACCCGGTTCCGGTGGTGCAAGACCTACTCCACTCATTGGGACGAGGTCGAGTGTTCGCGAAACTGGATATGGCGCAGGCCTACCAACAGCTCCCGGTGGATGACGAGGCTGCGGAAGCGCAGACCATCGTGACCCACCGTGGGGCTTTCCGCTGTCGCCGTCTCCAATTCGGCGTGTCCGTAGCCCCGGGGATCTTCCAGAGCCTCATGGAGCGACTGCTCCATGGGCTCCCTGGCGTTGTACCGTATTTTGACGACGTCCTGATTGCTGCTTCCAGCATATCAGAACTCGCCAAAACGTTACGGAAGGTCCTCAGAGTTTTCAGGGGCGCGGGTTTAAAGTTGAAACGCAGCAAATGTACGTTTGCTGCGCCTAGGGTGGAATTCCTGGGTTTCATGATTGACGCCCAAGGAATTCACCCAACCCCCTCCAAGGTCGAGGCCATCCAAAAGGCCCCCACTCCTGCCTCCAAAACGGAGCTGCAGGCATTCCTCGGCCTTTTGAATTTCTACGCGCCGTTTATTCCCCATAAGGCATCGCTAGCCGAGCCGCTGCATCGGTTGCTCGACCGATCCGCGGCCTGGCACTGGGGCAGCCGCGAAGCACACGCGTTCGCGGCTGTCAAAGCCATGCTCACGTCAGATGCGGTACTAGTCCAGTACCATGACAGGCTTCCTCTGACGCTTGCGTGCGATGCCTCCCCTTTTGGCCTGGGGGCTGTCCTTAGCCACGTCTTTCCAGACGGCTCGGAAGCCCCCATTGCTTTTTACTCCCGGACAATGTCTCAAACGGAGAGAAACTACAGCCAAATCGACAAGGAGGCTTTGGCTGTAGTGTCCGGGATTAAGAAGTTCCACAATTACCTCTATGGGCGGACCTTTTCTGTTGTCACGGACCATAAGCCGCTCCTTGGGCTATTGGCCGGTGACCGTCCGACACCCCCCATCCTGTCGCCCAGGATGACCCGCTGGACGGAATTCCTGGCAGCGTATGACTATACGCTGCTATACCGTCCTGGCAAGCAGATAGGGCATGCTGATGCCCTAAGTCGCTGCCCTCTCCCGGGGCCGGATCCGGCCCCTGTGCCTGCTCTCTCTGTCCTGATGGTCGTGGAGTCGGACTTGCCCCTGTCCTCTTCCGCCGTTGCCGCTCACACCCGCGCAGACCCCGTCCTCGCCCAGGTCTGCCGATGGGTGCTGAGGGGCTGGCCTTCGGGCAGTGTGGCTGAAAACTTTCGGCCTTACAAGTCACGCCAGCTGGAGCTCTCGCTCCATTGCGGGTGCTTGTGTTGGGGAGATCGGGTCATCGTCCCTTCCCCTCTCCGGCACATGGTTCTTCAGTCGCTCCATGCCAACCACCCAGGCATCGTCCGTATGAAGGCATTGGCCCGGAGCTATGTCTGGTGGCCCGGCATGGACGCTGAAGTAGCGGAATGGGTGGCCGCCTGCTCCTCCTGCCAATCGTCCCGGCCGGCCCCGCCGGTCTCCCCGCCGAGGGAGTGGGACGCCCCCAGGTGCCCATGGTCCAGGCTCCACTTGGATTTCGCGGGTCCCTTCCATGGCCAGAATTTCCTCGTGGTGGTGGATGCGTTCTCACGCTGGGTGGAGGTGATTCTCATGGCTTCCACCACAGCGGAGAGCACGGTGCGTGCCTTGCGCCATCTGTTCGCGACCCACGGGTTGCCGGACGTCGTTGTGTCCGACAACGGACCCCAATTTCAATCCTCCACCTTCTTGGACTTTCTGGCCACCCAAGGGATCCGCCACGCGCCAGTCGCCCCTTATCACCCGGCGTCTAATGGACGCGCGGAAAGAGCCGTGCGCTCAGCCAAGGAAGCCTTGGCCCGTTTGGATAAAGGGGACTGGCAGGCAAGGGTGGCCGCGTACCTTTTGGGACAGCATGTCACACCTTGCCCAGCCACAGGGAAAAGCCCCGCGGAGCTCTTGATGGGCCGACGCTTGCGGACCACTCTGGACAGACTGCACCCCGATTACGACGGGTTGCAGAGGGGCAACCTGCAGATTCCCACTCCTCGTTTATTTGAAATTGGGGACCTGGTTTGGGCAAGGAACTTTTCAGGGGAGCCGCGATGGATTGCCGCAACCATTTTGGACGTAACCGGACCCTGTTCTTACAGAGTCGGCCTTCAGGATGGATCCGAGTGGCGGCGCCACCTGGATCAACTGAGGCGCCGCCTGCCCGAAACAGCAGTCACCACGCCAGGCCGTTCCTGCCCGTTGGCCCCCGTTGGGCCGTTGTTCTCTGCTCAAGCCGAGCAGTTGTTTGGAACCCCGGAGTCCCTAGCCGGTCCAGACCTCGTATCGGCGGGAACAGCACGCCAGGACCTCATAGCCCAATCTGACTCTCAGCTGGGGGCCTCGCCCATCGGGGAACCACCCTACCAGAATAATACTCGCCAGCAAATGCCAACTACCTCAAGCCCGGTCGCCACACCCCCTCACCCGGACTTGCTAGGGTCGCCATTGCCGCCTACGGCGACTCCACCTCCGAGGGCAGGCCGCGATGACGTAGGCGAAGGCTCCGTGTCCCACAGGGAGGAGCCTCCTCAAGAACTAAGGCGGTCAGGGCGGACCCGACACCGCCCCGCCTATCTGAACGACTACGCGTGCGCATGTACTGTGTTGGACAGAGAACCTAGACACATGCGCACTGACTATGGGGGAAGGAGTGTTGAGTCCCCAAGCCTATGTCCCAGACAGCTCGTCTGGTAACCTATGAGTCACCGCATTCCGGAACTGAGCCAGCAGCTGCAGTGATTAACAGAGACAAGCTGTCTGGAATCTGTCTGGAAAGGAGTTACAATGTTGCAAGTGCATTGCTAGGAGTTTCCTGCCTGGTAACTCTATATAAGAGGTTGCCAGAGAAGAAACCTTGCCAGTTGAATCTTGTGTGTGTTGTAAATAGTGTGAATAAACGTTCCTGTTGTTTTGACCATGCCTGAGTCGGAATCCTTTGTCTGATCTAACAAAAAGAGTAAGGTTCTACATTTAGGCAACAAAAATGAAATGGTACCAAGGTACCATAGGTATAGTATAGATGGTACCTTGCTCAATAGCAGTAACTGTGAAAGGGATCTTGGAGTCCTAGTGGACAACCATTTAAATATGAGCCAGCCGTGTGCACCAGCTGCCAAAAAAGCCAATACAGTTCTAGGCTGCATAAACAGAGGGATAGAATCAAGATCATGGGAAGTGTTAATACCACTTTATAAGGCCTTGGTAAGGCCACACTTGGAATGCGGCATCCAGTTCTGGTCGCCACTATGTAGAAAAGATGTGGAGACTCTGGGAAGAGTGCAGAGAAGAGCAACAAAGATGATTAGGGGACTGGAGACTAAAACATATGAAGAACGGTTGCAGGAACTGGGTATGTCTAGTTTAAGGTGACCAGACATCCCGCTTTTGGCGGGACAGTCCCGGTTCATCAGCAGATGTCCTGCGCCTCGCCGCCTCTTCAAAATGTCCCGCTTTTTGCAGGCAGGCAGCCGGCGCGGATAGCTGAGAGCACCGGCTCGGGCGGGGAGGGCGTCGGGGCCAAGGTGGGGGGCGCACACTCAGGCGCGGCATGCGCCTACGCAGAGGGCATTGGGGCTGAGGAGAGGGGGGGCGCTCCGGCGCAGCACACGCCTGTGCAGACTGCGTCGGGGCAGGGGCGCACTCCCACCGGCATAATGGGCTGAAAGCAGCCGGCTCGGGCCGCTTTCAGCTCGGGCGCTGAGAGCCGCCTTCCCCCTCCCCGCCCCAGCCGGCGGCTCTCAGCGCCGCCGGGCCGGGCCACCACCGCTGCCTTTAAAGAGGGCCCCGCGGGGGCGAGTGGGAGTGCGCCCCTGCCCCAACGCCCTCTGCGCAGGTGCACGCAGGCGCGTGCCCCCCCCCATCTGTCGACGGTGTCCCGCTTTGGGACTTTGAAAATCTGGTCACCTTAGTCTAGTTTAATGAAAAGAAGGACTAGGGGAGACATGATAGCAGTCTTCCAATATCTCAGTGGCTGCCACAAAGAAGAGGGAGTCAAACTCTTCTCCAAAGCACCTGAGGGCAGAACAAGAAGCAATGGGTGGAAACTAATCAAGGAGAGAAGCAACTTAGAACTGAGGAGAAATTTCCTGGCAGTCAGAACAATTAATCAGTGGAACAGCTTCCATCCAGAAGTTCTGAATGCCCCAACACTGGAAGTCCCTTCCAACTCTTGTATTGTATTGTATTGTATTGTATTGTATTGCATTGCATTGCATTGCATTGCATTGCATTGCATTGCATTGCATTGCATTGCATTGCATTGCATTGCATTGCATTGCATTGCATTGCATTGCATTGCATTGCATTGCATTGCATTGCATTGCATTGCATTGCATTGCATTGCATTGCATTGCATTGCATTGTATTGTATAGTCAAGGAGAGGACCAACCTAGAAATAAGGAGAAATTTCCTATCAGTGAAAACGATCAGTGGAATGGCTGGCCTCCAGAAGTTATGGGTGCTCTATCACTGGAGGCTTTAAGAAGTGATTCGACTACCATTGCCCTGCAATGTATAGGGCAGGGATGGCTACACCTTTCGTCACTTGTGGAAAGCACGTGCCCCTCATGCATGCAAAGCAGTGGTGGGTTCCGGATCCCGTTCCAACCGGTACAGTTGGAACAGGCCCGGAGGCATCCACATGGACACACGCATGTGCCTTACCATCCAGCGACGCCTCTGTGAGCCTCCGCAATGCTCCAGCTGCTCGGTGGAGCATCGCACAGGCGTTGTACGTGCTAGCACATGTGCAGAAGCACCAAAGACTTTAAAGACAGATAAGGAGCTCGGACGGGCGTGTGGGCCCTCCAGAGCACCATACCGGAACGGTACCCAGTGCTACGGGCAGGCTCCGGTATACCTGTACCAGGGCGTACTTCCTGCAACCCACCACTGATGCAAACACACAAACACCCATTTTGGGCCTAGTAGGCTTCCCCGCAGCCTCCTGGGACCAAAAATGGGCCACTCCCCACACATGCGTGGCAGAGACCCGAAAATCAGCTGGCTGGTGGGAGGCACGAGCACATGTGCGGTGGAGCTGAGCTGGGGTGACAGCTTGCATGCCGCAGAGAGGGCTCTGTGTGCCACCTATGGCACGCATGTCACACGGACATAGGGTATCTTGCTTGAGCCGGGTGTGAGTAGACTAGATGCCCTCCAACATCCTTTCCAGCCCTGTTATTCAGTTACTCCGTATCAACAGTATGAAGTCAAAATATTTGTACCTCAGGGTTGAAATGAAGGGTCCTTGGTGGTCTCTAAGCTTGCTTGTTTTCGTGCCGATGTTTCTTTACCCTAACTAGGTAACATTATCGGTGCTAGTCCTGATGATGTTACCTAGGTAGGGTAATGAACATAAGAACAGCCTTGCTGGAACAGGCCACAGCCCATCCAGTCCAGCCTTCTGTCTCACACAGTGGCTCCCCATTTGCTTCAGGGTCTTCCCAAGCAGATGTCTTCACCTGCCCATGATTCCCTGCAAATGGCATTGAGAGATATCCTGCCTATCTCTCCAACCCGGAGGGTGTCCTTAGGCATCCATCATGACAGCCATGGATACCCTTGTTCTCCCTGAACTCCTCTAATCCTTTCTTAAAGGTGTCGAGGCTGACAGCTGTCACCACTTCTTCTGGCAGGGAGTTCCATAGACCAGTGATCCTCTGGGTGAAAAAGTCCTTCCTCTTATTTGTTTGAGGTCTAGCTATCAAAAGTTTCATGGAGTGCCCCCTAGTCTGCAGGAAAACAAGCAAGCTCAGAGAACATCAAGAATCCATTATGATTGTCTAGCTGGCTTATGACTCAGTAGGATATGCAAACTCAGCCCCTCTATGGTTAGTTATGGTTCAGTGGGTGGAATTGATTGGGATTTAATCAAAACCTGAGATAATAAGTATTATGACACAGCACTTATTTTGTGAAAGAGTCTGAGGAGCTAAGGGAAGAGATACTGTAGGTTAAGGTAAAGGTTCCCCTCACACACATGTGCTAGTCGTTCCTGACTCTAGGGGGCGGTGCTCATCTCCGTTTCAAAACCAAAGAGCCAGCACTGTCCAAAGACGTCTCCGTGGTCATGTGGCCGGCATGACTAAATTCCGAAGGCACACAGAACGCTGCTACCTTCCCATCAAAGGTGGTGCCTATTTTTCTACTTGCATTTTTACACACTTTCAAACTGCTAGGTTGGCAGAAGCTGGGACAAGTAGCAGGAGCTCACTCTGTTACGTGGCGCTAGGGATTCAAACCGCCAAACCTTTCTGATCGACAAGCTCAGCATCTTAGCCACCAAAGCCACGGTGTCCCTTCTGGAAGAGATAAGAGCCTGTGAAAATGGAAATATTCCCATAATTTCCAAATGGAAAAAAAAAAAATCCAAATGGCCTTCAGAACAAATTATTACGATAGACGAGGAAGGTGGAAGGGTATATAAAACAACTGAAGATAGGATTTCCAATCTTGGTCCATCAAATAGGTTTAGAAATAAAGAAAAAAATAACAAGAATAGGAAAATATGGGATGTTTTTAAAGAGATCAGAAAAATTGTAAGAAAATGTGCGGCTAAGGCCGGGCTGCTCAAAACTATTAGCTCAGAGGTGGTCTTCAGCTGGTTCTCTCCAGTTCAGGCGAACTGGTAGCGGTGGCTGTGGGAGGCTCCTCCCACCTGCCCAGGGTTGGGTTCCTGCCAGTTCTAAGCTCTTCTATAGAAGAGGTTCCACAAATCTACAGGGCCGTTTAGAACCGCTTCCAGCTCCCTCCCCCCGCCTGTCCTCCCATCATCAAGAGGAAGAGCGAGAGGAGGAATTCTGGGAGTTGAAGTCCACAAGTCTTAAAGCTGTCAAGTTTGAACACCCCTGGGGGTTTTTTTCCCTAAAGGGTTAGGGGTGCGAGGGTCTTGTAACTTGACAGCTATAAGATTTGCGGGCTTCAAATGCCAGAGTTTCTGAGCCAACATTTTGGTTGCTAAGCAAGAGCGGTGTTAAGTGAGTTTCACCACATTTTACAAGTTGGCCACGCCCACCTAGTTACATGACTGTCAAGCCACTCCCACCCGGTCACATGGCTGGGCAAGCCACTCCCACAAAGCAGGCCACACCTACAGACGAGGTTCTAAAAAAATTTGAAACCCACCACTGCACCTGCCCCAACGTAATGTGTGAGCATTTGCAAACCAGTCGGGAAGGTAAGTGAATCCCACCACTGTACTAGATCATTGCCTCTGTTCTCTTCCAGGGCCTAGAAGAGGAACAGAAAGACACGCTCCACGTTGTTGAGGAAGATCTCGATGAATTTGTGGATAGCATGAGCGAAGCCACGCCCTCTGGGCTTCCTAAGAAATCACCCGAAGTGGAGAAGCATCCGTTGACCGAAATGGCCGCTGCCAAGTTGCCTCGGGCCGAGCAAGTTGCCGCCAAAGTCCTGAGGGCTGAAAGGGTGGTGGAGAGAGCCCAACGAGTAGAAAAACCGCCAGTATTGGAAAAAGCGCCAGAGAAAGGGCCAAGGGTCGAAAAGGCACCGCAGGTGGAGAAGGCGGCACGGATCGAAAAGGCAGCTGAGAAAGCCCACGTAGCAGGTAGGACTTTTCGCTGAGCCACTAAAGAAAGCATTATGTTGGAGAGGCCATGGGCAGAAGAGGAAGAATTGGTTTAACTCTGTTTTGTTTTGTTTTTTTGTAGAGTGGGGATGTCCATCTCCAGGAATTTATTTTGGTTTAGAGCAGTTTTTCCAGATCTGTGACAACGTTGCAGACATGGGGGAAACTCCCAGAATTCTCAGGAATTTTTTTTATCACAGGCAGGAATTATGCAATAATACAATAGCAGAGTTGGAAGGGACGTTGGAGGTCTTCTAGTCCAACCCCCTGCCTAGGCAGGAAGCCCTATACCGTTTCAGACAAATGGCTATCCAACCTCTTCTTAAAGACTTCCAGGGTTGGGGCATTCACAACTTCTGGAGGCAATTTCTCTTCCACTGGTTAATTGTTCTAACTGTCAGGAAATTTCTCCTCAGTTCTAAGTTGCTTCTCTCCTTGATTAGTTTCCACCCATTGCTTCTTGTTCTGCCCTCGGCTGCTTTGGAGAATAGTTTGACTCCCTCTTCTTTGTGGCAGCCTCCGAGATATCGGAAGGCTGCTATCATGTCTCCCCTAGTCCTTCTTTTTATTAAATTAGGCGTTGAAGTCTAAAAATTTGCAGGAGGCTTTACTTGGGAAAATTGATTTGTAGGGACAAAGGTAAGTACTGATGATAGAAGGTTTATAAAATGAGGTATGATATGGGGGGACAGAGAGAGAGAAAGAAAGAAATTCATATCTCTCTCACTCTCTTGCTCTCTTTCCCTTTCTCTTTCTTTCTTTCTCTCTTTTTTCTCTCTTTCTCTCCCCCTCTCTCTCCCTCTCTCTCTCCCTCCTTCTTTCCCTCCCTCTCTTCTTCTCCCTCTCTCTCTCCCTCCTTCTCTCCCTCCCTCTCTTCTTCTCCCTCTCTCCCTCTCTTCCTCTCTCCTTCTCCCCCCTCCCTCCCCCCTCTCTTTTTCTCTCTCATCTAATTAATCAGTGGAATGGCTAGCCTACAGAATGGGCACACAGGGTTGGACTAGAAAACCTCCAAGTTCCTTATACCGCTTTATTCTGAATTCTGTTATTTTTTAATAATTGATCCAAAGAGTGTCAAAGATGGCTGCCTTTGCACGCTGCATTTGGGCAAAGCTATGGTTTGGCCATGCAAAAATGGGAATGTGGCATGAACTTTTTAATTATTCTTATCATTAAAAATTCAATTGTAATATCAAAGATAATTGGGAAATAGAAAAAGGGTAAAGGAATACAAGGAAAATAGAAAAGAAGGGGGAAAGGTAGGGACTTCCCATATTTTTCAGTGCTATTTAATACAAAACACAGTTGCAATCTCAACTTTTTTCTTAACATATTTAATAATTACTAGCCTTTTCTATAACAACAAACTTATCTAATCAGGGGTGGGTTTCGGCTGCTGCCACTGCCAATTCATTCAGGGATGCGCTCCGCATCAGTACAAAAAAATGCTTCTGCACATGCGCAGAACCCAAAAACAATATGGTGGCACTTATGGTGGCTGCTAAGAGAACGGGTTCAGGAGCGTGGCAGGCCTGGGTTTCTGCCAGTTCCAGTGACCCAGGCCGCCAAGTTACTACCTATTCAGCCGAACCGGAGAGAACCCACCTCTGAATCTAATCATCAAAACCCAAAATCAAAGGTTTTTTTTCCTCCCTTCTCTTCCAAGCATAGAGTCCAGAAGTGGTTTCCAAGCAGAAACAAAGCTGGGTACTTTAATTAGAGTAGTTAATTTTGCCCACTCTGTCAGCTCCATTACTTTTTCCATTGGTTTTTCCATTGTGGGAATTGATGTATCTTTCCATAGCTCTGGCCTGAATTCCAATCCTGTGTTTATTGCAAAGATGACCTTCAAAACACTCAGGAACTGGTGGCAAAAGACTTTGTGGTGGGGAAAGCCAATTTGCTTTGTTAATACCCTCCCTTTTCTCTGCTTGAAGCACCGAAGTTTGTCTCTGTGAAGCGAAAGACAGAAAGCCGAGCTGCGAAGGACACGCTGCCTTGGGAAAATCTGTCTTTGAACAAATGCATTCTCGTGGCAACTTTCCTGGCTCTCCTCAGTGTGAGCTGCCAGGTGGTTCAAGGTAAGAGAGAAGAGCGCTTTCTCCTACCATCTTCAAATCGCTCCATGGCTCGGGGCCTAGCTACTTGCGGGACCGTCTCCTGCCACACACCTCCCTGCGTCCAATACGCTCCCACAGAGAGGGCCTACTGAGGGTACCAACCGCCGGTCAGTGCCGGCTTGCGGTGCCCAGGGGTAGGGCCTTCTCTGTGGCACAGCCGGCCCTCTGGAACGACCTACCCCCCGAACTTCGCACTATCACGGACCTTCCCCTCTTTCGACGATCACTTAAAACATATCTCTTTCAGCAAGCTGGTCTTGCATAACAGTTTTGACTCTCTCAATATAACATCTGCCAAATACGTATATGGATATTAGACTTTAGGGAATTTTAGCTTAGGTGGGTTGTATTTTAAATGTTTTTAAATTTTAGTACAGGTTTAATTTAATTCATTTTTAACTTTGTATATATTGTATGTTTTATATGGTTTTTTAATTTTTCCTGTACACCGCCCCTAGCCCCTTTGGGGAGAGGGGGCGGTTTATAAATCGAATAAATTTGAATTTGAAATTTGGACCCAACAAAGCCCCCCACCCCCCTTCACACCTCTTCTAGCTGCTGCCTCCATGGGAGATCATGCCTTAGGGCAGGATTGTCAAACTCAATTTCATTACATTTGTCAGGATTAGAATAACAGAATGGGAAGGGGCCTTGGAGGTCATCTAGTCCAACCCCCTGCCTAGGCAGGAAACCCTACACCTCTTCCTCTGGAGCACCGTACCGGAATGGTACCACACTGGGCTAAACGCTCTACTCAGTCTATCTCTTGTTAATAAAAACATACCATTTTTCCTTTTTTTAAAAAATATAATTTTATTGTAAATTAGTAACAGAAAAAAGAACATAAATAAAACATTGACAAGACAAAACTACACAGACACAACTGGGAGTAACCCACCCTCTATATGTACACAGTTACCAAGTAACATCCTATACCATCTTACTACATTTCCAGATATTCCAGCTATTTCTATTTGTCCATATCTTACATTTATCAATTCCCCATAGCTGCCACTGCTCCATACATTCATTTTATTTACTATTTACATATCTACATTGTATATTTTTCCCTATCGCTCATCCCGTAATCTTTTTACCTCCATCCAGTCATACCATTTTTCCCAACTTTGATAAAATATTGCTTCCTGTCTGTCTTTAAGGATATATGTCAGTCTGTCTCATTCAGCACACCAGAAGATTTTGTTGATGATTAGTTGGTCTGATGGTAGTTCTTTCCCTTTCCAAAACTGTGCGTATACTATTCTGGCTGCAGTGTGTGAAAAGATACCAGTCTATCTTCCTTATGCCTCCGGGGTTTATCCCCAATAAATAAGCCTCTGGTTTTAATTGAAAGGTGGTTCCTGTAATCTCCGTAATCTTCTCTATAATCTTCCTTGAGATGTAAACATGGGTCAGTGGTTTATTGAACCCAGGAGCACCTATAGGATATGGCCAGAAAAAGCCAACATGGCAGCCACAGTACTCTGACTGAATGCCTGATTCTACTGTTTCCCATTTTTAAAATAAAGCCAATACAAACAATACAATAACAGAGTTGGAAGGGACCTTGCCGTTTCCAGCTCGTGTCAGGGACGCCTGTGGAAGCCTGAGTGCTCTGGCAGAGAAAACAGGCTCCCAAGCTCCATTTTTGGCTGCGACGGCCTCCTGCAATCCTCTATCAGTGAAAACGGAGCTCAGGAGGGCCACGGGGCAGGCCTTTGCTGTTTTCAGATCAGCCCCATGGGCCAGATTTAAGCACCCCATGGGCCGGATCTGGCCCGCAAGCCTTGAGTTTGACACCTCTGACTTAGGGTTAAAAGGAAAACCTCCTAAGCTGGCAAAGAGAATGTGTAACCGTCTATAGCAGGGGTGTCCAAACTTGGGAACTTTAAGACTTGTGGAGCTTAACTCTGGAACGCCTCGAGCAATTTCAACCAAATTTAGAACACAGATGACTTACTCTCTGGAAACAAATACTGTGGGGGTAAGACACCCCTCAAACCCCTCGGGGTGTTGTTGTTAAGATACAGCCTGTTGTGCCTTAAAATGGCTTCAACTGTACTGCCGTAAAATGGCTTCTACTGTGCAGCACAGTGGAATTGCCATGGTAACGGCTTCACAGTACTCCAGAAGGGGGCTCCCTCTGGTAAGGGGGGAAATCCAACATTAGAAATTACATTTCTCTCCTATAAATAAATACCCGGGCAACACCAGGTTATCAACTAGTTGCAAATAAAGATAAAAGGTGGTTGTCTATCATTCCAAAATCTAAAATGATTAGGCTACCCCACTGCCGCTATGTCTTTGGATCTTTCAGAGCTCCATCCTCAAGGAATGGGATACCTCTCCACACCACGTCTTGACCATGTAGGAGGCAGTTTGGCCTAGTGGTTGAAGCGCCAGGCTAGAGACCAGGAGACTCTGAGTTCTAGTCTGCCTTAGGCATGAAAGCCGGCTGGATGACCTTGTCCCAGTCATTTTATGTCAGCCCAACTCACCTGGCAAGGCTGTCAATGTAGGGAGAATAGGAGGAGGGAGGAACGGGAGGTATGCTTGCTGCCTCGTTTATAACATTAATAAAGTCAGGATAAAAGCAAGCACGCAAATACGTGCAGGGAAAAAATAATAGTTTTAATCAGGAGCTTGTTCATTCACCATCTCGTCTTCGTTACAGAGGTAATAGAATACGGTGGGGCTGTAATTGAGGCCGAGCTGAGTGCCTGGACCACACAAGAAAGCAGTCCTGGGGAACAGGTGAGTTAAAAGCAGGAAGAGCAAAAATAGTCCACAGCAAAACTCATTTCATCAGAGAGCAAAAAGATACCTACTTTAAAAAGTTAGCTTTAGGTTTATATACATGTGGAATGGCTTAAGCCAGGGGTCTCCAACCTTTGCAACTTTAGGTCTGAAGGACTTCAGCTCCCAGAATTCTCCAGCCAGGCTGGAGAAGTCTGGGAGCTGAAGTCCTTCAGACTTAAAGTTGCAAAGGTTGGAGATCCCTGGCTTAAGAGACACCCAGTTCTCCTGGATTCATTCTTTGTTGTTGTTGTTTTCAATTTTTTAAGATTTTATTATAAACTAGTAACAGAACACCCCCCCCCCCCCCAGAAATAGGACATTGACAAGACAAATCTACATAGATATAACTGGGAGTGACTCACCCCCTATATGTATACAGTTACCAGGTAACATCATTATATCATCTTACTACATTTCCAGTTATTCTAGTTATTTCTGTTTATCTATATCTTACATTAATTAATTCTTTATAATTGTTACTGCTCCATATATTTATTTTATTTACTATTTACATATCTACATTGTATATTTTTCCCTATCGCTCATCCCGTAATCTTTTTACCTCTATCCATTCCTACCATTTTTCCCAACTTTGATAAAATATTGCTTCCTGTCTGTCTTTAAGGATATATGTTAGTCTGTCGCATTCAGCACACCAGAAGATTTTGTTGATAATTAGTTGGTCTGATGGTAGTTCTTTCCCTTTCCAAAACTGTGCGTATGCTATTCTGGCTGCAGTGCAGTGGTGGGTTTCTGCAGGCTCGCACCTACTCGCGAGAGCCGGTTGGTGAAATTTAGAGAACCGGTGAGAGGGGGTTCCACCGGTGTACCTGGAAGTACATCTGGCCCGCCGCTGCCAGTGACCCAACGGGAAGGAAGGAAGGAAAGAAAGAAAGAAAGAAAGAAAGAAAGAAAGAAAGAAAGAAAGAAAGAAAGAAAGAAAGAAAGAAAGAAAGAAAGAAAGAATTTATCATCACAATTGAGTCCAAAATTTTGGTTGCTAAGCAAGAGCGTTGTTAAATGAGTTTCACCACATTTTAAAAGGTGGCCACTCCCACCCTGTCACATGACTGCCAAGCCATGCCCACAAAATAGGCCACATCTACAGAGTAGGTTCTAAAAAATTTGAAACCCACCACTGCTGCAGTGGTAATGTGTGTGAAGAGATACCAGTCTATCTTCCTTATGCCTCCGGGGTTTATCCCCAATAAGTAAGCCTCTGGTTTTAATTAAAAGGTGGTTCCTATAATGTCCGTAAACCAATCTTTTATCTTACCCCAATATCTTTGAGATTCATTCTTTGTTGAGCTGTTTTGTGATGGGCAGTCTTTGGTTAACATTCTCTCTCTCCCTCTCTCTCTGTCTCTCTGTCTCTGTCTCTCCCTCTCCCTCTCTCCCTCCCTCCCTCTTATTTTTCCCGTATCCAGAGGTGGGATTCACTTACCTTCCCTACCGGTTCGCAAATGTGAGCATGCGCATGTTCATCGGCGCATGTGCACTGCTTCTGTGCATATGTAGTGCTCGCGCATTACATCAGGGTGGGTGGGCGGAGCCTCCCGCAGCTGCCACTACTGGCTCGTCCGAACTGGAGAGAACCGGCTGAATCCCACCTCTGCCCATATCCTTCAGAGGCAGTCCTGAGAATGCTAAGGTTTTCCTCTTGAACCTGTTTTCCCCTCTCTCCTGCCCACCTTCAGCAGCCTGTGCTATTGAAGTAACAATGAATTTACACAACCCTCCGTGTTCCAGCAATGGAGTGTCAGCGCCAAATACAAATTGTTGCTTTTCACAATTGCTTTCAGTAAGACAATGCTTTTTGAATAGGCAGATTTTCGTAGATTTTCCCTCCTTTGGCTTTTCCAGAAACATTGAACTGACTACTGTAGGAAACAAGACATGGGATAGGATAGGATAGGATGGAAGGGACTTTGGAGGTCTTCTAGTCCAACCCCCCACTCAGGCAGGAAACCCTACACCAGTGATGGCTAACCTTTTTTGGCTCGCGTGCCAAAAGCGGGGGGAGCGCAGGGGGGTTGTGCATGGGCGTGCCATACCAATAATGCTATGTTCGCGACCCACTGCTTTTGGCATGTTTTTTCCGCCCTCCCCAGGCTCCAGACACTTTCTAGGAGCCTGGGGAGAGTGAAAACAGCCTCCCCCCCACCTCCAGAGGCTTCAGGATCTTCCCATAACCTCCAGAGGGCGAAAAATGGCCTCAAAAGAAGGCCTAAATCAGCTGGCCAATGCACACATGCGCACTGGAGCTGACAGGGCAACGCCTCGCGTGCCCTAAGAAATGGTTCCGCGTGCCACCTGTGGCTCCCGTGCCATAGGTTCACCATCACGGCCCTATACCATTTTTGACAAACGGTTGTCCAATTTCTTCTTTAAAATGTTCAGTGTTGGAGCATTCACAACTTCTGGAGGCAAGCTGTTCCACTGATTAATTGCAGACATGGGGGAAACTCCCAGAATTCTCAGCAATTTTTTTTATCACAGGCAGGAATTATACAATAATACAATAGCAGAGTTGGAAGGGACCTTGGAGGTCTTCTAGTCCAACCCCCTGCCTAGGCAGGAAGCCCTATACCGTTTCAGACAAATGGCTCTCCAACATCTTCTTAAAGACTTCCAGTGTTGGGGCATTCACAACTTCTGGAGGCAAGCAGTTCCAGAGGTTAATTGTCCTAACTGTCAGGAAATTTCTCCTCAGTTCTAAGTTGCTTCTCTCCTTGATTAGTTTCCACCCATTGCTTCTTGTCCTGCCCTCAAGTGCCTTGGAGAAGAGTTTGACTCCCTCTTCTTTGTGGCAGCCACTGAGATATTGGAAGACTGCTATCATGTCTCCCCTGGTCCTTCTTTTCATTAAACTAGACTAGAATGGCTCCGGGAGGACTCAAAGAGCATGTGAAGAGTCCTCTTGTAAGAGACTCTTAAGATTAAACTATCCCAGGCCAGGCGATAGTTTTGAAGCCACCATATCATTATGGAGATGGTTGAATCTTTCTTTCTTTCTTTCCAGGAGGAGCTGTGGTTTTACGAACGGTGGTTTGATTGGTCGGACATGGATGAACCTCCTGAGATAGAGGAGGACGAACTCCTGCAAGTAGAGGAGGAACTTTTAGAAGAAGAAGAGGCGGAGGAGGAGGAGGAGGAGGAAGGGCCTTTAGAGGATGGGGAAGACGGAGAAGAAGAGACAGAACCGGTAGAAATCGAAGAGGAAAAGGAAGAGGAAGAGGAAGAGGAAAAGGAAGAGGAAAAACCAATCCCAAAGGTGGACCTCAGAGAAACCCAGAAGAAAATCAAACCAGAGACACCTTCCAAGAATAAAAGCCGGAAAGACCTCAAAGCTCAGGAGGAGGACAAAAAGAAGAAGCACCTTCAGGACAAGAGACATCGCTGGGAAGGGAAGGGGAAGGAGAAGCAAGAGGGGGACCGGAAGAAGACCCATCACCACAAACACGGTGAAACAGCCCATCCGCTGAAAGAGCACAAGGGAGACCATCTCTCGACGGAGAAAAGAAGGGGGCACCCCAAGGACGAGCGTGTAAAAGGGAAAGGCCAACTCAAGCAGGAGAAGGACAGGAAGCCCTGGCACACTCAGAAGCCTTTCTTCCCCGCTCCCAAGGACAGTGCCAAGACATTTGGGCGCCACAAATCTCAGGAGTGGAAAAGACACGACTGAGATTGAAAGGTTGTTGAGCTGACGTCTCTGTGGCAAGCAATATGCTGCTCTCTCTCGCTCTCTCGCTCTCTCTCTCTCTCTCCCCTGCGCATCCTTTCCCTGAAAATATGGGGACACAAAAGACACCCGGATATGAAGCTGGGTGGCTCCTGTTGAGAGGCAAGTTTGGCGCCTTCCAGGTTGGAAGCAAGAGATGCTTTTTCTATGCCTTGCTGTGACCCTTCGGTAGTAGGGGCACCGGCAAACCCTAAGTTCTCAGGAGGGGAACAGGAGTCACTTAGCCGGATCAGCCTTACCTGCTCCACCGCTCCCTCAGAATCATTGAAGAACCTCAAAAAAAGCACCTCCTTCCTTTGTTTGTGCTTTACCTGCCCAGTTATCTCCAAGTGAAGTGCTAATGTTGGTTTTATAACAAAGAGGATACAATACAATAGCAGAGTTGGAAGGGACCTTGGACGTCATCTAGTCCAACTCCCTGCCTAGGCAGGAAGCCCTATACCAGTGGTCGGCAAACTCATTAGTCAAAAGAGCCAAATATCAACAATACCACGATTGAAATTGTTTTGAGAGCCAGAAGGTGTGGCCTGTTTTGTGGGAGTGGCTCGGCAGTCATGTGACCGGGTGGGCGTGGCCAACTTGGAAAATGTGGTGAAATTCACTTAACAACGGTCTTGCTTAGCAACCAAAATTTTGGCCTCAATTGTGGTCATAAGTTCTCTTTCATCTCTGTCCCATTTTCTTTTTCTTTCTTTTCTTTCTTCCCTTCTTTCTCTTTCTCTCTCTTTCTGTCTCTCTCTGTCTCTCTCTCTGAGTCTGTCTGTCTCTCTCTGTGGCTCTTTATCTCTCTCTCTCCCTCCCTACCTCTCTGTCTCTTTCTATCATTCTCTGAGTCTGTCTGTCTGTTTCTCTCTGTGGCTCTTTATCTCTCTCTCCCTCCCTCCCTCCCTCCCTCCCTCCCTCCCTCCCTCCCTCTCTGTCTCTTTCTATCATTCTCTGTGTCTGTCTGACTCTCTCTCTCTCTGTGGCTCTTTCTCTCCCTCCTTCCCTCCCTCCCTCCCTCTGTCTCTTTCTGGCATTCTCTCTCTGTGTCTGCCTTTCTTTCCTCCCTCTTATCTCTGTGTCTCTCCCCTCCCTTCCTGTCCCTCTCTGTCATTCTCTCTGTGTCTGTCAGATTCTGATTTCCTTCCTCTCTCTCTCTCTCTCTCTCTCTCTCTCTCTCTCTCTCTCTCTCTCTCTCTCTCTCTCTCTCTCTCTCTATCTGCTGGTCACTGTGTCCACAGAATACCGCGTGAAGCAGCGGCGACTCTGCGCTGCCGGTGACGCCATCCACGAGGTCCCCCTCGCGTTCCCCGTATTCCCCAATGGCGTCTAGAGTGATCAGGGGCTGTGCAGAAACTTGGCGCTTTTCCACGGTGTGGAAAAGATAGGCGCGTGCAGGTCCTGCGGAATTACAGCGCAGATTTGCACCGCTACGAACTCTCCGAGGCTGTAATCGAGCAGGGCATGCGCGCGCCGATCTTTTCCGCTCGCATGCCCCGCCCGATTACAGCCTCGGAGAGTTCGTAGCGGTGCGAATCTGCGCTGTAATTCCGCAGGACCTGCACCGCCTATCTTTTCCACACCGTGGAAAAGCGCCAAGTTTCTGCACGGCCCCTGATCACTCCAGACACCATCGGGGAAGACGGGGAACGCGAGGGGGACCTCGCAGATGGCGTCACTGGCAGCGCAGAGTCGCCGCTGCTTCACGCGGTATTCTGTGGACACAGTGACCGGCAGACAGAGAGAGGCACAGAGAGAGGGGGGGGGGGAGGAAGGGAGGGAGGGAATCAGAGAGAGACTGAAGAGCCACATTCAAGGGGCCAAAGAGCCGCGTGCGGCTCGTGAGCCGCGGTTTGCCGACCACTGCCCTATACCACTTCAGACAAATGGCTATCCAACATCTTCTTAAAGACTTCCAGTGTTGGGGCATTCACCACTTCTGGAGGCAAGCTGTTCCACTGATTAATTGTTCTAACTGTCAGGAAATTTCTCCTCAGTTCTAAGTTGCTTCTGAGGAGAAATTTCCTGATCACTGTTGTTAGTTGTGAAGTCGTGTCCGACCCATCGTGACCCCATGGACAACGTTCCTCCAGGCCTTCCTGTCCTCTACCATCCTCTGGAATCCATTTAAGCTCACGCCAACTGCTTCGGGGACTCCATCCAGCCACCTCATTCTCTGCCGTCCCCTTCTTCTTTTGCCCTCCATCTTTCCCAGCATGAGGCTCTTCTCCAGGGAGTCCTTCCTTCTCATTAGGTGGCCAAAGTATTTGAGTTGCATCTTCAGGATCTGGCCTTCTAAAGAGCAGCCAGGGTTGATCTCCTCCAGGACTGACCGGTTGGATGGCCTTGCAGTCCAAGGGACTCGCAGGAGTCTTCTCCAGCACCAGAGTTCAAAGGCCTCCATTCTTTGGCCCTCAGCCTTCCTTATGGTCCAACCTTCACATTGCAACTGGGAAAACCAGAGCCATTACTATACGCCCTTTTGTTCTCAGGGTGATGTCTCTGCTTTTTAGTATGCTGTCTAGATTTGCCATAACTTTCCTCCCCAGGAGCAAGCGTCTTTTAATTTCTGGGCTGCAGTCCCCATCTGCGGTGGAAAATAATGCAAATTTCCCTCTGCCCAGGACAATAAAATCTGTCACTACCTCCATTTCTTCCCCATCTGTTTGCCAGGAATTGAGAGGGCCGGATGCCATGATCTTAGGTTTCTTAATGTTGAGTTTCAAGCCAACTTCACCCCCAATAACTAGCGTTATTGCCCAATCCCTCATTATACACAGATTTGCAGCAGGAATGTGTGAACTGCCTCTCTTGTACACAACTGTGTGTTTTCTTTTCTTTTTTGAGCTGATACCAAAGCTGTGTGTTTAAACCTAGAATTCTTCATTCAGAAGTGCAACGAAAGAATTGTACGCTGGAATGGACCTTAGATGTTTTTAGCAACTCCCATACCTCGATTAATAGACATCTCGATTTTATTTTTGGTCACTTTTCAAGAGAAAAGCAAGACTGCTCCTTGGAGTTTGCTTCTTTCCTACTTTGTGGGGGAAATGGACTTTTTTCCTGTGTTCCACAAAATGCAGCCTATCAATGTGAAGCTAACCCAGCTCTGATTCTTCTTAGGTTATCAACGTTACCATAGAGCAGGGGTCTGCAAAGTCGGCTCTTTTAAGACTGGTGGACTTCAACTCCCAGAGTTCCCCAGCCAGCATAGCTGGCTGGGGAATTCTGGGAGTTGAAGTCCACCAGTCTTAAAAGAGCCGACTTTGCAGACCCCTGCCATAGAGATATCGTAGCAAGTAATCAGCCAGATTGGGGGAAAGTCGTGATAATTTCAGAAATAAATGTCGGCTGTGGACTTCTTAAATATTTTCATGTTTTAACATAAAGAAGAAATAGAATTCACAGACCACCAGTGGTGGGTTTCAAATATTTTTAGAACCTACTCTGTGGGTGTGGCCTATTTTGTGGGCGTGGCTTAGCAATCATGTGACAGGGTGGGAGTGGCCACCTTTTAAAATGTGGTGAAACTCATTTAACAGCGCTCTTGCTTAGCAACCAAAATGTTGGACTCAATTGTGATGATAAATTCATTCTTTCTTTCTTTCTTTCTTTCTTTCTTTCTTTCTTTCTTTCTTTCTTTCTTTCTTTCTTTCTTTCTTTCTTTCTTTCTTTCTTTCTTTCTTTCTTTCTTTCTTTCTTTCCTTCCTTCCTTCCTTCCTTCTTCCTTTCTTTCCTTCCTTCCTTCCTTCCTTTCCTTTCCTTCCCGTTGGGTCACTGGCAGCGGTGGGCCAGATTTACTTCCAGGTATGCCAGTGGAACCCCCTCTCACCGGTTCTCTAAATTTCACCAACCTGCTCTCGCGAGTAGGTGCGAGCCTGCAGAAACCCACCACTGCAGACCACCATGTAGCTTTTGGTATTCCAAGGTGCTTGGGCTATTATTTTGGCTTTTTGAGCTGTAAAAAGCAACTTTGAACGGAAACACTTTGTCTAAGAAAATTTCAGTGGTGGGATTCAAAACATTTTAACTACCGGTTCTGTGGGCATAGCTTGGTGGGCATGGCAGGGGAATGATACTGCAAAATCCCCATTCCCTCCTGATCAGCTGAGACCCGGGAGGCAGAGAATAGATGGGGGTGGGGCCAGCCAGAGGTGGTATTTACCGGTTCTCCAAACTACTCAAAATTTCCACAACCAGTTCTCCAGAACTGGTCACAACCTGCTGAATACCACCTGTGGAGAATTTGCATTTCTTCTACATACATAGAAGAGTTACACTAATATCAAAGAAATGATGGAATAGAATTGGACACTTCGAGTTGTCCCGCATTAAGTTAGCCAAGGTGAGTTGGCTGGAGTGCAGTGGTGGGTTTAAAAATTTTTTAGAACCTCTTCTGTAGGTGTGACCTGCTTTGTGGGAGTGGCTTATTTATTTTATTTTTTATTTATTTTTCACATTTATAGCCCGCACCCATCTCACCATAAAGGGACTCGGGGCGGCGAACAGAAATTTAAAATCAATTATACATAAATACAAAATATTATTAAATAATAACGAAATTAAATCCATATCCTGCTTAACTTAAAATAAGTTTAAATTTAAAACCCAAATTACAGTTTTGATTTGTTATAAAATAATGGGTGTGGAGTAGATCATGCTAGGCCGGCCAGATGAAAATAAAAAGTTTTTAGGTGCCGGCGAAACAAGCGGAGGTCTGTGATGGAACGGAGGTCGGAAGGTAGGCCATTCCAGAGGGTAGGGCCCACCACAGAGAAGGCCCTTCCCCTGGGAGCCGCCAACCGGCATTGTCCGGTCGACGGCACCCGGAGAAGACCCTCTCCCTGGGAGCGAGTCGGTCGAAGGGATGCCAGCCATGTGACTGGGTGGGCATGGCCAACTTGTAAAATGTGGTGAAACTCACTTAACAATGCTCTTGCTTGCTTAGCAACCAAAATGTTGGCTCAGAAACTCTGTCATTGAAGCACTCAAGTCTTAAAGCTGTCAAGCGCCTTCTGCCCCATACATCCCTTCGTCCGATCCGCTCCCACAGAGAGGGTCTTCTCCGGGTACCGTCAGCCAGGCAATGCCGGTTGGCGACGCCCAGGGGAAGGGCCTTCTCTGTGGCGGGCCCAGCCCTCTGGAACGACCTACCCCCCGACCTACGCACCACCTCGGACCTCCACCTCTTCCGCCAGCGTCTTAAGACGTATTTATTCCAACAAGCCGGCCTAGCATAGCCCCCCGTTTCTGACTTTTATCTATAAATTTTAATTCTCAGGGTTTTAAATGGGTTTTTTAGCACGGGACTTAATTTAATTGTTTTTAATAATGTATTTTGTCATTTTGTTATGGTTTTTTAATAATGCCTGTGCGCCGCCCTGGGTCCTAACAAGGAGAAGGGCGGGGTATAAATTTGAAAATAATAAAATAATAATAAAAGTTACAAGACCCTTGCACCCCTAACCTTTTAGGAAAAAAACCCCAGGGGTGTTCAAACTTGACAGCTTTAAGACTTGTGGACTTCAACTCCCAGAATTCCTCCTCTCGCTCTTCATCTTGGTGATGGGTGGACGGGCGGGGGGAGGGAGCTGGAACCGGTTCTAAATGGCCCTGGAGATTTGTGGAACCTCCTCTATAGAAGAGGTTAGGACTGGCAGGAACCCACCCCTGCTGGAGTGAGACGGCCATGGTGGAACAGCCACAGTGAATTGTCCCATTCCAGAACTAGGGATGGTCAATTCTGAGATTAGGAAAGGTAATTTCCAAGATGTTGTCTCACCTCCATTCCTGCTTTGTACTCAAGATTGTGTTTATTAGACTGTTTTCTAGGCTGTGACTCTCCCTGTAGAACCCTGAATGGGGCTGAACCCTGAGAAACCATGGCTGGCTGGGGAATTCTGGAAATTGAAGTCCACATATCTCAAAGTTGCTAAGGTTGAGAAATACTTTGGTTATGGCAAAAATGATGGTGCTAGTCAGTGGTGGGATTCAAATAATTTAACAACTGGTTCTCGGCCCTAATGGCTGTCTGGGTGGGCGTGGCCATGGTGGGTGTGGCCAGGGGGTGTGACAGGAAGCACTCAGTCTCCTGCATCCCCTGGGAGCAAAAACAGGCCACTGGGGAGTGACGCCCCTCCCCACATCCCATTTTGGGCTTAGTAGGCCTACCTACACTTATCTGGGAGCCAAAATGGAGCATGTGGAGACTCCAGGAAGGGGCAGGGGCAGCCAGCAACTTAACAACTGGTTCGCCTGAACCGGCCTGAACTGACTGAATCCCACCACTGAGGCTAGCTAGTAAATATACTTTATTTATATATATATGTTAGTTTTATGAGCTGATTAATAAATAAATCATGGCTTTCTGTCTAGATGGTCTCTGGTGATGAGCCGAAAGGCAGAAGAGGAAAGCAGTATGCTTCCTCCCTTAATTGGGGCCCTAACAGGGTGTTGTGGAACAATTATATATATAATTGTTTTATGTATGTATGTATGTATGTATGTATGTATGTATGTATGTATGTATGTATGTATATCTTGGTCTCTCAAATTTAAATTTATTGATCAGCTCATAAAAACTAACACACATATCTAAAAAAAATTTACACAACGGAACTCATGGTTCTCTGTCTAGATGGTCTCTGGTGATGAGCCAAAAGGCAGAGAAGGAAACAGTATGTCTCCTCCCTTAATGGGGCCCTAACAGGAAGTTGTGAAAACAACTATCTATCCATCTATCTATCTATCTATCTATCTATCTATCTATCTATCTATCTATCTATCTATCTATCTATCTATCATCTATATATCTATCTATCTATCTATCTATCTATCTTTCTATTTCTATGTCTATATCTATATCTATATCTACATATATCTACAATTATATATATACAACACCCTTTTAGGGCCCCAATTAAGGGAGGAAGCATACCTCTTTCCTCTTCTGCCTTTCGGCACACCAGAGACCATCTAGACAGAAAGCCATGAGTTCCGTTGTGTGATTTTTTAAAATATGTGTGTTAGTTTTATGAGCTGATCAATAAATAAATCAGGGAGACTAATATAGATCTATTTTGAGCTTTTTAGCTCTCATCAGCTAGCCATAACCTTACTGGGATTCGAACCGGGGCTGTATTGCATATCAGGCAAGAGCCTTTAGCCATTCAACCAGCCAGGTTCTCTTATTGCATCAGCTTAGACAGAAGGATTAGTATCTATAATTGTTCCACAACACCCTGTTAGGGCCCCAATTAAGGGAGGAACATAAGAACATAAGAATAGCCTTGCTGGAACAGGCCACAGCCCATCCAGTCCAGTATTCTGTCTCACACAGTGGCTCACCATTTGCTTCAGGGTCTTTCCAAGCAGATGTCTTCACCTGCTTATGATTCCCTGCAAATGGCATTGAAAGATATCCTGCCTATCACTCCAACCCGGAGGGTGTCCTTAGGCATCCATCATGATAGCCATGGATACCCTTGTTCTCCATGAACTTGTCTAATCCTTTCTTAAAGGTGTCGAGGCTGACAGCTGTCACCACTTCTTCTGGCAGGGAGTTCCATAGACCAGTGATTCTCTGGGTGAAAAAGTACTTCCTCTTATTTGTTTGAGGTCTAGTTATCAAAAGTTTCATGGAGTGCCCCCTGGTTTTAGTGTTGTGCGATAGGGAAAACAGTTTTTCCTTTTCTTCTTTGTCCACACCGTGCATGATTTTATAGACTTCAATCAGGTCACCTCTCAGGCGCCATCGTTCTAGAGTGAAGAGGCCCAGCCGTTGCAGCCTCAGATGGTAAGGAAGGTGTTCCAGCCCCCTAATAATTCTGGTTGCCCTCCTCTGCACCTTTTCCATTTCCATAATATCCTTCTGAAGGTATGGTGACCAGAACTGTACACAATACTCCTGATGGGGCCTCACCATAGATTTATGAATGACATTTGCTGACTTATTTTCTATACCCTTCCTAATGATCCCTAGCAATGAGTTTGCTTTTTTCACTGCTGCGGCACACTGGGATGACACCTTCATTGAGCTGTCCACCAGGACACCAAGGTCCCTTTCCTGGTTAGTTGCAAGGAGTTCAGACCCCATCAGTTTATAGATGTAGTTGGGGTTTTTTGCCCCAACGTGCATCACTCTGCACTTACTAATGTTGAAGCTCATTTGCCACTGGGTTGCCCACTCCCCCAGTGTCAAGAGATCCCTCTGGAGTTCCTCACACTCTCTCTCAGTTTTTACTACCCTGTATAATTTAGTGTCGTCGGCGAATTTGGCTACCTTGCTGTTTACTCCTAGATCATTTATGAAAAGGTTGAAGAGCAGGGGTCCCAGTACTGAACCTTGGGGGACCCCACTCTTTACCTACCTCCACTTGGAGAAGTGTCCATTTAATGCTACTCTCTGTTTCCAGTCCCTTAGCCAGTTGCTAATCCAGGACAAGGCCTGTCCCTTTATTCCATGACTGGCAAGTTTATTTAAGAGCCTTTGGTGCCGGACCTTGCCAAAGCCTTCTGAAAGTCCAGATAAACAATGTCAACTGGATCTCCCTTGTCCACGTGCTTGTTGACACTCTCAAAAAATTCCAGCAGATTAGTGCTTTTCCTCTTCTGCCTTTCGGCTCAACACCAGAGACCATCTAGACAGAAAGCCATGAGTTCCGTTGTGTGATTTTTTAAAATATGTGTGTTAGTTTTATGAGCTGATCAATAAATAAATCAGGGAGACTAGTATAGATCTATTTCGAGCTTTTTAGCTCTCATCAGGAAAAGCAGTATGCTTCCTCCCTTAATTGGGGCCCTAACAGGGTGTTGTGGAACAATTATAGATACTAATCCTCCTGTCTCAGCTGATGCAATAAGAGAACCTGGCTGGCTGAATGGCTGAATGGCTAAAGGCTCTTGCCTATGCAATACAGCCCTGGTTCGAATCCCAGTAAGGGTATGGCTATCTGATGAGAGCTAAAAAGCTCAAAATAGATCTATATTAGTCTCCCTGATTTATTTATTGATCAGCTCATAAAACTAACACACACACACATATAGTAGTGAAGTAGTTTGAAATGAGATAAATTATTAAACTTTATTTCTGCCAAACACAGGGAAATCAGGAAGTTGAGGCAGTTCAAATGAATATAAAGATTTATTTCAAGATTATGCTATCTACAAGAATCTGAACGACTAACAGATAAAGCAAGTTGGCGGTAGATAAGAGTCAATGGAATTCAAGATGGGCTGGTCTTAGATCTCTTGTGGGTACGAAGGGACTTGAAACTGATGACGTTTGACCCCTCCCTGGGGCTCAGTCTGGTCATTTCCTACAATTTCTTCCTCAAGGAAGCTTTGTTGTAGTGATCCTTTCAAAGCCTATTCAGTTCACTGAACAATATTACACATCATAGCATTATCCAGTAGAATATATGACTCTCTAAAATATTTTCGTTGTAGCAGAAAAATATAATAACAGCATCAGAATACAACAGAAAAATGCAGAAAAACCATTGCAAGCAAAGTTAAGAAATAGCAACTAGCATTACAAGTAACTAAATATAAATATCAGTGAACAATAGTTTGGAATAAATAAATCTTCAAAGCTTATTTTAAAAAGGCATCAAAGAAGAAGCTATGTAGGTCCAAGGTTCTCCAAGATCTGAAGTCTTATCTTGTGTTGAATAAGATGCATTAGAAAATTTGTTGGATAAAATATTAGGATATTAAGGAGATATCTGAATAAGCTTCCCAATGCATAGAGAGGGTGAGAAGATGAGTAAGATTTCAATCTCCCTAATTGGGCCACTCCAGAATAATGTGGGCAAATAGTACCCTATTTTTCGGAGTATAAGACACACCTTTTCCCCTCAAAAACGAGGCTGAAAATCTGGGTGCATCTTATACACTGAATACAGCATTTTGTGCCTCCTGAAACCCTGCCCCCTTTGCAAAAATGGCTGTGCAGAGCCTTTAGGAGGCTTTCAGAGAACTCCTGGGGGCTGGGGAGGGCAAAAATGGGAGGAAAAACTGGCTGTTTTTGCTCAATTTTGCCCCCCCCCAACCCCCAGGAGCACTCTATAAGCCTCCTAAAGGATATGCATGCCCTTTCTTTGACAAAAAACTGGCCTGTTTTCATAAAGCGGGCCATTTCATAAAACAGGCCATTTTTTGCTCATTTGGGGAGGTGTCTCACCCCCCAGGAGCACTCTACAAACCTATTTGGTTTGCACTCTACAAACCTAAAGGGCTATTCATGCCCTTTTTGTTTTAGAAAAGAAAAGGCCATTTTTCACACACAAAAGGCCATTTTTGGGAGATCTGCAGAGTGCAAAAACTTTTATTTTTAATTTGCCTGTTCAAAATCTTGGTGCGTCTTATACTCCGGTGCGTCTTATACTCCGAAAAATACGGTAGCTATTGCTAGCAATGCAACTTTAGATAGTCCTTACAGCCATTGTTTTAGTGACCATTTGAAGTTACAACAGCTCTGAAAAATTTGACTTATGACCATTTTCCACACCATTGCAGCATCCCCATGGTGATCAAAATTTGGATGCTTGGCAACCTTCTGTATTGAATTTTCTACTTCTCCCCCACCAGAAGCCTTGAAAACTCAAGAGATGCACACTTCCTGTTGAGGCACATCAGTTAATAAGCATTACTTGTCCCTTCGGACCTTATCAACATCCATCTCAAGATCCTCTTCTAGGCTGCATAAACAGAGGGATAGAATCAAGATCACGTGAAGTGTTAATACCACTTTATAAAGCCTTGGTAAGGCCACACATGGAATTCTGCATTCAGTTTTGGTCACCATGATGTAGAAAAGATGTGGAGACTCTAGAAAGAGTCCAGAGAAGAGCAACAAAGAGAATTAGGGGACTGGAGGCTAAAACATATGAGGAATGGTTGCAGGAACTGGGTATGTCTAGTTTAATGAAAAGAAGGACTAGATGAGACATGATAGCAGTGTTCCAATATCTCAGGGGTTGCCACAAAGAAGAGGGAGTCAAGCTATTCTCCAAAGCACCCTGAGGGCAGGACAAGAAGCAATGGGTGGAAACTAATGAAGGAGAGAAGCAACTTAGAACTTTAGAGATATTTCCTGACAGTTAGGACAATTAATCAGTGGAACAGCTTGCCTCCAGAAGTTGTGAATGCCCCAACATTGCAAGTCTTTAAGAAGAGGTTGGATAGCCATTTGTCTGAAGTGGTCTACGGTTTCCTGCCTGAGCAGGAGGTTGGACTAGAAGACCTTCAAGGTCCCTTCCAACTCTGCTATTCTAAATAATTCTGAATGGGGGAGTGACAATTCTCATCCTACACTTTGCTCATTAGGGTTCTCTGTAAATACATTGGAGGAGTCCAACTTCCCCTACCATCATAAAAAGCAAGAACGTCACAAGCTTGCTATGTACACAGCGGCATAAATTTCATCGGTAGAACGGGGATTAATGTAGTGCTGTGGTTTAAAGTGGTACCCCATACTGGCCAGAACAGTAGGACACTGTCCAATATCCCATCGTCCCCATCAGGAGGACTCTCCTGCCCTTCTCTACCTGCACCCACAGGACTCCGCCACCATATCTGGGTAGGCCTTAACTATCATCCCTTGATCACTGGTAAAGGTAACCATGAGGCTTTTGGAATATTTCACCGGGACGCAGCAAGGGGCTCGCTGGAGCGGCATGCCCTGTTCGTGCATACGCAGCAGGAAAATGGTGTGGGAATAGTAGTCCGGGATGCGGGTGGAGAGCGGGCTCTGGCAGGGGCCCACGCAATTGTTGGCATTGTATGACTCCGGTAAAATGATATACCTGGTGGAGACCAGGTTTATCCTGAGTTCTCGCAGCCGGCAGTAGTCATCCTGGACTTGAGTGCTACGGTTGGCACGTAAGGACACCTTCCTGGCCTCTCGCCAGCGAGTGCGCACCACCTGGAGAGCCTTGAGCAGCAGAAGGCTGTGGATTTTTCTGCGGGTCTGTGTTTCCTCCGTCTCTGCAGAATCGCTAGCCGGAAACTTTCCCGAGCCCCTCGAAGGATAGTAGCACAGAGCCAGGAGAGTACGGAAGAGGTCGGCGTTGGCTTGGAAGGACGGCATGGCTTTCAGCTCTTGGATCACGGAATGCAGCTTCTCCAGCAGTTGCCGAAGCAACTTCCCCTCGAGGTACCACTGGCCGAGCTGGCGCTCCATGAAAGCTTGGCTGTTCTCGGGGAAAAGGACCACGAGGTGATTTTCAGACTGCACCAGACGCTCAAAAGCCACTTTCTCCGACAAGTTGAGCAGTTCGTGAGGAAGGGCCTCCATTGTGTCGAAATCCAGCAGGAGGTGCGCCTGGGCGACAGGAGGCTCACCAGAGGGGTTCAGGACTTTGCTGACAAATTGGGAGAGAGTCTCCAAAAAATATCCAGGATTCGTGAGCACTGACGCAGTGGCGTTGGTTTGGTTAGTGATGGTGGCAGCCTCTGAAGGCGTGTGGGTTACGCCGGAGCTCAACAAGCTGGTGAAGAGAGAGAAAGATTTAAAAAAATTATTTGACTGTCTCCTTGTTCTGCATATGCCCAACTCATCTCTGCGTTCATGCCTCATGCAGACATTCAAGGATACTGTTCTGACCAAGGTTCCCAAGAGCATGAAGCCAACTTCTGGTCCCGCCACAACCCCTTTTATTAATTCACTGTGAATTCTGCTCATTCGCATCCAGCAAAGTCTTCCAAGGGAGGATTTACAGTCACAGACCTTATCTGGCTTGGAAAGCTGCCAGGCCGATAGCTGCAAAACCTGGCAGGGAGTCTTGGAGAGTCATGAACCAATTAAGCGAACTAATGGTCTCCTGCAAACTCCACTCCCCTTTCGTTCCTCTTTTATTTCCTCTGGGAGGGGCCATTCATTGTCCACCTGTGGTCTTACTCCCAAGTCAATCCCTGTTCTTTAGCTGTTCCCTTTGTCTGGCAACTCTGCACATGCGCACACTGGGAACAGGCTCCAGCTGTTCATCTGCCTCACTGATGTCTGACTCCGAAGGCAGCTGATAACTGGCATATGGCTCTGGCCTCCTCTCTGCCTCCTACACAGAGCCCTCATCAGAGCCTTCCCCAGACTCCAGGACAGGCCCATGTTCCTCCCCAACCTCCTCACTGACCGAATCTGCTGCCAATAATAATAATAATAATTTTAATTTATAACCCGCTCTCTCTCCCCGAAGGGACTCGAGGCGGAGCACAGGGAAATTAAAAATATACAATAAAACCACAAACAATTACAATATTAAAATGGAGTTTGTGACGCTTCCTATGCCTTCGATAGTTGACAAAGTTACTGGCACCCATACCCTCAATTAAATCAAAAACATCCCAAAGGGATCCCACTCATGGATTGTTTTTCATTTTGGGAAATGTGGCAAACAGAGGTGTGGTAATTATTATATAGAGCAACAATACTAGCAGTGGCATCATTTATAATCCCCAATGGAGCCAGTTTGGTCTAGTGGTTGAGGCATCAAGCAAGAAACCTTTGTGCCTCAGGTGAGTTCTAGTCCCACCTGAGGATGAAAACCAAATGTGTGACTTTGAGTTAGTCACTAGGATATAGTGAATTCTAGTCCCACCTGATGTATGAAATCTGGCTGGGTAATTTTGGGGCAATCACCAGGAGATGGTGAGTTCTAGTCCCACCTGAGGTATGAAAGCTGGCTGGGTAATTTTGGGGCAATCACCAGGAGATGGTGAGTTCTAGTCCCACCTGAGGTATGAAAGCTGGCCAGATAATTTTGGGGCAATCACCAGGAGATGGTGAGTTCTAGTCCCACCTGAGGTATGAAAGCTGGCTGGATAATTTTGGGGCAATCACCAGGAGATGGTGAGTTCTAGTCCCACCTGAGGTATGAAATCTGGCTGGGTAATTTTGGGGCAATCACCAGGAGATGGTGAGTTCTAGTTTCATCTGAGGTATGCAAGGTAGCTGGTTGACTTCGGGCTAATTCTTCCCTCTCAGTGCAACGTATCTCACAGGATGGTTGTTATGGGGAAAATAGGAGGGGGAAGGAATATTAGATATATTCACTGCCTTGAGTTATTTATAAAATAATAAAGCGATTTTAAAAATCTAATAATAAATAATTTTGATGCATAAAGAGAAAGGGGAAAGAGATTCTCAAGCATTTCAAGGAGAAGAAAGGGGAAACAAAGCTGATTTCACAGAAGAAATCATCAGGACAACGCAAGATAGCATTCAGCCCGCAGACCTCAAACATTAAATGAAGAGTAATTAACTGAATTAATTACATTCACACTAAAGTTATGCAAACATTTTAATATGGCCATCTTCTTGCAAGAACACTAAGCAAGCCTGACACTTCCTGCTCTTTCAACTTTGCAACAAAAAAAAAAACCAGACAAGATTTCAATGTTTCTCAGAGGAGATTTTGGAAACAAATGGTGATGAAACGGCTCTTATCTGCTTTATTTACGCTGTTGCTGCCCTCGGAAGCGACACAATGTTCTTTTCGAGGGTTTCCCAAAGTCCTTATCGGACTTCTGGCCAGGCCAGATTGGAAGCAATTAAAGAGGCCCACAGGAATCTGGGATCTTCTGAGAAGTCCAATTTATTTCAGGAAAGTCAAAAGGCCTTTACAAAATATTTCTAGCAAGTGCTGGGTATCCAGACGGTGTCTAGCTAACACTCAGATCTAAATGCAGGGATGGGATTCAGCCGGTTCGGACCAGTTCGGGCGAACCTGTTCACTCTGACAATCAGGTTTTTTTAGTTTCATTTATTTTGCCTCCCGAAACCCCGTCTCTTTCGCCAAAATGGCCATGCATAGCCTTTAGAAGGCTTCCAGAGTGCTCCTGGGAGCTAGGGAGGGCAGAAATGAGCAAAAAATGGGCCAGGTTTTGCTCAATTTTGCTCCCCTCCCCACCCCGCAGCCTCCAGGAGCACTGTACAAGCCTCCTAAAGGCTATTCATGTCCTTTTTTTGACAAAAACCCCAGGCCTTTTTTGCTCGTTTGAGGGGGCATCCCCCAGGAGCACTCTACAAGCCTCCTAAAGGCTATGCATGCCCTTTTTTGAAAAAAAATTTTCAGAAGGTCTGCAGAGTGCAAAAACCTTTTTTCAAAATTTTGCCTCTTCAAAATCTTAGGGCGTCTTATATTCAGATGCATCTTATACTCTGGAAAATACGATACCTATATCCTCTCAGCTGATTCGAGTGGCAGAGCGGATTACCGCACCTTAGCTGTGTTACTCCCCAGAAGTAATGTGGAAGCTAAGTTTTGCTAAAACTGCTGACGTGCGCAGCACCTGATCACCGAACCGGTTGTTAAACCGGTAGGATCCCACCATTGTTTAAATGCCTTGCTTGAACTCTGCAATATTCTGGATATCCCTCCCTTTGGGGCATGTAGCTTCCTTTCTACCTGTCTCTGTTTGGGGCAGCAGACACAGATAATCCTCGGCTTATAACCATTCATTTAGCAACAGTCCAGACTTACGGCTATGCCTCGCACTTATGACTAACATTGCATCCCCAGTACGATCATGTAATCAGAATTTGGGTGCTTGGAAACAAGCCTTTATTTACAATGGTTGCAGCATCCTGGAGTCTTGTGATCACCATTTGCAATCTTCTCATCTGGCATCTGACAAGCAAGATCAGGGGTCGGCAACCATAAACACTCAAAGAGCCATTAAAAGAAAATACCGGGAGCCACAAAGGTCCTAACCGGAAGCCCTCCGTTCAATTCTGGAGCTGACCCAAAGTTTGGTTCCCCCATAGAGTCTTCTCCTAATGCGACATCCTTTTTCCTCTATATGTCCTAACCGAAAGCCCTATCAATTGTGGACCCAGCTGGAAAATCTGCCCCTTGCCATAGAGCTTTCTGGTGCACTGTGCTTCCCCCACCCCCACTGGAACCTCCTCTCAAAATTGTGATGCTGACCGGCAACAGGAAGCCGCCGCAGAGGGATGAAAGAGCCACATGCGGCTCCAGAGCCACAGGCTGCTGCCCTCCTGTGCAAGACCAAGGGGGCAAACCAGATTCGCTTAAGGACTGTGCGATTCACTGAACCACTGCAATGAGTTGCTTAACAACTGTGGCAAAAAAAAAAAGATCACAAAACCCAGCATAACTCACTTAACAACTACCTTGCTTAGCAATTGAAATTTTGGTGCCCTTTGTGGTTGAGGACTATCTATATCCGTGATGGCGAATCTATGGCACGCGTGCCACAGGTGGCACACGGAACCATTTGTTAGGGCACGCAAGGTTTTGCCCTGTCAGCTCCACCATGCATGAATGCACTGGCCATCTGACTTCGGCCTTCATTTTCAGCCGTTTTTCGCCCTCTGGAGGCTTCCCTTGAATGAGATGCAAATTTTAGAGGATGCTATTTACCTGGGTTTCAGGTATGGTAATACATCTAACTTGCCATCCGCAGAGAGGAAAGAAGAAGGTGGACGGGAGCCAAGGCCGAAGTTTTGTTTCACCAACAGCAAGACAGCCGGGGTCCTGCGGGTGAAACACTTGGCATCAAAGCCAAACAGAAGATCCTGGGCTTCATCAGAGGAGACAGCAGCATCTGGGGGGCAAGGATACAAAAAAAAAAGGAACAAGAAAATGATTTATTGGACCAGCAACGAGATCCTCCCTCTTGTTGTTGTAGGTTTCTGAGGCCCAAGAAACAATGGAAATGAATTAAAAGATCATAATATACCACTTTATAATGCCTTGGTGAGGCCACACTTGGAATACTGCATTCAGTTTTGGTCGCCACGATGTAGAAAAGATGTGGAGACTCTAGAAAGATTGCAGAGAAGAGCAACCAAGAGGATTAGGGGACTGGAGACTAAAACATGAAAAATGGTTGCAGGAACTGGGTATGTCTAGTTTAATGAAAAGAAGGACCAGGGGAGACATGATAGCAGTGTTCCAATATCTCGGGGGTTGCCACAATGAAGAGGGAGTCAAACTATTCTCCAAAGCACCTGAGGGCAGAACAAGAAGCAATGGGTGGAAACTAATCAAGGAGAGAAGCAACTTAGAACAGGAGAAATTTCCTGACAGTTAGAACAATTAACCAGTGGAACAGAAGTTGCCTTCTGAAGTTGTGAATGCCCCAACACTGCAAGTCTTTAAGAAGATGTTGGATAGCCATTTGTCTGAAATGGTATAGGGCTTCCTGCCTGGGCAGGGAGTTGGACTAGAAGACCTCCAAGGTCCCTTCCAACTCTGCTATTGTATTGTATTATGTCTGTGTATAAATATAACACCAGAGCCATGGGTTCCTACCAGTTTGGACTGGTTCGGCTGAGTGGGTAGTAATTTGGCTGGCCACGCCCCCGAACCGGTTCTATCAGTAGCGCCTATGGCACCACCATCTTGTTTTTTGCCTCTGCGCATGCACAGAAGCATTTTTAAACTACTGCGTATGCGATGTAGCCCGGAAGTGCATACATGAGCGAACTGGCAGTAGAAGAAGCTGGAACCCACTCCTGTATAACACAAATGTTGTACGTCAGGGTTATCATCTTACATGTGGCTCAAGGCCTTTAACCATACAGCAGCTCTCAAATCCTTCATGAAAAGTTGGGGAGAAAATCCAGAGTTAAATGTTACACCAGGGGTCTCCAATCTTTGCAACTTTAGGTCTGAAGGACTTCAACTCCCAAACTTTGGGAGCTGAAGTCCTTCAGACTTAAAAGTTGCAAAGGTTGGAGACCCGTGTTAGACTGAAAAGTTAAATTTCCGTATCATGTCAAGGAATGATCATGTGACCATGACTGCGATGGTCTTAAGTAGAAGGACTGGTCATAAGTCATTCCTGTTACAATTTTGAGTGGTCACTAAACAAATAGTTGTAACTCGAGGGCCATCTGTACATAGGCACAAGGAAACGTACAGGCCAAATGTTATTAAACTAAAATTCCTAGCATTCCTCACTATTGGCCACATAATGAAAAGGTTGCTGAGATACTTTTGGAGGTCCACAACTTTCTTGCTTGTGATGCTTGCAAAGGGCTCCATTTTATACCAGAGAAAAATCACTGCATTTGGATCAGTTGTTTAGAATTTGTGTTTTTCAAACGGAGGAACAGGAGATTTAAGAGGTGGCGCAGTGGTTAGAACACAGTCCTGAAGGCTACTTCTGCTGACTGCCGGCTGCCTGCAATTCGGCAGTTCGAATTTCACCAGGCTCAAGGTTGACTCAGCCTTCCATCCTTCCGAGGTGGGCAAAATGATTGTTGGAGGCAATTGTGCTGACTCTGTAAACTGCTTAGAGAGGGATGTAAAGCACTGTAAAGTGGTATATACCGTATTTTTCAGAGTGTAAGACGCACCTCTTCTCCCCGCGCCAGTCCGGCTTCCGGCCCGGGCACAGCACAGAGACGGCATTGGTCGCGTTGGTGGGTGATCTCTGGAGGGCCAGAGATGGGGGTTGTTCCTCCATCCTGGTCCTGTTAGATCTCTCGGCGGCTTTTGATACCATCGACCATGGCATCCTATTGCATCGGCTGGAGGGGCTGGGGGTGAGGGGCACCGTTTTACGGTGGTTCTCCTCCTACCTCTCCAGCCGTTCGCAATTTGTGTTGGCAGGAGGGCAGAGGTCGACCTCTAGACCCCTCACTTGTGGGGTGCCTCAGGGGTCGGTCCTCTCGCCGCTCCTGTTCAACACATACATGAAGCCACTGGGTGAGATCAGTACCACATCTACGCTGATGACACGGAGCTGTACTTTTCTACCCCAAACCACCCCAACGATGCCGTTGAAGTGATGTCCCGATGCCTGGAAGCCGTACGGATCTGGATGGGAGACAACAGACTCAAACTCAACCCATCCAAGACTGAGTGGCTGTGGTTTCCGGCGTCCCGGCACAACCAGTTGATTCCATCACTGGCCATAGGGGGCGAACATCTGGCCCCCGTGGACCGGGCACGCAACCTAGGCGTCCTCCTGGATACCCGGCTGTCTATGCAAGATCATGTGACGGCCGTGGCCAGGGGGGCTTTCCACCAGGTACGCCTGGTGCGACAGTTGCGTCCCTTATTGGACTGGGACGCCCTTTGCACAGTCACTCACGCGCTTGTGACATCCCGGCTGGACTACTGCAATGCTCTCTACATGGGGCTTCCCTTGGGGTGCACCCGAAGGCTACAGCTGGTCCAGAATGCGGCCGCACGGGCGATCTTGGGAACGTCTAGGTATTCCCATGTAACACCGCTCCTGCGCGAGCTGCACTGGTTACCTGTGGTCTTTCGGGTGCGCTTCAAGGTGTTGATTACCATCTTTAGAGCGCTCCATGGCACGGGACCTAGCTACCTGCGAGACCGCATCCTACCTCATACATCCCTGCGGCCGATCTGCTCCCACAGAGAGGGTCTTCTCCGGGTGCCGTCCACTAGGCAATGCCAGCAGGCGACGCCCAGGGGAAGGGCCTTCTCTGTGGTGGGCCCAACCCTCTGGAACGACCTACCCCCCGACCTCAGAACAACCACGGACCTCCGCACCTTCCGCCAGAAATTAAAGACACTCCTGTTCCATCAGGCCGGCTTGGCCTAAGTTATTTACCTAGCCTACAGTCTGTATAATAAATTGTTTTAATTGGGTTTTTATGGGACTATGTTTTAACCTTTAAATTTTAGCACAGGGATAATTTATTTAATTCGATTTTAATTATTTATATTGTGATATTGTTGTGTTTTTTAACTTCCTGTGCACCGCCCCGGGTCCCTTTGGGGAGAGGGTGCGGTTATATAAATCCAAATAAATCAAATCAAATCAAATCCCCTAAAAAAGCATGGAAATGTTGGTACGTCTTATACAGCCATTTTTGGCATCCTGAAGCCCTGCCCCCCACACCCCATTTTTGCGAAAAACAGGCTGTTTTTTTGCAAAAATGGAGGCTTTTATATTTTCCCTCAGCCCCCAGCAGCCCTCTGCAGGTTTCAGCAGGGCTGGGGCAAGGCAAAAACTAAAGCCTGCAGAGGGCTGCTGGGGGTTGACGGAAGGCAAAAAACATTTTTTCTTACTTACCTCTTCGAAATCTTGGTGCGTCTTATACCCCGATGCATCTTATAGTCCGAAAAATACGGTAAGTCTAAATGCTATGGCTATTTCACCCCAGGCCCTTCACCTGCCATGGAACTCTCCCCCCTACCTGTATTGTTTTGATGCCTGATTTCCAAGGAAAGTTCATAGCTTAATTCACCCGGAGAATGTCTCCCAGACATCACAGAACCTTGGAGGACAAGGTAGCGGGTTTCTCTGGAAAGGCAAACAACCTGAGATGGGGGGAAAAATTAAAAAATAAACATAATCCAACATCCATCTATTGGATTGAAGTCCCCCTCCCCTCAAAACATTGATTTCCATCCTGAAATGCAGAAACCCCCTTGAGGCTTCATTCCTAGGTTAAGAATCATTTAATTGGAAATGAATTATGGAAATGGAAAAGGTAACCAGAATGATTAGGGGGCTGGAACACCTTCCTTACCATCTGAGGCTGCAACGGCTGGGCCTCTTCACTCTAGAACGACGGCGCCTGAGAGGTGACCTGATTGAAGTCTATAAAATCATGCACGGTGTGGACAAAGTAGAAAAGGAAAAACTGTTTTCCCTATCGCACAACACTAGAACTAGGGGGCACTCCATGAAACTTTTGGAAGCTAGACCTCAAACAAATAAGAGGAAGTCCCAGAGGATCACTGGTCTATGGAACTCCCTGCCAGAAGACGTGGTGACAGCTGTCAGCCTCGACACCTTTAAGAAAGGATTAGAGGAGTTCATGGAGAAGAAGGGTATCAATGGCTATCATTATGGATGCCTAAGGACACCCTCCAGGTTGGAGAGATAGGCAGGATATCTCTCAATGCCGTTTGCAGGGAATCATAAGCAGGTGAAGACATCTGCTTGGGAAGACCCTGAAGCAAATGGGGAGCCACTGTGTGAGACAGAATGGTGGACCAGATGGGCTGTGGCCTGTTCCAGCAAGGCTATTCTTATGTTCTTATATTCTTATGAATACTGAATAGTATTTATTAAAGGAGATGAGTAAATATTATTGATGTTTGGTTAAAATAGGCTACAGGGAATAATGGTTTTGGAGGATAGTAGAATTAACAAATATGATGCCAACATGTGGCTATGTCCTAAGTTTTATGGGTATGTTTTAAAATGAAGGACATATCATACAATTATAATTAATTAAGGAAGGCATGGAAAAGATAAAGTTTATAAATATATTTGACGTGATGTACTTGAAATAATATGAAATAATATGAAACTTGGATGAATATCGAAGAGATTATGAAAATATTTTGTAATCAGCAGATACACTTTCTACAACATGTGAGATGAAGGATTTTTATGCTGTGTTTAAAAATAAAATTAAAAAACATTTCATTAAAAAAAAAAGAATTATTTAGTCCCTGCAGCCTGCTAGAAGCTAAAACCTCAGCCTTGGCAGGCAATTTTAAGAGGTGTGGACTTCAAATCCAGAATTCCCTAGCCAGCATGCCTGCTGGGGAATGCTGGGAATTGAACTCCCATACATACACCTTCAAGTTGCTGACGTTAAGAAATAGACATCTAGTCCAGGGGTCGGCCACCTGTGGCTCTGGAGCTGCATGTGGCTCTTTTATTCCTCTGCTGCGGCTCCCTGTCACCGGTCGGCTCCACAATTGATAGGGCTTTTGGTTACGACAGGTAGAAGAAAAAAGACGCCACGCTAGGAGGAGACTCTATGGTAGGGAACTGGACTTCCAGTCACCTCCAGAGTTGAATGGGGGGTTTCTGGTTAGGACCTTTATGGCTCTTTGAGTGTTTAAGGTTCCCGACCCCTGATCTAGTCCAACCCTCTACCAACTCTAGAAATCGACTAAATTATCCGTGAAAAGCTGGCAGTCCAGTTTCCATTTAAAAATCCCAGTGAAGTGGAGTCCATGGCTCTTAATGATTGCCTGCTCCAACCACTAGGATCTCCCACTGCCAAACATTCACTAATGTTCAGAGTGAAATCTTATTTCTTTTGATTTCAGACCAGGCCCTTGGTTTCAACGGAGGGAAAATTAAGTAGTAGTGGTGGTGGTGGTGAGAGCATTCTATGAACCGAGAGGGTGTCAAATACATCCCTTCGTCCGATCCGCTCCCACAGAGTGGGTCTTCTCCGGGTGCCGTCGGCCGGGCAATGCCGGTTGGCGACACCCAGGGGAAGGGCCTTCTCTGTGGCGGGCCTGGCCCTCTGGAACGACCTACCCCCCGACCTACGCACTATTTATTTATTTTATTTATTTTATTAAATTTATACCCCGCCCTTCTCCAAACGGACCCAGGGCGGCGCACAGGGATGTTAAAACACATATAAAACATATACAATTTTTAAAAAACTTATTCTAATAGACCCTGCGCTAAAAACCGAATTTAAAAAACCCAAATTTAAAACTATCTAGGAGTCAGTAATGGGGGTTACGCTAGGCCGGCTAGATGGAATAGGTGTGTCTTCAGACACTTGCGGAAGAGGCGGAGGTCAGAGATGGTGCGGAGTTCAGGGGGTAAGTCGTTCCAGAGGGCTGGTCCCGCCACAGAGAAGGCTCTTCCCCTGGGTGTCGCCAGTCGGCATTGTCCAGCTGACGGCACCCTGAGAAGGCCCTCTCTATGGGAGCGTATCGGTCTGAGGGATGTATGGATATCTCAGACCTCCGCCTCTTCCGCCAACGTCTTAAGACATTTTTATTCCAACAGGCCGGCCTAGCATAGCCCCCCGTTTCTGACTTTTTATGGATAAATTATAATTAGACAGGGTTTTAAATAATAATAATAATAATAAATTTAATTTGTAGACCGCTCCCTCTCCCCGAAGGGACTCGGAGCGGTGCACAGGGGAATTAAAAACATACAAACATAAATGCATCATAAATATATAAAATCAGATTAAACAATTTATCCCTGCGCTAAAAACCCAAAATACTAAATGGGTTTTTAGCACGGGTTTAAATAATTTAATATGTTTTTAACGATGTATATTGTTTTTATTGTGGTTTTAATAATGCCTGTGCGCCGCCCTGGGTCCTAACAAGGAGAAGGGCGGGGTATAAATTAAATAAAAAATAAAATAAAATAAAATAAAAATAAAAATCAAGTGTAAATGGTATTTTAAAAGATATGGGGCTTTTCACAATTGTGGTCACTATCTTGGGCTCTTCAATGTAGCATGCTTGGTATTCTGTAGAGCAGGGGTCTCCAACCTTTGCAACTTTAAGTCTGAAGGACTTCAGCTCCCAGAATTCTCCAGCCAGTTTTACTGGCTGGAGAATTCTGGGAGCTGAAGTCCTTCAGACTTAAAGCTGCAAAGTTTGGAGACCCCTGCTGTAGAGTGTTTATCTTAACTTGAATTAATGTGACCTAAAGAAGCAAAAGAGCTCCTTGAGACATCCATTGTAGGACATCATCATCATCAATCATCATCATGCTTTTTGGTCAACGCAAGGTGGCAAACATACTTAATGTTCCTGCCCCCTATTTTCCCCACAACAACCCTATAAGATAGGCTGAGGTCAGAGAGAGCATATTGGGTATGGTCACACCTTGAGTTGTTTATAAAATTCAGACAGCTGGGATATAAGTAGAGATAAATAAATAGAACTGAGGGCCAGTTTGGTCTAGTGCAGGGGTCTGCAAAGTCGGCTCTTTTAAGACTGGTGGACTTCAACTCCAGCATAGCTGGCTGGGGAACTCTGGGAGTTGAAGTCCACCAGTCTTAAAAGAGCCGACTTTGCAGACCCCTGGTCTAGTGCAGTGTTTCTCAACCTTGGCGACTTTAAGTCTTGTGGACTTCAACTCACAGAATCCCCCAGCTAGTATAGCTGGCTGGGGAATTCTGGGAGTTGAAGTCCACAGGACGTAAAGTCACCAAGGTTGGGAACCACTGGTCTAGTGGTTAAGACACATAGCTACAGACCAGGAGAGTGTGAATTCTAGTCCCGCTTTATGCATGGAAGCCAGCAGGCTGACTTACAGCCAATCACCAGGAGACTATGAGTTCTTGTCCTGCCTTAGGCATGGAAGATAGCAGGGTGACTTACAGCCAATCACCAGAAGACTATGAGTTCTAGTCTTGCCTTAGGCATGGAAGCCAGCAGCGTGTCTTGGGGCCAATCACCAGAAGACTATGAGTTCTATTCCCGCCTTAGGAATGGAAGCCAGCAGAGTGACTTAGGGCCAATCATCAGGAGACTATGAGTTCTAGTCCCGCCTTAGGCATGGAAGCCAGCAGAGTGACTTAGGGCCAATCACCAGAAGACTATGAGTTCTAGTCCCGCCTTAGGCATGGAAGATAGCAGAGTGACTTACGGCCAATCACCAGAAGACTATGAGTTCTAGTCCCGCCTTAGGCATGGCAGCCAGCAGAGTGACTTAGGGCCAGTCCCGCTTTCTCAGCCCATCCCACCAAGCAGGCTGGTTGTTACAGGGAAAATAGGTGTGTGTTGGATATGTTTGCCTTGAGTTATTTGTAAAAATAATAAAGGTGGGATATAAATATACAAATAAATCAATATAAATAAACAAATCAATGCACTTGAAATTGTGGGAGGAGCAGTGTATGCTACGTTGATCTCTTTGGAGGAAAAGAGTGCTATTAGGAATAACACGGGGAAGAGGAAATTGTCCCACATACCTGCTTTTGGTGTAATCCTGTCCCTCCCACCAGAAATTTCTTTGGGACCCCGTGATGCACCAGTTCCTTTTCTCCTTGATAGAAGACTAGGAGGACCAGCTGCAAGGAGCTGAGAGGCTCTTCCACGTCCTTCTGGAAGGTCAGCTTGAATCTGAGTTTGGTCTCGACTTCCCATTTTACTACCAAAAGAGACGAAGAAAATTATAAAAAGGGATATAAAGCAGGGACGCCCCATTTCTTGACAGATAACAGATGAACAGAGTTGGAAGGGACCTTGTAGGTCAGCTAGTCCAACCCCCCTCCCACCCCAAAGCAGGAGACCCTACAGCATTTCTGACAGATGGCAGTCCAGTCTCTTCTTGAAAGCCTCCAGGGATGAAGCTCCCACAACTTTCGAAGGCAACTTTTGCTCCATGGGTTGATTGTTCCCACTGCCAGAAAATTTCTCCTTGGATATAGGTTAAAACTAAAGATGTTTATCGAAATGAAATTATAAATACCATCAACATAAAATGGAGCTTGCTCAGAAGCTGAAATACACCAAGTAAATGAGATGAAGAGTGTGGAGTAGAGGAGAGAGGTAAGGGAAGGAGAGAGGAGGGGAAGAGAAGGAGAGAAAGAAGGAGTGGAAAGGAGAGAGAGGAGAAGAAGTGAGGAAGGGGAAGTAGAGAAGAGAAGGACGACATAGGGAAGAAAGGAGGTAGGGAGGAGAAAGAGAGAGTGAGATGAAAGTGATGGATAGGGTACAAATATGGTGTATGGAGAGCAGAAGAGCCAATAATTGTTTTGAGGGGTTGACAGTAAGATGAATTGATGTAAATATTTAATAATATTAAAAAAAATGTTGGTTATGGGACAGTATACATGTGGTTAGTTGTTATGAAAATGAAAAATCAAACTTAAAAAAATATTCTCCTTATTTCTAGGTTGAATCTCTCCTTTAATCTTATTATGGGCCAAATTATTTAATATGTTTTTTTTAAATTGTTTTTAACTTTTATATATCTGTGTTTTATTTTGGCTGTACACCGCCCTGAGTCCTTCGGGAGTAGGGCGGTATAAAAATTAAATAAATCTAAATCTAAATCTTTGTTCCGTTTCCATCCATCAATCATGAATTGTCTTAAAAATAAGCCATCTGAGGTGCTAATTACACTGTCTCCTATTGTCCAACTCTCTTCTCTGCCTGCTCTTTCGGCCATCAGAGTTTCAACCTGTCGTTTGAGCTCTTCCTTGATTCACATTTAAAATATTTTTCATCCAGGTACACCTCAAGGTGTACAGATTCAAGGTGCTGGTTACTATCTTTAAAGCGCTCCATGTCTTAGGACCGGGGTACTTACAAAATCACCTTCTGCCACCAAGAGCCTCCCACCGGCCAGTACGCTCCCATAGAGAAGGTCTCCTCATGGCGCCGTCAGCTAGACAATGTCGACTGGCGACACCCAGGGGGAGAGCCTTCTCCGTGGGAGCCCCTGCCCTCTGGAACGAATTGCCCCCGGAATGAAGAACTATCCCTGACTTACGCACCTTCCGCCGTGCTCTCAAAACCTTTTTCTTCCAACAAGCTGGGCTGACATAAAACATGATTTTTAAATTCAAATTTTTATTAATTTTAATCAAAATTAATTTGAGTTTGGGTTTTTCCCCCCCACGTTTTGGCCAAGGTTTAATATGTTTTTTAAAAGCTTTTTAAACTTTTGTATATTTGTTTTTATTCTGGCTGTCCACCGCCCTGAGTCCTTCGGGAGTAGGGCGGTATAAAAAACCAATAAAACTCAAAACTCAAACTCAAAACTTGTGATCACAACTGAGACCAGAACTGCCATTGTTAGCAAGGGGGTTGTTAAGTGAGGCATGCCTGATTTTACTACCTTTTTTTGCTGTAGTCGTTAAGTGAATTACCTGGTCATTAAGCGAACCACGTGGTCCTTAAGCGACTTTGCTTATTGGACGCCAGGTTGGGAAAATTGCAAATGCTAATCATGTGACCTCTGGACTATTATATGACCAGCACACACATTTTAATCCCATGGCCGTGAGGATGCTGCAACAGTCATAAGTGTGAGGAATGGTCCTCACTCACTTTTTTCAGTGGCATGGTAACTTCTAATGGTTGCTGAATGAATGAATGGAATCTAAAGATGTGGAGACTCTAGAAAGAGTGCAGAGAAGAGCAACCAAGATGATCAGGGGACTAGAGATTAAAACATATGAAGAACGGTTGCAGGAACTGGGTATGTCTAGTTTAATAAAAAGAAGGACCAGGGGAGACATGATAGCAGTCTTCCAATATCTCAGGGGTTGCCACAAAGAAGAGGGAGTCCAACTATTCTCCAAAGCACCTGAGGGCAGAACAAGAAGCAATGGGTGGAAACTAATCAAGGAGAGAAGCAACTTAGAACTGAGGAGAAATTTCCTGACAGTTGGAACAATTAATCAGTGGAACAGCTTCCCTCCAGAAGTTGTGAATGCCCCAACGCTGGAAGTCTTTAAAAAGATGTTGGATAGCCATTTGTCAGAAACGGTATAGGGTTTCCTGCCTAGGCAGGGGGCTGGACTAGAAGGCTTCCATGCCTAATGCAGGACTAGAACTCATAGTCCCCTGGTGATTGGCCGTAAGTCACCCTGCTATCTTGCATGCCTAAGGCAGGACTAGAACTCATAGTCCCCTGGTGATTGGCTCAAAGTCAGCCTGCTGACTTCCATGCGTAAAGCAGGACTAGAATTCACACTCTCCTGTGCTGTAGCTAAGTGTCTTAACCACTAGACCAGTGGTTCCCAACCTTGGTGACTTTACGTCCTGTGGACTTCAACTCTCAGAATTCCCCAGTCAGCTACAATAGCAGAGTTGGAAGGGACCTTGGAGGTCTTCTAGTCCAACCCCCTACCTATACCATTTCAGACAAATGGCTATCCAACATCTTCTTAAAGAGTTCCAGTGTTGGGGCATTCACAACTTCTGGAGGCAACTTCTGTTCCACTGATTAATTGTTCTAACTGTCAGGAAATTTCTCCTCAGTTTTAAGTTGCTTCTCTCCTTGATTAGTTTCCACCCATTGCTTCTTCTTCTCAGTTGCCTTGGAGAATAGCTGGACTCCCTCTTCTTTTGTGGCAACCCCTGAGATATTGGAACACTTTGGAAATATGTAAAAGTGATAAAGATAAATAAGAATAATAACTATGTGAATGTCTACCTGTAATTGTATGTAAGAGAATTTAAAAAAAAACTTTTTATAAAAAAAGAAAAGAAAAGGACATAACATTTTTAAAAAGAGGGATCTGGTGGCCATCTAGTCCACCTCCTTTGCTATGTCCACTTTTTGGAAAAGCAGAACTCTTGTCTGAAGATTTCCTTTCACATTTGCTCACGGAAAGAAGCCTGTATCTTGTGTCATCCCGATTTATAAATATTAATGCAACACAATAGCAGAGTTGGAAGGTCTTCTAGTCCAACCCCCTGCCTAGGCAGGAAGCCCTACACTACTTCAGAGAAATGCTTATCCAAATTCTTTCATGACTTAAGATTTCGCCCCCCCCCCTCCAGTTCCATTGTGTCGGATTCTCTGATCCTTTAACACAGGGGTCCCCAACCCTTTTTTGCACCAGGGACCAGTTTCATTTAAAAAAAAATTCTGCGGACCGGCTGGTGTAGAGGAGGAGCAAGGGGGGAGGGGGAACAGGCGGCGCATGCACACGCGGGGGGGAGTCGGCTCACTCGGCCCTCTAGGGCCTCCAACGGCGTGAACGACCGCTCCTGTGCTCTCCCACATCCGGCGTGCGCTCTGCCCAGGGGGCTGCCCCCTCCTCCTCCTCTCCGACCCTGCGGCCCGGTTCCTATCAAGCCACGGACCAGCACCGATCCGCGGCCCGGGGGTTGGGGACCCCTGCTTTAACATACTTCAAGGTATTAATTTTTAGGTGATAAATATATTTAAAGGAACAAATACTTTTCTGCTGATAAAAAAAACAACAGCCTTTATATAATATGATTAAGGAGGGGGAATACACAATATACAGACAAATGGCTATCCAACATCTTCTTAAAGACTTCCAGTGTTGGGGCATTCACAACTTCTGGAGGCAACTTCTGTTCCACTGATTAATTGTTCTAACTGTCAGGAAATTTCTCCTCAGTTCTAAGTTGCTTCTCTCCTTGATTAGTATTAAGTATTGCAATTTTTTTTTTTAAAGACTTGATTTGTTTAATGCCTTATACAGATCTAACGTGAGGGGTTATTTTCTTTTATCGGAAGGCAATAATTTAAAGTTGCAGCTGAAGCTTTTACGATCATCACAGTGATTGGGACAATCCGTTATCCCCCCCCCCCAAAAAAAAACCTATTTGCAACAGCTGGAAATAGATATTTTATTCTTGTAATCTCTGCAGCTGATCCCTATTTACTTTCCAGAACGGCAGCTGATCCTTTCTGAAAAATCTCTCTCCCCCTGACCCCCACTGCCCTGGCAAAAGAGACATGTAGGACAGGAGCAATCCTACAATGGATCTGATTCAGACTTTTGGCCAGTCAACATATTTGGTCTGATTCAAAGAACTCCGTGCCCACAAGAAATCTGAATTTTTGCACCTTGAAGCTATTTTCAGTCCTAGTTAAGAAACTGACCATTTTTCCTTCTTTTCCTCTTTTTTTCTGGTTGTTTTTTCTTTTCTTAAAAAAAAAAAGATTATTTTCCTCTTTTCCTTTGCCACCCATCAATACTGGTATCTTCTGCTTGCATATTTACCTTAGTGTTGGTGTTACAAAACAACCGGCTTAGGTTTAATGCACTTTGGATACAAATTGGGTATTTTGTAGAATTGCAGAGGCAAAGAACTGTAGATGGGGAAAAAGGAAGGAAAAAGAGGAGGAATTTTAGAAAAAGCACTAGATGCTTTATATAAGCACTTCCATTGTTTTATAGCATTTTATACTATTACTATCGCTTGATACTATTTTATCACTTTGTACTAAGCATTAGCACTGTTCAAGGCCAATTTTTAAAACTTCATTGACGTTTTAGAAATTCTAAACAAAGCTTTCTAGAAAAAGAGTGCAGAGAAGAGCAACAAAGATGATGAGGGGACTGGAGACTAAAACATATGAAGAACGGTTGCAGGAACTGGGTATGTCTAGTTTAATGAAAAGAAGGACTAGGGGAGACATGATAGCAGTGTTCCAATATCTCAGGGGTTGCCACAAAGAAGAGGGAGTCAAGCTATTCTCCAAAGCACCTGAGAGTGAATTGGCTTTTCAGAGAACTTGGCTGCTGTGTCTCATTTGACGATCTTGACCTATGAAGTGCATGACCACATAGGCTCAAGCTGACAGAAAAGAAAGGGATTAAAAAAACCATGGAGATAATTTTATGATACCTGTGATACCAATCAATCAATCAATCAATCAATCAAACTTTTCTTTATATACCGCTCCCTCTCCCCAAAGGGACTCGGGGCGGTGCACAGGGAATTATAAAATATAAAACATACAGCAATATAAATACCTAAAAACAAATTAAACTACAGTGACCCTGCACTAAAACCTAAAATACTAAAATCCCTAAAAACCCAATTAAAAATTTACATATACAGAGTGGAGGCAGGAAAGATGGATTAGGCCAGGCCGGCCTGTTGGAAGAAATACGTTTTGAGCTAGAACAAGAAGCAATGGGTGGAAACTAATCAAGGAGAGAAGCAACTTAGAACTAAGGAGAAATTTCCTGACAGTTAGAACAATTAATCAGTGGAACAATTGCCTCCAGAAGTTGTGAATGCTCCAACACTGGAAGTTTTTAAGAAGATGCTGGATAGCCATTTGTCTGAATCAGTATAGGGCTTCCTGCCTAAGCAGAGGATTGGACTAGAAGACCTCCAAGATCCCTTCCTACTCTGTTATTCTATATTTCTAAAGGAGAACAGAGGGAATAGTGGTAATAAACTTGTCTTTTTCCACCCTTCCCTGTCGGCACTTACCTTCTTCCAAATGCAACATGAAGAAACGGTGTCCAGCAGGCCTGCCTAGAGAATCAGCCACACGCTGGAGTGACCCGAGGAGGCTGCGAGGTGGGCTTGAGGGACATATCCCAAAGGTCTCCAGGTCCTCTCTGCTCCAGGCAGATCTGCTCAAGGCCTTCAGGAACCCGCTGTCGTAGCGGCTGAGGAGGCCCCCCACCTCCAGATGGTTAGGACCCCAAAAGCTGCCCCCATCCAGCCTCACGTGGCACACCGATTCCTCTGAGCTTTCGTATAGCCATGGCTGAGAACTGGGTTGGGGCCATAAGCTGAAGGGCCTCACTTCCTTCTCAGCCAAGGGCAGGTGGGGCAGGAGACCTCCAGGGGTGTCTTCAGACTCCAGGGAAACCACCAGGACTTTTGAAGGGGCTTCCTTGAAATCCAACGAAACCTCTTCTTCTTCTTCTCCTCCTCCTCCTCCTTCTTCTGGGGATTTCAGTTCTCCTAAATTGGGACTCTCCCATTGTCTCGGAGGGTTTTCTTCTAGCAGATTCCCCTTTGCAGGTGAGCAGAAGGACTCGGCTGTTAGCCAGAGACCAAGGAGGATGCTGGCCAGGCCAAGCGGCATGCTTGCTTCTCTGATGAACTAAAACCACCGCTGCAGGATTCCCCCGGGAAAATTCAGAAGGGAGTGAAGGCTTTGGATAACACACACAATCACACACACACACACACAGAGAGAGAGAGAGATGGCCTGAGTTTTTCTCCTTTAAACCATTCGACCTTGAATGATCACACCATCCTGGAGGAATTCTTGCAACAAGCTGGCTCAAAGGAGCTGTCTTGTTCTATTTGCAGGTTTTTGATAACTTTTCAGTCTGGATGCTTTAGCAAATGCAAGGCATCCCAGCTGGCTCAACCTTGATGTAAACACTTTTTATCATATTTCACGCCCCCACCCCCAAAGAGATCAAAGCAAAATCCACATTCGCACACAATGTGTACCTCTCAATCTTTACATTGTATCGGAGTCCGTTTATCGTGTATTTCCCCCCCCCCCTTAATCATCTTATATAAAGGCTGTTGTTTTTTATCAGCAGAAAAGTATTTGTTCCTTTAAATATATTTATCACCTAAAAATTAATACCTTGAAGTATGTTAAAGGATCAGAGAATCCGACACAATGGAACTGGAGGGGGGGGGGGGGGAATCTTAAGTCATGAAAGAATTTGGATAAGCATTTCTCTGAAGTAGTGTAGGGCTTCCTGCCTAGGCAGGGGGTTGGACTAGAAGACCTTCCAACTCTGCTATTGTGTTGCATTAATATTTATAAATCGGGATGACACAAGATACAGGCTTCTTTCCGTGAGCAAATGTGAAAGGAAATCTTCAGACAAGAGTTCTGCTTTTCCAAAAGGTGGACATAGCAAAAGAGGTGGACTAGATGGCCACCAGATCCCTCTTTTTAAAAATGTTATGTCCTTTTCTTTTCTTTTTTTTATAAAAAGTTTTTTTTTAATTCTCTTACATACAATTACAGGTAGACATTCACATAGTTATTATTCTTATTTATCTTTATCACTTTTACATATTTCCAAAGTGTTCCAATATCTCAGGGGTTGCCACAAAAGAAGAGGGAGTCCAGCTATTCTCCAAGGCACCTGAGAAGAAGAAGCAATGGGTGGAAACTAATCAAGGTGAGAAGCAACTTAGAACTGAGGAGAAATTTCCTGACAGTTAGGACAATTAAATCAGTGGGACAGAAGTTGCCTCCAGAAGTTGTGAATGCCCCAACACTGGAAGTCTTCAAGAAGATGTTGGATAGCCATTTGTCTGAAATGGTATAGGGCTTCCTGCCTAGGCAGGGGGTTGGACTAGAAGACCTCCAAAGTCCCTTCCAACTCTGCTATTGTATTGTATTGTATTGTATTGTATTGTATTGTATTGTATTGTATTGTATTGTATTGTATTGTATTGTATTGTATTGTATTGTATTGTATTGTAACTAGATATGTGCCCTCAAGTAGCCACATCAGTTACAAAGCAAAGTTCTCCAACCCTCCTAACCAAATGGCATGGTTGGTTTTGTAGACCTCCCAACCCAAAAATATCAAGGCCAAAAGTCTTTGGCCTCTCAAAAGATTAGCTATGGGTTAAGTGGACATAGGCAAGGCCCTGCACCTTATTTGAAATGAAGGTGGGGAAGATGGCTTTTGCAACACATACACGTTAGCCAGTCACATTTTAACCTAGCATACTTGTCAGAGTTGAAGAAGCTTTTTGGATGAGAAGCGAAACGTCTTCAAAAGAAAAAGAAAACCCGTTGCCTCCTGAAAAAGCACCTTTTGGACAATCAGGACCAGGATGATTGAGAATCCAGGCTATGCTGGCATAAAATCTAAAAAACGGATCCTATTTGATAAGCTGTGGAGGTTAACCCCGAGTTTGCAAACTGTAGGAAGGAGGCCGCAATAGTAATAGCACTTAGACTTATATAGTGCCTCACAGTGCTTCACAGGCCTTTCTAAGGGGTTTACAGAGTCAGCATAATTGCCCCCAACAATCTGGCTCCTCATTTTACCCACCTCGGAAGGATGGGAGGCCGAGTCAACCTTCAGCCAGTGGGACTTGAACTGCCAAACTGCTGGTAATCAGCAGTCAGTAGAAGTAGCCTGCAGTACTGCACTCTAACCACTGTGCCACCACAGCACAGTGCCTTCCTATTGGGAATCTGCCATGGAGGGAGATATGGCATTAATGAAACCTTACCCCGGAACAGTGTTTCTCAACCTAGAGCAGCATGTGGACTTCAACTCCCAGAATTCCCCAGTTTTGCTGGCTGAGGATTTCTGGGAATTGAAGCCCACACCTTAAAAGTTGCGGAAACATTACTATTAAAGAATGTGAACAAATTGACACGCTTTTGGCCCAAACCAGCACTAATTTACAAATTGTGGCCTTTGATCGATTGGAATTATTTTGGTTTGTGCATACAGTTGTTGTTACTCGCAAAGTCACGTCCAACCCATCACAACCCCATGGACAACATTCCTCCAGGCCTCCCCTGGAGTCCATTTAAGCTCTCACGCCTGCTGCTTTGGTGACTCCATCCAGGCACCCCATTCTCTGTCGTCCCCTTCTTCTTTTGCCCTCAGTCTTTCCCAGCATTAGGCTCTTCTCCAGGGAGGCGTTCCTTCTCATTAGGTGACCAAAGTATTTGAATTTATTAATTTGAGTATTTGATGCACACAGTAGTGTTTATTTATTTCACGGTCAAAGCCAAATAATCCATTTTGCAATCTCTGCAAGTTTATATATACTACGCCTGCCATATTTTCACGATTCAGGTATCGCTCAGCTGCTGCATTCTTGGGGCTTTACCTTGTGAAGTTCCCAAGCGCGCTGCAATTATTCCAAATGGCAAGAAGTTTGATTTAATCCAACTTTCACTTTACTTAGCGTGTTATCATTTGGGGTAGAGGCTGGGTGGCCACAAAATAACCAAGCGTTCCCAAGCCCTTCGCTCATCAAACCTTCATGAAGTTTCAGATTGTTCATTGACTTCCAAACATTTATCATATAAACATGTTAATATTTTAATAGCATTACAAATAGTAATAGAGACGAGGCTGCTCTCTCTGGCAGTTGACTATCCCTCCCTGGGTCTCACTGCTTGCCCACTCACCATCAGGATTAGGGTGAAGATCTAAAGCAGTGTTTCTCAACCTTGTCAACGTGAAGATTATCTTTAAAGTGCTCCATGGCACGGGACCTAGCTATCTGCGGGATCGCATCCTGCCCCATACATCCCTGCGGCCAATTCGCTCCCACAGAGAGGGACTTCTCCGGGTGCCGTCCACTAGGCTGTGCCAGCGGGCGACGCCCAGGGGAAGGGCCTTCTCTGTGGCGGGCCCGACCCTCTGGAACGACCTTCCCCCCGATATTAGAACAACTACGGACCTCCGCTCCTTCCGTCAAAAATTAAAAACACACTTTTTCTGCTTGGCCGGCCTAGGATAAACTGTTTTTAGGGTTTTTAATGATTAATTTTTAGCTTTATATGGGATTTTAGCGCAGGGTTAGTTTAATTTTATTTTATATTGTACTATGTTTGTATTTTTATATGTATTTTAAATTCCCTGTGCCCCGCCTCGAGTCCCTTCGGGGAGAGAGAGCGGGTTATAAATTAAAATTTATTATTATTATTATTATTATAAGATGTTTGGACTTCAACACCCAGAATTCCCCAGCCAGCATTCGCTGGCTGGGGAATTCTGGGAGTTGAAGTCCAGACATCTTCACGTTGACAAGGTTGAGAAACACTGATCTAAAGGGACCCCAAAAGATGAACTGACCCAAAGTGACTTCCCATCATTTAGTCACTACCTTTTGATCCTTTACTGACCTCTTGCATGATCCCATTGAACCTTGTGGTCAATACTGACCTTTTTGGGGAACCTCACCATGTAATCAATAGTGATTGTTCATCGGTGCCAAGATATAGTCCTTGTTTAGCAACAACTAGAATAGGCAACTTGAGCATTTAAGGGAAATGGTCGTTAAGTGAACAATTATGTTTATTACCTTAATTCAGTTTTCCTTTGATTTACCTACCTGCAAAAGTTGTAAATGTGAGCACTGGTTGTAAGGTTATTTTTTCATCACCATTTGTAACTGCGGTAAGTCCCTAAACAAGGTGCTTCCTAAATTAGAATAACCTGTATCTCAGTATCTTGAACTGCACTGGGCTTTAACGCATTTCGTTCTATTTAAGTACAATGACAATAAAGATTATACTTATACTTTTTCTGAAACCATAAATTCCTTCTATGTATGATCAACTTTTCCTTCCTACATCTAAATTTTCTACCTTATCCATCCATTTTCTGTTTCCCTGAATAATATAGTTATATTATTTCCCAGTTTCCCCAAATAATACGCCCAATTGGACTTTTGAGCGCAAGCGCTAAAATAAACCTTCCCCGAAAATATTTAAACGCATGTGCAGCTTGTCCCCTGCACATGCCCCTCACACCACATAAACCATTACCTAATGCAACCCTAGCCACCGTGCCCTTCTGCCACGCTAATGGCCGCTGCGAAAGCCATTGGAGAAGAACAGGGATGTGACGGCAGCAATGGGACATCCAGTCGCAGTGGCGTGGCTGGGACGACGGCATGGTGCAGTCTCATGGGAAGCATGGCTGGAAGCGCTTGCACGGCCTCAGGGGCGAACGCCTGACGAGCGGCTGTGTTGCGTTGCTGCAGCAGTGCAACACAGCAGCAGCCATGAAGTGACCACACTCGCCGCCTCCTGCACCTCAAAAATGATAAGACCTCCGCGAAAATAAGGCCAAGCACTTATTTCGGAGGTCAAAAGGAACTAAGACCCTGTCTTATTTTCGGGGAAACACGTTATTAGTCCCTGAACAAATTCTGCATTACTCTGCCTTGAAAAATTACTTTTTACTTCCATTTTCAGAATCATTTTTGCTAACATAAAAAGGGATCACTGTGGCAAACAGCCAATGAAAATATCAACCCATAAGGACAGTCATGAAAACACACAAGCAAAACCAAATTCTATGATAGGGATTGTTCGGGAAAGTATAAAAGACAGCATCTGGACCCTGTTTTAGAGAAGAACCTCACCTGTGGGCTACAATTCGACTCCAACCGAATTTGTGGAAACTGGTCCAACCAAATTACTCTGGAGAATATTGAGACTGGTGCCACCAGGAGTAGAGCAATTATGTGGTTTTGCGGGTTTAATGTTTATGTGATTGTGGTGTTAATTGTCCTTGCTGATTACAGCAGTACTATAAACCTAAAAATCCAGCTGGGCTCTAAGATTTCTAGCAACTGGTTTCAATGAAGCTTGAAGCTGCCTTCTGCATTTGATTAGCTCTGGGCATCTGAGGCTAATGGCAGAGAAGGAACCAGGTTCTTGGTGGTGTTTCCCACAAAGAACTATCTTAAAAAAGCAACCCCCCCCCCATCCGCCCCAATGTAAAACAGATTCTTTTACTTAAAAGTAGTCTAGAGCAGGGGTCTCCACCCTTGGCAACTTTAAGAACTTGTGGGCTTCAACTCCCAGAGTTCTGTGAGTTAAAGTCCACAAGTCTTAAAGTTGTCAAGGTTGGAAGCCCTTGGACTGGAGCAGAGTTTAACAAGCTTAGCAACTTTTTAAGATGTGTGGACTTCAATTTCCAGAATGCTAGCGTGAAAAACTCTGGGAGTTCACAAATCTTAAAAGTTGGAAAAGTTGAGAAACAGTCCTCTAGAGATGAATGTTTTAAGATTACCGTATTTTTCAGAGTATAAGACGCATTCCCCCCCCCCCTCCTAAAAGAGGCTGAAAATTTGGGTGCGTCTTATACTCCAAATGTAGTTTAGACGCTTTTTTCAGCCCTAATGAGGCGCTAAGGAGTGAGATGCTTCAATCGTTAACACCTCATTAGGACTGAAAAAAAGCTTTGAATATTTTTACTATTTTTACTGCAGCGTACTGTTGGAAAAATTTCCCGGGTCATTCCAGCTGGGAGAAGCCAACAAAAGATTTGAAGACTGCCTAAAGGGGTACTTCTTTTGTTCACTTTCTATTTTGGGGAGATAATCCTCTCAAGGGCAAGGCAGTATGTTTCTCTCACTATGTGATTTCTATTCTTTTGGGGATAATCCCGTTAATGGCAAGGCAGGAATTTTTCCTATGGCTATCTGAGTTTTCTCAATGGTTTCCTTCAGGCAAATGCTGGGATGGTTTGTTAATTCAGCTTTGTTACATTTTTACTAGGTGTGAAATGCTTTTGGCTGAATGCCCAGACATCTAGTTAAGCTTATTAAGAGTTTCCCATGGGGAAAGAAAAAAAAGTGGAAAGAGAAGTGGCGTTTTTGTGGTTGCTTGCTTTTCTGGTGTTATGGGAATAAAAAGGAATACTTGGTAGGCAGAATTCTTTCCCCCGTATTTTCCTCCCAAAAACTAAGGTGCATCTTATACTCTGAAAAATACAGTAATTATTTCTTCTTTGTTAGAAGAATGGGAGCAATGAAGAGGGTTTTCCTTTTAAATGAAGCCACAACATTCTGAACTGAAGTCACTGATGTATTTAAAAAGTACACAAGGAAAGAAACGAGACAAGATCAACTGGTGCCTTTTAAAAAATGGTGCCAGGGAAAGACAGGAAGAGTCCCCAAAGAAAGGACTTTTCAACTGGTGGGTGGTGGTGGAGGAATGCTCCCTGGTCCTTCCGTAGGGAGAGGGGGTCTCAGCATTGGGGGCATTGGAGCAGGAGGAGGGACGCCAGGGGCTGGGGGCAACTGGGGTGGACCTGGGGGCAAGGGTCCCGTCGGGGGAGGCATGGGAGGCATAGCCATGCCCCCAGGAGGAGGGGGTGGGAGAGATTCCGGGAGCGGTGGCCTTGGGGGCAGGCCATTCATGAGGGGGGGCGGGGGAGGCCGCTTCACGGTAGCTGGAGGCGGGATACTTTGAGGAACAGGCGGCTTCTCCATCTTGAAATGGAACTGAAGGAAGAACTAAAAAGGGGTGGAAAAAGAGGGGGGAGAGAACATTAGATTTTATTTGATTGCAAGGAGCAGGTTATATCTTCACAAGGTAAAGATAAAGGTGCCCCTTGCACATATGTGCTAGTTGTTCCCAACTCTAGGGGGCAGTGCTCATCTCCATTTCAAAGCCGAACAGCCAGCGCTGTTCAAAGATGCCTCTGTGGTCATGTGGTCAGCATGACTAAATGCCAAAGGCATATGGAACACTGTTACCTTCTCACCCAAGGTGGCTCCTATTTTTCTACTTGCATTTTTACATGTTTTCGAACTGCTAGGTTTGCAGAAGCTGGGATAAGTAACAGGAGCTCACTCCGTTACATAGCGTTAGGGATTCGAACCGCCAAACTGCCAACCTTTCTGATCGACAAGCTCAGGCTCTTAGCCACTGAGCCACTGCGCCCCAATACATCTTCACAAAGGATTCCTCAAAACCAGGACTGGGGAGCAAACTTTCTCAAGAGGCTCTTCCAATCAATTCAGTCTGGTTCAGAGTTCCTACCTAGCTGGCTGGAAACAAATCTGTCATCCCAACTGATTGAGGCGAATCCACGTTATGCAAAAGTTAGGAGACAGAAATATCTACAGTTTTATAAATTTTGTTTTTGGAGACTCTGTCTCTGAGGTCCCTCCAGCTCCCAAAGAACCCGCCCCCAAGGATTACATTACAGGAGCCACAGGAGTGTCTAAAAGCCATCCAGCCTGTCCCTTCCAACATCTAGGATTAAGAAGACCATTATGCAACAAGGTGATCTTTACTCTTCTAAGAGCGATGCTGATTAAGCTTTCTGATCTTGGCTTACAATTCCTCTCAACAGTGAAAGGAAGTTGGTTGTTTAAAACGAGTTTTCAAATTATTCACCTCCCCTCAACAAGGGTGGCTGGAAGCTTTTAACTTCTTAAACCAGTGGTAGTCAACCTGGTCTCTAACGCCCACTAGTGGGTGTTCCAGCTTTCATGGTGGGCGGTAAGGGTTTTGTCCGATACTGAAGCACTTTCCTTTTTTTTAATTTAATTGATTTCCCTACTTTATTGATCACCATTACTGTGGAACCGGTGGGCGGTTAGAAAATTTTACTACTAACAGAGATACAAAAGCGGGCGGTAGGTATAAAAAGGTTGACTACCCTGTCTTAAACCATTTACCTGTTTTGTTTCTCGATTCCAGTGAGTCCAGAATTTGCCTTCAGCTTTGTCAATCTCCCTACTGGGCACCTGCAAAAAAAGGAAGGGAAGAAATTAGGAGGGGTGCCAAGCTGTTGCATCACAGGACATCAAAGGCTGGGTTTCGGCAGCTTATGAAAGAAGGCAGCCAGTTTGTTCAAACTGATAATAACAGAAGGAGGTAGGAAAAAACCCTCTTTTTTCCTATCAAGGCCAAGATAAAAGAGTCGAAGATGCTTTGATCTTTGTATCAACCAAAAAGAGGAAGAGCAAGCGGTGGGAAACGTCTGCCGCTATCTAGTATTGAACTCTCAACCTTCCAAGAGGGAAACAAGCGTTACACCACTAGGATACACCCACCACATTTTGTATCGGATAACTCATGTGCTGCAAACTATCAATCTTGGCAGCCCAAGTGCAGCATCCAATCTTTGGCTATATCCAATACAGCAGCAGTAGCCAGTACTTTTCGATTGAAAGAAACTAATATCAAAGTCTACTAGGACTTGAGACAACCATTTAAATATGAGCCAGCCGTGTGCAGCAGCTGCCAAAAAAGTCAACACAGTTCTAGGCTGCATAAACAGAGGGATAGAATCAAGATCACGTGAAGTGTTAATGCCACTTTATAAGGCCTTGGTAAGGCCACACTTGGAATACGGCATCCAGTTTTGGTCGCCACGATGTAGAGAAGATGTGGAGACACTAGAAAGAGTGCAGAGAAGAGCAACAAAGAGGATTAGGGGACTGGAGACTAAAACATATGAGGAACAGTTGCAGGAACTGGGTATGTTCTAGTTTAATGAAAAGAAGGACTAGGAGAGAGACGATAGCAGTCTTCCAATATCTCAGGGGTTGCCACAAAGAAGAGGGAGTCAAACTAATCTCCAAAGCACCTGAGAGCAGAACAAGAAGCAATGGGTGGAAACTAATCAAGGAGAGAAGCAACTTGGAACTGAGGAGAAATTTCCTGACAGTTAGGACAATTAATCAGTGGAACAGCTTCCCTCCAGAAGTTGTGAATGCCCCAACACTGCAAGTCTTCAAGAAGATGTTGGATAGCCATTTGTCTGAAATGGTATAGGGCTTCCTGCCCACGCAGGGGGTTGGACTAGAAGACCTCCAAGGTCCCTTCTAACTCTGCTATTGTATTGTAAATTCAGCTTTCAGGATCTGATCTCCTGATACAAATTGTTCAACACAAACAGAAATTCTAGAACAACTAATATTTTGTTTTCATTGTAAAATTTAATAGACACCCTAATCTTAGATAAAGGCAGGCCTAGATGAATAAAAAATTGAAATTAAGGGAGAAATATCAAGAGGCATACCTCAAGATATGTAGATGACACCACTCTTAATGGCAGAGAAAGTGAAGAGGAACTAAAAGAGCCTCTTGATGTGGGTGAAGAAGGAGAGTGCAAAAGTTGGCTTGAAACTCAACATTAAGAAAACTAAGATCATGGCATTTGGCCCTCTCAATTCCTGACAAATAGATGGGGAAGAAATGGAGGTGATGATAGATTTTATTTTCCTCGGCTCCAAGATCACCGCAGATGGGGGACTGCAGCCAAGGAATTAAAAGATGCTTCCTCCTGGGGAGGAAAACTATGGCAAATCCAGACAGCATCTAAAAAGCAGAGACATCACCTTGTCAACGAAAGTGCGTATAGTCAAAGCTCTGGTTTTCCCAGTTGCAACATATATATGGCTGTGAAAGTTGGACCATAAGGAAGGCTCAGCGCCAAAGAATGGAGGCCTTTGAACTCTGGTGCTGAAGAAGACTCCTGTGAGTCCCTTGGATTGTGAGGCGATCAAACCGGTCAGTCCTAGAGGAGATCAACCCTGACTGCTCTTTAGAAGGTCAAGATCCTGAAAAGGAAACTCAAATACTAATGAGAAGGGAGGACTTACAGGAGAAGAGCCTCATGCTGGGAAAGACTGAGGAAGAAGAAGAATGGGACGACAGAGAATGAGGTGGCTGGATGGAGTCACCGAAGCAGTCGGCCTGAGCTTCAATGGACTCCAGAGGATGGTAGAGGACAGGAAGGCCTGGAGGAACATTGTCCATGGGGTCGCGATGGGTCAGACACAACTTCGCAACTAACAACAACAATCTTAGATTTGTTTCATGTCATTCCCCTTTCTTTCCTTTATGAAACTGAAACCAAATCCCTTCCCAGAAGCACTTACGTTTCCACCACTAAATCTACCCTTTTGTATGTCCCAAAAACCTCACCAAAATTGGCGAGACTAAAACATCACCTTGAAAGCGATGGTCTCATAGGGTTCTGCTGCCATCAAAAGGTACTGCCAACGCCGGTCGGGAGGCTCAATTCTCTGCTCGTAGGCTGACATAAAGCGGTGCCTGGGCATGATGCTTTCAGCGATCTCCGGGTAATCGATCTGTGTGGTGCAGAGCCAGAAGAACGAGAAGTTGGAAGTGCCGTTTAAATCCAACAATTCCAACCGCCTGATCATATGGATAACAGCCGAGGATAAAAAGAAGGGGAGGGACAGAAAGAGCAGGACTGGTCTATGCTCAGTTGCACCAATTGATACTCAACAGCTGGGGGACCAATAGGGAAAATCCTGCCCCATACATCCTCACGACCGATTCGCTCCCACAGAGAGGGACTTCTCCGGGTGCCGTCCATTGGACTTTGTCAGCGGGCGACGCCCAGGGGAAGGGCTCTCTCTGTGGCGGGCCCAGCCCTCTGGAACGACCTCCCCCCCGATATTAGGACCACCACGGATCTCCGCTCCTTCCGTCTTAAATTGAAAACACACTTTTTCTGCCTTGCCGGCCTGGGATAACTACTCTGTCTTTAGGGTTTTTTGGGGGGTGGGGATTTTTAGTTAATGGGATTTTAGCACAGGAATTAATTTAATCTGTTTTTAAATTCGTATGTATTTTGTATATTTATTGTTTTTATCCTCCCTGTGCACCGCCCCGAGTCCCTGTGGGGAGAGGGAGCGGTTAATAAATTTAACTATTATTATTATTATTAAAATATATATTTGTAGCTCAGGCCTCAACTGTGGGATCCCTGGTACTCACTGAGCTTGGCTGTTCTCCTGCATGACAGAGGATAGGATAGGGCAGGGCAGGATAAAATGTAATGGAATAGAAGTAGAATAGAATAATAGAATAGAATAGAAAATTAGAATAGAATAGAATAAGAATATAATATTAGAATAGAATAGAATAGAAAATTAGAACAGAATAGAACTAGAATAGAATAATAGAATAGAATTAGAATAGAATAATAGAATTAGAATAGAAAATTAAATAGAATGGAATGGAATAGAATAGAATAGAATAATTTATTGGCCAAGTGTGATTGGGCACACAAGGAATTTGTCTTTGGTGCCTATGCACCAAAGGAAAATAAAATAGAATATATTCATCAAGAATCATAAGATACAACACTCAGTGATAGTCATAGGTTACTAATAAGCAATCAAATCAAACTTGGAAAGAAATAAAACAATATAAATTATAAAGTTACAAGCAACGTGGTTATAGTCATAAGTGGGAGGAGATAGGTACTAGGAAGGATGAGAAAAAGAATAGTAATGCAGTCTTAGTAAATAAAATTCATACAGGAGAACAACCAAATTCAGAGAGCACCAGGCATCTGAAATGTTATCCCCCTCCCCCCAGGGACAAAGTCATTTATTGTACCTATTTTTTAAAAAATATATACAGGTATTCCTCAATGTATGACCATAATGGAGCCTGCCCATCATAAGTCTCGATACGTTTTGGCAAAAACCGTTGTAAAGTCAAGTCACTTCACAATGGAACGCTGCAAGTGACTGTAAATGGCCACTTGCAGCGCAAGATAGATCTGTCGTTCACTTCAATTGGTCGCTAAGCAACTGGGTTGTAAGTTGAAGACTACCTATATGTAATTTTTTATTATAGAAATTAAATTTAGATGCGTTTTACCTGGAAAAGGAGACTCTGCTGGCCTGTTTCTGGGTCCCTCTGCTTGGTTACTGAAAGGAAGGATTAAAGAGAGAAAGAGGGGTAAGCAGGGCTTTGCGACAGGATCCTTCATTTCATCAGCTTTGGGCTCCAAGAACTCAGAATCAAATCTCCTATTGAATGTCCCATTCAAAGAACTACGAAGCAATAGCAATAGCCCTTAGACTTACCGTATTTTTGGGGAGTATAAGACGCTCTGGAGTATAAGACGCACATTAGTTTTTGGGGAGAAAATTAAGGAAAAAAATATCTGCCTCTGCCTACCAGCTTCCATCAGTATTTATCTGGCTAGCATCCTTAGCAAACAGCCTGGTCAGCTTCAGCACATTAGCCTGATTCACCATAAGCAGCTGATTGGCGGATGGACCCGCCTCCTGGAATACCCCCCCCCCCCCAAAATCAGCTGTTTCCAGAGATGTACTTTAGCAACAGGTTCACTAGTTGGGCCTCAAACACAGCATCAAAAATGCAGCTGAACTTCGCAGGGGGCTCCTGTGAGTACAGCAGGTGTGGCGCAGAACCGGTCCGACAAGGCAACAGCAATTATGGGCTGCCTTTTGGCCTCTGTGCCTCGCATTTTAAGCCTCCCAATGCCACATTTCTGGCCTCTGCGTGTGCTCTGAGGATTCCCGCAGCCTTGAATGGCTCTGAAACGGAACGTTTGGAGGCCAGAAACGCAAAGCACGAAGCGGGGGATTCGTGGCAATCCGTGCTGCCTGTAACAGGTCTAAAACGCAATGCATGGAGGCCAAATGGTGGGGGCCGGCGGGTGGGTAGAGCTACATTTGGCGTATCTATTAGCTATCTGCGTGATCGTATCCTACCCCACACATCCCTTTGACCGATTCGCTCACACAGAGAGGGACTTCTCCAGGTGCCGTCCTCCTGGCAATGCCAACAGGCGGCTCCCAGGGGAAGGTCCTTCTCTGTGGCGGGCCCAACCCTCTGGAATGACCTACCCCCCCGAGCTTAGATCTACTACGGACCTCCGCTCCTTCCGTCAACAATTAAAGACCCATCTTTTCCAGCAGGCCGGCCTGGCCTAACCTAATCTACCATACCAGCCTAGTTGTAAATATTACCTAATCGGGTTTTTACGTTCTAAATTTAAACGAGATATTTTAACACAGGGTAAAACATTTAATTTAGTTTTATTATTTATAATTGTTATATATGAGTATATGCTCTTAAATTCTTGTACACCGCCCCGAGTCTCTTCGGAGAGAGGGGGCGGTCAATAAATCCAAATAAATAAATAAATAAATAAATAAATAAATAAATAAATAAAAATAAATAAATTATATATATATATATATATATATATATATATATATATATATATATATATATATATATATATATATATATATATATATATATATATATATATATATATATATATATATATATATATATATATAAAGGTTCCTCTCACACATATGTGCTAGTCACTCCCGACTCTAAGGGATGGTACTCATCTCCGTTTCAAAGCCGAAGAGCCAGTGCTGTCCGAAGAGGTCTCCGTGGTCATGTGGCTGTCATGACTAAACGCTGAAGGCGCAGGGAACGCTGTTAACCCCCCAAAGGCGGTCCCTGTGTTTCTACTTGCATTTTTACGTGCTTTCGAAAGATGCACCCAATTTTTCACCCTTTACAGGTGCTTTACAGCCCTTCCTAAGTGGTTTACAGGATTTTTATTTGGTTGACCTCGGAAGGATGAAAGGATGAGTCAACCTTGAGCCGGTCAGGATCAAACTCCTGGAGTGAGCAGTGAGTTAGCCTACAGCAGGGGTCTGCAAAGTTGGCTCTTTTAAGACTGGTGGACTTCAACTCCCAGAATTCCCCAGCCAGCTATGCTGGCTGGGGAACTCTGGGAGTTGAAGTCCACTAGTCTTAAAAGAGCCAACTTTGCAGACCCCTGGCCTACAGCATTGCATTCTAACCACTGCGCCACCATAGCTCTTATGAATACGAATATGAATTCGTATGACTACGAAGCAGCCATGAAGGCTGCTTCAAGCACACTAGAAGCCAAAATGGTTGAGGGGGAAAAAACAACCCATTTCAAATTCAACTGTTTCCAAAGGAATGCTGTGGAATACTCTGCTGTCTGTCTGTCGCTCTCTTGTATACTACCCATCCCACCAGAGGTTACTTACCTTATAAACGCTGGACAATATGCAGAATTAAACATTAAAACAATAAAGATTTTAAATTTAAAACTGAATCTGCTTCTCTCCTTGATTAGTTTCCACCCATTGCTTCTTGTTCTGCCCTCAGGTGCCTTGGAGAATAGCTTGACTGCCTCTTCTTTGTGGCAACCCCCTGAGATATTGGAAGACTGCTATCATGTCTCCCCTGGTCCTTCTTTTCATTAAACTAGACATAAAAAGAAGGACCAGGGAGACATGGTAGCAGTGTTCCAATATCTCAGGGGCTGCCACAAAGAAGAGGGAGTCAAACTATTCTCCAAGGCACCTGAGGGCAGAAAAAGAAGCAATGGGTGGAAACTAATCAAGGAGAGAAGCAACTTAGAACTGAGGAGAAATTTCCTGACAGTTAGGATAATTAATCAGTGGAACAGCTTTGCCTCCAGAAGTTGTGAATGCTCCAACATTGCAAGTCTTCAAGATGATGTTGTATAGCCATTTGTCTGAAATGGTATAGGGCAGGGGTGTCCAAACATGGGAACTTTAAGAGTTGTGGACTTCAACTCCCAGAATTCACCCAGCTAGACATGGCAGCTGGGGAATTCTGGGAGTTGAAGTCCACAACTCTTAAAGTTCCCAAGTTTGGACATCCCTGGTATAGGGCTTCCTGCCTAGGCAGGGAGTTGGACTAGATGATCTCCAAGGTCCCTTCCAACTCTGCTATTGTATTGTATTGAATTAAAATAAAACTAAGCCAAGAGGGAGAGGAGGGTGTTCTCTACGCCATTACTCATCTCTAACATGTCCCACTCCCATTAGGGTCCCAGGCTAGTTGGCACAGCCATCTCTTCAAGGCCTTTCGGAAAGTCCAAAGGGTGGGAACAGATGTGATCTTGCCGAAGGGGGGTGGGTGGGTGGGAATGTTCCAGAGGGTGTGAGCCAAGGCAGTAAAGACTCTTCTTCTGGACCCTCCAAGGCAAAGTTCCTTGCCTCACGGGGTCTGCAGCATGGCCCTTCTGTGGACACAAGTGGGGCGGGCTAATTCCATCAGGCTGAGGCGATTTCTCAGCTTGGCGCCATGCCTACCTTTGTAACCCGGACGACCAATTTTCACAAATTTCTTCACTTCCACCTTCACTTTTTCTGGTGCAGGCTGAGCTGGGGCCTCTTTGGCTTCTTTGGCAGCTCGTCGAGCTCTGTGCGTGAAAGGAAGGGGAAGGGAGTTATCAAAACCCCTCTGAGAAAAGAGAGAGGAGGGGGGATTTCTTTTACAGAGTTCTCCACCATTGGGGGAACAATAAATATTTAGCACCTGTGCATAAGGCCTCTAAAATTATTCCTGCACAAGTGAAGTCCGTGCTCGGGTCTCGAACCCGAGGCAGCTCACAAGCTCAGCATCTTTACCTGCTGAGCCACCATGCCCCCTTAGAGAAAAAATACTAGCGGTAAGTAAAGGTAAAGCTTCCCCGTGAACATATGTGCTAGTCGTTCCCGACTCTAGGGGGCGGTGCTCATCTCCATTTCAAACCCAAAGAACCAGCATTGTCCGAAGATGTCTCTGTGGTCATGTGATCGACGTGTCGAAACAGCGAAGGCGCACAGAACAAACGCTGTTCCCTTCCCACCAAAGGTGGTCCCTATTTTTCTACTTGCATTTTTAGGTGCTTTCGAACTGCTAGGTTGGCAGAAGCTGGGACAAGCAACGGGAGCTCACTCCGTTACGTGGCGCTAGGGATTCGAACCGCCGACCTTTCTGATCAACAAGCTCAGTGTCTTAGCCACTGAGCCATCACATCCCTATATAATACCAGTAGTCTAGTACAGGGGTCTCCAACCTTTGCAACTTTAAGTCTGAAGGACTTCAGCTCCCAGACTTCTCCAGCCAGCTTTGCTGAAGTCCTTCAGACTTAAAGTTGCAAAGGTTGGAGACCCCTGGTCTAGTATAAATCCAAATGGCCATGTAAAGTCCATTTATGTTGGTCCCACAACTTTATTAGCAACACTCGGGAGACCTATATCTGTTTGTAAAAAATATCCGAGGCTGCTTAGAACAATTGCAGAATAACGAGAAGCCGCATGTGCTCTGGCTTGGTTCTCCCTCCATATAAACCCATGATGGAGAAGCTATGGCACGGGTGCCACAGGTGGCACGCAAAGCCATTTCTGAGGGCACGTGAGGCGTTGCCCTGTCAGCTCCAGAGCACATGAGCGTGCTGGCCAGCTGATTTTCGGCCTTGATTTTCGGCCATTTTTTGCCCTCCTGAAGCCTCCAGAGGGAGAAAAATGGCCCAACGGGCAACCTGGAAGTCCATTCCTGAACTTCCGGTTTGTGTGTTGGGCCTTTTTTCGCCCTCCCCAGGATCCTAGAAAGCCTCTGGAGCCTTGGGAGGGCGAAAAATGGATCTACCGGGCTCACCAGAAGTCAGAAAACGGGCTGTTTCCGGCCTCCAGGGGTGCGGGGGAAGCCATTTTTGTCCTCCCCAGGCTCCAAAAAAGCCGTGCGCACTAGCGCGGGGCAGCAGGGGGTGTCAAGCGTGCATGTTTAGGGGGCACGGCATGGGAGGCATTAAATTATGGGGTGGGCACATGAGCGCGCACAATAGCGTGAGCGTGTGTGCTTTAGGCACCCGAGGCGAAAAAGGTTCGCCATTGCTGATATAAACAAAAATTGCTTTTAACTATGTTGACCAGGGACGCTTTGGAAATCAAATACACTTTCATGTGAAGCTTTAACTGTGAAGCTGGCCTTCAACTGGAGCCTTCAGACGCATCGCCCACATACGCCCAGAGGCACCCAATCTTGAGACAATCAGACCCACTGTCAGCCAAAGCCCTCAAGGGTACTCCTGAGACAGTTTCTTATCAAGTGGAGGAAGGCTGACGGATGTCATGTAAAACGCTACATCCCAGACTGGCCCAAGGCTCCAGAAAGACAATTGTGTCTTTGTGACTAGCGGATTTTTAGCCGATTCCCAAGGTGCTCTTTGCTCTTGCCGAGTGTATAGGTTTTTGGCCTCTGCAACAGTAGGGGAACAGGCGGGGAGAGGTTTCGATAAAATAAAGAAAAGAGGTGCTTACGATTAACAACTTACAAGTTGGTCTGATGTTTTTTCCCCTGGGTGTGTGCCAAGTAGCTTCCCTGTGTGATAAGAAGAAAGGGTGGGTGAAATTAGTTAAATTCTGGGTCACGTCTGGCTGCCCCAAGGATAGACCGAGCTGGGAGGGAATCAGTAAAGCCAAGCAGCCTCAAATCTCCAGCTCAGCTTCAACTCTGCACTGTCAAGGGGCCAAACGTCCCCCTAAAGTGTTTTTTTTTAAGGTTTCAATTACGGTAAATGGGTTATTTGTTCAGGCGGCTGAAAATGTCCAACTGAACATTTTCTGCTCTTCGTTGGCAGCAGTTTTCAGAGTTTCAGGTGAGTGTCTGTCTTTGCCTTCTCTGATGATGCCAGAAGTTGTAAATCTTTTTTACATGGGAAGGAAATATTTGGCTATTCGGCTAAAGCTTTTCTATAGGCGAAGGGAAGCTGATTTGATACAATAGGCTAGAAATGAGTTAACAAAACAATTCCTGTTGACATCACATGCACTGCAAAAACTACAGTATGGGTTAATGGGATGGTCTGGTTCTCACACTGAGCTGAGAACATTTGCTGGGTTCCCGAACTGCTAAACCATCTGTAAACAATAAGGTCCCTGATCTGTTATAGCCAATTGTGGGAACGCAGGCTAATAGTCTAGTTCTGGGGTTTTGAGGAACAGGATTTAAACAGATTTGGAGGAAGCTGCTTCATATCCATATGACCTTCCCCCCGATATTAGAACGACCACGGACCTCCGCTCCTTCCGCCTGAAATTGAAGACTCATCTTTTCCGCCTGGCCGGCCTAGGGTAGTCTCTCTGTCTATGGGTTTTTTAAATGTATACTATATTTATTGGGTATTTTTAGTTAATGGGATTTTAGCACAGGATTGATTGAGTTTAATTTGTTTTAATTTGTATGTATTTTGTATATTTTTCGCTTTTAATTTCCCTGTGCACCGCCCCGAGTCCCTGTGGGGAGAGGGTGCGGTCAATAAATTCAACTTATTATTATTATTATTATTATCATGTAATTTGTTAGGCACCATCAAAACAAAACACGATTCAAAGCATTTTGCAAAACAATCAACAAATGCATCCATAACAGTTAAAATGTAAATTAAACAACTAATCCAGGTTATTAAAAATACAAGGATACAAGGATACACGACAGCCAGCGTGGTTTAGTGGTTAGCACATCAGACTAGAAAGTGGAGAGACTATGAATTCAAATCCTGCCTTGGCCATGAAAGCCAGATGGGTATCATTGGGCCAGTCACTCTCTCTCAGCCCAACCCACCTCACAGGATGGTTGTTATGGAGAAAATAGGAGGACAATGATGTGTGGGATATTTTTGCCATTTCGGGTTGTTTGCAAAAATAGTAAAGGTGGCATACAAACAAACAAACAAACAAACAAACATAATAATAATGATGATAATGATAATAATAAAAGAATTAGCACAGCCAAATAAAACAATAGCAATAATTAAACCACTTAGCAGGTTTTAGAAGGTCAGAAAGACTTCAGCAAGATTCAATTCTTCCAGAAAGACTTACGGTGAGGTTAGATTAGGGTTAGGGTTTACCATAACTTGTGTACAATACAATACAATACAATACAATAGCAGAGTTGGAAGGGACCTTGTAGGTCTTCTAGTCCAACCCCCTGCATGGGCAGGAACCTTATACCATTTCAGACAAATGGCTGTCTAACATCTTTTTAAAGACTTCCAGGGTTGGGGCACTTCCAGGGTTGGGGCATAACTTATTGCTATGTTACACCATTCCTTAGCAGACAAAGTGCATTTGCCAAAATAAGCCCTCACCTCGTTATTGTGCAGTGTCAGACAAAGTTTGCATTCGTAAGACCCCAAGTGATTTTTCATAAAATAGGGATCCTGTTGGGAACAAAAAGAAAGGTTAAGTCTCCGTTGAGGCAATACAGAAAGTACACATGCACCACACCCAGGATGTAGGCTTCACACAAGCTATACATGGGAGAGAGCCAGTTTGATGTAAAGGCTCCAGGTTAGAAACGAGGACACCCTAAATCAGGGATGTCCAAACTTGGGAACTTTAAGACTTGTGGATTTCAACTCCCAGAATTCCCCAGCCAGCTATGCTGGCTGGGGAATTCTGGGAATTGAAGTCCACAAGTCTTAAAGTTCCCAAGTTTGGACATCCCTGCCCTAAATATTACTCCTGCTCTGGGCAGAAAGCCAATCAGTTGACCTTGAGCCAGTTATTTTCTCTCAAGGCTGGTAAGATGACAATGGCAAACCACTTCCAAATTTTTTCCCAAGGAAATTGCATAAACCTGTCCAGCAATTCAACAGAAATCAATGCTAACTTAAAGGCACAAAACCAAACCAACCACTACAGGGCCGCCCTGGGTCCTTTTGGAGAAGGGCGGGATATAAATTGAATAAAATAAATAAAATAAAAATAAATACAGATGATTTGTGGAAGTGAATAAAAATCTAGTGCCCCAATTGTGACTTCTTCCTGTATGTAACATTTTACATCCGAGTTGCTATTATGGTATTTTTTGAAAAGAAAAATGATGCATATCCATGGGGAGAGGATACACCCAACAGTTATGTTTAATTTACTATATACTTTCATTACCAGCCCAGTGCTGTCTGTTCAAATTGATAGCTACCAATCAAAGAGAGATCCTTCCCAAGCCTGCTGCCTCAAGATGCTGAGGAATTCTGGGTGTCCCCAAAAAACATACTTTGGATTGATTTAGTTCAGAGCAGGTTTGATGGAAGAGGCAAGCCTTGAATTTTTGAAGTATACCGTGTAAGACAGTGATGGTGAACCTATGGCATGCGTGCCACAGGTGGCACGCAGAGCCATTTGGCAGGGCATGCAAGGGGTTGCCCTGTCAGCTGGCCAGTGACTTCCGGTTTGCATGTGGGGCCTTTTTTAGTCCTCCGGAGGCTTCAGGGACCTTCAGGAGGCTTCCCTGAAGGCTCCAGAGGACTAAAACAGCTCCAGAGGCTTGTATAAAGCCTCTGGAGCCTGGGGAGGGTGAAAAAGGCATTATGGGTGTGGCACGCCAGCGCAGGACTCCCCTGCGCTCTTCTCCTTATGGCAAGCGAGCTTAAAAAGGTTCGCCATCACTGGTGTGAGACACTCTATAGTATAAGATGCACCTAACTTTCAGAGAGGAAAACAAGAAAAGAAAAATCTGCCTCTGCCTCCCAGCAATTTGCCTCCTTGCAGCAAACAGCCCCTTTAAGTTTCAGCACAGCCCGAGTAGCACAAGCAGCTGATTGTCGGGCTCCTGACTATCAGCTGTTTCAGGCTGCAGGGATTGCCATAACCTATACATGCCCCGTTTTTTGGCCTCCGCATCACGTTTTCAGTCTTCACATGCCCCATTTTCAACCTCTGCCCCCACCCCCTCCCCATTTTCTACCCGTTTCAGGCAGCAGGGATCAGAATGGGCAGAAAATGGGGTGCGCTGAGGCCAAAAATGGTATGCGGAGGCTGAAAATGGGACACCCGGAGGCGGCAATAAGCTATGGCATTCCCTGCAGCCTGAAACAGCTGATGGTTGGGAGGCCGATCCAACCGACAATCAGCTGCTTGTGCTAATCAGGCTGTGCTGAAGCTGAAACAGGCTGTTTGCTGTTTGTTGCAAGGAGGCAAATCGCTGGGAGGCAGAGGGCAAAGGGTGGGGGCTGGCGGGTAGGCAGGGCTACATTCAGTGTATAAGACACACCCAAATTTTCACTCTCTTTTTTGGGGGGGAGGGAGTGCGTCTTATACTCCAAAAAATACAGTAAATGCCATTTCTCAAATTTGAAGATTAAACTAGAGATAGGCTGTTGAAAAATTTGTGTTCTGTCTTAAGCAGCCCATTCTTTTTTAAGTGTACATACTGCTTTTCCTCCAGGAGTTCATTGTGGCATGCATCACACTTTCCCCCCTTAATCTGATCCTTGCAAACAGCTGGTGAGATTCAGAGTATACGGCAAAAGTCATGCAGTGGACTCTTGTGGCAGAGGATGGACCTGCACCTGGCCTTCTTAATCTGAGTGTAACACCTTAACAATTGAATGATGGTGGCTATGGAGCAATAGATTAATCAGTCCTTTATTTCATTATTACGTTATACTTCTTATTCACCCCACAACAGAAAAGTAGAAGCTCACCTTATTGATATCTATTGTTTCCAAGGCTAGTTGCCTCAGCCTCTCTCTGCGGTCCCTGTTGCTTTCTGAGGCTGAGGCAACGCCTCCACTCCCTGTTTTTCCACCTGGACGGTGCTGAAAATCCATGATTGAAGTCTTTGTGCTTCAAAATGCTGGGAATCGGAAAAAGAGAGGAGAAAATTAAGTTGGTGTACTTGAATGGCAGTAAACAAAGGACTATCTACATTGCATTTTACACTCTGATCTGCCCAAAGTCACTCTAGAGCAGGGCTGTCAAACTCGCGGCCCATGGGCTGGATGCATCACGTGCTGGCCACACCACGCCCGGTTTAGCGAAGGGGGAAAAGTTGTGATACGTTCACATGACAACGCTGTGATGATGCGAGTTTGACACCCCTGCTCTAGACTCAGGTGCTACCTAAATGGCCTTGGTCTTAATATATCCTGAGAAAACATGGAAAATCTGCACAAAAATTAAAAGTGGCAAAATCACGGGATAGTAAAGTATTAAATCTCAATTGTTATAAAAAGGAATCCCTGCCAATTTTACTCTGCTAGTTGTAAGGGGTGTGTGTGTACATCTCCATTTTAAGGCTACTGAGCCAGCGCTGTCCAGTCATGTGGCCAGCATGACATCATGGAGCACTGATACCTTCCCACCAAAATGGCACCTATGTATCTACTCACATTTGCACGCTTTCAAATTGCTAGGTTGGCAAGAGCTGGGGCAAAAATGGATAATCACCCTGTTGCGTGAAACTTGGGTCTCGAACCTAGGCTGTCGACTTTCTAGCTAACAAGACCAGCACCTTACCACTGAGCCATTGTGTTGCCCATCACAATTGTCATAAGAAACTTGTTTAGACAAACGGAAAGGCAGAAACAAAAAAAACCTTAAAAATTAATTTTAATAACGTTTCCTAATAGAGTGGAAGGTAATCACCCTGAAACAAAAACAATGATCTTTCACTAGGACATTAACATGCGAGGAGCTTTAATGTTAAGTGAGAAGGCAAGCCTTTTGGTGTGGGTGACTATAATGAATCCACATATCATGAATAATCCAATTAATAACCATTATATTCAGAATTAAGAGCAAAAAAGAAAAATGCTGCACTAGCCAACTTCAATAGCTTGTAGGGAAACGAACTCCAAATTCACACACTACAACCTGTGGCATGGTCCAATCTGGGTCAGTCACCAGGACCAGAGGTTTTGTCTGAAATGGGTTCCAGCACAAGTTCTGAAGACCCGATGACTGACCCAGATTGGATCCTGCAACATTATCCTGGGACATGAATATTCACTTTCATTTGTGACCTTTTCTAAGATGAAAAGGTTGACTTTCTCTTCTGGTTGGTGCTGCCATAGAGGTTGTACACTGTTCTCCTTTACTTCAGTGCCCATTCCCACCTTAACTCTTCCAGGCTAAGCTTTCATTCTCCCTTGGCTAATACTCCACATTCTTCCACGGAGGAAGACAGAAAATCTTTCGCCGACTTTTTACCAACCAAAACTGTAGTCTCCGCTCCATCTAAAATCACCCTGCCTTTTTCTCCTGCAATGCAATAATGCTCCTTTCCACTCTGGCTCCAGTGTTTCCAGTTCCTCCGCCCTATTAAGTGTCATTCATTATGCCTTTTTCATCATCATAGATAATCCTCAACTTATGACCATAACTGAGTCCAAAATTTCAGTGGCTCAGCAAGACATTTGTCTATGGAGGTTCTCAGTCATCCAGGTTATGGTTGTCCCAAAGACGCTCCCCCCGCCCCCCAAGAGGCAACTGGACTTTCTGGTTTTTCTTTTCTTTGAGGGTGTTTCACTTTCCGTCCAAGAAGCTTCTTCAGCTCTGATTGGATGGTGGGGAAAGGAAGGATTTATACTCCTTGATTCTTTCATTGAGGAGTTGGAGCTGTGCTTTCTGCAGGATGTTTTCTTTATACAAGGAGAATAAATCCTTCCATTCCCCAACATCCAGTCAGAGCTGAAGAAACTTCTTGGATGAGAAGCGAAACGTCTTAAAAAACAAATAAACCAGAAAGTCCAGTTGCCTCTTGAAAAAAAAGCACCTTTGGGACAACCAAGACATTTGTTTAGTGAGTTTTGCTCCATTTTACGACTCTTTTCACCCGAGTTAAGTGAATCACTGAGTTGTTAAGAGAATCACTGAAGTTGCTTAGTAACATGGTTAAGTGAATCTGGCTTCCCCATTGACTTTGCTTGTGAGAAGGTTCCAACCATAGGACCCAGGGATACACAAACTGTTATATAAATAGGAGTTAATTGCCTAGCAGCTGAATCTTGACTGCAGGGATGCTGCAATGGTTAAGTGTGAAAACTAATCATAGGTCACCGATTAATTGTTCTAACTGTCAGGAAATTTCTCCTCAGTTCTAAGTTGCTTCTCTCCTTGATTAGTTTCCACCCATTGCTTCTTGTTCTGCCCTCAGGTGCTTTGGAGAATAGTTTGACTCCCTCTTCTTTGTGGCAACCCCTGAGATGTTGAAACACTGCTATCATGTGTCCCCTAGTCCTTCTTTTTATTAAGTGATGCTCTCCTCCCGCATGTCTCTCACCCCAGGTTTAATTCCCCCCATCATGGCCTCTCTCTCCCCCCCGCTTGCCTCACCCGTGCCGTTTCGACTCCCTCTCGCTTCCTCAGCCGCCGAGGGGCACCGAATCCCCCGAACGACCAAAGCTGCCTTTACTGCGTCGCCTTGTTACCGCCGGAATGTACTACTAGGCCAAAAGCGCTTCAGGAGCTTTCATTTCCGGGTTAGATCCCCGTGCGGCGATAGGATATTCTCCCGGAAGTATATCAAGAGGAGGGCCGAAGAAGAGGTGGGGGGGGGGGGAATCTTCCCAGGCGTCCGCTCTAGGAATAGAAGAGGATCAGAGAGAGAGAAACCACTTTGCCGGGAGGGCGGTGGGAGTCGGACCCGGAAGTGTTACGTAAGGGCAAGTCCGGGTCGTGAGAAAGCCATGGCGGAAGTAAGAGGGAAGAGGCCATCGAACCGAGAGGCCGGAGGGCGGAGGGGGCGGGGCGGGGCAGGGCTGCGGTGGAAGCGATGCGGTACAACGAGCGGGAGCTGCTGTCGCTCTCCCGGCAACCGGCCGAAAAGGCGGCAGAGGTTCTCATGCGCGCCCCCAAGAAAGGAAGCTGTAAGGAGAAGGAGCGGTGACGTCAGGGCGCGAAAGGGAGGGGGATGTGACGGCACGAGACCGGGGGAGGCTAATTGCGTCATCTGAGGGCGCTGGGGGAAAAAGGAAGCGAGACGTCCAAGGGCCTCTCTGCCATCCCTGAGGACTAGACCCTTGAGTGGGCTTTTATCAGCCCTCCGGTTACTAGTCCTCAGTTCCAGTTTCTATGCAGTTTATGTCTTGTTCATTTTCCCCATGACTCTGATTCATTTACTGATTTTATGTTTACACTTTGTATATTTATTTTGTATTTGCCTTCTGCCTAGTCCCTCCTGGTCCCCGAGACGAATACATGTATAGTAAAATACAGATAGTCCTCAACTTACGGCCGCAACTGAGACCAACATTTATGTTGCTAAGTGAGAAATGTGTTAATCAGTACAGTATGTGGCCATTGGTAACTTGCTGTGGAATTTCCCCCCATTTTACGACTTTTCTTCCCGCATTTGTCAAGTGAATCACTGCAGTTCTTTAAATAGTAGCATGTGTTGTTAAGTGAATCCTGCCCCCACTTTCTTTTGTCAGAAGATCGCAAAAGGGGATCACATGACTGGGACACTGCAACCATCATAAATGGGAGTTTAGCTGTCAAGCATCTGCATGTAAATCACATGACCATGGGGATGCTGCCACGGTCATAAGTGAAAAATGGTCACAAGTCACTTTTTTCAGTGCCGTAACTTTGAACGGTCACTAAATGAACTGTTGTAAGCCGAGGACTCCCTGTAGTTCAGCTTTAAGGTGCTAGTTTTTGCCTAACCAACTGACAAGCAACTTCTAATGGAGTTCGTTTAAAATTACTTTCTTTAACCAAACATATAAAAATTTCTTTCCTTAATATGGCTGCATTTTATCATATTTTTATATAATTTTTTATATAACTATTGATACAGATGCACAAACCTCTAGTGCAGTGATGGCGAACTTATGGCACGGGTGCTACAGGTGGCACGTGGAACCATTTCTTAGGGCACGCGAGGCATTGCCCTGTCAGCACTAGCGCACATTTGTGTGCTGGCAGCTGATTTAGGCCTTCTTTTGAGGCTGTTTTTCGCTCTCTGGAGGCTTCAGGGAAGGTGGGGTGGGGAGGCTGTTTTCACTCTCCCCAGGCTCCTAGAAAGCCTCTGGAGCCTGAGGAGGGCGAAAAAAGCACGCCAAAAGCAGGGGGTAGCACACATAGCATTATTTTTATTTATTTTTTATTTTTCGAATTTATATCCCGCCCTTCTCCTTGTTAGGACTCAGGGCGGCGCACAGGCATTATTAAAAACCATAACAAAACAATATACAAAATAATATATATATACACTATTAAAAACATATTAAATTAAATTAAAAACCCATGCTAAAAACCCTTTAAAACCCTAAAAAATTAAAATTTATAAATAGAGTCAGAAACGGGGGGCTACGCTAGGCCGGCTTGTTGGAATAGGTACGTCTTAAGACGTTGGCGGAAGAGGCGGAGGTCCGAGGTAGTGCGAAGGTCGGGGGGTAGGTCGTTCCAGAAGGCCAGGCCCGCCACAGAGAAGGCCCTTCCCCTGGGTGTCACCAACCGGCATTGCCCGGCCGATGGTACCCGGAGAAGGCCCTCTCTGTGGGAGCGGATCGGACGAAGGGATGTATGGGGCAGAAGGCGGTCTCGTATATAGCTAGGCCCCGAGCCATGGAGCGATTTGAAGATGGTCGTCAACACCTTGAAGCGCACTCGAAATTATGGGTGTGGCCCACCCATGCACGACCTCTCTGGGCTCCCCCCGCTTTTGGCACATGAGCCAAAAAAGGTTAGCCATCACTGCTCTAGTGCAGTGACTTCTGTATTCGGGAGACCCATCTGTCAAAGCAGGTTGCTCTGCTCCGTACCTTTCCTTGGTATTTCCATTTCCTACTTCCTAGCCCCTTAGCCTGCTGAGTTCTCGAGGGGGTGACTTTGGAAATTCTCCCCATCATAATGTGACAGCTCAGGTTTGTTTTAGGTCAGATCTCTGGGGTACTTTGGCTGTTCAGAAGGTGCTGCACTTGGGAGAATTAACTTCACTGTTGGCTTATTGAATGATGTCAGTACTGTAGTGACAATTGGTAGCTTGCTGTGCCACTGTGAATACTAAAGCTATTCTGTTTAAGTGAACAGATTGGCTATTTTGCTTATTCATATGCATGCATAAATACAGAATTATTGCATCAGGGATTAATAACTAGTCTCCTTTTTTGCACCACTTGTATGGTTTACCAATACCATACAATAACCCCTTTCTAAATCTTATGATAACCCCTCACCCCCCAGTTATATTGGATTGTAATTCCTCACTCCCAGTATGACAACACATTTGATTTTAATGATTTTTAATGCCCCTTTTTGACTCCTCCAGATATTTTTTTTTTTAAATTATTCTCCGCTCCCTCTCCCGGAAGGGACTCGGGACGGTGCACAGGGGAATTAAAAAACGTACAAACATAGATACATCATAAATATATAAAATCAGATTAAACAATTTATCCCTGCGCTAAAAAACCTAAAATCCTAAAAACTAAACCCCTTAAAAACCCGATTAAAACAATTTAGATATTCCGACTAAAAAGGCTGGAAGGTAGGTTAGGCCAGGCCGGCCTGCTGGAAGAGATGAGTCTTGAGCTTTTGACGGAAGGCGCGGAGGTCCATGGTTGTTCTGAGCTCGGGGGGTAGGTCGTTCCATAGAGTTGGGCCCGCCACAGAGAAGGCCCTTCCCCTGGGCGTCACCCGCTGGCATTGCCTAGTGGACGGCACCCGGAGAGGTCCCTCTCTGTGGGAGCGAATCGGTCGAAGGGATGTATGGGGTAGGATGCGATCTCGCAGATATCATTAATTTTCTTAATGTGAGTCTCCAGAAAGAGAATCATTAAATGGCAAGGAAAAACCTTTCTCAGGCATTCTGAATCTACAGGACAGAATGGGCCCACGTATTATAGTATGAGTGGTACCGATTTCATTAGGGGGCTAAATAGTCTTAGGGCAACTTTTGAGGGTAAAAAGCTTTTTATTTAGATGACATCCTTCCTCCAAGAAACTCAGGTTGACATATATGTCAGCCAGCAAGCTTCTTGATACTCTCCCAAGAAGACAAATAAGGCCAAGAGAGGAGTGAGTACTATCAGATTATTTAATGAACGTTGTGACTGAGGATTAAAAGTCAATTCTGCCAGTCGTAAACTACTATTCTAACCACTCTTTGCCATGAACTGACACAGGTAGGGAGACAAAGAGGTATTGTGTCATATACAGAAGGTAACAGTAGTTTAAAGGTTGTGTTAATGGGCTACCTATGTGTGTAGAAAAGGTTTGAGCATCCTTTGATTACAACTGGTCTCAGGTGCACAGTGTGGACCTGCTGGGGTGTAGCAGATGCTGTGTTATGCTATTCCAAACTCAGGGGCTGCTTACAGGCTTCCTGCTGACAACCCACCTGTCAAACTATAACTGCCCAGAGTCACTTGGTTGTGTTAGGCAGCCATAGAAATCGAATACATGAGTAAATAAAAAATAAAAATAAAACCTGATTGTTGTGTCTCTTTTCACTTTGCAGCCTTGAAGAAACGCCTGGTGAAATTAGTGGTCAATTTTCTCTTTTACTTCCGAACAGACGAGGCTGAGGTAACAAACAGTAGTTAGCAACTATGTTGAAACTTGATATGAATTGCATCTTAGTTGCACCTAGGCCTAAGGGGTTAGTACAGGGGTCTGCAAAGTCGGCTCTTTTAAGACTGGTGGACTTCAACTCCCAGAGTTCCCCAGCCAGCTATGCTGGCTGGGGAACTCTGGGAGTTGAAGTCCACCAGTCTTAAAAGAGCCGACTTTGCAGACCCCTGGGTTAGTACATCTTGCAGTAATTGGGTGACCACTAAAAAAAAATTTTCTGGTATTTGGCCAATGACTGGGATGAAGGAATCTGTGGCCCTTCAGCTATAATTGAATTATTGGCCCTGCTTTCAGAGAGTAATAAGAATCAGAACATCCAATATATCTGGAACAATAAGGTTGTCTACTCCTATAATAAAAGTAAGAGTTGAAATGTGTTTTTAGGTTCAATCTAGGCCAATTCTGAGGATTGTGTGTGTATAGGGGGGTTGTTGTAGTGTTCTGTGGTCATATGATTGTGATTTGCGACTTTTTTTGCCGTTTTCTGGCAGAAAATTGCAAGAAAGGACTCAGATTGTTGGGGCCAATATGCTGACTCTTTAAACTGCTTAGAGTGGGCTATAAAGCAATATGAAGTGATATATACCGTATTTTTTCGGCTATAAGACACACCAGTGTATACGACACACCAAGAGGTAAGTAAGAAAAAAAAGTTTTTTGTCCTCGGCCCCCAGCAGCACTACTGTAGACTTCAGCAGGGTTGGGGGAAGGGAAAAATGCCCCTGTTTTGGTGAAAAACAGGGGCATTTTTCCCTTCTCCCAGCCCTGCTGAAGCCTGCAGAGTGCTTCTGGGGGGCGGGGGAAGGCAAAAATGCTGCCATTTTTGCAAAAAACAGCCTGTTTTTCATCCATTTTCAGAAAAATGGGATACAGGGGTGGGGCTTCGGGAGGCCAAAAATGGCTGTATTTGGTATATAAGATGCACCAACATTTCCACACTCTTGGGGGGGGGGAGGTGGAAGGTGCGTCTTATACGCCGAAAAATATGGTAAGTTTAAGTGCTATTGCTATTGCTATAAAAGCCCATGAGATACGGTGGATTCACTTAACACCGTAGAGCAGGGGTCTCCAACCTTTGCAACTTCCGCCAGCGGTTAAAAACGCACTTCTTCCAACAAGCCGGCCTGGCATGATTTTACTCGACACTGTACTTCCTTTAGTCACCAAAGTTTTAATTTAGGGGTTTTAATATGGGTTTTTAGCGCAGGGTGGATGAATTTAATTGAGTTTTAATGAATGTTTTATTTTGTATATATATGTATTTATATTTTATATTCCCTGTGCGCCGCCCCAAGTCCCTATGTGGTGAGAGGGTGTGGCTTATAAATTTGAAAAATAAATAAAATAAATAAATAAAACTTTAAGTCTGAAGGACTTCAGCTCCCAGAATTCTCCAGCCAGCAAAGCTTTGCCGGCTGGAGAATTCTGGGAGCTGAAGTCCTTCAGACTTAAAGTTGCAAAGGTTGGAGACCCCTGCCGTAGAGTTTGCTTAACCACCACGCGGGTTCGCTTAATGTCCTTAACTGTGACTTACTTTACACTTAGAGCTGTCATAAAATTGAGTCCAGTCACTTGGTGCCTCGACTTAACAACCATAACGACTGAAAACCAAACTTTTGGGCTCCGTCGTAGTTGCGAGTCAAGAACTGCCTACAAACATTTCCATCTTCATTGAAAAGCAGATCTGATTCTTTCCCTCCCTGCCCCTTTAATCTCTCCTCAGCCCATTGGTGCTTTATTGTTGGAACACTGCAAGATCGGCAAAGAAGAAGAAAATGTCTTTTCCATCAGTAAGTGCTTTAAGAAAAAGTTGTTGAGGTGTTTGTGTCAGGAGCAAATCCCCCCCCCCCCGCCCCCGCAAATTGGCAGCCTTTTATTTTTAACAACGCCAACATAACAACGTTGCTGATTACGTTGAGCCAATTCACTGGTCCATTCAGTCTGGCTTTTACTGGCAGCTGCTTTCCCTATTTATTTATTTATTTATTTATACTATACTATACAATACAATACAATACAATACAATACAATACAATACAATACAATACAATACAATACAATACAATACAATACAATACAATACAATAGCAGAGTTGGAAGGGACCTTGGAAGTCATCTAGTCCAACTCCCTGCCTAGGCAGGAAACCCTATACCATTTCAGACAAATGGCTATCCAACATCTTCTTGAAGACTTGCAGTGTTGGGGCATTCACAACTTCTGGAGGGAAGCTGTTCCACTGATTAATTGTTCTCACTGTCAGGAAATTTCTTCTCAGTTCTAAGTTGCTCCTCTCCTTGAGTAGTTTCCACCCATTGCTTCTTGTTCTGCCCTCAGGTGCTTTGGAGAATAGTTTGACTCCCTCTTCTTTGTGGCACCCCTGAGATATTGGAACACTGCTATCATGTCTCCCCTGGTCCTTCTTTTTATTAAAGTAGTTCCTGCAACCGTTCTTCATATGTTTTAGTCTCCAGTCCCCTAATCATCTTTGTTGCTCTTCTCTGCACTCTTTCCAGAGTCTCCACATCTTTTCTACATCGTGGCGACCAAAACTGAATGGAGTATTCCAAGTGTGGCCTTACCAAGGCCTTATAAAGTGGCATTAACACTTCACGTGATCTTGACTCTATCCCTGTTTATGCAGCCTAGAACTGTGTTGGCTTTTTTGGCAGCTGCTGCACACGGCTGGCTCATATTTAAATGGTTGTCCACTAGGACTCCAAGATCCCTTTCACAGTTACTACTATTGAACAAGGTACCACCTATACTGTACCTGTGTATTTCGTGTTTGTTGCCTAAATGTAGAACCTTACTCTCATTTATTCCCTAGTTATTTATACACACCTATTTGCATTATTTTTTACACCCATTTGTGCTACTCAGGTGATCCTGAGGCAGTGGTGGGTTCTGGATCCCGTTGTAACCAGTACAGTGCAACGGGGCCAGACGTCCACCACATGAACGCACGCAGTATGCGCTTGCGTACTTACCTCCCAGGACACCTCTGCAATACTCCAGCTGCTCGGCGGAGCATCGCACGGGCACCATATGCTCCGTGCGCATGTGCAGAAGCTCCGAACAGCTCAAATACAGGTAAGGAGTACAGGCAGGTGGGCCCCTCCAGAGTACCAATACCGGAATGGTACTTGGTGCTCCTGGCAGGCACCAGTGTAACCCTGTTCTGAGGGCCCAGAAACCTCCCAGTTGTTTCAGTGACTCTCAGAAAGAGTGCTAATGACCAGAGGACTATAAATCCTTCCGTCCTCCACCGTTCAGTCAGTACTGAAGAAGCTTCTTTGATGAGAAGGTAAGGTAAGGCCACACTTGGAATACTGCATTCAGTTTTGGTCACCATGATGTAGAAAAGATGTGGTGACTCTAGAAAGAAAGCAGAGAAGAGCAACAAAGATGATTAGGGGACTGGAGGCTAAAACATATGAGGAACGGTTGCAGGAACTGGGTAGTTCTAGTTTAATAAAAAGAAGGACCAGGAGAGACATGATAGCAGTCTTCCAATATCTCAGGGGTTGCCACAAAGAAGAGGGAGTCAAACTGGCATTGGTGACATCTCGGCTGGACTACTGCAACACTCTCTACATGGGGCTCCCCTTGAGGTGCACTCGAAGGTTGCAGTTGGTCCAGAATGCGGCCGCGCGGGTAATTATGGGTGCCGCAAGGCAATCCCACATAACACCTCTGGCTGGAGAAGTCTGGGAGCTGAAGTCCTTCAGACTTAAAGTTGCAAAGGTTGGAGACCCCTGTACTAGACTACTGGTATTATATAGGGATGTGGTGGCTCAGTGGCTAAGACACTGAGCTTGTTGATCAGAAAGGTCGGCGGTTCGAATCCCTAGCGCCATGTAACGGAGTGAGCTCCCGTTGCTTGTCCCAGCTTCTGCCAACCTAGCAGTTCGAAAGCCAACCTAGCAGATCGAAAGCTGGCTGGAGAATTCTGGGAGCTGAGGTCCTTCAGACTTAAAGTTGCAAAGGTTGGAGACCCCTGCCCTACAGTTCAACCCTGAGCTGCAAATCTTCTCTTCTCCTTGCAACAGAATATACTGGTGGTGTTCACTTTCTGGTGGTGAATAAAGACACACACTAATGAAATTCTGTTAATATGATCCAAGATGTTCTTCTTCTTTTTTTTAAATAAAATATTTTTGTTTTATTTTTAAAACAAAGAAAGACAAAAAAACCTTACATAAAATACTTTCCTCTATTTTATCAAGCATGTCATTTGGTTACAAGCTTTTGTGCATCAGTTTTTACAATTAGAATCACAGGTTATCCATCAAGCATAACTAAAGACATCGCTGTTATTGAGCATTGTGTGTTCGGATTACCCTTAGTGTTCCTTCATTTCAAACAAGCCTTCCTTCCTTAGACCCTTAATTGCCTATTAGATAACAGTAAATCTTTGTAAAATCACCCATCTCTCATCTATTGGCCTTACAAAAAAATAAATAATAAAGAAAAAAAGGAAAATTTTCCGTCAGCTCGTGTTGTACCTCCTTGTGATGATCCATATCATGATCCAAGATGTTCTTCAAATAGGTAACATTTTTTATATCTCTTGGCGAAGCGAGCTTTAGTTTGATCCTGCTTGGACGGCTGTAATTTCCTGGCAGGGTTGAGATAAATTACATCACGAACCAGGAATGGCCAGTTTTCCCAAGAGTTGAGAACACGACAGCATGGAAGTTGACAGGAAAGGTGGGGCTGATTTGGGAGTTGTTTAGTGGGAGGTTTTTAAGAGGGGAACAGAGAGAGACACTGGGAAAAATGTAAAGAATCTGCTGTCAAGAATTCAAACAGCAATGTGGGAGTCTCTTGTAAAATGTCTCTGCTGAACATGATGGGAAAACATCAGTATCCTTTGCATCTGGGCTTGAAAATCAGCATGGCCCCTAATTATTTGGCCCATTAGCCTTTGCTTAGGTCAGTATCTGCCTTCCGTGTAAATGGTTGCCAAATCAGATATTCACTACCACATTATTTAAAGGGGGGGGGGCGGTGTATTAAGTTTAGATACCACCCATCTCACTCTCAGAGTGATACTGGAGTGTACAGACAAAAACGTCAAAAAAACATAAAAACACAATACATAACAAGTTTGGTAAAATAGGAGCCAAGGTAAAAACACAGATACAATAAGTAAAAAGATAAAAGCTAATGGGAGTGTTTTCAGGGTCGTAACACACACACACACACCAGGATTGCATGTCCCTCTTCGAGCCCTGTACATAAGTTGGCATAGCCAGGACTTGACACTTCCAAGACACCAAGAGAATGGAGGCCAACCCCGTTTCTGAAGGATATTTCATTGGGTAAGGGCAACAACAGAGAAGGGGCTCTTCCTGGACTCCACTGTTGTGGCCCGCCAGTGGAGCTGACAGCAGAGTCGAACAGTGAGGAGGTTGGAGAGGAACATGGACCAGTCCTGGAGGCTGGGGAAGACTCAGAGGGCTCTGCATCGGAGGCAGAGATGGATCCAAGGACGTCAGGCAGTTCTCAGCTACCTTCGGAGCTAGACAGCAGTGAGACAAGAGGAACAGCTGGAGCCTTTTCCCAGTGTGCGCATGCGCAGAGCTGCCAGAAGAAAACAGCTGAGAAATCAGAGTCGACTTGGGAGTAAAGCCCCAGGTGGATGGTGAATGGCCCCTCCTATAAGAAATAAAAGAGGAGCAAATAGGGAGTGGGCTTTTGCAGGAAACAATTCATTTGTTCGTTTCAGGAGTGTGAAGATCTGTCCGTGAATCTCAGCAACTCTGTGCCACGTCTTTCGTCGCACAGCACTGCGCTTGGAAAATATTGACACGGCAGCTTTCCAAGCTAGAAAAAGGTCATAACTTCACCTTTGAAAGACGGTTTACCAGGCCTTTGCTGAATGTGAATGAGAGGGCTTCACATTCATTTAATAAAAGGGGTTTTGTTGGGACCAGGAATCTGCTTTGTGCTTTTTGGGGAAGCCGTGGACAGAACACCCGCCAGTTGAAATTATTTAAGCAACGGAGTCCATAACATATTTGCCCTGTTCCGAGAAAGTCGAGTTGAAGCAACAGAAGCAGTCAGGATGACTGACGTTTTGTGGGCTTTTTTTTCTAGGCTTCCATGAAGAGCCAGAGAGGAAATACTACTTTGAATGTGATACAAAAGAGCAGTGCCAGGAATGGATTGAGGTCCTTCGCAAGGCCAGGTGAGCTCAATCTCGTCATCTGAAGGTTGATAAATCTTATTTATCTGTCTATTTGGAGAGAGTAACCAATTAAAGGCAAGCCTGAAGACAGTAACAATATTATCTGATTTACTTTAATTTTTATTTGGCACCTGCAATAGATTTATTAATAGGAACTACCATAGTTTTCAGAGTATTAAGACGCACCTTTTCCCCTCAAAAAAGAGGCTGAAAATCTGGGTGTGTCTTATACACTAAATACAGCATTTTTGGCCTCCTGAAATCCCTCTCTCTCTTCACCAAAATGACCGTGCAGAGCCTCTAGGAGGCTTCCAGAGTGCTCCTGGGAGCTGAGGAGGGCAGAAATGAGCGAAGAATGGCCCGTTTTTTGCTCACTTTTGCCCCCCCCAAACTCCAGGAGCACACTATAAGCCCCCTAAAAACTATTCATGCCCTTTTTTGACAAAAAACGGGCCCTTTTTTGTGAAAAACCAGCCATATTTTGCTCATTTTTGCCCCCTCCTCCCGGAGCACTCTAAAAGCCTCCTAAAGGCTATTTATGTCCTTTTTTGTCCTTTTTTTGGAAAAAAAAAGCTGGGCCTGTTTTTGCTAAAAATGGGCCGTTTTGGGGAGGTCTGCAGAGTGTAAAAACATATATATTTTTTAATTTGCCTCTTCAAAATCTTGGGGTGTCTTATACTCTGAAAAGTACAGCAAATAAACTATGTTGCCTTAAAAACATGTGCTGCCTACATTGGGGTTGCTTTGGAAAAACAAGGGAGAAAATAGGCTCCTCTCTGCTGGGTGGAGTTTCTTTCTTAAGTGACCATCAGAGAGCGAAATGGTCTCTCTGTAGCCCATCCGTTGCATCCAAACAAACTTTGGGGCAGTTCTTTCAGTTCTCCCATTCTCCTTCGATCTACAGTTACGAATTCATGAGAAGCAGCTTGATCTTTTATCGGAACGAGATCCAGAAGATGACGGGGAAGGTAAGCCAGGGGCTGCAACTGACAATTCTTTGCTCAGGTTATTTACAGGCCTGGGAGATGTAGACACCGACCAGATTCGCACACTTAGATTAGATTAGATTTATTTAATTTATATACCGCTCCCTTTCCCAAAAAGGGACTCGGGGCGGTGCACAGGAAATTAAAAAAGCATATAAAAACAAGGCAATATACAAAATTATAAATCAAATTAAATTATTAACCCTGTGCTAAAATTTACAATAAATTAAAACTATTACCCTTAAAAACCAATTAAAACAATTTGATGTCAGGCTAAAGGCTAGGTAGAGTTAGGCCAGGCCGGCCTGTTGGAAAAAGTAGGTCTTGAGTTTCTGGCGGAAAGAACGGAGGTCCGTGGTCATTCTGAGTTCGGGGGGTAGGTCGTTCCAGAGGGTCGGGCCCGCCACAGAGAAGGCCCTTCCCCTGGGCGTCGCCCGCTGGCATTGCCTAGTGGACGGCACCCGGAGAAGTCCCTCTCTGTGGGAGCGAATCGGCCGGAGGGATGTGTGGGGTAGGATGCGATCCCGTAGATAACTAGGTCCCATGCACCTTGCCACCAAGTTGCACTATGGATTATTTTAATGTTGGGTCTGTTGTGTGAATATTTGTAAATCACAGTGCGGAATTCAGTGCTGGTGCGTGGAACCCAGCCAATCATGGCTTAGCTAATAAAATTGGTTTAACTCTGTTGCAAGGATAAAGTCCATGACTGTGGCTTGAAATAAGTCCGTGAGGCTGTTTGAGGGGGAGTGCTTCCTCTTAGAATTGGCCAATAGGACAGCTTCATTTCTGAATGCATTTGATAACATTTACTAACTAGAACAGGGGTCTCCAACCTTTGCAACTTTAAGTCTGAAGGACTTCAGCTCCCAGAATTCTCCAGCCAGCAAAGCTGGCTGGAGAAGTCTGGGAGCTGAAGTCCTTCAGACTTAAAGTTGCAAAGGTTGGGGACCCCTGAGCTAGAAGACAGCAATTGAAGCCAGACAGGGAAGATGTGAATAGCTTTCTGGTCCTGTTCTCATGTGAGTTACAGATACGATTGTATACCATGTTTTCCTGAAAATAAGAGAGTGTCTTATTTTCTTTTGACTCCTGAAATAAGCACTAGGCCTTATTTTCAGGGAGGTCTTATTATTTTTGGGGTGCAGGAGGCGGCGAGCGTGGTCACCTCATGGCTGCTGCCGTGTTGTGCTGCTGTGGCAGACAGCATTTTGTGTCTCCCAGACACAAAATGGATAGGCAGTCCAGCTGACGAGCGCAACACAGCCGCTCGTCAGCTGGACGCTTTTCAATCGAAGCACCACTCAGCTGTTTGAGTGAATGGCAGTAGGTAAGGAGTGGGGCACGAGGCGCATTGCTGGGTCTGCCGCTATTTTTGCGGCGGCCATTAACGTGACAGAAGGGGCGTGGTGGCTAGGTTTGCGGGAGTGGCTGTTAGGTAAGGGCATGTGGGGGGCGTGGAGCATGTTCCCTCCTCCCTTCCCCCCCCGCCCCCTCCAGCCTCGCCTCCTTACTTCAGGTTGTTTGCTTGGGAAGCAACCAGAGGAAATGGCGGGGATTGGCTGCGCATGCGTTTAAATATTTTTGGGAAGGGCTTATTTTAGTAGATGCACTCAAAAGCCCGATTGGGCTTATTATCCAGGGAGGTCTTATTTTGGGAGAAGCAGGGTACCTACTGGGGAAAAATGTGATTTCAAGAGAGCATCTAATGCTTAAAGTCTTGAGTTACGATTCTCAGATGAGGAACAGGAGCAAAAGGCAACGTGTCATGCTGTTCACCACCAAGCCAAGGCATCTGCTAACTTGCAAGGAGATACAGATGACCTCAGTGGAACATAATGCCAGGCGAACGTAGGTAGCTGGCCGTTTTAACCAGCGTAGAAGAGAACACAAATAACTCGATGGAACAAACTGTCAACCTTCCACCTTCTTCCTTCCTTGGATGCAGGACCCCTTGGAGCAATATGGCATCTCAGAGGAAGCCCGTTTCCAGCTGGGGGCACGGAAGCTTTAATCCACGTAAGGCGAACACAGGAACTCCACGGCTGAAATGTCGACAAGAGTTAATTCTCTTATTATTATTATTTTTTTACGGACTTAAGGGAGGGGAAAGGGAATGTTTCTTTAAAAAAAACAAAACCACTGTCCACACATGCTGTATTTCTTCTGCTGCTCTGTGATCTCGGTTTTGCAACTACAGCTACAATGAAGATTATGGATAAGGAGGCTCCGTTTTGTGGGTTGGGTCAGGGGTCTGCAAAGTCGGCTCTTTTAAGACTGGTGGACTTCAACTCCCAGAGTTGAAGTCCGCCAGTCGAGCCGACTTTGCAGACCCCTGGGTTAATTGAATCAGTTCTGCCTCGCTTATATGCAGGTGCGGAGAGCAAGGTGTAAAAATAAAAGAAATGGGGAAAGAGAGTCACATTTGGAAGAAAGGCCTCGATTTTTATTCTCTTTTCAATCCCCTTTGGCAAAGCGGTGAGGTTTTAGTGGCAGAATGTGTAGTCCATCAGCAGAGACGAGTTTAATAGGTACCCCAGCTCTGCAGTGTTCACACTCCCACATCCTCCAAAACTTATGTCAGATGATCTTCCTACCACCTCCCTGCATTGGGTCTAATTAAGCGTTTGAGTCAGACTGGAAGAATAGATCAGATACGGTATCTGTCTCTTCAGGAGTTATTGCAATCCATCATGAAGCTTACTGGTTTTCCCGAAAATAAAAACAGTGTCTTATTTTCTTTTGACCCCCGAAATAAGCACTTGGCCTTATTTTCGGGGAGATCTTATTATTTTTGAGGTGCAGGAGGCGGCAAGCATGGTCACCTCATGGCTGCTGCTGTGATGCAACATTTTCGGGGAGGGATTATTTTAGTGCATGCACTCAAAAGCCCGATTGGGCTTATTATCTGGGGAGGTCTTATTTTCGGGGAAACAGGATACCAAGGCTAGCGATTTCTCCCAGATGCAAAATGGATGGGCAGCCCTTAACTCAGGGGTGTCCAAACTTGGGAACTTTTAAGATTTGTGGACTTCAATTCCCCAGCCAGCCATGGCTGGCTGGGGAATTCTGGGAGTTGAAGTCCAAATGGCTGGCTGGGAAATTCTGGGAGTTGACGTCCACATGGCTGGCTGGGGAATTCTGGGAGTTGAAGTCCACATGGCTGGCTGGGGAATTCTGGGAGTTGAAGTCCACATGGCTGGCTGGGGAATTCTGGGAGTTGAAGTCCACAAGTCTTAAAAGTTCCCAAATTTGGATACTCCTGCCTTAACTTATTCTAGATGTGAAGTGTTTTAAGTGGAACTGTTGGCTGGCAAATGGACGCATCAACCAATGTTAATCAGTGCTCAAAATAGATTGAGTGGGGCTCACTGATCTGAAACAAAAGATTCGGCAGATTTTCAGCCTTTGAGGTAGCAAATAGATCATTGGGCATCGTTGGCAGCCTTTATAGTCAATAGTAATTGCTTCCTGCAAGAATAAAAAGGCAACGTAGAGCCTCTTTTCAAAATCTCACATGCTTGGTGTTTAGATGATGGGTGGCAAGTGTAGTGGCTCATAGCAGCTGTGAAGATGCACTCCTAAATTGTCTTGGTGTTTGTAAAAATGTTCTCCTTTTATCCACCACATTCTTTGGTGTTACACGGTCTTTCTGTTGCTTCTTCCAGTATCTTTCCTGTCCACCTTTGGGAACTGGCAGCTGAATGTATTTTAAAACCTGCTGTGAAATTTCTTCAGGCAATTTTGAAAGTTTTCTTAATTTTTAATCAAGAAAATGGGGAAACCGTTTCTCGGATAGAATGCCTGTGGTTATTTAGAAAAGCGTTTAGAACAGGGGTGGGCAAACTTTGCAACTTTAAGTCTGAAGGACTTCAGCTCCCAGACTTCTCCAGCCAGCAAAGCAAAGCTGGCTGGAGAAGTCTGGGAGCTGAAGTCCTTCAGACTTAAAGTTGCAAAGTTTGCCCACCCCTGGTTTAGAGCCTTTAGAAGTTCAAGATGTACTGTACCCTCAAATCTCCCTTCTCTTCCCCTACCATTCCATCTCTGTATAATAAAAGAGCAATTACTTTTCCATGGATGGGTTTTAGTTATTTTTGCCTTATTTACCTGCTTTTATTTTCTGCTGCTCTGCCACTCATGTTAAAAGTATTTGTTATCAAGGAGGTGGGTTGGGCTTTCAGCAAACCCTTTATTTAGCGACTTATTATCTACTTGTCCTTCGGGATAGGTAAATATTTAGGAAAGAAACTTGCTTAGGTCTAGTGAATGGCACCCTCGACGTACTGAAAAATTAGATCGGAAATGCTGCAAGTGAAAGATACGATACAATGGTTCTGGGGTAACATCTGCCAGCTCCTTCAGAACTCTGGGATGTAATCTGTCAGAACCTTATACAGAATAACAGGGTTGGAAAGAGACCTTGTAGGGCATCTAGTCCAACCCCCTGCTGAAGCATGAGACCCTATATCAGGGATGGTGAACTCTTTGGCACCAAGTGCCCAAACTGGAACATGCGTGCATGTATGTGTGCCTGTGTGCCAGAGTGCCCAAAACATAACGACCAGCTGGCTGGCATGCATGCCTGTTATTTGGGCTGCTTTCAGGCCGTTTTTTGGCTGTTTTCAGGCTGTTGTGACCCGAAAAACAGCCTGAAAACGACCTAAAAATCGCCTGAATATGGCCCGAAAAATGGCTTCAAAAATGCCCCAGGAAACGGCCTAAAACAGCCCCAAAATTGCCTGAAAATATTCCAAATAATGGCCTCAATGCAGCCCAAAAAGGGCTTGAAAAATGCCCCAGAAAATGGCCTGAAAACACCCAAAAAGCTGCCTGAAAACGTTCCAAATAATGGCCTGAAAACACCCCCAAAAATGGCTCGAAAAATGTCCCATAAAAGTTTTTTTTTTTGGCTGTTTTGGGGGGCTGTTTTCAGTCCGTTTTCCGGCACCTGTGAAAACCAGCTGGCGACAGTGCATGTGCCCAGAGGGCGGGTTGTGTGTGCCGTAGGTTCGCCACCACAGCCCTATACCATTTCTGACAAGTGGTTGTCCAGTCTTATCAACCAAGTGGTCAAGCCCAAAGCACCTGTCTTGAGTTCGGCAACAAAACATGTTAAGTTGGTGTTTCTCAACCTTGGCAACTGGAAGATGTCCGGACTTCAACTCCCAGAATTCCCCAGCCAGCATTCGCTGGCTGGGGAATTCAGGGAGTCGAAGTCCGGGCATCTTCAAGTTGCCAAGGTTGAGAAACACTGTGTTAAGTCAAAACCAGTTTGCTTCTTTGCGATGTAGCAGGTTGAGTGGCTTAAAAAGCATGGTTGATGCTTTCAGTTCCAGTTATTTACTTAATTACCTATTCTCAGGACAAAACACACATTTCTCTTGACCCTTTCCTTGAGAACTGCCTCCCCCCCGCAAAAAAAAAACCATACAAACAAACAGTATTTGGAGTAAGAATTCTTGCAGATCAGGCAAAGAGAACGAAAAAGGTTGTTTGGGCAGAGGCATATTATTTGTAGATAGGCCTTAAGAATTTTTAAAAATTATTTCTTTTTTAATAAAACAAAAATACAAAAAGGAAAAATCATCATTCTACATTGTATCCTTTGGAAAGTATGTTGACTGGTTACACATAACTCTTGTGCATTTCTAGGGCCATTATTACTCATGAATAATCACGTACATGTATCTATGTACGTGTAGGAATACATGAGTATGAGGTTGGACATAAACAACAAGACTTTTATTTAATCATGTAGGAGTGTTGATGAATGTAGGATTTTCCCGTGTATATAGCATGGAGATGTTATTGCAACGTTTCAACAAGATCTCACTTGTCATCATCAGGCAGGCTTCTGTCTGTGACTGTCTGCCTGCCTGATGATGACAAGTGAGATCTTGTCGAAACGTTGCAATAACATCTCCATGCTATATACACGGGAAAATCCCCGAAGCCAGCAATGCCAGCATACCTACACCCGTGAAAATCTACGAAAACATGTGTGTGTGTGTGTGTGTTAGATTTTTAAGGGCTGAAAATAAAGAGACCAGGATGGATCCATTTCAGGCTTATTAGCCTTCTTCAGCTGGCCATACTCCTTCTACTGGGATTTGAACCGGTGCTTTCCAGCATATGAGGCAAGCCTTTCTATGCCTTGAGCTATCCGGTATCCCTGATACATCAGCCAATTTACATCAGCCAGAAAATATTCTCTCATATATGTATGTATGTATGTATGTATGTATGTATGTATGTATGTATGTATGTATGTATGCATGCATGCATGCATGCATGCATGTTTGGAATAGTCAATGGATGCCATTATGTGGTTATGTTTAAGTAAGACTTGTCTGTAGAAGATAGACCAAATATGGAATATTAGAGGAGAATTCTGGTGTACTGATATTAAGATATACAATGAATCTTTTGATCTAAAATCTGCCTTAAGAATTTTAATGGCCCCAACATTTAACCTCAATCCCATCTGCAGTCTTTGAGAAATTGTCATTGAAATGACAAGGAGTCAAAATTTAAGGGTGAGCAAACCCGATGCTTTCCAAATACAATAATACAATAGCAGAGTTGGAAGGGACCTTGGAGGTCTTCTAGTCCAACCCCCTGCGTGGGCAGGAACCTTATACCATTTCAGACAAATGGCTATCCAACATCATAAATGTTATAAACCAAATTTCCCCACTGTCAATATTGGCCACGTTAGCTGCTTCTGACAGGATTCGGCATCTGAAGGCAAGAAGTTAACCCAATTACCATCATTTATAGAATTAGTGTTACCTGGACATTAAGAGTGAAGAGTGGCATTTCTAAGAACCAGGCTAAAAACCAGGAGACTGTGAGTTCTAGCCCTGCCTTAGCTATGAAAGCCAACTAGCTCAGGGGTCTCCAAGCTTTGCAGCTTTAAGTCTGAAGGACTTCAGCTCCCAGACTTCTCCAGCCAGCTTTGCTGGCTGGAGAAGTCTGGGAGCTGAAGTCCTTCAGACTTAAAGCTGCAAAGCTTGGAGACCCCTGAGCTAGCTAACCAGTCACTCTCTCTCAGCCTGACTTACCTCACAGGGTTGCTGTTGTGAGGGAAAGAGGAGGAAGGAGTAGTATCGGATACGCTCACCACCTTGAGGTGTTTATAAAAAAATAAGGGTGGGATATAAATAATGACACGTGTGTCACAGGCCTCCAGACCCTCTGCAAGTCACATGAAATGGTCTTGCTCTCATGCAGCCTCTGAGCAGTGGTGGGTTCTGGATTCCGTTCCAACCGGTACGGTTAAAAGGGGCCCGGCGGCATCCACATTGGATGCGCGCAGCATGCATGCATACGTGTCTTACCGCCTCCGCGACGCTCCAGCTGCTCAGCAAAGTGTCGCACAGGCGCTCTATGTGTCATGAGTGTGCGCGGAAGCCTTAATAGACCAGGAAGGAGCTCAGGTGTACGGATGGGCCCTCTGTAGAACCGTGCCAGAATGGTATCCGGTGCTCCGAGCAGGCTCCGGTATGCCCATACTGGGGCATACCGCCTGCAACCCACCACTGCCGCTGAGGTATCCGTAAACCATGTAAAAGCAGGGGTGAAATGCTACTGGTTCGCCTGAACCACTAGTAAAGATGCCAGCTGTTTCTCTAAATGCTGCCGGTTCGGGCGATCTGGTTTTTCCGGCGATCAGCTGTGATGCATGATTTACATTAGCTAGAAAGCAGGATTTCCTGCTTCCTAAATAATCTAAATCGCTTGGCACAGCAGATTCCCCTCCCCCTGTTGTTCACTTACCTTAGCAGGTGTGTCACTTTGACGCTCTGCACATGTGTGGAAGGCCCTACGCATGCACGGAGGGGGTGCGCGCGCTCACATTGCTACCGAACCAGGAGCAAAGGTAAGTGGATTTCCCCCCTGCATGTAAGTCTTCTCACGCAACTCCCAAATCATCTGGAGAGGAGACCCGGAGAGGCCCCTTTTGTGGATGTCTGTGTGTGTGTGTTACATGCCAGCAGAACCAAGGTAGGTATTTTACGGATTTTTGACACACCGAGCCCAAAAGGCTCACCATCCTTGCTGTAAGGCAGAGGTGGGGAACTATGGCCCTTTATGACTTGCGGACTTCCACTCCCAGAATTCCTGACCTGAGCCAGCCATTAGAGTTGAAGTTAGTGGTGGGTTGCAGGCGGTATGCTGCCCCGGTACGGGTGTACCGGAGTCTGCCCGGAGCACTGGATACCGTTCCGTTACGGCACTCCGGAGGGCCTACCCGCCCGTCCTCACTCCTTACCTGTGCTTTTGGCACTTCCACACACACGCATGGCACGTACAGCGCCTGCGCAATGCGGAAGCTTGCGGAAGCGTCACAGCTAGGTATGACCCATGCACACACCCATGTGGGTAACGCTGGGCCCATTCCAACCGTACCGGTTGGAACGGGATCTGGAACCCACCACTGGTTGAAGTCCACAAGTCATAAAAGGGCCATAATTGCCCACTCCTGCTCTAAGTTATGGCATTCTGTACGTTATAGTTTCTGCAATGCCTTCTCCAGTTCAGCATGCTGATGCCATCATTCCGAGGAAACAGAATCTCAGTGCTGGCTACCTGATATTATTTGACCCCGGTCAAAACCCACATAAGGCTGTGGAAGACTTTTATGTTTTATGCTTATATAATTGCTAGATCTGGTCTTCCTCATTAGATTTGCTTAGCAAGTAGAGCCACACAAACTCATGGCCACAATTGTATTTCATGGCAAACAATTCATAATATAGCGACCCGCGTTTGCGATTTTAAAAAAATATCCCAAGCCAACTTTAAAATGAATGGAAGCACCACATTTAGTACAGTGTATTAAAATACATACATTTTTTTAATATAAAGACAAACTTCAAAGCCATTTTTCTTTCATTTACAAATCAAAGTGAAGTGTGGGAAGATTCAAAGAGAGGATTAGAATGGACATTCTAGAACTGGAAAGATCAGAAGAGTGGAAAATATATCGATAAGCTTATCATTACATACATATATACACATGCCAGAATTTTCTATGTGACTTTTATGGAAGAATGGCAGATAAAACATAAGGAGCAAAAATTTTTTAAAAACAAGACGCGACAAAAGATACAGTGGAATAGGATTATCCGATCTGGACTGCAAGGCTCGGAACAGCCACTAGGAGGCAGCAAGGAGATTTCTGCATCTTTGCTGTCCTCTGGTTCTTTGCAGCTCAGATCCAGTAGTCCTACCACAGTGGAAAATTTAATCTTTAAATAAATGCCACGTTCATGGGCTAATGTGTACAAATCAATTCCTAGACCCTAGGAAAAAAAACATCCCATATTGCCACCTTTTAAGAAAATGGATACTCTCTTCAATCCATTTACAAATGGATTTTATATAATTTTTTTTAATATTTTACAAATGAATTCCTGAGCAGCAGCAATTTCCATTATTGACTGAAGTTCCCTTGAACTCCAACACAGACTTCCGTTCCATTCTGCAGAGAATATATCCAAAAAGGCTCAAAAATGCAAAACGTTGACACAAGTCACCATAGGAGCTAGACTTGTCTAACCCACCTTTTTTTATTTCCTCATTTATTTATTTATTTTAAATTAGAAGGAAAAAAAACATATCCCAGAAAGTTAAGAGTTAGTTAGCAAGGCTAATCTTTGAAAAACTGCAGCGCGACCTATGTGGGAGAGAAGCATGTGGGAGAAAATGAATTAAATAATATGAAAAATCCCCGCAATAAGTCCCTGAAATTTGCACAGGGGATCGCTTCAGCTTCAACCAGGCATTTGCAAAGGCTGCCACCCCGGAATTCAGGGAGTCCCCCTAAACTGAGTTACTCTCCCCGTATCCCCAAACTATTACTGGATATTATAAACTGCAGCTGGAGTGAACTTTGGGTAGGTTTTTAAAAGATCTCCCTGGATATGAAGGATCCATATAAGCTAATTTAGAAACTCTGGAGATGAAACCTTAATGTTTAACCTCCTGCATCAGGAGGAGATTGGATCAGATTCCTCAGTGGAAGTCTGCACCATCCTCTGTAGGTCCCTGCGCATATAATATCTCCTGGGAGGACACATGCCCTCCCCTCCGTTCTCTTATTTTCAAACCATGTGTCCCTTGAATGCAAGTTTCTCTGATTTTTGCTGCTGTGATAGCACATATGAAGTATACAACATTCTCTCCCCCCCCCCCACCCGCCCAAGCCGTTAATTTAATTTCATTCACTGATTTTGGGCTCTGAGCATAATTTTTTATAAAAAATGGTTACATATCAGGCCAAAGAGAAGATGCAAGATAGTCAAGATATTTAAAGGCAGACGAGGGGGGAAGCAAAAGACATGAAATGGTTATATTTCAAGACTGCACACTTCCCGTTACACGGATGAAAGGGGGGTGCCATCAAGACACTGAGCACTGATAAAAGCCACATTCCATTAATCAATCCAGGACAGCGAGCCTTACACTAGAACAAACAACAAACAAGATCATTATCTATAACAGTGACAAATCAGCTGTACCTGCGCTTGGAAGAATCTAAGAAGAAAACATGGATAAGAACAGATCCCAGGCTGGCCTGAGAGAGCACCCAGATTAATAGCACCATAACCTATGCTGAAGTGCGGGTCAAGCTGAGGGTTTGCGCTTGTTCTCCTGAAAATGGAAATTGCAGGAAATACAGGCTGCAATTTTTCTAACGTGCTTAAAATTCATTTTCTGTGCATTTAAGGACAGGTAATTTTCTAGGTTGAAAAATACTTAACAGGTAAGATCTGGTCTCTTTCTTTAGCTGCAGCTGAGATTGGATACGTGTGGGGGGAAATATCCATGAAATCCAGCAAGCGTGAAGTGCTTAGGAAGGAATATGACTAGCCCACTCCACTTAAAACATCCTGACTGACCCAGAAATGTTCCAAAGACTTCTTAGCCGTGACGTTTCTTCTCAGCCAGGACAAACTCCACATCGGGAAAGGATATATAGGTTGCGTTTCCCAATACCCCGTAGTGCAAAGAACGGATTGGAGCACCATAGAGATTTATCTCGGCCTCAGGAAAAGAGTGAGACAATCGCCTAGCTGGACAGAAGATTTCACAACAGAGGCTTCGTAAATCCAACTTCTTGCATTATGCATTTCTTAACACCTGAACAGCACCAACAAGAAATCAGATGCTCGCTGTGGAATAAGGCAGAGTGCTTGGGGAAGATAGCTTCATAGCCCTCCTCTTCGGTAGTTTTGCTTGTCCAAAAGAGAAACCGCCACCTAATTATGTAATCGGCGGTCTACTAAAATCAATTTCACTGAATGTGTATTTTGATCAGCACACCCTTTTTTTTTTTTTTAAAGAAAGAAATTAACTTTATGCTGTGTTCTCCTGCAGCTCAACATATATTCTGAAAGAGATTCCTAATCCATGGCCTCTTCTTTCAACTTTTCGGAGGAAGGCAGTGGAGCAGTGTTCCTCAACCTGGGCGACTTTAAGTCCTGTGGACTTCAACTCCCAGAATCCCCCAGCCAGCACAGGTGGCTGGGGGATTCTGGGAGTTGAGGTCCACAGGACTTAAAGTCGCCCAGGTTGAGGAACACTGCAGTAGAGCGACAAAACTGGGGGTTTATTAGGCTTTCTAAGATAGACAGGGGAAGACAAAAATAGAAAGAAACCGGATAAAATGCCACAAACCAGAACTTGCCCTCGCAACCACAAGAGAGCGGGAACTCAAGAAAGGGGGTGGGGGTGGGGGGAGAGATTTTAAAAAGACTGCAGGTGAATAGGCTACACATGCTTCAAGTTATAACGATTGTATCAAGAATGAAGAGTCCTTTCCTCTCCTCTCCACCCAGCCAGAACATGCCTCTTGTGCGATATTTCTCCAACTCAACAACTTTTAAGACGTGTGGACTTCAACTCCCAGAATCCCCCAGCAAGCCTTGAAGTCCACACCTCTTTAAATTACATGCTAGTGAAACTGAGAAACACTGGAAGTTAGCAAACTCCATATTCCTGTGCCACAAATACTGGGCTCACATTTTCCAATCTCCTTCCTGTCCTACAATCTCCTTCTTTTCCTCATGGCAAGCTAGGAAAAATAGCCATCCTCTTAACTCAGGGGTCCCCAACCTTTGCAACTTTAAGTCTGAAGGACTTCAGCTCCCAGAATTCTCCAGCCAGCAAAGCTTCAGACTTAAAGTTGCAAAGGTTGGAGACCCCTGCTGTAGAGTTACCCAGAGCTTTAAGCATGCATGTGGGTATTTTCTAAAGTTGTCTGAAAAAGATATTAAGAGTTTTTAATATGATCAACTGATTGATTCTCATTGAATGGGAACACTGACATGTTTTTACCTTGCTCTTCATTTGACTTGTATTTCTACTCAACGATTCTTGCTCCTTTCCGTTCAAAGGTTTACACCAAAGTTTTCCTTTCCTTTCACACTTGCTTTTTACATGCTTGAAAAAAAAATAAACCATACCCCTTCTTCCTATTTTACTATGAACAGTCGGATACAAAAATAAACGAGAAGTCACCGTCATTTTCTATAAAATATTTGTTGCTTTTCCCAAACTGTGTGCCTTATATTTTTCCTCTGTAAAGTGATAACTCCCAAATCACAGATTTGATTTCTTTCTTTTTCTCTTCAAAAATATACTCAGCGTGATAACCAAAATAATAATAATAATAATAATTAATAATAATTTTGAGTGTTGTGGTTGTTTCCTCTAACGTGAAAGTAAATAATATTAGAACGCTTCCTTAAAAGCAAATGCCATGTATTCAAACGTGTTTAATTCGGTAAAAACAAAACAAACACAACAAAACCCCAAAGCTGCATCTCAATCAAGTATTAAAGTCTTGCTAATTAAAAACAAAAATTACACTGTACTTCAAACAAACCAACTCAACAGACGAACCTGAGGGCAGCCCGTTTCTTGACGCAAGATCCAGCTGCCTTGACTTCTCAAGTTTGAGGGAGGAACAGTCAGACCAACATCAAAGGACTTATGCCTTTATAAAATGTAGGCAATTTCCCTCTGAACAAGGGATTTGATATGCAGAAGATACAGCTAGATAGGTATATTCTCTTCCTATCTGGCTCCTAGATCGGTTCCTAGGGATCTGCAAATACATAATAAGCTCACTAGGTATTTCCCAAGGGGGGGAAGGGGGAGGCGTAAAGGACAAAAGGCAAATTAGCTGGTTGGATGATCTTCCAATTTGTGAATTCGTACAAATTAATTTTCCAACAATATGAATCCCGGAAGATGCAAACCCAAACCCCCTGAAGAAAGAGGGAGAGAAAGAAAGAAAGAAAGAAAGAAAGAAAGAAAGAAAGAAAGAAAGAAAGAAAGAAAGAAAGAAAGAAAGAAAGAAAGAAAGAAAACCTTCCTAATTACCAACCAAGAACCCATGGCCCTCCAGATCAGGGGTCTCCAACCTTGGCAACTTTACGATTTGCGGACTTCAACTCCCAGAATTCTGGGAGTTTACACAAGTCGTAAAGTTCCAGATGATGGCAAATCACATCATGTGTTCCAGATGATGGCAAATCACATCATCCTTGACCGCTAGTCCCCTGGGACTGATGGAGGCTGGGAGCTACTGATCCTGGAAGGCTTTCACACAAGATCAAAAAGCAAAACAAAACCCCAACAACCCACCAATTTGGAAAACGAAGGCAGAGGCTAGTCTACTCACAGCTTCACGGAGTCAGCCAGCATGGCAACTACAAGACTTTGACAAGTCAACAACCTGATTCTGGATTGCCCCAAAGTAAACCAACCACCCGGAACGGTAAGGATCATTTTAATAACCACCCAATATTCATAGAAGATACAATTTCTTTTCACCAGTGATTAAGCCCCTCAATTATTGTTATGTTTTTAATGCAACCCTTTGGCTTTCACACAATTAAGGCAGAGTATACCCCGCTTCCAAACAACCACTGCATGACTGAACGCTGGCGGAGAGCCCAACGCGAGCACCAACAGCCAAATCCCGCCAGGAGAGGCTAAAGAAGGAAGTCAGGGAGGGAGGGAGGGAGGGAGACAGCTGACCAAGGCTTGCATTATAAATTACACCCATGTCAGAAGCATTAAAAAATAAAGTTTTCAGAAGAGCTATTCTTCCCCCCCCCCCCCCAGCCCTTCTCCCACATCCAATGTTTTCTTGATTTCATTATAAAAATTAGCCAGCTGGCAAGTGCCTCATGGGAGCAGGAGGAACAAAAGAAGCCAGGCGAGGTACAGAAACCACAAAACGTCATATTGATCATCTCCACCAGGCCAAAAGAAAAAAAAAAGCACCATAGGGTTCAGAACTGGAGAGGCACAGTTTGTCAGATGTCAATAGCACCAAGAGAAGCTCTGTTACATCTCTGCTGATGTGCCCGTCTTTTTTATTTCTGAGAAAACGATGCTTCTGTTGTTAAAAAGTTCCCTTCCTCTTTTTTTTCTTCTTCTCCTCCTTCTTTCAGTTCTACAACTTCAGGTGGAACGAAAAAATTGTCGGGGGGGGGGGGGGCAGCGTGTGTGTTTTAAACATTTAAAAATATATAAATATCTACTCTATCAACAGTACAAACTGGAAGCTGTTTCTAAGCATTTTCTTCTGCAGTCTGAATATATATATTTTTTAACTTAAGATTCACAGTAGCATTTTCTTTCCTCTGGTTTTACGTTTATGACTTAGGTTTGAGTCCAGTAGTAAAAGAGAAGTGGGGCCCGTGGAGGGAGGGGGCATGGGGGGGGGGGAAATCCTTAAGCCATAGAGGCAAGCACCTTCAGTGGGAGCTGAGAGAAGTTGGTCCATGTTGTCCTTGCATAGGTCACATCAGGTTGAGGTAGAAGTCCTAGTTACCTGCAAAAGAGGAAAGGAAGGAAGGGAGGGAGGGAAGGAGGGAGGGAGGGGAAGGACAAGAACAAGATTCAACTTTAGGCTGGCATTCTAAACAAAATCAACTATGAGTCTTTTTTTATTTACATTAAATAATTCTTTCCAGACTGTCAAACAACACGCCTAAAGTTCTCAGCAAGCAAGCAAGCAAGATGGACTTAGAACATTCTACAGTTTTGGCATTCAACCGTGGACATGCAGAAGGTCAATGGGAATGAAAAGCGAATTTATGATGGCTCCTTGCTTCTGGTGATTTAACAATAGCAAAAAAGGTTCCCTGTCTACCTCCAACAAGCTGAATAAACCTCAAAGAATTCCTGATTCCTGTGCGAAATAAGATTTGTATTGGAATTTACAAAACATCCCAGATAAATCTCGTTGGTTCCTATTTAATGAAGTGGCACAATGTTTTTTATCTACTTATTTATTTATTGGATACTGAGGCTGCGCAACTGCAAATAGACTCTGGGTAGCTTACAACATTTGAAACAACACAAGATTCAACTGGAGTTGGGCAGCCCTTAAATTCAATCAAATCATAAAGAAATGAATTAAAGAAACAGGACATAAATAACATTCAGGGGGGGGGGGGGAATCCACAAGGGCTTCCACAAATATCCTAACTCTAGCGCTGACTTCGTATACTGTGTGAACCCAGACAATTGATGATTATCCAACAATCATAGTTAAGCAAGCCAAATTAGTTAGGCAATCCAGAAAATCAGGAGATAGATGCTCCCTCCGAATCATTTGTCTCCACTCCCGGCCTATGTAGTTTGGATGGATGGACGTTGCATTTTGCTGAGATATATGGATATACAGTAGTAGATCACAGGTGTCAAACTCTTCACATGATGCATCGTGACTTTTTTCCCCTTTGCTAAAACGGGGTGGGTGGGGGTGGACAGTGTGTGACACATCTGGCCGACGGGCCGTAAGTTTGACACCCCTGTATTAGACGGAATCAAGCTTGGAATTCACTCATGCTTCCATAGGCCAATTAAAATATAATACCAAGCTGTTGTGGCCCAGCCGGCTCCGGATGAGCTGCTGATGGACTCCTCTAGTGATGAGTCCTATTAGTCTGCTCTGGAGGAGAAGGGCGAGATTGAGAGAGCAGAGAGCCCGGCTAGTCATCAGGAGGCACCTGGGGCTTGGAGTAGTGGGGAGGATCAGGGCCAGTTTGTCCCTGATGTCAGGTTAAGAAGGATTGAAAGACGGCAGCGTCAGTTACTGGCTGGCATACACATCTGCGCTGGAGCTGATGGCTCGGGTGCCAGCAGATATGGCTCTGCGTGCCACCTGTGGCACGCGTGCCATAGGTTCGCCATCACGGTTCTATGTGGTCTTAAACAGTGGTGAAATCCTCCTGCTACAAGCTACCGTCTGCTACCAAGTACGTACTTTGTGCACGTGGGCGCCTAAGGCGCGCCCACACAGCACTAAAAAAGATACATTTTGAAGCCTTCCAGGTAAGTAGAACAGTGGGGGGGGGGGGTGAGAATCCGCTGTGCCAGGCAATTTAGATTAGTTAGAAATAGGAAATCTGATGATTCTACCTAATATAATTCGGACAACACAGCTGACCGTCGGTAATACCGGTTCACCTGAACCGGTAGCATTTTTTTTACTACCAGTTCGCGTGAACCGGTCCGAACCGGTAGCATGTTATCCTTGGTCTTCAAGGGCAGCCCCATGTAAAGTACATGGGAATATTCTACACACAAGATAGGCAAGGCATGAGTGATAGAAAGAGGGTCCCCCAGTCCAGAAATGGGTACAAAGGGTAACCAAAGCAGACCTGGGCAAAGGGCACAGATGCCGCCAACTGTCACGCGGATGCTGAGAAGGCCCCTTTTTCCAGTTGTCTTTTCGGCTGTTGAAAGCCTCTCATTTCCTTAATCTTTGCCGCTTGTCTGCTTTCATCTTTCCTTCGTGTAGTCTTCATCCTTATCTTCATTTTCACACCCTCCCACCCCTTTTCCTGGCACCGAGAAACCTCTCAACCACATCCTTTCCCCTGACAGCCCAAAACCTCTATGAAGAGTTACAGTATTTGTCTGCGTGATATACAGTGGGTTTTTTTTTCTATTCCGGGTTGTCATCGTGACCCCAGCTGTGCCTAAATTATCAATTAAGCTTGAATAGAAAACATCAGAAGACAAATGAGATATAAAGCCAACACCCACCCACCCCCACTCTTTGCCCCGTTTCGCTTTCCAAACAGCTTCAACTAAGATTAAACGTCTTTAGTCACTATTGCAACTTCAGAAAAACAACAATCTTCAGCATTATTTTCGCACTCCAGGACATCTGCGTAGCTCCTGCATGCATGGATGTTCGCGACATGATCCATGGCAAGGATTGTTCTCGTTTCCCTATCTGTTCTGTCTTCCTCTTTGATGCACTGAACCATAAAGTAGGTTATAGGCAGTCCTCAGCTTATGACCACAATGGGTCATGACCAGAATTTTGGTCGCTAATTATGTGACCGGATCTGACATTAGCCCCATTTGATCACTTTCTGCCTCAGAATAATTTGGCCCACCTAGCTCATTACTGCCTACCCATAATATACAACTTCTTTATATACTACTTTATATACTATAAAGTAGTAGATAACTAGTAGTAGATAACCCAGCATTGCCCGGGTATTTATTTATAGGGGGGGAATGCTCGTACCAAACTTAATTTCTAATGTTGGGTTCCCCCCCTTACCAGACGGAGCCCCCTTGTGGAATACTGTGAAGCTGTTACCTTGGCAACTTTACTGTGCTGTACAGTAGAAGTCATTTTACGGTAGTACAGTAGAAGCCATCTTAAGGCACAACAGGCTGCATCTTAACAGAACACACACTCTGAGGCGTGTTAGGGGTGTCTTACCCCCATAGTATTTGTTTCCAGAGGGTAAGTCATCTGTATACCAAGTTTGGTTAAAACTGTTCCAGGCGTTCCAGAGTTATGCTGGAACATACACACACAGAGCCATTTTTATATAGAGAGATTTTAAATTTAATCATAAGACTTTATAGCAAGGACTTTATGGCAACCTTTGCAAGAAATGACCACACTTTCCATTTAAAAACAAAGGGAACGCCCAGGGGAGTAGTTGTATCATTGGAAGACTGTTGTGTGTTTTGGAGGGACAACAAATTAAGATCTCACTGTACAAAGCCACAGCTACATTCCAATCACCTCTTTTATTTTTATTTTTTTTGCTTAAGACTGCAAATCTGACAGTGTCCTGCAGACTGTGTGCATCCTGGGGAGGCCCTCCGACCCTTATCTTTGGAAGTAATGTGGAGGTGTTTCTCTGTGCAAAACCCTGGACCTTATTACTTAGTTATGGACTGTCCCAGAGGTGGGTTCCGGCAGGCACTACTGCCGGTTCGTTCGTATGCGTGTTGTGCGTGCACTTGATGCACTCCCTGTACGCATGTCCAGTGCAATTAAAATTGTTCTGCGCATGTGCAGAACTGAAAAACAAGATGGCTGTATCTATGGCACCGCCCGGAGAACCAGTTCAGGGGCGTGGCAGGCCTGGGTCACTGCCAGTTCCAACGACCCAGGCCACCAAACCACTACTGGTTCAGCGAACCGTTCCGAACCAGTAGGAACCCACCACTGCACTTTCCTCAAGCTACATATCTGATTAGCACTAGCTCTCCAAGGTCTCCTGCAGAAAAGGGTTTTTCTCACTGTTTGTTAGTGAACTGTCCCAAGAGGAAAGGAATTAAATTTGGGGCGTTTTTAATTGTGTCCCCCCCCCCAAAAAAAGGCACTCGGCTGTTGAGCTTCCCCTCTAAGAGGGCTGTGAAAATATTTACAGACACCTCACATCCAAGACATAAATAGTTTCAACTCCTACCCTCAAAACGACACTATAGAGCACTGCACACCAGAACAACTAGACACAAGGACAGTTTTTCCCCCGAACGCCATCACTCTGCTAAACAAATAATTCTCCTCAACACTGTCAAATTATTTACTAAGTCCCCATTACTATTAATCTGCTCATTGTTCCTATCACCCATCTCCTCCCACTTATGATTGTATGACTGTAAATTTGTTGCTTGTCTCTTTACGGTTTATATTGATTGTTTCCTAGTATGATTTGATTGCTATTTGCACCCTATGACTATCATTAAGTGTTGTCCCTTATGATTCGTGACGAAGGTATCTTGTCTTTTTATGTATGCTGAGAGCACAGGCACCAAAGCCAAACTCCTTATGTGTCCAATCACACTTGGCCAATAAAAAATTCTATTCTATTCTATTCTATGCTATGCTATGCTATGCTATGCTATGCTATCCTATCCTATCCTATCCTATCCTATCCTATCCTATCCTATCCTATCCTATCCCATCCCACTTCTTAAGGGAAACAAGGGCAAAACACATATCGGAAAGGAGAAAGGTGTGATTCCATACGTCTTATAGCATGTTACAGCGCCAACCTCCTATGGACCACCCTTAGCTCACCCAAGACAAACCACACCAGCCTTACCTTACAGAGCACCAGTGCTTAAAAGCTAAGCCTAGCTCGTTATCGTGGCTTAACTCCAGAGAGATGTGAAGCATAAGGAGACTGCATGCCAAGGGTGACCCACATAGCAGGCGTGCCAGCTGTGTTGGACTGTGGGATCCCAGGCGTGGCTTGGGCCAGCGCCAAGCGGGGCAAAGGTGGATGGTGGACAGTGAAGGAGGGGCGGGAGGTTTTGTGCTGAAGAGAAGCTAGTTTAATAGACAAAGCGGAGTTAGCAGTGGAAGATGGCGGCAAGAAAGCCTCTGAAACTGGCAGAGATGACAAACTCTGTAGGAGGACAGGTTCAGAGTTAGAAGTGAGGAGGGGAGGAGGTGGTGGCAATGAAACATTAGGAGGAGGTGGAGTCCGGAGGGTGGCACGTGGCGGGGCGCGGGTGAGGTGCTGGGCGTCGTTGGACGGCGCTGGGTTGGGGGACACATGGAATGATGGGGAGTTGGAGGCAACCTGCAGAGGATTTAAGCTTAAGAGGGTACAGCTGGAAACGGCACCGTTGCCAAAATGGAGAGAGGGAGTGGAGGATGAAAAGGAGGGGGTGGAGGGAGAGGGGGTGGAGGAGGAGGAAGAGGAGGAGGCAGAAGGCACCACATGGTTAAAAATACCTGCAAACAGGAGAGAAAAAAACCCTCAGCAGATGGACTTTATACAGCTCACAGCAAGAGAAGCAAAACAAAAGCAGGCAGGCAAGCAATAATGCAGTATGAAAACAGCAGCAGGCGATGGGCAGTGGCAGTAAAACAACAACAACAACAACCACAACCTAGCAGAAGAGAGACACACTTACCTCTTCCTTCCTCACATTCTAGAAACACCCCAACACAACCCCCCAGTGGAGATCAACACACGGACCTTAAGTAGTCAGAGTCGTTTGAAAAGCTATCATTCATTCTATCTAGGCCCATCCTCAAGATAGATGCATGCAGGATTTGTTTCCTGAAGTTCTTAAGTTGCCTCGGTTTAGAGAAAAGCCTAAAATATAAGGCTGCAAAGTGTTACGAGTCTCTCTCCTTGTCCTAGCTCACACACCGGATTGAAAGATGCTCCAGAAATTCAGCTTACATGACAGGGAGTCACAGGGATTCCTCACGAGATAAATCCAGGTGGAAAAATTTTTTTTTCCAAAAGAAAGAATGCTCGGAAATATCTGCCATCAAGAGGAAGGGTATGAAACACCCGGAAAGGGGGTGGGGGGGTGGAATCTGGGGCTGAATTCTGGGTGGAGGGGCTCCTTCCCAAGGGACTAACAAGAAAAATCAGCCATGAGTCCTTGATATGCAGAAAAGGTCTAGACTCACCCTAAACCTTCATAGGCTTTATCTGATAGTTATGCAGAGTGTGCTTTAGTCTGGCAAGATTCTGGTCTTGCCAGACTATGGGCGAACAGCAATAAAGAAAGTACTTCGAACAATTCATCATGTCGTTCTTGCTTCCTTGCCCCTGACAGCGCGTTCCTTTCGGCCAATCAAGTTCAGCTTACCTCCAACTGTTCCACCTGTCATCCCGGGAGAGAAGTTCCCCATCGTGTGTGAGTTGGTCAGGCGGGTGGCAGCTGATGATACATGCACTAGGCTGGCGGCTGGCATTGAATTAAATAAGGACTGCAGTACCGAGGAGTTTGTTACCATGGGTCCAAGGGGGAACTGCGCGCCAGTGGTCAAGGAGTTCAAGAAAGGGTGGTGGGTCTGAGAAGAGGAGGCCGTGCCGGACGACTTGCCAGAGCTGGCTGCAGAGAGGCTTTTGCCATTGAGAAGGCCACCAGAGGGGACAGCAGCAGCAGCAGCAGCAGCAGCAGCAATGAACAGGTTGTGGCCGTTCTTGAACTCCACGTCTCGTTCCCGTCCTTTGCCGAATTTGTTGTTTAGCACCGAAGCCTTGTCTGAAGAGCCTCCCAGTCGGGCACTCAGCTCGTTGGCCTCTTTGCCTTTCAGTCCCGACCAGCTTAAATCTTCCCCTTTCCCACCGCCAAGGCTTTCTAGCTGCCTCTTGCCCAAGAAGGGATTTGTCTCGGGGACTCCAGCCTCTTTGCTCCTCTGGACGAGGAAACCCAGTGAGGAGCCCCCCAGAGCCGTCACCATGTCAGCAGTTTTGTGAGAAAACGAAGCACCATCAGTAAAGCTATGTAAACCGACATCTGCCGACAGGCCACCGTTGTAAGCAAATCCGTTCATGGCGTTGGCGCTTTGGCCCAGCCCGTCGGAGGCCGTCATGTGCTTCCTCGCGTGCGTGCCAACCTTGTCGCCCGCCAGGTGGTCGTCCGAAGACGGTCTGAAGGCAAAGAGGGTGTTCTGATTCAGGGACGCCGCCGATGGTTGCAAAGGACTGTCTGCCGTTTTGGAAACATTGATGTCAGAAATCGGAGAGAAGGTGGACTTCCACTTGCTGCTGTTCATGCTTTCGGCGGCTTGCTTTCTCCCAGCCGAGTTGATGCCTGGTTTGCAAAGACAGAAAAACGTAGGCGTCAGATCGGGAAAATGGGTTTCCCCTTTTTTGGCGGAGAGATAAAACTGAACGAGGAGCCCGTTTTTAAACGGGGTCGGCTTTCTTGATACCAAGGAGTAAAGGCTAAGAATGTCTGTCAGAATTCCGCAGCTGGGTATATAAATCGTCCACTGTGCAAGAACTTGTAACGGAAGGAGAGGGACTTCTGCATTCATCACAATTAGAGAACAGCAGCCCATCTTGCTTGGGTCAAAATCCATTTAGTCCAGCACTACGGCTTCCAAAAATAGTCACCCAGATTCATACACCAAGAGATATACTGTCTTAGAAGAGAGAACAAGCTATCTGAGCTCAGCCATCCACTCTGTAATTAAAATGTGAGGACCAGTAGGCAACACCACATCTTTAGAAATAGTATTTCGGTCACTACCTAAACTTAAACGCTAACCCTTTTTTTTTTAACGCTTCACAGTGAATTCACACATTTTGGTTTCGGTAACAGTAAATCAGATGGTGATGCTTCAGGTGAATCATGTTAACGCTGGTAAAAGGTTTGCAGATCCTTTTAGTTTCTTTTTTAAAACAGAAATCCTACATCTATTTGCTGGAATTGAGTATGTCTAGTTTAATGAAAAGAAGGACCAGGAGTAACAGGATGGCAGTCTTCCAATATCTCAGGGGTGGCCACAAAGAAGAGGGAGTCAAACTATTCTCCAAAGCACCTGAGGGCGGGACAAGAAGCAACAGGCGGAAACTAATCAAGGAGAGAAGCAACTTAGAACTGAGGAGAAATTTCCTGACAGTTAGAACAATTAACCGGTGGGACAACTTGCTTCCAGAAGTTGTGAATACTCCAACATTGGAAGTTTTAAAAAAAAAAGATTGGACAATCATTTATGTGAAATAGTATGTGGTTTCTTGCCTGAGCAGGAGAATGGACTAGAACACCTCCAAAATCCATTCCAACTATTCCATTCCATTCCATTCTTCCATATTCTATTCCAGTGTTTCTCAACCTTGGCGAGTTTAAGATGAGTGGACATCAACTCCCAGAATTCCCCAACCAGTCTTAAACTCGCCAAGGTTGAGAAACACTATTCTATTCTATTCTATTCTATTCTATTCTAAAATCTACAGCAGAACTAAAACAGAGGTATAGGTATAGGGTTTCCTGCCTAGACAGGGAGTTGGACTAGATGACCTCCAAGGTCCCTTCCAACTCTGCTATTCTATTGTATTGTATTAGAGCAGAACAAAAAGCATTACCATCAGTGAACCAACCTCCCTACCAGCCTCAAGCTGAGGGGAAAAGGGGAAGCTGGGCCACATACAAGGCCAAAAATTTGTGGCTCCTTCCTTTCTTAAACCTTTTCAGTGTCAGAAGGGCGTTATGAGACGTAGATAACCACAAGTGGTTGAGTGTATTTCGATTCTTGTCCTTTTGTTTTATCACATGCCCACCTACTGGTCTACAAACTTACTATTTTCTAGCGGCTTTTGTGGAGATTTGCTTTCCAGAGATATTGTCGCAATTTTTCTTTCAATTCTAGGAAAGGAAAAAAAAGGGGATTATTTGATTAATGTACAGATGTGTTAGGACAGTCTCTGTTACAGGTCATGGATCCTCCAGGAGGATAATGGCGCAAGACATATACCCAGAGCCTGTTGGTGGCACAGTGGTAAGAATGCAGTACTGTAAGCTAATTTTGCTGATTGCTGTGTGCCAGCAGTTTGGCAGTTTGATTTTCACCAGCTCAAGGTCTACTCAGCCTTCCATCCTTCTGGGGGCGGTAAAATGAGGACCCAGATTGTTGGGGGAAATTATGCTAACTCTGTAAGCCACTTAGAGAGGGCTGTAAAGCACTGTGAAGTGGTATATAAGTCTAAGTGCTATTGCTATTACCTAAGTACAGGGGTCTGCAAAGTTGGCTGTTTTAAGACTGGTGGACTTCAACTCCCAGAATTCCCCAGCCAGCCTGGCTGGCTGGGGAATTCTGGGAGTTGAAGTCCACCAGTCTGAAAACAGCCAACTTTGCAGACCCCTGACTTAAGAGAACGCAAAAATGGTTGAAAACCTAACATTGCACTGTTCTGAAATGGCCTGCTATGATTTGAACCCAATACAACATTCCATGGAGAGTTCCAACTCACAGTTGGGAGTTTCCTCATCTAAGACAATTGGAGTTGGGCAGCCAATAAATATAAAGAAAGAAAGAAAAAAAAAACCACTGTCACTGGAGCTTCAGAAAGCACTTGATTGCAGTTGTTGCCTCAAAACAGTATGTTACAAAATATTAGGTTGGGGTACCAAAAAATTACAGGGAGTCCTCGAGTTACAATGGTAACTGGAACCGAAAATGGAATTGCTAAGTGATGTGATTGTAAAGTGTGATGAGATGTTACATCACATTGTGACAGCAATACCAGCCCCCACTGCTGTCATTAAGCGAGGACATCATGTGATCATGACTTGAGATTGTCCCTTGGCTTCCAACAAGCAAACTACTTTAAAAAGGTAAACGTTCCCCTTGCACATATGTGCTAGTTGTTCCCGACTCTAGGGGGCAGTGCTGATCTCCGTTTCAAAGCCGAAGAGACAACGCTGTCCGAAGACATCTCCATGGTCATGTGGCCGGCATGACTAAACGGCTAAAGCACATGGAACACTGTTATCTGCCCACCAAAGGTGGTTCCTATTTTTCTGCTTGCATTTTTACATGCTTTGGAACTGCTAGGTTGGCAGAAGCTGGGGCAAGTAACGGGAGCTCACTCTGTTACAGGGCACTAAGGATTCGAACCTCCGAACCGCCGACCTTTCCGATCGACAAGCTCAGCATCTTAGCCACTGGGTCCCTTTATTACATGGTAAAGTAACCTAAAACACATTTTCAAACTTAAGCACGGCTTTAACATTGGGGAAGGAAACGCTGTGGGGTTTGAGACCATATGTTGCTTTGAAGCAGCCCCTCATAAATGGGCTGCACCTGCTGCTACTTGCCTGGTGCTATTATGGTCATCCTCCAGACTCTGTTCTTCATCAGAGGTTAGCGGGGAGTAATGGATGCCATTGGTCTGAATTAGAGGCTTCTCCTTTTTCAGCACAGGTGGCTGATCATTGTCTTGATATGGAACAGGAGAATTCTTCAGGGAGTTTTCGGGGGAAGAAATGGCTGTTATTTCTAAAGGCTGGTTAATGTTGCTGACCTGAGGAGGGAAGACCAAAAGAGAACATTAAGGATTCAAAAAAAGACAAGGAAGAAAGAGCTAACTGTGTTTCTAGGGATCTTGCTTGTAAAGACAGCATTGCTCAGCCTTGGGAAAGAGAAAGGAAATAACATTACTTTTCAGGTAGAGAGTTATTACAAGTACAGTGGTACCTCGGTTCACGAACGCCTCTGTTCACGAACAACTCGGTTCACGAACAGAAAAGTTCATAAAAATATGGTCCAGTTCACAAACTCCGCTTCTGTTCATGAACTCCGCCTCGGTTCACGAACTCCGCCTCGGGTCATAACCAATTTGGTTCGCGACCAGAGTCAGTTCAAGAATTAAAACCAAAAGAAAGATCAGAACGGATTAACCAGATTTACATTAAACCCTATGGGAAACTGTGCCTCGGTTCACAATCAATTCGGTTCGCGACCAGAGTCAGTTCACGAATTAAGTTCGTGAACCGAGATACCACTGTAGTCCTCAACTTAGGATCATCCAATAATACAATAATACAATAGCAGAGTTGGAAGGGACCTTGGAGGTCATCTAGCCCAACGCCCTGCCTAGGCAGGAAGCCCACTTATGACAGTGCTGAAAAAAGTGAGTTACAAGTGTCCCTCATGCATACAACTGTCATAGCATTTCACAGTCCTGTAATTGTGGTCCAGGTGGTTGGCAACAGCAACAAAATTTAGATTTATATACCGCTTCATGATGCTTTGCAGAGCTCTCTAAGAGGTTTGCCCCCAACAATCTGGGTCCTCATTTTACCCACCTTGGAAGGATGGAAGGCTGTCAACTGTGAACCCGAGGATCAAACTCTTAGCAATAAACAGTGAGTTAGCCTGCAATACTGCATTCTAGCCACTGTGCCACCAGGGCTCCTGGCAACCAGCCTCTTCCTCATCACTACAAAATTGTTCCTTAGACCAGAAATGGGCAACTATGACCCCTTTATGACGTATGGACTACAATTTCCAGAATTCCTGAATCAGTATGGTTAGCTCAGGAATTCTGGGAGTTGAAGTTCACAGGTCTTGAGGGGCCATAGTTGCCCACTCCTGCCTTACACTGCAACCGTTTACAATTCTTTAGGGAAGGGCGGGAAATCTGTGCCATGCCAGCTGGGGTTGTTGGGATGAATAACTTGCCCAAGATTTATGTCAGAAATGGGGAACTTGTACCACAGAAGCCAAACCCAGCTGAGAAGGCCTTCCTATTTTGATTATAAAACCTCAAGAAAGAACCTGTCATATCTCTCCCTCTAGAGGAGAAAGTGAGCGCTATTCCTTGCCTTTTCCTACATCTACAGAAAAACAACTTACTGTATTTTTCAGAGTATAAGATGCACCAAGATTTTGAAGAGGCAAATTAAAAAAAAAGTTTTTTGCACACTGCAGACCTCCCAAAAACAGCCTGTTTTCCACAAAAACGCCCCCTCCTTTTTTTTGTCAAAGAAAGGGCATGTATAGCCTTTAGGAAGCTTATAGAACGTTCCTGGGGCTGGGAGGGGGGCAAAATTGAGCAAAAAATGGCCCATTCTTCGCTCATTTCTGCCCACCCCAGCCCCCAGGAGCATTCTATAAACCTCCTAAAGGCTCTGCACGGCCATTTTGGTGAAGGGGCAGAGTTTCAGGAGGCAAAAAATGCTGTATTGAGTTTGTAAGATTCACCCAGATTTGCAGCCTCTTTTTTGAGGGAAAAAGGTGCGCTTTATATTCCAAAAAATACGGTAATCTCATTCAGTTAGGGTGGCAGGAATTAATGTCTGGGATTATTATATTATTATATATATATTATAGTAATAGTAATAATAATAGATTAGAAACAGCTTATATCTCAGGGCAATAGCTATATTGGATTCTATGGTATAGTGCAGGGGTCTGGAAAGTTGGCTCTTTTAAGACTGGTGGACTTCAACTCCCAGAATTCCCCAGCCAGCATAGAATTCTGGGAGTTGAAGTCCACCAGTCTTAAAAGAGCCAACTTTGTAGACCCCTGGTATAGTGCAATATTAATGCAATATCGGGTTTTCAATTTCAATTGAACAGAATGTGAAGGATGTGTGTTTGTGTTTTTAGTTATAAAAAACATAAAAATACACACTGGATGGCAGTTAATTTCATTGTACGATGTGCAGTACAATAAAGTAAGCTAAACTAAATTAGAAACACTAAGGTAATTGTTCAAAACAAGGCCATAAGATCCCTAAGACTTTCCCAACTTTTTATAGCTCCCTGATTAACAGATTCCCAAAGGAACTTTGCAATTATCTTTGGTGCATGATAAAACAGTATGCGTGCTATTTATCCAGCTATTCAAATGCACATAGTCCTTGACTTACGACCACAATTGAGCCCAAACTTTCTGTTCTCAAGTGAGACATTTGTTGAGTTTTGCCCCGATTTTACAATCTTTCTTGCCACCGTTGTTAACTGAATCACTGATAAGTCGGTAACCCAGTTGTTAAGTGATTCTGACCTCTCCATTGACTTTGCTTGTCAAAAGGTTGCAAAAGGGGATCGCATGACCCCAAGACACTGCAACCGTCGTAAGCATGAATCAGTTGCCAAGCGCCTGAATTTTTATCACAAAGTCATGGGGAGACCACAACAGTTGTAAGTGTGAAAAAAATGGCCATAAGTCCCTTTTTCAGTGACGTTTTAACTTTGAATGGTCACTAAATGAATTGTTGTAAGTTGAGGTCTACTTGCAATTTCCAAAAGATCACCGATCCATGAAAAATCCTATTGGCCATCATCCAGGAAACAATTTCTAATGATATTGGAATCGACCTTAAGCCAAGTAGGTCATATGTTTATCAAGCACCATTTATCATGATAAACACTCTTCTGGGGACGAAGCAGGTTTGAACTCAAAGGCAGTCCCAAGGGATTCAGCTTATGCAAGTTTGAAAATTGTTTTAAATTATGTTTTCATATAATTTTGTAATCATTGCTCAAATAAAACAACGGGCCAGCTGATACTTGGATTTAACCTAGGATCTTCTATTAATAAAAAGAATCGGTGAATAAACTAACATCCATCTTCAATGCTAGCTATTTGCGGGATCGCATCCTGCCCCATACATCCCTTCAACCGATTCGCTCCCACAGAGGGACTTCTCTGGGTGCCGTCCACTAGGCTATGCCAGCGGGCGACGCCCAGGGGAAGGGCCTTCTCTGTGGCGGGCCCGACCCTCTGGAACGACCTTCCCCCCGAAATTAGAACTACTACGGACCTCCGCTCCTTCCGTCAAAAACTAAAAACTCACTTCTTCTGCCTGGCCGGCTTGGGTTAATTGACCCATTACCTCTAGCTGAATACTTCAAACTATTTTATGAGGGATTTTTAGGGGCATTAGTTTTAGCTAGTTTGGGATTTTAGCGCAGGGTCTAGGTTTAATTCGTTTTAAATTGTATTATGTTTGTTGTTTGTATATGTATTTTTAATTCCCTGTTTAATTCCATATATATATGTTTTCTGAGGTTTTCGCGGGTGTTTGTATGTAGGTCTTTGGTTGTTTGGGTTTTCTCCCGCGTAGAATTGGAAGTATCTTCACGACGTTTCGATGAAATCTCATTCATCATCTTCCGGCTGGTGCTTCCGGATTGGTGCTTCCAGGAGCAATGTGAGATCTCAGAGTTATATGCGGAGTTGAAACCAGCCTGACCAAAATCAACCCCGATGACGCTAACAGAATCAGACTCGAAATCACCAACATCCTCTGCACCAACAAGCCACCCAAAAGCAACTTACCCAAAGAGGAACAGACAGCACTACTTAACCTAAAAGAAGACACTAGCATAATAATCCTACCAGCAGACAAGGGGAATGCCACGGTGGTTATGAACACATCTGACTACCAAACCAAATTAACCAACCTACTCCAAGACTCCACTTACAAACCCCTAAGCACCGATCCTACCACCTACTTAGAAAAAACCACTAGATCCAAAATAAAAGCCTCCCCCATCAGCGAAGAAATCCAGCAAAGAATCATTCCCAGAGAAAAATCATCCAGATGCCCTAAGCTCTATGGTCTCCCCAAGATACACAAAGAAGGAACCCCACTCAGACCCATAGTCAGCTCCATAGGCTCACCTCTACAAAACCTAGCCAAATTTCTCGCCAAACAACTACAGCCCTATGCAGAATCCATCACCTCACACGTAAAAAACTCATTCCAGTTCATAGAGATCATAAAGAAACAAAACTTACAGCCCAGCGACTTACTCGTGAGCTTCGATGTTGTATCCCTCTTCACCCAAGTACCAATCAAAGAAGCCTTGACAGCTATCCAAAACAAATATAGCCCCCCCAAACATATCCTAGATCTGACCAACCACTGCCTATCCAACACATACTTCATCTATAACGGACAAAAATACAAACAAATAGAAGGAGCACCCATGGGATCACCCCTCTCACCTGTCATTGCTAACCTCTACATGGAACACTTTGAAACCCAAGCTCTAGAAAAATCAGATCACAAACCCAAACTCTGGCTCAGATACGTAGACGACACCTTCATAATCTGGCCACATGGAAAAGATAAACTGGACAACTTCCTCACACATCTCAACAGTCTACACCCCAAAATACAGTTCACCATGGAAACAGAAGCCAATAACCAACTCCCCTTCCTGGATGTCTTAGTCTATAAGAAATCCAACGGATCCCTAGGACACACCATCTACCAGAAGAAAACACACACAAACCGCTATTTGCATGCACTCTCACACCACCACCCAGCACAGATCAACTCTGTAGCCAAGACACTCATCTCCAGAACAAAACGCTTAGCTGACGAACAACACCTAAAAACCAAACTACACACTCTCACCAACGTACTAACATCCAACGGATTCCAAAGAAACAAGATCACTAACCTAATCCAAAAAGAAAACCCCACTAAAGTCCAAGACAGTGAACAAGAAAACGGCAAAGCCCTCCTCCCATACATAAAAGGCACCACAGACAGAATCAGCAAGATCCTCCACAAACACAACATCAAGACAGCATTCTACACAAACCGAAAAATATCCACCATCCTAGGAAACCCCAAAGAGAAAATAGAGTTAGAAAATCAAGGAGTATATGAAATCCCATGCACCACCTGCCCCACCACATACATCGGACAAACCAACAGAAGAATAAAGGCACGCATTGAAGAACACAAAAACTCAGTCAGAAAGTAGGAACCAACTTCTTCCCTGGTCCAACACTTCAAAGCCACAGGACATGATATAGACTTTAAAAAGACCAGAACTATTGCCAAAATTGAACACTATAACAACAGAATAATCAGAGAAGCTATTGAGATAGAAAAGCGGCGATGAATAAACGAGATGATACCTCCTGCCTACCAGCCATTTGGAAACCTGCCCTCACTGACAAACGAGTCCCTAACACAAAGAATGATACCAGACCCACACTCACGAAAACCACACAGGATGTCACTATCACACATCCATGCAAAAAGCAAACCCAAACCCACACCGATGATGAGCACAAATCAGAAGCCCGACCACAAACCAGAAGCCAGACCAAAGCTGCATTATTAGCCACTTTAAACCCCTCCAATCCATACATGAAGCAAACTGATGCCCACCACGGAGATGTGGTACGACCACAAACGCGAAGCCAAACAACAGCAATGCAGCTCACCAGGTCAAATTGCTCTGCAACTCAGACTAACACAAGCACAACCAGGCCCCCACCCAAACAGAACACGCCCCCATCCAATCAGAGCACAGCCAAACTCCCATCCAATCAGAGCACAGCCAAACCCCCTACCAATCAGAACACACCTCCACCCAATCAGAATGCAGCCAAGCTCCCACCCAATCAGGTCACACCCCCACTGGCATTTAAAAAGAGGAACCGGCTGAGATCTCACATTGCTCCTGGAAGCACCAAGCCGGAAGCACCAGCCTGAAGATGATGAATGAGATTTCATCGAAACGTCGTGAAGATACTTCCAATTCTACGCTGGAGAAAACCCGAACAACCAAAGACCTACATATATATATATATATATTTGCCCATGGTCATCATCCCTGTTAAGGCCTCTCCCTTAGGTCAGGTGGGCAAAGGTGAGGGCTGGAGGGTGAGTCAGGGGCACGCAGAGGCTGGTGATGCTGACCATGGCGCATAGGAGACCCATGGAAGAAGCGCGGCTGGGGCGAATGGTGTGGGAGCAGGGGAAGGCTCCACAGCGATCCTGTGGCCTTCAAAGGGGCCTGCGTGCCTGGATCAAGGGCCAAGCGATCCGCAAGGGATCTAAGCCTGTCACAATGCATAGGAGCAGCCCCTCGGTCAGCAACTTAGGTAGGCGCATCTCCCAAGAATGCACCCCCAAGGCAGTTTAAGAGCCCAAAAAGGTGACAGAAGATAATGGGCTGCAAGGTGTGACAGGCCCCAACGTGGGAGCACAGCACTACAACTGTCTTTTGTGCCAACAGTAAGTTACTCACGAGTAGAACTCAATAGGTGGATAGCAATTTAATAGCTAAAGCTCAGAATCTCAAAGGTTGGATACTCCAATCGTCCCACAGTGGACTGAGTCGGAAAACTGGGATTAGGCACCTCAGCATGGGGGTTTTATAGTGGCCTAATTAATTAGTAATCAGACTCAGTCCAATCAGAGACGGACGGAGATAACCCATTCTTGGATGCTATCTTCCCCTTATTGAGAACTGCAGAGCTCAAAGCTAGATTCTCACCATGGAGTTGATGTTAAGGGGAGATCCAGAAGGCTGAGCAAAGAGCCCAGCCATGGGGGGCAATGATTTGCGTTTGGGTGACACCCCGGAGTTCACACTCGGCGTTCCTGTGGAGGACCGCTTCCTCCGGCCACGCTTCTTCCCATCTTGCATGTATGCCTGCCCACAATCCGTCCGGATGCTGGCGGTGAGGGGGCTGTGCTTGTTTGATGGAGAATGTTTGAGAGTTCCTGTGGCGGGGGAGATGGTGAAGATGATCCTTCGTTTGCTCTCGCTCTCAGGGTCAGAAAAGGCGGGGTCGGAGGGAGGATCTCCTCTGGCGTTTTCGGCAAACATTTTTTGAGTCTCTATGTACTGCAGTACCCCTCCCAAGCTCTGGGAGATGCCATTTAACCTAGGGCTCGGGGAATGCTGGTGTGCAGGCGAGTTTTGTCCAGAATTCCGCGAGGACGACGTAAGCAAGGAAGGATGCTGTGGCGTAGAGCTTCGAGACCCTGTGGAGTTGAACAAGCTTCCCGAACTGGATACTTCCTCCATAGCTACACTGTCAGCAGCCGGGTTCAATGGGCCGGGGCTATTTGAAACAATCCCGCCAACTGGTGCAGAGCCAGACATGTAAGAAAAACCTGGGTAACGAGGAATGAAAAAAATTAGATATAGCAATAGCACTTAGCATTATATGCCACCTTACCTGGCTTTACAGCCCTCTCAAAGCGGTTTACAGAGTCAGCATGTTGTCCATAACAATCTGCACCCTCATTTTACCCCCCTCGGAAGGATGGAAGGCTGAGTCAACCTTGAGCTTGGAGAGAGTTGAACTGCCAAATTGCAGTCAGCAGAAGTAGCCTGCAGTACTGCACTCTAACCACTGCGCCACCGCGGCTCATATCAGGGGAATTGGTTAATTGTTTTAGCCAATCTTAACATTTATGTTTATTTAATAAATATATATACTGCCCATATCTCCAATAAAGTTACTTTGGGCAGCTTACAAATCGTAGAAAAGATAAATAGAAAAGCAGTTAAAAATTTAAAACTATGCAACTTAAAAAAATAAAAACTATGCAACTTAAAAAATTAAAAATGTGCATATGAGTTATCTTATAGAGGAGATGGGCAGCAATTTATTAAAAATTTAATAAATAAAATACAGTAATCCCTCGTTTTTCGCGGTTAATGGGGACCGGAACCTTCCGCGAAAACTGAAAAACCGCGAAGTAGGATTCGCAATACACTATACCGGAAACTTGAGTTGGTGGACATCGTTTAAAGCAAGCACTAGGGGGCGCTTGCCTCCTACCAATGCATTTTTTTTTCTATTCTGTATTTTTGAACAACCCGCGACGCACTGAAGCCGCGAAACATGAAGCCGCGAAAAACGAGGGATCACTGTAAATGCATATATGTTGCTCTGTAAATTAAGATCTTCAACAGAGGTTCTTTACAGATATTCCTGGCATTAGAGTGCCATTAGAGGCTAAATCCTGGAGAAATAGCTTTCTTCAAGCTATTTACAATGGATATGAGGCAGTCTCTCCAAAGTGGATCCACTGATCCCTCCAAACTTCTCAAACCCTCTTACTGTAAACTGGAAAGCAGCAGTGGGAAAGGAAGGAGCTCACCTGAGGTAGCCAAGGTCAGTGGCTTGTTACCAGCAGCAGTGCTAATGCTGTTATGAGAACTAGCACCAAATTGTTTTTCAAGTGTTGAAAAGGAATCGCGGTTCTGATGGACAGGGCTAGGTGTGCTTCTCTGAAAGAAGAAAGGGAGAAAAAGGAGACGGTTGGAAAAGGAAGCATAATAAAATTAACGTTGGTTAAAATAAGTATTTTTTTAAAATTACTACGTTTGTGTAAGGTTATAGATTGCTGGTAAGTAATAGTCAGAAAGAAAATAAAACATAAGTTTCATTCAGAAATCTATTTTTCCAGGAGGAGCCCTTTGTCTCTGCCGGTAACAGCAGCAGTTTTAAACCATGTCAAACTATTTATCCATCCCAGTTGTCTACTCTGCTTAGAAGCTTAGGGCCACCACATGTTTATTGGACCCGTATCCCTCCTGGCTTGTACTGGCATCCTGGGAGGTTACACGAGGCTGGCTCCAGGATATTGTGAACGCATCCTTGAGTGAGGGGTACTTACCTACTGCCCTGAAAGAGGCGGTGGTGAGACCTCTCCTCAAGAAGCCTTCCCTGGACCCAGCATTATTGGAAAATTATCGTCCGGTCTCCAACCTTCACTTTTTAGCGAAGGTTGTAGAGAGTGTGGTGGCTCAACAGTTTCCTCGGCACCTGGAGGAAATTGATTATCTAGACCCGCGCCAGTCCGGCTTCCGGCCTGGTTACAGTACCAAGACGGCATTGGTCACGTTGGTGGATGATCTCTGGAGGGCGCGGGATAGAGGTTATTCCTCTATCCTAGTCCTATTAGACCTCTCAGCGGCTTTTGATACCATCGACCATGGTATCCTATTGCACCGACTGGCGGGGTTAGGGGTGAGAGGCACTGTTCTACGGTGGTTCTCGTCCTACCTCTCTGGTCGGTCGCAATGTGTGTTGGCAGGAGGGCAGAGGTCGGCCCCGAGGCCCCTGACATGTGGGGTTCCCCAGGGGTCGGTCCTCTCGCCTCTCCTGTTCAACACCTATATGAAGCCGCTGGGCGAGATCATCCATGGTTTTGGGGTGGAATACCATCTGTACGCTGATGATACTCAGTTGTACATATCCACCCCAAACCACCCCAACGATGCCGTCGAGGTGCTGTCCCGGTGTCTGGAGGCTGTATGGGTTTGGATGGGTAGTAACAAACTCAAGCTCAACCCGTCCAAGACCGAGTGGCTGTGGTTTCCTGCGGCCCGGTTCAGCCAGGTAAGTCCAACACTGGCCATTGGGGGCGAAATACTGGCCCCCGTGGAGAGGGCGCGCAATTTGGTTGTCCTCCTGGATTCTCGGCTGTCCATGGATGATCATGTGACAGCCGTGGCCAGGGGGGCATTTTATCAGGTACGCTTGATTCGCCAATTGCGTCCCTTACTGGACCGGGCTGCCCTCCGCACAGTCACTCAAGCACTGGTGACGTCCCGGCTGGACTACTGTAATGCTCTCTACATGGGGCTTCCCTTGAGGTGCACTCGAAGGTTGCAGTTAGTTCAGAATGCAGCCGCACGGGTGATTATGGGAGCCACAAGGCAATCCCACGTAACACCACTCCTGCGCGAGCTGCACTGGCTACCTGTGGCCTTTCGGGTGCGCTTCAAGGTGTTGACGACCATCTTTAAAGCGCTCCATGGCTCGGGGCCTAGCTACATACGAGACCGCCTCCTACCCCATACATCCCTTCGACCGATCTGCTCCCATAGAGAGGGCCTTCTCCGGGTGCCGTCGGCCGGGCAATGCCGGTTGGCGACACCCAGGGGAAGAGCCTTCTCTGTGGCGGGCCCTACCCTCTGGAACGACCTGCCCCCCGAACTACGTACCATCTTGGACCTCCGCCTGTTCCGCCAGCGCCTTAAAATGCTTCTGTTCCAACAAGCCGGCCTAGTATAACCCCCGATACTGAGTTTTAACATTGTAAATTTTAATTAGAGGTTTTATAAGTTGGTTTTAGCATGGGATCATTATTTAATAGCTTTTAATATGGGTATTTATATGTATGTTTTGTTTTAAACTACCTGTGCGCCGCCCTGGGTCCTTTTTTAGGAGAAGGGCGGGGTATAAATTGGATTAATAAATAAATAAAAATAAATAAGAAGTCATTCTCTGCCCATCACCCATGGCCTACCGTATTTTTTCGGAGTATAAGACGCACCTTTTCTCCTCAAAAAAGAGGTGAAAATCTGGGTGCATCTTTTACACTGAATACAGCATTTTTTGCCTCCCCAAAACCCTGTCCCCTCACCAAAATGGCCGTGCGTGGACTCTAGGAAGCTTTCAGAGTGCTCCTGGGGGCTGGGGAGGGCAGAAATGAGCAAAAAATGGCCCAATGTTTTGCTCAATTGTGCCCCCCCCCCGGCCCCAGGAGCACTCTATAAGCCTCTTAAAGGGGGAAAAATGGGCCTGTTTTCGTGAAAGATGGGCCATTTTTGGGAGGTCTGCAGAGTGCAAAACCCTTTTTTTTTTTAATTTGCCTCTTCAAAATCTTGGTGCATCTTATACTCCAAAAAATACGGTAACATTCTAGCCCATGGATTATATGTGGTCACATCTTTTTTTTGAAGCCCTCAGAGACCCTCTACCTATGAGTTTCACAAACTAATGGCATGGCTTCCCATCATACTGAGGCTGCACACAAATAAATGCTAGAGCAGAGGTGTCAAACTCGATTTCATTGAGGGCCATATCAGGATTGTGTTTGATCTCGGGGGGCTGGGGGAAATGGGTTCCCAAGCTCCGTTTTTGGCTGCCACAGCCTCCTGCAACCCTCTGCCAGTGAAAATGGAGCTCTGTTTTCACTGGCAGAGGTTTGTAGGAGCCTGTGGCAGCCAAAAACAGAGCTTGGGAGCCCACTTTCGCTGGCAGAATCACCACAGGCCATTCCTTTCTCTATTTCTAGGGCCGCCCCGTGGGCCTAAGTACCCCCACAGGCCAGATCCGGCCCATGGGCCTTGAGTTTGACAACCCTGCTCTCGAGTGTCAGGCCTTAATAGCAGTAATTTTAGAAGCAAAAGAACGCATCTAAACTGTGAAAAAACCATGGAAAAAATCAGGCTCTGGCCATATGCATGATGCATTGTGCTCCCTATAAAGCATTGCTCCATGCGCTTCTGCCCTCAGTCTCCACAAAAATTTTAAGTGCAATCCAGAGCCATTAAAGGATTGGCTATCCTCATCCTAGCCATTGAAGTCAGGACTCAACCTGGGATGTCCTGTATGCAAAATTTGTGCTCAGTTATTTAGCTACAGCTGTTTTACCTAGGGAAGACAATAGTCTACACAATCGATATCACCCACACGGTTATATTCTTTTATTTATTTATTTTATTTTATTTATTTTCACCAAAAAGGGACTCAGAAAGATAAAACCCCACAATATACAAAATTTAAAAAACAATTAAACCAATACAGCTGTGCTAAAATTGAATAAATAGTTAAAACCATAAATAACGAATTAAAATAGTCCCTAATCTATGTCAGGCCGGCAAGACGAAAGAAATGAGCTTTTACCATTCGACGGAAGAGTCGTAGGTCCGTGATGGTACGGATATCGGGGGGGAGGTCGTTCCAGAGTGTCGGACCCGCCGTGAATCAATATTCTGATTCACATACCAAGTATTTAAACTAGCCTTTATTCAAATAGTTAGGTAAAGTTAAAGGTTCCCCTCGCACATATGTGCTAGTCGTTCCCAAATCTAGGGGGTGGTACTCATCTCCGTTTTAAAGCCGAAGAGCCAGCGCTGTCCGAAGACGTCTCCATGGTCATGTGGCTGACATGACTAAACCCCCAAGGCGCACAGAACGCTGTTACCTTCCCACCAAAGGCGGTCCCTATTTTTCTACTTGCATTTTTTACATGCTTTTGAACTGTTAGGTTGGCAAAAGCTGGGACAAGTAACAGGGGCTCACCCCGTTACGCAGCGCTAGGGATTTGAACCGCCGAACTGTTGACCTTTCTGATCGACACGCTCAGCATCTTAGCTACTGAGCCATCGCATCCCTGATTTAAATAGTTTCTTTATTCAAATAGTTACTTTTTAACAGCTTGACAACTTCAACAATAAAACCAGAAGCTAGAACAAAACTGCGCAAAGTAGCTTAAGCGCTGGACAGATTTAACCACCTCGTCTTATAGCACATGTATAGAAAGCAAAATAAATATATTGGATAAATGAAAAATATGAGAACGATTTAAAAAAAAGAAAAAAGGTGTAATTTCTTAGGAATCAGTTATCACGTATCAATTTAAAAAGATTTTTGAAGTAGTTTAGTAAGTTCAGTTAAGCGGCAGCAAAAAATAGAACTGTATGGTCTAGTGCAGGGATCAGCAACCCATGGCTCTGGAGCTGCATGTGGCTCTTTCATCCCTTTGCTGTGGCTCCCTGTCACTGGTCAGCTCCACAATTGATAAGGCTTTTGGTTAGGACAGGTAGAGGAAAAAGGATGCCGCGCTAGGAGGAGTCTCTATGGTGGGAGAATCGGACTTCCGTTCAGTTCCAGAATTGAATGGGGGGGCTTTAGGTTAGGACCTTTGTGGCTCTTTGAGTGTTTAAGGTTGCCGACCCCTGCTCTAGTGGTTAAGGCACTGATCTAGAAACTGGGAGACTGTGAGTTGTAGTTCTGCCTTAGGAATGAGAGCGGCTGGGTGACTTTGGGCCAGTCGTTCTCTCTGAGCCAAACCCACCACATAAAATAGTTGTGGGGGAAATAGGAGGGGAAAGCAATATTAGGTATATTTGGTGCCTTGGGTTATTTGTACAAATAATAAAAATGGGATAAAGATAAATAGATAAATAAAGTACCCGAGGAAAGCATGCTCCCTTACCTTGCACCGCACTTAAATAATGCTATTAAATTCACTGTAATATGGTACAAATGTCTTTACGGCAAGGATTATGGGGGAAAACAAAGTACCCCTACTCACCACCTTCTCAACACGGCTAGGAAGGACTACGCTGGCCAAAGGAATACTAACAGGGAGTTTATTGGGCTGCACTGTGCTGAGGGGGATACTGATGGGAAGGCTGGTGATGGTCTCCCCATTATTCGCAGACGTCCTCTCGCGCAAAGCCTGCAAACACACAAAGCAGACAATGCCAAAAATGCAGCTTGCATCATCAGCCAGAGCTTCTGGGCCGCGGCTGTCGGCCCGAGTACTTGGTGCAAGGAGGCGTCCTGAAGAATTGCAAGCATTTCCCCACCCGTCAAACAAAATAATTTTTTTTTTAAAGAACAACGTTCTTACAGATGCAGACAAGGTCAATTGCCTCAGCCAGCCAACATAGACACACTCATACCACACAAACAGTTCATGTTTTATTTAATGATCTAATACGGAAATATAACCGCAATGGTGTCGCTCGCCCAACTGAAAACACTTACCGCGCCAAGTATTTATACTTAGCAGCTGTGTTTGGGATTGCTATGGTGCATGAGGAAATATTTCCACAACCTTGTGTCACTATGGCAAAGTATATATAGTAAATTTACAGCTAAGTCATATTGCACAATAGACGGTTCGCCTTTTCTCCAAACTTATGCCCTTTGGTTGGGATCACAGCCCATTAGCTTATGCCAACTGGGAATTACAAAATTGCAAGTTCTAACAACTCTCTAGGCCAGTGTTTCTCAAACCTTGGCAACTGGAAGATGTCTGGACTTCAACTCCCAGAATTCCCCAGCCAGCAAATGCTGGCTGGGGAATTCTGGGAGTTGAAGTCTGGACATCTTCAAGTTGCCAAGGTTGAAAAACACTGCTCTAGGCTGTGAAAATCTGAGAAAGCTATTATTGATTGCCGATTGAACAATAATAATAATAACACATATACAGTGCAGAATACTATTTTAGCTTTGATTGGGACACAAAGGGCGAGAATGCAAAGAATACTCTCTACTTTCCCTGGTTACTTTAGCCATAAGGTTTGTATAGATCAGAGGTTCCCAAACTTGGCAACTTTAAGACTTGTGGACTTCAACTCCCAGAATTCTCGGAGTTGAAGTCCACAAGTCTTAAAGTTGCCAAGTTTGGGAACCTCTGGTATAGATGTATATACAGGATATAAATACAGGTAGCCCTCGACTTATGACCGCAACTGAGCCCAAACTTTCTATTGTTAAGTGAGAGATTTATTAAGTGAGTTTTGCCCCATTTTACGAACTTTATTGCCTCAGTTGTTAAGTGAATCAGTGCAGCTGATAAGTTAGTAAACTTGGTGTTAAGTGAATCTGACCTTCCCCATGGACTTGGCTTGTCAGAAGGTCGCCAAAAGTCACTAAACTAACCTGTTGCAGGTTGAGGACTGCGTGGCACTTTGAAAACGATTTGCTCCTTCTGCAGACACAAGCACAGCACCCCTTTTCTGCATTTTAAAGTAGTCCAACTCGTTTTTGGGTTTTGCGCAAGCCTGAAAAAAAGGTGCTAACTCTTCTACCTGGATTTTTAGGAATATTGTGGTGCAGTTTGCAATTTAAAAAAATGGGTATAGTGTAAGTCACTTACAAAAAAAAGGATTCTTGAGAATCCTGTAATCCAGGGGTCTCCAACCTTTGCAACTTTAAGTCTGAAGGACTTCAGCTCCCAGACTTCTCCAGCCAGCTTTGCTGGCTGGAGAATTCTGGGAGATGAAGTCCTTCAGACTTAAAGTTGCAAAGGTTGGAGACCCCTGCTGTAATCCTTACACTATTACAAAAAATAATTTGCAAAAAATAGGGCATAGCGTGCATTTTTAAAATGCAAGCAGAAGATTTGCCAAGCAATGAGAAAGCATGAGAGGACAGAATTATAGTCCAAAACAAAGAAGCAATTAGAGTTAGAAAACGGCAATTCTTTTAGGTCTATATATAATAGCCTACATAACCAGACCCTACAATGGAATGGCAAACTTAGTTTTCAGGGAATTCAGATTGCCATTATGTGAATGATGGTCAAGGAAATGGTATTCATTTCATGTTGTAATCACACAGTCACTTGATTACCAAATAGGTGGCATATAAATTCAACAAACAAACAAATAAATTATTCTAGAATGGTGAATTTATAAGCCCAAACACTATCACATGTTACAGCCTGCAAGTGAAGGATGTTGGGAGTTGTAATTGTATCTCAACCTGAGATTAATGAAACTAAATCATAATTACAAAATTTGTATCAACTAATGGAGGAATTGGTTCCTAAATAAAAGGAAACCATGGAAGGGAAGAGATGGGAACTAGATCTGGTATCACACTGCCCATCACACAGCTGTGCTTTGGAGTTCATGAATTTATCTGCACCTGTTTCTACAACAGTGCATCTGATTTAAATAGTTATGCCATCATGTTTACTTTAATTTGCAAACAAATTATGCCTCATTTTTTAATCAAGCCTGATTACAATTTGGCGCTCGGTTACAAAGCCCATTTAAACTTGAAGGAGATGCAAAACAAGACATATTCTCTTCCTCTTCCACACCTCAAGAATAGGCATTGTGTAGGTTCATAAAACATGATTAAGCAGCAGACAAATGTATTTCACATTAGGAATTTTAAATATTGCAACTTTAACCTGAGCTTTTTTTAAGTCCAGCAGTACAACAATGTTTTTTTTCTCCGTCTCATTTTGGCTAGAAAAAATACCAATCAGACTTGCACACAACTCTACCAGTAATCCTAGTTTAACGAAGTATCATAATAAACTAATAGTGTGCTTGTTGTGCACAGTCCATTTGGTCCCACATTGTATCTCAACCTGAGATTAATAAAATTAAATCATAATTACAAAATGTTAGTTGAGATTAATGTATCTTAATCCCAGGTTAAGACGTGACTCAAGGTTTCTCCTTTTTGATTGCTACTCCCTCCAATACTGGTTTATTTACTACAATAGCAAATTGTTACAGTACTTGCATAAATGCACTGTTCATAATCTGATTTATTTCTAATTGAGCGTTATGGATAAATACAGAAGTAACTGTATTTGTGTTGGTTCAAAATGCTACAGGTAATCTCAATTTACAACTGTAATGGACCCTGCTCGTTTCAGGTGTAAATCACGACGGTGGTAAAGTGGATGACCTATGTGACTGATCCTTATGACAGTCATTAAGCAAATGCGGTAGCCGTAAAGCAAATCCATTTTTCTCTATGATGTGTTTTTGTGAAAAACACAGTTACGTGTCTGTAGGATACTGCAAAGGCCATAAATACAGCTGCCGAAGGTCTGATATGCATTCATCCTGACTGTGGTAAGAGGCTGTCAGAACTATGGAACCGGTTCATAGAATGGGCTTTTTGGAAGTCCATTCTAAGTTTAAATGGTCCTAAGCAATTTGTCATAAATCGAAGACTACCTGTATTTGGTTTTTTTACTCAGCGGTTTTTTTTTCTGCACCCCCAAAGTCAGGGGCTTCCAATCTTTGCAACTTTAAGTCTGAAGGACTTCAGCTCCCAGACTTCTCCAGCCAGCTTTGCTGGCTGCAGAAGTCTGGGAGCTGAAGTCCTTCAGACTTAAAGTTGCAAAGGTTGGAGACCCCTGCCCTAAGTGATACTAATTTTCAACCCTTAGCATGCTCTCCATTTACACCAAGAGTTCCCACACAGTCGCTGTTACTCGGTGCAAGAACTGGCCCAAGATTGTTCAGAGGCATTGTCCAAAAATTCCTTACCTTCTCATTCCCAGCTTGGAAGGCTGCTGGGGAAGAGGGCCTGGCTTCCAGAGGGCTCATCTTCATGCCGTTTGATACTGAAGGGCTTTGAAATGGAAGACCATTTTCTTTTAAATGTTCAGCCCTGAAACATTAAAAAAAAGCACAGGTTTTTAAACGTTTCTGCTTCATTAAAAAAGAAAGATTTGTACATCCTATAGCAAGAAACAAATGCAGAGGAAACCCCTTTTCCATGTGTCAGAAAGAAAGGTTTCTGTTAGAATACTCATGACTGGGAGAGACATGGTAATAAGGTCAGCCAATGAATAGGCATGGCAGCCAATGGAAGCTTAAACAGATCTGAGTCTGTGCTGAGAATTGAAACTGAAACAAGACTGTCTGCTCTGAACTCTGAAATGAAACTGACTGTACTCTCCTGCTTGTATTCTGCTTCCAACGTCTACCATGTTGAAAGAATATACTAGTGGTATTGTACATTTATTCATCTGCTATTATGTATATAAAGAAGTTAATGAATCCAGCTGAATCAGTTATCTGTGTGTGCCTTCTGGATTTGATTTTTCTGCCACAAACTCTGACAGTTTCTGATAGCTTGGTTCTCTTCAAAAAGGCCGGCCTTTTAAAACTTAACAGCTTAATGGATTTCTAAGGGAAGAAGTGGTTCGTTAGCTAATATTTGATGCATTGGATAGAATTATTATGCTCTTTGAAAACTGAAAAGACATTGCAGGTTCTATCACAGACTAACTGTTATCTATACACAAAATGGCTGCTAAGGAAGAGATGGGGGGAGTGGGGGAACGTAGTTTCAAAGACTGCTATCTGCCACCCTCTCTTTCTCTTCCATCCACAGAATGCTTTCTGATTCTTCTATTGACTGAAGGATGCAGATTTCCTCTAAACAAAGAGGCATTCTTGATTAAAAATGAGCCTGGAGGGTAAGTGCTCTGATTTGCAGCATGCCAACTTCCCACGTACTTTCAGAGTTTACCCATTCTGGATTCAACTAAAGGTAGCACCCACAAACAGAGAATCCATCCTCCATGGCTATCCAGAGTGCCACTGTTAACCCAAAGGCAATCCTAGAGAATATACATATATATATGGTTCATGGTTGTAGTATTGAGAGAGCCAGGTTTGGTGTAATAGTTAAACTGCTGGCTTAGAAACCAGGAGACTGTGAGTTCCGGTTTCACCTTAAGCCAGGAAAGCCAGCTGGGTGACCACGGACCCGTCACTCTCTCTCTTTCTCTCAGCCCAACTCAACTCAACTCAACTCAACTCAACTCAACTCAACTCAACTCAACTCGTGGGGTTGTCATTGTGGGGAAATAGTATGTTCATTGCCTTGAATTACTTATAAACTAATAAAGGCAGAATCTTGCTTTTTCTGGGCTTATTTATTTATTTTTATCCTGCTTTGGTTGTTTTTCTGCAGATGTTTCAGTACCATGAACACCGATCACTGCATGGGGAAGCAAAGTTTACTGGTTGTTTATATACAGCAATTTGCCCCTTCTCCATCCACCAAAGACAGGCAGAAAATTGGCAGAATGATCCATAAACATCAAATGACAATCAGAAGACATGAAAATTCCATAATCTCTTAACGCAGAGACAAATTTCTCTGTCAGTTTCAACTGGGGAACTGCTGGCATTTTAAATCAAGACAAATTCAAAAATGCTAGGGAATTCTTTGATACTTGGCATTCCGACAAATCGGCCATTAACAAACATATAAACGATATATACACGCCACTGAAAAAAACATAACCAAAAGTTAAGGAAGGAACCAACACCCCCCCCCCCCACATCCTTCCTAGCAACTGACACCCTAATAAGTGGGAAACAGCACCAGGTTGTTGTGGCCTGCCAGTGGAACTGGCAGCAGATTCGGACAGTGAGGAGGTTGGGGATAAACATGGTCCAGTCCTGGAGTCTGGGGAAGGCTCTGATGAGGGCTCTGTGTTGGAGGCAGATGGGGGGCCAAGGCCGTCTGACAGTTATCAGCTGCCTTCTGAGTCAGACATCAGTGAGGCAGTTGTGTTCGTCTGGGGCCTGTTTCCAGTGTGCGCATGCGCAGAGCTGACAGGGGAAGGGGACAGTTAAAGGACAAGGGTTGACTCGGGAGTATAGCCACAGGTGGACGGTGAATGGCCCCTCCCATAGGGAATAAAGAAGAGCAAAAGCGGAGGGGAGTTTGTAGGACACAGTTAGTTCAATTCATTAGGGTGAAGATCTGTTCCTGACTTCTTGCCAAGAATTGTCTGCTAAAGAGTGGCGTTTGGAAGATATCAGCCTGGCAGCCCACCCAGCCTGATAAAGGTCTGTAGTTGTGAAATCTCTTTAAAAAACTGTTGGTCAGGACTTTGTCTGGAGAGGAATTCACTTTAAACTAAATAAAAGGGGTTTTTTCGGGACGAGGAGTTGGCTTTGTGCTTTTGGGAAGCCTGAGCCAGAACACAGATAAACAATAGGAAAGAAATAATATAGTCTTTCGAACCTTCGAAGAAGAAACCACACTGTAACCAAGACTGGCAGAGCTTGCTACTATATATTAACAACTAGCAAGCTTCACTTTTCCTTGCACAGATGTTACCTATCCTGGTGACAAAATGTCTTTAGGAAAACAATCAAACCTCAGAGAGCATCAAGAACCCAACAGATATTTTCCAAGTCCCCTCGAAAGTGACTGAACCAAGGAAGATGGTTGGAAAAAACTTGAATTGAAACATTGAAGATATGAATCTGCATAATACTCAAAGCCTCAGTTGGTTCATAGTAGGCAGCACCAGAATTAGGGAGATTATGTCCCCTTTTTCAAGGATCTTCTAGGCCAGGGGTCTACAAAGCTGGCTCTTTTAAGACTGGTGGACTTCAATTCCCAGAATTCCCCAGCCAGCATGGCTGGCTGGGGAATTCTGGGAGTTGAAGTCCACCAGTCTTAAAAGAGCCAACTTTGCAGACCCCTGTTCTAGGCAAACTCTCATTTCAACCAGGATGTACAGGAAATCCTTGACTTACAATAGTTCAATTAGTAATCGTTCGAAGTTACAACAGAACTGAAAAAGCGACTTATGACTGTTTTCCACACTTACAACTACTGCTGCATCCCCGTGGTCACATGATCAAAATTCAGACGCTTGGAAACTGGCTCATATTTACGACCATTGCAGTGTCCTGGGCTCATGCGATCCCCTTTTGTAACCTTCTGACGAGCAAAGGTAGTGGGGGAAGCCACTTAGCAACCATGTCGCCAACTTAACAACTGCAGCGATTCACTTAACTGCTGTGACAAGAAAGGTCGTAAAGGGAGGCAAAATTCACCCAATGACTGTTTAGCTTGGCAACAGAAACTCTGGCCCCAATTGTGGTTGTAAGTCAAGGACGACCTCCAGTGATAATTCCCTCAAGGTTACTACCAAAGGGCGAGGGAAACATGGCCTAACCACTCTGATCCTCACCTCTGATGGTTCTCACTGGCTGCTGTTTTCCCGCTGCCGATGTGGTCTTGGTTCAAATGCCTCCGGAGGGCGATCTTAGCTGGAGAAAACCTGGTATAATCTGGCAGGGATAAGTTTGAGCCTTTGTCCAGCTTCTGTCGGCAGCCATGGATCGGGGTGCAAGGAATGATGTCTTGGTCCACGTGGGCAGGTGGATATTGAGGGGTCGTCTGCTTAGAAGCTGGTCGGCTGAGTGCATTGTGAATTTCGTAAGGTGTGGCATGGCCATTTATGGACAGTTCGGGACTCATGCCATTGACCTGGGGCACGGGAAACTTGGGGCACTCTAGCTCTAGGTGAAGCGTGTTGTGGTCAGGCTCTGCCTCCCGGCTCAGATGGTTTTTGTGGCGTGGCTGGGCTGGCAGCGATTCGTCAGAGGGCATGTAGGATTTCAGCTGCAGGAGTTCCTGCTGCCTTTGGCTTTTCTCAAGCTCCACAATGCTGATCTTTAAAATGATAGGAGAGAGAAGAACATTGTCAGAGTGCGCACAGAGTGACTACTATTTTGAGACAACGCAGGAGCAAAATACAGTACACAGAGGTTTTGTCTTTCAAACAGTGGTTTATATACAAGACATACATACATACATTCATACATTCATACATGTCAGAGAGGGTATTCAGCAGGTTCTGACCTGTTCTGGAGAACTGGTAAATACCACCTCTGACTGGCCCCACCCCTCATCTATTCTCTGCCTGCAGAGTCCCAGCTGATAGGGAGGGAGTGGAGAATTTACAGCATCCTTCCCACGCCATGCCCACAAAGCCACGCCCACAAAGCCCCACAAAGCCACGCCCACAGACCCGGTAGTAAAAAAATTTGAATCCCACCACTGATATATGTGTTAGGTAAATACCAGGCAAGCAATCAATTTTCAACTCTACACGAGAACTACAATGGAGATAGAATACGAGGAGAGAGACGACCTCATATGACCTCTCTTATATATACAGCTTCTTAAAGTGGCAGTAGCCCTGCTGACTCATCCTCATGTCATCATCTCAGTTTACAGCCTTAAAGCAGCTGGTCAGCTACTAAATCATCACTACCCTGACAAACATCATTAAAGGTTATTATCATTAATTGTCTATGGAGAGTCTCAATCATCCAGGTCATGGTTGCCCCAAAGGGGCTTTTCCAAAAGGCAATAGGACTTTCTTGTTGGTTTTTTTCCTTGAAAGCATTTCGCTTCTCATCCAAGAAGCTTTTTCAGTTCGGACTGAATGATGAGGAATAGAAAGACAAGCCTTCAGACTACTAATGAGCAGAGATGATTGCAAAGAATATAAATCCTTCTATTCCCCATCATTCAGTCAGAACCAGTGGTGGGTTCCGGATCCCGTTGCAACCAGTACTGACGTCCTCCACATGAATGCGTGCAGCGCATGCACGTGTTCTACTCTCCAGCAACGCCTCTGCAACACTCCAGCTGTTCGGCAGAGGATTGTGCCGGCGCTATACGTGTACACGGAAGCCCAAAGTTTAAAAACAGGTAAGGACGACGGGCAGGCAAGTGGGCCCTCTGGAGCACAGTACCGGAACGGTACCCAGTGCTCCGGGCAGGCACCGATACTCCCATACCAGGGCATACCGTCTGCAACCCACCACTGGTCAGAAACCTCTTGGATGAGAAACGTTTTTAAGAAAAATCTCAAGAACGTCCAGTTGACTTTTAAAAAGCACCTTTGGGATTATTATAAGATTTTTAGGAATAACGGTCCCTTCACATTTTTCAAGGCTGACGCTCCTTTGACTCTTTTAAGAACCCAACAAATCCTGCCCCACTTTCTTCCATTTAGGAAAGTAAACCATACTGTGGAAGCAAGCTCCTTTTGCTCAATGGTCTGCCCTATTTTGCCTGAACTTCCCCATTCATTGTAATCCTCTCTGAAGAGAAGGAGTTAGTCATGTGAAGCACCTGGTCACCCACCAGACCGGCAAGGAACACTGCTGAATCCATTGCCCAGTAGTTGTTTTTTTTAAAAAGGCAACATTGGAAGTCAATTCTAACAAAAGGTATTACATCCTGGCCTTACGCTACCTGCAATTCCAAGCAGTGTTTTTGCTTCTCAGAAATCTGATTTTTTAATGCTTGCTTTTCTTTGAGAAGGTTTTCCAGTGAAAGTGTTGACCAGTCCAACTTCAGTTCTTCACATCTAGCTTTCAGCTGGAAGGAGGCAGAAAAAGAACAGGGAGATATATTATTTGGGAAATGTTATATCATACTGTCAAAATTAACCCTTCATTTATTTATAAAAAACCAGCTCTGTGTCTGTGTGTTTGTGTGTGTGTGTTCCAGCATAACTCTGGAACGCCTCGAGTAATTTCAACCAAACTTGGTACACAGATGACTTACTATCTGGAGGAAAAAAAACTTGGGCGGAAGGGGGGGAAACACCCATAACACCCTTCACGGGGGGAGGTGTTCCGTTAAGATGCAGCCTGTTGTGCTGTACTGGCTTCTACTGTACAGCGCAGTGGAGTTGCCATGGTAACGGCTTCACAGTACTCCACAAGGGGGCTCCCTCTGGTAAGGGGGAAAATCCAACATTAGAAATTATGTTTGGTCTGGACATTTCCTCCCTATAAATAAATACCCGGCAACACCAGGTTATCAGTTAGTGCCATATAAATCTAAGTTATGTTTCTGCTCTTGATATAAAATGTGATGTATCCCACATTAGATGATCAGTTCCAGTCTAGATGTCTATGGAGATTCTCAGATTCATAGCAGGCACCACCATAATTAGGGACATGTTCCCTTTTTCATGGATCTAAGCAAACTGTCAATTCAACCAGGATGTACAGGAAATGCTTAACTTACAATACATTGTAATGCGCATTGTAAATCTAGTCCTTGACTTATGACCGCAACTGAGCCCAACATTTCTGTTGCTAAGTGAGACAATTGTTCATTGAATGTTGCTCCATTTTACGATCTTTCTTGCCACAGTTGTTAAGTGAATCATTGCAGTTGCTAAATTAATAACATGGTTGTTAACTGAATAGGGCTTCTCCACTGACTTTAAATGTCTATGGAGAGTCACGGTCATCCAGGTCACGGTTGTCCCCAAAGGTGATTTTTTCAACAGGCGACTGGATTTCCTTGTTTTTCTTTGAAGTCATTTCGCTTCTCATCCAAGAAGCTTCTTCAGCTCTGACTGGAATCTGAATCCTTCCATTCCCCACCATCCAGTCAGCGCTGAAAAAGCTTCTTGGATGAGAAGTGAAACGTCTTCAAAGACAAAGCAGAAGGTCCACTTGCCTCTTGAAAAAAGCACGTTTGGGACAGTTCTAGTCTAGCTTCTTCTGTCTGGCCATCTTAGGTGGAGCCTGCCGGATAAGACTCCAGTGTCAGAAAAATTCTAAGGACTGCCACTGTATAGTGCCTTGGTAAGGCCACACTTGGAATACTGCATTCAGTCCCGTTGTAATTTTGAATGATCACTAAATGAACTATTGTAAGTCGAGGACTGCCTGTATTTAGCATTGCTGTTTGTTTGCAGCATTGCAAAAAAACATAAAATGTTGTAAGCGTCAGAAGTAAGAAGCCATACATCAATAAAGTATTCCAAGTGTGGTAAGGCCACACTTGGAATACTGCATACAGTTTTGGTCGCCACGATGTAGAAAAGACGTGGAGACTCTGGAAAGAGTGCAGAGAAGAGCAACCAAGATGATTAGGGGACTGGAGACTAAAACATATGAAGAACGGTTGCAGGAACTGGCTATGTCTAGTTTGATGAAGAGAAGGACCAGGGGAGACATGATAGCAGTGTTCCGATATCTCAGAGGTTGCCACAAAGAAGAGGGAGTCAAACTATTCTCCAAGGCACCTGGGGGCAGGACAAGAAGCAATGGGTGGAAACTAATCAAGGAGAGAAGCAACTTGGAACTAAGGAGAAATTTCCTGACAGTTAGAACAATTAACCTCTGGAACAGCTTGCCTCCAGAAGTTGTGAATGCCCCAATCCTGGAAGTCTTTAAAAAGATGTTAGATAGCCATTTGTCTGAAATGGTATAGGGCTCCTGCCCACGCAGGGGGTTGGACTAGAAGACCTACAAGGTCCCTTCCAACTCTTCTATTGTATTGTATTGTATTGTATTGTATTGTATTCACACTTTTAAAGCACTGACTCCAGCTCATCTAGCTAAAAGTAGCCCAGCTACAGATTTTCGCTCACACCTACGTACAAAGTTTCACATTAGCCTGTTACATCTAACCCACCACAGTCCGTCTTCAACTGGGTGAAAGTCCCCATGTTCCTGGGACCTCCTAAATGGAAAGCCTAGTTTTTAATCACTAATACCCACAGTCATTTCACAATCTTAGAGTTTTTGGGAATAGAGGCCCAGGGAGGATGACAATCTCAAATTAACATTAAAGGCAGAAGTAGAATTTGTGATTGATTTCAAAACAAGATAAATCTGTGGCCTGATGCATCTAGGAATACGAACCAGCTGTAAACTCTGATTCCTGAGTTCACCATTATCTTTCTCCAGCTGTTTGGTCTGTTCTTTCAGCTGCTGGTTGTGAGCAGAAATTTCTTTCTGGGCCTGGATAAGGTCATTGTACGTCAGTGCCTTAACACCCAGCTACAAGGGAAAAGGAAGAAGACAGTTAGGAGCACTATTTTCCCAACAACAAAAAGGCAATGATTTTGTTGAATGTTAGAAACCCTGTGAATTTTGTCAGCTTTTTCTCAAGTCTTTTTTTTTAAAAACTCGGAATAGGAACAGATGATCACATAATTTGACATACAGTACAATTGAACCAATATTAAGGACCGGAAGAACTACAAGCATTCTATCATTGCTTTATTCTCCAAATAACTTACCTTTTTTAGTTAAGCCATTACTATAAATCAGGGATGTCGAACTTAAGGCCCAGCCCTGTGGGGTGCTTAAATCTGGCCTGTGGGGCTGGCCTAGAAATAGCAAAGGACTGGCCCACTGTGCCTCTGAGGGAGCGCTTGTGGCCCCCCATACCCTGTTTTGGCCGGCAGAGTACTGCAGTAGGGCCTGTCTGTCCCATCTCTCCCTGTCCCACCTCCCTACCCCCCAAAAAAGGAGGAGGAGAACTATAATGCTGATCAGGCCCTCAAAAAAATCCAGTTTGACTCCCTTGCTGTAAATGGTTACTAATACCGTACACTCTATTGTTTTAATGATATGTTCCTAGTATTTGCTGATTTTAAAAGACTGGTACTGATATTTGAAACTGTATACAGTATAAATTATTTTGAATTATACACTTGCAAGGTATTCAAAACCACAAGTTCTGATCAGCATTTGTTTAGTGATTCCTTAAATTACAATCAACTGAGTTGTGATTATTATGTACTATTCTAACTAGAACTTAGTTCTAACTTCGGCACAAAGCCATTTGGATGACCTCAGGCTACTTCAGTCAAAGCAGAAGGCAACAACAAACCACTTTCAAACATTTGCCAAGGAAACCGAAAGACATGTCCAGGCGTTCCCCAGGAGACAAGACTGACTCAAAGGCAACAACAAAACAAAAAGAAACAAAAATTCTGTTTACACTGCAATAAAATATATAGGGCAATTAATATAGTGTTTTGGTATGCATGTTTGTGTACTACTGTATTAAGAACTGTTCTTGATTTGTTTTTTATTTTACTCAGAACAACAAAGTTTGATGTTATGCATTGACCTCACCCTATTAGAAATACGTTGGACTAAATCACTGGAAAAGTGCCATACAAATTAAAAGAAATCTATTGGAAACCGAGTGATTCCTCAGAACTATACTCAGTGAAGTCCTAAACTTACTTTGCATCCACCTTAGGTAGCAATTAATTGTCATGGTTTAAATTTCAGTCCACCATTATCACAATTGTTAGACACTTGATTATGTTATTAATGAAAAAAAAGCCCCGTCAGACCTGGAAGCCATCTTTTACATTGAGCCTTCAGGCCTGCCACATTTTCTGCTGTGGGAAAATGGGTGGGGGGATTATATGGAGTATGGGAGACATATAGTCAAAATAACGTTCCTTTCTCAGAGAGTCAAGGACACCTTGACTTGCAGCTGCAATGATGTGACTGGGAGGCCTCTCCAGTTGGGATGGTGCCTGATTGGGCCATGTGATGGACATGAGCGTGCTGGGCAGGGACTTAGACTTTCATTTGGGTGGGGAAAACCTGGAAACTTTCAGATTCGGGTTTCCCCAGTTGTGCCAATATAACATCTCTAATAAAGTGGAACTTGGAGGAAACTAAGCCTCGGAGTCTTCTTTCGTTGGGGGGTGTTACTTGGAAACCTGACACCCACATTTACACTCATGTGCCTTGAACTTCAGCCTATTCTAAAAAATGTCAAATTCATTACATCCTTCATTTTCTGATTTGGACTATATTCCCAGTTAGGAATCTACCAACTCTGCCTTTCTCCTTGGCTGGGGTTCAGTTCAAGCTACCTTACAATCCGCAGCACCAAAGACCTTTCCCTTTTGCCCTGCGATCTGTACAGTAGCCCACTCCTCACCGTACCTCGTCTAGCTTCTGCTGGAACAGTCGTTTGATTTCTTCTTTCTGAGCCTGGCAGTGAGTAAACAACTGCTGAGCTTTTCCCATTAACTGAGTATTCTTTTCCTAGGGAACAAAAAAGGGAAGGGAACGCCAATACTTCAGAAAAGTAAAGATGTCATTCCTTAAAACGAGTGACATAACAGTGTTACAGGCATATAGATACTACAGGCTGAGAAGGCTTGGAGGAAGACAAATGTAATAAGATCAGAATCTTAGAAGCAAGGACCTTAGAGGTCAACCTTCTAGACTCAATTGGGAGATCGACTCTGGAGTGACCTGATTCTACTGGCAATTAATTGGCAGTCCTTTAAAAAGCAGTCCAATGTCAGAGCTGCCATCCTTTGCTCAAACCTATGTTTTGCTAGACGTCAATCTGCCATACATTAGGAGGGGAGGGAGATAGAGGGAGGCGGGGACGGGGACAGGGAGAACCTGAGAAGAGGATCTGGGAAATCAAACGCAATATTTGTACAGTCTCAAGACATCTCAAGACCGAAGCCCTGGGAATGGAATGCAGCACATATCCATCTAACCAACCAATCCATCTAACCTTTTCACATCTTGAAAAGAATAGAGTAGAGTAGAGTAGAGTAGAGTAGAGTAGAGTAGAGTAGAGTAGAGTAGAGTAGAGTTAGGTAGAGTTAGAGTTAGAGTTAGAGTTAGAGATAGAGTTAGAGATAGAAATAGAATTAGAATTAGAATTAGAATTCTTTATCAGGCAAGTATGATTGGACACATACGGAATTTCTCTTCGGTCATAAGCTCTCAGTGTACATACAAGCAACAAGTAATAAATCATTATTATAGACATCAAAAATACATACTTCTCTGAATGTGACTGGACAGTGGGGGGAGGGCAAGAAAGGGAAAGTTAGCTAGAGGAATTTTCCCACTCAAACTCTTAGTCCTGGCTTTGCTTACTGTAACCACTTGGCTTTAGTAAAAGTAATATTTTCGCTACGAGTGGAGTCCACAGTGTTTCTTTCCTAAGGGACCAAGTTGGGCCAGGTCTGATACCTACCTTTTCCTGTTCCAATAACTGCTGAAGAGTTGCCTTATATTGATTGGTTTTCATATAAGCCATGAACTGCATATACTGGATCTTAAAAGAGTCTGTAAGTGAAGAGAAAAATCAACATGAACAGTCTGCAAGCAGCATTAGTACATTACTCTTTTGTGCAACTTTAGCTTGTTGCATCTAAATTAGGAATACGCAAATACTAAAATCTATTCCTAAAGTACTAAAACTTCCAGCTCTTTAATTTAAAATAATAGTGTCATGCTACTCTTATTAATCAAGTGAGAATCAGAAATTCTCAACCATCTCCGGCTAGAAATTCTGTAATTGATTAGAAGATCCAGATAAGTAATCTGTTGACCTCTGACCTTTTCACTTCCTCTTTGTATTAAAAATAAACCTTATTTATCCACAGAGGCTCTAGTGAGAGAACTTGTTTTTCCACACTTTCAGCAGATGCTATTTCAAGAAATATGAACAGCTCAACAACATGGGGGAGATGCCCTTACCTAGCAGCTTCTGTAGTGCAGGTGGAGTAGGAGTAATCAAGAGCTGGTTGGACGAATGCCGCTGTACTTTAGGAGGTAGCTGGTAAAATGGACTATGAGGTGACCTATAGGCATCTGGATGGAAAGAGAACATGAGTCCATTAAGCTTCTTTCTTTTGGACGGAGTCCAGCCTGGGATTAGAAAGTCATCATTCCCCTTTGATATAATTATTGTCCTGGGACACAATTTCCCCCACAGTGGTTTAGTAGTTCAGTTTTAAAAATATGTTACAGGTGGTCCCAACTTACAACCACGACTGAGTCCAAAATTTCCATTGCTAAGAGAGTTGTTAAGTGACTTGTGCCCGATTTTATGACCTTTTTATCCACAGTTGTTAGGCGAATCGCTGCAGTTGTTAAGTGAATCCAGCTTCGCCTTTTGGCTTTGCTTGTTGGAAGCCAGTTGGGAAGGTCACAAATGGTGATCACATGACCTCAGGGCAAGACAACTGTCATAAATACACGCCAATTGCTAGGTGCAATTTCCAAGTGCCCAAATTTTGACCATGGGAATGTCTCAATGGTCGTAAATACGAAAAACGGTCACAAGCCACTTTTTTTCGGTGCCCTTGTAACTCTGAACAGTCATTAAACGAGCGGTTGTAGGTCGAGGACTACCTGTACTATAGCTAACAAAATCATAAATGAAAGCTACATCCAATCACAGCAAAACCGAAACTCATTTTCCTGGTCTGTAGAGATCACACTCCTCCGCCTGTTACAGGTAACCTGGGATACAGCCTTGAGAAAGGTATGTGTGGGATGTGCTTCTGGTTGTGGCTGCCATCCTGCTCCGTCAGTTCCCCCACCCCACCCCTACCTATGGCAACTCGAAAGAAGGCCAGGGATACTTTGAGTCGACATATGGACTTCAACACCCAGAATTCCCAGAATTCTGGGAGCTGAAGCCCACATAGTTAAAAAGTCACTGAGGTTGAGAAGCACCGGCCTAAACTGACCCAAAATAAGATTTTTTTAAAGGGGATTGGCATTCCCCAGCTGTAGGGCTCACCCTGAGGAGAGGATGAATTTGTTTGTGATACAGTTTGAGCGTGGAGAAGCTCCAGCGCGGTTTGGTTCTTCTTGATCTTGCGGTCGGCATTCACCACGTTCATTTTCTTGGGCCGCCCACGCTTCCTACCAGCCATCTTCCTTCCCTTTTTGCTCAGCTTCTTCTTGCGTGCTTTGGAGGGAGATGGCTTTTTGACAGTGTTGGCCGTGAGGTTCTTGTCTTCTTCAGCACCATCGTCCTTTAAAAAGAAAAGAAAGGAAAAGAAAGAAAGAAAGAAATAAGGAGGGGAAAGGCAACTTTGAGACAAGAAAAAAAAAAGATTCGTTCTTTCTCCTTATGGAGGATAGTTAAAAACAACACCCCAAACTTTTGTACAGGTGGTCCTTGACTTATAACCATTCATTTAGTGACTTTTCGAAGAATGGCACTGGAAAAAGAGACTTATGACCGTTTTTCACACTTACGATTGTTGCAGCATCCCCAATGGTCAGTAATTTTGGACTCAATTGCAGCTGTTAAGTCAAGAATTACCTGTACTACCATCAAGCGGAAGTACCATAGTTTTCAGAGTATAAGACGCACGGCCCCAAAACGGCCTGTTTTTTGTGAAAACGGGCCCGTTTCCCCCACCCTCCAAAAAAGGGAATAAATAGCTTTTAGGAGGCTTGCAGAATGCTCTTGGGGGTGGGGGTGGGCAAAATTGAGCAAAAATCAGCCCGTTTTTCACTAATTTCTGCCCTTCCCAGCTCCCAGGAGCATTCTGAAAGCTTCCTAGAGGCTCTGCAAGGCCATTTTGGTGAAGGGGGCGGGGTTTGGGGCGGCCAAAAATGCTGTATTCAGTGTATAAGATGCCCCCTGACTTTCAGCCTCTTTTTTCAGGGAAAATAAAGGGCATCTTTATACTCTGAAAAATATGGTATTAAAAATTCTCTTTCTGTAGGAGACCTGAACAGCTGTCATCAACTAGAGAAGCGTGAATGGCCTGCAGCCGCAGCCTCTTTGCTGGTGTGAATGGCCTGGAAAGCCTCTTGCACCAACCTGGAAGCCAAAATAGGTTGGGGGGAATGGGGCGCATGCTTGGGGGCACTTGCATTGCATTTTGGGAGTTCAGGCATGCACAGGTGCATTCGTGAGCGCACGCTTTGAGCAGTTGGCACCAAAAGGGTTAACCATCACTGGCTTAGAGCAATTATCTATGAAACAGGGAACTGGGTGGCTTGATCTTTAATACAGCCTCTGGATCCACTGAACTACAAATCAATAATACGCCAATCAATCCTAAGCCTTGCACTTCCGAAGAACATGTCATTGGGGAATACTGCTCTCAAGACATGCATTATGATGTTAAACCCCTCCATACTCCGTAGCCAATATTGTAATCTAATAATTCCTAGAGCTTCAAATTGGCTGGCAATCAGGGTGGGCTTGCCACAAATACAGGTGGTCCTTGACTTACAACCAATCATTTAACAATCGTTCAAAGTTACAATGGCGACTTACAACCAATCCTCACACTCACGACCTAGCACAGCACCCCACAGCCATTTGATCAAAATTTGGGTGCCACATGTATTTACAATTGAAGCGTGCTGGGATCATGTGATCACCCTTTGCAACCTTCTCAGCTGTTTTTCGACCAGCAGAGTTAATGTGAGAAGCTGGAGTCATTTAAGCACCATGTAATTCACTAAACAACCCCAGAGATTCACTTACAACAGTGACAAGAAAAGGTTGTAAAAATTGGGTAACAATTTTAACAACTGCTTTGCTTAGCAACAGTCACAACTGTGTTCATAAGTCAAGGACAACCTGTACTGAATTACTGTTCACCCCATCTATTCTGTCATCACATCTCTTCTGTCTCTTTCCAGAGCATCTTATCAACCAAGTCATTATTCTACTGGTGGAACTCTGGAAGAACTGCAATTTAATAGGAATGCCTGCTATGCTAGGAAGAAGATCCCAGAAGTGATTCCCCTGGCATTCTTAGGTCTGAAATCCTGAAGATTATCATCATTCACTGTTGGCAACAAAAAAAATGCCCTACGCAAACTAAAGTAGGTTTATCATGTTTTCAAAATCAGCTCTCACAATTCTAGTTGGGATAGGAGCTTATTTCTAAGGGAAAGCAGATGACACAACTAGCTATTAACTGAAATTTATCCACTGAGGTTTTGAGAACTGATCTGTACCATTTACCCCTAAAGAAGTTATTACTCTAGATTCTTTTCTGTAAAATTTTGTGTATGTTTGTTTATGTGATTTATATAGATGACCAGTAAATAGTGACATGTAAGGAAGCCTTAATTAGAATCAGACCTTGTTTTCTTGGACTTTTGTTGGAGTTGTTGTGTTACTCTTGTTTTCTCTTTGTTGTCGACGTCTAGCTGCCTCTTGTTCTTCCTGTGGAAAATAAAATAAAGGAAATAGTTGAGTGGGTGAAATACTGTACCGTCCCCAAGGTAACTGAGGAGGGCACAAAGGCTCTAGGTTAACCTCTTACTGTTATTCAAGTATCTTTAGAATAGAAAGTTGAATTAAATTGCACTCTTGCGATCCACCATCCAATACATTAGTCGCTAATCTTTATCCAGCCTCTATTGAAAGCAACTGTGACATTCCTGGACTTCTGAATCCAAGACATCTTGGTATTGTTTAAGGAAATGAATACATCTGTATTCATCATGATGACAAATGCAAGTTATATAACTACAATTATATATTTATTACTTATATATTACTTATATAATACTTTTCTATGTATCATTACTTTTAAAGATTTGTTCATCCTAATTTTAAAATGAATGCTGATAACAGTAAAAATGTATCTGCCAGGTAAAGGTATTCAAAGCATGGCTAGCTCCATATTCTGCTGGTTTTTTGTGCCATCCCAGAACTGTAACAGGCATACAAGTTGGTGCAATTCTATGGAGACAGAACAGCTAGGTCTACTTCGTTATCTTACAGGAAAACAAAAGCTTCCAAAATCAGGAGGAGTAATATTTAATGCCTTCACTATTTTATTTTCTTCTTTGGAGGAACAAGGTTTGTTGACAATAACAATCACTTACCCTGAGTTTTGGATTTTTGAGACTAGAGAAGTAGTTTTCAAGCTAAAATGGAAAAAAAAATGAAAATGACAAATGGGCATCAGAAGCAACATTTAAGAGGTTTATAATGCATTTCACAAAGAGATAGAAAAATAGAGGGCAATGTACTTAGAAATTAATACATATTTTTCCAGCTTTCCAAAGAATAAACTTACAAGGAAACAACATTAAAAATTCATACTGAGCCCATCAGGTGTAATTAGGCAAAGGGTTCTTTTGAAAAGATACTTGGGCTTGTAGGAATATAAATTATGACATCTTTTATTCACTTGGGATGCCATAGTAATTACTTTGCAAAATGAAACTCGCCATGGCACCTGTAATGCTGGAACATACCAGAGGGGCAGAGATCATTGGAGATACTGTAGCTGTTCCTTCAAACCAGCGGTCCCCAACCTTTTGGACCTCAGGGGCCACTAAATTCATAATTTTAAATCCCGCAGACTACTAATATGAACTGCCTAATGACTGGCTGGGCGGGTGGCTAGATGGTCATGTGACTGGATGGGCGTGGCCAATTTGATGTCACTCCCGTTGAGGGGCGCCTCGCTGGCTTCTACTTGCCCCTCCCCTCCCAGCCATTTCTCACCCTCCCAGTCTACTTAGAGCCCCCATAGGAAGCAGTTGTTGGAACTAAGCAGCCACCACAAGAAAGCGTTGACAAAACCGCTGGCTCAGTTCAAATTGGAACTGACCGAGAAGGAGGCTTAGTAGAAGTACCTCACTGAGGACTATGAGCATAGGCTTTCCAAGTAGAGGGAAGACTTGTGGGAGTGCAAGGCCAGGTACCAGCACCTGGAGGCTCAACGGGCTGAGATGGTCAGTCAGTTCCAGGCCATGATGCAGTCCCACTGGAACAAGGCCCTCCAGCTCTTTGCCATCAGCAGCGCTTCCCTCCAGCCTTCGCCCAAAGCCCCACACCAGGAGGCAGAAGCAGCCCTAAGTCAGAATTTCTGCCAAAAAGACCCCGAAGTGGGAAACTTTCTGCAGCTACACAAGCGTTCATTGCATGTATCTGGCCCAGGGGCTGTAGTTTGAAGATCCCTGATTTAGTGCAATATAAAAAATGCAAATAATTTTTCTACCACCAAAATTGACCGCAGTTGACCGCTGCTTCAAACAATACAATACAATGCCACATAGGGCTTTATAGATAATAACCAACATCTTGAATTGGACTAGGAAGTTGATTGGCATTAGTGCCGCTTGTACCTATACTCACTATGGTTCGATCAATAGTATGCAGGTAGTAAGAAACTGGTTTCCCGGTCCATGAGACAGATCCTTTCAGTGGTGATAATTCTACAACTCTCATTATAGTGCCAATATCTTTGAAAGAAATAAATAAAAGGTGAACAGAATTAGGAAGCTATCTGCTGCAATTAGATGATGTAATGACATATAGATGGGATTAGATTTTGCAAAGACACCTATGTTAGGTAGGTTGCAGAAAAACCACCAACACAAGCTAGGTATTCTTAGCTCTAATATGTGGGTGTAGAATCCTTGGAGTGAAAAGGCAGTTATATACAACTGCAACCAAATTTAGATGCAGCAAAACCTTAAGGGGGCAGCCACATACCCCATGTTAGGACTGAAAGGAAGGAGAAGAGAACCCAGGGGTGCTCATGCAAGTCCTACCCCCCATGTCCCAATCCCGTCAGATCTTTGCATTCAACAGGAAGGACTGAGGTGGGTTTGTTTGTGTTCACCCAACTTCCACCAAGTGGGAAATGTTGCTTTATTTCTAATTACCCAGAAACTTTTTCTTATAGTCCAAGTATATAAAAACCTCCTTCAGACCTTCCTCATAAACACAGGACGTTCACTGGGGAAGGAGGGAGGAACAAGTTTTGTAAGCATGCTTACTTAGAGTCCAAAACACCTAGAGGACATAGGTGGAGTGCTTAAGATGCTGGCCAAGAACTAGGATATTCTGAGTTCTAGTCCCGCCTTAGATATGAAAGCCAGCTAGGTGACTTTGGGCCAACCAACAGAAGAATGTGAGTTCTAGTCCTGCCTTAGGCATGATAAGACAGCTGGTTGACTTTGGGCGAGCTGCTCTCTCTCAGCCCAAGACACCTCACAAGGTTATTGTAGGGAAAATAGGAGGAGGGAGGAATATCATCACTGGATAACATCGCCAGATCTCGCTGCTTTAGCAGAGCAAGGAAGATTCTCAAAGATGATTCACACCCTGGTTGGTATCTCTTTGCCCTTCTACCATCAGGCAGAAGATATCAAAGTATAGTCAGCCGAACGAACAGGTTTAAAGATAGCTTCTATCCTTGGGCTGTGAGACTTTTAAATTCAACCACAATCACTCCATGCACATGCTAGTTTTTTCTTTTTTCTTTTCTCTCTTTTTTGTTTCTGTTATAATTTTGCACCAGTGAAGTTAAAACCAATTTCATTGTGATTTTTACAATGACAATAAAGATTATTATTATTATTATTATTATTATTAAGAATGTTTGCCACCTCAAGTTACTTATAAAGCACTAAAGGCAGGATAAAAATCTGATAAATAAATAAAACACTAAATAGAAGTTCATCATAACTGGGCCTATTGTTTTGCTTCTCAATATGCAGCTTAAAACATAAGAAAATACACAAAGAAAAGACCAAAACTTACCACTCAAGTTTCTACTGTTTATTCTAAAGTTTAATGGTGCAAAAGGTTTTGAGGATACTATCTGACCACCTGGAAAAAAAGTTATGCTACAGGTTAATTTCCTTGACAAATTAGGAAAAAAATGTGTAAATTTATTTACTTCTGTGTCATAAAGATACGGGTATCTTTTCATTTGGGATGCCCCTGTCTGATGAGCTTAACATACGTGGTGATTTTAGAGATCAGTGATGTTTTCAAATGATATATATGAATGCTGAGTATAATAACAGAGGATACGTTTGACACACAGGTGGTCCCTGACTTACAACCATTTGTTTAATGACCATTTGAAGTTATAATGGCACTGAAAAAAAAATGACTAATAACGGTTTTCACACAATCACTGTAGTGTTCCCGCTATGGTCATGCAATCAGAATTTGGCTGCTTGGCAACTGGCTCATATTTATGATGGCTGTAGTATCCCAGGATCATGTGGTCACCTTTTGAAGCTGGAGTCACTTAACAGCCGTGTTACCAACTTAACAACTGCAACGATTCACTTAACAAATGTGGCAAGAACGGTTCTAAAATGGGGCAAAACTCATTTAACAGCTGTCTATGTTAGCAACTTAGGCTCAATTATGGTTGTAAGTCCAGGACTACCTGTAGATAAAATTGGCAACTAGAACTCTCAGATTCTGCGTAAATAGTTGAAGGAAAAGGAAAGAGGCAAAATCTAAAACTATCAGTTTCTTTTGAAAAACAAATCTCTATATATGTATATATTCATCTTCAGTTCACATACAATCCTTCAAAATCGCCCTGTCACATAGGCTGAGAAACACTGAGAAACTGCAAGAACATGACAGAGAGCACAGGAGAAAAAAACAACGATGCAGAACTACCTATCTCCTTGGAAAACGACAACGAACTGGGGAAGACAGACAGCAAAACGGAGCCATTTAGCCAACATCAAATTGATGTTTATGGAAAGCCCCAATGATAATTCACTGCAGGGATGTCCAACCTTGGCAACTTTAAGGTTTGTGGACTTCAACTCTCAGAATTACCCAACCCCCAAGTCTTAAAAGTTGCCAAGGTTGGACACCCCTGATTTACTGCTTGCAGGGAAAGGGACATTATAAAGAACCGCTCTTGAGATCTTCTGTTGTTCAAAAAAGCAACCAGTACAATGAATGTGATTCAGTGAACATTTTTGTTATATATTAGGAGGACCACATTTTAATTGTTTTGGGTCCTTGGGGCATCGAAGGGTTGGCAGGTTTTACTATTTGAAACTGGAGGATTAATGGGCAAAATCTATACCCTGAGGTTTGACACACACACAGACACACTTTTTTCCCCCCTATGTAAACCCCTACATGAAACAGAGCGGTAACAAAGTTGTGGAGAACTGGGTACTTTTCAGGAAGAAATTTCCCATTTTCCTTTCATCTTCTCCCCAAATCTCCAACAACACAGAGCAAACAAGGCATTTGGGGGGGGGGGATAATAGGGGATCATAGAGGGATGCATATGGTCTATGGTCTGACTATCTCAAGATTAAGAAAAATATAGGAAACATTCATAAAATAGCTGGACTATAACAGCCATTTGATCATTGGATATCAGGACAAAAGAGACAACGTTAAACGTCTGGATGAATTCTAGCCTGGATAATGGCTTGGAAAAGTTCATGTACCCAAATGACCACAATAGGCATGGCTCGATACCCAAATGCATTACCATACATATACTTTTATTAGCCATGCATATATATTTTCCCTCACCGCTGACAATCCCTCTAACTGCATGTTATGACTCAGCAGAACATTGAATGGAGTGGGCTGCAGTCTTGGGCTACAGTCAGTGAAAGCTTCAAGCCATCAAATAATTTAGCCTAAAAGGTGCTACATGACTTTTCATTGTTTTGCTATAACAGATGAGTAAAATGGTTAAATAGAGATAATTACTCAGCCATTCCTAATCCCTGTTAAGGGCATGTCTTAATAGCGCTGCATCTGTAAGGAAACCAGCTCAGCAGCTTTACTGTGAATCTGCCTTTCAGAAAGTTTTGGGTTGACAATGTGAGAGCTTTCAGAGAGCTTGATGGCTTAAGAAATGAATGGCCTAATGAAAGGGTTATAACAGCTGGCTATAAGATAACTCCAAAGGCCACACCCAAGAGGATTTGAATACAGGGCGGCTCCCTGGCAGGGGAAGTAAAAAAGCTTTATTTAGAATAAGCACCAGAGGAGAAATTGTATAGCTCTGGGATTGTGCAATGGATCGTATTTCAAGAACAGATGCCAAATCTCTCCCTTGGTAATTAAGGTAAATTCTAAGGTAAGGCAAACCTAAGGCAGTTTTTCTTTTTGCTAAGGATGAAGACTGGAGTGCTGGTTCCAAGAGCAGGACTTAAAAGCTGCCCTAACAGATCAGATCAAGCTTATTTAATTTTTATTTTATTTTTATTTATTTATTTTATTTTATTAAATTTCTACCCCGCCCTTCTCCAAACGGACCCAGGGCGGCGCACAGGAATACTAAAATACATACAAAAACATATAAAATTTTAAAAAACTTATTCCAATAAAAATCCAACAACTTCCTCTAACGATGCCAAACTGAGATGCTTCCCACTCTTTGGCTAAGCACCTTGACTTCACCTTGAAGCTGCAGGTGGCCAATAAGGCTACCAGGCTCAGGTGCAAAATGCAAACATAGCCAAGAGCTTTACTCTTAATGCTTTTAATGTGAAGGGAGCTCTATAAAGATGGCAAATAAAGGAACCATTGTCACAATCTCAAGGGCCTGATCAAAATCTGATTCCTTTGATCACTACCTCACAACCCTCACTGTAGAGAAAATAACATATACATGCCAAGAGAAAAGAATATTTATAATTCAAGGGCATTCTCGGAGCTTGGCTGGTTTTTTTGCAGACATTTAGCTAATTAAGATACACTCCCACCAATATTGGTAGGGTAAGCCACTTGTATATAAACAGAGAGCAAATCCCATTTCTTTCTACCATTGATGATGTCACTTAGTTCAGTAATGAAATGTCTACAAAAAAACAAACAAGCTCAGAGAGTACCAAGGACCCTACGGTAATCTATGTTGAAAGCACATTGGCACATGAGTTCTGAAGTGGGCACTCACCCTTCTGGGGGTTCACCAACGTATCAAACTTACAGCTGGCATCAACCAAAACTGCTCTGGTTTCTTTTCAAAGGAATTTGAGGAACTCTAAAATTTGTGGTTATAGCACAAATGATGCTAAAGAGGAGGTTTATTAATAGAGTTCTTCATAGAGCTTTAATGTTTCTTAGATAAAGCCAAGTAGCTTACATGGGTTTCAAGGTCAAATGATATTATTGCTTCAAGGTAAATTTAAAAACAGGTCAAAAGCCCAAGGCCTTGTTCAATGAAATGAATGAGAAAGAAAGATAGGGGTAGTAAAAATAGCATGTAAAGGTTATTTGCTAAAGGGGAAAACGCTCAGGAGTTCAGAGCCTAAAATTATGTAACTGCATCATTGAATATATCCGGAAGATATGACGAATGTGAAATCCCTGATATTACTAATACTGATTGCTTCCATGTATGTAAAGCTTTGTGAGGTAACATTCATACAAGGTAACTCGGGGAGCTTACAATCTTAGAAGAGACAAAGCCAAGAAAAGGTAAATAAAAGACATTAGCTGTAGGAAGCAACATTTGACAGTCAGTTTATATAAACTTTATGGTTACAAGCCAAACCCCCACCCCCATCCCATACCTGTAGCTGCATTCCAGCTTGGTTTATGTATATTTAACTCAAGAAAGTCTTGATCAAATAATATTGGATTTATTACCTTCCTTCATGTTTGCGAATCGCTCCTTCAACTGGTGATCCACTTCAGGACCAAAAGCAAAGTTATTCACAAAGATAACACTGCAAAGTAACAGTGTGTTAGCAAAACAAGGAAAAAAACATCTTCCCATTAAAGTTTTAAAAAGTTTTCTGGTGAGGGGAATATTTACCTCTTACAAAATTTAACTGACTATAGTAAATAAAGCCAGAGAAACTTACAGAAGTGTTCTTTTGTTTGTAAGAGAACTGAATACAGGAAGTCTTTGAAGGTTGCAAAACGGATTGGTCACGTGACTCCCCTGATTTTATAACCTCTTTTTTTGCAATAGTCATTAAGCAAGCCCTGTGGTTGTTAAGTAAACCAATGGTTTGCTATTGGAGCGGTTTTGCTGAAAAGTGGAGTCAGCAAAAACTGTTCCAAAGAGAGTCATGTGACTGCAGCATATACAAATGGCAGTGAATGAATCCATCTTGCCAAGCACTCATAAGTTCAGTCACATGATTGGGGGGGGGGGTGCCCCCAAATATCTTGGTCATAAGTAAGCCCAAGGTAGGTCCATGATAAATTTGGTCGAAAGTCAAGGACTACCTATAATCACATTAGGCTTTTCATAAAATGCCTTCACAACAACTATGCTGTATGAAAAGGGGACTGTAATAGCAATTAATTATGTGTCAGTGTACAATTTTATTTTCTTCTAAATTTCAGGAAGGAGAAGGACTAGAATGAAAGCAGACAAAGTTCAAGAAACTTATGTGATTTCTCTAGTTTTCTGGAGCTGCTTTTTCTAGAGTTCTACCAACTGAAATTTGGCACAAACTAAATTCAAGTCAATTGAAGAATTCTAAGCCCAGATCTTTGGTTTGAGTATCAGAACTGAAAATAAAGCTCACAGAAGCTTCTACATCAATATCCAAACCAAGGTTCCTTAAGTATTTTTAATTCCAGCAGTATATCTGAGAATGGAGGCCTTCTTTGCCGTTCTGCTGCTGTTATTAAGTATTTGGGATGTATAAATCCTTTTTTAATCTCATTATAATTCCTTCTGAGATCTATCAACAGATCTGGATTTACATTTTTGTCCAACCCTGTACTAGAATTTAGATTATTTACTCCTCCCTGACCTACACTCAGAGAATTCTTTCCAAAAAGAAACAGACTAAAGCCTCATTCCCTCATTTAGTGGTGAGAATTTCTTCTTCTTCAGAAATGTATCCATGTTCAAATAATACTCCACAGAACTTACACTAATGGAAACTAATGTTTGAGAGATCACGGGAGTTTTGCATATTAGAATGACACCGCCTTAAGAGAACAGAACTTCTCCATCCCATCAAAGGTCTAAAACAGGGGTCTCCAACCTTGGCAACTTTAAGCCTGGAAGACTTCAATTCCCAGAATTCCCCAGCCAGCTTGGCTGGGGAATTCTGGGAGTTGAAGTCCGCTAGGCTTAAAGTTGCCAAGGTTGGAGACTTCTGGTCTAAAAGGTTTTTCTTGCATAGACAGAGGAATTTATTTTATTTATTTATCAAATTTAGAGACCACCCATCACATTCTCAGAGCAACTCTGGGCAGTGTACAATTAAAAATACTTAAAAGAATGGGCTAAGATAATTTTTCAGAAAAGTGGGCCTCTTTGTAATGGTGCATTGGTTACAATGCTGTAGTGCAGGCTGACTCTGCCCACTGCCAGGAGTTCAATCCTGACTGACTCAAGGTTGACTCAGCCTTCTATACTTTTAAGATAGGTAAAATGAGGAACCAGATTGTTGGGGACAATGATCTGATTCTATAAACCACTTAGAGAGGGTTGTAAAGCACAGTGAAGCAGTATATAAGCCTGCTATTGCTATTGCTCTGAAACTATATTGTGGCAATCATGAATCTGCCATTGAACAGCAATGTATATTCTTTGGCTTCATTTAGTTTTGTATATAAACATGTAAAGGTAGCAAAATCAAGGGATCATTTAGGCCATCCAATACAACCCCTACATAAGGCAGAAGTCCAAATTAAAGCATTCCCACCAGATGAATGATTGGATATGCCTGGATATGTCCATCAAAGGGATCAATGTCCACCACCTCCCTGGGGAATTGACTCCAAAACCATGAAAGCTATGCTTACACACTGTTTTCCCATACAGAATATCCCCCAGTCCCTATGAATACTATCCTTAAATTCCAATATATAGGGAACGTTAATATTATTTGCTAACAAATCAATGGAGCAGATGGGATAGTGACTAGCAATCCTCAAAATGGGAGATGAGACTGACTTTTTATCAACCAATCTTATATTTAGGATGGCAGCCCTGGAAAGCAGGTTGAAACTGTACCTTGTGTTTGCGATTCTGTCTCGCCATTCTTCTGAGAGGAAATCACCCCTTTCCAGCTAAAAATGGATTAAAGAAAAAAGGTGCTTGAAATTTGAATTTAAACCAAACCGCTTTTAAGATGTCTATTCCAAACATATCTATTACAGCACAGAATAGAGAAAAGGGAGAAGAATCTATGTTGTTTTTTTATTGTTGAATGTTAAGGCATCAACAACATGGTATGAAACAGAACATAATCCATTTGCAAAGTTCATTTGTGATTCTACTATAACCAGTTACTTGTTTCAAGAGAAGACAAAGCCTATGTAAATCCAAAGGACTCCCCCCTCCCGGCTTTTTCCAGCATTAAAAATACACAAGCAACTACAAAAAGTATAATTATTAAAAGAGGATTGAAGAGTAGATGCTTAAACCTTTTTCCTCCGTTCCGAATTCTCACTTCCCATCCTACCTTACAATACAATAGCAGAGTTGGAAGGGACCTTGGAGGTCTTCTAGTCCAATCCCCTGCCTAGGCAGGAAGCCCTATACCATTTCAGACAAATGGCTATCCAACATCTTCTTAAAGACTTCCACTGTTGGGGCATTCACAATTCCTGGAGGCAAGCTGTTCTACTGATTAATTGTTCCAACTGTCAGGAAATTTCTCCTCTGTTCTAAGTTGCTTCTCTCCTTGATTAGTTTCCATCCATTGCTTCTTATTCTGCCCTCAGGTGCTTTGGAGAATAGTTTGACTCCCTCTTCTTTGTGGCAGCCTCTGAGATATTGGAAGACTGCTATCATGTCTCCCCTAGTCCTTCTTTTTATTAAACTAGGCATACTCAGTTCCTGCCACCATTCTTCATATGTTTTAGCCTCCAGTTCCCTAATCCTCTTTGTTGCTCTTCTCTGCACTTTTTCCAGAGTCTCCACATCTTTTTTACATCGTGGCGACCAAAACTGAATGCAGTATTCCAAGTGTGACCTTCTGACCCAAAAGGAAAGGACAGAAATTCCAAATAGTTGGAAGACTTAAATAGCCCACCAACTGCAATCACCATTCAGCTTTCTATTACAGCACAGGATAGACTTCTCCGGGTGCCGTCCACTAGACTCATGCCCTCGTGACGTCCCGACTGGACTATTGCAACTCTCTCTACATGGGGCTTCCCTTGAGGTGCACCCGGAGACTTCAGCTAGTCCAGAATGCAGCCGCGCGAGCAATTATGGGTACCACAAGGTACACCCATGTAACACCGCTCTTGCGCGAGCTGCACTGGCTGCCTGTCGTCTTCCGGGTGCGCTTCAAGGTATTAATTATCATCTTTAAAGCGCTCCATGGCTCGGGACCTAGCTACTTGCGGGATCGGATCCTGCCTCATACATCCTCACGACCGATTCGCTCCCACAGAGAGGGACTTCTCCGGGTGCCGTCCACTAGACTTTGTCAGCGGGCGACACCCAGAGGAAGGGCTCTCTCTGTGGCGGGCCCAGCCCTCTGGAACGACCTCCCCCCCGATATTAGGACCACCACGGACCTCCGCTCCTTCCGTCTGAAATTAAAAACACACTTTTTCTGCCTTGCCGGCCTGGGATAGCTACTCCTCTGTCTTTAGGGTTTATTGGGGATCTCTAGTTAGATAGTTTTAACGGGTATTTTAGCACAGGTCACTTAATTTAATGTATTTTTAATGACATATGTATATAGTTATTGTTCTTATTCCTCCTGTGCACCGCCCCGAGTCCCTGTGGGGAGAGGGTGCGGTTTATAAGTAATAAATTATTATTATTATTATTATTATTTCAGAATTAAAATGTACTTTGGAGAGGAAATATAATTCTATATTTGAGACACAGCACATGGTGTCAATAGCTTGTACAATTTACCACTACCTAAAACAGGTATTGAGAATCTGAGCACATGCATGGGCCCAAACATAAGGATAATAGTACTTTGTGGCTGTGCGAACCAAACTGTTATGAGAACAGTCACACAAGAGAAAAGATTTGGCACATCAACATTTTAATCATGGCCAACAATATATGCCAAAACAGAGATAACCAATCTTTTAACTAGAGGATCTAGGCCAGTTACTGCTACTAATTTCAAAATCAGGAAGAGTTTGATAGTTTTCTGATTACGGATAATCCTCGGTTTATGACCAGAATTAAAGTTGTGTGTTATGGCTTTCATTAGGTGCTTACCACACAGCTGCACCTGATTTTATGATCCTTTTTGCAGCAGTCGTTAAGTGAACACCTTGGTTGTTAAATGAACAAGTGGACATTTTTGTCAGAAACCAGAAGTAAAGATTTAAATTTGGCAAAAAAAAAAAAATATCCAAAAAAATCCAAAAATCGTGGTCATCTGACTATAGGATGCAGCAAATTGGCTATAAATGCAAGTCAGTTGCCAAGTGCCCTAAATGTGATCATGTAACCATGGGGTGGGGGTGGGGGTCAAAAATGGGTTATAAGTAACATACAGAAGTCCCTTGTAACTTAAAACATCTGCTAAGTAGCTGGTCATTAAGTGATAATTACTTGCAACAAACTTCATTGAGTCTACCAGATTCCTGACTTTTTTTACAGCCATTGACTAACATGTGTTTCCTTCTGAAATACTGTTTGGTTAAACATTCCCTGTTTCGGCAAGCATTTTCCAATTCAGCAGGACTATTCTAAATGAAGCAAATGTTTTTGATTCAGGTTTCCATGCATATGCCAATGACAGGCCTATCTACCAAAGATTAGGGGAATTACATGTATGGTAACTAAAGACCAGAATCCAGCCAAAGAGGCAACCGGGATCCCAAGTAGGAGCGCTAAAATGACATATGACTTGAGGGCCAATCACATTAAGAAACCAGTCCCTTTCCAAAAAGACTGCTTTTCTGGAGTTTAGAGCTCAAAAAGAAATCAGAGAAAAGAAATCTACCCACAGCAAATGCATCACACCGTCACAGTAGGAAGAACCAGGACCTGGCTGGCTGCCTGTGTATATAATACCACACACACAAACGGTTTCATTCCGACAGCCACTGTTTAATACATTTGGCTCCCAAAGAATTGTTCTGCCTGGAAAAGCACACACAGCTACTTTTTTTTAATAATAATAAAAAAGGAACACTGGTAAACATGGCTCTGTTTCAAAACCACAGGAGGGACTGGAGGGTTTTTCAAATATCTGAGCGGGCTGAAGTTCCCGCCGAAAAATAGGCGGTAAATATATTCATCCACAAACAAGTAAATATCCTGCTGGCTTTTTTTTTGTGTGGCAAAAGAGTAGACCTGTTAAACAGTCCTTGCACAGGGAAGATGAGCGGGGAGAAGGCTATGGTGTTGCTATTAACTGGGGGGGGGGGGGGGGGGGGAGAATAAGTGAGAAACAAAAAGAAAGGAGATGGAGATGGGGATTTTTATTGTTTTTATTTTAAAAAGTTTGTTCGCTGCCCAGTGTCACTTGGGGAGGTAGGTGGGGAAGGAAGGAAGGAAGGAAGGAAGGAAGGAAGGAAGGAAGGAAGGAAGGAAGGAAGGAAGGAAGGAAGGAAGGAAGGAAGGAAGGAAGGAAATGGGGATGGAGAAATAATGGGGAAATAAAATCCCTGGGGAATGGGATTTTCATTGTTTGAATTACTTCTGGTTCAAAACATTCTATTCTATTGAGATGGATGGATCAACAAATACACAGAGACAGACAAGCATTTGCTTTTGGGAAATTGTGTAGGCTGCTCTAAGCTAAGTGGGAAGATACATAAGCTGAATAAATTACACAAATGAATATGTATTCTTCATGGCATGTCTCATTTACCTTCCATCAGTGAAGGATGTTGGTTTCTGCTTTTCTAGCCCACCAATTTAATCTGAATTCTAATTTTGAGCAATTCTCTTCTTAACCCGGATAAAAGGATTTAATAATTCACTTGACTTATCTTTCTATGTCTATGTGATTTCTAAGAGACTTGATGGCACATAATCTCACTTGACTTTTTTCCTGACAGCCTCACTTACTTTTTTCATTATTTTTCACTCAACAAAGAAACCAAGAAAGTAAGAGTAGACATAATGGCATGTTCATATTCAACATAGCCAAGCAAAAAATTTTCCCCCCAGCTTTGGAGACAACTGCCTTGAGCATTAATGTGTCATTTTTTGAATTAGCGTGATGTATAAGCAATGGCTTGTTGAACACTTTAAAATTTCTGGCTAACGATTGTACAGAGACATTAAACCAGATCATCTCCTTAATCCAAGCATTTTAAGGAAAAATTATAGCCTACCAGCAGATCATACATTTTCTTACAAGTTGTGCCATCTTATTAAGTCCATCTCTATTTCTAGGCTCCTTATTAATGACTTGGAACATAACTTATTAGGAAAATTGAGAGGGAAATATGACACATGGAAAGCATTCAGGGGAGGGAGGAATGAAATCCTTAAGACAAAAATTCTAGAAACAGCCATTCAAGTCTAAGTGGTTTCATATCAAAACACCCCTAGGTACCTGCGTATAGTTTGCCAAGTGCGGTGATAACTTCCCTGTTATCAGCTTACATGAATTACAATGAGTTTTGAGTCTTAACTCAAAGCACAAGAAGAAATTCCCAGACAGTATATCAATGCTAAACTATAAATCACCTGTCTAAAACAGTGTTTCTCAACCTTGGTAATTTCAAGATGGGTAGACTTCCAGAATTCTAGAATCTGGGAGTTGAAGTCCACACATCTTAAAGTTGTACAATTTGAGAAACATTGGTCTAAAGTGTAAAGAAAGTACCTCTATTACATATTCAAAGGCAAAATTTACAAATGTCAGAACGATACTATATCCTCTAAGCTCTTGGCTCAATAGCCATTTCCTGGTCTGTGGTGAGGACATTTTTTCAGGGTGAGAACTGCATTTGGGCTTTGATGGACAAGACATAAACCTCAAGTCGAAACAAGAGTTCTTCACACTTTTCAGACCAACTTTAATTTCAACCTCTAGCTGGTTTCAAAGGTAATTCTTAGAAACTCCTACACTAAAATAAAAAGTAATTATCCACATTAAGGTTGCGGAAAGAAGGTTTGCTTGGTTTTAAAAGGAACTTTGTGGTTTAGATTCACTCACTGTGTAATCTGCATGTTTTTTCCCATACCATTTCATCCACTTTCTGAATTCTTTGTCCATTGTCTAAAGGAAATAAAGAAAGAAAAAATAGATTATTGTTATAAAATAAAATAAAAAATCCAGTGTTTGTGTTTCTGCAAATAGAAGAAAATGGCAACTATGAGAGTGTCTAATGAGAGACTTCTACCAGATACAAATTTGCACTACTATTTGCGTAACATTTTAGGATGTGGAAGGTAGCTGAATTTAATCTTAACTTTACAGAAGCATGGTGAAATTACAGCAAGACATGTTGAACAGCTTTTGAGTTTACCACTTGAGAAATTTAATACTTGTAGTCCCTTTCACAGAGTAGCAACCTAATTGGCACAAGGAAACTTGATTACAACTATTGATTTAGCAACTATCTGAAGTTATGTTGCTACTGAAAAAAGTGACATGACCAGTCCTCATGCTTGCAACCATTGCTGCATACCCCAGTCCTGTGATTAAAATTCAGTCGCTTTGCAATCAGCATATATTTACAATGGATTCACCGTCCCAGAGTCACGTGATCACCATCTGCAACCTTCCCAGCCAGTGCCTGACAAGCAAAGTTAATGGGGAAAGCCAAGTTCACTTAGTCATTAAGTGAAGCTGGCTTCCCCTTATGTAATTCACTTAAGAACTGCAATGATTTACTTAACATCCCATAGCAAAGGAAAAAAGTTGTAAAATCAGATCTAACTCAATGAAAAACTGCTTTGTTTAGCAGTTTAGTCCCAATTCTGTCCCAACTGTGGTCGTAAATTGAGAACTACTTGTGCTGATTTCAACCCAGATTCCTCCAACTCTGCTATTGTATTGTATTATTGTATCAGCAATCCGAATCCAGATTATCATAAATTAACTCCAAGGATAACATCAGACCAACAATCAAGTAAACAATACCCCAATCAAGAAATCTGTCAAAGAAGTCAACAGCAAGCAACCCAACCTAAGAACCTCTAGTCTAAGACCACCCCCCCCCCCAAACCTGACAGGTCAATCCACTAAAATATAAACCGTCAGCAAAGTGCACTCCTTACTAGCACTGATGATGTTACCTAGTTTGGGTAATGAAAGGTCTGCAAGAAAACAAGCAAGCTCAGAGATCCCCTCAGAAAAAAAGAGTATTATGGAAAAAGGGCAAATAAAACTATGCACTGATTTCTATACAAAGTCAGCCCCATATATAGCCCTTGGTGCTACAGAGCCAAATTTGGTAGCGATTACAGCCTTCCCTGTAACAGAAATTATCCCTGAATTCTACCCACCCACCTCCTAGGAAATTGTTCTGAAAAACAATATCCCCTCTTCCAGTCACGATTCTGCTGAAGCCCAGCCTGCCAATGCCTTCTGGTGCCCACATGCCAACTCCTTTTAACTATGTGTTATATCCAAACCTTCTATTTGATACTGTATTTGGCTTAGAAAAGAATCCTTTTAATATGGTCCGCTACAAAATCTAAAACAACTGGTACAGCTTAATTCAGAGAATAAGCACTATGAGGGGGGGAAAAGAACATCAGCCAATAATGAGGTAAATTGGGCAGCTCCTTCACAAGCAAGATTTCACCTTCTGCAAGGGCAGTTCTATGTTGGAATTGTTGCTAACAGGCCACTTATAAGATGCAGTTCACTAATAAATAATGAAGTATTGGGCCTGGAATCAGTACCTGAGGTGCCATTTTAAAAAGTTCTTAGCCCTGACATGCTTGAGAGAAGGATGCAGTTTTAAAAGCCAGAAAGATTCTGAATAACTTTAGGATCCATATATAGTTTTTTTCCTTTCTCTTTCCTCTTGGGAACACTGTTTATTAATCGTCACCATAGGCTATAAAATATAATACAATACAATAGCAAAGTTGGAAGGGACCTTGGAGGTCTTCTAGCCCAACCCCCTGCTTAGGCAGGAACCTTATACCATTTCAGACAAATGGTTATCCAATATCCTCTTAAACACTTCTAGTGTTGGAGCATTCACAACTTCTGGAGGCAAGCTGTTCCACTGATTAATTGTTCTGTCAGGTAATTTCTCCTAAATTCTAGGTTGCTTCTCTCCTTGATTAGTTTCCACCCATTGCTTCTTGTCCTGCCCTCAGGTGCTTTGGAGAATAGCTTGACTCCCTCTTCTTTGTGGCAACCCCTGAGATATTGGAACACTGCTATCATGTCTCCCCCAGTCCATTAAACTAGGCAAAACTGAGCATCTAAGACAGTGTTTTTTAACCTCAGTGGACTTCAACACCCAGAATTCCCGAATCAGCATGCTGACTCGTATATTCTGGGAATTGAAATTTGCACACATTACAGTTGCTGAGGCTGAGAAACACTGATCTAAGCACTGGATGTTGAAGATGGTGTTTTTAAAAATGGATGGTATATATAATCACTCTGGCCAGATTTCTAACATATATTACTATATATGTTACCTCCGCGTATTTGGCCGGAATATCAGCTTTCTCCACACCATAGTGATGCTTGCAGTTTGTTGCTGCAGCAACCTGGAGCACAACTTGACCCACACCTAAAAAAAGACAACAGAGTACTACAGTTAGGAGGACTACCACAATGTCACACGAGAAGCTAAATTTGGAGTAAAGTTTACATATGAACTGAGTGAACTTCTAAATGTGCTTTTTTGTACATCAGAAAGTGGAGTGCCTTGCACAGCCAGTGCTTGGTTCATGAAGTCCAGGATTTTTCTTAATGTTACACGTTAGAAATGCAGATTAACATATAGAAATAGGTTTCAATGCCAAAATCAACACTTTGATCTGAGCTCGAAGCAAAGAAGGTTACCAGCTGAGCTGACATAAAGACCAGAGTGAAACATTTCAGGCTGTATATGTCAGACAGACGTCTGGCTGTCAGATTTCTCAGGCCACTGAAGTTTCCACAGCTGTTTTCAAAACAGCACTGCAGTAGTCCAGACACTTAAAGCCAAGTCTCTTTTCAGAAATGCATGGACAGATTTATGTGCACTTAATGCCACTGATATTTCAGAATTATAGTTCAGCAGATGTTGCCTTTTCCCCCAAGCCATGGTTTATTTAGCTTACACTCCTATATTATCAGCTCAGGAAAATGTTCCAAATACAAATTTGCTTTCCTTAAAAAAAAAAAAAAAAACCCCAAAACCCCCCTCCAAAACAATCACCAACTGAGGGGGGAGGGGAGAGAGAAATAGAAGAAAGCCCTTGTAGCTCTTTTTGCATTGACAAAATAGCAGGAAATAGCAGGAAATTTGAACCAGTTACACACGCACGCACACACACACACATTCTCTCTCCCCCTCCTCCTTCCCTCCCCCTCTCTGCCAACCTCACAATTGTTGTTGTGTGGAAAATAGGAGGAGGAAGATGTGTTTGGATATGTTTACCTCCTTGAGTTATATGTAAAAATATTAAAGGCAGGGTACAAATAAATAAACTATAATGATAATAAAAATAATAATAATAAACAGCAAGGCATGACATAGTTGCTAATTCTACTGCTTGCCCAGCAGCAATAGGGAAATACATTAGTCAAAAAGTATATCATGGTATCATGATATAATAGCTGGAAAACTAAGAATCTGCACAGCAAAATCAACAGGGAGCTCAAAGACTAAAGAAAGACTCTGGAAACTTTAATTCTCCTGTGCCCCTTAACTAATTATCTAGCTGTTAGAGAAGAAATAATTCAGTCAAAAACTTATTCTAGATGAACCCAACAACTTCAGATTGCATAGTAGATTTCCCCCCCCATATTGGTTTCAACATTCCTCTCAGTTTCACTGTGGGTTTGCCGTATGACACAGGCAACTGCTCTTCCACAAAGGGAGGTTCAGCCCCACCCTAGATACCCACAACAGCCACCCACTGACTTGAATTGACAGTGACGAGGGTCATAGAAATGCTATTAGCTGCATTAACTAAAGTTCCTGCTTCTCCAACTACTAGATTCTATTTAAGTGGATTTTAGGGCTCTAGGCTTAGCCAAAACCGGCAATGCTATTTTAAAATTTGCAATTGCAAGAAATATTAAACTTAGGTCTTTTCAAAGCAAACAGATCACCCAAGCACTTCCTGGAAGCAGAAGAGCCCACAAGAGGAATATAGTATTGGAGCCGCCTAGCGATTTAAAGAGAAGTACTAGTTGTTAAGGCAAAAATAAATTCACAGGGCTAAAACTACACATGCTGGAGACATCATATCACAACCGCTGGCTGGCCAGAGCTGGATGTCACATGCTATTATTTTTATTTCCACCCCCACCCCCCACTCTCTCTAGTTACCGCCTTCATTTTGTGGTTCTCAACGGCCTAGTTGGACACCGATGATGTCAACTGCCACAATTATGATCTATTTCCATCATGTCAAAATTGGAAAAACCACTATGGTTTCCAATTCCAGTCACCAAGCTTTGCGTTAACAGTAAATTATATTTCCAACTTGGTACTGCCTATCAGAAGCCAGCACTGCAGCTCACCAAGACGTGAAGAAAGTCAATGCCAAAGAACATCATTTGCCAGTAAAACAAAACAGGAATTTCCAGCTATGGATTGGTTATTCACAAAACATGTTACAATTCTGCTTGAACTATTTGGAGTTGAGTCAGGAGAGAGAACTGGATAGTGAACACTCACCACTGCCTAAGTCTACAAAGAGGTCATCTTCAGTCATTTTTATTTCATCTATCATCTGGGCCACCAAGTCAAAAGAAGTCTCTCCATACACTTCTGGGGAAAAGGGTTCATAGTTGTTGAGTTTTTCTGGGTCCGTCACTGAGTGGTTATATACTTGCTGTAGGATATGGCGCAGAAGCCCATTGGAAGGACGGGTATTCAGTTTCATGGGCTGGGTGGTTCCTTTCCACTGAAGAATGAAACAAGAAACTCATTTATCTCCTTCACAATTTGTTCCTTATAGCAAAGACAGCTTTTAAAGCCCAAAACCGCCCTCAATGCATGTTCATAACATCAACAGTATCAAGAACATTATTCAAGTGAGAAGAAGGAGGCTGGAAAAGTTAAAGTGACTAAGTAAATCCTTAACTCTGTGACAAACATCTGCCATGTTACTACCGTGTTTCCCCTATCTTATTTTCAGATAGATAGATAGATAGATAGATAGATAGATAGATAGATAGATAGATAGATAGATAGATAGATAGATAGATAAGTTTTTACATTTAAAACAGTGCAGCACCGCAAAGTCGAAGTGACCATACAATCACATAATATACAAATAATCTTATCCGGTAACTGTTAGCCTACTTAATACATTATCTATCCTTCTATCCAATCACATTATTTACAGTTTGTTCCAGTCTTGTCACCTTGTCTTATACCAATAATAGAATCTGGGTCTTAATTCCTTTTGACCCCTGAAATAAGCGCTTGACCTTATTTTTGGGGAGGTCTTATTATTTCTGAGGGGAAGGAGGCGGTGAACGAGGTCACCTCATGGCTGCGGCTGTCGCTCTGCTTGCCGCTCTTTTTGCGGCAGCCAGTAGCATGACAGAAGGAGCGCAGTGGCTAGGGTTGTGGGAGCAGCCATTGGGTAAGGGCGTGTGGGGTGCATGGAGCATGTTTCCCGCTCTCTTTCCCCCCCTCCAGCTTCGCCTCCTCACCTTGTGTTGTTTGCATAGCAAGCAACCAGAGGAAATGGCGGGGACTGGCATGCGATTAAATATTTTCAGGGAGGGCTTATTTTCGGAGGAGGGCCTATTTTGCCGCATGCGCTCAAAAGCCCAATTGGGTTTATTATCTGGGGAGGTCTTATTTTCGGGAAAACAGGGCAGACTTACCATATAAGCATTAATCCTAGTATAGTCAACTTACTTCTAACCCGCTTTAATTAAGCATGTATGCTAGCAAAATTCTAACAAAGTTTACGGTTGGTAGTAACAGACATTATATACAATCATGGTCTGTGCTTTCTAAACAATTGACAAACTATTGTTTGGAGCTCTCCCCCCCACCCCCCACCCCTTTGTTCAGCATTCCTGAGCTGAGCAACATTCTATGTTGGCCAAAAAAAGTTGCTTTTGAAAAGGACATAAACAAAGCCTGAAAGCAACAGGCTTTCTTTGTCATTTGTGCCCCTAGTTACTGATGTCCAAAAGCAGGCTGTCTCTAAAATCAACCCTTCCATACAATGATCATGGCTAATTGTCACTGATCAATCTTTCCTCCTCTAATGCAGCAGACATTATGCAGTGGACACTTATGTTAATGGCTACTATATCTCGTGCATGTCTGGTGTTTAAAATCAGCTTGACAAGCTTGGCTTTTGTTCTAACATTATCAAACTGTAGGCAAAACTATAAGGCAAAAAGTCTTCTGGATTATCATTTTGCTCCTGGGAAGACCCAAGTTCAAATCCTCACATCACTTTGGCAGGTCAACAGTCATGTAAGTTGAGTTAAGTTAATTTAAGTTGTTTTGCAATGTTCTGTAAGGCGAAACGGGAAAGGGTGGGGAAAAAAGAGATTAACCAAGTATTACACCCGGAGGTCCTCTACAGGAAATGTAATACAAATATAAATTTATAAATAAATGTTGGATTTGTCTGTTTATTCAGTTGTTTTACTTACCACAGTGAATATTTCTAATTGATTAATATTAATATTTGCTGTTATTATACTCTATATCATTTTATTGTAATTTATGCAAAAGTGGTATACATATGCTGAAATTAAAAATTAAGATATTCCAATATTGAAATATAGAATATTGCTTTGCTCTCCTATGTCATTATTCACTATTATTGCTATTAATTTATGCCACCTTAGTCCCAATGACTCTGGGTGGCTCATCTAAGAGCTGTGGTGGCCCAGTGGTTAGAATGCAGTACTGCAGGGCTAACTCACTGCTCACTCCAAGAGTTTGATTCTCACCGGGCTCAAGGTTGACTCAGCCTTCCATTCTTTCGAGGTGAGTAAAATGAGGACCCAGATTGTTGGGGGCAAGAGGCTGACTCTGCAAACTGCTTAGAGAGGGCTATAAAGCTGTGTGAAGTGGTATATAAGTCTAAGTGCTATTGCTATACTTGAGCCTGGCAATCATGATCATAAATTGTGAGATAAAGTGACTGGATCCAATTTTATGAGTTTTTGTGGCAGTCATTAAACAAACTCAGTGGTCATCAAGCAAACACATTGTTCATTATGGGGCTTTCCTTCCCAGAAACTGAGAATGCTGGTTTCCAGAAGAAAAAAACCATAAATCACTGTCATAAATCGCCCCAATCTATTATGTGATTGGAGAAGGTGAAAATCAAAACCATAGCTTTTTGAGGAGTCTATCATAACTTCAAACCATCACCAAGCAACCAATCATTTTAATTCAAAGGCTACCTGTGGACAGGGATGTTTCTTTTCATACGTTTTTGAAGACAGAGCAATCAAGAATACTACTACTGCTGAAAATAGTATGCTGGAATGGAGAAGGAGTCCAGCAAGACCACTTATGTCTTATGGTGACAGATAGGTAAAGACTGAAATCTCCTTATTCACACGCACACAACCTCCCATACCAACCCCCCATAGCAAATTTGGGGGTTGATTTGGCTGTTAGTTAGCTATCGATTGATCCTAGATCAGACAATTACTGGTTAGTGAGCCACTTTTAAAATCTTACACCTATGTAATCTTACACCTATAAAATCAGCAAAGTGATCTGTACTGCGTGATGACCTTGAAACCAACAGCCTAAACAAAATGCAAAAACAAAATAGAGAGGAACACATACCAACTGATGAATGCTGTCAATAGCTCGGTTGTATTTGTCACAAAGTCTTTGCATGCTTTCAAAGCTAAAATAATGGGACCGAAAGACAAGAGTAAGTTAGGCCAATTCATATTCTCTCAATATTCTTACAATTGTCTGCCCAGCCACAAACATCCTATAGAAACTGTATTAATTATACTTTTGGACAACTCTCCAGAAATTTTTTCTGAAGTATCTTCTAATTCCTTAAAGGTTATAGGATCAACATGTTGGATAAATAGATAGATAGATAGATAGATAGATAGATAGATAGATAGATAGATAGATAGATAGATAGATAGATAGATAGATAGATAGATAGATAGATAGATAGATAGATAGATAGATAGATAGATAGATAGATAGACAGACAGACAGACAGACAGACAGACAGACAGACAGACAGACAGACAGACGATAGATGATAGATAGATTAGATAGATAGATAGATAGATAGATGATAGATAGATTAGATAGATAGATAGATAGATAGATAGATAGATAGATAGATAGATAGATAGATAGATAGATGTCGTCAGTAAATACATCTAATACATCCCAGTAGCCACAATTAAATCAACTGAAATATTTGTCTAGAAAAAAACTTTTAGTAAAAATACTCTTGTGACATAGTCCTATACATTCAGAAACTAGTTCTACTGAGTTCACACAGACTCAATCATACATAAGAGGATAGGAACTTGAGCGCTGCAAACAAAATAAATTTTTCATTTGAAACCTATGTTTTATTGAAAATTTTTAAACAATTAAGAGAGCACAATTCACTAACTTCTACATTGCTTAAAATGCCGGCGATAAAATGCATGGACACGGGTGCACCTTTATTGGCCGTTAATAATTCTGATTTTTTCAGAAGCAGCATTTCAAAATAATTCAGTGGCCAAATTCTCCTAGGGGACAACTGATTGCCTGAGTAAATGATACTCGTTTTCCAACCTGGTGCCTTCCGATGCCTACGCTATCTGAATAGTCTGCAAATTATAATCCCAGGAACACCCAGAGGGCACCAGATTAGAGAATGCTGCTGTAGGCATACAAGATTCATAATATAAGATGGTTGGACTAATGTTTCCCCCCCCCCCCCCCTAAACCAGGCAACCTAACTGGGATGAAAGAATTAAAGAATCATCTCAGGTCATGAGTATCGAGGGGGAGGAAAGAAGGGAGGGACATGGCAGTCACATGTCCACGGCATAATCAGATTTCAAGCTTCAGTGCAGAGAGCCGTGCAGCTACGCCAAAACAACAGGACAGCATATTGGAGCATGTCAGCAATAAACCTGCCTTTGTAACTGAACAGCCACCAATGTTGTTGCCTAATCCCAAGGGGCGTGTGGTCAATTTCCAATTTATCTCTTGTTGTGTTTGTATTTTCAAAAGGTATCCCAGGATACCTCAGTGGCATTCAAAGTAGCACACTCCCTCTATTTGGAAAAAGCCCAATGGCTTATCTAACTCAGGCAACGAGAATGCAGAAGTACCTTTTTTTCCCCTAGAGAAATATGCCTACAGTTCCCATAAACATTAGAATCCATAGGCTTGGAACGGGCACATCAGCAGCTGGAAAACCTCTTTGCCCCTGAAGCTGCTAACTACTTCTGTAGTTGCTACTTGCAGTTACTTGTACAAATCTGTCCTTCAGTGTGATGTGCTCTTTGAAGTGTGAGAGATCAGGAACCAGGGAAGACAGCTTCAAATGCAAAAAGAGAGGCCATGTTCTAACTGAAGCACAGCCAGAGAAGATCACAGCATTTTAATAAAAGAACAAAGTATGTCTGGTAAGCGTTCTTACCTACACATTAATTAAAAGCATAAAGGTACAGAGGGAAAGCACAAAGGGAGAGGGGGGAAAAATCCCACATGAAAAGTTTACCAGATTAATTGACTCACGATAGTCACAAACAGTTAAACTGGTAATGAACAGCAATCTCGTTTCCCAAGAATATTCATTGTGTTGGGCAATTATTGACAAACGGGATAGCATTAACCGATATCCTAAAGGCATTGTACCAGCCTCTAGGTATAATATTGAAGCATTTAAGTACTGGAGATTTAATCCATGAAGAGAATTTGTCAAAGTTAAAATGTTTTACTTCTCTTGGGGAGGAAAAAAAGGCTCATGAATTAAAATGGAGTGACACAGCCTGTAGTCTGAAACTATACTTCCATGTGTGCTGAAAAGGCTTATAGAGTCCTGCCAGTTAATATTTAACACAGGTCCTTGGTTAGGCTGAAGATGACATGCAGGATTTAGTATTTGTTTTGTCATTTCGCAAGGGAAGAATAGCATGCAAACAACTCAGTTTCTACACACAAAAAATGAAAACAACCTCCATCCCATTCTAGAATTTATTAAGGTCAATGCACAAACTTTACACTTCTCCAATTTTTGCTTTAAAAAGTGAAGTTCAAATAATCAACAATCAGCATATGTGCAGAAAGTATCATGGTAAAAAAAAGTATTTGCTGACAAGTGACTACAATTTCAAATTTTATTTTCAGGTTCTCCTAAGGCTGCAGGATCCTGCTTCGCCACTGAAATCAGATGAAGAGGCTTCTTTGTATATTCCCTTTATAGCTATTCCTCTTTTAATCGGAATAGTGGACAGAACTCTTCTGTCCCATGAAGTCTATTTAACAGTTTTCTTAAATATGTATCATATTGTTTCTTTGAAAGCTATTTGTTTCACAGCAGTTTAAAAGTTAATCTGATTAATAATTTTATCTGCTATTTGCTTTTCATTTGTGGTTATCGCATGTATCCCTGTCCTTAGAACTGTTAGCAACTTAGGCTTTCTAGGATATAAAGGCAAGTTATTCAAAAAAATTACACAAAAAATAACTTTAAAACAATTAAAAGTTTCTAATGATTTAAGCCCAAGGAGTTATTTACGTATTAAAAAACACAAAGAAGGGGGATTAAAGTAGCTTTCCTAAACTTGCTGTCTTCCAGAGGTTAGGCCACAATTTTAATTGTCCATTGCCATTACACTCAATAGGAAGGACACCCAATTAAGGAAGAGACTATGAACTATTACAATTAACACAATTTCACTGAAAGTTCAGCCAATGTTCAGGATGGCGGAAAGAGATCTGGACAGAGAAGAACAAGACATCATTCAACTGGGAAAAACGTAATTACATTTAGAGAAAAATATCACACACACATATAAGATGGGGAGTTTGTTGTTTGAAGATTTGAGTATGGTCTCTGTCAGTTAACATGCATCAGCATGAACATGTGAGAGGCAGCTGCTACAAGGGCAATGTACTTGTGGGCTGCATTACAAGAAGAAATGTCCCAAAGAAACAGGAAGTTGTTATTCCTCTCTACTGGGCACCAATGAAACCACAACTGGAATACTGTATATTTCCAAGGATTTTGGGGTTAGAGCAGGGGTGAAATTCAGCAGGTTCTGGAGAATCGGTAGTGTTAATTTTGAGTAGTTCGGAGAACTGGCAAATACCACCTCTGGCTGGCCCCTGAGTGGGGTGGGATGGAGATTTTGCAGTATCCTTCCCCTGGAGTGGGGTGAGAATAGGGATTTTGCAGTATTCTTCCCCTGCAGTGGGGTGAGAGTGGAGATTTTGCAGTATCCTTCCGCTGCCATGCCCATCAAGCCATACCCACAGAACCGGTAGTAAAAAAAAATTGAATTCCACCACTGGTTTATAGAGTTGCCAACAAAGGGGATACAGAGACTTGAGGGCATGCCCTGTGAGGAGAGGTAGGAATGATCAGTCTGAGGAAAAGAAGATTTTGGGCACACATAATAGCAAAGTTCAGGTACAGAAAGAGAAGCTATAGGAAAGATAACCAAGAACTATTTTCCATGGCCACAGAAACCATGTGCAGAAGATATGAACATATAAGTTTAAGCCGTTAGATTTCATAAATCGAAGAAAACTCTTCTTAGTTGAGAACAGATGAAGATTGTCAAATCATGCAAGTACAGTTGTCTGAAGGTTGAATCATGGCAATTGGACTTATTTTTGACTCAACCTCCAGACATCTTCTTAGTCGCGCAACACTTCCAATAAGCTTTTAAAGAGAAGCTATACCGCCATGATGGTAGAAGCGGTTTCCCTGAACGCTGCAGAGGGATGACGACCCTTAGTCCCTTCCAACTCTACAATCCTATGGTTTTATTATTCTAAACGTAAGAAATCTAAAGTTTATTAACCGTAGCATTGCCTAAAAGATGCAGTTAGGACAGCTTGACAGGAATGGCAGAGCGATTGGTCATCTAAAGCTCTCTAGCACTATTTTGGCAGGTCAGCTGGGAACCCTTTGGACTGCTGCTCCAGATTTACTCACAGCAAAATAACATTTTTTAAGGGACCGAAGTCATCTTTAAGCTGCACTGTATCTCCCAACAGGGATATAAATAAATAAAATAAAGCTGCTGTGGTTTATTTTGGTAACATCTGCTTCCAATTTACTTTGAAGTGGAAAAGGAACAACCCCTAACAATGAAACCAGGATTCCCTCAAAGGCCTTCATTAATGCCAATTTTGGTCACATGCCTTAAGAGACAAACACAAAGTGGCAGTCAGACTACTCATTTACTGCTTGGCGTTTTGCAGCAAAAGTTGAGGGGGGGGGGGAAGGAGGGGGGGAGATTTCATGCAGTGGTTATTATTTATGAAAGTATTTTTTTTCTATCTGCCTTTTAGCAAATATGCTCATAAATGCTGATGAAGTAAAGAAAAACAAAAAGGCAATAAAATACATTCTCAGAAGAAATTATATTTTTGGATCCAGAAAAAATAATTCATCAATACCAAAACCTGCAACTCAGCAGTTGAAACATCCTGCCAAATGGAAGGTAAGAAGGGAACAGAACAGACCTTATTATGCAGGAGGTTGCAAAACACAACTGCAGCCAAAGAAGACCTTTGCGTGGGACCAAACAATCCTTCATATTTGGTGGGATGGAATAAAGATGAAAACCTTTGCTAACAATTGATGTTTATACTTGTTCCTAAGGATTTTTAAAGCTCCTTGTTGCTTGCTCCACATGCAGTTCAGTTTAGTGACTGTTCAAAGTTAAAAAGGTCCCTGAACAAGTGATAGTTGCGATCAATCTTCAGAGTTCTGGCCATAAAAGTGTCCCCACAATCACATGAACACAATTTCCAATGTTCCCTGGCAGCTTCCCACAAGCAAGGTCAATGGGGAAATCTGCAGGAAGTTACAATACAATACAATAGCAGAGTTGGAAGGGACCTTGGAGGTCATCTAGTCCAACTCCCTGCCCAGGCAGGAAACCCTATACCATTTCAGACAAATGGCTATCCAACATCTTCTTAAAAGACTTCCAGTGTTGGGGCATTCTCAACTTCTGGAGGCAGGCTGTTCCACTGATTAATTGTCCTAACTGTCAGGAAATTTCTCCTCTGTTCTAAATTTCTTCTCTCCTTGATTAGTTTCCACCCGTTGCTTCTTGTTCTGCCCTCAGGTGCTTTGGAGAATAGTTTGACTCCCTCTTCTTTGTGGCAGCCTCTGAGATATTGGAAGACTGCTATCATGTCTCCCCTAGTCCTTCTTTTCATTAAACTAGACATAGCCAGTTCCTGTAACCATTCCTCATATGTTTTAGCCTCCAGTCCCCTGATCCTCTTTGTTGTTCTTCTCTGCACTCTTTCTAGAGTCTCCACATCTTTTCTACATCGTGGTGACCAAAACTGAATGCAGTTGGAAGTTGCAATCACGTCAGTAGTAACAATTGGTTACTGACACAGGCAGTCCTTGCTTAATGATGGCGATCAGGACTGCCAGAATTGCTGTTGCTAAGCAGCACTTCATCTTACATCACACTTTACAATTCTATCACTTAGTGACAGCAATTCTGGTCCCAATTGCCACTGTTAACCAAGGATTACCTGTATTATGTAAACAGCTGCTGTATTCAGCTGTTAAATAAAGGTATAACAGACTATAACAGAAATATAAAATATAACAGAACTATTCAAAAGCACTATTTATATATTTTTTAAATTATTTGTACAGCATCTGATACTAATTCCATACCAGGTACCAATCATCCAGATGCCTTTTGTAACTGCAATGGTAATTCACAAGCCTACTTTAATTGATGCATTTAGTACTGCTATATCATAAGTTACCCTTACTGAAGAATTAAGTAGATTATCATTTTCTCACCTTTTAGTATCATAGTCAATTAAAACATAGTTTTCCATAGCAAGCTTGAGGTCTGGAATTTCTTCACAGACCCACCTGAAAAACAAAAACAAAGAAGATCAATTAATCTTTCAAGCCACTCTCCTAAATTCCTATCTGGGTTGTTTTGTTTTGTTTTCTAGATCCCTACCAGTCCAAATACATTTACTATTCATCATTTGCAGTTCACTGTCAGTCTGAGAAAAAAGAAAAAACATTTATTCAACTGGAGCAAAGAAATATTCTTCTCAGGTATTCAGCACCTAGTTATCTGCGGGATCGCATCCTGCCCCATACATCCCTTCGGCCGATTCGCTCCCACAGAGAGGGACTTCTCCGGGTGCCGTCCACTAGGCAATGCCAGGGGAAGGGCCTTCTCTGTGGCGGGCCCGACCCTCTGGAATGACCTACTCCCCGAAATCAAAACAACGACGGAAGGACCTCCGCTCCTTCCGCCAGAAGTTAAAGACTCACTTCTTCCATCAGGCCGGCCTGGCTTAACTTTTTATACCTAGCCGCAGAAAGAAATTGTTTAATTAGAATTTTAAGGGGTAATTGTTAGGGTTTTAGGGGTTTTAATATTGAATTTAGCACAGGGGTAATTTAATTCGGTTTTAATATTTTGTATATTGTCTTATTTATTAGATTTTTAATTTCCTGTGCACCTCCCCGAGTCCCCATGGGGGAGAGGGGGCGGTCTATAAATTTAATAAAATAAATAAAAATAATAAGCATAATAGCTATTTTCAAGTCTCCAAGAAATAAATTTAAGGTAGTTAAAACATTTTTATTGGGTTTTTTTTAAAAATGACATTTTATTTACCGCCCATCTCTTTACCAAGCAACTCTGGGCAGCTTACAACACCATAATTAATAGAATAAAATAATTACTGTATTGAAACATTACAACAGCACTCATCAAAAGTTAGAAACAGATCAAAAGAACCAGCGCATAGATGGAGTGGAGGTGGGACTTTCTACTAATCTATTTTATGCTTGTTATTTCAGGAAGCCTCCTTAACAACATCCATGAAGAATAACCTAAGCAACCTGCAATATTAAGTGCACGGTTTTTCCTCACTTCTTTCAAATAAGAATGGTGCAATACAATGTAAGTCCACTGAGACCAACATGGTCTAATCTGGCAATACTAAATGTATCACCTCCATCACCACCACATGCCCAAATCCTTGGAATTGAACTTGTCAGGGATTACCTCCTTGGACACCATTCCAAGCATTCAGAGCAGATGTTAACTATTGATGTATGGCTCCTTACTTCTGACGCTTACAACATTTTATGTTTTTTTGCAATGCTGCAAACAAACAGCAATGCTAAATACAGGCAGTCCTCGACTTACAATAGTTCATTTAGTGATCATTCAAAATTACAACGGGACTGAAAAATGTGACTTAGGGCTGTTTTTCAGAGTTACGACCTTTGCGGCATTCGCACGATCATGTGATCAAAATTCAGATGCCTGGCAATTGGTTCATATTTATGACCGTTGCTATGTCCCAAGGTCACGGGATCACCTTTTGCGACCTTCTCACAAGCAAAGCCAATGGGGAAGGCAGGTTCATTTAACAACCGGGTTACTAACTTATCAACTTAACAACGGAAAGTTTGGGCCCAATGGTGGTCGTAAAGTTATTTTATTTATTTATTTATTTCATTATTTACGTTTAAGTTTAGGACTGCCTGTACTGTAAAGGCTGAAGAACTAGGGCAATAGAAACTAAAATGATAGTTATTCACTGGGAGAACTCTAAATTGAAAGGGAGAAAATGTGCACTTATTGCCATCAGCAAGGACAGATGTTTATCCTGGCAAGCAGTAACTTATTGGAGGGGGGAAACCCTGCAATTGCATATAAGCACTTTATCCTTGCTCCCCAACAGCTAGTCCTTAAAAGAAAAAAACCAAGATAAACAGCTCATGTAGGCGTAGCCTCTAACATCAATGGAAGCTTTATTAAAGATCAATATGAGTTGTATTCTACTCATGCAGAGTCTTGAAAGCAGTGGGTTTTTTCGGCATGGAAATACCAGGCTAACCCATTGGAAAGAAGTGATATCAAAATAAGATACAGTGAGATAAGAGACAACACACAAATTACTATTCCTCTTCTGGAGAGACCATGGTGATTGGCTTTGAGCACAATAAGCTACCAATCCTGGTTTATTAGCTAAGCCATGATTTGTAATACGTCTTGAGGTACACAGAGCATTTTCCCAAAAGGGAAACTAATATTTCTATCATATCTCCCTTCTTCCTTGACCCTTATCATACATAGTTATTATTTATTTTATCTATTTGTATCCTACATTTAGGTAAAGTTAAAGGTTCCCCTCACCCATATGTGCTAGTCGTTCCCGACTCTAGGGGACGGTGCTCATCTCTGTTTGAAAGCCGAAGGTCCAGCGCTGTCCGAAGACGTCTCCGTGGTCATGTGGCCGATATGACTAAATGCCAAAGGCGCACAGAACGTTGTTACCTTCCCAACAAAGGTGGTCTCTATTTTTCTACTTGCATTTTTACATGCTTTCAAACTGCTAGGATAGCAGAAGCTGGGACAAGTAACAGGAGCTCACTCCGTTACACAGCGCTAGGGATTCGAACCGCCAAACTTTCTGATTGATAAGCTCAGCGTCTTAGCCACTGAGCCACCGCATCTCTTATCCCAAATTTATAATCCCACAAATAATTCAAGGCAGAGAACATGCCTAATGCTCCTTCCTCCTCCTATTTTCCCCATAACAACAAACCTGTGAGGCGGTTTGGGCTGAGAGAAAGGGACTGATTCAAAGTCGTCCCCCCCCCAAAAAAAGCTGTCATTCATGGATAAATTTGGACTAGAACTCATGATCTCCTCCTTTCTAGCTTGGAGCCTTAACTGCTAGACCAAACTGGCTCATGGAAGACTTAGGGAAGGAACTCTTAGATGTACCTATGTTTTCTTCCCAGTAGACTATCTTGATAAGCCTGAACCTCAAAAACTGATAATATTTTAAATAGCTGGATTGTGTCAGACAAAGGGGCTGTTATTGGGCAAGGTAATTTGTAGCTTATCCTTCACTTGAGGGTTCCATAAAAGGTTGTTATCTCCTGTGTTACATCAACAATGCCAGAAGGCAATAGCAGTAGGAATGAGGCAATGCTGCTTTGCCCAAGAAACTGAAAACCACATCCCACTGAGCCAAAGAAAGGAGTTATCTGAAGGCTTAGATTTAGTGGTTTTTCTACAAGATAGCCATTTGTTATTCATAACAGAGTCAATGAGGTCTTTGAGATAATGCTACTTAATGCAATCAAAGAGAGTTGCTTCAAGGGGCATAGATAGGAGGAGGTTTCTGGTTGAATCCAGATAAGATTGTTTGAGCAGCTATTTAGGACAATGACTGCACTACTAAAATCAAACTATTGGATTAAAGGTGAAATAATTCCCATACATGAAGGACTGAATCGTTTCTGGCACAATTAATTTTCAAAGCAACATACTACACTACTTTCTTTCATGGTTTCCTCTTTTTTGAGACAAAATCTCAGTCTTGTTTTCACTGGCTAGTAGAGAAAGTCCTGCTATCAATAGTACTGTTCCTGCCAAAAGAGTGTGTATGGATAAGTACGTGTGCTATGCATGTACAGGCAGGCACACATATGTCCATTAATGCTGATGAGAATTTGTCGCCCCAGTGGCCAGATATGTTAATATTTACTGAAAATGTCTAGCATACAGAAATCCATATAAATAAGCATCAAAGATCATTTCTGAATACAGAAATACATCAAATATGTTCTTAGCACTTTAAACTGTACCTATATATTATTCAAATATACTGTTTTAATACAAAACAAGTAATTTTTTTCAACTTTTATTTATCCCTATTTCTCCAAGAGTAAAACTTAAGGTCTTTACAAATGATACAGTAGTTCGTTGCACACTTTCTCTCTTTTCTGAACAAAAATAGAATGTCCATAGTTTTAAGGTTGCTATTGTGTTTTGCTCAAATTATAAGCAACATTAAAACAAATGTAGACTGTAACCTATTCTGTAAATTTCATAAATATGTCCATGAAGCATTCATTTTAAGTTACATTTATATGTTTTAAATGTATTAAGTTCACACCTAATTATTTCAATGTGCTCTCAAAACCTGCTTTTTTCTCTATTTTCTGAATGTCATTTTAGAGAAATTTCACTTTTCTAAACCTAATTCTGAGAAAATAACCAACTGTCTGCAAGTTACAAAGGGACCTGTTCTGATCCTATGCATCTTGTCGTTAGTTGCAAAGTCGCGTCTAACCCATCGCGACCCCATGGACAATGTTCCTCCAGCCCTTCATGTCCTCTACCATCCTCCAGAATCCATTTAAGCTCATGCTGACTGCTTCAGTGACTCCATCTAGCCACCTCATTCTCTGTGGTCCCCTTCTTCTTTTGCCCTCAATCTTTCCCAACATTAGCCTCTTCTCCAGTGAGTCCTTCCTTCTCATTAGGTGGCCAAAGTATTTGAGTTTCATCTTCAGGATCTGGCCTTCTAAAGAGCAGCCAGGGTTGATCTCCTCTAGGACTGACCAATTTGACCACCTTGCAGTCCAAGGGAATCGCAGGAGTCTTCTCCAGCACCATAGTTCAAAGGCCTCCATTCTTTGGTGCTCTATACATCTAGAGTGTGATAATATTTACAGTGAACGTATTTCAAGCTTTGTAGGTCTCACACATAACAGTAATAAATGTTGTTTAGAAGACAGGTTAAACCTGATTTTAATGCACGTTTTCAGTCAGAACACAGCACAGTTGAGTAACCTGCAGACTAGTCAAAAATATTGTCAGCATCCAAACCTACACAAACAGGAAAAACGAACAGACAAAGATCCCATGCCTTCTTATGCCCTAGGATAAAAGGATAAACTCTAAGCAATGTATGCTGAGCTGGGTTGCAGAGAATCTAGTCCATTGCCTACTATCCAATTCCCAAAGTAGATGCACAGCTATAATTACTGAGGGAAAAACCAAGGTGACACATTGCATCATCTTCCTCACTAGCAGCCACAGTGACTGAGATACATGAACACCTTTGAACCTGTGCACTGATATGCTGTTATTCTTGGCACTGGAAAGCACTGGAGGATTCCTGGTCCAATCCCTGACAAATCCAGTTATAAGAATCAGACTGCAGGTGATGTGAAAGACTATTGTTGGAAACTCTACGGCTTCAATTAAGAGGCTAACTTATTTATCTGCTTGTTTGTTTGTAAAATGTACTGGCTGCCGCCTTACCACACGGTAGTTCTGAACGGCTTACAAACTTAAAAAAATAAAATTGACACGAAGGCTAAAAGACATAAATATAATACTGTGAAGATCCAAATACCCAATTAAAAGATGGGGAGGGCGGGAGGAGGAGGGGAGGAGGGGGAAATTGGTTACTAATCTATTAACCACCTCCACCGAGATAGTCCCCCTTATGGTAGGTCAATCTGTGACTAGATGCACACAGCATAAGAACATCAGAGGGTATATGACAATTTGCCACAGGACAACTCACCATGGCCAACTTGCCGTGGAACAAGAATTACATTAATATCAAAGAATTAGTGGAATAGAATCATTAAAGAAAGGATGCCAAAGGAAGGAAAAAATTAAATGTGAATCAGAAAAAATAAAATATATATTTTTTAATTGTTTTAAATAATTAAATTGAATTGTTGAATTGTCCTGCAGCGAGTTGTCCCATTCCGACATCAGAATGGGATTTGGTTTTGAATTAGGACATTGTGTGACTTGGTCAAATAGTTTGTTCACCATAATTTATAATTTGGTAACATGGGTGAATCCAGCCAACAAACCAGGGTTACAAAATAATAGTTCACTGCAATATGTGTCCTGTGTATCCTATATTCTTTTGTTTCATTGTTTTTAATGGAACCCAGAAATGGGTTGTTTTTAAGTCTGTCTGGAAAAGCATACCATATCATGGGAATTTGAGATTACACACCAAGTATAGAATCCTAACAAGAACCAAGCTTCCATTCTTCATCTCTTCCCTATCGGAAGACTCACTTGCTGTTTTGAGATGCAGCCCTGGGAAGAACGTAAGGGAGAGAAAGTTTTGTAGTGCATATTTGCCTTAACACCTACCGAATTGTCTCAATGATTTCGTGAGCAGCATCATGGTGTTTGTCCTGAAACAACAAAAAAAAAAACACAGAAAGAGGTGGCTTCAGGACGTCTAGGAAGTGACATCATCTACGTTGGCTGTCAGTACAAGAGTCATTTGCTTTAATAAACATTGTTTGCAAATGCAGAGAAAGGAAACTTAACCTTCTTCATTAAAACATTTTATCAAGAATAACAGCACAAATTCTACGCTTCCTATTTCTCCCCAATATCTGTGTGAAAAGTATTCCTTTTGGGTCTTCTATACAACAGCAGATTAACCTACTGCAATCCTATCTCTGGGCACCACAGAATGATGAAAGCTATGTGAAATACTACCAGTTGCATTTGGTATCAGTGGAGCAGAGGACCTAGTGACACTTCCAAAATGGAAGGAAGTCAATCCCTCCAAATCCATAAGCCAATTTCATTTCATTTCAGCAAGCTAAATTTTGTGGGGGAAAGGAAATCCTTGGGCTGTCAGACTCTTAAAACGCAACCACAATCACTCCAAGCACACATGGCAACATAAGACTGGTTTTTCTTTTTCTTTCTTCTTTTCCCCCAATTACTTGTATTTTATTCTTTATACTATGTATGTCGTTTGTATTTGCTGTCATGGATTGCACCAGTGGGCGAAAACCAATTTCGTTGTATTTATTTTGTACAATGACAATAAAGAGAGAGAGAGAGAGAGAGAGAGAGAGAGAGAGAGAGAGAGAGAGAGAGAGAGAGAGAGAGAGAGAATAATTTATCTTCAAATTTTGTATGCAATATGTAAAAAAATAAGTATTTCATATATAAGTATTTCATATGCAAGAGTAGAAATCAATGTGTGTCATGATATCTCTTTTGCAGTGGCTCCCAACCTTGGGCACCAGGTTCCGTAAAGAGAGGTTTTTCCGCAAACCAGAGAGGGAATGGCATTGCGCACTGTCTGTATGCCACAGATGCACAGATGGGGCTTCGCTCATATGCGCAGCCCCACTTCTGACATGCTACGGACCAGTGCCAGTCCACAGGCCTAGGGTTGGGGACCCCTGCTCTATAAAACATTCATTTTTAAAAGCAGCCAATTTCTGATTTCCAGATGCTAAAGAAAGACAGCAATTTATATTCTTCCTGGGGTCTTTTGGAGCATCTGTTTAATTGAGGAACGCAGAAATATAAATTAGTTAGATCCTTAGTCAAAATCAGCAAGATTCTTCTTGACTTCTGGGGAAAGTAGGGTGAACTGAAGATGCAGAGCCAATGACTGCAGCAAAGACCAAGGAATTGGTGGGTAGATTGGCTCCTTGGTACCTATTCAGATAAACAGAGGACAGGAAATAGCCCATATATACTTCAAACAGCTACTCCTCATGAGGAGACCACAGGATAGCAATTTTCCCTGGATTGAGCGCTGGGAGACAAAGGGATCTGCCTTCTTGCTTACGATCAAGATAGAGAGTTTTAAAGGATACTGAAATTCATGGATCACATTTCTGCTTATTAATTGGTTCTAAGCTATGGTGAGTCTACCTTCAATCTTGAATTAAAATAATAATAATCATATATTTAAAGAGACTGAAATAAATAGCAAAAAGCTAAATAAGATTTTAATCTTAGAAAGTTATACATTGACTAAGGGGTACAGGTAAAATTAAAGTATTGAACCTTTTTCATAAGATTTTGGAATTAATTCTAAAGAACAAGCAGCTTCTCATGGGAAATAGATTCTGTTTTGGTTTTTATAAGACAAAAACAAAGATAAACAATTTCAGGATTTCAAAAATTGGATACTAAGGGAATTAACATTTGTAGGTATAAGCTTATAAAATGTTGTAAAATGTTTAAAAATCAAAATATTAAAGGAGACTTTGAAGAAGGGAATCGGAAAACAGTAATCACAATATCAGCAATGTCAGTTATAATATTTTTCCACATTATTGAAGAAATAACAGATGTAAAACAAATAAAAAGAGTGATTTGGGTAATTTTTTTCCTAATGGATTTACGAAAGAGGTATGTTAGAGCATTGAGAAATTCTATGTGATGCAACAAAGAAGAAATGAAGAGAAACTAAATCCTACAAAAATATTTGAATGAACTAAAGGTCAAGCCTTTTAGAAATAACAGGAAAGAATATAAAGTTGGTTTATTTGATCAAGATTAAAACAAGATGTTATAACTTCTGGCAACCCTTTATGGACTTTCTGCTAACACCAGGACTAAAAAGATAATGTTTTATGGATTTGTTTATAGATAAGAAAAGGGATATGGAATGAAGAGATAAATGTTTGTTAATTTGGAGGAGGTGAAGTCACTAAATTTGTTTATACCATACTTTTTGGAATATAAGACACATTCCCCCTCCCCCCAAAAGAGGGTGGAAATGTTGGTGCGTCTTATACACTGAATACAGACATTTTTGGCCTCCTGAAACTCCACCCCATGCATCCACCCCACGTATTCTGTTTTCGCCAAAAACAAGGTATGCAAAGGGTTTGGGAGGGCTGCAGAGAACTCCCGGGGGGCCGGGGAGGGCAAAACGTTTTTTTGTTTTCCTCTTTGAAATCTTGGTATGTATTATTTTCTGGTGCGTCCTATAGTCCAAAAATACGGTATTTATTGTGATGACAGTTGGAAGGCACTTCTTTATATATTTCTTTCCTCTTCTATTATATTCTTACTTTTCTCTTTTTTTTTTCACTTTCTCCTCCTTACCATTTATTTTTTTCTTTAAGATTGATTTATAATAGATTTTACTATTCTAATAAAAATTCTTCATAAAAACTACATATCACAAAAAACCAATAAGATTTTTCTAAAATTCTTATGCAAAAGAATATTTTTTTACGAGTTCTTTTCATTTCAACTATTCCCTTTTTAGTAACAAATAGAAATTAACACTGGTCTCTTTACTGAATTCAAAAATATAGAAGCGACAGAATTTGATTAAGCTTTCCAAATTCCTAGTGAATTCAAGACAGTGATGGGATTAAAATGGGAATATCTTGACTCATAAGAGTCTTTTAATTAAGTGCTATATAAAAATATGAAGAAACTTAAATGTAAAAGTTTAAGAATTCGAACACACTTTAAAATATTAGAAAGTTAGAAGAGGCATTTGTTTGATAGGAAAATCTGCTTCCAAATGTTGGGTTCTTAGCCCTCTATATTTTCAGCTATTTTCAAATTTAAACCAAAAACATTTTTTTTCTGAACCAGAACAGATTTTGTACCATTATCTAAAGTACTCATGAACTGAATTCGCTATGTGGTACGCAGAACTTCATTGAACATAGAATAGAATAGAATTCTTTATTGGCCAAGTGCGATTGGACACACAAGGAATTTGTCTCAGTGTACATAAAAAGACAAGATACATTCATCAAGAAACATCTCCATTCTTTATGTTATGTAGGACATATAGCTCCTTCTGACTTTCTATTTAGATATTGTGAAAAACTCTAACAGAAGATCATGTGAATAGCTGTATACAAAGACTTTCAGATAAACTGGAACTAAGCAGCATATGATATGAGTCACATGAAAATCTCTGTGACAGTACTATAAATAGTTCTCTATCATTTTCAAAATATTAAAATAGCATTCTTTCAAAATTAGGAAATGGGTATTAAGTAAGAAATTAATACAAAATCAATGTTTTAAATAATATATTTGATTTATATTACTTTTATTTTAAATATGTAAATATTACATTTCTTATAGAATAAACAGATGAGTATAACCTAAAGATAAGGACATTGGTAATACATTTTATTTCTTAACAGAATCAGTACCCCTACAACTGAGGTAAAGGAACTTTCCGCAGAGTAAAGAGCCATTTTGATCATTTCTCAAAATCTATTAATATTATTCCTAAGAAACATTAGCATTTCAGTTTCACCTGATGAAAATAAGTTGCTCCAGTCTGCTTAGGAAACCTCACTTTTAAGACAAACCAGCAATATGTTCTTTATGGTATTCAAGTCAGAAATGGGTGAGTGGCTGAGAGCTTAATAGACAAGGAAAACTGAGGAGACTATCAAACAAACGTTTGACTTGACAAGGAGGTCATCTGGAAACCTCCCATATTGGGCAGATGTGTTATTCTTTAGTCAGCAATACCCAAGCATTTTCTTTATGTGGATCACTGCATTATTATCGACAGCTTTAAAGAGCCAATAAACGAAGGACTGGTAACATGGTACCTATCAATGCTGTAATACAATTCTCTTCCCCTGGACATATCTACACCACCACAAAATTACATTAAAAAAATATCCCAACCTAATGAGATGTTTGCGTTCCATGGGACTGTTTGGATTTAGAGGCATTTGCTTCTAAATAAACAAACAACTTTAGCTGTCTCCTTCAATTCTGGCTACATTTTAAAAAGGATTTTTTGGGACACATGACACATCAAGCATACACATCTAAACAAACAAATAAGTCTAGCAGTCTCCTCTGATTCTGGCCAAATTTTTAAAACTATTTTTAATTCTGTTTTGCCACATGTACTAGACTTCATTCATACACTACTATGGATCAAATTTTAGGAACCATTAGTTTAGGAAATGCAGAATTAGAAGCCTATCACTATAGATACACATTCATGAACTGGAATAGGGCTTAGTAACAAGATCAGCCAATGGATAGACATGGCAACAGGTCAGCCAATGGGGACTGAAACAGTATTTGCTGGAGACAGCCAGGAGCTGGGGGTGTCTTAGTTTAACTTCTGTGCTGAGAACTAAACACTAGTCTGTTGCTGGAACTTGTTCTCTACTTTGCCTGTGTTTGCTTGTATTTTACTACCATGCTGGAAGAACCACTCTTGGTATTGTATATATGTCTCATGTATTATTATGTATATAAAGAGAAGTTAATGAATCCTGCTGAATCAGTGATCTGTGTGGGTCTTCTGGATGTGATTGCTGCAACAAACTCTGATAGAAGCAACACCGGAATAACTCTCACAATGCAATCTCCTTTTCTATGTGATCACCCCGTCTCTCTCTCTCTCTAAGCCTAAGACTAGGTGCCTTGTGCCTCTCTTAAACTGCAACTCCCAGCAGCCAGTGCTATGGGGCACCGGAAGCTGTGGTTCAGCAAAGTCTGGAGGGACACAGCATACCCTCACCGGATGCTTTCCTGCAATAAGTATTTTGTTGAATGCAGTTCGTTTTTTAAAGCTTCGTACATCAAAAATGCTGATGGGCTGACATATATTTTGGCCTATTGGGACAGATGTATAATACCAAGAGCTCTGACAACGCCTTAGTTTATTATTAGAATCAGACTTTTTAATTGCTCCAATTTAAATCAATCCATCCTATCTTCAAACTTTGGTTAAGCAAAACTTTGGAAGCATAGACTCTGTACCAAGGTCACTTTCAAAGGTTCTAGCAGAACAGTGGTGGACTCCGGATCCCGTTCCAACTAATATGGTTGGAATGGACCCGGCATCATCCACATGGACACATGTGGCGTGCGTATGCATTGTACCTGCCAGCAATGCCTTCGCAAGCCTCCACGATGCTCCAGCTGCTCAGCAGAGCATTGTGCAGGTTCTGTATGCACCATGCACCATGCGTGTGCGCGGAAGCGCCAAAGGCTTTAAAGGGCTGGTAAGGAGCTCGGGTGGGCGGTTGGGCTCTCTGGAGCACCATACCATAACGGTACCCGGTGTTCCGGGCAGGCTCCGGTATGCCCGTACCCGGGCATACCGCCTGCAACCCACCACTGTAGCTGACAATATTCATATACTACTAGCTATACACGGCCACGCGTTGCTGTGGCCCAGTCTGGTTAAATGGCCAACCAATCTGTGTGTAGATCTACACCTGCACACATACACCCAACCACCATATAAGCCCCAACCTACCTACCTACTGTATTTCTCTCTCTCTCTCTCTCTCTGTCTATCCCTCTACCTACCTACCTACTGTATTTCTTTCTTTCTCCCTCTACCTACCCTACCTATTGTATTTCCCCCTCTATCCCTCTACCTACCTACCTACCTACCTACCTACCTACCTACCTACTATATTTCTCCCTCTCTATCTATCCCCCTATCTACCTACCTGCCTACCTACTGTATTTCTCCCCCTCTGTCTATCCTTCTACCTACCTACCTACCTACCTACCTACCTACCTACCTACTGTATTTCTTTCTTTTTCCCTCTATCTACCTACCTACCTACTGTATTTCCCCCCTCTATCCCTCTACCTACCTACCTACTGTATTTCTCCCTCTCTGTCTATCCCTCTACCTACCTACCTACTGTATTTCTTTCTTTTTCCCCTCTATCTACCTACCTACTGTATTTCCCCCCCTCTATCCCTCTACCTACCTACCTACCGTATTTCTCTCTATCTATACACCTACCTACCTACCTACGGTATTTCTGCCTCTCTGTCTATCCTTCTACCTACCTACCTATTGTATTTCTTGCTTTCTCCCTCCACCTACCTACCTACCTACCTACCTACCTACTACCTACCTACCTACCGTATTTCTCCCTCTCTATCTATCCCCCTATCCACCTACCTGCCTACCTACTGTATTTCTCCCTCTCTGTCTATCCCTCTATCTACCTATCTACTGTATTTCTCCCTATCTATCTATCCATCCCCCCTACCTATGTACCTACCTACCTACCTACTATATTTCTTCCTTTCTCCCTCTACCTACTTACCTACCTACCTACCTACCTACCTACCTACTGTCTCTTTCTTTTTCTTTCTTTCTTTCTTTCTTTCTTTCTTTCTTTCTTTCTTTCTTTCTTTCTTTCTTTCTTTCTTTCTTTCCACCTACCTACCTACCTACCTACCTACATACCGACCTTATTTCTGCTCTCTATCTATCCTTTGGGGGTCATCTAGTCCAACTCCCTGCTAGGCAGGAAGCCCTATACCCATGATGGCGAACCTATGGCACGGGTGCCACAGGTGGCACACGGAACCATTTCTTAGGCCACTCGAGGCATTGCCCTGTCAGCTTCAGTTTGTATGTGTGCCCTGGCCAGCTGATTTAGGCCTTCTTTTGAGGCCATTTTTTGCCTTCTGGAGGTGGGGGAAGGCTGTTTTCACCCTCCCCAGGCTCCTATAAACCATCTGGAGCCTGGGGATGACGTAAAAAGCATGCCAAATGCAGGGGGTCTTGCACATAGCATTATGGATGTGACACACCTGTGCACATCGCCCCTGCACTCCCCCTGCTATTGGCACGTGAGCCAAAAAAGGTTAGCCATCACTGCCCTATACCATTTCAGACTAATGGCTATCCAACATCTTCTTGAAGACTTCCAGTGTTGGGGCATTCACAACTTCTGGAGGCAAGTTGTTCCACTGATTAATTGTTCTAACTGTCAGGAAATTTCTCCTCAGTTCTAAGTTGCTTCTCTCCTTGATTAGTTTCCACCCATTGCTTCTTGTTCTGCCCTCAGGTGCTTTGGAGAATAGCTTTACTCCCTGTTCTTTATGGCAACCTCTGAGATATTGGAAGGCTGCTATGCTGTCTCCCCGTCCCTCTTTTATTAAACTGTATTTCTCCCTGTCTCTCTATTCCCCTATCTACCTACCTACTGTAATACAATAATACAATAGCAGAGTTGGAAGGGACCTTGGAGGTCATCTAGTCCAACCCCGCTGCTCAAGCAGGAGACCCTATGCCGTTTCAGACAAATGGTTTTCCAGTCTCTTCTCTCTTCAATGTTGGGGCATCCATAACTTCTGGTGGCAAGATGTTCCACTGGTTAATAGTTCTCACTGCCAGGAAATTTGCCCTCAGTTCTAAGTTGTTTCTCTCCTGGATTAGTTTCCACCCATTGCTTCTTGTTCTGCCCCCAGGTGCCTTGGTGAATAGCTTGACTCCCTCTTCTTTGGGGCAACCCCTGAGATATTGGAAGGCTGCTATCATGTCTTCCCTAGTCCCTCTTTTATTAAACTGTATTTCTCCCTGTCTCTCTATTCCCCTATCTACTGTAATACAATACTACAATAGCAGAGTTGGAAGGGACCTTGGAGGTCATCTAGTCCAACCCCGCTGCTCAAGCAGGAGACCCTATGCCGTTTCAGACAAATGGTTTTCCAGTCTCTTCTCTCTTCAATGTTGGGGCATCCATAACTTCTGGTGGCAAGATGTTCCACTGGTTAATAGTTCTCACTGCCAGGAAATTTGCCCTCAGTTCTAGGTTGCTTCTCTCCTTGATTAGTTTCCACCCATTGCTTCTTGTTCTGCCCCCAGGTGCCTTGGTGAATAGCTTGACTCCCTCTTCTTTGGGGCAACCCCTGAGATATTGGAAGGCTGCTATCATGTCTTTCCTAGTCCTTCTTTTCATTAAACTGTATTTGCTGTCAGATGGGTGATTCTTTGTAACAGTTTGGTTCAGTTGGTATTAAACAGTTTAAAGCAGCTGCCTGCCTCCTTTTTTTTTTACCTCAGAGAACAGTCCTGAGCAGAATTTCTCCCCCCCCCCTCTATGGGCCACCTGGGAGTTTGCTATCCTCTGTGCCTTTTTGGCCCCAAGAGGCCGCCGTATGAGGCTTTTCCAACACTGGCAGTTGAAAAGCAGTTTGATGGGCGTGGCTACAGGGATGTTAAATCACATTTCAGTGAGTACATTTTTTTGTGTGTCATTTGTACACAACACACGTGTGCTAGGCACAAAATGATTTGGTATTCTATTATCCGAAGTGCTTCGCTACGTTGTGTGAAAGTTTCGTTTAAATCGGTCCGGTACTTTTTGAGATTAGTGGATTCGTACAAACTATTTTACATTTTTATTTATATAGATTAAAATTCCGATTCCTGTAATCCTTAACTGGGCAAAATGGTGTACCATGGAGGAAAAGCTTTTGATCCAAGGTACCTCAAACTAGCTAACTGTCTAAAACACAAGACTTAGGTCTCCAATGGAAATGAAATTTGGCAAATTTTATAAAATGTTTTATGACATAAAATTATGATAAAACAATTTATGAGCCCTGGTGGCAAAGTGGTTAGAATGCAGTATTGCAGAATAACTGTGTCCACAGACAGGAAGTCTGATCCTGACCGGCTCAAGCCTTCCATCCTTCCAAGGTCAGTAAAATGAGGACCCAGGTTGTTGGGGGTAATACTGTATGCTGACGTTGTAAATCATCCAAAGAGTGCTGTAAAGCAGAATGGGTGATATATAGGTAGTCCTTGATTTACAGCCACAATTGAGCCCAAAACAAGAAAGCTGTTAAGGGCATTTTGGCCCATTTTATGACCTTTTGTTGTCACAGTTGTTAAATTAATCCCTGCAGTTGTTAAGTTAGTCACCTGGTTGTTAAGTGAATCTGGCTTCCCCATTGACTTTGCTTGTCAGAAAGTCGCAAAAGGGGATTACATGACCCCAGGATACCGTCATAAATGAATCAGTTGCCAAAGCATTTGAATTTTTATCATGTGATCAAGGAGATGCTGCAACAGTCATGTGGAAAATGGTCATAACTCAGTTTTTTCAGTGATGTTGTAACTTAGAACGTCACTAAATGAACTGCTGTAAGTCAAGGATGACCTGCATAAGTTTCCTGCTATTTCTATTTATATGATATAATATAAAATGTCATACAACATTTCCTGTGCCAATGTTTGACTATGCTATACAGTTCAACCTGGGCTATTTTCAAGGGAGATGTTATCTCTGAATGTATCCCAGTTTTTCCAGTAAAGGCAATAGATTAGATTAGAAACTCTATCATTATTAAAGTCAATGAGGAATCTGATAAGAAAATATGTGTGAAAGAGTGACCCAAAAGGTCATGGGCTGGTTTAAAAATATAATAAATAAAATAGCTAGGCCCTTTTATTATTTAAATACTCAATATTACAGACAGTCCTCACCTACCAACGGCTTCATTTAGGAATGGTCTGAAATTACAACAATGTAAAAGAAAAAGCTGTGTGCCCAATCCTCACATTTACGACCATTGCAGCATCTTGCAATCGCATAATTGCCATTCGGACACTTCGCAATTGGCTTGCAACAAGCAGTTAACAAAGAAGGTGGAAGTAAAATCGTAAGTCATGGGCACATGATGTTTCATTAAGCAACCACAGTGCTTGAATTTTAAGAACCAAGAAGCAAGTTCTAAGTCCTTTGAGTCATGCAAAGATTTTGCCAGGTCTAACTGTGGTCTCATAAAGGACTATCTATTTCGCTCAAGATAGTATTATGGAACACATATGATCGAAATTTATCATTCCCAGTTAATAATCAGCCAACTAGAAATAAGTATCTCCTGGATGCTGAAAATCTTGGTTATCCCTCCACAGCCCTCTTTTCACCCAACCCATGAACTGTAAAATCACTACTAAAGAGTGCTGGCTCACACATGTATGCCTCAGAACCATTCAAATAATATAGTGCTTTACAAAGAATTTTTGAAGTATAGCCTGAAGTTGATAAAAGTTCAATGTTGATAAAAGTCCAATGTGTTGGGCCTTATTACTGTCCTTCATTGCTGTCCATCATCAATTCTCTCCTTCTGCTAGAGCTTTTAGATAAAAACAAAATCTTAAGTAATTATCTTTCTCTTTTATTATTTCCTAACTGAAGAACCTGCAATATTTTCTGAGGAAATCATGAAACATCCTAGGGAAATAGAGTTTATGGCATACCTTGAGAATAGCCTGATTTCCAGCCAATTATTGCTATTCTATCCCTGTTTATGCAGCCTAGAACTGTGTTGGCTTTTTTGGCACTGCTGCACCCGGCTGGCTCATATTTAAATGGTTGTCCACTAGGACTCCAAGATCCCTCTCACAGTTGCTGCTATTGAACAAGGTACCACCTATACCGTACCTGTGCATTTTGTTTTTCTTGGCTAAATGTAGAACCTTAATTCACTCAAAAGCTTTTTTCTTTTCTATTCTCAGTGGAAGAAATATATACTGTCCTAGAAGACATTCAGTGAAATAGCCTTTTAACCTCTGCAATTATAGAGAACCTAAATAATCACTAAATGAGAGGGTTTCACAAGTGGCCAAAAACCAAGTAACCCCTCTTCTATTTCACATGCAGATGTTTTGAATGCCAGAGGTCAACTTCAGAAAATATTTTCTGAGTCATTGAGGGGGGTGGGGGAAGTTAATCATCCCTGTAAGAATCATCTTACTCTGATTTTAACAAAAAATACTTCTGATTCATCAGAAAAACCCTCCACATCCCTTTTCAGGAAACCTGAAGGTGGGAGGCAGAGTCACACACGCTTCACTGTGACATAAAAGCCGGTGGGAGGATTGCATCTGGAACACCAAGACACCCTTCTCCCACAGCCTTAATTAGCTTTGCAAGGGAATACACATCTCACATCCTCCTCCCAAGCTCTTAACAACCAAAATCGTGACACCAGCAGCCTTTCCCTCTATCAGCTAAGCAATTATGCAAATATTACAGTCTCTAGCAGTCCCCGGTTTTTATCACTGTGATGCACATGTAGCCTATCCAATAAACTCTGGATATATGTAGAGTCATAAATTGGCTTTATAAACTTTTTTCTTAAGAAACTCCCAACCGTTACTCATCATTCCAACCCAAGATGAATTCTAAGAAAATGAGAGAAGCAGAAGAGAAAACCAGTGTTGGGCTACCACAGGGAGAATTTTGTTCATGCAGCCATGAAAATCAACTAGACTAAACTTCCTCTCTTAAACTATGCTACTTCACAAGGAAAGGGGAGATGGGAGAAAAGGGATCTATTCACTGTCACGAGCTTTTTCAAAGAAGAACGAAGCACAATTATAATAAAACAGCTTAGCTCCGTGATGGCGAACCTATGGCACACATGGCACAGGTGGCACGCGCTGCCAGCTCCGGTGCACATGCGAGTGCTGGCCAGCTGATTTCCGGCCTTCCGGAGGGTCAGGGGAGACCGTTTCTGCCCTCCCAAGGCTTCAGGAAAGCCTCCGGAGCCTGTGGAGGGCGAAAAACAGGCCCAACAGGCCAACGAGAAATTCAGAAATGATTCAATGGGGTGCATTGTATTCTGGGTGTGGGCACGCGCGCATGCGCAATAGTGCACTCACACACAATTTTGGCACGCCTTTAAAAAAAGGTTCGCCATCACTGGCTTAGCTAGTTGGCTATTCTGGATATAACTAGTGGTCAAAAGTATTGATATTCCTTCCTTAGCCACTGGATAAAATACTGAATTTCTAACAGGCATTGCCAATATAACTATCTATATAATCTCCTATGAATCTGGAACCTGACATAATCCAATATACAAACAAAACCCTTCCTGGTAACTTAGTAGCAGAATGCCTGCTAGGCAAGCAAAGGTCCAAAGTTTAATATGCTGCTTTTCTGTTTTATAGATCTTGCATTAGCAGAGCTGGTAGAAACTTTTCAGTGATCTAGGAGATATGGCTAGAGTCCATCGCGATTAAGAGAAATAGCCTGCCACATTGCTTAAAACAAAACAAAACTGGAAGATCTGTATTATGTCTTGTTCAATCTTAGGTACAAATGGGATGATAAGTGCTAACACTTAGGCTCCATCTTGCAAAGAGGCTGTTATCAGGAACTGCTTTTATGGCAATGCAAACACACACACACACACACAAGTAAGATAGGATCATGTATGAGGAAGAAATTTCTTCTCCAGGCTCCTGAGGTTTTGTGTTGCCAAAAAAAATTTCAAACCTGGCCTTTTCCATGGAACACTCTCGTCACCTGCCACATATAACACAGGCAATTCCCCCTTGGCTGCCTGCAGAACCAAGAAGAACTAGAGCAGTGAAACTAAGAGGCCTTTTGTTGACGTCAGAGAGAGCTACGCTCCAAAACCACAGCAGACCCCCATCTTTCCCCTGGATGCCAAATAGCTTCTACACCAGAGGGGGAGAAGGAGGGGAGGGGGGGGGGGAGAAAGAAAAATAAAGCCTTCATTTGACTACAGTACAATTTTCCTCTAGTTCCTCTGGTTTCCAAGATTATTTCCCGCCAAAAGAAAGATTTTGCACATTTCTGCTGCAATGACTTTGCCTTGCTCTCTATTTCTGCAGCCGTTTCAGTGCAATTTGGAAAAGGAGGGGGGAAAGGCGGCCAAATGCTGGGAGTTTTGACATTTGGAAAGGAAATGCTTCTTGACACAATTTTGAGGAACTCCCTGTCATGAGATATTATGATGACAAAGGAGTCAGGTTTGAAAATGAATTAGGTAGACAAAATGAGAGCCCAACTCACAGGGTTGTTGTGGGGAAAATAGGGGGAGAAAGGAGTATATTTGCTGCCTTCAGTTATTTATAATAATAAAAGCAGGGTAGAAAGAAAGAAAATAAGTAAAATAAATAAACATGGAGGACTATTTAAGCTAGTAATGATTAGCCAAAATCAATAAGCAGGTATGTCAGTTACGTAGGTGGTGGACTTGTGAATTTTTCAAGGATATCTAGGTTGCCAATTGTTGGAAACCAGATGCGCTGATTCAGCAGAGATCTTACAGATTTATTTAGTGATCATAAAGACAGCCAGGATTGGACAATCACAATAGACTACTTCACATTGCTACAACCACAACAACAACAAAAACAGATTCTGAAATGTGTCAGGGTAATAGTCATAACAGAAGTATCAGATTCCAATTAAAGATTCTAAGAAAAGAACTGTCACAGTCAAGACTTGAGAGTCCAATAAAATAAGTGCTCTGTCCTTAACACATTGCTACAACAACGTCCATAAGAGCTTGAGTTAGACTTACACACTGAATGCACTCCATTCATTAGTAGGAACTATTTTGTGGGGAAACCAGTCAAACCAATTGCAGATAGTTGCCACAGAGCAACCGAAGCATATTAACTCCCGGGGGGAAACTTATGGCAGGCACCACAGCACAGCAGACATTTTACAGCTCATACTTTTAGTGAATCAAGGGAGAATAAACTTCTGAAATGCTTGCATTCATTTGTTCCTAGGATGCAATGGATAGAAAAATATAGTCCTCTAGTTATCACTAACCTACTATAATGTTAAGCACAGTGAGGAGGCTTCTAGATCAGACAAACCCACTGGCCTGATCTATTAGAGATGAAGGAAAAAGCTTCTGTGCACCAGACCATATTCTATTTTGCCTAGCTAGTGGATTTTGTCTTTTCTGACTAGTAACAGCTTTACAACAAAAAAGAGTTCCTTTTTTATTAACTACTTTCTGATCCTTTTAATTGGACTTTCTTCACCACATTGCACTGAGCAATGGGTCTTCACCTCATGCTTAGAAAAGTATATCCTTGTATTTTCCTTTAATATATGTTGTTCTAGCTTTGGAAAAAGAAAATCAAAATTTCAAACATTAGCAACAGTAGTAAAACACTAATGTACAGAAAGAAAGCAATGTTTTGTAATGATCACACCTTAAGCAAAATATGCTCTGAGGAAATGATTCCAGTGCTCAATAAAGATTCTAATGTACTACATGCCTATTAAGATCTGCAGAGCTTAATAGCAGTTACTCCCATGTATATTTATTTAGGAGTATAGGCAAGGTGGATAGCAATTACTGTAGGCTTTATACTGAAATTAAAAGTACAGTAAAAAAAAACCCTCATCTGTTATGGGTGCACCTCTCTCTCCCTCTCTCTCTAGAGGGAGGGAGGGAGGGAGGGAGAGAAATGGAGCTGCCCAAGCAGGAAAGGCCACATGAACAAATGCAGGCTCCATAGCCTCTGGGAATGGCAGTCAAAAATAGCTCATCCTTCTGAATAAGCAGTAAGTTTTAGAAACCAGATAACTAAGGACCCAAGATGACATAAGGCCAATGATAGCACATTTTATTCATCTTTCCACACACAAAAAATCCTATTCTAATTCCTCACGTCATCTGATGAAATGCAGTAGAAATATCCACACCATGTGACTTTCCGGCAGCTCAAGTTCAGGTCACTGAAATTCAACAGCAAAATACCTCATTTAGGGCAGCAGCGTGGCTTTCGCTCAACTTTGAACCTGGGTAGCTCTTTGGTTGAAAATGGAAACACGTATGGAAGCAGTATGTTTCCCATTCCTACTCTTAAACCCTCCCCAAGGTAAAAATCGGGCTGAACATTTTCAGCCCACCTCTTCCAGTGATGCCTCAGGTAAGTCATTTTTGACCAGCTGGTAGGCAGAAAAGCTATGGTCCCTCCCCTGATCCAAAAAAAGATGCCCAGTTCTAATCTGCATCAGTCAAATTCAATACATTGTACACTCTACCTCAGTGTTTCAGTGTCCCAGAATTCTGGGAGTTGAAGTCCAGACATCTTCAAGTTGACAAGGTTGAGAAACATTGCCCTACCTCCTTTACGCTGTGAAATATGGAATACAAATGGAGAAATGCCACACAGTGCAAGAATAGCCAAACAGTTCCATGCCAATTTTTTTTAATACCTATACTCCCATTCTTTAACAAGAATGCAATTCCCCACCCCTGCTAAGACAGCAAACACATGGTATGGCAAGTATGTGAAGATTTACACACACTCTCTCTCTCTCTCTCTCTCTCTCTCTCTCTCTCTCTCTCTCTGACACCCCCACAAACATATTCTGTATTCATAACTGTCATTTCCCAGGGCCACATCATTACAAAACACAATGATTCATTAGAAAAGGTTAGCCAAAATTTGTGAAATGTGTAAAATATTATGCAGCTAAGGCATTACAAAAATAAAATGAAGCGTCATCACTGATGTGTGCAGTAACCAAATATGGCCTGCAACTATAGAATTCAGTAGAATGTGTGCAATTATCACTAAATAGAGGAAAGGGAAATTTGCAAAGAATTCTTTATTTAGGTTTCAGTTCTATCTTCCTCCTCCCACCACTGTTTCATTTCCTTTTTAAAACAGAGGAAAATGAAACATATTCCTCATTCAGTACATTCAGAAAGTTAACTTTACAGATTCTTCTATGTTTCAATTCCAAAAATGTACACCTGAAGAAAGGAAGTAAAGGGGAAGCTAATTACTATTCCAATTATTTTATTTAGTTACAATCAATCTTCTACCTCCTCAGAACTCTGTTACCTAGAGTAGAAATAATGTCCTAGTCTTTATACAAACATTCTACTTCATACAGACACAGTCATTCCAAATTACAACCCTTCTTATGTGGTATTAAACCCACAGTCTGGTTATTTAAAGTGCTTAGAAAAAGAAAAGAGAAAAAGAGATAAAATTTTAATCAATAGTAATTCAACATGAAAATATAAAACATGAGACTGTTGAGCAGGGCTACAGATAGAGATTATGGAGTGTAGAAAAGACAGGGAGGGTGGAACAGAATGGAACAAATATTGTTTGGGTGTGGACAGGGAGTATCTGCAAGTAATGAGTCACCCACAACAGGAAAAGTAGGATTATTTTAAAATGGCTGGCCTGGGATGTAAGGAATGTTTGCAAGTTTTTTGTTTTTTTTAGTGACAGGGTGGGGAATACCAAAGAGTTGGCAGAGAACCAAGAAAGCAACAACACAGTGTCCTGAGGGAGGCCAGCTATCTGTGGGTCAATTGAGGATTTGGGGGCTAAAGCAAATTCCAGAGTTTGACAGGCAACAGTTGAATTGTAAGGAGGACACCCCTTCTCTGAAGATAGATTATCACAATAGCAGCGAGAATAAAAGAATAAAATAAGTCCCAAGGCAATGGAAAAGCTACATTGAATGTAGGCAGCTGTCCATCAGGAATGCAGCTCTTTCTGCATACCATAAGCCTGAATTCATCAAGACATTGAGTTAAGACTAGATGACCTTTAAAGTTGATTCCAACTTTACAATACAACAATTAACAAACAAGAAATAAAGACTGCAAAAGTGGCATCAAGAACACAGAATATATAAAATACAGTACTTTCAGCAGAATGTAAGAGATAGTTTGCAAGAATAGAGCAAAGTTTCATCAAATCCATCAACCTATTTTCCACAGTGGCTGTTTGTCACACACAGTCTTGATTAATTGAACTACAGTATTAAAGGTTAAATAAATTCTATTTCCTAAATTCCCATCACATACACGGCAGAGTTCACACAACACATTTAAATGTCATATGTAATCTGAATGCAATCAGTAGTTTTGATAAAATGTTTTCAATAATTCTAAAGAGCCTCCCTCATAATTGCATCCAAAAATTGACATTCAAGAAATCAGCTACCTTTAATACAGTTTATCTTTTGAACTCCTTGATAAGGATAAACATGCTTATTCTACATTGTCTAATTTCTTTGTAAAAGTATGTACATTAGAAGCTATTGCATACAGATTGTGATAGCAAACTGTAAAAACCATTATAAATGTGTTAAGAATGAAAGGAAGTTTTTACTAAGGTGATCAATCAAAAGGAAAACCTAAAGTCTGAGAAAGGAAAGTAGAAGAGAAAACAGTACATTTTCAGAACACATACTGTACTGGCATTAAAAAAAATTGGCAGCAATGTAACTAGAGGACAACTCCAAATATATCTGGTTTAGAAGACGGTTGAGAACTTAGGTTTTGAGGAGGTCAAGCCAGGACGAGTGCCTGGGAGAAAAAAGTCTGGGAGAATGAGAAAAGATGGTGCAGATAGATGAGGAGAAAATATCAAAGGTGAAATTTTGTGATTATTTTCTCCTTCCTTGGAAATAAAGGAAACAAGAAAGGAGAGAACAAGGGTTCCCTCAAGCACTCCTCAGTTTTTCTATCACATGCAATCAGGTCTCCCCCATTTCCTATGCCTTACATAACAGACTCAAACCAGGGGGGGTCTTTGCACCTATTGCTCTATAATCAATGTTACTAAATGTCCTCAGCCCAAAAATACCCTTTCCATTTTCCGTTTAGCAGGCATTCAAAAGGCAATTTTCACGGGCTCGATTCCCTCCATATAATCTTAAATGAAAACCTGGGCGAAGTGACACCAAACAGCTGCCTGTCAATCCTCCCCAACTCCGTTTTCCTAAGGTACCTCGCTACAATGACAGCACATTATTTCGCTCTCCCCTCCACACACAACACTCTCGTGGTTCTTTTTCCACGAGGCTACCTCACACCCGATTTCGGTTCAGTTCAGCCTCCCAGTTCCCCTCGTCCCCCCACTTCCCCAAAAATATAATAATTTAAAAATAAACCCTTGCGATTCCCACTCGGCTCCTTTCCCAAACTTTTCTCCCCCTTTATTTCTAATCACTCCCAGCAGACGTGCCATCCATGACACCTAATAACCGTACCCGAATTTTTCCTTTGCATTCTCCCCCCTTTTTCAGGTTAATTTCCTCTTCCAAATTCCTTTTTACTTTACTAAAATCTCTCTCTCTCTCTCTCTCTCTCTCAAAAAGGGCACTTCTCTTTCTCATTTCCAGTGCCCATAAAAGTAAACCCTCCTGGGACTCCCTGCTCCTTCGGAAGACACCCCCCCCCCCAATATTCCCGTGACACCCCGATCCCCTTCATCTCCTCCCCACCGGGGCGCCCAAGGGCGACTCTCTCCTTCTCCCGCACACTCACATAAACGGGCAGGGGCCAGGGGTAGACGGCCGGCTCCGCTCCCACTGGCGACTTCAGCCTGAGCTCCAACCTCTCGCCCATGCTGGCAGCGGAAGAGAGCGAGCAGAGAAGAGCCTCAGTGAGAGGATAGGTCAGCTCGGGGCGGCCAAATGGAGCAAGTGGCGGCGGACCCGCACCATGCTAGAGCGGCGGGGCGGCGGAGAGCGAAACGGCGGCGGCGGCGGCTGAGGAGGACCAGCCCGCGAGCGAGCGGCCGCTCCTTCCCTTCACGCGCTCTCTCTTCTCTATTGTCGCTCGCGCCGGGCCGGGCTTTTCGTCAGCAATAGCAGCAGCAGCAGCAGCAGCCGCGCCGCCGCCATTTTGGGCCGCCCCCGCCGGCGTCAAAAGCCAGGGGCCGCCCAGTGGAGGTGGTGGTAATGATGAGGGCGATGACGGTTAACAGCGAGAAGGGAGAGGGAGGGCAATTATAATTTTTTTTTAAAGAAAAGAAAAAGAGTTCTAAAAAAAACCCGTGCGGGCGGAGAACGTCAACCCAAAATGTGCAGCTTTTATTGCTCGTCTTACGTCCTTCACTCCACCGCTCTCGAAGAAAAAAATTATAGCTTCACGTAGAGAGGCGGAGGGGACGGGGGGGGGGAGCCGACGTCGTGCGCGACGAGGGGCGGGGGTGAGGGAGGAGATTGGCGCGCACGCACTCGAGCTCCTTAAGGGTACGCACGCACGTCCCAGATGTAAGTGAATTATTCGAAAGAAGCCTGGGCGAAGGGAAGGGAGGGGGGAGAGTAGGAGGGGCGCGCGCGCAGAACTCAGACGAAGGGGTGCGCGGCGCCAAGATAAAAGGAAGGGCGGCCGCCTTCGTCCTACCTCACGTTCTGTTCTCCCAACACCCCCTCCCCGTTCCTCACACATATACGTTCGCTTCCCCCCCTCCCCATCCAGGCTTTTGGTGTTTGTTTGTTTCCCCTGTTTGTTTCCCCTCCCCCCCTGTGTACACTAAGGAGGAGTCTCGATTTAAAAAAAAAAAAAAAAAGCGCGAGTGTCGGGAGTGATTTTTTTTTTTTTAAATAAATATTTAAAAAAAGCGGGCCCGGATCTGTGTCCGCCTTTGGCCAGAGCGCGCGCGCGCGCCTCCTTGTCCTCACTTGCCCTCAGTGGAGGCCCCGACTGCGGCGGCGGCCGCGCGTTCGCGCTTCCTCCGCCTCCTCGAGCCCCCCCTCCCTCCGTCCCATTTCGTGTCTCTCGGCGCGCGAACGCCGCCTCCTCACGATGCTTCTCCCGCCCTCCGCCCGCCCCCCCCCCCACCGACAACGCATGAGGCGCACGAAGAAAATAGTAACGGTCACGCTGAAATCTCAATGAGCCCCTCTAATCGTTACAGTCGTGTTTTCAACCCCCACACACCACAGCACACACACATATTCACACACACAAAGCGATTCCCTGGGCAATCCTCCTCGCGCGGGAAGTCACGACGCGCACGTCACATTTTCCTCAGGTATGTATCCGACTTATAAATAGTAGACACACGCAACGCAGACTTATGTTCACACGTAGAAAAGGGGGATGAGGGGAGGGAGAGACATGGAAAAGATGACAAGGCAAGCCTGGAAAGGTTTGACTCCCTGCCTTCATTAAGCCCAATCTACCTCTGAATGAAGGCGGATGCTTTTCCAGATGGAGAGGTTTCCTGTTTTTGGCTCATTTGGCTGGGTCTTGTCTCAAAATTGCCCTGTTGCTGTCAGCCTCCCCCACCCACCCCGCGCCGCCACAGAGATAATGCTTATGCTGTGTGCTTATGCTGAGGGGTAGCAGGGGCATAAAGGCAGTTGGATCCCTCTCTTTCCTCCTGGAAAATGACGGCCTAGTGTATATTACACGTATTTAAAAACACTAAAAGGGGAATAAAAAGAGCACACGTGAAGTCATGGTTCAAGTCTTTATTTCCGCTGGAAATCTGCTTTCGACTTTGAGGTTAAAATACCAAATAATTCTTCATGATTACTGGCAGCTGCTGGGGGCATCCTCAGAAAAGTCCAGGTAATGCATATATTTGGGGGCGTGGGGGATACCAATTAAACTATCTGAGTAGGCAGTTGTGAGGATAAATGTTGAGGTTAGGGGGAGAAAAGCATTTTTGCTACCCTGTGATTCTTGGAGGAAAGGTAGGCAAAGCAATTCTTCTATTAAGCAACCCTCCATGGCAACTATTACTTAGAGATGGACTGAATCTGAACATGGAGTTTCCATCAAAGTGTACAATCAAAGAAATTGTCAAACTAAATAAGGTTAGAGGTCCATGTAGCCTTCAAAAGAAGACAAAAACAGCAGTTCTATTTTGTTTCTCCTAAATAATTTGTAAAAAAAAAAAAGACAATGAAAATACAGAAGTGTTTCCTACCTGTAGATGTGTGGATTTAGCTAATTACATTTGTCTTCCCCTCCTCCATTTTTAGTTATTTAAACTAGTGGTCATTGTTTCTTTTTTCTGCATCTCAGTGTGAATTAATGTGACTATCCTGGAAGCAGAAAAGTGTACATGTAGGAATAAAAATATATTTGTATACCAAGAATCTAAAAACAAGTGCTATTCTGCAGTGTTTTCCACATCAGTGGTACCCTATCCACCTTGCTCAAGAGACATAACATCAGAACTAAGCACAGGATTACAGCTTTCCATCTATCTGTTGCTTTTGTTTACTGCTTTCTGGTTAGTAAATTTGAGATTCCATGGCACATTGCAAAGGGAAATGGGGATGCTTGGAACGTGCAGGCAGATGCTCCCTGCAGCTGTTGGAACAGAACATTTGAAAGGAGACGTCATTGAAAAGCTGTTCAAACTGTGTCAGCGTTTCTTGCTGATACGGAGTGAAGCATATCTATTCAGTCCCTCTAGCATCTGCTCAAGGACAATTCCAAAGAGTTCTCCTATGTTCAAGATCACAACTATTTCTGCACATGAATGTGAATTTAAATAAACCAACCTTTATTGTTGCATGTCTAAACAAAGTATAGCTGGCACTGAAGACATTTCCTTTTCAGCAAAATTTATCAGTGCTCTCAAAATTCGAGTCTTACATTTCAAAGGTTTTCCACTTTTGCTTTTGAAACATACATCAGGCAATAAATATTACCATACCCTCTCTTTCCTATTCCCTCTACATCTTTTTATTCATGGCAGTATTATAGTTTTAAATAGTTCTATGGCTATATGAAGTTGTTTTACATCAGTTTAATATTACTGAAATTAAATGCATTTCCTCCAAAATTCAAAGTAGTATACCAACTCCCACTCTTTTATCTTCAAATGTTTCTATGAGATATAACAGCTTCAACAAAATTAAACTGTTTCAGATTTCTGGTATTCACTGAATTAGGAAAATATGGGTGCCCCTGACGCCAGATTCTTAAGACTCAGTTAATTCCCCCTTGATAATAAAATGACTCTAAAAGTTTATTAATTTAGCTAAAGATACATATAATGTCTTTGGCTCAAGGTAGTCACCAAAATTGGTGCTCTCCACATCTGTTGGAACTGAAGCAACTCCCATAACTTTCAGTCAGTATTATGTCTTAGCAGATTTCAAAATGGCATAAAGATTTTGCTCTCTACACTATTTAGCTTTACATACCTAAGAAGCAGTTTGATTGAATGATAGAATTGGCATTATTTTAGCCTACCTTTACAGGTATAAACAAGAAATTAGGTTAATTCTGTAAATTATGGTTCAGTTAACCATGGTTCAGTTAACCATGGTTATTGCATTATCCCCAGACAACTAGTATAATGGAACTTACTGTAAGATTGGATTCAAACAATATATTTCATCAAAATTAAAATATCATTAAGGCTTAACCCACCATATCTGAGGCATTGTCCATATTATACAAAACACTGTTAATCCATTTGTTTATTGCTTTCCTAATGTCAAAAGTATACCTTGGAAATATTCCATATCTAGAGCTTTATTTTCTTTCATTCAGTCATGTCTGATTATCAGAGACTGCCTAGGCAAGTCTCTGAAACTTTCTTGGCAAGATTTCTCAGAAATTATTTGCCATTGCATCCTTCATAGGACTCAAAATGACTAGCCCAGGGTTACCCTAGCTGGCTTTGTGCCTAAGGTGGAATTATAACTCTTAGTTTCTAGGCTGATGCCTTAACCATTACACCAAATTGGCTTTCTGTAGAACAGTGAAGTCAAAATGTGGAACAATCATCATTTGAGTATAAGGAAATAAAAATTTGAAGGGTTCAAACATTAATCTTAAACTTTAGTTTCTATAAATCCAAGATGATAAGATAACTAGCTCCTTTCCATTATTAGGTATTCAACATTAAATATAAACTGCAGACAGTCATTATTAAAAATATATTCTGGGCTGTAAGACTTTGACAGTAATGAATAGATTTGGTGTTGGGCGACAACACTTTTTTCAGTCCAAATCTTTTTCTTGATACACAAAATAGGTCAATGGATTTTGGTGTTTCCCTAGCACAGCTGATTGGCTAGAGCTAGTTTAACAGGGTATTTTTGTTGTGTACATCTAAGCAATAAGCTTTTTTCAACAAACCATGGCTTAATTGTTTCATGAACTAATCCAGTAGAACAATCTTTTCCAACATTAATGCTCCCCAGATGTATGGTTTCAATGACTTGAGAAATGGACTGAAATACTATGAAATTTAACAGACAACAGCAGTGTCTAGTCCTTTACTTTCACTTAGGAAGCAAAAAGCAATTGGATATCTCAAATGGTAATACCTGTAGTTACTCATGCTTTAGTCACCTCTTAATTAGGTTACTACAATGCTTTCAAATGAGGTTGCCCTTGAAGACCACTCAGAAACTATTGCTGATTCAGAATACAGCAACATAGCCAGCAATGAGCAGATCACATTATGCCAATGTATCACTGCTGCTTTGTGATCAGTACTTATTGCCAATTATTTTTAAGTGCAATTTTAGGTGCTGGTTATCACCTGTAAAGCCCTTCATGGAATAAGCTAGGTTCTTTGAGGGTCCACCTAGCTCAGTGCTTCTCAATTATTTTCTGTCATGCCCCCCCTAGGAAGAAGAAAACATTTCGCGCCCCCCGCGCGACTGTAAATAGTATCGTTTGTCTATAAAATTGTTATAAGTACACCTCTGCATAACACTGTATCCTTATTAACGTATAAGAGAATAAAAAAAGAAAGAAATGTGGATCAATTTACAACAAAGAATAGCTTTATTAACTGTAGCAGAAAAGATTTAAAGTGCATTAGAAATTTTAAAAAAATTAAATCCTTTGCCGAGGTCAAACGCGCCCCCCTTTACGGAGCCTCGCGCCCCCCCTGGGGGGCCCGCCCCACTATTTGAGAAGCACTGACTAGCTTCAGGAGTTTCTGCCTGTCCAGTAAGATCAGATAGAGCAGGGGTGTCAAATTCAAGGCCCGCATACTGGATCTGGCCCACAGAGTGTTTAAAATTGGCCATGGGGCTGGCCTGGAAATATCAAAGGGCCGGCCTGCAGTGCCTCTGCCAATCAAAGCAGGTCGCCGGGGGGGGGGGGATGTGCCTCCCCAGTCTCCTGTACCACTCTTCTGGCCAAAAACAAGCTGCGTGGGGCTTCTGCGCGGCCCGTTTTTGGCCGGCAGAATGCTACAGAAGGACTGGATTGGACTGGATAACAATTATGTTTCCTCAAGTAAGTGCCTGACCTGGATAGAAAACAACCAACATCCTATTTTAATACTACAGTTTAATGCCAGATTTTACATACTGTAAGCCAATTTAATCTACAATCAGCAAACTAATTAACAGCCATTTCCATTTCTATCCTGGAAATTTACCTCCGCTGTTAGATCTTGTATTATCATGTTATTTATGCTATTGTATTTTTATTATTAGTTGAATAATAAAAACACAATAGTATAAATAGCTTTTCTGCCTGGAAAAGCAATTTACTATTAAACAATGAGATATACATTTAGAAATAAAAAGTTTAGTGGAGTATGAAGAATAAGTAATAAATGTTTGCCAGTAATATATGGTAGAAAAGATAGGGAAATGCTTATACTAAAGAACTGTGGAAAGAAAATAGGGGGGGGGGGGGTTGAATGCATCTTGAGCCTGTGTCCACCGCACACCGTGCCCATGCCCACCCCAGCCACACACCACCACCACTTGGCCCTCCAAGGTCAAACACAACCCTGATGTGGCCCTCAATAAAATCGTGTTTGACATCACTAAGATCCTATCAATTAAAAACAGTGTACAGAACTTAAGATGCACACCTTCTCGTGATACCTGCACTGTGAAACAGTCCCCACACATCTGTATTGTTCCCACCCCACTGTTGTTCTACAAATCTTTGAATATCTGGATTTGCTCCCTCTGGGATTAGGATAACTGTCAATCCTCTATTAGTTTTATGTTGTCTGGATATACATGTCTTCTTTCTTTTGTTTCCTAGTTTGGAGATGTAAACCACTCACACAGTCTTTGGAAGTCGGGCAGCCTCTACATCCAATAAAATAAAATAAATTCTTGCAAAAAAGACTTGAGATAGCTGATTACAAATTGAATATGAGTCAGCAATCTGATATCGCTCCAAAAATAGCTACTACAACTTTAGGCTGTATTAGCTGAAGTATCATTTCCAAATAAAGGATATAATAATTCCATTTCATTTTGCTTTGCTCAGACCTTACCATAAAACTGTTCTGGACACTACACCTAAAGATGAATTAGAAATTAGAACAGTTTCAGGGAAGGACAACAAAAATGAATAGGGGACTAGGAACTAATCAAATTTAGTAATATAGGAAAAATTCTAAAGAGAGTAGTTCTGACAAAACTACTAGTAAAAACAATTAGCCAGAAAGGTGGTGGGTCTCTCCACACTGGATATGTTTAAATGAAGTGAAGTAGTCTAGCCAACAGTCAGGAGTATTTCATTTTGGATTTCTACATCGAGCAGGGATTTCTACATCATTCTTTGAGTCAATCAGCTAGTAATCTTTGCATTGGCCATAATGGCTAGGGAAGTCTTAACAGTTGAAGTCTGTTTTCTGTAAATATGTAGAAAGAACCCGATTGAGAAAATGTAGCAGAAGTCCCCCTTAACTAAAGAAGCTTCTTAGATGAAAAGCAAAACATTTTCAAAGGAAAAAACCAAGAAAGTCCCATTGCCTTTTGGACAACCATGACCTGGATGATTAAGAATCTCCATAGACATCGTAGCGGAAGATAGCTTCCAATGTTCTGATGCTGTAGATAACTATAATAATAGGAGTCATCTTCCAAGATTAGTGAATTTCATGTTGGAAAACATGACATTCTCTGAGGCAGTTGGTAGCTGATTGAAGCTAGAAAGTTTTTTTTCTCCTTGTTCTTTCTTCTCAGCTGTTCTGTATGCCTTTATCTGCTTCTCAACACATGTGGTACAGAAGCATATTACAGTAGTTATCTGCTTTGTATCAAAAGCTTTCATGATTTATCTTTGGGGAAATCATGCAAGTAATCTTGTTTTTTAAGCAGGCATATTAGAGTCTCATCGGTCTGGCACACTGCATTCACACAACTTTCTGAACTTGGTATGTTTCAATATATGGAATACTGCATATTGTATATTTTGGACGGCACTTGCTTCGTTTTTTAATTGTTCCTTGAAACATTGTACAGATTTTGCCCTTGAGAACAATATCGGACCTCTGAAAATAAGCATGCATATGTACTCAAAACTTGGTTTGGGCCCCTTTTGTAGCAATTACTGCCTTAATTACTGATGTCCGATATTGTTCTATGTACAATCCTTGTTTTACTGATTGCATGTAATATTCTAATTTTCTGAGATTGTGGATTTTGGGTTTTCATGAGCTGCATGCCATAATCATCACAATTATGAAAAATCACGGCTTGAACTATCTTGCTTTGCATGTAATGAAATGAGTCTTATCTCATATATTAGTTTCACCTTTTAAGTTGCATTACTGAAATAAATGAACTTTTGCATAATATTCTAATTTTTCGAGTTTCACCTGCATATGTTCCACCAGCACCAGCCCAACCTTTGGTTTTAATCATATACCTCAAGAATTTCCATTTTAGCTCCTCTCAGTTCTGAACTGGGGAACTTCACTGATATAATTTCTACAGGAAGAAAATATGGCTATCCTGGATCTCTTCAAATATAAGCATGTGCTTAGACACAGAAAAGTGTCTTAACACTTAATGACTATATTTTATCCTTTAGTCTTCTCATCTCTCTTACCTTTTAAGATTATGAATTCTCAACTTCCCACCCTGGAATGTGAAGGAAAATACAAGATGAGGTTTTTGTTGTATTTATTTTTTATTTATCAAATTTATATCCCGCACCTATCTCCGGATTTGACTCAGTGCACAGGAAAGGAATAAAATGTAAAAAAACAATAAATACAGGATATTAAAAATAAATTAAATTTAATTGCACCCGTGCTAAAATTGTTAATTAAAACCCATTTCTAAAATAAGATTAAAATTTAGAGCTATGCCAGGCCGGCCTCGTGAAAGAAATATGTTTTTAGAGCCCGGCGGAAGGATAAATCACACAATTAAAAGGAAAAATACAGATCAAATCTAGAAATGCTTCTATTTCTTGAACAAGAGCCAGAATGTGGAGAGGAGAACATTTTCTTCGCCATAAACTCTAAACATCACCCATTTTAGAAAAATCTTCCTGGTTGAATTTAGATGACATGAAACCAGGATGCAACTACCCCATGAAATTTTGTATTGTAGCAAGATATCTGACAGCAGCGATTTGGGGGGGGGGGGGAGGAATAACCATCTCCAACTGGGGAGAAGCCAGTATGATGTAATGGTTACAATAAAAGACCAAAAGCTGAGAGATGCTGGTTCTTGGTACCCTCAGCCACAAGCTCCCTGGGTTCTTTTCAACCAATTCTCACAAGATTGTTGCTGGAGGAAAACAGAGGTAGAGAGCACTATTTCTCTTATTTTTGAGTCCTAAATGAAAGGTAGAATACAAGTAGTCCTCGGTTTATAATGGCAGCTGGGTTCATCGACAAAAGTCATAACATTGCATGACTCTTCTGCTTAGCAACAGCAGTTCTAATAATCTCAGTTGCCATCATTAAGGGAGGACCACATAACTTCTAACTTGCTATAAGCTTCCCCATTGATCTTGCTTCTGAAAACTTGGTCATCCATTCCATGCTCTTCACGTCCCAGTTGGCCTATTACTATGCATTCAAGGGGCCCTTGAAGAGTGTCCGAAAAATTCAGCTGATGGAAAATGTGGTGGCACAAGCAATTATATTGTAGAACACACATTACACTTCTGCTTTGAGATGCATTGGTTATCGGTTTGTTTTCAGGTACAACACCAAGTTGTTGATGTTGACCTTCAAAACCATGGGACTAGATTACTTGAGGGACTGCCTCTTCCAACTAGATCTAGAGAAAGCTATCAGTTCTGTCAGCTAGGGAACTACACTTGGGAAGCTCTAGGCAGCATGTCTTTTCTGAAGTGGAATCTTCTTCTCCTTGAAAGGAGGTTGGCCTAATCACTTCTAAGAATCCCTGAAGACCTGATTATGCCAGCAAGCCTGGGGATCCCAGGGAACAGGTAAACTTATTAACATTGTTTTGTCCCTTATTTCCTTGTTTGTTTGTTCTGTTTTTTATATTTTTAAATGCTTTTACCTAATTAATAATAAATGAGTTTATGTATTTATTCGCTGTTTTAGTTTTGTTGTTCACCACCCAGAATCACTTTTGGTGAGATGGGTAGCTATACAAATTAGATAAATCAATCACAATCCCATTACCCTGGCTCACTGAAATATAATCACAAACTGCACACAAAACCGGTTAAGCATGTTATATACTTTGTATTATTTCAATTAGCCATTTTATAATAAAAGAACAATCCCTTTTTCACAGGTCTGTCTTCTAGCCCAACAACAATGCAATAATACAAAATATTGCTTTAAAAATATTACTATGGGGTTGTGTTGTGCTGCCCTCAGCTGGAAAAAATTAGCACAACAATATATTGGCATCATATTTAACTGTCATTTCTAGCTTAGTGCCCTCTAGATGTGCTGGGAAGGAAGGAAGTTGCAGCTCAAAAGATCTCAAATGCCTGGGTTGGGGAAGACCAGGATATTATACTGAAGCGTACAATTCTAATTACTTTCGTTAAAGTGCACTTGACTGTTTCAAGTGCATGTTTTCTGGTTTTAATTATTTTTAACTAAATAATCCTGTATATTTTTAATTGAATTAAATAAAATAAAGTGGATATAGGAAAAAGTAATACAAGTATTTTGACACAAATGCTAAAATTGTGTAAATATTTACTGAAAAGCTATAAGAACAGAAAAGCTATAACAAAGCTTTAACAACAGAAATGTACACAGAAAAGCTGCCTAAGTGTGCTTGGTGTTGATTTGTAATATCATTGTGTAGATTATCCATCAAAATCTATGCATCACAATTTGTCCGTTAAATCAAACCATGATATATAGCACATTTGAGTCAGTTTACAGAAGTGATATATACTTCTTTTGGGGCTTTTATCCTAAATGCAATTACTGTACAAATAATTCCATTGAATGCAAAAAAGAGCCACGTACTAGTGCTACTAATGTCTTGATCTCTGTACAGCACTGTTGCAGACAGTCTGTTGAGACTATAGCCCTGCACCACTTTTAAGCAAATTTGCTCAATCCAGAAAAGTCCTTATTGGTCTGGGATTGAAAAATCCCTGAAGACCATAGAAAAGGAGAATTCAAAATGAAACTAATTATTCAGCATCATGGTATAACTAGTGACTGAGAAAAAATGGTGCTATCTTTAGTTACTTTGTCAAAGTCTCTATTGTTGACATAGAATAGTAAAATCAAGATATACTCTATTTTGGTTTAGCTCAGATGTTTTTAGAATGGATTAGACACAGGGTTCCCAAACTTGGCAACTTTAAGACTTGTGGACTTCGACTCCCAGAATTCTCCAGCCAGCTATGTCCACAAGCTATGCTGGCTGGAGAATTCTGGGAGTTGAAGTCCACAAGTCTTAAAGTTGCCAAGTTTGGGAACCCCTGGCATTAGAGCAACAGCAGAAGAGGTTATATTAGGAGAAAGTCCTGATTCTGTTCTAAGAGAAAAGCTTTTAAAATGATTTTGATGAAACTAATATATCAATATAGTAAGTTTTAGAATTGCCCACTTCAATGAATTTGTGGTCCAAAATAGATGTCTCCTATTTACCAAATTTGCACACCATAATAAATGATGGTTTGAATGAATTCATATATACTAATCCAAAATAAGACATAAAGCCAGTTTGCACATCATGCCTGGTTTGTATAACATGCTGAAGCATTCACGTGACAGGTAACATTTGATTAATTTGTCTGTTGCAGGTTCATAACCAGTGTACTTATGATTTTTTATTGTGCACCAATATAAAATGTTCATCAATTTACCTTTATTTAGTGCTATTTATCAAAATAACTTGTTATTTTTCTGTACCAAAGTGCACTTGAAGTAATTTGCAATTAAATTACAACATATCTTGACAAGTAAAATAGTCACATACATACAATAAACAGGAACAGTGTAAATATGTGTGCGTGTGTTTGTGTGTGTTACGTTTTTGAGCTGATCAATAAACGTAACACACATATAAAAAAATTACACAATGGAACTCATGGCTTTCTGTCTAGATGGTCTCTGGTGATGAGCCGAAAGGCAGAAAAGGAAACAGTATGTCTCCTCCCTTAATTGGGGCCTAACAGGGTGTTGTGGAACAAAGTATATATATATATATCAATAAACGTAACATACATATAAAAAAATTACACAACATAACTCATGGCTTTCTGTCTAGATGGTCTCTGGTTATGAGCCGAAAGGCAGAAGAGGAAAGCAGTATGCTTCCTCCCTTAATTGGGGCCCTAACAGGGTGTTGTGGAACAATTATAGATACTTATCCTCCTGTCTCAGCTGATGCAATAAGAGAACCTTGCTGGCTGAATGACTAAAGGCTCTTGCCTGACATGCAATACAGCCCCGGTTCGAATCCCAGTAAGGGTATGGCTAGCTGATGAGAGCTAAAAAGCTTGAAATAGATTTATCCTAGTCTCCCTGATTTATTTATTGATCAGCTCATAAAACTAACACACATATTAAAAAAATCACACAACGGAACTCATGGCTTTCTGTCTAGATGGTCTCTGGTGATGAGCCGAAAGGCAGAAGAGGAAAGCAGTATGCTTCCTCCCTTAATTGGGGCCCTAACAGGGTGTTGTGGAACAATTATAGATACTTATCTTCCTATCTCAGCTGATGCAATAAGAGAACCTGGCTGGCTGAATGACTAAAGGCTCTTGCCTGACATGCAATACAGCCCCGGTTCGAATCCCAGTAAGGGTATGGCTAGCTGATGAGAGCTAAAAAGCTTGAAATAGATTTATCCTAGTCTCCCTGATTTATTTATTGATCAGCTCATAAAACTAACACACATATTTAAAAAATCACACAACGGAACTCATGGCTTTCTGTCTAGATGGTCTCTGGTGATGAGCCGAAAGGCAGAAAAGGAAACAGTATGCTTCCTCCCATATATGTGTGTGTGTGTGTGTGTGTGTGTGCGCGTTACGTTTTTGAGCTGATCAATAAATAAGTCAGGGAGACTAGGATAGATCTATTTCGAGCTTATTAGCTCTCATCAGCTAGCCATACCCTTACTGGGATTCGAACCAGGGCTGTATTACATGCCAGGCGAGAGTCTTGCCATTAAGCCAGCTAGGTTCTGATCTTGTCAGCTGAGACAGGAGGATAGTTATATATAATTGTTTCCACAACACCCTGTTAAGGCCCCAATTAAGGGAGGAAGCACACTGCTTTTCCTTTTCTGCCTTTCGGCTCATCACCAGAGACCAAACCGGGGCTAACACACATATTAAAAAAATTAACACAACAGAACTCATGGCTTTATGTCTAGATGGTCTCTGGTGATGAGCCGAAAGGCAGAAAAGGAAACAGTATGTCTCTTCCCTTAATTGGGGCTCTAACAGGGTCAGTTTTATAAACCCACCGAAATAGGGAAAGGCAGAGTTTGGCTTCATACAATACTATATGTTATGTTAGAATATGGCTGGCAATGTTGTGACCGTGCAAATAAATTCCACCTAGAGGTACATAGTTTCACCTTCCCTAATACAAGGTTTATTGTTCCAAAAGCACATGTTACTATTTAGCTTCTTATATGTCAAGGTGTGGTCCTGGAGAACGCTCCTGCATATTCCTTGGACAGCAAAGATGAGTAACAAGCAAGTATTGGAGCGCATAATAGACATGTCACTAGAAGGCAAAATCATGAAACTGCATCACTTACTTTGGCCATGTCATGCGGAAGAATTCATTAAAGAAAGCAGCTGTGTTTGGAAGAGTAGGTGGTAAACGAAAACCAGGATATCAAAGAACACAGTTGCTGAAAACCAACAGAGTCTACATCAGCCAGAGAATAAAAACATTTAATAAGAGGAAAGACAGCCCACAGAATCGGCAAAAGTCATACATGACTGAATGGATAATATTAAGAACTGAAGTGATAAAGTCTATCCTTGCTGATAACTACCTTCAACAGATACTTACTTTTCCTGAAGTATACCAGCTAATAAAATTTTACTTTTAAGAATTGGTATTATGCTTTTTCCCTCCATTTGCACTGTTAGTTAAATTGCAGTCATTTTAAAGTAAGTAAGCGAAACTGTTAAAATGTTTGAATGAAAAGCAGGATAAAAGATAATAATAATAATAATAATAATAATAATAATAATAATAATAATAATAATCTTTATTGTCATTGTAAAAATTACAATGAAATTGGTTTTAACTTCACTGGTGCAAAATTATAACAAACAAAAAAGAGAGAAAAGAAAAAAGAAAAAACTAGCATGTGCATGGAGTGATTGCGGTTGAATTTAAAAGTCTCACAGCCCATGGATAGAAGTTACCTTTAAACCTGTTCGTTCGGCTGACTATACTTTGATATCTTCTGCCTGATGGTAGAAGGGCAAAGAGATACCAACCAGGGTGTGAATCATCTTTGAGAATCTTCCTTGCTCTGCTAAAGCAGCGAGATCTGGCGATGTTATCCAGTGATGTCAGAGGGCAACCGATGGTTTCTTGTGCCGAATTGATCACTCTCTGTAGTGCCTTCCTCTCCGCAACTGTTAGACCAGCATACCACACTGTGATACAATATGTGAGGACACTTTCTATGATGGACCGATAGAAAGAGGTCATCAGCCGTTGTTCCACCTGATTTTTCCGCAGGACTCTAAGGAAATGAAGATATTAAAATGTAACAATAATTTATATTTCACTTTTTGTCTGGGTAAAACAAATCAAATGTCTGAATTCAGAAATTAAAAAAACAAAATGTATAATAAAAACAAAGCAGTACTCTAAAATGAAAGGAAAACAAACATTAAAGAAAATAGTAATAGCAGTCAGCCCAAGAACACAAAATACCCAACCTTGATCTAGCTAAGTGATATGATGTACAGTGGCTGGCTCCCCGCTACATTATCAGCAGCCCTACCCGAGCTTCTTAGTGTGATAGCCGAGGTGGCGGTTGATACCCCCAGGCTATTAGTCATGGGGGATTTCAACCTGCCATCGATAGGTGAAGCATCTGACCTGACCCAGCTAATTCATGACCCCACTCACACTGGGGGACACATGCTGGACTTAGTTTTTGTCTCCGGTCAGTGGATTTATTTATTTATTTTATTAAATTTATACCCCGCCCTTCTCCTTGTTAGGACCCAGGGCGGCGCACAGGCATTATTAAAACCACAAAATACAAAATCGATTAAAATATATTAAATTATTAGACCCGTGCTAAAAACCCATTTTAAAACCATACCAAATTAATTTTAATTTTAAAAGTCAGAAGTAGGGGCTATCCTAGGCCGGCTTGTTGGAATAGATACGTCTTAAGACGTTGGCGGAAGAGGCGGAGGTCCGAGATAGTGCGAAGGTCGGGGGGTAGGTCGTTCCAGAGGGCCGGGCCCGCCACAGAGAAGGCCCTTGAGTGATCTGGGGGTGATCTGGGGTGATCTGGGGTTAGGGGAATTAGTCATTGAACCCGTCATGGTCAGATCAGTCCTCCGGCTCGACTTTCCAACCGCTGCACCCCACCGCAGGGAGGCAGAACCAGAAGTGCGAGATAGTTCCGCCCCAGGTGCCTGATGGACCCGGAGAGGTTCCAGATGGAGCTTGGGCCAATACCTGAGACCCTGACCCGTGACTCGACTGAGGACCTAGTGGCCGCCTGGAACAGTGCGGACATGGGGGCCCTGGATCGGGTTGTGCCCTTGCAGCCTCTCACTCGTCGCCGATCCACCTTGGCCCCTTGGTTCTCTGAGGAGCTGAGGGCGATGAAGTGCCGAAAGAGATGCCTAGATAACGTTTGGAGGTCCACTCGCTCCGAATCTGACTGGACACGGGTAAGGTCACATTTGCGGACCTACCTTGTGGCAATAAGAGTGGCGAAATGGAAATATCTCTCCGCTCTTCTCGCATCTGCAGATAACCGCCCTGCCGTCCTGTTTAGAGTGATCTGCTCCCTTCACCAGAGGCCGCAGGAAGCTCCTTTGCAGGGTCGTGCAGAGGAATTTGGATCTTATCTGCACGATAAAATCGTTCAGATCCGGGACGAGCTAGCCTCCAATTGGTTTAGTCCGGACGGGCTGACAGAGGCAGGTCTTGAGACCGTTGTTTGGGAAGAGTTCGATCCTGTGACTCCTGATGACATGGACAGGATACTGGGGCGACTGAACACCACCACATGTTTATTGGACCCGTGTCCTTCCTGGCTAGTACTGTCCTCCTGGGAGGTTACACGAGGCTGGCTCCAGGAAATTGTCAACGTTTCATTGAGTGAGGAGTTCTTACCGACCTTCTTTTTTATATTGAAAAAGTTTTATTGAGTTTACATTTTTTGTGGGGTAGGGTAAGGGTTACATAGAAATTTTGAGAGTAGTCACGTCAAAGTCGTCGGCTCCTCCGGTACCACAAGTTACATTATTAAAAAGAAAGAAAAGAAACATTTCACATAACACTACAAGCTGGGAGCAAGTACATATTCCTAAATTTTTCAGTTATATACTGTCAGTCAATTACAAAAATCCAGATTACAAATATCATACAATATTACTCCAAAAAAAACACGGGCAAAGTTATTTTTTAGATCTAAGTCTTCACTCTACCTCCTTCCCAGAACACCAGCATCCCTTCGGGTATCACCCACTTGAACCAGATCCCATGATCAAACAATGTTTTAGACAAGAAGGAAAATTTCCTTCTAGCTTCTCTAATCTTTCTTGGAATCTGCTTCAAGATGGTAACCTCCTTTTGTTGGTAAATCATAGGACTCCCTCTTTGCGCCTTCAAGATTTCCTCTCTGGTTGACCTTCTAACAAATTTTACATGTATCTCTCTGGGTACTTCATTCATCCTGGCATATGCAGAATTTATTCTGTAGACTAGGTCAATGTCCCCTCTGATCTCATCTTTAGGTTTATGTAAATAGTCTGCAATAATTGTACTCATAAGATCAGGGAGACATTCACCATCCATCTCAGAAACATTCTGAAATCTCAAAAAGTATGTCATCCTTTCCATATCTATCCTAGTCACATGCCCATTTATTTCCACAACCTCATTAGAAACATTTTTAATCTCTCCCTTAGCCCCCTCCAGCCCCCCTTTCAATTCTTCATTCTTCTGTGTATTCTCAAGCACTTGTTTTCGAGTGTCCAATAATTCCTTTTTAAAGTTGACATTTTCTGCCCTCTGGGCCTTAATTTCTAATACCAAATTTTGTATAACAGATTCAAGGGCAGTCATTCTTTGTTCAAGGCGTGCCAGCGTTGCTTCTTGTGCCATGTTTAGCTGTTAAAATCCGTGCCAGTAAAATGGCGTTTTTAGGGTGGGGCTGGTGAGGCAGATCAGGAGTCCAAAGTTCTTAAAGTTGTATAGCTGCAAAATTCAGAAACCAGTAGAGAAACACTTTTCCAACTCCATAGGTATAATAACGAAGGCAATCCAGAAAGGAAAACACAAATCCAAAAAAAGAAAATTCTTCATCAATAATTAGAGGAAGTCCAAATCACAAAGAGACACTGGTAATTTTCCATAGGTCATAGTCAGTCGGGGACAAAGAGAAGCCATTTTCCGCCCAAACTCAGAGCCCGAGGGAGAAAGCGGTTAAAAAGCAAAAAAGAAACTGTTTCAGCCAGACCTAGAGACATAATTGCAAGCAAGCCGCAAAGTACTTTCCCTTGTTAAAGACCATCCGGATTAAAAGTTTCCGATTCCTCTCAACGAGGCATTTCCGAGTGCCGCTTTTAGTCCAAGGGGGGGTTTTTGGGAACAAACACCCCCCTCCAGTCCCTTTCAGCCCGGCTGACAGTACAAGAAAAAAAAGTTTTAAACGCTCACTCTCCGCTCGCAGCTGAGGTCCCGAAAAGCCTCCCGACTCTTCCGATCGTCTCTCTTCATGAAATTAAATGGTGCCGCCAACCTTTGGCGAAGGGAAGACCCCCCGCAGCATGTCCTCTTCCGCCTAAGCCGAGGAGCAGGGTCGCTCTCCCCACTGCCGTGGGGGGGGGCTTCCCTGTCGAGCCGGCTTTACGGGAGAAGCCCCAAACAAGGGGCTTCTCGCCCCCGTGGGGGGGCAGGAAAAGGAACAAAGCGGCGAGCGAACCCTAAGTTCGCCCGTCTCCGCCGGAGCCGGAACCGGAAGCCCTTACCGACCTTCTTGAAAGAGGCGGTGGTGAGACCCCTCCTCAAGAAGCCCTCCCTGAACCCAGCTGTGTTGGCCAACTACCGTCCGGTCTCCAACCTTCGCTTCTTTGCGAAGGTTGTTGAGAGTGTGGTGGCGCGACAGTTCCCCCAGCACCTGGAGGAAACTGTCTATCTGGACTTGCGCCAGCCCAGTTTCCGGCCTGGATACAGCACAGAAACGGCATTGGTCGCATTGGTAGATGATCTCTGGAGGGCTCGGGATAGAGGTTATTCCTCTATCCTGGTTCTATTAGATCTCTCAGCGGCTTTCGATACCATCGACCATGGTATCATGTTGCACCAGCTGGAGGGGTTGGGAGGCACCGTTTTACGATGGCTCTCCTCCTACCTCTCCAACCGGTCACAATTTGTGTTGGCAGGAGGGCAGAGGTCGACGTCGAGGCCCCTCAACGTGTGGGGTGCCTCAGGGGTCGGTCCTCTCACTCCTCCTGTTCAACATCTGTATGAAGCCGCTGGGTGAGATCATCCATGGCTTTGGGGTAGAGTTCCATCAGTACGCTGATGACACCCAGCTGTACATCTCTACCCCAGATCACCCCAACGATGCCGTCGAAGTGATGTCCCGGTGCCTGGAAGCAGTGCAAGTCTGGATTGGGAGGAACAGGCTTCAACTCAACCCGTCCAAGACTGAGTGGCTGTGGTTGCCGGCGTCACGATATAGCCAGCTGGTTCCATGTCTCGCCATCGGGGGCAAGTCACTGGCTCCCGCAGAGAGGGCCCGCAACTTGGGCGTCCTCCTGGACTCTCGGCTGTCTTTGGACGACCATATGACAGCCGTGGCCAGGGGGGGTTTTTATCAGGTTTACCTGATACGCCAGTTGCGCCCCTTTCTAGATTGTGACGCTTTGCACACGGTCACTCAAGCCCTCGTCATCTCCCGTCTGGACTATTGTAACGCTCTCTACATGGGACTTCCCTTGAGGTGCATCCGGAGGCTCCAGCTAGTTCAGAATGCAGCCGCGCGGGGGATTTTGGGGGCCTCGAGATGCTCCCATGTAACACCTGCGCGAGCTGCACTGTGGCTGCCTGTGGCTTTCCGGGTGCGCTTCAAGGTGTTAGTAACCACCTTTAAAGCGCTCCATGGCACGGGACCTGGTTATTTGCGGGACCGCCTCCTACCACATACCTCCCACCGACCTGTCCGCTCCCACAGGGAGGGCCTCCTTAGGGTGCCGTCTGCCGGACAATGCCGGCTGGCGACTCCCAGGGGGAGAGCCTTCTCTGTGGCAGCCCCCACCCTCTGGAAAGACCTACCCCCTGACCTGCGTACAACCACGGACCGCCTCTTCCGCCGGGCATTGAAAACACACCTATGCGGCCGGCCTGGCATAGTTTTTACATAGTTTTTAATTTTGGTTTTTGCAGGGGTTTTTATTGCAATTTTAGCACAGGTCTCTTAGTTTAATTTATTTTTAAGATATTATATTGTATTTATTGTTTATAGCATTTTATTATTGCCTGTGCACCTCCCTGAGTCCCTCAAGGGAGATAGGGCGGTATATAAATGCGAATAAAGTCAAAGTCAAAGTGCCAGTGTAGGAAGCGGATTTATAATTCAGTATCATATAAACTCAGAATAGTGGATTAACTGAATGCCAAAGTTAATACAAACATGCTTCTAATTTTAATCTTGTTTTCAAGATTAATGGTAGCAAAATATTCCTAAATCGCTGTAGGGAATAAAAGCAAATATGAATTTGAGCTTTAACAGTTAAGTAGATTTTTTATTCCTATCCTAGAAATCCAGAAAGGTAAACTGATTACACTATGGTTGTCATTGAACCATGAAACTAATCATAGGAATTGATTTCATACAACATGTTAGTTAGACTGAGTGGTTTGTAGTTCAGTACGAAGCAGAAGACAGCAACCATCACGCAGCTATAGCGGGGTATCCCTGTCAGTCTCGCAGTAACGTCGAATAAGCCCTCAAAAAAAGTTTTAAGAGGTTTTTGGCGTGCCTCTCTACTTATGGCTTTCGCACTTAGGCGTGGGAGAATAAGAAGCCAGCTCAATTGACGCGTGGACTCAAACGGCCCAATGAGCAAAGCTAAGGATACAGAGACGGAGGGAGCATAGGAGAGAGCGGCAGGCGGATGTGACGTTGATTCAACTAACATCATTAACTTACTCTATGGACCAACCATAGATTTTACACAGTTCTTGTATAGTGCTATAAACTTGAACGCCGCGTTTTCACAAGGCGGTCGTGATGCTGGGACGGGAGGCTGGCCTGGAGGATAAGAGGTGGGGCCTGCGTTCACTCAGCTGACTGTCCGCCATTTTGTCCGCCGCTCCGGCTTTTACCTCAGAAAAAGCGCCGGTGGGGCGGGAGGCGAAGAAAAGGAAAAGGGGAGCAGGCGGGCAAAGCGGCTCTTTCCAGCCCGCGGGATGTGACCCGCCGCCGACCTGCCTTTCTCTGCCTGACTCTTGTGGCGTGTCTTCCTTTCTAAGCGGAACGCTGCTTTCTTTTTCATTTAGTTTAGCTTCTCCCGCTCCGTCGGCTCTCCCTCTCCACGATGGCGTTGAAGATGGTGAAGGGGAGCATCGACCGCATGTTTGACAAGAACCTGCAGGATCTGGTGCGGGGCATCCGCAACCATAAGGAGGATGAGGTGAGCAGGAGGAGGCTGGCAGCCTAATCGGGGGGAGGGGGGGCGATATGAAGGGTGGGATAGGCCGTAATGTCGGCGATAGCGCATCCCTCTTCAGCATCTGTCAGATTTTAAGTCACAAGTTCCCCCGACTTGGTGATCCAGATGCGTTAGACTGCCCGTTCCCTCAGCCCCAGCCAGTAGCTGCATGCCAGCTGGATGTCATGCGAATTGAAGCCCGGGGCTTCTGCGAGGAGCCAAATTAAGGACAAGGCTGGTTTAAGAATTGGTGGTTGCACTTGTTGCTATTCCTCTTACCCCGCGTATACGCCGCCTTCTCCTTTCCCTTCCTATTTATTTTTTTTAATTTTCTGCATATGGAATTTGTACCCTTTGTTTCCCTCCGGGAACATCAAATGTGGGGAGTGGCTCAATCAAAGAACTTGCTCTCTCTGATCTATTTTGTCCCTCAGGATAAGAGGAGATGATTTCTTCTTCTTTTTTAAACATCTTAGGTTTTTCTGACCTTCCATCTTTGTTTCTAATCTTAGTAGCTCTGTTAAGGAAGCCAAGGGAAGAGTTGCACAAGATTTCTTTATTAGTATAATAGCGAAAGAAGGTCTGTCTTGGGACCTTGTGCTTGAATTTTGTTATTCCTCTCCCTTTGATTCTGATAAATGTATCTTTTACATTAAAACCCTGGAACAGGAACTGTGCTGTATTATATCACTGATTTTTGCAGTCCTTTTTAGCAGCCTTTCTGGTAAAAGAAAGGTAAAATATATTTTATGATAAATAGTGGTCTTACAATTTCAATGTAATGACGTTATTCAGCTTCCATAAGTAGTTGGCAATATTGTCATCAATACAATACCATACAATAGCAGAGTTGGAAGAGATCTTGGAGGTCTTCTAGTCCAACCCCCTGCCCAGGCAGGAAACCCTATACCGTTTCAGACATTTCATATGAACATTTCATTAAAAACCTTTCATACGGGCCAATCACAGTCTCTGGGCCCAGCCTACTCAAATGTGGTTGTTGTGAGGATAACATTGGAAGACAGTCCTGCATTTCTGAAAGGGGATGGGGAATAAATTTCATAAAGATGTAATTTTTAAAAGGCTATCTATAGTAACTAGAAAGATAAATTTGGACAGGTTTTCTGTGTTGCATCTCAGTGACTTTGTCATTATGCTGTGGCAATTTTTTATGTAAATCATTGTGTAATTAATAATAACATAATTATATATGTGGATCTAGTCAAGTACTCACTAGACTAATATGTTTTGTGGTCTTACAGTTGATTAAACCCCTGCCTTCAGCAACAAAAGTCAGTAATACACATTGACCAAACAAAAAATCTTGAGACTTTTATTACTGATATATAATTTGTTTACTTCACATTTACTCAGTAAAGTAGACCAGTGTTGCAAACTCTTCTTCCATAAAGAACTGAAAGTCGCATACATAGCACTTCTGCAATTTTCCTAACAACAGTTCCTCTGTGGGATAAGGGTGGACTTGAACCTTGATCTCCCTAATTCAAAATACTTTACTAAATCATTCAAACATTCAAGAATAAACATCTTTATTTTGCTTGTGCTTGAATATACCACTGTATTTATCTTGTCTTACAACAGTCCTGGGACAGGCCATTATATCCTCATCTTACCTAAGATGATGGTTTGAGTTCTTGCAAATGAATACAATAGATTCCCTAGTCCCCCAAGAATGTTGCCAGTACCTAGTATTCATAATACATGGCTACTAGTGCAACTTTTTTCTTATATGCTTTTAAAGAGAAGTAAAATTGTAAATACATTTGTGGTAAGATTAAATAAGTATGATTATATTGGCTGTGTTTGCATGCCACAGGTACTATGAACTAGCCAGCCACATTTTAGCCTGTTGTGCTGAATAATCTTAGCTTCTGTAGCTAATTTATGGTTCAGTGTATTGAATGACCTCAGAAAATTACCTAAACCATAGTTTAGTTCATTATAAACATGCTCTGGAAACACAGCCATTGAAGGTATGTGGAAACAAGGTTTGAGGCTCAGAGAAGTAGCTTTTCTAAGGCAGCCTGATAAGTCTACAGTAAACCTACCCAATCAACAAAGCTGGTTCATTGTTGAATTTCCTATGTTGAGAACATTCAGAAAGAGATATCTTACCTTCATGCTTAATTTTGGGGGGTGGGGGTGGGGGAGGCTGCTTGGAAATATGAATCCATTTTATCACTGTAGCTAACTAATCTCTGGCAACAATCTTCTGTCTTCCCTTAGCCACAATTACACAACCACCATCTCAAGATAATACTGGAATAACTTTTTTTACTTATTCCTCAAGCTAAAGACTGAAATCATTTGTTGAATGTGCTAAAAGAAGAGTGTAGCCAAAGATGACTAGGGGTTGCTATACGGCGTGAAAACTGACCTTTGTAGCCCTGATATGCTACTTCAATTCCAATTATTAAAATTTCACAGCAGGATTTTGCCTTCACTTTCCTGACAGAAAATATAGGAACATAAGTAAACATATAGTGGGCCAATTTTTTTAAAAAAAAACTTCTAACATGGAAGGCAGTGACGAATGACTCCACTTGCTCTCTTTATTTCATCTTCCCACGCCATTGTGTTTTTAATCCTTCCCAAAATTGTTAATTGTCGCCCTGCCACCAAATGGCCACCCAATCTATTTTATGTCTCAGGTACTAAATTTAAAATGGTTAAGCAAGCCATGGTTTACTATGGAACAGGTTACTATCTCAACTCAGATACAATTAAGGAAAATCTAGAAGTTGATGCAGTTACAACATCTTTGTTTTGCCATTATCCAGTATTTATATTAGATTTGTTGCTTCCTTTTTTTTTAGAAGCATATCATATAGCATTTCTGTCTATTTCCTACCTCTCCCCAAAAAGTTTATTCATACCCGTTTTACAAATTGTATATAGGCATTTGCAAGAAGAAGCTTTAACAAAGCTATTTCAAGGTTGTTGTTTTTTGCAAAGCTTGCATCCTTGAAATGTTTTCTATGTATCTATTGCACAAAATAAATTTAAGGAATGTAGCGCTTACTACATTGTATTGGTTTCCCAGCTGTCCTTGGATGAGTGAGAAACTATTTGCACTTTATTTTGTAATGACTCCTAATATATTGACATAAACCCACCCCCTAAAAAGAGGAAATGTCTGAGTCTTATGTCCTTCCCAACATGAACATTTAGTCTTTTGATGCAATTATAAATAATAATTTATCATAATTAGCCAAGATTTCCTGTGTTCATCTATCCCTCTCTCATTTACCACAAGCATGTAAAGACATTAAATTTAAATTTATGTACGAAATCCAAACTATAGGGGTTATGGCTGTAAGTCATTAAGTAGGTCAGGATTACACCCAATTTTTTCAGTAATGCCCTTTTTTTCAGTAATTGTAATATGAACCCATTTTAGTCAATGGGTGTTTTTTGTCAGAAACAAGAAGTAAATACAAAAAAATTGCAGTCATATGACCATTTGATAAATGCCCAAAGTGTGATCACATGACCACAGGCAGCATGCCTGTAGGAATTTTGACACTTTATCATACGTAACTTTGGGGAGGCCTGTCATAACTTTGGTTGTTAAGAGAGCAGTCACAAGCCAAGGATTAGTGTGTGATTATTCTTAACCTTGTTTAGTTTATTTTAGCTTTCCACATTAGGATTTGAATTTTTTGATTATGTGCAATTAAATCACTGTCAACTGCTAGCAATCACATAGATTTTCTCCATTATGAGGTGGCTTTCAGATCTTCTAACTCAGGGGTCCCCAACCTTTTTTGCACCAGGGACCGGTTTCATTTTAAAGAAAATTCCGCGGACCGGCCGGTGTAGAGGGGGAACAGGCGGCGCATGCGCACGCAGGGGGGGTGAGTCGGCTCACTCGCCCCTCTAGGGCCCCCAATGGCGTGAGCGGCCGCACCTGTGCTCTCCCGCCCCCAGTGCGCGTTCTGCCCAGGGGGCTGCCCCGTCCTCCCTCCTCCTCTCCGGCCCTGCGACCCGGTTCCTATCAAGCCACGGACCGGCACCAGTCCGCGGACCGGGGGTTGGGGACCCCTGTTCTAACTGTAATATTTAAGTATAGGTTTTTTTTGTTGTTCATTTAAAATTACACAGTAGCAATTTTAAAAATAAAAGTCTTGTAAAGAATGAATCTTACCAGATCCCATTCAAGCTACTTTTTTTTAAATTCAGTAAGAAAATCATAGGAAATTACCACAAATTACTAGAGGTAGCCCTTGACTTTCGACAGTTCAAAGTTACAACAACACTGAAAAAAGTGAGTTATGACCATTTTTCACACTTACAACTGTTGCAGCATCCCTACGGTCACTTGAATAAAATTTGGATGTTTGACAACTGATTCACATGATGGATGATTGCAGTGTCCCAGGATCATGTGATCACTTTTTATGTCCTTCTTATCAGCAAAGTTAGTGAAAAAGCCAGATTTACTTAACAACTGTGACTAACTGAACCACTGCAATGACTCACTTAATAACTCTGGCAAAAAGATCATAAAATGGGGCAAAATTCACTTAACAAATGTTTCATTTAGCAACAGAAATTTTGGGTTCACTTATGTCATAAGTTGAGGACTATCTGTGTAAAGAAAGCTAAGGTATTGATCATATGAGTGAGGGCTTGGCTTTTGATGGCTGTCTCTTGTAGTTTGTGGATAAGTTGTTTACCCATAGAAAAACTATTGTTATTACCCATACCCACACATTCACAATAAGTGTGAATGTTTATGTATTGGGGAGGTCTTGCTTTGAAGCATTGAAAATGGTTTTTATGCTAGTTGTATGATTCTTTTGTGTTTTATTGTGTCCCTCTGAGCCATCCAGCTTTGTTGTAGATTTTTATTTATTTTTATTTTATTATTATATTTATTTCCCCCTTTCCCCCGTCTCTCCATGAGGCTATGGACAGTTTACAACAGCAAACATCAAATTATAAAAAATGTAACTATGACAATTGAAAAACGGTGGCATAATAAAAAATAAGTAATGGGGGTACAACAATTTGAATTAAAACAAGGGTCCCTAACCTCTGGGCTAAGGACCAGTACCGATCTATAGCCTGTTAGGAACGGGGCCACACAGCTGGAGCTGAGTGGCAGGCGAGTGATTGAAACTAAAACCACTACCACCCCCAAAGTCTGAAAAATGGTCTTCAATGAAACTGGTCCCTGGTGCCAAAAAGGTTGGGGACCATTGAATTAAAAGATGGGCCTGGAGGGAGAAGAATGCACAGGGGGGAGGTGGGGTCAGCTGTTAGGCCAATAGCCACCCCTCAGTGAGTTACTTCCCCATTGGGTCCTCAGGCCAACTGACAGAATGAAATCTTCAGGCTCTATGGGGAAGGACAGGAGATTGGGGGCAATCCACAGGGGTGGGGCAGGATGTTTTAGAATACGTATTGCATAAGTAACCCAGTCTTTTTCAATAAATAAATACTTATCTCTAAGCATGTATTGTACCTTGTGCAAATTAGATTACAGTTAAGATTTATATTTGTAGGTTGCTGTGTGTTTAAACATGACAGTCAATTAAAAAAATGAAAATGAAAGTTTCTGATTTCTTGACACCCTACTATAGTAGAGGGAATAATGGATTATGGGTTCTGAGCATAGTCATACAGTTTACAGCTAATATAGAGTAGACAGCACATAGGTTTGTAAATAATTAGGCACTCAGTTAACTATAGTGAGTAAGTATAAGAAGCTTATTTTTGTTGCTTTAATTTCTTGTTGTGAGATTCTGTGCAAATTAAACATATCAACTGGATATGTTGAGATCAGTTTAATTGTTAACAATTATAAAAGTAATTCAGAAATAAAGGAAAATGCATTCAGGTCATTAATGTGCAATAGTATTTATGTCTTTGCCCAGCTGGTATTAAAACTGTGGATTACAACCTCTGGCATCAGCATAAAACATATTTTAACAGATTAATAGAGCTGGAAGGGACCTTGTAGGTCTTCTAGTCCAACCCCCCACCACCACTCCTGACCAAGCAGGACATATAACTAGTAGGTTTTAGATTAGATTCAATGAAATTATTTCTGAATAGATGTGTTTGAGCAAGTATGTTTTTCTATTTAAGACTTTTTTAGTTTATTGTAAAGTTTTATTTATGTTTTATTTATTAAATGTATATGCCACCCATCTCATTGTTACAGTGACTCTTTCTGTAAAGTTCAATTTAGCAGGCTCCTTTGACCATGTTGGATATTTACTGGTAGGGATTTGTGGTTGTGTAAGATTTGCAGAAACTTTTAGCACAGAAATCTGTTTTCTATGGCATTGTCATGTGGCTCCATGTTTACCACATGAGGCGTTTTAAAAAATGTGACACTGCAGACTTATGTGCTTCATTTGGGATTAGAATGAAATGGTAGACATAAGTACAAGATTCACTGATCGATTTGGAATTGCCATGGGAAATTTGGGAGAGAAAGTGATGTAATTGTGCACAGAGAGGTTTTAACGATTCATGGTACAACATCAGACATCTATTTCCTGCTACATGCTTTTATATTGTGTATATCTTGATTTTTGAAGGAGACAATTGTTACTAGGTTATCCCCATACCAAAACTGTTAGGAAGAGCTTATTAACAGCTTCCATATCCAGATGAAGTTATGCAGAACAGCAAGTTGCTCATTTTCTGATCCCACAAATACACCATGGAGCAAAAAGGAGGACTAGGTTTAATACATAGCCTTAGGACTTTGAATGTTAAATGAATTAAAATAAATTAATAAATTAAAAGCTCTTTTATGCCAAAGTTGCTTATGAATGAAAGTTTACCTTTCACATTTCCCCTGGATTTTTATGCTGAAAGTCCTATGAAACTTTGATTGACACCTAAAAGTGGCAGTTCAATTCCCTGCTGGAAGTATAAATAAGAATTTATCAATTCCAAAAGTGGGAATTTTATGAAGAATTCATCACATTGAAAAAAACAAAATCTGTAATGTCCTAAATCTTATGACTCCGAAGACTTCATACTTTAGACCAGGGATGTCAAACCTGGTTTCATTAAGAGCTGCTGCATCAGGGTTGTGTTTGACCTCGGGGAGAGCGTGGGCAGGGGGGGGCATGGCCAGCTCCATATCAGTCATGTCAGGGGTGCCTGTAGTGGCCTGAGTGCTCTGCCAGAGAAAAAGGGGTTCCGGAGCTCTGTTTTCGTATGCGACGGTCTCCTGCAACCGGCCCTCCTGAGCTCTGTTTTCGCTGGCAGAGGCACCGTGGGCTGGTCCTTCGCTGTTTCCAGATCTAGGCACCCCACAGGCCGGATTTAGCCCGCAGGCCTTGAGTTTGATACCCCTGCTTTACACTGAATGACTCCAAAAAAATATTAAAATGTGAGCCCTTTGAGGAAGGCCAAGTCAGGGTTAAGCCTGGAACTCTATTTATATATGCCATCTTAACTGAATCTTAAAAGTCTGGCTGAGGTTTCTCTTCCCTGACTTCCTTTTGTACTACTGAATTAGGAAGGGGACAGTTTGAGCTCATTAATTTTTTTCTGTTTCCCAGGCTTAAGGCATATTTTTCTAATTGTGGTCTGTTCACCCAGTCTGACGACTCTCTGCATAAGGTAGTATCTTCATGTTGATTGCATTATCACATGGCTCTTAGACTTCCAGAAATATTACTGTCATTGGATGGCATTGTGGATGCATATGATGTGATCATTTTGTCAGAATGGTGTCACGTAAAGAATCAAGAACTGAATGCTTTAAATGCTTTAAAATCTACTCAGGAAAAGTGCTTTGGACCTTGTATAAGTGCAAAAGCCTCCTGTTATTCATTAAAATAACTTGACTTTTTAAACAATGACTTCCCTAGAAGCCTGGGGGTAGGGGTGGGTGGGAACTAACCTTTTGAGTATGCAGCCAGTGCTTCAAAAATATGTTACAGTTGCAACATCCATTCTTCAAAACAAGATCCATTCTTCAAAAATATCAAGCCAAAAGGCATGCATGAAAAATGCGAGATTGATTCTTTTGTTTTGCTTGATGTTCCAAGAAAGTTGACTTCTCACCATATCCCACCTAGTGGTTACATTTTAATAAGTCTAATTCTCCAAAGATCTCTGCTGTTTAATTTTTCTAATTATCATATAGGTGATGAGCATAGCACATTTCCTTGCTCTGTGTTGTGCAAAAAGAAATGCACAACACAGAGCAATTTATATCATCCTAGTTGTTCTAGAAAAAAATATTTGGTATGGGAAAGATAGATGAAAATCTACAGTGGAAGTGGGAAAGTAAAATTGTGTTTTCTTCTCCAAGCCTAAGAATTAGAGAGGGGTGAAACTTTTTATATTTATCATCCCATTTTTAATGGATTCATCTAGCAGTAATCTTTGGCCTCTGAGAACCATTACTGGAATTACAATGAAAAAAAGTATCTGTATCTTAGCTCATATTGTCTTTATCAGGATGATGGATAATTTATTAAGCTAGCAGAAGTTGGCTGTTCAGATGGCTTCTCTTATTTACTCTTTCTTCCCCTCCATTTTCATTCCTCTTCCCAACCTGACTATTTCCCAACTTTTTAAGGCCCTTAAACCTCTTGCTTACTATGATCCGAATGGCTTCTGCCTATCCCATTCCCTGCCCCACAATGACATTCAGTTCTCTCCTTCTCTAGGTCTCATGTCAGCGTTTAATGTGGTTTGCCAGAATTAAGTTTTGATCTAATGCCAAGTGGCTGCCTAGCTTTAGGCCATTGTTTCAGTTAAAGTACATGCTTTGACCTTCAGTAAACAGAAAAGGGTGTAAATTGCTTTGGCGATGCCGTGCCTGAAATACATACATCTTATATGTTTTAGATTAACGTTTCTCTAGCTGCCATGAGTTGCTATTGCCCAGCTGATTAATATGCATTGTAAAATATGCAGGCATATATTCCACAGTAGCCCAATTGCAGTTCAGAATGACTCTTTGTTTAAGAGTGTTAAAAAAAATCACACTTGACCTTCAGCAGCTTCAGATGGGAGAACAAAGTGTGATGGTGAGGGGGGAAGGCAGATCTTTCTTCTTGCTAATGCTGTTCCTCCTCCATATAGTGTTCTCAGGATGCTTTATATTTTCATTGAAAAGCTCCAAGTCTCCATGGCTATCACTCCATCCTAGCAAGAATCTTTTTGATAAGGAAAGGACGCTACCTTTGAGATACTGTGTCCTGAACATTATTCATCAACATTTCAGTCATAATATTTGGATATTTTCCTGAGCACACATTATATTATATCCGTGTTGGTAAACCTATGGCACGTATGCCAGAGGTAGCACGCAGCGCCCTCTCTGTGGGCACCCTCGCCATTGCCAGCTGCTCTTCTGGCTTCCAGTGCGTGCATGCATGCCGGCCAGTTGATCTTTGCACGGGCCAGAGCCCCTGGTCTTTGGGTTTCTGCCCCTCTGGCACGCAGAAAGACCAGGTGGCTGGTGTACATATGTGTGCTGGGAACCGGACGACCAGGTGGCCAACACGTGCATGTGCACCGGCCAGCTGGTCTTCAGATTTCTGGCGCTCTGGCACGCATGAAGACCAGCTGGCTGGTGTACATATGTGTGCTGGGAACCGGATGACCAGGTGGCCAGCACGTGCATGTGCACCGGCCAGCTGGTCTTCAGGTTTCTGGCGCTCTGGCATGCATGAAGACCAGCTGGCCAGTGCACATGCACACTCAGAGAACCCAAAGACCATGTGCGCACCGACCAGCTGGTCTATGTGCTTGTGCATGCACTCACACATGTTCTGGTAGTGCCAAAAAGGGTTGCCATCACTGTACTATATTCTCCCCAGAGTGCATAGCATTCTCAGTGTTCAGAGAACAGAGCCAGTTTGGTGTAGTGGTTAAGGCATCAGGCTAGAAACCAGGAGACTGTAAGTTATAGTCCTGCTTTGGGCCCAAATCTAACTGGGTAAGTGAACCAATCACTCACTCTCAGCCCTAGGAAAAAGACAGTGGCAAGTCATTTCTGAAAATTTTGCCAAGAAATTTTCAGAGACTAGTCCAGGTGGTCACCAGGAGTCCAGCCTGACTCGAAAACATAGACAAATATGGTAAGAGAAAACTTAAATTTACTACCAGAATTAGTCTCTGCTTTTGAAAAAGCCAAGATATATAGATACATTTTTGTGCATGCTTTTCAGATATAGCTAACACAGATCATTTATTGAGATCTATATATGTAACCTTTGCAAACAAGGCAGGCAATAAGAAGGACTTAATTTTTTTTTAATGTATAGTACTTCCGTACTACTAGGAAGTACTCAGCTACTCAAATTGTTGCTCCATATTCCATTGCAAAAAAGTTCCATGGCCTCAAAATCCAATATTATAAGTCCTGTAAATTCAGTGTAATTTACTGCAAGTCTCTAGACCATTCCAGTGGAATTTCTGGAATGGCATGTTTGGTCCCCACCCATTAAAGGAAAATTACATTATGGTTTTTCTAAATGTTTCATATGCATTTTCCTATCTTTCCTTGCTGGTGTCAGAATTCTTTCTGGGGTTTTTTTTTTGGGGGGGGGGGCACCTGCCTTTGGCTTATTGTCAGAACTAAACATGTAGAGCCCAAGCTAACTATTATGTTCTGCCTATAATACAGGAATCTCCTTTTTCTGGCAGCCCACTCTTGGGAACAGTTAAATAAGTCTCCAAGGAGCTGGAGGGAAGAGATCAATCCTAGCCCTTTTGCTGGTTGTGCAGTGACTGCAGACTAGCTCCGTCCCTGCCAAACTGGGTATTTTCTTGGGAAGTATAAGAACTATTCAGCCTGATCTGGAGAATTAGATATGCAAGTGATGGACTCCATAGCATCTGTATGCTTCTGCTGTGACATAGCCATCAAATATTTAGTGTGAAGAATTATAAACTCAAAGATCTGTTGCATACTGAACAAGGAGTTCTCTCAGCTTCTCATATTCCAGGTGGAATTGCAGAGACATGTGAAATTTGAGTCTTTTTGCTTGTTTCAAAATTTGAAAGCAGTGGAGTATGACCAGCAGTAGCTCAAATCAGCATCCATGGAGTTATCTTTTTTTATATCCCAGGAATTAACATGGCAAGAAAGTAGTCCAGTCATTCTGTAAAGTCATCCAGAGAACTGGATGGTTAAGCAAGGACGTGAACCATGTTGTGTTTCATCTATGCAATTAGCAAAGGTTCTGAAGGCCATGAACTGAGACTTACATAGAGCTATCCAATCTGAGCAAAGCTATTCCAAACAAAGAGATGTTTGCACTCAGATGTTTGTATCGTAATTAAAGCCTTTGATTTGCAATTACATATAGTTCTCAATTTATGAAAGCAATTGAGCCCATTTTTTGTTGCTAAGTGAGGCTTAAGACAGTTGAGTTTTGCTCCATTTTGTGACCTTTCTTGCCACAGTTAAGTGAATTACTGCAGTTGTTAAGTTAGTAACAGGGTTGTTAAGTGATCTGGCTTTCCCATTGACTTTGCTTGTCTGCAGGTCGCAAAAGCTGACCATGATTCCGGGACACTGCAACTGTCGTAAATGAGTCAGTTGCCAAGTGTGAATTTTGGTCACCTGATGCTACAATGAAAAATGGTCATACGTTATTATTTTTCAGTATCATTGTAAATGAATTGTGGATTATTGTAAATCGAGGACTACCTGTTACTTGAAACATGACATTGAAATTTAATTGACTTTCCAGTTGAACATTCTTAAAATTAATCGTTTCCAAATATGTCCTCAGAAATTAAGAATTCCTTGAGCCTATGCACTAACTCTCCCTTAACATAGGAGAATTTTCTACGCATTTCCATGTGAATCATTGCTCTGATCATTTTATCAAGGCTGAGTTAATTCAGTTACATTTATTGATGCACAGAGAAGAGGCTGCATGTTGCATCTTTGTGAGGTTCCCTGGTCAGACCTTCTGAGTGTCAAGTATGAATGGCCATTCATTCCTCCATATTTTTTTCCTAATCCCAGAGCAGTTTACAAAAATGAAATCTAGTTGACTGTTTGTCTGATATACTATTATCTATGTTAACAGACAATGGTTCCTCAAAATATCATGCTAAAGAAGAGGCTTCTTTCTTGCTACCTGAGCTGTTTCGCCACTTGAACCTATGACTGTCTGCATTCAGAGCAGATGCTTTAGAACAGAGCTGTGTATTCTTTCCTGAAGTTTGAAAACTTCTGTCTTAAATTCATGTTACTTGACTCTGAATTCTTACTGAGGGTTGTAGAGCTTGTTTCTTTATCTGGTCCTTTCACCAATCACTTCACGTGCCTCAGTGAGTTGATAGGACAAAATCCTGTGACTAAAAGCATTTTCCAAGAAGCAAATGATGGGAGAGTCCATAATGTTGGGTGCGGCTAGAAGAAATCTGAAACCATTGGGCAGAGTCAGATAACAGTACAGAAGGATTGACTGCAAGTTTGCACAATCCTCCCAATATTCTGCAAGCCTGAGATGAAGTACTGGAAAAGAGCTGTCAACAATCAGAAGCTCCACAATTGCTCCTTCAATACTTCTTAATTTCAATTCCAGATACTTTAGTCAGTTGTGAAGAACAGTTGAGATTTGTTTAGCATTTAAAATTAACATGCATTTTTTTTACTACATGTTAACACAAATGTATTCATGTATTCCTCAGATAATTTCATGGCAAAGGTAGGTTTTTTTAATGAAGAACTTTCCAGGAAGCCACATTATTGGCCAGAGCCTACTACAACTATCTGTAATATACTATAGGTAGTTCTCAGTTTACAAGCATAATTGGGACCAGGAAGTTAACAATGCAGTCATAAAATGAAAAAAAAAATCACATGACTGCCCTAACTTGTAATGGTAGTTCCAGCAGCTAGTTGTAATTATTAAGCAAATCATGTACGATTGCTGTGCAACATTACATGATTGTAACGTGCAGCTTCCTGCTGGCTTCTCCATTAACTTTGCTTGTTGAAAGCCATTAGAGAAGGTCGTAATTGTCAATCACATGACTGCAGGACACTGACACCATCCTGAATGCTCATTGGTTGCCAAGCTCTTGAATCATCACGTGATCATAGGAACCCTGTGACGGCCACAACTTTGAGGACAGATCATAAAAGCCTCTTTGTTTAGTGTTATAATAACTTTAAAAAATCACTAAGTGAGGACTTTTTGTAGATCATGTCTTTCCTATCCTACTAACTAAGACTATTAGACGATATTATGATTTGACATAGCAGCCTTCCAGTTTTGACTGCCTTATTCCATTCCAGCTCTTAAAGGCAGACAATCCTTCTGCATTTCAGCATAGAAATTATTACCTGCATCCTTAGGGCAGATAAACTTAATATTTGTGAATTGTTTTACAGCTATTGGTAATTTGGGTAGTTCTGGCTTCACAAAATCCTATTTATAACCAATGACCTCACTTTTCTTTTCCTTTTCCAGGCAAAGTACATCTCTCAATGCATTGATGAGATCAAACAAGAACTGAAGCAGGATAACATTGCTGTGAAAGCCAATGCTGTTTGCAAACTTACCTATGTGAGTATTTTCCTCATTTAGAATGTCCTAAGATAGAATATTGAATGTTCCAGAGCTTTTCATTGATATATTAATAGCATTTTATTTCTTGGAATATCTAGTAAAGGATATGATCGCTTTGTGGTTTTGAGCTATTGCAATGCCTTCCTATATGTGTGTGTCTTTGAAAATCATTTGGAAGCTGCACTGGCACAGCACATAGCAGTACAAGCAGTGATGAGTAGCCATACTGTGCCCATATTCTGTGACCAATTGACTTCCTGGTGCAATTCAAAGTTAAGTTTGTTATCTCTAATACTCTAAATGACATAGGGTCTATTTATTTAAGGGATTGCCTATCTCCTGTGGTTTCTGCCCATCCTATAAGATTGGGCAGAGTTGGCTTTCTCTGGAAACCTGTCAATTAAGAGTCTTCAGACTGGCTAGGTTAAAGCTGTATAAGTGACTAGGCTTGACTGGTCTGATGAAATGTGTTGGGTGGCCCCAACTCCTTTAATCATTTCTCCTTCAATTGTTTTAAAAATACAGGTTGGCAGCAACTTTTGAAAGGCCTCTAAGGCAGAAATGTTATGTTGGCCATATGGTTTGACTTATAATAATTGGATTGTTTTAGTCTGGACTGCCTATAGGGTTGTATGTTTTTAATGGTTTTTATTATTTTTAATTTGCATTAGTAAGCAGCCCAGCCTATGGAAGTGGGCAGCTATAATAAATTTCAAGTAATAATAATATGCAGGCACTTAATTTAAAAGCTTGTGTTTTATATTGATTGTGGTGTTCTTTGCTGTTTTGGTATCGCTTTTTGTTATAAATATATCGTGCGATACCCTTCAACTGTAAAAATCATTATGCAAAGCACAGAAAGAATAAGAAATATAGCAAAAGAAACTAATGGAATGAAGAATGAAAATTAAAAAAAAAGAAATCACCAGCACCATCATATCTCTCTCTCCATACTTTGCCATTGTTGCAAACCCTCCTTGCTTTTACTACATTGGCATATATTGCCTTTTATAAGTAGTTTTCAAAGTTATAATTACAGTTGGGACCAGAATTTCCATCACCTAAGCAATGCAGTTGAAAAGTGTGACATCACGTGACCCCATCGCTTAGCAACAACAATCCTTGCATTCATAGTTCCTGTCATTAGGTGAAGATTGTGTGTTGTTAGGCAAGCTCCTACTCACAACTTTCTTTATACAAGACAATGACTTCATTATCATTTTCATAAAATCAGCAGAAGCTTGCTGATACAAATTTGTCCTTTTTTCAGATAATACTGTTGCAATAAAATACTTTTCTACTAGTATTGGCATGTCTTAAAATTAGTAAATTATTCCATCTACTAAGTCAGAGTTCCTGAATGTTTCCAGTTTTGCGGACTGGTTGGAGGAGGAGAAGGGATGGTTTCACATGAGCAGCCGGCAAGCATGCACATGTGCGCAAGCCCATTTGCACAAACAGAATACACAGCCTCCTGCTGCTCATGCAAATTGAGCACACACGCTCACCTGCTGCTCGCGCAAGTGAAGATGTACGTACACCAGCCATTTTCGCAGCCCAGTTGCAAACACAGCCCACTAGTGGGTCATGGCCCACAGGTTGAGGACCCCTGAACTAAAGTACATAAACTCACCTTTTTATTCTAGATTTTTTTTATGTGTATAAAAATAGTTGGCTCTGTAGTTCGTTTCCAGTTTTCATACCCATATTTATTTATTTATTTATTTAATCGGATTTTTATACCGCCCTATCTCCCAAAAGGGACTCTGTTCTATTCTGTTACCTGTACATTTTTGTTTTCATATGAACTGCAACAAGGTAGATTATACTAATTCATTTTTGACATACATTTCATTCATTGACACACCTTCACGTTGTCTTATAAATACATATGCATTAATGAATAATAAATAATACTTGTATTAATCAACTCCACTTCATAAACTTAGACTGAGTTTCCCAACCAGGTAACACTTCTATTTTTCATTTATTCATTAATTGATATTTTTGCAATATATTCCTCTTTTATTATAATTTAGAATTCTTCATATGTCATAGTTGTCAGCTAATGAGCTCTTAAATATTGACCATCATCCCAGCTCAGTTAACTACAAAGACATTATTGAACAGTTTTAGCACATCTTGTTCAGTATGTCAGAATGACAACCAAAGCACAGCTTTATTCAGGATGTTCTTTCATTGCTCTATGCAAACCCATTGTATTTATTTTGTACAATGACAATAAAGACCATACTAGGTTTCTGATGTAGAGGCTATCTTGCAAGCCAAAATATGGGGCCCATAACTCAACAATCAGAGAGTATTCCTATATAGACTCAGGTTAAAATATTCAGGCCAATATTTTATACATTGAAATATATTGGGAACTTTGATTTACCCCTTCTTTTGAGATTAATGTCTTATTTCTCCTCCCACATCCCATCTCTTTAATAGTTGCAGATGCTGGGCTATGATATCAGTTGGGCAGCATTCAACATCATTGAAGTAATGAGTGCATCCAAGTTCACTTTTAAAGTAAGTGGTCTACATGAAAATTGGAGTGTTAGAAACCATCGAGAATTGCTGTTATTGATGACTTTAAATTCTGTGGAGAATGACCTTAAAAAAGTAAAGGTTATTATACAATCTTGTTTTGTGTCAACAAAATAATATTGACAATACAAAATTCTGATATTGCTAGTCAGTAAGATGTGTCAGAAGCTGTGCAGGGCATTGAACTCTCATCATTGCTGGATGCCTTCTTTTGGGTCCCTCTCTGATTTTGTAATTTTGATATTGCCCATATATTTAAATACGCTTTTACAGTTAGATCTAGAAAGTTAAACACTACATCCAGAACTATTTCTGTATTTCTTCCCTGTCATTTTATATGTATTAAGTTATAGTTTATTGAGAGCCCCAACTGTTGCCCTAATGCAATTCTTTTGCACCACCTCTATGTTTTACTTAGACTCCTTGTTTCTCAGACGATGGCCACAACTCTATTGAGTCTTAGATAGTGATTACTTTTTATTCCTTTTACAGAGGATCGGATATTTGGCTGCCTCTCAGTGCTTTCATGAAGGGACAGATGTTATAATGCTGACAACTAACCAGATTCGAAAGGTAAATTTCCCCAAAAGGGACTTGCATCACCCATATTATAGCTATGTCAACTGTATTATACTTATGCTGAACAAAGCACTTTAAAAGCAGACAGAATACACTTTGGCTTTATTTTCAATATTTTTTTAACTTTATTTTCAATGTGATAACGTTGAAAGCAACTCAAGTCCTTTAAAAAAAGACACTCTGTTTATTTGCACCAAGGCAATGACAGTAGAAATGAGGAATACTGTAGTTCAGGGGTGTCAAACTGGCAGCCTGCAGGCCACACCCACCCCAGTTCTGCGAAGGGAAAAAACATCACGAAATGTTAAGTGACAGCAAGTTGACGCGGTAAGCTTGACGCCTGTGCTGTAGTTGAAAAGCCCAATCTTCATGCCTCTAACTTCTCAAAAATCAGAGCACCAAGAAGGGTCTCCAAAGATGACATCAGTAAGCAAACAGATTCATCTGAGAGAACAGTTACCAAGAAGAGTTTCTGTATATTTAAAATGATGAACGGTTAAGGGAACTAACAAAGAGCAGCCTTAGGAGTGACACAATGGCTGTCTTCCAATACATGAGGACTGTTACAGAGAAGAGAGGGTTGACTTACTCTCCCAAACACCTGAGAGTAGGATAAGGAGTGGGTGGAATCTCATGAAAGAAAAATCCAGCCTGGAACTCAGGAGACGTTTCCTAACAGTGAGAACAATCAGTGAAACATCGCCGGAGACTTTCAAGAAAAGATTGAAAACTATTTGTCTGGGATGGTATAAGACATGGATGTCAAACTCAAAGCCTGGGGGCCAAGTTCAACCTGCGGAGTACTTAGATCTGGCCTGTGGGGCTGCCCTGGAAATAGTGAAGGACCGGCCCATGGTGCTTCTGCCATCGAAAATGGAGCTCGAGAGAGCCACGTGTGGCCCTCCTGACTTCCTTTTTTGCTGGCAGAGGGTTGCAGAAGGCCACGGCAGCTGAAAATGGAGTTTGGGAGCCCATTTTTGCTGGCAGAGTGCTCTGCCGCCAAGGCGCTCTTGACATGAGTGATATCAGGCTGGTCATGCCCACCCTGGCCATGCCCATCCTGGCCCGCAGAGGTCAAACACAACTCTGATGGGGCCCCCAATGAAGGGTGTCTGACACCCCTAGTATAAGGTCTGCCGTGGGCAGGTGATTGGATTAGAAAACTTCCAAAATTCTTTCCACCCTAATGATTCTGTTCCACTCTATTCTCTTCTTATTCTAATAATTTTAATTCTAATAATTACCATATTTTTCGGAATATAAGACGCACCGGAGTATAAGACACATCCAGGTTTTGAAGAGGCTTTTTTTTTTAAAGTAGGTAGTTAGAGGGATAGAGAGGGAGAGAAAGAGAGAGAAATACAGTAGGTAGGTAGGGAGAGAGAGAAAGAGTAGTTAGGTAGGTAGGTAGATAAAGGAAGAGAGAGAAATACGTAGATAGGGAGAGAGAGTGTGTGTAGATAGGTAGGTAGGTAGAGGAATAGAGAGAGAAAGAGAAAGAAATACAGTAGATAGATAGGGGGAGACAGAGAGAGAGTAGGTTGGTAGATAGGTAGATGTTTCCAGGTGTATTTACCCATGTGCTGGAGAAGGAAATCGCTGTAGCACCTAACACTTTGTTTCTGCAGGCACAGCACTTGACCAATGTAATTCTCATCAATCCCTCTAATTAAACAGCTTTCCAAAAGGGAGGGGGAGTGTTTTTGCACTCTGCAAACCTCCCCAAAACAGCCTATTTTTCGCAGAAACAGGGCCATTTTTTTTTCAAATAAAAGGTATGAAGAGCCTTGGGGGTGGGGGCGCAAAAAACAGCCCATTTTAGGCTCAATTCTGTCCTCCCCAGCCCCCAGGAGCTCTCTGGAAGCCTCCATAAGGCTCTGCATGGCCATTTTAGTGAAAGGGGGGGGGGAGGTTTCGGGAAGCAAAAAATGCTGTATTCGATGTATAAGATACACTCAGATTTTCAGCCTCTTTTTAGAGGAAAAAAGGTGCGTCTTATACTCTGAAAAATATGGTAGAATTATTTCTATTTGTAGGCAAAAAGAGTTTTTATAGCTGATAACGTTGGAGAGTGATGATACTTAGTGATTGACATTTTCAAAAATGTATATGATTGACAGTGAATTTTGAATGTGAATATTAAATTGCAGCATACATCCAAAAATTTAAAAATGCTTTTTTTTCTCTCACTCACCTGTCCCCTCTCTTCCTCCCACTTTCCTACTTTACTATTCTAGGACCTGAGTAGCCCCAATCAGTATGATACTGGAGTTGCGCTAACGGGTTTGTCCTGTTTTGTGACTCCCGATCTTGCTAGAGATTTGGCAAACGACATCATGACTCTGGTGAGTAGCTGGAGGGTGTGGCCGTCCACACTACCTGCATTGTTCACTCCGAGCAAAGCTCTTTGAAGTTCCAAATGAGGAAGAAATGTTTTCAAAGCAAATGAATATCAAGAGCAGCTGACTATAGGAGCAGTGGAGACACATTTTGTGGTCCAGTTACTTGCAGTGAAATGTTGCAGAAAACAATGGTTACAGTCACAAATCTTTATTGACTTGTTTTTAAAATGCCCTTAGTTGAATTTGATTCCTAGTGACTGTAACATCATGTATGTAGAGCTTTTGGGCCACAGTACAGACATTATTGCTATTCTTTAGGGAATTCTTTTTAGTCTTTCCAGTATAGACCCTAGCCCTGTGATGGCAAACCTTTAGCACACGTGCCACAGAACAGCTAGTCTTCAGGTCTCTGTTGCGCATGTGCACAGGGGCCACACACGCAGGTGCAGGGGGTGAGATGCATGCACGGGGGCCACATGCATGTTCCATTTTGGGGGTTTGGGTGCACGCACGTGCTTTGGGCACTTAGTCCGGAAAAGGTTAGCCATCGCTGCCCTAACCGTAGGATCTTCTGTTTTTCTCCTGTCCAAGTACTAACCAAGTCCAAACCTATTGAGTGTTTTGAGATGAACTGAGTAAGAAAATAGATTTCTGCTGCTTAATTCTCCCATTCTTTGATATCTAAATTTTAAACTTGCAGAGCAGAAGTTCCTAAACCATATGCCATTACATCATCCTTTATTGTAATCTTAGCATACACACTTCCTCTAAAAATCCAAACATCAAAATGCACACAAATTAACAATGAAAATAATACAATGGAACTTTTATTTTGAATAAAGACATACAAAAATAAAAAAGGTCCTTCACATCTCTCTTAGGTTCTGTCTACATTCTGTCTACATTGTGGGGGAACGCCCCACAATTTGGGAAACCCTGGTGTATAAATACAGTGAAGTCAATAAATGGGAAATTTTCGAGATTTCATAGGATTAATTCAATTATTAATGAGATTCCAGTCTAGTTTCCCATGTCACAAATTGATTTTTTCCCCCAAAGGCAATCAAACTTTATTCAAATGTTATTTGAATATTAATTAACATCCATTAATTAAACATAGTTTTATTTAAATGTGTTACCTTTTTAGTTAAAAGCAGGAATTCCTAACATTACCTTTTTTGTTCAAATGTCTTTCTTAGCAGAAATACTACATTTGGATTGTTTAAAATTATCAATGTATTTATATATACTTAGGGGTAACAAACTGTTAGTCCCAAAGTCAGAGCAAACTATGTTGTCACTAGTTCTTTTGACAGGTGGCATTGTGTTCTTTTCCTTTCATTCTCCCCTCCCCCTCCGTCCCCAAAGCAACTTTCAGAGAAACTCCTGCTTGTGCATGGTGCATGTACAGTATATGCGCATTGAGTTAGATTCTGAGGCTTAATATGCTGCAAACCTTATTAGGAAGCTTTTCCTCCCAGGCTGTGAGATCTCAAACATTATTAAAAGCTATGAAAATCCAAAGATTTTACCATGCTTCCCTGAAAATAAGACAGGGTCTTATTTTCTTTTGACCCCTGAAATAAGTGTTTGGCCTTATTTTCGGGGAGATCTTATAATTTTTCAGGTACAGGAGGCAGTGTAAGATGGTCAGCTCATGGTTGCTGCTGTGTTGCAATATTTTGGGGGGAGGGCTTATTTTAGCATGTGCACTCAAAAGCCCAATTGGGCTTATTATCCGGGGAGGTCTTATATTCAGGGAAACAGGGTAGATGTAATAAACGTCTGATTTTAGGCTATCGAACTGATAACGAATAGATATGTGTTACCGCTTGATAACATCATGGCAAATTTCATGGCTTGAAATCACATTGAAATGGATGTCTTCTTCCTTCTTGCCACAGGAAAAAAAAAAAACCTGAATTTTTAGTGCCAGGAGTGATTAAATGGTGTCTCGATTTAATTGCTGCGAAAATATGTGTCAAAAGCTTTTTCTCTCTGCAGATGTCTCACACAAAGCCTTACATCAGGAAGAAGGCAGTGTTAATCATGTATAAAGTGTTTTTGAAATATCCCGAATCCCTTCGGCCTGCATTCCCCCGCCTTAAGGAGAAACTGGAAGACCCAGATCCTGGTTAGTGATCCAGAAGATTCTAAGCAGTTTGGGACTCTTTACCTGGGAAGAACGTGTACATTTAAATAAATCTGGATAAGGTCTTTTGCAGTCATAGAGATGTTACTTGTATACCAGATTCCTTATTTTTGTACTGGGGATGCTATAACATTCTAGGACCAAAATAAACAGCTTTGCACACCATTTATTTACGCATATGCACAGGGTGTTTGTGAAGTGCAAAAGAAAATGTAGGACAGATTAACTCATCAAGCTCTCAAAGCTTTATCTTGCCTCCCAAAAATAGTTTATTAGGATCATTGCTGGAACTAAATTAAATATGCTGATTAGCACAGCTGTTACATAGCACAGCAGCTTTGTACCTTACTGTATGTCCCCATTTCCCTCATTGAACCGCTGTGAAAAACAAAATAAGCCTTGACAGGTAGAAAGTTTTGATGTAGGGATATAGATTAAATGTTCTTTTTTAATTAAATGTAGAACATGAGAAGCCTTTTCTCTCAGATCAGAATTTGCTGCTCCTTTAAAACAGTCGATTATTGGAGGGGGGGAATGTTCTATTTTCTACACTGAGAGCCCCCAATGTTCTACTTTTCTGCCTTCTAACTTAATACTATCCACCCCATGCTTTTTTCTAGGCAGAAACTCAGTGTTACTATCCCCTTGGTTACCTTCTACTTTACACTCTGTCCTTACAGCGTGGGAGCTAACTCACTTTTTCCCAAGCTTAGTGCTCTCAAGCTCTACAGCAAGGGTGTCAAACTCACGTCATCATGGCATCATCACATGATGTATGGGGACTTTTTTCCCCTTTGCTAAATCAGGTGTGGACATGGCCAACGCGTGAAGCATTCAGCTCGCGGGACACGAGCTTAGCCCTGCTCTAGGGCATGCTGCTCTTATAGTTCAGTTCATCTGGAAGACCACGCTTTGCCAGTTTCAACAGTAGCATAGTGGGAATGAGGAGATGGTTTTCAAGTTTCAACCATATGTTGTGAGCATTCCTGTATTTCAAATACTCTATAGTTAGAAATCTCCTTTCATGTGTCATTGGAACATTCTTGTGGGGCAAGAATCGGATGGACTTTTCTATCTTCAAATCCCTCTAAGTTGTTTTACATGGATTATCTTGCGCATTAATTAAGGAAAAAAGTAGTTGCTGTTTATGAGCCCCACAGGCCCTCTTACTAAGCTGTTCCACCTTCTTTTTTTCTCCAGGTGTCCAATCAGCTGCTGTGAATGTTATATGTGAGCTAGCCAGACGCAATCCAAAGAATTATCTTTCTCTTGCTCCACTCTTTTTTAAGCTGATGACGTCATCCACCAACAACTGGGTCCTCATTAAAATTATAAAATTGGCAAGTATTAGCAGGTCCTGGCAGCTGGTGTCTCTTATCAATATATGTGGTGTGAAAAACACAACCCTGTCATTTCAGAGGTGTAGCAGTTGACACAAACTGATGTGGAGAAAAGCAGCAGACTGTAAAACTGGCTTTGGAGGGGAATTGTTGATTTTCAGGCAAGAACTAGTAGAAATCTGCCAGGCGGATTAAAAAAACTCAGATTGCAAACAAGAATGAGCAAAAAAGATTCTGCTTGCTAGCAATTCCATTACTGGTTGTTTTTAACTTCTCATCCTTATTTCCAAATGCAGTCATATTTACAAAAAAATAAAATTATGAATTAAACAGGATTCAGTTTGCATAATCAGTAATACATGGACTTGAGTTTGTTGATCATATAAGGATAGTCTTATTTTCCCAAGTACCAAAAGACAAGAAACAATAGTTGGAAACTAACCAACAAGAGAAGCAATCTAGAACTAAAGAGAAATTTCCTAATGGTGAGAGCAATCAGTCAATGGAATAGCTTGCCTCCAGAAGTTGTGGATGCTCCATCACCGGAAGTTTTCAAAAAGAGACTGGACAACTATTTGTCTGAAATATTATAGGTCTCCTGTTCAAGCAGGAGGTTGGACTAGAAGACATCCAAGGTCCCTTCCAGCTCTATTATTCTATGTTCTGTATTTTATTTATATGTGTCTGTGGGAGAATGAAGCAGATAATTTTTAAATAATAACATGACAGTGTAACATGATGCTAAATTCAAGACTAAAATTTTCATAAAAGTTGCCGCATAATGTATAGGAATGGGAATGGGAATGAAATAACAGTTGGAAGGGACTTTGGAGGTCTTCTAATCCACCCCCCTGCTTAGGCAGGAAACCCTACACCACTTCAGACAAATGGTTATCCAATCTCTTCTTTAAAACTTCCAGTGTTGGAGCATTCACAACTTCTGGAGGCAAGTTGTTCCACTGATGAATTGTTCTAACTGTCAGGAAATTTCTCCTTAGTTCTAGTTGCTTCTCTCCTTGATTAGTTTTCGCCCATTGCTTTTTGTCCTGCCCTCAGGTGCTTTGGAGCAGGGGTCCCCAACCTTTTTTTCACCAGGGACCGGTTTCATTTTAAAGAAAATTCTGCGGACCGGCTGAGGGGCTCAGCAGTCATGTGACTGGGTGGGCGTGGCCAACTTTGAAAATGTGAAACTCACTTAACAATGATCTTGGTTAGCAACCAAACTTTTGGCCTCAACTGTGGTCATAAGTTCTTTCTTTCTTTCTCTCTCTCTCTTTCTTTCTCTTACTTTGTCTCTGTCTCTCTTTTTCTCTCTCGCTATTTCTTTCTTTCTCTCTTTCCCTTTCTCTCTATTTCTTTCTCTTTCTCTTTCCCTCTTTCTGTATCTTTTCCTGTCTTTCTTTCCTTTCTGTCTCTTTCTCTCTGTCTGTCTTTCTCTCTCCCACTTCTTTCTTTCTCTCTCTCTTTGTGTCCCTCCTTCATCCGCCCATTTCTGTCACTCTGTGTGTGTGTGTGTGCGTGCGTGTGTCTGTCTTGCATTCATTCAATCACTCCTTCTGTGTCTCTGTCTATCTTTCTCTCCCTCCCTCCCTCTGTCTCTCTATGTGTGTCTGTCGTCGTCATCGTCGTCCCGTCCCCCCGCCCCCAGCCTCCTCATCCCGCCTGCCACGCTTGGTCGCTCGTTCGCTCGTTCAGGCTCCGTGGCTGGGTAGGAGCCGGGCTGGAGAGGAGGAGGAGGGAGGGGGGCAGCCCATTGGGCAGAGCGCACGGGAGAACGCAGGAGGATGGTGGGGGCTCTTCCTCCACCCTCGTCGACGGAGGGACTCCTGTGCGCCGCCGGAGCAACCCGCCAGTTCCCTCCCCAGCCCGCAGAGCCTCCGCAGTCCCTGGAAGAAAATGAGTGGCCGGCATGCCAGCAGGGGAGGGAATCGGTGGCCGGTCCGGCGGCATCCAGGAATCCCTCCGTCGACGAGGGTGGAGGAAGAGGCACACTCCAACGGCGCGAACAGCCGCGCCTGCGTTCTCCCGCGCGCTGTGCTCAGGGGGCTGCCTCCTCCTCCCTCCTCCTCCTCTCTAGCCCTGCGGCCCGGCTCCCATCCAGCCACGGACCGGCACCGGTCCGCGGCCCGGGGGTTGGGGACCCCTGCTTTGGAGAATAGCTTGACTCCCTCCTCTTCCTCCTCCTCCTCCTCCTCCTCCTCCTCCATCATCTTCTTTTGAAAGGGTGCTATGCATTTGGGGGTGGGGGATAAAACAATTATTTGTTTATTAATCATTAATAACCAGCTGGAACTTCTGTGTTTGAACATAAGTATCTCTATGATTATCAGTTGCTATTGAGCCATTGTTGGATGGGGTTTTGCTTATACGTCCTTGTTGTGGGCTTCTTCTCTTTCTGATAAGAAAAAGAAGATAATGGATTGACTGACCTTTCTTGTAATCCATCAGAATTCTGGAATCCTCCTTTGTTTTCTGCAACCACTGTTTAAGGTCAACCACTAGTTTTTAAATCCAAACAATTTTTTAGCCTGCTAAGTATCTCGCTGATCTCCACAGAGAGGTATGCTGACAGATCAAACCCAGCCTTCCCTTTCTAATTTATGCAACCAGAGGCCAGTGGAAAGCCAACAGACAAGGGATGAGTGTAATATAACTCTTCTCCTTCTGAGCAAATGTATAGAGAGGAATCCTGCTACTGATGGTAGAAATAATGTAATTATTATATTGAAAAAGTTTTATTGGTTTTACAGTTTTTCAATAGGGTAGGGTAAGAGATACAAAGAAATTTTGAGAGCTTTCGCGTCGAAGTCGTCGGCCCTTCCGGAGCCTCATAATAAATCATTAACAAAAAACATTTTTCATAATACTACAAAGTGAAAACAAGTACATATTTCTAAGTTCTCAATTCTATGCTGTCAGTCATTTGCAAAAATCCAGATACACGTTATACAATATTACTCAAAAAATCAAAGCAAAGTTATTTTTTAGATCTAAGTCTCTTGGCAATTGTGTCTTCTATCCCTCCTTCCAGGCCCCCAGCGGGCGGGGCCGTGGCCCTCCCTGCCCCTCCTGGATCTTTCCCCAGGACAGAGGAATGTTTTTTAAGAAAGGCTTCCGCCTCAGCAACTGTTTTAATCCTCACTCTTCCTCCTTCCCAGAACACCAGCATCCCTTCGGGCATCACCCACTTGAACCAGATCCCGTGATCAAAAATTTTTTAGACAAGAAGGAAAATTTCCTTCTCGCTTCTCTAATCTTCCTTGGGATCTGCTTCAAGATGGCAACCTCCTTTTGTTGGTAAATTAACGGTCCTCCTCTTTGCACCTTCAAGATTTCCTCTCTGGTTGACCTTCTAACAAATTTAACATGTATCTCTCTGGGTACTTCATTTATCCTGGCATATGCAGAGTTTATTCTGTAGGCTAGGTCAATGTCCCCTCTGATCTCATCCTTAGGTTTATGTAAATAATCTGCTATAATTGTGCTCATGAGTTCAGGGAGACATTCACCAGATTCCTCAGAAACGTTCTGAAATCTCAAAAAATATGTCATCCTTTCCATATCAATCCTAGACACATGCCCATTTATTTCTACAACCTCATTAGTAACATTTTTAATCTCTCCCTTAGCCCCAGCCAGCCCCCCTTCCAACTCTTCATTCTTCTGTGTGTTCTCCAGCACTTGTTTCCCTGTGTCCAGTAGCTCCTTTTTAAAGTTGATGTTTTCTTCTCTCTGGGACTTGATTTCTTGCACCAAAGTTTGTATAACTGATTCAAGAGAAGCCATCCTTAGTTCTAAGCCTGCCAGTTCTGATTTTTGTGCCATAATTAGCTGTTAAAGTCAATGCCACTAAAATGGCGTTTTTTGGGTGGGGCCGTTGAGGCAAATCAGGAGCTGGAAGTTCAAATCAGGATTGTGAAAAGTTCAGGAACCAAAAGAGAAACAGTTTTCCGATCAATAATTATAATAGCGAAGGCACTCCAGAAAAGAAATCACATAATCCAAAAAAAATTCTTCTTTAATAACAAGAGGAAGTCCAAATCACAAAGCGATGCTGGAAATTTTCCATAAGTAAAATAGTCATTCAGGGACAAAGAGAAGCCATCTTCCACCGCCCAGACTCAGAGCCAGAAGGAGAGAGTGGTAAAAAAAAATTGTTTCAAATCAGCCAGACCTAGATACTTTGTTGCAAGACGCAGATCACTTTCCCTTGTTTCAAACAGTCCGGATTAAAGATATCCGCTTCCTCGCAACGAGGAGCCATTTTCAAGTGCCGCTTTAGTCCGAGGGGGGGTTTAACAAGCAAACACCCCCCTCCAAGTTCTTTCAGCCCAGGCTGACAGAAAAAAAAAATGTTTAAAATCACTCACTTTCCCCCTCGCAGCCGAAGCCCCGGGAAGCCTTCCGACTCAGACGGCCAGCTCTCTCCATATTCACGAAACGATGCCGCCCACCGTTGGCGAAGGGGAAACCCCCCGCAGCATGTCCTCCTCCACCTAAGCCAAAGACAAGGGTCGCTTCCCCGCTGCCGCTGGGGGAGGGCGACCCAGGCAAGCCGGCTTTACGGGAGACCCCCAAAAACGGGGCGTCTCGCCCCCGTGGGGGGGCAGGAAAAGAAACAAAGCGGCGGACGAACCCTAGGCTCGCCCGTCGCCGCTGGAGCCGGAACCGGAAGTGGAAATAATGTAATTATTGTGACTGAATCCCGGATGGCTTGTTTTCATCACTGTCTGAAAGACCCACATGATGTTGTTCCCACAATACTAAACATTTCATAGGCTTGTGTATCACACCAAGCCACAACCAAGCAAATTATTTTATGGCTAAGATTAGGCTTAAGCACTGTGCCTATTCATTTATTGACAGTTTGAATTTGCCTAATAGTGTAGTTTTCTGAAGCAGTTCAGGTCTGTTGCTGTAGGTCTAATAATGTTGACAGAATTAGCAAATATGCTGAGGCAGCAACTAAATAATTTCCTTTCTTTTCTTTTTTAGTTTGGTGCTCTCACTCCTTTGGAACCAAGGTTAGGAAAGAAATTGATAGAACCTCTGACCAATCTAATACATAGGTAAGTCAGCTAATTCTTCTAGATATTTTTAACTTGGTGGCTGGGGCAGATGGCTCTCACCAGCCATCTGTATATTTTCATTTTGAAAAAGTTTTATTGGGTTTTACAAATTTTAGAAGAAATAGGAAAAGGGTATAAGGTGATACAAAAACATTTTGAGAACCTCAAAAAGTAGAAAATTGTGGGTTAGACAGCACCACCAGCAAATGGATTCGCAACTGGCTGACCAACCGCACTCAACGTGTAGTCCTCAATGGAACTGCATCTACATGGAAGGAAGTATGCAGTGGAGTCCCCCAAGGCTCTGTTTTAGGCCCAGTACTCTTTAACATCTTCATCAACGATTTGGATGAAGGGATAAATGGGGAACTCATCAAATTTGCAGACGACACCAAGCTGGCAGGAATAGCCAACACTCCAGAAGATAGGCTTAAGATACAGAAGGATCTAGACAAACTTGAACATTGGGCACTATCTAATAAAATGAAATTCAATTGTGAAAAAAGTAAGGTCCTACATATAGGCAAGAAAAACCAAATGCACAAGTACAGTATAGATAGTACCTTGCTCAATAGTAGCAACTGTGAGAGGGATCTAGGAATCCTAGTGGACAACCATTTAAATATGAGCCAGCAGTGTGCAGCAGCTGCCAAAAAAGCCAACACAGTTCTAGGCTGCATAAACAGAGGGATAGAATCTAGATCACGTGAAGTGTTAATGCCACTGTATAGTGCCTTCTTAAGGCCACACTTGGAATACTGCATACAGTTTTGGTCGCCACGATGTAGAAAAGACATGGAGACTCTGGAAAGAGTGCAGAGAAGGGCAACCAAGATGATTAGGGAACTGGAGACTAAAACATATGAAGAACGGCTGCAGGAGCTGGGTATGTCTAGTTTGATGAAGAGAAGGACCAGAGGAGACATGATAGCAGTGTTCCGATATCTCAGAGGGTGCCACAAAGAAGAGGGAGTCAAACTATTCTCCAAGGCACCTGGGGGCAGGACAAGAAGCAATGGGTGGAAACTAATCAAGGAGAGAAGCAACTTGGAACTAAGGAGAAATTTCCTGACAGTCAGAACAATTAACCTCTGGAACAGCTTGCCTCCAGCAGTTGTGAATGCCCCAACCCTGGAAGTCTTTAAAAAGATGTTAGATAGCCATTTGTCTGAAATGGTATAAGGTTCCTGCCCATGCAGGGGGTTGGACTAGAAGACCTACAAGGTCCCTTCCAACTCTGCTATTGTATTGTATTGTATTGTATTGTACCTCTATGTCGGAGCCCCTCCGAGGCTTCATAAAAAAAAATAGATAATACAATAAATTTTTCATTTGTTCTACAAAGTGGAAAGAGATACAGATATTTCAATTTAAAATCTATGCAGTCAATCATTTATAAACATCCAAATAAAAGTTACACTAACCAAAAATAAAGTCACTTGTGAGATCTAAGTCTTTTGGCAATTGTGTCTTCCTCTCCCTGACCTCCAGTGGGCGGAGCCGTGGCCCCCTCCGTTCCCCCATTTTCATCCTCCAGGATTGAGGAATGTTTTTTGAGAAAGGCAGCCATCTGTATATTTTAATGTGGGTATTAAATAATACAATAGAACTATTTGTGCTTCTGGGTAAGGTTAGTCACTGTGTGTTGACATTGGTTTGACTCTCTTTTTTATTTGTCACCATTGTGCAATTTTTAAAAATGATTTCGAGGACATCACCAAAAAGAATGTTGTTTTATCCCAGGGGTAGTCAACCTTTTTATACCTACCGCCCACTTTCGTATCTCTGTTAGTAGTAAAATTTTCTAACTACCCACCGGTTCCACAGTAATGGTGATTTATAAAGTAAGGAAGTCAATTAAATTTAAAAAAGGGAAAGTGCTTCAGTATCGGACAAAACCCTTACCGCCCACCATGAAAGCTGGAACGCCCACTACTGGGCGGTAGGGACCAGGTTGACTACCACTGTTTTATCCCTTTGAAGGTAGTACAGGTAGTCTTCAATTTAAGACTGTACTTGAGCCCGGAATTAACATTGTACGTTGTGGCTGTTGTTCAGTGTGACTATGATTTTACATCCTTATTTGTGACAGTCATTAAGTAAACTGGTTTTCCACAATGAGCGTTTTTAAGTGCTGGAAATCAGCAAAAACAAAAATGCTCAAGATTGCCATCATGTGACTTTGGGATATTGCAAATGACTGTAAATGGGAGCTGGTGCCAAATGCCCAAAATGTGATCATATAAACCAAGGGGGATAAATGCGGCCATCGAAACCTCCTGTAGAGTAGAGAGAAGAAACAAGTGTTCACTTAATCCTGTTTTCTTTCACAAAGTCACTTTTCTAAAGTAAATAGAATTCATGGCAACTCTATCCATATTTTTAAAACTAATCTGCTTCTAAAAAATGAAGCAAAATGGGCAATATGTATGCTCTTGACTTATCCCACTCTTTCCGGTCTTTGACTTATAGAAAAAGCAAATCAAAAAGTTATTGTAAATCCTTCGTTCTAGCAAAAGGAATGAAAGTTATATGCAGAAGAATTTTCACACAACAAACTACCGAATGTTGTTTCTGCTTTGAGTTTCCATAATTGTATTCATCTATCCTTCTGTCCCTTCTGTAGGCTGCCCATTCAAGATTGCTTGAAGTGGTAAATACAGATTAAAAAACCTAAAGAGCCAGTGCAGCAGTCGATGCCATAGGAAGGAAAAGATGTCAGAATAGACAACAGACTCAATAGCAAAACCAAGCACAGTGGGCCCATGTCATACCTTAGCCTGGGAGAACAGCTCATCTAAAAAAGAGTGGGATCGGAGCGGTTTGGATCCCGGGGAAGGGGGGGAATTTGTGATCAAAAGAGCAGATGATACAACCAAGAAGGCCTGTCTCCTGGTCACATGACATGCCTTCTTAATACAGGGGTCCACCACCACTCACCCATGGACCAGTACCGGTCCACGGCATGTCAGAAACAAGGCCACGCAAACAAGTGAAGGCAGGGGTTGAAAATTTTAGCAATAGGTTCTGTACCCGGTTCTCTTTCCCCCCCCCCCCCTCCCGGCCACGAGCTCCAGAGGTTTTGTTTGAACCTCCAGGAGGGCGAAAACAGCTTCCCCACCTCCAGAAGCCAAACACAGGCCCCTTTCCCACCTTCTGGAACTCATGGGAGGCCCATATTTCACCCTCCCCAGGCTCTGGAAGCTTTTTTTGAGCCTCCGGTAGGACAAAAAAGGCATCCCAGGGGCTCCAGAGGCTGAAAATGGGCCCATTTCTTGAACTTCCGGGAGGCCCATTTTTTGCCCTCCGTGCGGGTCCTATACTTATCTGGCATTCCAAATGGGCCGGGTGGAGACTCCTGGGAGGGGCAGGGGTGAGATTTGTGGGTTCGCTGAACTGGGCAGATCCTTAGCTAGACGATTACTCTAACCTGCAGGAGCCCATCCTTGAGTAAAGCCCCATCTGCAGGATGCAGGTAGCATGCAAAACCACGCCCCCTCTGGTCCGCGGAAAAGCGTCCCTCCAGGGAACCAGTCCCAGGAGAGAGGCTGGAGGCTGCAGTCTTAGTAGATGTGACTCAAACCATGCAAACTCTGTCAGATCTTACAATTGGGCAGACCTAATAGGAGAAAGACGAACCCTCAAAGCTTTATACAGGTAGTCCTCGACTTACAACAGTTCATTTAGTGACCATTCAAATTTTACAACAGCACTGAAAAAAATGACTTACGACCATTTTTCACACTTCAACCTTTGCAGTATCCCCACAATCATGTGATCAAAATTCAGATGCTTGGCAACTGGCTTATACTTAAATGACCATTGTTGTATCCCAAGACATGTAATCAACTTTTGTATCCCAAGACATGTAATCAACTTTTGCACCCAGCAAAATCAACTGGGAAGCCAGATTCACTTAACAACCATGTTACTAACTTATAACTGAAAGTGATTCACTTAACAACGGTGGCAAGACATAAAATGGGGCAAAACTCAACAAGGAGGTTAACATCATGGCTTTCCCTTAACTGCTGGTGGAGTCACATTTTGAACCAGCTGAAGCTGCTGAGTGGCTTTCAAGGGCAGCTCACATAGACTAATCTGGACAAGAGATGACTAAACCACGGGTGACTATGAATAAGGCTCTCTGATGCAATAATACAGGGGTCCCCAAATTTGACAACTTTAAGACTTGTGGACTACAACTCCCAGAATTCTCCAGCCAGCTATGCTGGAGAAGATCTCTGCAATAATGAGTATATTTGAGTGCATGGAGTGGAGCTGTTCAAAATTGTTGATTGTTAATTCCAAATGAAAAATCTAGCCTAGCTTTTGTTTTTTTTAAAAATCATATTTCTTTGGAAATCAGGTTATTTAAATGTGTAAAAATCAAAGGCCTTCCCCCCCCCCCAAATGTTTTTACATACCTTAATTCTTTAAAACATAAAAACATAGGGTCACCTTTTTGGTGAAACTTCTTCTGGGGCTAACTGTCTCATAATGCAGTAATTTGTCTGTCTTTTTTCCTCAGCACTTCAGCCATGTCACTCCTCTACGAGTGCGTGAACACAGTGATAGCAGGTAAGGAAGTGTCATTGAGGGATATTACATTTTCTAAATAGTACAAAAGAAAAGCAGATACTTTTGGGATTATCAGTCTGAGAGTTAGTTTTTTCCAGGAAAAGTTAACTGGGAATTAAACATGTGTATGGTATAAATGTGATACAAATAATTAATATTATTATAAGAGTACTACTATTATTATATTATTGGACAAGGTAAAATCAATAGGAAGGCAATGCAGAATGGAGAACTATAAAGGCTAAACTTGAAAGCCGATACAGAAGGCTGTATAATTACTTTATATTTTGTTTTTTGTTTTTTCTTGTTGTGTTTCTTTCTGTTTTTAAAGATTAAAATGTTTAATAAAAACTATTAAAAAAATAAGCATGTGTATCCTTAACTTTTTCACAGTGTTAATCTCTCTTTCCTCGGGAATGCCCAACCACAGTGCAAGCATCCAGGTAACAGGCTTTCACCTTTTGGTGTCTGTTTCTTATTTTGTGTTGGCTTTGAATGTTGTGCTGTCTTGATTATACACCTAGAGTGGACATATATTCTAGAGAGGACATGTTACAATCAGGTGGCTAGATAGTTCTTGTTTTATATGTGGGTAACCCCAGAACCCACCAAAGCATTCAGGAGCAGATGGGCCAGCTTAGCAATGTAATTCCAGTGATATGTGGGACATATTAAGCTTTGGTTTTTATTTGTATGAAACCCTCACTAAAACTCATTCTCCTGGTGTATAGCCTGGGGCCATAATCATTAGACCAAACTGATTCCTATTATTATGGCCATATTGACTTCTTTCTGTAGCCCTATCATGCAGCTCCCCCAGGAAATGGAACCCTCCGTAAGAACTGGGCTGCCCATCCATGTTGAGATTAGAGCAGGCCTCCTCTACCCCCTGTGCCCTTTCTGTTCCACCAGGAGTTGTTCTGGAATGGTCTTCCACTATTAGCAAGAACTACTGACATTTACTAAAGAATAGAGGACCTTAAGGTGTAGAGGAAGGGAAATCCTTGGCTTTGCAGAAGAGGTTAATGATACATGCTGTCTCTGCAGCTCTGTGTGCAGAAGCTGAGGATACTGATAGAAGACTCAGACCAAAACTGTAAGTATGGGAGATGCTGCCATCTTGGAAGGTAGTAGTAATTAAAGCCAAGGAACTAGGCGCTATATGCTAAAACAGCTAAATAACTGAAATAGCTAAAATGAAGGGGCGGGGGGAGGGCATTCATTTTGCTTCTGGTGATGCTCAGCCCCTCCCAACCACGTGCGACTTTAGAGAAAACATATGGTCAAGTGAATAGGCTTAAATTCTGGTATGTTTTGCTGAATGAAATAAGTACAGTATATAAATATAGTAAAACATATATAATGGGCGGTTAGTGAACAGGGAGCAGGGAGTAAGTCAGAGATGTGTAATGTTTCTTTGGTTGCTTAGTTTATTGAATGTTTAGTAAAGTTAATGATGTATTAGTTTGGGATATACACCAGTATGCAGATGATATGTATTTTGTCTGTCTCAGAACACAAGTGAAATTCAATGAATGTTAAATTGCTGATATAAGGAGCATGGATCTAAAAAAAGAATGCACCAGAAACCAAAATTGTTAGGTTTGACGATGAACATGAAGTAACTGCTGCACATAAACCTAGAGCACATGAATTTGTATAGCAGAAAGTTTGCCATGGATGGGGAATTTTGAAATGTACATATGCTTTAGAAAAATGTGGATAATGTGTGACAAAGAACGCAATTTATCAAAAGATGCCCAAGTAGCCTGTGCTTTTGTCCACCTCTGTTAAATGGCAGTGAAAGTTGGGTGTGTTATCCCCAAAAGAAGTAAGGTGATAGATATGTAGTTATATATAAGAAAGGAGAAGAAAAAGTACATTTTATCAAAGAAAGAAAGAAAGAAAGAAAGAAAGAAAGAAAGAAAGAAAGAAAGAAAGAAAGAAAGAAAGAAAGAAAGAAAGAAAGAAAGAGTTAATTTTGATTTAAGAATGACAGATATGCCCCTTTTTTTGGCACTCAGAGAGATTATAAAACAGTTTCTAGTATGTGAACCTTCCCCAAACCGGTGCTTTTCAAATGTGTTACCTTTAGCAGACAGGATGGTTGGGAATTCAAAGAATTTTGTGCTCTAGAGCAGGGGTCTCCAACCTTTGCAACTTTAAGTCTGAAGGACTTCAGCTCCCAGAATTCTCCAGCCAGCTTTCCTTCAGACTTAAAGTTGCAAAGGTTGGAGACCCCTGCTCTAGAGGATTTCAGATTTGAGAAAACTACAGAATGGGAACTTTCTTTTTCTTTGTTAATACATGCAAAATGGTTCTCTTTTAATACCATTAGTGAACTTGGCAAGATGATGTGGTCATCATCATCTGCATCTGCCTCCCTAGTCCTGGCATCTCCAAGTACTATTAGCCAGCACTCCTGTCTGAAACATTGGAAAGCTTCAGCAAATCTAAATAATAAATACAGAACTGGTCAGAGTAATAAGACCAATGCAAGAGAAATGCTTATGTTTCTTCTGTTTGTGATCTAGTAAATGCACTAGATCCAACAGGCATGGACAATGTTAATCCTCTATATTAGAACAAAACTTCAAACTACTGGAATTTGATCCCTTTATCACCATGTGTGTACGTTGTTCTTGCAGAAATGGAGAGGGCCCTTACAAGGAGTTTTTTTGAATTGTGTTTTCTTTTATGTGTGTATGTGTTGTTTCTTTACCCCAGTGAAGTATTTGGGATTGCTGGCAATGTCCAAAATCTTGAAAACACATCCTAAATCGGTACAGTCTCATAAGGATCTCATTCTCCAGTGCTTGGACGATAAGGATGAGTCCATCCGCCTCCGAGCCTTGGATCTTCTGTATGGAATGGTAGGTTTTGTTCTTACTGTGGATCCTGGTTAATTTGTTTGCCCAAAATAGTAAACTGTCTTCCTAGATAATAATGAGAATAATGAAAAAATGATTCTAAGATAGTTTATTCATTTACTATTTGTTTAAGCAGTTGTATCCCTAAGCCACTTTCAAGGCAGCAAAGAAACTGGGAGGCCAAAAGTTTCCAAAATGAAGTATCTGGTGTCGCTCACTGCTACATCTTGTGGGTTTTCTGCCAAGCTGCATCAAATAGGCATCTTTTATTTATTTATTTATATTAAATTTAAATCCCGCTCTTCTCCAAAAGGACCCAGGGCGGCGCACAGGAATTAAAAACATACAAATATAACAATATAAAATTTAAAAAGATATTAAACTCCCAACCTGTGCTAAAATCAATTAAAACCCCCAATTTAAAACTGTCTAAAAGCAGTCACAGCGGAAGGTTACGCTATGCCGGCTTGATGGAAAAGGTGTGTCTTTAGACACTGGCGGAAGAGGCGGAGGTCAGAGATGGTGCGTAGTTCAGTACTTAGTTCATACGTACTTCCCATGTCATGTATAGAGACCAACATTTAGTAACTGCTGCCTGAGTTTCTGTGTGTTTGGGCCCTTGTGACAGGTATCCAAGAAAAATTTGATGGAAATTGTGAAGAAGCTGATGATCCATGTGGACAAAGCTGAAGGAACAACTTACAGGGATGAGCTGCTAACCAAAATCATTGATATATGTAGCCAGTCCAATTACCAGTACATCACAAACTTTGAATGGTCAGTACTTACCACATACTTAGGTCCTGCTTTATAGCCTCAGGAGGATTTCAGAAGGTTATACAATGTTTTCCTCCAAAGTAAAGTTGAAATCCTGTATAATACAGGCAATTCTCACTTAGTGTCCATTTGTTCAGCAACCGTTCAAAGTTATGATGGTGCTGAACCAAGGGACTTAAAACCAGGCTTTGAAATTCCAGCCATTGGAGCAACCGCGTGGACACATGAACAAAATTCCCATAAAGGAGATGTGGCACAGAGGGCTCAACCTTTTTTAATTTCCTTAACTGCTGCTTTCCTCAGAATGTGCACTTTATATTGGATTTTTTGGGGTTTCCTCATAATTAGAGCCACAAAGTCTTTTTAACAGCTATGTTTTTTTAAAAAAAGAAATTGGTTTAAAAAAAACACCTCAATCAACAAAGGCTGTTTGTTTTACACGCAGAGAGAGACAACACACAAAGAATTGAAATGGTTCTGTTTTTCTCAAAATCTACATAGATTTTAGGAAAAGTGTTGCTTAAAATTTTTTTTATTCATATACAAATGTACATATTTGCTCACTCTGCGTCTACACACATGCATAGACACACACACAAACACACACCCCTTGAGCAAATTTTATCTATTTTTAATTCAGCATTCTGTGAAATTAGAAATTAGTAATAATGCAATGTACTTTTTGTATTCCATGGCTCTAATAGGATTTTGTGAGGAGATAGGTGTTGGAGCAACCCTGGCATGTTGGAGCAGGTAGCTGTAGCTACCATATTTTTCGGAGTATAAGACGCACCTTTTTCCCTCAGAAAAGAGACTGAAAGTCTGGGTGCGTCTTATACACTGAATGCAGCATTTTTTGCCTCCCGAAACTCACACCCTTCACCAAAATGTCCGGGCAGAGCCTTTAGGAGGCTTATAGAGTGCTCCTGGGGGCTGGGGAGGGCAGAAATGAGCAAAAAATGGGTCGTGTTTTGTTCAATTCCCCCCCCAGGAGCACTCTATAAGCCTCCTAAAGGCTATACATGCTCTTCTTTTGACAAAAAACAGGCCCATTTTTTCCATTTTGGGGAGGTCTGCAGAGTGCAAAAACTTTCTTTTTTAAATTTGCCCCTTCAAAATCTTGTTGCGTCTGGTGTACCTTACACTCTGAAAAATAAGGTAACTACTTTTGAGCCATTGTGATACAGGCAAATAAAGGCTAGGCAGAACAAACAAAGAGAGAAACAGAAAAAGCAGAAGCTACCAATGGCCATATAATGATGTGGGGAGGGGCACCTAGGCTGGGAACTAGAGTTTGAAAACCCAAAGCAAGCTGAGGAAGAAATTAACAAGCGGTAAGTAGAGTATTTGTGTGTGTAGAAGCTGTAAGAGGATAATAGAGATATCAGCATTTGAATTGTTAAAAATTGCAGTGTACACAAAGCATGTATGAAATTTGCCGATAGGCCTCCTCTTTATAATAATAGCCTTCCCTTGGTTTCTCTGCTTGCACATCGGTACTCTCTTCTTATCTACTTCAGGTACATCAGCATCTTAGTGGAGCTGACCCGGCTGGAAGGTACAAGACATGGCCATCTCATTGCCTCCCAGATGTTAGACGTGGCAATCCGAGTGAAGGCCATCCGCAAATTTGCTGTGTCCCAGATGGCCATGCTTCTGGACAATGCTCACTTGCTAGCCAGCAACACGCAGAGGAACGGAATCTGTGAGGTGCTGTATGCCGCAGCTTGGATATGTGGAGAATTCTCAGAGTAAGTCCCCGGGAATCTGGTTGTTTAAAAAGGAAGGGTTTTCAAGAGGCCATGTTCTCTCTTGTGGTCCCTGATGCCTGAAGCGTTTCTTGGGACTCCCCTTTTCCTGTCCTGGACAAGGGGGAAAAGAAATCTCCCTAAGCTTTCCTCTTCACTGCAGACACCTTGAAGAACCCCAGCAGACCCTCGAAGCCATGCTGCGGCCTAAAGTGACCACGCTTCCAGGCCACATCCAAGCCGTTTATGTCCAAAACATGGTGAAGCTTTATGCCTCAATTCTGCAGCAGAAGGAACAGGCTGGTGAGAAGGAAGTGGCCCAGGAGGCAACCCAGATGATGATTGACCGTCTGCCTCAGTTTGTGCAGAGCGCCGATCTCGAAGTCCAGGAGAGAGTAAGAAAAATCCAGCTTTTTCTTTTCTTTTCTTTTCTTTTTTTGCCAAATTGATTTTTCAGCTTTGCATAATGTTGGGTTTGGAGTGAAAGGAAAGCATCATTCATGCATTCATGCATTCATTCATTCTTGATCTTTAGGCTTCCTGCATCCTCCAGCTCATGAAGTACATCCAGAAGCTTCAGATCAAAGAGGTCCCTGTGGCTGAAGAAGTGACTGCCTTATTTGCCGGGGAGCTTAACCCCGTAGCACCTAAAGCTCAGAAGAAAGTTCCAGTCCCAGAAGGGTGAGATGCTCTGCTTCTTCCCGTAGGATGATAATATCTCAATAAATCTCAAGCATCATAGCCTTGGCCCATCTCATAAACCATAGAGCTTAGAAGGACCAAGAGAGGATATTTATATTTATGTGGGGCGGGGCACTTAACAACAGGATGAAGATTAAATATTGGCAGCTGAATTCTCACATAACCTGAGATTCCTTCCTTTGATAGTTTGGATCTCGATGCTTGGATCAATGAGCCACCTTCAGACAGCGATTCTGAAGATGAAAAACCAAGGACCATATTCCACGACGAAGAGCAAAGACATTCAAAGCAACGGCAGCCTGAAATGGATGAGGAGGAGCTGGCCAGGGTAAGCTGAGAGAATGGGGAGGGGCAGTTGCATAAGATGGCTGGAGGAAGGCTTCAAAGTTCATAGCATTTATTTTTTTTTAAATTGTCCCGAAGGACCTCCAGGATCTTTGCATATGTGATTTCCAAGTACTTAACAACATTTCATGATTTAACAAAATTTTAGCCATTTTTAACTTTTTTTAAAATGGGGAAATGTACTATTTTGATTGAAATACTGAAAGTGTCTGACTGATTCCAACTTGTTCAATCCTTACCTGCTCTTTAACAACGCAAGTGTCTTTTCTACCTTGATCTGGGATTCTTAACTTTTATTCAAGCGGGAGAAGAAACACCTTTGAAATTCCTTTTATAAATAAAACTAAAGTGACAGCAGTCCTACATCTGAATATTTTTGTTTATTTGCTTCTTTTTGTATGTTTTGTTTTAAAGCGTCGAGAAGTTAGGAAGCAGGAGCAGGCAAACAATCCATTCTACATTAAAAGTTCTCCATCTCCACAAAAGGTAAACAAGGCTTCTCTGGAGGAATAAAAATAGTGACTTTGTGGTAGTGATACTTATGTAACAGTTGGTTTTTTTTTTAACATAAGTGTTTGCATGCATCTGTCTGACTGCTGGGTCTGAACATTAGTACTAAATTCCTCTTCTTTTTTGCTTTCTCCAGAGGTACCAGGATAGCCCTGGTGTTGAGCACATACCTGTGGTTCAGATCGATCTCTCTGTTCCTTTAAAAGTTCCTGGTAAGATAATTTTATGGCGGATTTCAGTATCATTTACTTAGCACCCCGTCTATCTTCCTTGGTCAGATTTGAAGACCGTTGTTTAGGGAATCATTCAAAAATAGGGAGATGTTAGGAGGCTTGGAGAAACCCCAAGGTTTTCAGAATTTCAAACAAATCTGGTACAGGAATCTGAAAATCAGGTCATGAGCATGATTAATAAACGAAGAATTCTGGCTGCTTAGAGAAGTACAGAAAACTGGGCAGAGTTCCCTCTGTTTCTCTGTGAAAGCCAATTCCCAGCATTCATGCCCTTTCCAGGTCTATTTATGTTTCTTGACATAGATGCACATGTGTATATGTGTGATACATACATCCCAAGTCTATGACTTTGATTTAGGACCTAAACTATGATAGCAAAAAGAAATTTTAAACATTTTACAGAATGCATGAATGCTGCATGTATCTTTGAAAGAAACACTTTCCCAAGTGAGGGGGCCACCACAGAAAGGGCCACCTGGCTGGATGGATGGGCAAAATAAATTTGGGCATAGGCGCGCCTGGCATAACATCTATATCTGTTTCTAAAATATAGCCACATAGGGTGTGTTGTAGTAATCCAACTGTTCAAGGCATGAATGGCTGTTGTCAGGGCAATTCATGCAATTTCTGAACCTGGTCTATATTGGCTTTTTATTAAAAAATTTTTTTTAAAAATGCACTTTGGTTAAAAAGCATTCAAAATCCTGTAGAATTGTAATACAATAAACAGAGTGCAATATAGAGACAAACAATAACAATCAAAACAGCAGTTCTTTTTAAAGACTGCAACATTTAACTGGTTAGTTCAATCAGTCAGTTTATGACCTTCATATCCTGCTTTTCAGTCAGAAACTTTCTAACCGACTTTTAAAAAGTCAGTACGCCTGACTTAATAGGTAGTACACCTTCTTAATGTCCGTTCAGAGTTCTGACCAATCAAAAAAGGGGCTTACAATCTGAATCAGAAATTCCAACAGTTGCCTCCCTCCGCCGCCTAAGGTGGGCTGCATTTATGACCGTTTGCATCAACTCACGGTATACAATGATTTTGCTGAAACCTGGCAATTTTAATTTTTGGCAAAACCACACCAACAGCAAATCATGGATTTGCTTAATGACCACAATGTTTATTTAACAACCGCCATAAAACATCATCAACTCGATTAAGTCACATGACTGTTTTGACTTAAGACTGTAAAAGGCACGGTCCATTATGATCGTAACGTGAGAATTATCTGTAGTGTCATAGTCCCCATTTAGAACCTTAAAATCTAGAAGACCTAACACACAAAGGAAAAAAGGAGGAAACTGGGAAAAGAAAAATAGGCAGGTTTGAATACTTTCAAGGTATAATCTATTTCAGGATTCTGTTTAATGAATGTCAAATAACTTGATGAAATGAATGCTGGTAGGTGACAGATGAGAGATCTCAACTTTTTCTTAATGTTACCTTATGTCAATGTTTCTCAACCTGCTGGCTGGGGAATTCTGGGAGTTGAAATGCACACATCTTAAAGCGGCCCAGGTTGAAAAATATTGTCTTATGTAATTATAAAGATAGCAGGTGGAAATGATATGGTTCAATAGTTTCCCTTCTCTTACAAAGGATGATCAATAATGCATCTGTGCATCATCTGTTAGCAAAGTTTGCTAACAATTTCTTCAGACTTGTCACTTTTTCTTGGAATTTAAATCAGGTTGTTTTGATAGCACCTTAATCAAAATGAAAGCTTTCCTTTCTAAGCTGCCTTTCGTTCAGTAGCCAGCATCCATACAATCCCTTCTGGAAGCTACTTTTCTCTTCTGTGGCCTTGTCAGGTTTACCAGCATCTGACCAATATGTGAAACTGGAAGAGGAGCGACGGCACCAGCAGAAACTGGAGAAAGACAAGAAGAAAAAGAAGCAGAAGAAAGAAAAATGGGGCAAGAACCGTCGTCACAATTCCCTGCACACAGAGAGCGATGAGGATATTGCACCCGCCCAACACGTGGATATTATCACAGAGGAGATGCCAGAAGTAAGTGCCCCAGGGCATCAAGCCTTCCTTTGCAGACTTCCATCTGCCAGCGTAGAAAACGGGAGACTGTGAGTTCTAGTCCCAGTTTAGGCATGAAAGCCGGCTGACTGACTTTGGTCCAGTCATTCCCTCTCAGCCCAACCCACCTCACAGAGTCGTCGTTGTGAGGAAAATAGGAGGAGGAAGGAGTATTATGCATATTCCTAACTTTGAGTTATTTATAAAAATAATAAAGGCCGATTATAAATAAATAAATGAAGGGCACACTAGTTCACATTCCTGTTCCATTGTGTGACCCTTGTCAGTTGCTAGATGTGGTCTTAGACCTGCGAATGGTGGGCAGAGCCCAACAGAAATAAAGGATAGAGCACAGCCTCAAGTTGGTACAGCTGCTCGTTCTCTCTTTCTCAATTCCCCTTTTTCTTTCTTTCTCTTGGTCTCCCCAGTGAAGAAATATCTGCCACAGGTTCAGATTGACCACTGTTAGAGAGATTTTGAGGTTGTGGTCATGCAAAATTAAGCTATCCTGTTCTTGATGTATTTTACAAAGATGGCACAGCTTGTAGATGGGTGTTGGTTTTTCAACAAAATAGGTCATCTTCCTGGCATTCAAAACTAGTACCCTGCAAGTTACGCACCAAAGAATGAAATAAATATGAACTGCAGCCAACAAATACTTTTTCCAGTGTTCCTTTCGTCACCAAAACTGTTTGATAAAGGGGAGAGGGGGAATTATAGAAATGGGATTAATTGGTTAAGACAGGGGTCTGCAAAGTCGGCTCTTTTAAGACTGGTGGACTTCAACTCCCAGAATTCCCCAGCCAGCTATGCTGGCTGGGGAACTCTGGGAGTTGAAGTCCACCAGTCTTAAAAGAGCCGACTTTGCAGATCCCTTGTTTAAGAACACCATAAACAGGAGGACTCTAAAGCACCCTGGAGAAAAAAGGGATCACAATACCTCTCCCATGAGAATGGATACCTTTTACATAAATAAGCTCATTTTCTCCCTCTTATGCCTCTTATCTAGAATGCTCTGCCCAGTGATGAGGACGACAAGGATCCAAACGATCCCTACAAGGCTCTTGATATTGATTTAGATAAGTGAGTACAAATCTTCACTCTTGCCTAACCCTCTAAAAGTCATGCCAAAATGCAGTGCTGAATGTGACAGAGAGTGGGATGTATTGAATGCTGTACTCATGGTGTACTCACCATACTCTACATCAATTAAAGTACAGAAGCTAAAGACTTGGGCTTTCATTCCTAAACTGCTGGTTTTATAAATGTAGTTACAGAATGGTTATTCAAATAGTTCCAACAATTATTTGAATGTTAAGTTGGTGCATCTGAGATCGGATCATGAAGATGCATTAAGGGAATTCAAGAGCAGTAATGGCACAGTGATTAGAATGCAGTATTGCAAGCTGAATCTGCCCACTGCCAAGCGTTCAGTCCTGACCTGCTTAAGGTTGACTTACATCTTTCTGAGGTCAGTTAAATGAGGACTCAGATTGTTAGAGGCAATATGCTGGTTTTGTAAACGGCTTAGAGAGGGCTGTAAAGCACTGTGAAGCTGTAGATAAGTCTAAGTGCTATTGCCCAACCCAATCCCCAAACCCCCCCTATGCATTGTCCAATATGCTTCCATCTCCAACATCAGGTGGGCAGGTCTTCACCATCCTGGAATGCAGGTCCGTTACACAGGAGATAACACGAACATCAACATTGTCCACCAGCAGAACACACTCATCCCAAACCCCCACCCTCCCCGTTTCCATGACAGCGAAGCAGGAACTCGCGAGACTGACAATTAGGGCCTTCCAAAGAAAGGATTGCAGGCTCGGATCTTCCTTGTGCCATTAGAGAAGGAATGAAGAAACCTGCAGCTTTCCAGATGTTTCTACACTCATCTCTTCTGTCCCAAGCTTTAACCATGCTCATTAGTCTGGATGGGATTTGAAGTTCAACTAATAGAGGGCACCTAGTTTCAGAATTTTACATTATTAGTTCTCTAAATTTCAAAGGGAGGCAAAGCATATTTGTTTTTCAACACTGAAAGACATTGTTGAAATCAGGTAGAATTTCTCTATTTTGCCTTTGGATTATTTCCATTCCCAGAAGTTGTCATATCCTGTAAGTCATATTGTTTTTCTTTCTGTCTGTCTGTCTCTCATACACAGTCTGGTTTCAGGGAGTTCTGGCAGGTAAGTTCCCTCTTTGACAGCGTGGAAGGCTAACTGCTTCGGTTCAGCACTGTAAAACACAACATGGCAAACGTCATCTCTTTATGCAGAAAACTTTACATCAAATCTCTACACTTACTCTAAATCTCTACATTTATAGTCTGGAATAAAGCAGCCAGTCTATGATGATTGGTTGCACAACCATTCAAACTTATTATTTCAGTCAAAGAATAGTGGCCCTGCCACTTCATTTACACACGTTCCCAATCTTTGAGCAGAGATTTGAAAATCAATACTTGGTTGAGAGAAATGTTGGGCTTTACAGTGTGAGCTGTTCCTTTTCCTCTACTCCTCCACCCACTTCCTGTAAAACGAGATTCAAGATTAAAGATTTGTACGAAGGAGGAATCTGCAGTTGCTTCAAGATGAATACAACAAATTGCCAAATTGACAGGAAGACTAAATTATGCATTTCAAGTGGGCCATAATTTTCTTTTCTCAATTGTTTTTTCCGCTTAATAAAGGCTGACAATTTTTTCCCCAGAAGTTCTGTAATTGTTATTAGCAGCAGAAATTCTGACCATGAGGAAGCCGGGGATAGGGGGGAATGAATACATTGTAATTTCGCTCTGAAAAAGTTAAAAGTGAGCAAATAAAAAGTTTACTATATTCGTATTAAGGAATCGCTTTCTGAATGCGATTACAAAAATAATCAGGAAAGAAGCTGTGTTTTTCTTTTTCAGACCATACAACTCTATTTAAAATGATCTGAATTATTAAAATGCCACACCTTTTCGTCTGGGAAAACACTAGATGCAGTTTTCTCAGTTTTCACTTTCTGGAATTTATAAGCTTGCTTTTATGTTGAAGAATTTTTCAAATAAAATCCTAACAATTTTGCTCAATAAGCATCACTTAATTTCATGTGATCCTCTTTAGACTGTGCTGAATTATATTTCATCCTATGTAGTGAAACTAATTCACTCTGACATTCTGTGCTCATCCTAAACTGCTTTTGGAAGCTGGGAGAGACATTTGGTGGCATTTCACTGAAGATCTTGCCATCTTTTTTGTTAAGGCCTTTAACAGACAGTGAGGCACTTCCCGTGCAGAGGCATCGAAATGCCGACAATCTTAAATCTCCACAAGAAACGCAACCCCCCCTGGTTGAAAAGAAAAGCAAGAAGCCAAAAAAGAAGGAAAAGAAACACAAAGAGAAAGAGAGGGAGAAAGAAAAAAGGAAAGAGCGGGAAAGAAAAGCAGATGAAGACAAAAAGGTAATTTCCTTGCTTCTTCTTCGTAGAAGTCCAATGAAGATTTTAAGAGCATCTCGATAGGCATAGGTGCCCATAAGGAACACTGAAATGTAGTTTATTTCAAAGATTCTGACTTAATAAAAACCTCTTTATAATATTTATGCATTTATTTATTTATTATAGATATTTACAATGCAAATAATAAAGATGTTCAAATATTTCTGAACAAACATGGTATATTTGCAGATACAACCAGAATTCTAGATTGAGATTTAAATGACTGTACCTTGCAGTTTATTTGCATATAACACAGTAGGTAACCATGAACTGCCAGATGGCGTCAATTCTTGCATATTCAAGAATATTATTAAGGAATACAATATTCCTGTAAATATTATGGGGCACATAATGTTTATTCCGGATCACAGTGGCTAAGTTCCTATCTCTTGTTGAGCTCAAACAAAGCAAATGACATTATGCCTAGTGCAGTGTGGGAGCCTTATAGGAGAATATGTGCTTTTGAAATTGTCCAATAATAATAATTGTCTAGAATACTTTTTGGGTGGTTCTTCCAGGTTCAAGATGTGGACCTGTGGCTTTCTGATACCCCACCACCTGTCGCTGCCATAGAGGCAAAGGTTAGTCTCTCCTTGATAGAATGTGCAGCAGAACCTCTGAAAAATATTTCCTTCTCTAGAAATATTGATTCCAATTTTCCAGGGAAGAGAAGGAAGTTCTAGCAAAGAAAATCCAGATGAACTGGGTAAATAATTTATTATGTCAAAAAAGGTGACTCATAGCATCCTTCCCTTCCCTTGCTATTTTGGATCCAAATTAAATAAGTTGTTAAATTAAGCTTTGCATTTAATCTACAAATTTGGTAAGGGGAACATTAGCAGTGGTGTTGAGTGTTATGACCGCAGAGGGTGCAGAGAAGTGAATTTCTTTTCCTTGTGGGGAAAAAACGCCATTCTTCTTGAAAGCATCATCTGCCTTAAGAGAGAGTATTCTGTTTCCTGCAGGAGGTCTACCCAGTGGTGGGATTCAAATAATTTAACAACCAGGTCTCTGCCGTAATGACCGGCGGGGTGGGAGTGGCCATGGCCAGGGGTGCAACAGGCAGCACTCTGCCTCCTCCTGGGAGTAAAAACGGCCCGGGAGGGGGCACTGTTTCCCCCACCCCCATTCCCCATTTTGGGCCTAGGAGGCCTCCCTGCACTTACCTGGGAGCCAAAACATGGTACAGGGGGACTCCTGGAAGGGGCAGGGCAAGAAGGGGCAAGGCCAGCCAGCAATTTAACAACCATTTCTCCTGAACCACCCGAACCAGCTGAATCCCACTACTGGTTCTACCCTCTCTTCCCTCCTCCCCATAACAACAACTGCAACTTCAGAGGAAATATTATCTCCTGCAATTAAAAAAAAAAACCATGCTTATTCCTTCCATGCTTTTACATCATCATTAACCTTCTTGACGTGATGTTTTTGCATTTCCTAAAATACAGAAGTGCATGTATCTAACTTGGGAGAGGAGTGGGTTTTTTTTTTCTACTATTCACTTATTTTCTCCAAGACTCTTTACAACTGAGAGAAATCCCTACCCTTTGCCCATGCTGATGACCTTTACCCTAAGGCAGTGCTTCTCAAATAGTGGGGCGGGCCCCCCAGGGGGGGCGTGAGGCTCCGTAAAGGGGGGCGCGTTTGACCTCGGCAAAGGATTTAATTTTTTAAAAATTTCTAATGCACTTTAAATCTTTTCTGCTACAGTTAATAAAGCTATTCTTTGTTGTAAATTGATCCACATTTCTTTCTTTTTTTATTCTCTTATACGTTAATAAGGATACAGTGTTATGCAGAGGTGTACTTATAACAATTTTATAGACAAATGATACTATTTACAGTCGCGCGGGGGGGGCGAAATGTTTTCTTCTTCCTAGGGGGGGGCATGACAGAAAATAATTCTTTTTTTTTAAAGACTTCCAGGGTTGGGGCATTCACAATTGAGAAGCACTGCCCTAAGGAGACCCTGATTGACAGAAAAGGAGGCCAAGTAATAAGGCAGAGTATCTTTTAGTGAGCTCATAGTTGGAATTGTGGCCATTAATTACAAATTGAGAACTATTAAGATAGTCTTATAAGTGGAATGGGCAACCCAGAAATCATATGTGACTTATCAGGCCCCTTAATTGCAGCCAACCAAGTTCCCCATGATTATATTACTGAATTTTGGAGACAAACTTTCAAATTGTGAGAATGTGGTTTTATTTATTTGGTGGGTGGTTTTTTTAACAAAACTAAGCAGTAAAATAAGCTTAACATTTCTATTTTAGTTAAAACACCAGAAAGCCAAATGCAAAAAAAGGAAATGGAAAATCTAGCCCTGCCTCTTTCAGCTATGTCATTTTCATACACACCTGCAGTATCTAGTACAAGGCTGCCCTCTTCTGTCTTGGTGACCCCATTAAGTGAGCAGAGATGCTGGCATGGACTTTCAGTTGGTGGGCTCCTTTGTGTGGCCCATTTCCAAGGAGGCTAACTACATTGAGGACATTTGGACTAATATGAACAGGGATCATTCTTGGATGACTTGACCCACATATTTTCTGTGGTTTCTTAGACCAAGCTGGCTTTCATTATCCCAGTTTGTTTCTTTAGCAGGACCTGCCTGAAGTCAGTGTAGATCCGACGGAACCTGAAGAACCTAAGAAAGAGGAGGAACTTCAGGAAGAAGATGAAGGAAAGGTGAGTGGCCTAGAGTATTTAACAGATTAATTGAGTTGGAAGGGACCTTGCAGGTCATCTAGTCCAACCCCCTGCCCAAGCAGGAGACCCTACATCTGCCTCTACCTAGGATTGAACTCACAACCTCCTGAATGGGAGGCGAGAGTTCAACCTCTAGGCCACAGCAGCATATAAACTTCCTTAGAGGATGTATTTAACAGATTATTTCGCTTTTCTGTATTTTGCCTGGGAAAGATGCTTCTTCACCAGTTACTGATAATGGCAAACTGTATCTCATCTGGGAATATTTTCAGTATGGTTTGAATCTGTTATAATTTCTCCCCCCCCCCCCCCCTTGTATAACAATTTTTATTGATTTAACAATTTTATAATAGGAAAGGGGTGTGTAGGGTATTTAACAAATATTTTAGAGCTTCCATGTCAGGGCTGGTAACCTCCTCCGAGACTTCATACAAAGTAATTTCAATAAAAGGTGGAAAGAAATACATACATTTCATATCATAAATTCCATGCATTCAATCATTTGTTTGTGTTAACATCCATGTGGGAGTTACAATACAAATAAAAAAATCATTTTTGTGATCTTAGCCTCTTTGCTATTGTTTCTTCTTCCTTACCGCCGGTGGGCGGAGCCATGGCCCCTCCCGTTCCCCCATCTTCGTCCTCCAGGGTTGAGGCATGTTTTTAAGAAAGGCCTCCGCCTCTTCTACTGTTTTAATTCTGGCTCTGCCTCCCTCCCAGAACACCAACATTCCCTCTGGCATTAACCATTTGAACCACACCCCTTTTTTATATAATTTTTTTGATAAGAAGGAATATTTCCTTCTTATTTCTCGAATTTTGAATCTGTTATAATTTCTGAACTGTCTTTGATCAGCAGTACCTTAGGCAGGGAGCTTGGTTGGCCAGCATGAGTTTTAGCAGCAGATTCTGGCAGATACATCACTTGTCCAAGATAAACAGCTTTTACTGGTGGGCCAAGAGGCAGCTAAGGAACCTGGAAGCTGACTTTTGGTCTGCGTGCACTTACAGAAATCCAAGCATAAAAAGAAGAAGCACAAGAAGGAGGAAAAATCGAAAGAGAAGAAGCTTCCAAAGCATCGCGACCGAGGGGATGAGCCACAGACAGAATCAGTGCAGAACGGAACCCTGGAGGAAGAGCCACTGCCGGTGAGAAATTTGATCAGTGCAGAGAAGTTGTAATCGTTCAACAGCTGGGATACTGAGATTCCGGAAGGCCTGACTGCTGTGGCATGGTTCTGCAGCAGCTTTGCCCAGCATCTGATACTTTCAATACAGTTCCCCATCCCTTGGTTGAGGTTATTGGGACTGTAATGAACCATTAAGAGCCGCGGTGGCGCAGTGGTTAGAATGCAGTACTGCAGTCAAATTCTGTCGGCTGCCTGCAATTTGGCAGTTCGAATCTCACCAGGCTCAAGGTTGACTCAACCTTCAATGCCTTCCGGGTTGGGTAAAATGAGGACCCAGATTGTTGGGGGCAATAGGCCGATTCTGTAAACTGCTTAGAGAGGGCTGTGAAGCACTGTGAAGCGGTATGTAAGTCTTAAGTGCTATTGCTATTGCTGTTACCTGGTTGTTAAATCTACTGCATTGGATGACTGAGAATCTCCATAGATACACTGCACTGAAATCACAGCTCCCTTCATTGCCGTATAGGCTGCTCCCAAGTTACACCATTCTTTTCTTTCCCTTTTGCTTACCTTGACTTTTCCTCTCTCCTTCTTTCTCAGCCTATGTCAAGCTATATCCTCCTGGCTGAAAATCCCTACATTAAAATGGTGAGTGGTCCATGTGCTTTTTCCAATGTTTGGTTTCTCTTCATTTCTTTGAACCATGATCAGGATCTACCATGCTTTGCTTTTTGTTTTCCACACCAGTTTTCAGCAGCTCCGAGGAGCTCCTAATTTGTCTTGTGTCCCTTCCAATGACTCTTTTTTGGCAGACGTACGATATCCAGGGGAACCTCCAGAATGACAGCCAGGTTACCGTTTCTGTGATCTTTGAGAATAAGAGCAGCAGTTTCCTAAAGAGCATGGAGCTGAACGTTTTGGACTCTCTGAATACTAAAATGCTGCGGCCGGAAGGATCCTCCATCCATGATGGGATGCCTGTCCCTTTTCAGCTGCCTCCTGGTATGACTGTCCTGCTCCCTGGTGAGAGGGGGTGGGAAAGAGCTTTTCAAAGAAGCCTTTGTAAAGAACCTTGAAGGACAGGACATATCTTCTTACGAATACGTATCATATTTCCCTCTGAGCCAAACCTCAGAAGTTTATCTTAAATTTCTGGAGCAACATAGCCCCGTCTTGTTTGTGTTTCAGTTTATGGGACTAATTTTCAAAAGTGTGGATTCAGAGTTGAACAGATTCTTGCTGTTGCTGGTCCATTGTCAGCCCAAATAATCTCCAAAAGATGTTGGATGTCTGACCATGACATGCTCTCCTTGTAACGGTATTCCTGAGGACCAGAGTATGAGCCCATTGGCTCATCCTGGGAACAGTGGTTTTAATTGGTTCCCATTATGCAGAGTATTTTCTAAAGGTGAATGGTTTTCCGAGTTGAAGTGGATAATGGGTTTGCCCTATAGTGGTACAGGTAGTCCTGGACTAATGACCACAATGGAGCCCAACATTTCTGTTGTTAATTGAGACATTTGTTAAGTCAGTTTTGCCCCGCTTTATGACCTTTCTTACCACAATTGTTAAGTTGAATCACCGCTGTTGTTAAGTCAGCAACACGATTGTTAAGTGAATCTGGCTTTCCCATTGACTTTGCTTGTCAGAAAGTCACAAAAGGGGACCACATGACCCAGGGACGGCAACCGCCACAAATGTGAACTAGTTGCCAAGCATCTGAATTTCGATCATGTGACCATGGGGCTGCTGCAACAGTCATAAGTGTGAAAAATGATCATAAGTCTTTTTTTTTCCAGTGTTGTTGTAACTTTGAATGGTCACTAAATGAACTGTTGTAAGTCAAGGACTATCTGTAGTTTTCTCTAGCAGTTCCCCACCCCACACATTAAAACAATCCTGATTGATAGTTTTTGCTTATTGTTAAACTGCTAATGATTTATACCAGTGATGGCACCGGTGCCACAGGTGGCACGCGGAACCATTTCTTAGGGCACGCTAGGTGTTGCCCCGTCAGCACTAGCATGCATGTGTGCGCTGGCCAGCCAATTTAGGCCTTCTTTTGAGGCCGTTTTTCGCCCTCTGGAGGCTTCAGGGAAGCTCCTGAAGCCTCTGGAGGTGGGCGTGGGGGAGGCTGTTTTCACCCTCCCCAGGCTCCTAGAAAGCCTCTGAGCCTGGGGAGAGCGAAAAAAGCACGCCAAAAGCAGGGGGTCATGCATATAGCATTATGGGTGTGGCACGTCCACGCACAACCTCCCTGCGCTCCCCCCGCTTTTGGCACGCAAGCCAAAAAAGGTTAGCCATCACTGATTTATATTCTTTAGTGGAAAAAATGGTTAAGTATTTTAAAGATGCTGAAATCAAGATAAGCCTTAATATAATTCTCACTTTGTATATAAATCTAACTACATTCTGTTGTCCCATTCTAATGTTTTTGTTTTTTCCCAAATGTAGGAGTCTCAAATGAAACCCAGTTTGTTTTCACCCTGCAGAGTATTGCCATGGCACAGAAACTAAAAGGGACCTTGTCATTTATAGTCAAAGTAAGAACCTGTTATCCTTTGCTAATGCATGTAGTTCATTGCTGGGAAAATATTAAAAAGGTTTAAAGAGATATTAACATCAATTGTTTATTTCCCAAAGAGATGACCCTCACTAGTTAGCTTGAGTGAATTGTTCTTTTCAGAGTCCAAGGCAAAGTGTTGCTGAAAGTTCCAGTCAGGTGCAGAGGTGCAAAGACAAATGATGATCTTGGCTTTCTAGAAAGGAATTTTATTTTGGTTACATCACGTCCTGCTCCTTACTATCCCCCTCCCATTTCCCCACTATAGAAACAGCATAGTAGATAGAAATTTGGCAGGCCAAAGATCCAAAAAGAACCTGGCTGCAGGCCTGACACTGGTGCTGAAATGGGAGTAAGGGTGAAAAACAGTCATCCGTGACTTTTTTCAGTGCCGTCATAACTTCAAACAGTCACTAAAACAGAATGATTGCTAGTCGAGGGCTACCTATATTTGGGGCAACTGGTAGAGGGACAGAGATATTTCCCTTAAGGCAGTAGGAAATGAGATTCCTGCTGCTATTTGTTGAGGCTTCCTCCTATTATAGCAATAGCAATACTATTATAGCAGTTTTGCTCTCCTGGAAAAGTATGGTTCCCAAGGGGTGCTGGGGATACCGTCCACTCATCTTAAAGTTGCCCAGTTTGAAAAACACTGTTCTAGGCAGTGATGGAGAATTGAGTTGGCTTCCCCTTTCTGCATATGAGGAGAGAACCAAATCAAATATTTGGCCATGGTAGGAAGATAAAATGCCTGGGTTTTATCCAGAGGATAAAATGTCTGGGATGATGGTGTATTTTAAAGCTGTGTGACCTTTGACTCCCTTCCCCTTCCCAATATCTGTTTGGGCTGATGCCCTTTTAATAATGTTTAAATTAAGTCTCATCCACTTGTTGGACAACTGGTTTTGGTCCTGTATTTTACCTCCATTTGTCATTGTGCTGCAGGACGATGAAGGCTCAACACATGAAAAGTTAGACTTTAAGCTGTACTTCAGTTGTGCCTCTTATCTAATTACGACGCCCTGTTACAGGTAGGTTAACGTTACTTCCTGAAGAAAAGCAACTTGTTCTTCATTTGTTATAAGAAATATGCTGCACTGTTACCGATAGATCAGCATTATTATTCTTGCAATGATGTGGGTGTGACTTGAAGCCAAAATTCAGTGAGAATGTAAGAAGAATCATAGTACCCTTAGGAGGAGAAGAATATGGTGTTACTTCAGTTACACACACTTGAACTTTATTACAGAGATAGCATAATTCCTAAGGGTAGCAGAGTATTTGTCACAGCCAAAAATTACCTTTGCACATTCTTAAAATGAATATTTTTTCTTTAAAATCTCTTGAGCTTTGGTTAATTGCACAGAAAAATGCTGAAATTTGTAAAACTTGCAAAAGCTTATGTTCTCATGTAGGATTTTAGGATGATGTAGCTAAAAAATCACATCAACTGTGGCACTCTAGAAAAAATTAAAGTACATTTAGACGAAGAGTATAACTAATGCCTGGTCCATTAATGGAAAGTAGCAGACTGTGTCGATTGGTTTCAGAGACATTGTGGGTTTTGCAGTAAGTTTTGAAGAAAAAGAAGCAACATGCAGGCTGGGTGATGTTCATCTATACAAGGTAGAATTTTTTAGGATATCTTGAAAGCGCTAAAATAGTTTGAAGTGAGCAGGTTTCCCTTCACAGGATCCATCCCTGAGTGTTTAATTGTATCTGTGAGAACACCTCAATGGGGAAATTAATGGAAATTGTTGGTTTTTGCATTAAAATTAGCATAGAATGTGAGGAATTCATGGTATAATGTAATTAGAAAAGATTCCAGATGAGTAATAAGATTATTCAGATGTACAATATAAAGTATTGTAGCAGTTTCATGACATCTTGGGTTACAGTAGTGAGCCTGCAGAGGAATAAATGGAGATGGCTGCCTGGAGGATTTTCTGTCAGTCAAATGATAACAGCTTTTGTGTTATTCCTTGGATCTGACTTTTTCTAATATTGTCTAAAGAATACAGTAAGCTGATGACCAATGGAGGAAGCATCCCCGAAGATTACAGAAAAAGTGTAGTGCTCTCTGAGTTTGATTGTCTGCTTGTAGATGGTTCACTATCCAACCAGATATTATCATGTAGAAAAGATGTGGAGACTCTAGAAAGAGGGCAGAGAAGAGCAACAAAGAGGATTAGGGGACTGGAGACTAAAACATATGGAGAAAGATTGCAGGAACTGGGTATGTCTAGTTCAGGGGTCTGCAAAGTCGGCTCTTTTAAGACTGGTGGACTTCAACTCCCAGAGTTCCCCAGCCAGCTATGCTGGCTGGGGAACTCTGGGAATTGAAGTCCACCAGTCTTAAAAGAGCCGACTTTGCAGACCCCTGGTCTAGTTTAATGAAAAGAAGGACCAGGGGAGACATGATAACAGTGTTCCGATATCTCAGAGGCTGCCACAAAGAAGAGGGAGTCAAACTATTCTCCAAGGCACCTGAGGGTAGAACAAGAAGCAATGGGTGGAAACTAATCAAGGAGAGAAGCAACTTAGAACTGAGGAGAAATTTCCTGACAGTTAGGACAATTAATCAATGGAACAGCTTCCCTCCAGAAGTTGTGAATGCCCCAACCCTGGAAGTCTTTAAGAAGATGTTGGATAACCATTTGTCTGAAACGGTATAGGTTTCCTTCCAACTCTGCTATTGTATTGTATTGTATCATCAGGTATTGGTTGCAAACAAACAACCAAACCCAGAGAGCACCAAGGACTCCACAGTTCAACCCCTAGTTACATATATTCTCTTTTATTCAAATTACAGAAAGTAAAAATGGACTGAGCTTGGAAGAAGTTTTAAAATCCCCTCTAATATCAGACAGGTCAAGGTAGATGTTAGCCTTTCTATAATTTCCAAATTCCTCCCACTGCTCATCTAAGCTTTTTCCTCTTTGCATTTTCGGCAGTGATGCTTTTGCCAAGCTGTTGGAGTTGGGGGACCTGCATGCTAGCTCAATTAAAGTTGATGGCATCACCATCCCTTTCCATCATCTCCTGGCAAAAATTTGCTTCCACCATCATTTCTCTGGTGAGTTCCTGCTAAGAAGACTCCTTGACTCATACGGTTTTGTGCATATTGGCTTACAACTCTGCTGCTGGGCATAAACTCCCCCACTTCAGGGTCACCCAAAGATTGGTGAACCTCATTGTGCAAAGTTCTTCAGACAGTTGACGTTCAGCCATTGTTAGTTTTTAGCCCTGGTTTCTTAACACTGAGCAGGAGGTAACCTACTAATCTTCCCAGCCTGGCAGCTCTCCACTTGTTGAGACTCTGACTTCCAGGAAGATGTAAACAAGCTTTTCCATGCCTCTGATGCTGCAAAATTGCTATTACTTGAGAGTAAAAAATATTTAGTTAGATAGACCGAGTTGGTCCCCTTTTCAGATGCAGGATTGTCTATTACAGTGTTTCTCAATCTCACCCAACTTTAAGATGTGTGGCCTTCAACTCCCAGAATCCCCCAGCCAGCATGCTGGGAATTCTGGGAGTTGAACTCGCCATATCTTAAATTTGCTGAGATTGAGAAACACTTATCTGTTACGTAGTAAATAGGTTCTGCCCTGCATATAAGCCAGCTTTTCTATCCTGATTTACCACCAAATGGCAGTGGAAGCTCCCATCTTGGGAATGAAAGCGCAAGCCAACCCAAAAAGACTCCTTGATTTCCTTGGCACCCTTCAGGGCAAATTTCTTCTGAGGGCTGGCTGTGGTAGATGAGGATTTCAATTCACATACTTCCCTTTGTCTCAAAAGTGTTCCTACCAACACTGGTTAACCAGATAACTGGTTAACACTGAAGATTTTTAAGAAGAGATTGGGCAATCATTTGTCTGAAATGGTACAGGGCAGTGATGGCGGATTTTTTCGGCACCAAATGCCACCACCCCGGAAACTCAAAGACCAGTTGGCTGGTGCGCATGCGTGTGCCACCCACCTGGTCTTTGGGTGTACGTCGGCCAGCTAGTCTTCAGGTTTCCGGAGCTCTGGCATGTGTGACGATCACATGTGCTGGAAACCAGAAGAGCAGCTGGCAATGGCACACATGCTTAGAGAGAGGGCTCTGAGTGCCACCTCTGGCACAAGTGCCCTAGGTTCACCATCACGGCTATAAGGTCTCCTGCTTGAGCAGGGGATTGGATTAGAAGACCTCCAACTCTGTTATTCTGTTAACAATTTACAGTCATAATCCAGAGAGCAAACAATACGTTATGATCAGAAAAAAGTTTTTAAAAAAGCAAGAATAAAGTTCATTCCAGAAATTCCATGGAAATTTAATGGAGTAGCTGAAATGACCACTTTCTACCAGCCAAGAAAAATCTGCTTCTCTCCGCTAGGAATTCCTAAGACAGGTTTATAATATTTTAGACTTGATGTTTCATATTTTGTATTGTTATCTCTTGTGTTTTTATTGAAATGTGATGTGAACGTGCCATATGATAGATAAATAAATCCTAAAGGGTATCTTGGGGTTTTAAAAAGGGAATTAAAAGCATGCAAGCTTGCAGGAGGCTTCTTATTGAACCTTGCGTGAGTTGCTGTGCTAGTTTTATCTCATTAGTAGAAGGAGAAACGTAATTGCTAATGCTTTTCAAACGACTTTCCATGAGAAAACTGCTAATTCTGTGAGCCAAAAGCATCTCTCCGTAGAGGAGATGTTTCGCTGTAGTAGATTCGTTGCACTGACTGTCTCAGTGCAATTATTTGCTGGCACTCAGTAATTTTGCTGCCTCTGCACCAATGTGATGTCATATATTTCAGGGATATATATGAGAATAGTGCCCGGGGGGTGGGGGGTGGCTTGTTTCTTTTCTGAAGAATGGAAGAGGAAAGCAGACGCTAAAAAGAACAGAACAAATCCCAACTGTCGATAAAACAAATTGATAAACATGATTTTTGGTACTTGGGATTCTTCCCACTCCCCAGCTAGTGATCTATTTACCGTATTTTTGGAGTATAAGACGCACCTCCCCCCCCCCCTATAAGAGGGTGAAAATTTGGGTGCATCTTATACCCTGAGTGTAGCCCCACCCACCCACCAGACCCAACCCTTTGGCCTCTGCCTCCCAACAATTTACCTCTTTGTAGCAAATGGGGGCTTGTAGAGGCTTCAATGGGCTATAGCAATCCTTGCAGCCTGAAACAGCTAATGATTGGGAGAAATTGAAAGTGAAATTTTCTGTTTGCTCCACCTGGCAAATTGCTGGGAGGAAGATTTTTTTTCTTGTGCTAATCAGGCTGTTTGCTGCAAGGAGTTAAGTCAACAACTATAAATGCCTATAGAATGTTCAAATTATTAGACTTATTTTTTATAGACTGCTTTATTATTATTCTAGGCAACTTAACAAAATGAAGAAGCTTTTTAAAATAAATGCTTGATCTGAAGAGGCCCAGTGCTATTGTATCTTTTTTAAAATAGAGAATAACTAGACTTCCAGAAAGCACATCAATTTTAACAGCATCTGTACAAGTATAGTCTGAAATATAACATTACAAACAGTGTATATTGTCTGTACTGTTTGTTGCCAGGAGGCAAATTGCTGGGAGGCAGAGGCAGATATTTTTCCCTTGTTTTCCTCCCCAAAATCTAGGTGTGTCTTATACTTTGGAGTGTCTTATACTCCAAAAAATACGGTAGATCAGTGGCTCGTGTAGATATGCACTCCTCAGTGGTGGGTTCCGGATCCCGTTCCAACTGGTACGGTTGGAACGGGCCCGGCGGCGTCCACATGGACTCACGCAGCATGCACATGCATCGTACTGTCCAGCGACACCTCCGTGAGCCTCCGCAACACTCCAGCTGCTCAGCAGAGCATCGCACAGGCGCTGTATGCGCCGTGTGCAGACGCGCCGAAGACTTTAAAGACTGGTAAGGAGCAAGGGCAGGCAGGTGGGCCCTCCAGAGCGTCGTACCGGAACAGTACCCGGTGCTCCGGGCAGGCTCCGGTACGCCCGTACCGGAGCGTACTGCCTGCAACCCACCACTGGCACTCCTTAAAGCCGTGCAATGTTTTTTTTTTAAACCAAAAGCCTTGTTTGGGGAAGAGACGGAAAACCTTTAACCATTCTCTTTTTATCTTTCAGTTGTTGAACGTATGGGGGCCTGTGCATCCATGTACAGCCGTTCTATCCAGGGCCATCATGTCTGCCTACTCGTGAAAAAGGTGAATCCAAAAACAAAGCACAAAATTGCACAACTGATACGTGGTGACAGCATACGGTTAATCAGTCAGCTACAAATGCTAAAGCATAATGGGACACCATCCCCTTGTGCATGTGATGCTTTGCAGAAACCAGATGCTTTAATCGCAGGCATTCCCTAGTACAGGGGTCTCCAACCTTTGCAACTTTAAGTCTGAAGGACTTCAGCTCCCAGAATTCTCCAGCCAGCTTTGCTGGCTGGAGAGGTCTGGGAGCTGAAGTCCTTCAGACTTAAAGTTGCAAAGGTTGGAGACCCCTGCCCTAGTAGGTAGTGACTTTTCTCATCTCTAGATGTTGTTACGTCCACAATAAAATTAAAATATGTAAGCAGTCCTCACTTAATGACTCTAATTCAAAACGGCAATGCTCTCACTAAGTGATATGATCACAAAGCAGAAAATCACACGACCGCACTAACTTACAATGGAAGTTTTGGCACTTCCGGCTGCGTTTGTTCAGCGAATCCCGCATGCGGGGATTTAAGTGAGCCATCACATGTCCGACTTGCCACCTTTTGCCAGCTTTCCCATTGATTTTGCTTGTCGGAATCTAGCTATGAGGGTCGCAAAAGGTCCCAGGTAAACCAAACAGGAAACACGATTAGACAAGCTAATTCTACTTTATTCCTCTTGGCCCTCAGGAGGTCACTGTGCCTCAGATAGGCGGGTGTGAGTCTCTTTTTGTGAAGTGGGGCCTTGAAGTTCAGGTGGGCCCTTTTGTTACATACCTGCCGCGTTTCATCGGCCCTGCCTTAGCTGCTGGATGTGTTAGCCCAGGTTGGCGGTTGATTTCCCCAGGCTTATGGTCCCTGGGGATTTCAATCTGCCTTCCATTGACGAGACATCCGAGTCGGCTCGGGAGTTCATGGCTTCCATGATCTTTCTATCCAACCCTTGTCATGGTCTGATCATTTCCTCCTCAGGCTTGACTTCCATACTGCTACCCCCCGCCACAGGGAGGCAGAACCGATTAGATGGTTCCACCCCAGGCGCCTGATGGACCCTGAAAGGTTCCTGGTGGAGCTTGGGATGTTTCCTGAACGAGGACCCAGATTGTTGAGGGAAATAGGCTGACTCTGTTAAACTGCTTAGAGAGGGTTGTAAAAGTATGTGAATGGTATATAAGTCTAAGTGCTATTGCTACCTATACTCTTAATAATATCCTTAGTTAGATTATCTGTGTTAAATAATAAATCAGTTCCAACAATTAATGCAAAAGAAATTGTTTAATTTTTTTTGGAATTGACAGAATAGGTGTTGCTCTTGTAATTACTCTATTTTAAATAATACTTAACATGCATCTACTTGTTTAAATATACCATTTACGGAACACAAAGAAGATGGCCATCAGGTGACAGGTAGTGGCATTAGTAGCATTGTATATTGTGTCAACTTCCAACTTCGATTTGCTTTTTAAAGAGAGTAAGTCAAATCTTGTCTGTTCAGCACCTCTCTCCATCTGACTCCCTGCTAAATCCATGATGTGGATTGCCCCCCCCCCCCCCTTCAACAGGGGAGAAATGAAGTTGCTGCCGAGCAGACAGGAAGCAATTTCCTTGACATCTCCTTGTAAAGAATAGGAGAAAAGAGCAAACATGATTTAGTTTCCAGGCAGATGAGAGGAAAGATGATTATGCCAAACAATTTGATCTAGTGTTTAAGGCACCAGGCTAGAAATGGAGAAATTAGTTCTAGTCCTCATTTTAGCCATGAAAACCACTTGAGTGGCTTTGGACTAATCACCAGGAGACAGTGAGTTCTCCCCTGTTTCCCTGAAAATAGGACCTCCCCGGATAATAAACCCAATTGGGCTTTTGAGTGCATGGGCTAAAATAAGCCCTCCCGTGAAAATAAGCCCTCCCTGAAAATATTGCAACACAGCAGCAGCCATGAGGTGACCACACTTGCCGCCTCCTGAACCTCAAAATAATAAGACCCCCCTGAAAATAAGGCCAAGCGCTTATTTGGGGGGGGGGGTCAAAGCAAATAAGACCCTGTCTTATTTTCGGGGAAACACAGTAGTCCCACCTTAGGGATGAAAGTTGGCTGGTGACTTTGAGCCAGTCTCTCTCTCACAGACCAGCTCACCTCCCAAGGTTCTTGTTGTGAGGAAAATAAGAGGAGGAAGATGCATTGGATGTAATAAAAGGATTACAAAAAAAGACCCAAGAATGTTGCTTCCTAATCCTAAAAAACTATTTTCTCTCTCTCTCTCTCCCTCTCTGTTCTCCCCCTCCCCCACCTTCAATGAATCCTTTGGCAGGGAGAAAACTCTGTGTCCATTGACGGAAAATGCGACGATTCAACCTTATTGGGAAATCTGTTGTCAGAATTCAAAGAAACCCTGTCAAAATGCTGAGTGCTCTCGGAACCGGGCACAGCCCCTCGTCCTTCTGGCCCTCCAGAGGAGCCGCATCCCGAGGCTCACGGGACTGAAACCAGTGGAGCATTTGATTTCTCTCCCTCTGTGCGCATGTTTGATCTCCCAGGGCATGTGTGTTTTCCATTTCCTCCTCCTCCCTCCTGGGTTGTTGTGTTCGTTCTATTTTCTGTTTTAAATTTTGTTACGGTTTACACACATCTTAGAACTTGTGCTCTCCTCTCTCCTCCGTTTGGAACGGTCCGACCATAGCAAAGAGAGTCCCCCGACTGGATTGACATCCCGGCAAGGGAGAAAACGGGGTTAGTAGAGGAGTTGCAGCATCCATATTGGAAAACCCAACCGCATCCCTGGGTGTGCTTGCGCCTCTCCTGGTGTGAGGGCTGGTCAATTCCATGTATCGTTTTAAACTGCCCGCACTTAAAAAGGAGAAACAGGTCAGAATGTCCCTCCCCTGCAACCAATTGGGGTGCGTCTTCCCTACGGCTGTTCCGGAGCATTTCCTGCTGCCCCAGGCTGGGATTGGTTGATCCTCTCTCATCAGGGTGGGGCTCCCCACAGGAATGTTTCAAGTCCAATGCAATATCTCATTCCTGGAATTAACGAAAAGTAGCCTAATTAGAAGTCCAAAGTCATTGTGTCTGTGTGGATTTGGGGGTTTTGTGATGATGATGATTATTATTTTCTTCCTTCAATGTTAGGTTGAACAATCCTACAGTGGGGGCCAATCTGCCATGCCCAGCTTTTACAAAGCCTACACTTAAGCAGATGGCCACAATCTAGTGACAGTTTGTTTTTAAAAATGTCCTCACTCCCATAGTTGCAGCCAGTGGTTTCTTTTTCTTTTTCTTTCTTTCTTTCTTTCTTTCTTTCTTTCTTTCTTTCTTTCTTTCTTTCTTTTTTTGGAAAACTTTTCTTTTTCTCCTCTGCAAGATTGCAAGATATTAGTGACACTCAGTTACAAATAAGGTGGGACACCTTGATGGTTGTTAAACGTTAGTGAGAAATTGCACCATGGCAGCCCCTAACTCTCACAATGAAGCTTCACTATTGGATACTCCAAACACTGATATTTAGAATCCTGAACTTGGGGAAGGGGTGTGTGTGTCAGGGGCGGTGGGGGGGATGGGACAGGATGAAACCAACAGAACCCTTTGGTCTCTGGCTTGCATTATGTCCTCGATGTTTCAAGACATTTGGTGCCTCAATATTCTTCTGTGTGGTCAGGGGTCTATTTTTTTTTAATATCAGTACAGTAATTATGTCTGTTGGGAGCTGAGCTGCAACATTTACTGAGAATAATTTAGCATTCTCCCAATATTGCAGCAGAGGCTGGTGAAGCGGTTATGGCAGCGGTGTCCAAACTTGGGAACTTTTAAGACTTGTGGACTTCAACTCCCAGAATTCCTCAGCCAGCTGGCTGGGGAATTCTGGGAGTTGAAGTCCACAAGTCTTAAAGTTCCCAAGTTTGAACACCCCTGGGTTATGGCAAGGAGCAAGGCAGGGAGTGTTATATGTTGACTTTTTGTGGATTAGTGCAGATTTGGTTGGGGGTTTGGAAATCTGCGCATATTCAGAAATGTCTTAAAAGGGCAAATGCTCCTTGAAGTTAGTGGATTTTAAATATATATATCTATACATATATATATATATATTCCTGGATGAAAACTTGTCACTTTAGCATGTAGAGTCTGTTCTCTTACAGTGATTCTAAAAATACTTCTGAAAATTGTACAATATGTTATGTTTAAAAGAAAAAAAGTTATTTACTATCGACATTCCCCCCACAAAACACATACCACAAAAGCTGCTGTAAGAATTTTTTTGTGTCAAGATGATCGAATAAAATTTCAAAACTTACAGAATTTAAAAAAACTTTTGAATTGTGCCTTGAATCTTAACGGTGAATGCAGAATTTTTAAAGGTATTCAAGCCTTTTTCCCACTTGGTTCAAATTGCCTCCGGGCCATTAACAACGAATAGTGGATTGAAATACAGATTTTAAAGGAGTTTTAAGGATGGTTCGTTTTGTAAGATTGCAAATAGCCATCATTGCTGCCGTCACCCAGTCACTTTAGAATAGAATAACAGAGTTGGAAGGGACCTTGGAGATCTTCTAGTCCAACCTCCTGCCTAGACAGGAAACCCTATACCAGTGATGGCTAACCTTTTTTGGCTCGCGTGCCAAAAGCAGGGGGAGCGCAGGGGGGTCGTGCATGGGTGTGCCACACCCATAATGCTATGTGCGTGACCCCCTGCTTTTGGCGTGCTTTTTTCACCCTCCCCAGACTCCAGAGGCTTTCTAGGAGCCTGGGGAGGGTGAAAACAGCCTCCCCCCCCCCCACCTCCAGAGACTTCAGGAACTTCCTTGAAGCTTCCAGAGGGCAAAAAATGGCCTCAAAAGAAGGCCTAAATCAGCTGGCCAGGGCACACGTGCGCTGGAGCTGACAGGGCAACGCCTTGCGTGCCCTAAAAAATAGTTCTGCGTGCCACCTGTGGCACCCATGCCATAGGTTCGCCATCACTGCCCTATACCGTTTCAGACAAATAGTTATCCAACTTCTTTAAAACTTCCAGGGTTGGGGCATTCACAACTTCTGGAGACAAGCTGTTCCACTGATTAATTGTTCTAACTGCCAGGAAATTTCTCCTCAGTTCTAAATTGCTTCTCTCCTTGATTTAATCTGACCAGTAAGAGGGAGCCTGTCAAGACATTTCCCACGCTGTTGCGGAACAGGGATATTAAGAAAATAAACTTCTTCAATTTGCATGTGAATATAGTGGGATTAATCATCAGGATAGCAGCTTGGATGGATCTCTTCATTTTATTATGTGTGTCCCATTTGTGTTACACAAAAGAAACAGCAACTCAACAATTCAACAACTAGGCTCAAGTAGTTGTAAGAGACCGGCGTCATCGTCCGTATCCTTCATAGCCATCATTTTGAGCCAGTTTTTTGACAGAGTATCTCCTATACCTATGAACAGAGAGAAGGAAACCCACAGATATTAATAACTCTTAATACCCACAGATATTATTTAATAACTTCCCACCGCCTCATATTTGTTAGAGGAGCACCACACATTAGCCCAAGACAAAACAAAACTTGGGCTGGTAATTGAGGAAGCACAGAAAGGCCCAAGGGTCTCAGGTCATTAGAAATGCTTTCCCCCTGTAGATTACCTCTAATCAAAATTTATGGCAACATCCTCTTTGCTGTGATTCTCTTGAATATTGTCTTTGACCCAAAGTAGGGATGTCCAGCCTTGGCCGCTTTAAGACCGACTCGGATTACACCCTGCAACATAATCCTGGGACACACGCATTTGCTTTTATTCATTTTTAAAACCTGTCGACTTCAACTCCCAGAATTCCCCAGCCTGGGGAATTCTGGGAGTTGAAGTCCAGGTCTTAAAGTAGCCAAGGTTGGACACCACTGGACGAAAAGTTCCACTTAAGACACCGATTGATCCAGGGACAGATCTCTTTTTTTTTTTTAAAGATCCCTTTTTCAGCTTTGGCAACACCTCGGCGTTCAATAAAGATAGCCAAATTTTATGGAAGAGGAGCCGTTTTGAAGTTGCTAAATAACCCGTAGCAAGGGGACCATTAAAAAAAAGTCTATTTTGGGGGGGATTAGTTTTGTATCCTTTGTGGGGGGTTCGTTTTGAAGGCCACACTTCTTGGGAAGAGCCTAGGGAGGATTGTAGATTGGACAGTACAAAATCAAGAGGAGCAAGATCAGCCTCTTCCATTTTGTCTGGGCAAAACAGGGCCTGGTTTGGCAGATGCGGCCACATTCAAAGGGTGTTTTAAATTCGGTTCTGAATTTCATAGCCCCGATCTAAGAGGTGCCATTCTCCCAATTTAAAAAATGCTGATCTTAACTAAAGGGAATCTTTCTCAGTCTTGCCAGCTTGAAGATATATGGACTTCAACTCCCAGAATTCCATGTATAGGTAATCCTCAATTTTTGTTTAGCGGCCGTTCAAAGTTATAACAGCATTGAAAAAAGGGGCTTGGGACCACTTCTCACACAGCCATTGCAGCATCCCCATGGTTTGATCCCCATAATCAAAATTTGGGCACTTGTCAACCGGCATTTATTTATGATGGTTGCACTGCCCTGAGGGGGTCATGTGATCACCATTTGTAACTTTCCAGGCAACTTCTGCAAAGCAAGGTTCACTTAATGGCCACACAATTCACTTAATGACTGCAATGATTTGCTTAATAACTAACAAAAAAGGGCAAAATGGGGCAAAACTCACTTAACAACTCTCTTGCTTAGCAATAGAAATGTTGGGCTTGTTTATGGTTGTAAATCGAGGATTACCTATATCTGCAAGTTGCTATGGTGGACAAAAAAATTGACATGACATTTCTTTTTGCACCTGCTATGGGTAACCAAGTAACCCTCCTCCCAGGGTGTGTCATAAATCACATTTACCAATGAAGTGCTCTCCCAGGCCATAGAAACCTCGCCTTTCCAGCTGGCTCTGGGAACCTGGGATACAATCTGGAGAGAGTTATGTGTAGAATGTGCTTCTGGTCATGGCAGCTCCCCTCCTCCTGCCTATGGCAACTCAAGAGCAGGCCAGGAGTACTTTGCGAGTTAACAGTAGGATTCTACCAGTTCAGGCGAACCTGTAACTCCAAAGATCAGCTTGGAGCGAACCAGTTTGCTCAGTGAAGCGTGCGTTCAGCAAACTGTTAGGATCCCACCCCTGATTGCAAACCCCACCCCCAGTAGCAGGATGCTGTTGCCTAGTTGGGCAACAAAATGTCTGCAACCAAACAACCAAGGTTGAGAACTTCATTACCTTCTTCTAAAGAAGATCCAGCTTCTCAGTATCACCCCTAAAACATCCTTCCTAGGACTTGGTTCCTCATTAGTAAAGATTTGCAAACGTAGCCAATCAATGAACATAATCAAGTAAAGTAGCTTAAAGTGGGTTAGTAATAGCACTGCCTAAAATAACATAACCTTGCCTACTTAAGAATCAGCAGTCTGATTTGAAACCGCTTTCCCAAAAGCTGCCTTGATAAAGACAATACTTAGTTCTTTAAACATAACATAAGACCAGGGACCCTGTTTCCCCAAAAATAAGACAACCCCAAAAGAAGTCCAAGCATGATTTTTTAAGATGCTCATCATATAAGCCCTACCCCCAAAATAAGCCTCGGTTAAGATTGTCAGCAAGATGGATGCATTTAGTACCGTATTTCCCTGAAAATATGACCTAACCAGAAAATAAGCCCTAATGCATCTTTAGAGCAAAAATTAATATAAGACCCAGTCTTATTTTGGGGGAAACACAGTATTGATAAAGGCACACATTTCACCTGCAATTATGTGGTTTTTATTTTTGATCCGTGAATTTGTGAACTCGGCTACTGCGTTAACCACAGCTAAGCAAATCATAATTTAGCAGGGCGTGATCTTAAATGTCTCTATACGTTGATGAACAGTTGCATCACATTGGAGTTAGTGTTAAGGCATCTCTGGGCCCCTTGAACTAATTATTTGTAGGAATTAAATCTTCAGGTTCTTGGAAACTTACTTGTAAAATTCAGTGTCTCCGGGCTATAAAAAAGGAGGAAATTAAAGTTAATAGCTTATCAGAGGAAGTTTGAAGAAGGATGAATGCAAACATCAAAAGAAGGATATTTTGTAAATCAAGCACCACCTGCAGTAGAATCCTATTCATTGAGTATCTTAAAAAGCAAAAAAAAAAAGGGGGGGGGCGGGGAAATGTTGTCCTCCAGGGTCATAGAAGATGGTGTGATTGCACGTAACTGGCAATGTCTTGATCACACTATTGTCATTTTGACTTTTTGGACTAAATCTTGCAGGCATCACTAATAGCGGTTCTTGTTTGCCCTCAGCAATAAGGAGAAAGTGTCCTAGATCAGTGTTTTTCAACCTTGGCAGCTTGAAGATGTGTGGGCTTCAACTCCCAGAAGTCCCCAGCCAGCTAGCTGGCTGGGGAATTCTGGGAGTTGAAGTCCACACATCTTCAAGCTGCCAAGGTTGAAAAACACTGTCCTAGATTACAGTCTTTGGTGGGCAATTGATCCAGGGGTGGGAGAACCCGTAGCTATACAATACAATACAATACAATACAATACAATACAATACAATACAATACAATACAATACAATACAATACAATACAATACAATACAATACAATACAATACAATACAATACAATAGCAGAGTTGGAAGGGACCTTGGAGGTCATCTAGTCCAACCCCCTGCCTAGACAGGAAGCCCTATACCGTTTCAGACAAATAGCTATCCAACATCTTAAAGACTTCCAGGGTTGGGGCATTCACAATTTCTGGAGGCAAGCTGTTCCACTGGTTAATTCTTCTAACTATCAGGAAATTTCTCCTCAGTTCTAAGGTGCTTCTCTCCTTGATTAGTTTCCACTCATTACTTCTTGTTCTGCCCTCAGGTGCTTTGGAGAATAGTTTGACTCCCTCTTCTTTGTGGCAGCCAATGTTATAGCTGGTTCGGAGAACCTCCAAATCACACCCCTGGCTGGACCCGCCCATCCCTCCCCTCCTAAGAGTCTCCACGCGGGTTGTTTTGGGTGCGAGGTCAGTGCAAGGCCCACACAGAGGCTCAGGGAGGGGGAGAAATGAAGGTCAGGGAGGGGGAGAAACGGGCTTCTTGGAAGTTCTGGAAGGCCGGAAACAGGCCCGTTTCTGTCCTCCGGAGGGCCTCTGGAGCCCGGGGGAGTTAGCTTTCACCCTCCCAGAGGCTCAAGGAAAGCCGCCAGAGCCTAAAGAAGGCGACTAGGTGCAGGAGGCCGACTAGGCCACACCCACCATGGCCACGCCCACCCAGCAACTGAGCAAAGAACCCGTTGCTGAAATTTTTGAAGCCCACCCCTGTATCGATCCAAATGATGCTGAAATATCTAACTACAGTATCTAAGACATTTGCAATGTTTCCAAGACCAAACAGCTAGGCCCATGAGGGTGAACCTATGGCACGCATGCCACAAGTGGCACGTGGAGCCCTATCGGTGGGCACGCGAGCTCACCTCCAGCTGAGCATGTGCGCGTCAGCCAGCTGATTTTCTGGGCCCACCAGAAATCGAAAAACAGGCTGGTTTTCGGGGAGTGGGGAAGGCGGTTTTTGCCCTCCCCAGGTTCTTAGAAAGGCTCTGGAGCCTGGAGAGAGCAAGAAACAGAACTTCTGATCCGATCGGAAGTTGGCAAACGGGCCATTTCCAAGCTCCGGAGCACCTCTAGGGGGGTTGGGAGCAGGAAGGGTGTTCCGGCCAGTTCTAGCCTCTTCTATAGAGGAGGTTCCACAAATCTACAGGGCCGTTTAGAACCAGTTCCAGCTCCCTCCCCCCGCCCGTCCGCACATCATCAAGAGGAAGAGCGAGAGGAGGAATTCTGGGAGTTGAAGTCCACAAGTCTTAAAGCTCTCAAGTTTGAACACCCCTGGGGGTTGTTTTTATAAAGGGTTAGGGGTGCAAGGGTCTTGTAACTTGACAGCTTTAAGACTTGTGTGCTTCAAATGCCAGAGTTTCTGAGCCAACATTTTGGTTACTAAGCAAGAGCGTTGTTAAGTGAGTTTCACCAAGTGGCCGGCAAACCCCTCCCACAAGGCAGGCCACACCTACAGAAGAGGTTCTAAAAAAATTTGAAGCCCACCACTGGGTGGGGGAGACCGTTTCCGCCCTCCCCAGGTTCCAAGAAAGCCGTACGTGCATGCAGGGTGTGTGTGTCACATGCACATGTGCAGGGGGCACAGCGTGGGGGGGGGGGCGCGTTAAATTATGGAGGTGGGCACGTGAGCGCACACACGCACATGCTTTTGGCACTTGAGGCAAAAAAGGTCCGCCATCCCTGAGCTAGGCTCTTCCCCTCCCTATCCCATGCCGAGCTCCAGTCAACCAACATGGAGGCATCTTTGTGGTTCTCTCTGCAACCCCTTCATTATTATTATTATTATTTACCCTGAACACCTTGGGATCTTCTCCATCTGACCTCCTCCTAGCTCCAAATGGGTTCTCCACAAACTGAAAGGCGGCTCTGATCTCCAATTTTTATGCCTCTCCAATTAGAAAATAAACTCATCCATTTATTCTGGGATTTCCTGTTGTCCTAGACAAGTAATTGGGGTGGGGGTGGGGCAATCTCTCCCCCTTGTTCTAAAGTCTCATCGCATTCTTGTCTTTACAAAGAGCCATTGCTGAAGGATTTTGTTATATCCGGGCTTTCAAAGGGCCTCTTAACAAAGAGCCTCTTGAACTTCTTCTGGGCACGTGCTAGAACTTTCTGGGTTCATGTGACCCACCAAATCGTAAACAGATCCCACGAAGGCGATATGCACAGCTTACAATTCGGCGCAAATGTTTCTGGCTAATTTATAGTTTCAAGTGTGGTGCAATCACTGTGAGGCAGGGGTGGGTCTGCTGGGGGTTCGGGAAAACCTCTAGCTAAGATTCTGTGAAGTTCATAGAACCCCCAAATCCCACTCCTGTCTGGCCCTGCCTACCCCACCCCTCCCAGGAGTCCCCACATGGCCCGTTTTGGATGCAGGTAAGTGCAGGGCTTGTGGAGGCTTGGGGAGGGCAAACAACGGGCCTACCGGAAGTTCGGGAAAGCCAGAAACATGACACCCCCCACATGCCCCCTGCCCTATTACTATTACTATTTACTATTTATTAAATTGGTATACCGCCCTTCTCCCTTGCGGGACTCAGGGTGGAGAACAGGCATAATAAAACCACAAAACATCAATATACAATATACAAAATACTTTAAAAATCAATTAAATTTAGGGCCTGTTCTAAAACCAGGTAAAATTCTCTGATAAAATAGATTAAAATCGATTAAAAACTACACCAGGCCGGCCGCACGGAATAAGTGTGTTTTCAAGGCCCCCCATTCATGTGTGACCCCCATATGCTCCCCCTGCCAACACACACATATATGTGTGACAGTGGTGTTTCAAAAAAATTTAGAACCTCTTCTGTAGGTGTGGCCGGCTTGTTGGCCAAGTGACCAGGTGGGAGTGGCTTGCCAGCCATGTGACTGAGTGCAAGTGGTTGGCAGTCATGTGGCTGGGTGGGCATGGCCAACTTGTAAAATGTGGTGAAACTCACTTAACAACGCTTTTGCTTAGCAACCAAAATGTTGGCTCAGAAACTCTGGCATTTGAAGCACACAAGTCTTAAAGCTGTCAAGTGACATGGCCCTCGCACCCCTAACCCTTTAGGGAAAAAAAAACCCCAGGGGTGTTCAAACTTGACAGCTTTAAGACTTGTGGACTTCAACTCCCAGAATTCCTCCTCTCGCTCTTCCTCTTGATGATGTGTGGACGGGTGGGGGGAGGGAGCTGGAACCGGTTCTAAATGGCACTGTAGATTTGTGGAACCTCTTCTATAAAAGAGGTTAGAACTGGCAGAAACCCACCCCTGGTGTTGACCCCCCCCCACGCTCTCTCTGTTCCTGCGCATATACGTGCAACCCGCTGCGTGCACCCCCTGTGCATACACGCAGCCCCAGGCATGTGCACACAACCTCCGCAAATGTACCCCGGACCCCGCGAACTGAAAACCAGCTGGCTGGCGGGAGGCACGCATACATACGTGGTGGAGCTCAGCTGGGGTGACGGCTCATCTACCCACACAGAGGGCTCTATGTACAATCTGTGGCACATGTGCCATAGGTTCGCCCTATAGTATGCCGAACCTATGGCACTCGTACCACAGGTAGCACGTAGAGCCATTTCTGGGGGCACGTAAGGTGTTGCCCTGTCAGCTCCAACACGCATGCATGCTCTGGCCAGCTGATTTTCGGCCTCGATTTTCGGTCGTTTTTCGCCCTCCAGAGGCTTCCCTGAGGGAGAAAAACAGCCCAATGGGCAACCCGGAAGTCCATTAAGGAACTTCCGGTGTGCACGTTGGGCTGTTTTTCACTCTCCCCAGGCTCCTAGAAAGCCTCTGGAGCCTGGGGTGTGTGAAAAATGGACCTACCAGGGTGACTGGGAGTCAGAAAACGGGTCATTTCCAGCTTCCGGAGGGCCTCCAGGGGAGTGGGAAAGCCGTTTTCGCCCTCCCCCGCCTCCAAGAAAGCTGTGTGCGCATGCGCAGGGCGGGGGGACGACATACATGCATGCACAGGGGGCACAGTGGGGGGCATTAAATTATGAGGGGGGAGCATGCGAGAGAGCGCACACCCGTGCTCTTGGCACCCAAGGCAAAAAAGGTTCTCCATCACTGCTCTATACCATTTCAGACAAATGGTTGTCCAATAATCTCTTTCTTAAAAACCTCCAGAGATGGAACACCAAGACCTTTTTGGAGGGAAACCATTGCATTATTCATTGTTCTAATTACCAAGAAATTTCTCCTTGGTTCTAGGTTGGTTCTCTTCTTGATTACTCCTTGCCCTCAGGTTCTTTGGACAATAATTGGGTGACACCTTCTTGCCTCTCTTCTTTATGGCAGCCCCTTTGTGGGTCTTGAGTTTGTAGCTGGGCATTTCAGGACAAAGATGATGATATGAACGTTGGGTGCATCAATCCTAGCCTGACCCAAATTCCATTCTTTGCTCCAATTATAAGCAAGCCAAAAGGCCCTACTTGTGACAGCCTCACGTCTTCCACTGGATACTTGTGGTTCTGTATATCAAGTCACCCTCCCAACTAGCTGTTTTATTTAAGGGGGTTTTGCATTCATTCCTGCAGCCATGGTTGTTGTTTTTCATTTGAAAATCACTCCGCCAATATTCAGCATCGGAATTTCAGCCATGTGGTTTTCAGGAGTCCGTGTGGACCCCAGGTTGCCTACCCCCACTAGGACATGATTTGATTGGGCACACAGAACACGGAACAAGAATCTGACTGGGCGAGAGGCAGGGTCACATACTTTCTACCAAATAACTTATTTTGTTTTATTATTTTTCAGTTGTCAAGGCTGCTTGCCTCCCCCTCAACCCTGGGTGGCTTACAATTAAAATAATAATAATAATAAAGGAGAACAGCACGTATCAAAGAACACTGCTGGCACTGATGATGTTATCTAAGTGGGTCATGAAGCATCTGCAAGAAAACTGCCACGCTCAGCGAGCACTAAGGATACCATATATCAAAGAGTCAGTTGTCTGGAATGGGCAGCTACAGTGAATAATGGGTGGGTGGGTGGGTGAATAGAGATAGATAGATAGATAGATAGATAGATAGATAGATAGATAGATAGATAGATAGATAGATAGATAGATAGATAGATAGATAGATGATAGATAGATAGATAGAGAGAGAGAGAGAGAGAGAGAGAGAGAGAGAGATAGATGATAGATAGATAGATAGATAGATAGATAGATAGATAGATAGATAGATAGATAGATAGATGATAGATAGATAGATAGATAGATGATAGATAGATAGATAGATAGATAGATAGATAGATAGATAGATAGATAGATAGATAGATAGATAGATAGATAGATAATGATGATGGATGGATGGATGGATGGATGGATGGATGGATGGATGGATGGATGGATGGATGGATGGATGGATGGATGGATGGATGGGCGGGCGGGCGGGCGGGCGGGCAGAGATGCTAGAGAGAAAGAGAGAGAGGTAATAGATATATAGAGAGGGATGATAAATAGATGATAGTAGAGAGATGGGGAGAGACAGACAGATAGACAGACAGACAGATACCATGTTTCCCCAAAAATAAGACAAGACCTTATGTTCTTTTGATCCCCGAAATAAGCACTTGGCCTTATTTTTAGAGAGGTCTTATTATCTTTGAGGTGCAGGAGGTGGCGAGCGTGGTCAACTCATGGCTGCTGCTGTGTTGCAATATTTTTGGAGAGGGCTTATTTTAGCGCATGCGCTCAAAAGCCCAATTGGGCTTATTATCCAGGAAGATCTTATTTTGGGGAAAACAGGATAGATTAGATAGATAGATAGATAGATAGATAGATAGATAGATAGATAGATAGATAGATAGATAGATAGATAGATAGATAGATAGATAGATAGATAGATAGATAGATAGATAGATAGATATGTAGATGTAGATGTAGATGTAGATGTAGATGTAGATGTAGATGTAGATAGATGTAGATGTAGATGTAGATAAAGAGAGAGAGGCAGGCAGACAGACAGACAGACAGACAGACAGACAGACATTATACAGTTTGGCTTGTTTACTTGAGTGAGCTATAACTAGATTTTGTGTTTATTTCTGCTAATCACTTGAATAATGCATGAACTAAGAAACAAACCCCAGCCCATTTAGCCCTACACATTCTTCCTTGCTGTCACTCCTTACCTTGTGGCAGTACAATGACTGAAAGACAAACAGAGAAACAGAACCATGAGAAATTATTTTAGACATTAGAGAGATATCAGTTCAGCCCCTATTTTGAATCCATGGCTGGTGGTTGATTTTGTTGTTGTTGTTGTTTGGGTTTCTTTGGCTTCTTGTGGATGATTCAACTATTTACTAACCTTATTTCTGCTTAGCCGATTCCATAATTATGGTTTTAAAAAAATGTGTACAGGTAGTCCTCAACTTACGGCTCATTTAGTGATTGTTCAAAGTTACAATGGCACTGGGCAAAAATGACTTATGACCGTTTTTCACACTTACAACCACTGCAGCATCCCTACAGTGACACAATCAAAATTAGGCAACTGACTCATATTTTTATGATGGTTGCAGTGTCCTGGGGGGTCATGTGATCAACTTTTGTGACCTGACAAGCAAAGTCAATGGGGAAACCAGATTCACTTAACAAGCATGTTACTAACTTCAGAACTGCAGTGATTCCCTTAATAACTATGGCAAGAAAGTTTGTAAAATGGGGCAACATTCCCTTAAGAACTGTCTCATTTAGCAACATAAAATTTGGGCCCAATTGTTGTCATAGGTTGAGGACTACCTGCATTTACCTGAAAGAAAGTTTTCCTAATCCTTTAATTTTTAAAAACCTGTAAGAGGTCATCTTAAATCAATGTTGCTCAACCTAGCAACTTTTACGATGCATGTTCCTTGCTAAGGAACTAAATTAATACTCTCATGTGACACCTCTCCTGCGCGAGCTGCACTGGCTGCCGGTAGCCTTCCGGGTGCGTTTTAAGGTTTTAGTGACCATCTTTAAAGCGCTCCATGGAAGTGGGCCTGGTTACCTGCAGGACCGCCTACTACCACATACCTCCACTCGACCTGTCCGCTCCCACAGGGAGGGCCTCCTTAGGGTGCCGTCCGCTGGACAATGCCGGCTGGCGACGCCCAGGGGAAGAGCCTTCTCTGTGGCAGGCCCCGCCCTCTGGAACGACCTCCCCCCAGACCTTCGTACTATCACCGACCTTCGCCTCTTCCGCCGGACTCTAAAAACATACTTTTTCTATATGGCCGGCCTGGCATAGCTGCTACAATCATGTTATTTTAGAGTTGGGTTTTAAATTAATTGCCTCCTTCTTTAGCACGGGTTAAATTATTTAATTGTAGTTTTAATTTTTGCAGTATTTGTATTGTTTGTATTTGTGGATTTTAAATCCCTGTGCGCCGCCCTGAGTCCCTTTTGGGAGATAGGGCGGGATAGAAATCTAATAAAAGTGAAAGTGAAAGTAATGTCTATGGAGATTCTCAATCATCCAGGTCATGGTGGTCCCAAAGGTGCTTTTCTAAAGACAGTGGAACTTTCTTGGTTTCTCTCTCTCTCTCTCTCCCCTTGAAAACTTTTCACTTCAGTCAGAAATGAATCAGAACATCAGTCTGAAATGAAGAAGCTTCTTGGATAAGAAGTTAAACATTTTAGGAGAGAAAAAAAATCAAATTCCAGTTGCATTTTGAAAAAACACCTTTTGGGAGGACTAAACCAATATACCAAAATATATGTCAGCCCATCAGCGTTTTTGATGTAAAGGTAAAGATTCCCCTCACACATAGGTGCTAGTTGTTCCTGACTCTAGGGGGCAGTGCTTAGCTCCGCTTCAAAGCCGAAGAGCTAGCGCTATCCGAAGACGTCTCCGTGGTCATGTGGCCGGCATGACTGAACGCCGAAGGCACATGGAACACTGTTACCTTCCCACCAAAGTGGTCCCTATTTTTCTACTTGCATTTTTTATGTGCTTTTGAATTGATAGGTTGGCAGAAGCTGGGACAAGTAACGGGAGCTCACTCCATTAAGCTGCACTAAGGATTCGAACCGCTGAACTGCCGAGCTTTCTGATAGACAAGCTCAGCGTCTTAGCCACTGAGCCACCGCATCAAAGGCGGGCTGCTCCTGGTTTGGCTTGGATTGGGGTAACCAATAGTATCGGCAGCAGGAGGCTCTGCCCACCCAGACGCAGGACACGCGCCAGAGCACGCCCAAATCAGTAGTACAAAAATTAGCAACCCACCACTGCACCACATCCCATGTACAATCATATATTTTTGATGTATGAAGCATTAAAAAACAAACTTCATTCAGCAAAATACTTATTGCAGGAAAGCATCCGGTGAGGGTATGCTGTGTCCCTCCAGACTTTGCTGAACCACAGCTTCCGGTGTCCCATAGCACTGGCTGCTGGGAGTTGCAGTCTAAGAGAGGCACAAGGCACCTAGTCTTAGGCTTAGAGAGAGGGAGACGGGGTGATCACACAGAAAAGGAGATCGCATTGTGAGAGTCATTCCGGTGTTGCTTCTGTCAGAGTTTGTTGCAGCAATCACATCCAGAAGACCCACACAGATCACTGATTCAGCAGGATTCATTAACTTCTCTTTATATATATATTATAACACATGAAGTAAATATACAATACCAAAAGCAGGTTTTCCAATGTGGTAGTAAATACAGGCAAAACACAAGCAGCAGAGAGGAGGAGTTTCAGTTTCAGTCCAGAGCAGCAGACTAGTTTTGAGCTCAGCACAGACTCAGAGCTACAGAGCTTAGCCACGCCCAGGCTCCAAATTGTTTCACCTCCCATTGGCTGACCCTGTTACTAAGCCCTATTCCAGTTCATGAATATATCTACACTGGCAGCTTCAAGGGGGCTCAGTCTAGTCTTGTTGCTTTTGCAGTATCTATTCAACACCTCATCCTCGTCCCAGAATCCTCTGGGCAAGGTGCTTAGTTCTCCTCCTCCACTTTTTCCCTGTCTGTACCAAGAGCTTTTTCACAGAGCAAAGCTCTCCGTTTTCCCCATGGCTTCTCAAAGAAACATGCACTTACCTAAATGTAGGGACCTGTCTTAGGGCCGTCGCCCACGCCTTGGGTTCCCTGTGGATACAACCATCAGATGATGTCACAAGAGGTTCTGGCTTATTTCACTCTGTTTCTACATCACCCCATCAGAGATTCTAGGCAGTTCAGAGTGATTAAAACATGAAAACCAACATAAATTGTAAGAACAAATGGCTATCCAAGCTCAGACCCACATCAAGAGGCTTTCTGCCATTAGAGTGGTATCATCTGCATATTTGAGGTTGTTGATATTTCTCCCGGCAATCTTATTCCCAACTTTTGATTCATCTAGCCCCGCCTTTTTCATGATGTGCTCTGCATATAAGTTAAATAGGCAGGGCGACAGTATAAAGCCTTGCCAGAGAAGGAAGGACTCACTGGAGAAGAACCTAATGATGGCAAAAGAAGACGACGACTCTCAATAACACAATAGCAGAGTTGGAAGGGACCTTCTAATCTAACCCCCTGCCTAGGCAGGAAGCCTTAAACCATTTCAGACAAATGGCTATCCAACATCTTCTTAAAGACTTCCAGTTTTGGGGCATTCACAACTTCTGGAGACAAGCTGTTCCACTGATTAATTGTTCTAACTGTCAGGAAATTTCTCCTCAGTTCTAAATTGCTTCTCTCCTTGATTAGTTTCCACCCATTGCTTCTTGTTCTACCCTCAGGTGCTTTGGAGAATAGCTGGACTCCCTCTTCTTTGTGGCAACCCCTGAGATATTGGAAGACTGCTATCATGTCTCCCCTAGTCCTTCTTTTCATTAAACTAGACATACCCAGCTCCTGCAACCGTTCTTCATATGTTTTAGCCTTCAGTCCCCTAATCATCTTGGTTGCTCTTCTCTGCACTCTTTCTAGAGTCTCCACGTCTTTTCTACATCGTGGCGACCAAAACTGAATGCAGTATTCCAAATGTGGCCTTACCAAGGCCTTATAAAGTGGCATTAACACTTCACGCAATCTTGATTCTATCCCTCTATTTATGCAGCCAAGAATTGTGTTGGCTTTTTTGGCAGCTGCTGCACACTGCTGGCTCATATCTAAATAGTTGTCCACTAGGACTCCAAGATCCCTTTCACAGTTACTACTATTGAACAAGGTACCACCTATACTGTACCTGTGCATTTCGTTTTTGTTGCCTAAATGTAGAACCTTACTCTTTTCACCATTGAATTTCATTTCATTAGATAGTGCCCAATGTTCGTCTGTCAAGATCCTTCTGCATCGTAAGTCCATTTTCTGGAGTGTTAGTTATTCCTGCCAGCTTGGTGTCATCTGCAAATTTGATGAGTTCCCCATTTATTCCCTCATCCAAGTCATTGATGAAGATGTTGAAGAGTACTGGGCCTAAAACAGAGCCTTGGGGGACTCCACTGCATACTTCCTTCCATGTAGATGCAGTTCCATTGAGGACTACATGTTGAGTGCGGTTGGTCAGCCAGTTATGAATCCATCTGGTGGTGATGCTGTCTAACCCACATTTTTCTACTTTATCTAATAGTAGGTTATGGTCTACCTTGTCAAATGTCTTACTGAAGTCCAAGTAAACTATATCAATGGCATTCCTCTGGTCCACTAATTTTGTCACATTATCAAATAATGCAATAAGATTAGTCTGGCATCATCTGTTTTTGACAAACCCATGTCCCTCTTTTGGGAGATAGGGCGAGATAGAAATCTAATAAATGAATGTTGGCTTTTGGCTATTATTTTGTTTGCTTCTACGTGTTCGCTAATTCGTTGCTTGATTATTTTTTCCAGAATCTTTCCTGGTATTGATGTCAGGCTGATGAGTCTGTAGTTTCCTGGATCTTTTTTCCTTTTTTGAAGATGGGAACCACATCAGCTCTTTTCCAGTCCTCTGGTAGTTCCCCGGTGTTCCAGGATCTCTGAAAGATATAGTTCAGTGGTTCTGAGATCTCGTCTGCCAGTTCCTTCAGAACCCTGGGGTGTAATCCATCCGGTCCTGGTGATTTGAACTTGTCTAGGGTAGACAGGTGCTCACTTACTATTTTCTTCCCTATTTCAACTTGTGTTCCTAGTCTGATTTTTGTGGTGCTGTTTTTGATAGATTGGACTGTTTTATCCCAGAGAATGAGGTGACTGGATCGAGTCACCGAAGTAGTAGGCCAGAGATGGTATTCAGCAAGTTCTGACCAGTTCTGGAGAACCGGTAGCGGAAATTTTGAGTAGTTCAAAGAACCAATAAATACCACCTCTGGCTGGCCCTGCCGCATCTAAGGAACGAATTGTTTCCTGCAAAAGCCCCCTCCCCGTTCACTCCTCTTTTGTTTCCTATGGAGGGGGCAATCACCTGCAAGGTGTGGCTTTACTCCCAAGTCGACCCTGCTTTCTTAGTTGTTCTTGTCTTCTGGTAGCTCTGCGAATACGCACACTGGGAACAGGCTCCAGCTGTTCCTCTGCCTCACTGCTCTTCCTCTGATGTAGAGCTCTCATTTGAGCTTTCCTCGGCCCCCAGAACTGGTCCATGTTCCTCTCCAACTTCCTCACTGTCTGACTCTGCTCTGCTGACCGTCGGCAGGCCACAACATCAGGCCATAAAATTGGGTGTAACTTACTTAACAACTCCCTTGCTTAGAAATGGAATTTCCTATCCCAGTAAGCCATGGTCTACCAGCACCTTGAATTGTATCTCTCATACAATATCTCTCTTGCTATTTGCAAGCAGGTGGCTGCACTTTGTACTGTTACGAATAATTTCCAAAGATACCCCAAGTAGATCTAAGTAATCCCAAGAAAGCTATCTCTGAAGAGCATCCTAATCTAGTAGGATTACTTACTTCCAAGGCTAAAGTATCAGAGGTGGTATTCAGCGGGTTCTGACCAGTTCTAGAGAACCAGTAGTGGAAATTTTGAGTACTTTGGAGAACTGGTAAATACTGCCTCTGGCTGGCCCAGCCCCCATCTATTCTCTGCCTCCCAAGTCCCAACTGATCAGGAAGAAATTGAGATTTTACAGTATCCTTCCCCTGCAGTGGGGAGGGCATGGAAATTTTACAGTATCCTTCCACTGGAGTGTGTGTGGGGGGAATGGAGATTTTACAGTATCCTTCCCCTGCAGTGGGGAGGGCATGGAAATTTTACAGTATCCTTCCACTGGAGTGTGTGTGGGGGAAATGGAGATTTTACAGTATCCTTCCCCTGCCACGCCCACCAAGCCATGGCACCCCCACCAAGCCATGCCCACAGAACCGGTAGAAATTTTTTTTGAATCCCACCACTGTAAAGTATCTTTCTTTCTTTTCTCTCCATTCTATACACATCCAAGCATTCATTAATTTCAAACAAAGACACTTAGTGTTTAAACCTATGTTTTTTCAAACTTGGCAACATTAAGATGTTGGCAGTTAGGCAGCTGGGAATTGAAGTCCGCGTACCTTAAAGTTGCCAAGTTTGAAAAACGCCACGTTGAGGGGGGGGGGGGGGAGGACTATATAAGTTTCTGAATCCAATTGTTTCTATGCCTGAGCATTTGTTCTTGTCTGCACTAAGGCAGGGGTCTGCAAAGTTGGCTCTTTTAAGACTGGTGGACTTCAACTCCCAGAGTTCCCCAGCCAGCATAGCCAGCATGTTTTCAGCTACGACGGCCTCCTGCAACTCTGCCAGTGAAAACGGAGCTCCCAGCCCTCCTGAGCTCCGTTTTCAATGGCAGAGGCACTGCAGGCCGGTCCTTCACAGTTTCCAGGGTGGCCCCGTGGGCCAGATCTAAGCACCCTGCGGCAGGGGTGGGTTGCTGCCGGCATTACTGCCAATTCAGTGCACACAAAAATCTGTAGATGCGTAGAACAGAAAAACAAGATGGCGGCACTGGAGGAGAACCATTTCGAGGGGGGGGGGCAGCCTGGGTCGCTGCCGGTTCCAATGTCCCAGGCCACCAAGTTATTACCGGTTCGTCTGAACCGGTCCGAACTGGTAGGGACCCACCTTTGCCCTGCAGGTCAGATCTGACCCTAGGCCTTGAGTTTGACACCCCTGGCTTACACTCACTGGAAGATAATTCTCAACTTACTTGTTCAAGCTGTTCCTGGAAAAAAAGAAAAGAAAAGAGGCATATAAGTGGGAAATGTTACTGCATCTTGTTTCTAACTTGCTCGAACATTAAAAAACGCCTAATTTTGCACAGAATGGTAGGTGCAAAATCTGATCTTCTACCTGCATGGTTAGGTGTGCTATCAGCTCCTTGCTTCTCTTTTAGAATTACACACGTATACATACTTCTTCAAGTTAATAAGAATCATCATTCTTGCCAGACAAGGCCGATAAAGGTAAAGGTTTCCCTCACATAAGTTGTGCTAGTCGTTCCCAACTCTAGGGGGAGGTGCTCATCTCCATTTCAAAGCCGAAGAGCCAGCGCTGTCCGAAGACATCTCTGTGGTCATGTGGTCAGCAGGACTAAATGCCGAAGCCGCACTGAATGCTGTTACCTTCCCACCAAAGGCGGTTCCTTATTTTTCTACTTGCATTTTTTACATGCTTTCGAACTGCTAGGTTGGCAGAAGCTGGGACAAGTAACAGGAGCTCACTCCGTTACGCGGTGCTAGGGATTCGAACCGCTGAACTGCCGACCTTTCTGATCGACAAGCTCAGCGTCTTAGCCACTGAGCCACCGTGTCCCCGACAGGGCCCATAACTACCCCAAAACAACTTTAATTAAACTGCACCTGCAGAAATTTAGAATTGATTACAGGTAGTCCTTGACTTACAAAAATTCATTTAGTGATCATTCAAAGTATATAACGCCACTGAAAAAAGTGACTTGTGACCATTTTTCACACTTATGACCATTGCAGCATCCCCAGGGTCACGTGATTTTCATTTGGATTCTTGACGACCGGTTCATATTTATGACGGTTGCCGTGGCACCATTTGCGACCTTCTGACAAGCAGTCAATGGGGGAAGCCAGATTCACTTAACAACCAGATTACTAATTTAACAACTGCAGTGATTCACTTAACAAATGTGGCAAGAAAAGTCATAAAATGGGGCAAAATTCACTCAGCAACATAAATTCTAGGCTCAATTATGGTCGTAGGTCAAGGACTTAGCATCTCTATTTTTTTTCATGCTGCATTTTAAATATACTACATTAGGGTTGCTTTCTATGGGAAAGCATCCAAATTATGTCACCCATGAGAAGCACCATTAAAATCAAGGAGATGGTCCTCGTGACTAGCCTAGGTCTTGTGGTGCTAACTTAATCTGCACACCACACATGAGGGCAGTAGGGAGGAAGGGAAACTGGCTCACAAATGCAGTAAATTATATTATTTAAATAAATGTCATCCATGGCTCCCATTCCGGTCTTAAGAAATGCAATGCAGTACAGTACGTTCTTACAATGTATTCTATTCTGAGGCAGGAAAAGTACAAATGCTAGCTCTAAAATAGGTTAAGTACATTTAAATTAAAAGATGCCCAATCCTAAGGGACAATGAGATAATACTGAATCTGGAAGGCTTATACAATACAATACAATGCAATACAATACAATAGCAGAGTTGGAAGGGACCTTGGAGGTCATCTAGTCCAACCCCCCACCTAGGCAGGAAGCCCTATAGCATTTCAAACAAATGGCTATCCAACATCTTCTTAAAGATTTCCAGTGTTGGGGCATTCACAACTTCTGAGGGCAAACTGTTCCACTGATTCATTGTTCTGTCAGGAAATTTCTCCTCAGTTCTAAGTTGCTTCTCTCCTTGATTAGTTTCCACCCATTGCTTCTTGTTCTACCCTCAGGTGCTTTGGAGAATAGCTTGACTCCCTCTTCTTTGTGGCAACCCCTGAGATACTGGAACACTGCTATCATGTCTCCCCTGGTCCTTCTTTTCATTAAACTAGACATACCCAGTTTCTGCAACCGTTCTTCCTATGTTTTATATGTTTATAGCCAATTGTAGACTCGTGTAAAGGGGAGAAGAATTTATCAGGGGGTTTTGTTCTTTATTTTATTTCTTTTCAACATCCAGCTGAAATCTATGCCTAATGCTAAATTTATTTGACGTTTGGGGCATTTTCTTTCCTTTCTTGTACACAATTTTTCTTTCTTTCTTTCTTTCTTTCTTTCTTTCTTTCTTTCTTTCTTTCTTTCTTTCTTTCTTTCTTTCTTTCTTTCTTTCTTTCTTTCTCTCTCTCTCTCTCTCTCTCTCTCTCTCCCTCCCTCCCTCCCTCCCTCCCTTCCTTCCTTCCTTTCTTTCTTTCTTTCTTTCTTGTTGGATATATGATTTCTGTTTTGCCTTTTATTTTTGTTGAGATGTATGTATGTATGTATGTATGTATGTATGTATGTATGTATGTATGTATGTATGTATGTATGTATGTATCGGTGGTGGGATTCAAATAATTTAACAACCGGTTCTCTGCCCTAATAACCAGCTGGGTAGATGGGGCTTGGTGATCATGTGACTGGGTGGGCATGGCCAACTCAATGTCACTCACATCAATGGGTGCTTTGACTTAGCTGTTACAATGTAATAATGTTTCCTTCTTGCCTTACTTACAGGATTACCGGTGCAAAGTGGGAAAAACCAAAAGGAGATTTCTTCCAACAACTGGTTCTCCTAACTGCTTAGAAAGTTAACAACCGGTTCTCCCAAATAGGTGCAGACTGGCTGAATCCCACCACTGGTGTGTGTGTGTGTGTGTGTGTGCGTGCGTGCATGCGCGCGCACACATGTACACACACACACAGTATAGCAGTGGTGGGTTTCAAACATTTTTAGAACCTCTTCTATAGGTGTGACCTGCTTTGTGGGAGTGGCTTGCCGGCCATGTGACCAAGTGGGAGTGGCTTGGCAGTCATGTAACTGGGAGGGCGCAGCCAACTTGTAAAATGTGGTGAAACTCACTAAACAACGCTCTTGCTTAGCAACCAAAATGTTGGCTCAGGAACTCTGGGGTCTGAAGCACGCAAGTCTTAAAGCTGTCAAGTTACCAGACTCTCGCACCCCTAACCCTTTAGAGAAAAAAAACCAGGGGTGTTCAAACTTGACAGCTTTAAGACTTGTGGACTTCAACTCCCAGAATTCCTCCTATCGCTCTTCCTCTTGATGATGGGGGGGAAGGGCAGAGGGAGGGAGCTGGAACCAGTTCTAAACGGCACTGTAGGTTTGTGGAACCTCTTCTATAGAAGAGCTTAGAACTGGCAGGAACTCATCATCCCTGCAGAATAGATAGGAAGGTGCCTGCAGGCCTTGAGTTTGACACCCCTGTGCTAGGGCCTAGGCCCGTGATGGCAAACCTATGGCATGGGTGCCACAGGTGGCACGCGGAACCATTTCTTAGAGCACGCAAGGCGTTGCCCTGTCAGCTCCAGTGCGCTTGTGTGCACCGGCCAGCTGATTTAGGCCTTCTTTTGAGGCCGTTTTTTGCCCTCTGGAGGCTTCATGGAAGCTCCTGAAGCCTCTGGAGGTGGGGAGGGGGAGGCTGTTTTCACCCTCCCCAGGTTCCTAGAAAGCCTCTGGAGCCTGCGGAGGGTGAAAAAAGCGTGCCAAAAGAAGGGGGTCGCGCACATAGCATTATGGGTGTGGCACGCCCACACACGATCCCCCTGCGTTCCCTCTGATTTTGGCACACAAGCCAAAAAAGGTTAGCCATCACTGGCCTAGGCTAAATCTGGTTGACTAAACTAGTAGTTTGGAGAGTTATGTGACGATCATTCGTGTCAGCCCGTCTCCTGGGAGGCTTTGAGCTCCCAAAATAAGGATGGGATAAAAGTTCAATCATTAAAGAATGAATACAAAGGAAATAGAAGTTCAATCCCTGATAGCTCTAGTCAAAAGGATCCATTTGCAGGAGGTACCCGAGACCTTGAAATACTGCAGACCATCCAAAGAGATGCTACCAGATGTTATGCTCTCCCCTGGACTGGCCATTTCTATCCTTTCTTTTGGCCATGGCTACTGTAGGTTCTTTTTGGCCTCCGACCTTCAAGCTTTTATTTTGTGACCAGAACATAACATCTCCGACCTCCGCCTCTTCCGCAAGTGTCTGAAGACACACCTATTCCAACTAGCCGGCCTAGCGTAGCCTTCAATTCTGACCCATAGATAGTTTTAAAATGGGGATTTTAATTCGGTTTTAGCACAGGTTTTTTAGTCGAATAAGTTTTTTAAAAGTTTTATATGTTTATATGTTTTTTAATATTCCTGTGTGCCGCCCTGGGTCCGTTTGGAGAAGGGCGGGGTATAAATTCAATAAAATCAAAAATCAAAATCAGAACATAGTACAATGAGACTTACACATAGTCATAGAGTTCATTCAAGGCCTCTTTCCATTTTTTTGAGGAGCTGCAGAAAAGGAACACAAGACGTGGAAATGTAAGCGAGAAGGACATCGCAAGGACATATAACGTGTCCCCCCATAAATACGACCTACCCTGAAAATAAGCCCCAGTCCGATTTTCACACATGCACCTAATATAAGCCCTACCTCCCCAAAATAAGCCCTAGTTAAGCCCTTCCCATCATCTGGTTGTACGAGATGAGGTGAGGTGCAGACGTAAAAATCAAGCTAAGGTGTGGGTGGGGGGGATTTAGCTGCCCCATGTGCTCCACACCCGCTAACATTAGGACTGCTGAAACCACGCCTCCCACGCTCCAACATGTGTCGCGCTATTGCCTGACTTCTTCTGCAGTCTTCTTCTTCATCGCACTGGTGCTGCCACTTGTGCACGCAATGAGGGGTGGGTTCCAGCTGCTGTTACTGCCGATTTACTCAGGGATGCGCTGCGCACACTGTGCACACATGCGCAGTACTAAGGAAAATTGCTTCTGTTCATTCGCAGAAGCAAAAAACAAGAACGAGAGAACTGGTTTGGGTGTGTGGCAGGCTGAGTTACTACCTACTCAGCTGAACCATTCTGAATTTGTAGGAGCCCACTTCTGGCGCAATGGTACAAGGTGCCACACAGCTTCCTGCATGGTTGGGCAGTGGCGCAACAGGTGTCAGGGCATAGGAGGCATGGCTGCAGTGGTCCTAAGGTAAGTGGGTAAGACGCACACACCCCAAAATAAGTCCTAGTGCTTATTTGGGGGCTGGAAAAAAAATAAGACTGGACCTTATTTTGAGGGGAACAAAGTAAAAGTTTAATCTTAAATTAACCACTTAATAAATTGGTTTACCGTGTTTTTCAGAGTGTACGACGCACCTAAGTAAAAGATGCACCAAAATTTTGAAGAGGCAATTTTAAAAAAAAGGTTTTTGCACTCTGCAGACCTCCCCAAAACGGCTTGTTTTTCATGAAAACGGATCCTTTTCCCCCCCCCCAAAATAAAAGGCATCATAGCCTTTAGGAGGCTTATAGAGTGTTCCTGGTGGGTGGGTGGGGTAAAATTGAGCAAAACCCGGCCCATTTCCTGCTCATATTTGCCCTCCCCAGCCCCCAGGAGCACTCTGAAAGCCTCCTAAAGGCAATGCACGGCCATTTTGGTGAAGGGGTGGGGTTTTGGGAGGCAAAAAAAATATGCTGTATTCAGTGTATAAGACACACCCAGATTTTCAGCCTCTTTTTTGAGAGGAAAAAGCAGTGGTGGGTTTCTGCAGGCTCGCACCTACTCGCAAGAGCCGGTTGGTGAAATTTAGAGAACCGGTGAGAGGGGGTTCCACCGGCGTACCTGGAAGTAAATCTGGCCCACCGCTGCCAGTGACCCAACAGGAAGGAAAGGAAAGGAAAGGCAAGGAAAGGAAGGAAGGAAGGAAGGAAGGAAGGAAGGAAGGAAGGAAGGAAAGAAAGAAAGAAAGAAAGAAAGAAAGAAAGAAAGAAAGAAAGAAAGAAAGAAAGAAAGAAAGAAAGAAAGAAAGAAAGAAAGAAAGAAAGAAAGAAAGAAAGAAAGAATTTATCATCACAAGTGAGTCCAAAATTTTGGTTGCTTAGCAAGAGCGTTGTTAAATGAGTTTCACCACATTTTAAAAGGTGGCCACTCCCACCTGTCACATGACTGCCAAGCCACACCCACAAAATAGGCCACACCTACAGAGTAGGTTCTAAAAAATTTGAAACCCACCACTGGGAAAAAGGTGCGTCTTATACTCTGAAAAATACGGTATTTATTAAGAAAATTAATATGGCCATCCAATTCACTCACACTGAAGCTTTGATAAATATCCACACAACTTTATCAGAAAGTCCCTGACCTGTCCTGAGAGCCAAGGACAGCACAACCAACACAAGAATTACACTGATGTAATTAAATCACATCAAGAATATCTTAGAAACCATCAACAGACTCCTACAAGCACATGGAATCAGCATAGCACGCAAGCCAACTAAAGCCCTTGTCATTTGAGTCATTCCCCCAAACAATTTGTTTGCATGTTTTCGTACCATTTCATGGTTATCTTCGATCGTTTCCTTCCTGTTTACCATATTTGTGGACCATTTCATCCTTGGTTTATTGAACTGCACAACTGCCCAAAAGCTGCCTTAGGAGGCCTTTCCCACTTCTGAGGTTTGTGGATATCACTACTGCATCAAAAAAGCTGGAAGCTCATCATGACTAAGATAAGACAATGCCTGTTTAGAATGTTTATGTTGATAGCATGGAGGTTGTGGGAAGACAAGGAATGTAATCATAGAGGGACCGGATCTAAATCAGTGGGTTTTTTTTTAACCTGGACAACTTTACAATACAATACAATACAATCGCAGAGTTGGAAGGGACCTTGGAGGTCATCTAGTCCAATTCCCCTGCCTAGGCAGGAACCTTATACAGTTTGAGACAAATGGCTATCCAACATCTTCTTAAAGACTTGCAGTGTTGGGGCATTCACAACTTCTGGAGGGAAGCTGTCCCACTGATTAATTGTTCTAACTGTCAGGAAATTTCTCCTCAGTTCTAAGTTGCTTCTCTCCTTGATTAGTTTCCACCCATTGCTTCTTGTCCTGCCATCAGGTGCCTTGGAGAATAGCTGGACTCCCTCTTCTTTGTGGCAACCGCTGAGATATTGGAACACTGCTATCATGTCTCCCCTAGTCCTTCTTTTCATCAAACTAGACATACCCAGTTCCTGCAACCGTTCTTCATGTGTTTTAGTCTCCAGTCCCCTAATTCTCTTTGTTGCTCTTCTCTGCACTCTTTCTAGAGTCTCAACATCTTTTTTACATCATGGCAACTAAAACTGAATGCAGTATTCCAAGTGTGGCCTTACCAAGGCATTATAAAGTGGTATTAACACCTCACATGATCTTGATTCTATCCTTTAAGGTGTGTGGACCTTCAACTCCCAAAATTCTGGCTGGGGAATTCTGGGAGGTGAAGTCCACACACTTTAAAGTTTCTGAGTTTGAAAAACACTGGACTAAATAATCAAGAAATAAAAGGTGAGAGTGTTGCAGGTTTATTTTATAAACAGCAACTTAGCCCAAGTGTCAAGAAACAATCAGGATTCAAAACAATTTTGTTTTCTCAATCTTCCCTAGCTGGGTGAGGTTTGACAGTAGTGAGAAGCAAAACTGGTATATGCCACACCAAACGTTTGGCCAAAATAGAACAGATTACACAAAATATACAATATATTAGTCCATGTATAATATGCCATCCTTCTCATTGTATTTTATTTATTATGGTTTATAATATGGCCGTGGTGAAATTCAAAAATTTTCCCTACCTGCTTTGTGGGCGTGGCTTGGTGGGAATGGCTTGGTGGTCATGTGACTGGGTGGGTGTGGCTTGCTGGTCATGTGACCGAGTGGGCATCACAACTGACTCACTCACGATGTAAAAGCAGCTGGAAAATGGCCAAAACGGCCATGCAACAAGCAGGAACCTCACAGACAATCAGGTGCAGTGATTGTCACACAGATGACCATCGGAACTTTTTAAAGCATTTTTTTTTACTATCGGGCGAATAGGTAATTAAACATGCTTTTAAAAAGTTTTTTTAAAGCTTTTTTTTCTTTTTAAAGCTTTTTTTTTACTATCAGTTGGGCGAACGGTAGCATTTTTTATTATCGTTTCGGTAGAACCAGCCTAAACCGGTAGCCTTTCACCCTGGTAATAAGGGCTATTTTTGTCAGCCCCAAAGTTTAAACATCTCAATAATTTGGAGGGAGGGAGGGAGGGAGGGAGGGAGGGAGGGAGGGAGGGAGGATGGATGGATGGAAGGAAGGAAGGAAGGAAGGAAGGAAGGAAGGAAGGAAGGAAGGAAGGAAGGAAGGAAGGAAGGAAAGGTGATCCGTACTCGCAGTTATAGCCAAAGCAAGTTGGTTTGGTTGCATTGCATGTCTCACAGGAGATAGCTTCATAGTGGTTTACGCCTGGGAAAAGAAGAAACAGGGCAAATTAATTAATCACCAAAAGAAAAGATGTAATATTTTATTATTACAGGCAGGTCCACACAAGTGCACCCACACATATACATGCACACTATGCTCGATAAAAGAATGTATTTCTTAAATGCTCATCTCCTTCAGGTGGAAGAGAGAGCTGTTAAGGCAGTGCAGTGAGCATGGTTCAAGAGTGGAAGGTACTTTAGAACAGGGCAGGGGTCTCCAACCTTGGCAACTTTAAGACTTGTGGACTTCAATTCCAGGAATTCCTCAGCCAGCTTTGCTTTCTGGGACTTGAAGTCCACAAGTCTTAAAGTTGCCACGGTTGGAAACCCTGAAACTGCTTTCTGGAACTCCTTCAAGTAGCTGCATCAACATGGCTGTTCACTGAAGCAGAATCCTCCAAAAAGACTTCTTGGGTTTAAGGTCCTGGAGACAGGCAACAGGCCAGTGGTGGGTTTCAAAAATTTTTAGAACCTCTTCTGTAGGTGTGGCCTGCTTTGTGGGAGTGGCTTGCTGGCCATGTGACCAGGTGGTCACATGGCCAGCAAGCCACTCCCACAAAGCAGGGAGTGGCTTGCCAGCCATGTGACCAAGTGGGAGTGGCTTGCCAGCCATGTGACCAAGTGGGAGTGGCTTGCCAGCCATGTGACTGGATGGGCGTGGCCAACCTGTAAAATGTGGTGAAACTCATTGAACAACGCTTTTGCTTAGCAACCAAAATGTTGGCTCAGAAACTCTGGTATTTGAAGCACGCCAATCTTAAGCTGTCAAGTTACAAGACCCTCGCACCCCTAACCCTTTAGGAAAAAAAACCCCATGGGTGTTCAAACTTGACAGCTTTAAGACTTGTGGACTTCAACTCCCAGAATCCCTCCTCTCGCTCTTCCTCTTGATGATGGGCAGACGGGCGGGGGGAGGGAGCTGGAATCGGTTCTAAACGGCTCTGTAGATTTGTGGAACCTCTTCTATAGAAGAGGCTAGAACTGGCAGGAATCCACCCCTGCAACAGGCACCCATCAGTCATGGGTTTCAATTTTGCTTACTACCAGTTTGCTCATGCACACTCACATGCTTGCGCACACAAGCAATGTTTCTGTGCATGTGCAGAGCTCCCACTGCCGCCACTAATGGTTCGGCCAATCTGGGCCGACTTGAGAGCAACCCACCACTGGCATACATCCCTGCCAGGGGTGTCCACAAAGTGTGGCCAAAAGAACCAAGATGGTAGCCACAATCTATGACTAGCAGCTCCTGTTTTTTAGGTGCATCATTTGTTCCATCTTGACTATATTGACCAAACCCTGCAGGTAGCCTTCAGCTCTGGATACATCCACGCACCTTCTTGCCTTCACATCCATAATGCCCTGTAGGCGAGTTGCTAGAGATGAGATGCTCTCCCTTGAACCAAAACAACTGCCAATGTCATCAAACCCTGGCTTGCCTATTCATTGACCAGACTTATACACTGCTGAGGAACGCGGTGGCTCAGCGGCTAAGGCACTGAGCTTGTCGATCAGAAAGGTCGGCAGTTCGGTGGTTCGAATCCCTAGCGCCGGGTAACGGAGTGAGCTCCCGTTACTTGTCCCAGCTTCTGCCAACCTAGCATTTCGAAAGCACGTAAAAATGCAAGTAGAAAAATAGGAACCACCTTTGGTGGGAAGGTAATAGCATTCCATGCGCCTTCAGGGTTTAGTCATGCCGGCCACATGACCACGGAGACGTCTTCGGCTTTGAAACAGTGATGAGCACCGCCCCCTAGAGTCAGGAATGACTAGCACATATGTGCAAGGGGAACCTTTATAGACCACTGACTGCAACAGACTCAAGGCAAAAATCCAAAAAAATCAATATTAAATCCTGGCGAGAGAGAAATCCAAGAGGTGGGTTCCTACCTGTTTGGACTGGTTTGGCCGAGCAGGTAGTAAGTTGACCTGCCACGGCCCCAAACTGGTTCTATCAGCGGCGCCTTTTTGTTTCTGCACAGGCGCAGGAGCATTTTTTACTATTTTTTACTACTGCACATGCATGTGTAGCGCGCATCAAGTGTGTGCGCACCTAAAGCGCATCCCTGAGCAAAGTGGCAGTAGCAGAAGCCAGAACCCACCCCTGCCCCCACCAGACATAACTCCTGGTTGTCTTCTGAACTAAGTGAGAGAGAATTTACAATAATACAATACAATAGCAGAGTTGGAAGGGACCTTGGAGGTCATCTAGTCCAACTCCCTGCCTAGGCAGGAAACCCTATACCATTTCAGGCAAATGGTTATCCAACATCTTCTTAAAGACTTCCAGTGTTGGGGCATTCACAACTTCTGGAGGCAAGCTGTCCCACTGATTAATTGTTCTAACTGACAGGAAATTTCTCCTCAGTTCTAAGTTGCTTCACTCCTTGATTAGTTTCCACCCATTGCTTCTTGTTCTGCCCTCAGGTGCTTTGGAGAATAGTTTATTTTTATTTTATTTATTTATTTTATTAAATTTATACCCCGCCCTTCTCCAAACGGACCCAGGGCGGCGCACAGGAATGTTAAAATACATACAAAACATATAAAATTTAAAAAACTTATTCCAATGAAACCCTGCGCTAAAAACCGAATTAAAAAATCCCAAATTTAAAACTGTCTAATAGCCAGTAATGGAGGTTACGCCATTAGTTTGACTCCCTCTTCTTTGTGGCAACCCCCGAGATATCGGAACACTGCTATCATGTCTCCCCTAGTCCTTCTTTTCATTAAACTAGACATACCCAGTTCCTGCAACCGTTCTTCATATGTTTTAGTCTCCAGTCCCCTAATCATCTTGGTTGCTCTTCTCTGCACTCTTTCTAGAGTCTCCACATCTTTTCTACATCATGGTGACCAAAACTGAGGGTCACCAAAATTTCATTGAGGATGGGCTCCAGCACAAGTTCGAAAGCTCAGAAGACTTAATCTCTGGTCCCAGTGACTGACGCAGATTGGATCCTGCAACATTATCCCGCAACATGCATATTTGCCTTCATTCGTGTCTCCTGAATCACTGCAAGGAAGGTGCCATTTGAACCTTCAGAGACAAGATGGTTCTGAGGCGACCCCGAATGAAACTAACAGAGTATGCAGAATCTCTCGATTGTTTTAAAGGATAGCTCTCCTCCCCCACTTACCGCAATGGTTTTCACACTTGATTCTGCCTAAGAGAGAGGAGAAAAATATTTCAACAGTTAACCAAGCTGAGGCATTCCATCCATTCACTGTGTATTCCTTAGCAGATCTACTCAGAAGTAAACACCACTGCAATTTTTAGAAAATGTTTTTGGATAGGTAACCAGAGGTGGTATTCAGCCGGTTCTGACCGGTTCTGGTGAACCAGTAGCGGAAATTTTGAGTGGTTCAGAGAACTAGCAAATATCACCTCTGACTGGCCCCAAACTATTTGCTACCTCCTGAGTCCCAGCTGATCGGCTGGGTCTTCTTTTGTTGCCCTGCACAGGAGAACGGAGCTGGAAAGCAGGTTAGTGGGATGGGAAGGAAATGGAGATTTTGCAGTATCCTTCTCCTGGAGTGGGGAGGGAATGGAGATTTTGCAATATCCTTTCCCCAGGAGTGGAGAAGGAATGGGAATTTCGCAGTATCCTTCTCCTGGAGTGGGGAGGGAATGGAGATTTTGCAGTATCCTTCTCCAGGAGCAGGGACGGAATGGGAATTTTGCAGTATCCTTCTCCTGGAGTGGGGAGGGAATGTTGCAATATCCTTTCCCCAGGAGTGAGGAAGGAATGGAATTTCACAGTATCCTTCCCCTGGAGTGGGGAGGGAATGGAGATTTTGCAGTATCCTTCTCCAGGAGTGGAGATGGAATGGGAATTTTGCAGTATCCTTCTCCTGGAGTGGGGAGGGAATGTTGCAATATCCTTTCCCCAGGAGTGAGGAAGGAATGGGAATTTCGCAGTATCCTTCCCCTGGAGTGGGGAGGGAATGGAGATTTTGTAGTATCCTTATCCTGCCACGCCCACCAAGCCACGCCTACAGAACCAGTAGGTAAAAATTTTGAATCCCACCACTGTTAAGGTAACCAAGGAACCACTGAACAGGCAGAAGACTCATGATTTTTCAGTTGCATTTATTGGAATGATCTTCAAATAAATGTTACCTTGGAAGAAGCATTCTCACCAACTGCCACATCAAAAGAGGGTTTCATCTGTGAAGAGTTATTGCCGGTTGCTCTATTAAGGGAAACATACCCACCCGATGCCATCTTAGAAGAAGGGGCAGGTCAGCAACCCATCTTGGGAGACTCCACTGGCCTGGCATTAGAGGATGCCCCATTTTAGAAGAGGCATCTCCCCTTCGTGGTCCATGTTACAGCAGGCCCTGCCTTAGATGAGGCATTCCCATCAGCTATCAAACTAATTCAGAACAGAAGAAGGAAAACTCACTTTCAACGATAGCGTCCTGTAGCATTTTGATTTGTTCTTCAAAAACAGAGTCCAGTTTTTTGGGAAGATCACCTGGGAACCCAAGAGATCCAACAGGTCAGACGTATGAGAACGGAACAACAAACCAGCATTATTGTCAAGCTATCAGCCACCCGGCCAAATGCAATTAGTCAACAGAATATTTTTTCCAATTGCTAATTTATGACTGCGAAACCTGGACTCGGAAAAAGGCAGATGGGAGAAGGGTGGAAGGCATTGAACTGTGGTGCTGGAGACAATCATTACCATAGACCCAAACCTGTGGCACACGGAGCCATTTCTGAGGGCACGCAAGGTGTTGCCCTGTCAGCTCCAGCACACATGCACACCCTGGCCAGCTGATTTTTGGCCTTGCTTTTCAGCAGTTCTTTGTCCTCTGGAGGCTTCAGGAAAGCCTCCTGAAGCCTCCAGAGAGTGAAAAACTGACTCACCAGGCCCACCGGAAGTTGGAAAATGGGCTGGTTTCCGGCCTCCAGAGGGCCTCTGGGAAGGGGGGCGTTTTTGCCGTCCCCAGGCTCCAAGAAAGTTGTGTATGCATGCACGGGGCAGCAGGGTGGGGTGTCACGCATGCATGCACAGGGGGCACAGCATGGGGGGATTAAATTATGGGGGTGGGCACCCGAGCGCGTGCAATGGTGCGCAAACGCATGCTTTTGGCACCCGAGGCAAAAAAGGTTCCCCATCACTGCCATACTCTGCAACAAAGTCCTGGAACCGTGATGGCGAACCTATGGCACACGTGCCACAGGTGGCACATGGAGGCCCCTCTGTGTATACACAAGCCATTGCGCCAGCTTCACTGCGCATGCGCACGACTCCCACCGGCCAGCTGATTTTTGGGTCTCTGCCACATATGGGGGGGGGAAGGGAAGCACATCTGAATTTTGATCGTGTAACCATGGGGATGCTGCAGCAGCCATAAGCGTGAAAAAAAGATCACAAGTCACTTTTTCGGTGCCATACCGACTTTGAACGGCCACTAAATGAACTGTTGTAAGTCGAGGACTACCTGTACTCATCAGTCAAACCCATGGTTTGAATTTGCACAGGATTCTAGGTTGTTGTTCTGTGTCTTGCAAACCCAAGAAGACAAGAGAAAAACAGCTTAAAGCGAACGCACACAGACAGAAGGAGAGCAGGTGGGTTGAAAGGTGAGTTAAGTAAATTTCATACCAATCCAAGCAAAAGCATTTTCATCTAAGGCAAAGGTAATGGTGGAAGGTTCCCCTCGCACATACAATAATAATAATAATAATAATAATAATAATAAATTTTTTAATTTGTTGACCGCTCCTCTCCCGACAGGATATGTGCTGGTCGTTCCCAAATAAAGGGATACAGGATAATATCATGGTTAAAAACACTTAAGTTGCTGCTTCAATTCATCAACATCTATGTTAGAAGTATAATCCTGGTGTTGGGTTGGCAATATATATAAGCCATGATTACAAATGGTCTTTGTTACTTTAAATGTTACATGCTTGAATGTAATTAGCTGCTGTAATTAACTCAGCAATAAGAGGAAGCCAGGAGAGCTCTCACTCTCTCTCTCTGCTCGCTCTGACTGATTGACTGACTGACTTTGCAGAACAAGGAAGAATCGTGGATTGCAACTGTAAGCAATTGTTTTTGAGTTAAGGACTGTATTTGATTCAATACCTACTATCACTGCTTGTGAAGCAGTAGTTTATTTTTACATCACAAGTAAAGCTACTTGTTTTTACTAGCAGTGTCTGAGACTCTATTCATGTGTCTACTAGCAATGGCTTCTCTTGCTGCAAATTCCGTTGCACAACTTTCTGTCTCCTAAAGGAGATATCCCCAATAATTTACATTAAATTTGTTATGGGGGAGCACAATTTACAAAGATAATATCCAAAGGATATATTAAAAAGCTCGGGCATTTTTCTAGCAATTGCCCACTACAGAATCTACAGAAAATGAAACAGCTAAAAATAAAGGTAAAGGTTCCCCTCGCACATATGTTGTTCCCGACTCTAGGGGGTGGTGCTCATCTCTGTTTCAAAGCCGAAGAGCCAGTACTATCCGAAGATGTCTCTGTGGTCATGTGGCCGGCATAACTAAACACCAAAGGCGCACGGAACACTGTTACCTTCCCACCAAAGGTGGTTCCTATTTTTTCTACTTGCATTTTTACATGCTTTCGAACTGCTAGGTTGGCAGAAGCTAGGACAAGTAACAGGAGCTCACTCTGTTACGCAGCGCTAGGGATTCGAACCACCGAACTGCCGACCTTTCTGATCAACAAAGTCAGCGTCTTAGCCACTGAGCCACGGCGTCCCTCATTTGCATCTACCTGATGATTAATCATAGCAAAGGTAATTCACAACAAAGGCAAGAAAATGACTATGAACTATAGTAATCTATTTACCTGGTTTGTAGGTGTGGTTTTTGAACAACATATCAAGTTTTCCATACACCGTGGTAGCTATGGTGCTCAACTTCTCCACAGCTGGAGAGAGGAGGTTGGCGTGGGGGTAGGAGAGAAAGCAAGAGAATGGTAAACATCCCACCCATCTCCATCTAGATTTTCTTGGGGGAATATCTGAAATCAATCAGTGCTTGATAAAAGTGGCAGTATGCTACTTATTGTCTTGAAACCAGTGGTGGGATTCAGCCAGTTCGCACCAACCGGTTGTTAAGTTTCTGAGCAGTTTGGTGAACTGATTCTGGAAGAAATCATTAGGGCAGAGAACCCGGTTATTAAATTATTTGAATCCTTGAAAGGTGGTTCCTAAGGAACCACCTTTCAATTAAAACCAGAGGCTTACTTATTGGGGATAAACCCCGGAGGCATAAGGAAGATAGACTGGTATCTTTTCACACACATTACCATGATTGCAACCAGAATAGCATACGCACAGTTTTGGAAAGGGAAAGAACTACCATCAGACCAACTAATTATCAACAAAATCTTCTGGTGTGCTGAATGCGACAGACTGACATATATCCTTAAAGACAGACAGGAAGCAATATTTTATCAAAGTTGGGAAAAATGGTATGACTGGATGGAGGTAAAAAGATTACGGGATGAGAGATAGGGAAGGATATACAATGTAGATATGTAAATAGTAAATAAAATGAATGTATGGAGCAGTGGCAGTTATGAGGAATTGATAAATGTAAGATATAGACAAATAGAAATAGCTGAAATATCTGAAATGTAGTAAGATGGTATAGGATGTTACTTGGTAACTGTGTACATATAGGGGGTGGGTTACTCCCAGTTGTGTCTGTGTAGTTTTGTCTTGTCAATGTCTTATTTATGTTCTTTTTTTCTGTTACTAATTTACAATAAAATTATATTTTAAAAAAAAAATTTGAATCCCACCGCTGCTTGAAACCTTCCTTTTCTTCCAATTCTGGGGACTACTGTAATTCTTGTAGCAGTGAGTTCCACAAGCTGAACTATTATTCTGTCAAATATATGTTTTATAGAGGCAGAATATTGACTATTTCAACAGGTAGAAAGACTCTCCGGGTAGCCCCACACCTTGAGCTGTCAACAGTGCTTAGAACAGGGGTCCCCAACTCCAGTCCACAGCCCACTACTGGGCTGCCGCTCGTTCAGAACTGGGACGCGGAAATGGCAGGCGAATTTTATTTATTTTTTATTATTTATTCGATTTATATACTGCCCTATTTCACCTAAAAGGGACTCAGGGCGGTGCACAGAAGATTGGCAAGGGTTTTAATATTGGGTTTTAGCACGGGTTTATTAATTTAATACATTTTAATAGATATTTATTGTATTTTGTGTTCTTAAATAATGCCTGTGCGCCGCCCTGGGTCCTAATAAGGAGAAGGGCGGGGTATAAATTTAATAAAATAAAAATAAATAAAATAAATAAAAACCCAACAATATACAAAGTATAAAAAATAATTAAATTAATTAAATCTGTGCTAAAATTTGGATAAATAGAATTAAAACCAATAAATATCAAATTTAAAATTATTCCCTAGTCTATGTCAGGCCGGCTAGATGGGAGAAATGTGCTTTTAACATCCGACGGAAGAGTCGTAGGTCCGTGATGGAACAGATATCGGGGGGCAGGTCGTTCCAGAGTGTCGGACCTGCCACAGAGAAGGCTCGTCCCCTGGGAGTCACCAGATGGCATTGACCGGCTGACGGCACCCTGAGAAGGCCCACTCTGGGAGCGGACAGGTCGAAGGGAGGAATGTGGTAGGAGGCGGTCTCTCAAGTAGCCAGGACCCGTGCCATGGAGCGCTTTGAAGATGGTAACTAGCACCTTGAAGCGCACCTGGAAGACCACAGGCAGCCAGTGCAGCTCACGCAGGAGAGGTGTTACGTGGGAGTAGCGAGAGACTCCCAAAATCCCCCGCGCGACCGCATTCTGCACTAGCTGGAGCCTCCGGGTGCACCTCAAGTGAAGCCCCATGTAGAGGGCGTTGCAGTAGTCTAGGCGGGAAATAACGAGGGCTTGAGTGACCGTGCAGGCACACTCTCCTCACTCGCACACAGAGTAGGTGGGCAAGTGTGTACGCTGCTCCATTTGGGCAGGTGAGTGGCATGCTGCCTGCCACTCACACGAATGAAGCTGCACACACATGCGTGCCACTCACAGAGAACCATCCCCTCTCACCCACCAGTCTGCAAAGCCAGAAAGGTTGGAGACCACTGGCTTAGAATATCCCATTCCCGCAGATTAAGCTGGTTTGTTACGTCTTAAGTACCGTATTTTTCAGAGTATAAGACATCCTTTTTCTCCCCTCAAAGAGGGTGAAAATTTGGGTGTGTCTTATACACCGAATGTAGCCATGCCCACCCAATGGTCCCCTCCCTTTGGCCGCTGCCTCCCAGCAATTTGCCTCCTTGCAGCAAGCAGCCTGTTTCAGTTTCATCTTCAGCACAGCCTGATTAGCAGAAGCAGCTGATTGTAGGTTGGATACTGACCATCAGCTGTTTCAGGCTGCAGGGATTGCCATTGCTTATTGCCCCTCCACCCCATGTGCCCTATTTTCCATCTCCATTCCATTTTTGGTTTCTGTGCCCCTGTTTTCTGCCCATTTTGATCTCCGTTGCCTGGAATGGGTAGAAAACGGGGCGCAAAGATTTTATTTTTTTATTTTATTAAATTTATACCCCGCCCTTCTCCTTGTAAGGACCCAGGGCGGCGCACAGGTAATATAAAACCATACAAAATACATTAAAAAAAAACTATTAAATTAAATCCCGTGCTAAAAAACCCTTTTAAAACCTTGAGAATTAAAATTTGTTCAGATAGAAGTCAGAAACGGGGGATTATGCTAGGCCGGCTTGTTGGAATAAATACGTCTTGAGACGCTGGCGGAAGAGGCGGAGGTCCGAGGTGGTGCGTAGGTCGGGGGGTAGGTCGTTCCAGAGGGCTGGGCCCGCCACAGAGAAGGCCCTTCCCCTGGGCGTCGCCAACCGGCATTGCCCGGCCGACGGTACCCGGAGAAGAGACCAAAAATGGGGCGTGTGGAGGCTGAAAATGGAATGCAGAAGCCGAAAATGGGGCGTGCAGAGGTGGCAGTAGTTTAAGGCAATCCCTGCATCCTGAAACAACTGGAGGCCCAATAATTAGCTGCCTGTGCTAATCAGGCTGTGTTGAAACTGAAAGTGAAACGGGCTGCTTGCTGTTTGCTGCAAGGAGGCAAATTGCTAGGAGGCAGAGGCAGAATTTTTTTTCTTGCTTTTTTTTCTTGTTTTCCTCCCCAAAGCTAGATGTGTCTTATACTTTGGGGTATCTTATACAGTTGCTTGCAACAAACAGAAATCCCACTGGTGAAGCCTCCTTTTCGACTCGGCTACTATATTGGAGAGAGTGAGATCCAGTGATTCATAAGAGAAGGGGAGGACCAAATAACCTGCTTCTATGAGCCAGAATGAGTCGGCAACCCTAGTTATACATTGGTTTGGGGCAGTGGTGGGTTTCTGCAGGCTCGCACCTACTCGCGAGAGCCGGTTGGTGAAATTTAGAGAACCGGTGAGAGGGGGTTCCACCGGCGTACCTGGAAGTAAATCTGGCCCGCCGCTGCCAGTGACCCAATGGGAAGGGAAGGAAAGGGAAGAAAGAAAGAAAGAAAGAAAGAAAGAAAGAAAGAAAGAAAGAAAGAAAGAAAGAAAGAAAGAAAGAAAGAAAGAAAGAAAGAAAGAAAGAAAGAAAGAAAGAATTTATCATCACAATTGAGTCCAAAATTTTGGTTGCTAAGCAAGAGCGTTGTTAAATGAATTTCACCACATTTTAAAAGGTGGCCACTCCCACCCTGTCACATGACTGCCAAGCCACGCCCACAAAATAGGCCACACCTACAGAGTAGGTTCTAAAAAATTTGAAACCCACCACTGGTTTGGGGAATCTAGGACTGAGCTTTGTTCGATGCCCAGAAGAAATAAATATATGGGCCAGCCCTGCTTGGGAGACAACTCACGGATGTCGGGTGCAATCTTGAGGTTCAATTCCTTAAGAGTATCTTGAGCCCAGCCCCGCAGTCTCCGTCCTGCCGCTGGCACAACACCGAGCCCCCAAGACTTGCGACTCAACTTTGGGGCGTAAGAGGAAAAGTGGCTGGCGAAATTGGGGTCGCACTGCAAGCAAGCCAGAGAAAGGCGAGGCTCAAGAAGCAGAACAATGGCTAAGGCCAAAGAGAGGTTTTCGCAACCCATTCTCGGCTGCGTTCCTTATTCCAGAACATGACATCCCCAGACTAGACAATGGGGGCCTGGGTGGGGCATTCTGCTTCCATAGAACTCTCCAGAACAGATGCGGCTGTTCCAGAACAGTCACACCCAGTCTGGTGTCCTCCTAAGAACTTTGAACTTCAATTCCCAGAATTCCTCACAAGAAGGAAGTCAGGCAGGAATCCTGTTAGCAAAAGATTTGGAGTCACCAAATTGGATGTGACGATTCAAGAACCCTTAAATGAATCTTTCTCACACTTGGTAATTTTAAGTTGAACTCCCAAAATTCTCTAGGCAGCATGCTGAAGTTGGGTGTTTCAAGAACTAGGAGCACCAAATAATAATTTTTTTTGAAAGGAAGTGAGATAAAGATTGGGGCAGTGATGACAAACCTTTTTTGGCTCGCGTACCAAAAGTGGCAGGAGTGATGTGCAGGCGTGCCACACCCATAATGCTATGCGCATGACCCCAGCGCAGAGCCCTCTCTGCTTTCTAGGAGCCTATGGAGGGTGAAAACAGCCTCCCCCTCCTGGTTTGCTCATAGGGCTGGTTTTCACCCTCTGGAGCCTTCAGGGAAGCCACCTGAAGGCTCCAGAGGGCAAAAAATGGTCCTACGATCAAACCAGAAGTCCGTTCCTGAACTTCTGGTTTGCCTGTAGGGCCAGTTTTTCGCACTCCAGAGGCTTCAAGGAAGCTTCCGGAGGGTGAAAAATGGCCTCAAAAGAAGGCCGAAGTCAGCTGGCCAGTTGACAGGGCAATGCCTCACGTACCCTAACAAATGGCTCCACGTGCCACCTGTGGCAGGTGTGCCATAGGTTCGCCATCACGGGATCAGGGTATTGTTTTCTACTTGACTGTTTGTCAGGTATTAATCTCTGCTTATCTGGTTGTTTGCTGCAGAAGAGAATGTGTTCGGATCTTTTGTTTTTGTGAGATTATGGAGTTTTCACTGTGCCTTCTGATTGCTAGTTGGTGTTCGTGAATGTGCCCTATTAGCACATTCTAATCACAAACTAAAGCACTCTATTTGTTTTGTGCCTGCCTCTCCTAAATGGCTTATACATTTAATAAATATAATAAATAAAAACAGAGGTTGTTACAATCCTCACACTGCGCGTGCAGATGACTCCTATTTTTATGCTTGAGCTACTGGGTTGTGTGTTTTGCTTAGGCAGTTGTGTGCTATGATGAAGCTGTATGGTTGCGAAAGGATTATACAGTTTTGGTCACCACGATGTAGAAAAGACGTGGAGACTCTGGAAAGAGTGCAGAGAAGAGCAACCAAGATGATTAGGGGACTGGAGGCTAAAACATGAAGAACGGTTGCAGGAACTGGGTATGTCTAGTTTGATGAAGAGAAGGACCAGGGGAGACATGATAGCAGTGTTCCGATATCTCAGAGGGTGCCACAAAGAAGAGGGAGTCAAACTATTCTCTAAGGCACCTGGGGGCAGGACAAGAAGCAATGGGTGGAAACTAATCAAGGAGAGAAGCAACTTAGAACTAAGGAGAAATTTCCTGACAGTTAGAACAATTAACCTCTGGAACAGCTTGCCTCCAGAAGTTGTGAATGCCCCAACCCTGGAAGTCTTTAAGAAGATGTTAGATAGCCATTTGTCTGAAATGGTATAAGGCTCCTGCCCACGCAGGGGGTTGGACTAAAAGACCTACAAGGTCCCTTCCAACTCTGCTATTGTATTGCATTGTATTGATTAGAGCATACACAGAGTATAGTCTAATTCAACTTTTGTTAATTGCTGCTGAGAGGAGATCCATTGTAATCTAATGTGCCAACTGCAAAGATAAAGCCTGTAGGCCAGGGGTGAAATCAACTTACCTTTGCTACAGGTTCGATAGCAATGTGCATGTGCAAATGTGAATGCTTTGCTTGCGCACACCACCTCTGCGCATGCACAGGACTTTGCACATATGCACAGATCACGCCTGCAAAGGTAATCAAACAGCGATGGAGGTGGGAATCTGCTATACCAGGCACTTTATATTAGCTAGAAAGCAGGAAATCATCCGAACCGGTAGCATTTTTTTTTTACTACTGGTTTGTCTGAACTGGTAGCATTTTTTTAAATACTGGTTCGGGTGAATGGGTAGCATTTTTACTACCGGTTCAGCCGAACTGGTCCAAACCGGTAGCATTTCACCCCTGCTCTAGGCAACTTGCCAAGTAGCTTAGCTAAAGTAACTTGTGAAATGTAAAATGTGAATTCTGCCTGTTTGCTGTAATTTAAAATTTGTATTCTCAGCATTTTTGTACATGCCTGCTTTTCTCTCTCTGCCTGCTCTGTTTAAGGTGGGAGATTTAAGGACCCCAAAATAAAACTGATTGCGAATAGCCTCGTGTTCAGAGTTTCATTAGACTTATCAGATTCTGAGCTGCATTCAAAAACCTTATAGTCCCATGATGGCGAACCTATGGCACGGGTGCCACAGGTGGCACGTGAAGCCATTTCTGAGGGCACGTGAGGCGTTGCCCTGTCAGCTCCAGCGCACATGAGCGTGCTGGCCAGCTGATTTTCGGCCTTGATTTTCAGCCATTTTTTGCCCTCCGGAAGCCTCCAGAGGGAGAAAAATGGCCCAACAGGCAACCTAGAAGTCCATTCCTGAACTTCCAGTTTGCATGTTGGCCCTTTTTTCGCCCTCCCTAAGCTCCTAGAAAGCCTCTGGAGCCTTGGGAGGGCGAAAAATGGACCTACCGGGCCCACCGGAAGTCAGAAAACGGGCTGTTTCCGGCCTCTGGGGGAGGCCATTTTTGCCCTCCCCAGGCTCCAAAAAAAGCCGTGTGTACATGCGCTGGACAGCAGGGGAAGTCACACATGTATTCTCAGGGGGCACGGCACGGGAGGAATTAAAATATGGGGGTGGGCACACGAACATTCACAATAGCGTGAGCGTGTGTGCTTTTGGCACCCGAGGCGAAAAAGGTTCGCCATCATTGTTATAGTTTGTTATTTGTTTCTGACATGTTTTGGATGTTTTGGTGTCATTGTATTTGAATTGGGCGGTTATACAAATGTATTAAATTTAAAACATGACAGTGTTACGCTTTTCATAGTTTGCATTAACTTAAGACATCCAGTGTTGGGGCATTCACAACTTCTGGAGGGAAGCTGTTCCACTGATTCATTGTTCTAACTGTCAGGAAATTTCTCCTCAGTTCTAAGCTGCTTCTCTCCTTGATTAGTTTCCACCTATTGCTTCTTGTTCTGCCCTCAGGTGCCTTGGAGAATAGTTTGACTCCCTCTTCTTTGTGGCAAGCCCTGAGATACTGGAACACTGCTATCATGTCTCTCCTAGACCTTCTTCTAATTACACTAGACATACCCAGTTCCTGCAACCGGTCTTCATATGGTTTAGTCTCCAGTCCCTTAATCATTTTTGTTGCTCTTCTCTGCAGTCTTTCTAGAGTCTCCACATCTTTTCTACATCGTGGTGACCAAAACTGGATGCTGTATTCCAAGTGTGGCCTTACCAAGGCCTTATAAAGTGGCATTAACACTTCACGTGATTTAGATTCTATCCCTCTGTTTATGCAGCCTAGAACTGTGTTGGCTTTTTTGGCAACTGCTGCACACGGCTGGCTCCTATTTAAATGGTTGTCCACTAGGATTCCAAGATCCCTTTCACAGTTGCTACTATTGAGCAAGGTACCACCTATACTGTACCTGTGCATTTTGTTTTTCTTGCCTAAATGTAGAACCTACTTTTTTCACCATTGAATTTCATTTTATTAGATAGTGCCCAATGTTCAAGTTTGTCAAGATCCTTCTGTATCTTAAGCCTATCTTCTGGAGCGTTGGCTATTCCTGCCAGCTTGGTGTCGTCTGCAAATTTGACCTGTGCAGTAGTGGTCAGACATTTTTTGATAAAAGTTGGGTGGGTATCCGTTTTGTTGGAAAATTTTGTCAAATAGGTGATTTTTTTTCTTTTTATTTATTATATTTATCAAATTTATATCCCGCACCTATCTCCGGATTGGACTCAGGGCAGCGCACAGGAAAGGAATAAAATGTAAAAAACAATAAATACAGGATATTAAAAATAAATTAAATTAAATTGCACCCGTGCTAAAATTGCCAATTAAAACCCATTTCTAAAATAAGATTAAAATTTAGAGCTATGCCAGGCTGGCCTCGTGAAAGAGATATGTTTTTAGAGCCCGGCGGAAGAGGCGCAGGTCCGTGATCATGCGGAGGTCGGGTGGTAGGCCATTCCAGAGGGTAGGAGCTGCCACAGAGAAGGCTCTTGCTCTGGGGGCCGCCAGCTGGCACTGTCCGGCAGACGGCACCCTGATGAGGCCCACCCTGTGAGAGCAGACAGGTCTAAGGGAGGTATGTGGTAGAAGGCGGTTCCGCAGATAACCAGGTCCCATGCCATTTTTGTGTGGTTCCGGTTGCTGCAGTGGGTTTGCGCTTATTTGAATAACGTTCTTACACAACTCCTCTTTGGAGGTAGGGTTGTTAATTTGGTAGCAGAACCCTTGTTTAGAGTGGGATGTCCCAAAGATGCTTTTTCAGGAGGCAACTGGTTTTTACTTGTTTTTTTCTTTTGAGGACATTTCACTTCTCATCCAAGAAGCTTCTTTAGTTCTGACAGGATAGTGTGGAATGGAAGGATTTATATTCCTTGCAGACAGCTGGTTATTTGTACCCTTTTAGAGGGTCGTTGAAGCGCTTGGAGTTTTATCTGTGTCCTCAGGGTCACAAATGCAAGGAATATACCATACTTTTCAGAGTATAAGATGCACCTTTTTCCCTCAAAAAAAGAGGATGAAAAGCTGGGTACGTCTTATACACTGAATACAGCATTTTTGGCCTCCCCTTTGCAAAAATGGCTGTGCGGAGCCTTTAGGAGGCTTCCAGAGTGCTCCTGGGGGCTGGGGGCAGCAAAAATGAGCGAAAAACAGGCTGGTTTTTGCCTCCATCCCCCCCCCCCCCACCTGCTCCCAGGGACTCTCTACAAGTCTCCTAATAGCTATGCGTGCCCCTTTTTTTGACAAAAAAATTTGGGGAGGTCTGCAGAGTGCAAAAACTTTTTTTTAATTTGCCTCTTCAAAATCTTGATACGTCTTATACTCCAGTGCATCTTATACTCCAAAAAATACGGTAAATCCTTCCATTCCCCACTACGCTGTCAGAGCTGTAGAAGCTTCTTGGTTGAGAAGCAAAACATCTTTCAAAGAAAAACCAAGAAAGTCCAGTTGCCCCCTGAAAAAAAGCACCTTTGGGACAACCATGACCCTTATGACAGAATCTCTACGGAATTTTGGTGTGGGATGTTTCTCGGTAGACTTGTGTTTCTAATTTGCCACTATTTCCTCTGCTAATTTTTAAAATTTATTTATTTGATGAATCTATTTGCAGCCCATCTCCTCATGACTTACAACCATAAAATGGAAAAAATAATAGTAAAAATGTTACCTAACAGTAGCAAAAGCAATGAAACAATAAAGGAGAGCACAATTAAACGAATGAATATGAGTGACATGGAATGAAACCATAATTTTACATCCTCACGGCCGATTCGCTCCCAGAGAGCGGGGCTTCTCCGGGTGCCGTCCACTAGACTGTGTCAGCGGGCGACACCCAGGGGAAGGGCTCTCTCTGTGGCGGGCCCGGCCCTCTGGAACGACCTTCCCCCCGATATTAGGACGACCACAGACCTCCGCTCCTTCCGTCTCAAATTGAAAACCTACTTTTTCCGTCTGGCCGGCTTGGGATAGCCTCCTTGTCCTGGGGTTTTAGGGTAATTTTAATTATTCGTAGTGTTAAGGGGTCTTAGGGACAGTTTTTAGTTTTTATAGATGTTTTTAGCGCAGGATTTGTTTAATTGTATTTTAAATTATGTATTCTGTTTGTGTTTATTGTTTTTTAATTTTCCTGTGCCCCGCCTCGAGTCCCTCTGGGGAGAGAGAGCGGGCTACAAATGAAATTTATTATTATTATTATTATTATTATTATTATTATTATTATTATTATTATTATTATTATTATTATTATTATTATTATTATTATTATTATTATTATTATTATCTTCTATTATTAGATGAAGGACGAGGTGGCCCAGTGACTAAGATGCTGAGCTTGTCGATCAGAAAGGTTGGCAGTTCGGCGGTTTGAATCCCTAGAGTCGCGTAATGGAGTGAGCTCCCATTACTTGTCCCAGCTTCTGCCAACCTAGCAGTTCGAAAGCACGTCAAAATGCAAGTAGAAAAATAGGAACCACCTTTGGTGGGAAAGTAACAGTGTACCGTGCGCCTTCGGCATTTAGTCATGCTGGCCACATGATCACGGAGACGTCTTGGCTGGCTCTTTGGCTTTGAAACAGAGATGAGCACTGCCCCCTAGAGTGGGGAACGACTAGCACATATGTGTGGAGGGAACCCTTTATCTTTATTTCATTTCATTCTCTGTAGATTCTGTAGTGGGGAATTGCTAGAAAAAGGCCCAAGCTTTTTAATACATCCTTTGGATATTTTCTTTGTAAATTGGGCTCCCCAATAACACATTTAATGTAAGTGTTGATGCATTGAAGTGGCATCTTAAGTGCTTTTAACCATGATACAATACAATACAATACAATACAATACAATACAATACAATACAATACAATACAATACAATAGCAGAGTTGGAAGGGACCTTGGAGGTCTTCTAGTCCAACCCCCTGCCTAATGATATTATCCTTTATTCCTTCGCTGCTGCGGTTGGGGGGGGGAATAAAAACAGCCATCAGGAAGAGCCATCAGGAAGAGTGAGCCAAAAAGGAAAAAAAAAAGCAGAACAGAAATGTAGCAAAATAAAAATAAACCTTCACCCATCTATCTCCTCTGTCCACTTGAGAGGCCGTGCAGGGCAATAAAAAAAAACCCCGATTTTTCCAGGGAAGGATTTCCGGGGAGGGAGTTCCCCACCCTGTGTCATCCTCACAAGCAGAAGATACGGGTCTTATCCGTTTAAGGGAAGGAAGCCGGGCGGAGGGGAAGAAGAGGCGGAAGGGGTGGCGCTTTGGTTCAAATCTTGCCTGCAGGGCGGACGGACGCGTTGTCGGGCTGCGGAGGGAGCGAGGCTTTTCTCCCGCGTTGGGAAGGTTCGCGTTCAAGACCGAGGCAGGTATGGGTGCACGTGTGGATCCGGCCGCGTCCGCAAACCCCTTTCTTTTGCTTTGGCTTGTATTGCATTCTTCCCACCCTCCTCCCCCCCCACCCCCAGCAAAAGCGCGATCGCCGGCTCTCTTTAATCCGGTGTTGCAATCCAGAGCAGCGCCTCGTGCAAACTGGATTTCCGCTGCCTTCTGTCCCAATCAGCCTTCCTTGCCCCGCGGGAGTAGTAAAGGCGTAGTAGAGGAGCAGCGTAGTAAAGGCAGAGTAGAAGGAACAGGGGCTCCAAGCGGCCCTTGAGGGATGAAGGGCACAAAGGAAAAGAAATGCTTTCCGCCTAAGGATCGCACCCCGTGCGCGCTTTTTCTTCATGAGATTTGCCAACCTGGTCGGGGGCAAATGCGCCCCACCTCGCCACCTTTCCTACTCCGGATCGGTGGATTGATCCAGTTTAACCTCCGTGGTATGGAAAGTTTCTCCAAGGTGGTTTCTGCGATTATTAAATAGCTGCGGAATATCCGTCGTGTGGAGGAGGTTTGAAAACCAGGCGGTTGTGTTATTTTCCTGACCTTCAGGCGTTTTTTCAAAAACAGTGTTTCTCACCCTTGGGAACTTTTTAAGATGGGTGGACTTCAACTCCCAGAATTCCCCAACCGGCATAGGGGAATTCTGGGGGTTGAAGTCTACTTACCTTAGAAGTTGCTAACGTTGGAAAAGACTGTTTTAAGGAATCAACATTTCTGTTGCTTTGTTTTTGATTTCATGATCCCTGACAGAGCTAACAGCATTTGGCAACATGAATCTGGCTGCTGATTGAAATAGTACAAACATATTTTTTTTAAAACTTGGATGATGCCAAGGCAATCAGCAATCTTTAGAACAGATGAAAATGTGGTCCTGGGACCCCTGAAGAGGTTTCAGATGTCCACAAAATCAAAATTATTTGCCAGCCTATGAAACAATTCCCATCAAACTATCTTGAGAAGCAGCGGTGGCGGCAGTTTTAATTTTCAACATGGTAAATATCAATAAATATAAGGCATATAAATAAAATCTCTCACTGCAAGGCGATCCAACCGGTCAGTCCGAGAGAAGATCAAGCCTGACTGCTCTTTAGAACAGGGGTCTCCAACCTTTGCAACTTTAAGTCTGAAGGACTTCAGCTCCCAGAATTCTCCAGCCAGCAAAGAGAATTCTGGGAGCTGAAGTCCTTCAGACTTAAAGTCTAAAGGTTGGAGACCCCTGCTTTAGAAGGTCAGATCCTGAAGAGGAAATTCAAATACTAATGAGCTTTGCTGGCTGGAGAATTCTGGGAGCTGAAGTCCTTCAGACTTAAAGTTGCAAAGGTTGGAGTCCCCTGCTTTAGAAGGTCAGATCCTGAAGAGGAAACTCAAATACTAATGAGAAGGAAGGACTCACTGGAGAAGAGCCTAATGCTGGGAAAGAATGAGGGCAAAAGAAGAACGGGACGACAGAGAATGAGGTGGCTGGATGGAGTCACCAAAGCAGACGGCTTGAGCTTGAATGGATTCCAGAGGATGGTAGAGGACAGGAAGGCCTGGAACAACATTGTCCATGGGGTTTCGATGGGTCGGACACGACCGCAATTAACGACAAAAAATGGGTTTTCCAAGTGTAAGTGTAAGTGGGGAAAAGTCCTGAGGGAAGAGAGGTCAAGAAACACCACATAAAAGCATTTCCCCCCTCCTCTTCTCAAACGTGATGGATTGTACATCTGGTCATCTCAAAATCCCAGCCTGGTAGCTCAGCATTCTTGTCAGACAGCCAAGATGGTGGAGGACGGTGAACATTATAGTTTAACAAATCTGGAGGACAGCAGGCTTGTGAATGTTGTTGCTTAATACGTTTCCAGATTTTCTTGGCACTGGGGTGGAGCTGTATTGGGAAAGAGAGTTGCCAGAGTTTCTATATCTCTTGCAAGTCCAAGAAATCTGAATGGATTTTCCTGCCTTCATTCACAGTTGCTGGGTTTCACACAACAAACTGAAACCAGGTTAGCAAATATGGTTTGCTTTCTTGTAACCGCTGGTATACTCAGTGTATTGACATAGGCTGCCAGATCGGGACTGCATAAATCTAGACAACAGCTAATCGTTTTTTGAGTCTTGTAGCCAGAACTAATATGCCTGATTTAATATAAAGTTCCCACAACCTCTTAAAATATTGTTTGGGTTCCCGTTGTATGTTGATCTGCCAACTATCCAATTCCATTTTAGCATAGTCTTGTCTGGTGCATTAAGTTAGTGAGTATATATTTTGGGGCTCTTTATAAAGCTGCTTCTATTTAGCTCAATGCTATTTAATGTGTTCTTCATAAGTGCCAAGTTTGGAGTTTTGGCACTTATCCTATCTTGTGTACACACAATTCCAAAGAACCTTGTGAGCTTCAGCAGATTGTTGCTTTGTGTTCTAAAGATGATAAGTGTTTATTGCCACTAAGTGACTTATTATCTATCCTAGCCTTTCATATTACCTCATACTGTTTGGGGCCCAGCGGTGGGATTCCCTTCGCTACTGATTCACAAATGTTTGGGTCACGCATTACGTTGGGGCAAGGGGGGAGGAGCCTCCAGGAACTGCCGCTACCGGTTCACTCAAACCGGTAAGAACCAGCTGCATACCACCTCTGCGGTGGCCTCTTAAGTACTTACTAGTAACCCTATTTTCAGGTAGTGAATCTTGACGGTGAGTTACGGCAATCAGGAAATTCACCACAGAAGTTTTGGCTATCTAAATATTGCAGGCTAAATTCTCTGTATTCTGGAACAGCAGCGTAGAATCGATCCAAACTAACATCCTGCTGGAGTGTCATTTCTAACGTGATGGAGGGAATAGGATTTTCTCTGAAAAGCTTGGCTGAGTTCCACTTAGAAATACACAAAGAATTTCCTGTAGCCTGGAACTCATCTTGAAAATGTGATCATTTCAAAGAACTATGAAGAAGACAGAAGTCTGATTATTCCAAGCCTTAGTTTTGTCTTTTAAATAGCAAGATGTGATTTGGGTATGTTCGAAGGGGAGAGTACAATCATTTTCTAATTTTCCGATGACCCGTATCTACTTCTCCTTGCTTAAAAACTGAGCTATTAAAATACTTCCACTCCTCTTTGTTCCACCATCATTTACTAGAGATAAAGGCAGGGGCGAAGGCAACTTACCTTTGCTACTGGGTTACAAATGTGAGCGTGTGCGCAGGACTGTCCGCGCATGCATGGAACATCAAAAACAGGACATGATGACGTCCGGGTGGGTGGGTGGGTGGAGCCTCCTGCCGCCACTACTACCTGTTTGCCCAATCGGATAGAACCGGCTGAATTGTACCACTGGATAAAAGGAGAATCCCTAAAACCCAAATCGCATGCTCTTTAAATAGCTTCCCCCATTAATTTTGCTTGTTGGAAGCCCCGTAGGAAGGTCACAGATGGTGATCATGTTACCCTGGGATGCAGTAACCATCAGAAATGCAAACTGCTGTGTCCAAAGTTTGCTCACATGACCATGGGGTCCTGGGATAGCAACAGCACATAGACTTATCTACCGCTTCTGCAGCCCTCTCTAAGCAGTTTACTGAGTCAGCATAGTTGCCCCCAACAGTCTGGGTCCTCGTTTTACTCACCTTGGAAAGGATGGAAGGCTGAGTCAACCTTGAGCCTGGTGATCAGAGGTGGTTTTCAGCCAGTTTTGACAGGTTCTGGAGAACCGGTAGCAGAAATGTTGAGTAGTTCGGCGAACCGGCAAATAGGCTGGCCACGCCCCTGCTGCCTCCCTAGCTGATCTTCTGTTGTTGCCCTGAACAGGAGAACGGAGGAGTAACCTTCCCCCAGGAATGTTGACGGAATGGGGATTTTGCAGTATCCTTCACCTGCCACGCCCACCAAGCCACACCACCCTCACTAAGCCACGGCCACAGAACCTGTAGTTAAAAAAAAATTGAATCCCATCACTGCTGGTGATGTTCATAAGTGCAAGGACTGGTCATAAATCACTTTTCCAACTCTCATAATTCTGGTCATTAAACAAATAGTTACAAGTTGATAATTTCCTGTAGTGGTTGGATAATTAACGGATCATGTGAATGCAACCAAAGGATCCAGGTCTAAGGATCTGTGCATAATTCACATGTAATGTTTGTGCCTCGATAAGCATACATGTACTGGAAGTTTTCAAACCTTCCTCTAACCCCAGATGTAGTGAGTCAATCTAGTATAGGTAGTCCTCGACCTACGACCACAACTGAGCCCAGAATTTTTGTTGCTAAGTGAGAAATTTGTTAAGTGTGTTTAGCTTCATTTTACAACTGTTCTATTTGTTAAGGAAATCACTGCAGTTGCTAAATTAGTGACACATTTGTTAAGTGAATTTGGCTTCCCCACTGACCTTTGCTTGTTAGAAGGTCGCAAAAGATTATCACATGACCCCGGGATACAGCAATCGTCATAAATATGAACCAGTTGTCAAGCAGCCACATATAAATCACGTGTTCCTGGGGATGCTGCAAAGGTCATAAGTATGAAAAATGGCCATAAGTCACTTTTTTCAGTGCCGTTGCAACTTCGAGTGGTCCGTAAGTGAAAGTTGTAAATTGAGGACTATCTATAGTAAGTCAGAAAGAGTAACTGCCAATTATGACCAATTGTTCCTCTCTTCTGATAATAATAATCTTTATTGTCATTGTACTAAAATTATAATGAAATTACAATGAAATTGATACGGGAACTCATCCAGAGAAGCCAAGAGAATTGATTACAGCATAATTTTTAAATTATTATTCATGTGAATAAGCAACAATCAATGACCTGGCACGCATTATGTAGCTATTGGGTTAAGAGCTGATTGGCAATGGAACAGACAATGGATTGGCAATGGAAACCTACTTTTTCCAACAGGCCGGCCTGGCCTAACCTACCATTTTCAGCCTCAGTTGTTTAGTAGAGAAATTTTAAATTGGGCTTTAGGGATTTTAATGGGGTAGTTTTTAGCACAGGGTGTAATTTAATATAGTTTTAATGTATTTATGTATTTATTGTGATGTATTGTATTTTTTATATTTCCTGTGCACCGCCCCGAGTCCCTTCGGGGAGAGGGGGCGGTTAATAAGTCGAATAAATGAATGAATGAAATGAATGAGACTGCCTTGGGTGGCCCTAAACTCAGTTGAAGCTGAGATGGGGCAGCCATCTCTCAGCTATGCTATTGATAGGCGCTTAACCTGGATGACCATGAGGCTCCCTTCCACTCTGACACTCCGGTGGGGCTTTAACTTACAAAATAAGGCTGAGAAGGGAGATCTCCACCCACCCACCCCAATTTAAACTGGCTCTCTTCTGCAAGTCTTCCCTTCCCCCTTCACCTTTGCTGCTGTTTTGGGGTCCTGCAGCCAAAGGCCAACACAGCCCCTTCCCAAAAGTTTAAATGGCAGAGGAAGTGGCCCTTCTGTATAAATAAGATTACTGGGGTTTTTAATTTTGTTTTATTCCCCTTTTCAGTGGCTTTTTGGTGGAGCGCAGCTGTTCCGCCAATGAACTTCAGTGGCATTACTCATTGAGGTTTTGCATCAGTTCAACCAAATTGAGGAAACTTCGAGTTTGGGGGTTGGTAAGGGGGGGGGGGAAACCCCAACCACTTTGTACTCTTCCTCTGCCACTTTTAAAATCTTTTGCCTCTGCTGGTCCATCGGCATTTTGAATGTGTTTTTGAAAATTGATCCGCTTTGCCTGCTTATCATCTCTGCCGATCAGGATTTCTCAACCTTGCAAAATTGCTTTAAGCTCTGTGGATTTCAGTTCCCAGGATTTCCCAGCCACGAAGGGGAATGGCTTTGTTGCTTGTTTATCTAATTAAATTTTTATGCTGCCCATCTCCTCTATAAGGCCACGGGACCACAGACTCTGGGCAGCTTACCAGTTATGTAATTTGATTAAGTTTCATTTCTCCTATGGGCATAGCTGGGATTCAAGAATGAAAACTCACCTTTTTTACAACAGGGGTCTCTGTTAGCAACTCTGGGTTCAGAACCAGTGTCACAACTCTGGTCCCTTAACCAGTGTTAGGAACATAAATGCGGAATAGTGTAATTCACCGGACAGTAAAGAGATACGTTGCTGTAGCCGGCCCACAAACAAACTCTAAAACAGTGATAGTAAGAAAATAAATAGTCTTTACTTTGTAGCAACTAAAATACTTCTTCCGACTAATTTCTCAAACAAATAACAGTCCATCACCAAACAGAGTTTATCTTACAGTGATGCAAAACAAATCCTCCTCCTTCTTCAATGGCAATCAGGAAACACAGGAATCACAAGGAATCGAACAGGGAACGGACTGTGTTCCTGACCTTGCTTATATGGTAGAGCTGATAATTACAGCCAAGCAGAATTTAAGACAGTTCTTAAAGCTACATAACTCCTTAAGAACATAGGCTCATATATATTGTCAACCCAATGTAAGGCTGAATATCCTAACAGTCTCCAACCTGTGGGCCGTAGCCTACTTCTGTGCCACAGCCTAATTGCCACCAGGCCACAGCCTAATTGCCACCAGGCCATGTGAGTGGCTGGGCAATACACATGAGTCCATACATGGGCCCACTTGTGCAAGACTTGTTGCAGACTCTTGGAGTTCCACTTGCACAAGTGTTGCTTCAAATGCTGCAGGCATGTTGTGGCCCGCCAGCTGTCAGCGGAGCTGTCAGCAGACTCGGAGGATAAGGAGGTTGGGATGGAAACTGGGTCAGTTCTGGAGTCTGGGGAAGGCTCTGATGGATGCTCTGCGTCCGACTCAGAGATAGAGCCAGGGCCATCCAACATTTCCCAGTCACCGGAGAGGCAGCCGCTTTTGGAGGCTGATATGAGTGAGGAGGAAGAACAGCTGGGGCCTGTTCCAGATGCACGTAAGTGCCGAGCAGTTAGGAGAGGTGAACAACAGAGGATGAGTCAACTTGGGAGGCAAAGCACACGTGGACGCTGAATGGCCCCTCCCTGGCTGGGGAATAAATAGAAGGAAAGGGAAGTGTTGGTCGTAGGAGACAACAGTTCGTATTGCTGAAGATTTTGCTCATTGTGTTTTGTGCCACAAAGACTGCTTGCCAGAACTTAATTTGCAACCTTGAAGGACTATTGCCTGGAGTTTTCGGTGGGTGAATACAATTAATTCATAAAGAGGGTTTTTTTGTGACAAGGAGTCTGTTTCTTGCTTCTGCTAAGGTTGGGTCAGAACAGGCCTGCACATGCACACAAAATCATCCCCGACCCCCCGACCCCCCCAGTCTGGGCCGCCAAATGGGAAAGATTGGGGAACTCTTATACAGGAGCATTTTTGGCGTCTTGTCTCTTGGCAGCTACCTGGACAAGTAAATGCTATTTTCTTAGCAACTTTTCCAGAAGGTAGATTGTCATTGGCTTCTTCCTTAAGCCAAGATATGAAAACTGGTCTAAAGTTTCCCAGCTGCATTAGAACTCATGCTGTCCTGATTTCTAATCCAGCCTGTTTCATCACTAGGCTAGTGTTTCTCAGCCTTGGCAACCTTACAATGGACGTCAACTCCCCAAATTCTCCATCCAGCTGGGTGATTCTGAGAGTTGAAGTCCATGCATCTTAAAGTTGTCAAGGCTGAGAAACACTGCGCTAGTTCAAATTGGCACGCAGGGGCACCTAGAGTGTGGCCCTTTTGTTGTCAAGTGTGTTTATAACCAACTGTCTCTGGAACTTAAGTTTTTATATTTTATTGGTGCAATAGCATGTTTTCTCACAGCAATTACTTTTGCATCCGGTTTTTGTGATTAGGAGTAGAATAGAACAGAACAGAATAAACAGAAGGAACCTTGGAGGTCTTCTAGTCCAACCGGCCTAGGGTAATTTAAATTGTTTTAAACTGTTTTTAGGGATAGTTTTAGTTTTATATGGGTTTTAGCGCAGGGTTTGTTTAATTCGTTTTTAACTTTGTACTTGTTTGTGGTCTTAATTGTATTTTTAATTCCCTGTGCCCCGCCTCGAGTCCCTTCTGGGAGAGAGAGCGGGTTATAAATTAAAATTATTATTATTATTATTATTAACCCCCTGCCTAGGCAGGAAACCCTCTTTCAGCTGAGCCCATCTCCCAGGGTTTGCTGTTGTGGGGAAATTTGTGGCAGCCTTTTGCACACTCCCTTGAGTTATCCAAAATTGAAAAGGAGGAGGATTTCAGAATGCACTGAATTACAAGCGAGTCAACTCCCATGTGTTGTGCGATGGAGAGCCAGTTTAGAGTAGTGGCTAAGATGCTGGCCGAGACAGCAGGAGACACTGTGTGTTTTCATCCAGCCAGCTGGGTGACTTTGGGCCAATCACTTCTCTCTGCCCAGTCCACTTTGCTGTGTTGCTGTTTTTTTGGTGGTGGTGGTGGGGAAATAATATTATGTATGCCTTGAGCTTGAATTTCTTATAAGTAATAAAGGAGGAATAAAAATATAAGTGGATGGATGATAAAGATAGATAGATAGATAGATAGATAGATAGATAGATAGATAGATAGATAGATAGATAGATAGATAGATAGATAGATAGATAGATAGATAGATAGATAGATTGATTTGTTGTTCTTAGTTGAGAAGTTATGTCCGACCCATCACGACCCCATGGACAATGTTCCTCCAGGCCTTCCTGTCCTCTACCATCCTCTGGAGTCCATTCAAGCTCACCCCTGCTGCTTCGGTGACTCCATCCAGCCACTTCATTCTCTGCCATCCTCCTCTTCTTTTGCCCTCCATCTTTCCCAGCATTAGGATCTTCTCCAGTGAGTCCTTCCATTAGGTGACCAAAGTGTTTGAGTTTCATCTTCAGGAGATAGAGAGATGGATGGATGGATGATTGATAGATAGATAGATAGATAGATAGATAGATAGATAGATAGATAGATAGATAGATAGATAGATAGATAGATAGATAGATAGATAGATATGACAATGGATTGGATCCACCCTGAGCAGTGGCAGTCTATCTTAGTTACCACATCGTGCAAGAAGGGAAGGATATTGCTTTTAAGCCTTGCTGATGCATTTCCTGGAAACCTCAGGCCCAGCACCAAACAGACTGTAAACTGAGATGTGTTTTTTTCCCTTACCCCAGACTCTTTAATCTCTGTAATACAGGTTTTATTTGTTTCCGGAAGTTATATTCTCCTTTTCCTTCAGCAGCTCAAAATGACACTATTTCTTTTCCTATTACCACAACCCTGTAAGGTAGGCTAAACCCAGCTCTGCCTTCTCCAATTCCTCCAGCACCCCTTAATGTCAGCTGGCGAAGCTCTTTGATGCTGCAGTGGATTATGGGCGATTGGAATCAGCTTTTCGGGAGGGAGGGAGTGAACTTGCTTGGGAAAGGCTGAGCTAAATCGCAGCGAACAAGTTCATTTCGGAGGAAAATTAGTAATTTGTTGTCTTGGGCTTCGAAAGGAGTTCCTTTGCTCTCTTCTCCTTTTTGGCAAGTTGGGTGTAAACACTCATTGGGTTTCCGCTTTCTTAACAGAACTGAAATGGGTGCTTACAGGATGCGGTGATGGGGGCCTCTGAGTGGTTTCTGAGTAATGGGAGAGTCACAGCATCTGTCTTCTTGCTGTCTTCTCCATACTTGCTCACACACTGCATTCTGATGAGTGTTCTTATTTTTTTTAAAAAATATTTTAAAATTTTTAATTTTAAACAACACAACATAAAAATCCTCCTTTTTACATACTTTTGCGAGTGTATCAGTTGGCTGCAAAATATTTCTGTGCAGCTCTTCCACAATCATCTAAGATTCATATGTTTATGTTTATACATATTACCTTCATCATACCTCCATTCTTATTTGACTATAATTCTTTACCCATCCTTCATAGTAAAATCAAAACCAAAAACTTAGAAATACACCCCATACTGGCATCTCATTTACCAATTCTAATATCCTCCAATAACACTGTTCCTTGTAGCCTGTTCTAACCAAACATCAATAATATTTGATGAAGAGAAGGACCAGGGGAGACATGATAGCAGTGTTCCGATATCTCAGAGGGTGCCACAAAGAAGAGGGAGTCAAACTTTTCTCCAAGGCACCTGAGGGCAGGACAAGAAGCAATGGGTGGAAACTAATCAAGGAGAGAAGCAACTTAGAACTAAGGAGAAATTTCCTGACAGTTAGAACAATTAACCTCTGGAACAGCTTGCCTCCAGAAGTTGTGAATACCCCAAAACTGGAAGTCTTTAAGAAGATGTTGGATAGCCATTTGTCTGAAATGGTATAAGGCTCCTGCCCACGCAGGGGGTTGGACTAAAAGACCTACAAGGTCCCTTCCAACTCTGCTATTGTATTATTGTATTGTATTTAGTAACAAAGGATTTCTAATCTTCTTTTTCAAATCACAATTTAAAATTTACATTCAGTTTTCCCTTGTTATTTTACCCATACCTATACATACATTGTTATCATTATTTCTTCTTTATTTAACTGTCTATTATCACAATTTCTTTTTTGTTAATCTTTATACAATTACCCATCATCCTTTCATAAGTGCCATTCAATATTCATATCTGATTACTAGTTATACTAATACATGTGAATACGTTATTACCATTTTCAGTTGTTTATTTAACCATGTCCATTGTCACTAAATTTTCCTAAGCTTAACTAATTTTAACTTAAACATTTACATCTATCAACCTGTATCTTTCCAATAGTAAAGCGGTCTCATATCCTCTGCCACTTGTGGCATGAATCCTCCAGACATTTCCTTAGTCAAATTTATGTGACTCATTCTTTGTTAGATTTTTCCTGTAGTTTGGATGCCCCTCAATTTTGATGAGTGTTCTGATCTAGCCTTCCCCAAAAAGCACAAAGCAGATTCCTGGTCCCGACAACACCCCTTTTATTACACGAATGTGAATTCCTCTCATTCACATTCAGCAAAGGCCTGGCAAGCAGTCTTTCAAAGGTGAAGTTATGACCACAGACCTTATCAAGCTTGGAAAGCTGCCATGTCAATATTTTCCAAACGCAGTGCTGTGCGAGGAAAGACTTGTCACAGAGTCCCTGAGATTCACGGACAGATCTTCACACTCCTGAAACGAACAAATGAATCGTTCCCTGCAAAAGCCCACTCCCTATTTCAATAATCAATAATCAATAATTTAATTTGTTGACCGCTCCCTCTCCCCAAAGGGACTCGGAGCGGTGCACAGGGCGAATAAAACAATAAATACACATACACATGATAAAAACAAATTAAATATATCCCTGCGCTAAAAATTACCAATTAAAATACTAAAATCCCTATCTAAAATTATTAACAATCCCATAGACGAGAGACTACCCTAGGCCGGCCAAGCAGAACAGATATGTTTTTAGTTTTAGACGGAAGGAGCGGAGGTCCGTAGTTGTTCTAATGTCGGGGGGAAGGTCGTTCCAGAGGGCTGGGCCCGCCACAGAGAGAGCCCTTCCCCTGGGCGTCGCCCGCTGACAAAGTCTAGTGGACGGCACCCGGAGAAGTCCCTCTCTGTGGGAGCGAATTGGCCGTGTGGATGTATGAGGCAGGATCCGATCCTGCAAATAGCTAGGTCCCGAGCCATGGAGCGCTTTGAAGATGATAACTAAAACCTTGAAGCGCATCCGGAAGACGACAGGCAGCCAGTGCAGCTCGCGCAAGAGCGGTGTTACATGGGTAAACCTTAAGGTTCCCATAATTGCTCGCGCGGCTGCATTCTGGACTAGCTGAAGTCTCCGAGTGCACCTCAAGGGGAGCCCCATGTAGAGAGAGTTACAATAGTCCAGTCGGGATGTCACGAGAGCATGAGTGACTGTGCGAAGGGCGTCCCGATCCAATAGGGGGCGCAACTGGCGAACCAGGCGAACCTGGTAGAACGCCCTCCTGGCCACGGCTGTCACTTGATCTTCCATAGACAGCCGGGCATCCAGGAGGACACCCAAGTTGCGCGCCCCATCCACTGGGGCAAGATGTTCGCCCCCAATGGCCAGCGATGGAATCAGCTGGTTGAATCGGGCAGCCGGAAACCACAGCCACTCGGTCTTGGTCGGGTTGAGCTTGAGTCCGTTTCTTCCCATCCAGACCCGTACGGCTTCCAGGCACTGGCACATCACCGCTACGGCATCGTTGGGGTGGTTTGGGGTAGATATATACAGCTGAGTATCATCAGCGTAGAGATGGTACTCTACCCCAAAACCACGGATGATCGCACCCAGCGGCTTCATATATGTGTTAAACAGGAGAGGCGAGAGGACCGACCCCTGAGGCACCCCACATGTGAGGGGTCTCGAGGTCGACCTCTGCTCTCCTGTCAACACAAATTGCGATCGGCCAGAGAGGTAGGAGGAGAACCACCGTAAAACGGTGCCTCCCACCCCCAACCCCCCCAGCCGATGCAATAGGATACCATGGTCGATGGTATCAAAAGCCGCCGAGAGGTCTAATAGGACCAGGATGGAGGAACAACCCCCATCTCTGGCCCTCCAGAGATCATCAACCAACGCGACCAATGCCGTCTCAGTGCTATACCCGGGCCGAAAGCCGGACTGGCGCGGGTCTAGATAATCAACTTCCTCCAGATGACGGGGAAACTGTTGTGCCACCACACTCTCAACAACCTTCGCCAAGAAGGGAAGGTTGGAGACTGGACGATAGTTGGTTAATAAAGCTGGATCCAAAGAGGGCTTCTTAAGGAGGGGCCTCACCATAGCCTCTTTTAGGGAAGCAGGCAAGGAACCCTCACTTAAGGAAGCGTTGACAACCTCTTGGAGCCAGCCTCGTGTCACCTCCCAGGATGCCAGTACAAGCCAGGAGGGACACGGGTCCAATAAACATGTGGTGGCTCGCAGTCGCCCACGTAACCTGTCCATATCCTCGGAAGTAACGGAGTCAAACTCCTCCCAAACAAGATCTGTCTCGTGGCATCCCACTGGGCCATCAATGGGGGCTAGCTCGTTCTGTATCTGAGCGATTTTCTCCTGCAGAAAAATCACAAATTCCTCTGCTCTACCCTGTAGCGGGGCTTCCCGCACCCTCTGTTGAAGGAGGGAGCGGGTCACCCTAAACAGGGCGGCAGGGCGGTTTTCTGCGGATGCTATGAGAGTGGCACAATGATGACGTTTGGCCACTCTCAGCGCCACAATGTAAGTCCGTAAATGGGCTCTTACCTGTGTCCGGTCATTTGCTCCTCTTTTATTTCTTATAGGAGGAGCCGTTCGCCATCCACCTGTGGTTTTACTCCCGTCGACCCTGATTTCTGAGCTGTTCCTTTCTCCTGGCAGCTTTGTGCATGTGCATACTGGGAATAGGCACCAGCTGTTCCTCTGCCTCACTGCTGTCTAGCTCTGAAGGCAGCTGAGAACTGCCAGATGGCTCTGGCTCCATCTCTGCCTCTGACGCAGAGCCCTCATCCGAGCCTTCTGCAGCCTATAGGACTGGTCCATGTTCCTCCCCAACCTCCTCACTGTCCGACTCTGCTGCCGACTCCACTGGCGGGCCACAACAGAGAGGCCTTTTGGAGAATTAGGGGAGTCTTCTCAAAATGTGGCTTTCTGGATGAGAATGGGTGAAGAATTTGTTAGGATTTTTATCTTTACATATCAGTTTGTGGGGAGGAGAAACTGGCCCCTTGTAGCTTTTTCACAGAGGTCTCTCTGGCAGCCAACAGAGGCAGCCCAAAGGGAACTTGGATTGATTGGGGCTGAGTCTACATCCAGCTGAGAAACAGATTTTATTTTATTTATTTTAATCACATTTATATCCCGCCCTTCTCCACAAGGACCCAGGGCGGCGCACAGGAATTTAAAAACATACAAAACAATAAATACGAAATATAAAAGCATATTAAATTATAATGCTAAAACCAATTTTAAAATCCCCAATTTAAAACGATCTAAAAATAGTCCCCACGGGAGGTTAGGCTAGGCCGGCTTGCTGAAAAAGATGTGTCTTTAGACACTGGCGGAAGAGGCGGAGGTCAGAGATAGTTCGTAGTTCCGGGGGTAGGTCGTTCCAAAGGGCAGGGCCCGCCACAGAGAAGGCTCTTCCCCTGGGTTTCGCCAGGCGGCATTGCCCGGCCGACGGCACCCTGAGAAGGCCCTCTCTGTGGGAGTGGATCGGCCGAAGGGATGTATAAGATAAGGAAACTCCATGTTCAGAGGAAGTCTATCCGTAGTAGGAGTGAACTTTAGGCTTGACTCTGCTCACATGTCCTGGCAAGCAGCCCATGGTGGATACCAGATGCTGGATGAGAAGGACTTTGGATGTGATTATCTTCAGACACAAACAGAGCCCAGGAAAATTATCCGAGGGGACAAGATTCTTATAAGGCCACTTATAACTGGGAAGCAATTAAAGGAAACTTAAAGGAATTAAATAGCTGGTTTTAGAACAGAAGGGAAGAAGAGGTGCCTTCTTTTTACCCTCCCTCCCCCCCTTTTATCTCAAAAATGTATCTCAATCCGGCTCCCCTCACAGCTATTACCCTCCAGAGTAATTTCTATTATTTTGATTCAGTGATATGCCCAGTGTTGGGGATGCGTGAAGCTTAAAAGCAATGGAGATTCTTCAAGTCAGAGAAGATTCTAAGAAATCATAGACCCTCCGTTTTTTTCAATAATACAATACAATGGCAGAGTTGGAAGGGACCTTGGAGGTCTTCTAGTCCAACCCCCTGCCTAGGCAGGAAACCCTATACCGTTTCAGACAAATGGCTATCCAACATCTTCTTAAAAGACTTCCAGTGTTGGGGCATTCACAACTTCTGGAGGCAAGCTGTTCCACTGATTAATTGTTCTGTCAGGACATTTCTCCTTAGTTCTAAGTTGCTTCTCTCCTTGATTAGTTTCCACCCATTGCTTCTTATCCTGCCCTCAGGTGCTTTGGAGAATAGTTTGACTCCCTCTTCTTTGTGGCAACCCCTGAGATATCGGAAGACTGCTATCATGTCTCCCCTAGACCTTCTTTTCATTAAACTAGACATACCCAGTTCCTGCAACCGTTCCTCATATGTTTAGCCCCCTAGTCCCCTAATCCTCCTTGTTACTCTTCTCTGCACTCTTTCTAGAGTCTCTACATCTTTTCTACATCGTGGTGACCAAAACTGGATGTCGTATTCCAAGTGTGGCCTTACCAAGGCCTTATAAAGTGTTATTAACACTTCACGGGATCTTGATTCTATCCCTCTGTTTATGCAGCCTAGAACTGCGTTGGCTTTTTTGGCAGCTGCTGCACACGGCTGGCTCATATCTAAATGGTTGTCCACTAGGATTCCAAGATCCCTCTCACAATAGTTACTACTATTGAGCAAGGCACCACCTATACCAGCGATGGCGAACCTTTTTAGGCTCATGTGCCATAAGGAAGGGGAGTACAGGGGGGTCGTGCACCAGCGTGCCGCACCCATAATGCAATGTGCGCGCCCCCAGTGTGCATGCACGCATGACAGGCACTCCCCCCATTTTTACATACTTTTTTCGCCCTCCCAGGCTCCAGAGACTTTAAAGGTCACTTCTGGTTTCCTTGTAGCAGTGGTGGGTTTCAAATTTTTTAAAACCTACTCTGTAGGTGTGGCCTATTTTGTGGGCGTGGCTTGGCAGTCATGTGACAGGGTGGGGGTGGCCACCTTTTAAAATGTGGTGAAACTCATTTAACAACGCTCTTGCTTAGCAACCAAAATTTTGGACTCAATTGTGATGATAAATTCTTTCTTTCTTTCTTTCTTTCTTTCCTTCCTTCCTTCCTTCCTTCCTTCCTTCCTTCCTTCCTTCCTTCCTTCCTTCCTTCCTTCCTTCCTTCCTTCCTTCCTTCCTTCCTTTCCTTTCCTTTCCTTCCCGTTGGGTCACTGGCAGCGGCAGGCCAGATTTACTTCCAGGTACGCCGGTGGAACCCCCTCTCATCGGTTCTCTAAATTTCACCAACTGGCTCTCGCGAGTAGGTGCGAGCCTGCAGAAACCCACCACTGCCTTGTAGCGTCATTTTTAGTCGTCTGGAGGCTTCAAGGAAGCTCCTGAAGCCTCCAGAGGGCCTCCAGGAGGGCGGGGAGGGGCTGTTTTTGCCCTCCCCAGGCTCCTATAAAGCCTGGGGAGAGCGAAAAATGCCTTTAAAAATGGCTGAATCAGCTGGCCAGCACACGGATGTGCACTGGCCAGCTGACTCACATGCCCTGCCAAATGGCCCCGTGTGCCACCTGTGGCACGTGTGCCATAGGTTCGCCATCCCTGACCTATACTGTACCTGCGCATTTCATTTTTGTTGCCTGAATGTAGAGCCTTACTCTTTTCTCTTTAAATTCTTCTCGCACGAATCTTTCATAGTGCGGCTAGTTCTCCACTTATGACCAGTCACTTCGTGACCATTCAAAGTATCGAAGGACTTCCCCAGAGCTACTTTATGACCTAGTTTTGAAGTTATGATGGCCACGCCCCTGTAGTCACGTGACCAAGCACATCAGGAACACAGCAGACTCACGTCTATGGTCATTTGCAACATCCCATGGTCACATGATCATTTTATTATTTTATTTTATATTTTATTTTCTTGAAACCAATTTTTGGCCAAAAAAAACCAAAACCCACCCATATCAAACAATGGGTTTGCTTTTACCACCACAGTGTTTGTTTTAAAGGGTCGTGAAATCAGAGTAGTCACATAGCCGACCCAGTTTATGACCGTCACGTTACAACCGCGTAAGCAAGCTCTATTAGAATCGTAAAAAGTATAATGACTATATATGTATACTTTTTCATTCTTTTTTTTAAGAAAGGAGGAGAATGTATGTTAAAATTAAATATGTATATCGAAAAGGAACTATAAATACCATCAACATAAAATGGAGCTTGCTCAGGAGCTGAAATACACCAAGTAAATGAGATGAAGAAAAGGAGAGAGGTAAGGGAAGAGGAGAAGAATAGGAGAGAGGGTAAGGAGTGGGGAAGAGGAGGAGAGAAATGAGGAGTGGAAAGGTGGGAGACGAGAAGGAGAGAGGAAGGGGAAGTAGTGAAGAGAAGGATAACAGAGGGAAGAAAGGAGGTAGGGAGGGGGAGGAGAGAGAGGGAGAAGAAAGTGATGGATAAGGATAAATATGGTGTATCGCCCTGAGTCCGTTTGGAGAAGGGCGGGGTATAAATTGAATAAAATGAAATGAAATGAGAGCAGAAGAGCTAATAATTGTGTTTGAGTTGATGGTAAGATGAATTGATGTAGACATTTAATAATACAAAACGATGCTGGCTATGTAACAGTATACATGTGATTATATGTTATGAAAATGAAAAAATAAAAACTTTCGCTAAAAAAAAGAATCGTGAAGAGCTACCTCTATTGCTGCTATGTATGGAACTGTCTTTTTCTCAAACTTGCATTTCCAAGAAGGCAAGTTTTTTTGACCCAGGCGTGTGTCTAAATACTGCCCAATTCTACCTTGTTTTTTTTAAATGGGGTGTTTGAACAAAATATACAAGAAGTGCCCGAAGAACCAAATTTTAGAATGTATGTTGAAACCGTCCTTTTTAGATTTCTTTCTTTTCCCTCAAACTTCTTGTTATATATTTTTTGTCTTGCAGATTACAAAGTTCACCAACAAGATTCAAAAGGAAACTTAAAAGGTTGTTGTTTGTAGCAATCGCACCCCTGCAGGACACCTGGTGGTGGATTTCTAGATCTCAGAAACTTCGGGGAACTGGGGATGGCCAATCCTTTGAAACAAGTTTTTAACAAGGATCGGACCTTCCGGCCTAAGCGGAAATTTGAACCCGGGACACAGCGCTTTGAGCTTCACAAAAAGGCCCAGGCGTCCCTTAATGCTGGGCTGGATTTAAAGCTGGCTGTGCAGCTCCCTCACGACGAAGAGCTGAACGATTGGGTGGCGGTTCACGTGGTAGACTTCTTCAACCGCATCAACCTCATTTACGGGACAGTCAGTGATTATTGCACAGAAAAATCCTGCCCGGTCATGTCCGGCGGCCCAAAGTACGAGTATCGGTGGCAGGATGAGAAATACCGCAAGCCCACTGCCCTTTCTGCGCCTAAATACATGAACCTTCTCATGGATTGGATTGAAGTGCAGATCAACAACGAGGACCTCTTCCCTACAAATGTCGGTGAGTTGGAGGGAAGGGATTGAAAAAGGCAGGAAGAAAATTATAAATTTGATCAGAAAAGGAACATGAGCGTGGGATTCAGCTGGTTCAGTTCGGGCAAACTGGTAGCTCTGATGATCAGCTGAGTCCTCACACTTATGACTCTTGTAGCATCCCTCCTATCGTGATTGGAATTCAGACACCTGGCAACTGGCATTTATTTAGGGCAGTTGCAGTGTCCCAGGATAATGCAATCACCATTTGCATCCTTTCAAGCTTGACAAAGAGAGATCATGTGCCGCGCTAATCAGCTGAGAGGATATAGGTAAGTAAAGCGCAAGGGTAGGCGGGCCAACCTGATTGTCAGAGCGAACCGGTTCGTTCTGACAACGAACTTGGATATGACAACGAACTTACTTACCTATATCCTCTCAGCTGATTAGCGCAGCAGAGTGGATTGCCGTGCCTCGGCTGTGTTATTCTCCAAGAAGTAATATGTAAGGTAAGTTTTGGTAAAACTGCGCTACCTGCGCGTCAGATGCAGGCGCGTGCAACACGTAATCACCAAACCGGTTGTTAAACTGGCAGGATCTCACCATTGCATGAGCCTATAGCAGGGGTGTCCAAACTAGGAAACTTTAAGACTTGTGGACTTCAACTCCCAGAATTCCCCAGCCAGCGTGCTGGCTGGGGAATTCTGGGAGTTGAAGTCCACAAGTCTTAAAGTTTCCCAGTTTGGACAGCCCTGGCCTATAGGGTGTGGCGCCACTGCAGAAATGGCTAGCACAATCGTACACTTAATAGTCATGGAATTACAAGTTCAGATAGTCCTCAACTTAACAGCAGTTCATTTAGTGACTGTTCAAAGTTGCAACGGCATTAGAAAAAGTGACTTAGGGCTGTTTTTCACACAACCCTTGCAGCACCCCCATGGTTACATGATCAAAATTCAGATGTTTGGGAATTGGTTCATATTTATGACGGTTGCCGCATCCTGGGGTCACGTGATCTACAACCAATTTCATTGTATTTAAGTAGTTTATAGTTTTTTAGTTTTTTATACTGCCCTATTCCCGAAGGACACAGGGCGGTGTACAGCCAAAGTAAAACAGATATATAAAAATTAAAAACAGTTTAAAAAAACCATATTAAATAATTTGGCCTCTCATAAGATTAAAAGACTAACAAATCCCAATGAAAATTAATAAAAATTCATATTTAAAAATTCATTTTTATGCCAACCCGGCTGGTTGGAAAAGAAAGGTTTTGAGAGCACGGTGGAAGGTGCATAAGTCAGGGATAGTTCTTAATTCCGGGGGCAATTCGTTCCAGAGGACAGGTGCTCCCACGGAGAAGGCTCTCCCCCTGGGTGTTGCCAGTCGACATTGTTTAGCCGAGTACAATGACAATAAAGATTAGACTTATACTTTGTGACCGTATGACAAGGAAAGTCAATTGGGAAGCCCGCGTCATTTAACCACAGTGTTACTAACTTAACAACTGCAGTGATTCACTTAACAATGGCGAGAAAGGTCATAAAATGGGGCAAAATTCACTGAACAAATGTCTCACTTAGCAATGGAAATTTTGGGTTCGACTGTGGTCCTACGTTGAGGGCTTCTTGTGGGAGGAAAGAAGAGGGGAAGAAGAAAAGGGGAGAAGGAAGAAGGTTAATTAATTGTGTTAGCAATTCTGGGTTCAGAACCAGTGTTACAACTCTGGTCCCTTAACCAGTGTTAGCAAATAAATGCGGAATAGTGTAATTCACTGGACAGTAAAGAGATACGTTGCTTTAACTACAAACAAACTCTAAAACAGTGATAGTAAGAAAATAAATAGTCTTTACTTTGTAGCAACTAAAATACTTCTTCCGACTAACTTCTCAAACAATAATAACAGTCCTTCACCAAACAGAGTTATCTTACAGTGATGCAAAACAAATCCTCCTCCTTCTTCAATATTCAGCTTCAGGTCCTCAGACGGCAAACAGTAAGAACAGGAAATCAAATGGAATCGAAAAGGGAAGGGACTGTGATTCTGAGCTTCCTTTATGGTAGAGCTGAGAAGCACAGCCAATCAGAATTTAAGACAGTTCTTAAAGCTACATAACTCCTTAAGAACATAGGCTCATATATATTGTCAACCCAATATAAGGTTGAATATCCTAACAAATTGTCGTGGTCTTCCACAGGTACTCCATTTCCTAAGAACTTCCTCCAGGTGGTGAAAAAGATCCTCTCCCGTCTCTTCCGCGTCTTCGTCCACGTCTACATCCACCACTTCGACCGGATCGCCCAAATGGGCTCGGAGGCCCACGTGAATACCTGCTACAAGCACTTCTACTATTTTGTAAAGCAGTTCAATCTCATAGACAACAAGGAATTGGAGCCTTTGGTGAGTGCAGGGTCGGGGCTGCTTTTGCTGGCTGGGGGAGCCTTGGTTCAGAGATACCTGCTTGACAGGTATTTTGTGGGATGGAGGACTCTCCCCTCCCTGAGTTCCCCAGGTGTTGCACACTTTCAGCAGTTCCTTCTTCAGGTTTCACAGGGGTCTGCAAAGTTGGCTCTTTTAAGACGGGTGGACTTCAACTCCCAGAATTCCCCAGCCAGCATGGCTGGCTGGGGAATTCTGGGAGTTGAAGTCCACCCGTCTTAAAAGAGCCAACTTTGCAGACCCCTAGAACAGAGGGATTTGACAATCTCTGAAGAGTTTGGTCGTTTGAAGAGAAAAAAGGCTGCACTTGTATTTAATGAAGAGCCGCAGAATTCATTAGGGCGTGTTATTGTTAAAGCTTGGTATTTAATTTATTTAATCGCCCATTTCCTAATGGCTTACAATAAAAACCTATCTTAAATAACCATTAAAAATAAGGAAGATTGCAAATAAATAAGACCGTAGAACAGTGTTTTTTTAATGAACGTAAAAAGAATATATTGTACTATTCCCTTTCATTACTCTGATGCATTAAAATGCATGCCATCAACTTGAGGTTTTATTTACTTATTATGGCAATTAGGATTAGATATTTAACCATGTTGTATAAACATTAATATCGCTGCAGAAGAAAAGAGAAACAAGAATATGTAAGAACTAAGTTCATTCCCTTTCATTGCTCTAATGCATAAAATGTATGCCATCAACTTGAGGTTTCATTTACTTATTATTAGGATTAGATATTTAACGAAGTTGTATAAACAATACCTCTGCAAAAGAGAAGAGAAACGAGGAAGGAAAGAGAGGCACACCCAAGGTGCTTTCCATCTGTAGCAGGACAATCCTTCCCACAGCATTATGGTAGACTAGGTGGAATGAATGACCTCGGACTATCGAGATTAATTCATTTTATTTATTTAGAATATGTACTTGGCTATCTCTCTTAGGTAGGTAATTCTTTTTTTTAAATTATTATTATATTTATACCCCGCCCTTCTCCAAACGGACCCAGGACGGCGCACAGGAATGTTAAAATACATACAAAACATAATAAAATTTTAAAAAACTTATTCTAATAAAATCCTGTGCTAAAACCGAATTAAAAATCCCAAATTTAAAACTATCTAGTAGTCAGTAATGGGGGTTACGCTAGGCTGGCTAGATGGAATAGATGTGTCTTCAGACACTTGCGGAAGAGGCGGAGGTCGGAGATGGTGCGGAGTTCAGGGGGTAAGTCGTTCCAAAGGGCTGGTCCCATCACAGAGAAGGCTCTTCCCCTGGGTGTCGCCAGTCAGCTTTGTCCAGCCGACGGCACCCTGAGGAGGCCCTCTCTGTGGGAGCGTATCTGTCTGAGGGATGTATGGGGCAGGAGGCGGTCTCGCATGTAACTAGGCCCCGAGCCATGGAGCGCTTTAAAGATGGTCATTAAAACCTTGAAGCGCACCCGAAAGACGACAGGAAGCCAGTGCAGCTCGCGCAGGATAGGTGTTATGTGGGAGTGTCTAGGCGCTCCCGTAATCACACGTGCGGCTGCATTCTGGACTAGCTGCAGCTTTCGGGTGCACCTCAAGGGAAGCCCCATGTAGAGAGCATTACAGTAGTTGAGTCGAGAGGTGACGAGTGCTTGAGTGACTGTGCGTAAGGCAATTCTAGGCAACGGTCCGCAAGAAAACAATAAAATCTCTAGACAAAACTAAAAACAGAACGAAAATAGTCATGTAATAATGGAAGCCTAGTGTTTCTCAACCATAACGATGTCTGGACTTCAGTTCCCAGAATTCCCCAGCCAGTACAGTGACTGAAGGATTCTGGGACTTGAAGTCCCCATTTCTGAGGTGATTCCATAGGTGAATGCCACAAGAGAGAAGCCACAACTTCTGGGTTTCAGAAGATAAGGTTAATACAATACAATAGCAGAGTTGGAAGGGACCTCGGAGGTCTTCTAGTCCAACCCCCTGCCTAGGCAGGAAGCCCTATACCGTTTCAGACAAATGGCTATCCAACATCTTAAAGACTTTTAACAGAATGGACCTGGAGGGCGCCACAAGTACTACCTTGCAGGGCTGTAAAGGCAATAACCAGCAGCTTGAATTGCACCCAGAACTACCCTGACTATATGATTGCCGAGAAATGGGGCGGGGAAATTGATGGAAGAACTGGAAGAGATGCCCATTTAACCCTGGTGCTTGTGTGTTGTTCTGAACTCTGAACCCAGCACTGTTCAGGTGGATTGTCTCCTTTGGAATAGAAAGGAATTAAAAGAGCGTATATTTCCATCAGGAGTGGGATTGAAAAATGTTAGCAACCATGTTCTCTGCTCGGTTGCTGGGGGGCATGGCCTACTTGGCCTCCTCACAGCGGAATAGCTGGGGCATTCTTGCCTTCCCCAGACTCCAGTGGCTTTCCTTGAGTCTCTGGGAGGGCGAAAATGTCTTCCCCTGTGCTCCGGAGGCCAGAAATGGGCCTGTTTCTGTAACTTCCAGTAGGCCTGTTTTTTGCACTCCCCAGTCTCCAGAGGCTTTTCTTGAGCCTTTAAGAGAGCGAAAACAGCCTCCGGGAGGGCAAAAACAACTTCCCCTGGCCCATTTCCAGACTTCTGGAACTTCCAGTAGGCCAGTTTTTCAGCCTCCCGGAGCCTCCACACAGGCCCTGTACTTACCTAGCATGATGAACGGGCTGCGTGGAGACTCCAGGGAGGGATGGGGTGGCCAGGGCCAGCTGGTCCTTGCAACAAACGGTTCGGTGAACCAGCTGCATAATTAGCATCCGATTCACCTGAACCAGTGCGAACCGGCTGAATCCCACCCCTGATTTCCATTCTTGGCAGTAGTCCTACTCAACTGTTCCCTATATCGAAACCAGCCTCCATAAAGACGAACAGGCTGTTTTTGGAAAGAAAATACAGGTAGTCCTTGACTTAGGACCACAATGCAGCCAGAAATCTATGTTGGTAAGCAAGGCAGTTGTTAAGTGAGTTTTGCCCATTTTACATTGTTTTGGCCACCGTTGTTAAGCAAATCACTGCAGTAGTAAAATCATGCAGGTTGTTAAGTGAATCTCACCACCTCCGTTGACTTTTGTCGGAAGTCAACTGGGAAGGTGACAAATGATGATCAATGTTCCGGAGACAGCGGAAGTGTCATAAATTCATCACAGGTACCAAGCACCCAAATTTCGATCATGTGACCATGGGGATGCTGCAACGGTCATAAGTGTGAAAAACAGTTGTAAGTCAATTTTTCAGTGCTGCTGCAACTTCAAATGGTCACTAAAAGGACAGTTGTAAGTCAAAGCCTACCTTTATTTTACTCTAAATGTAATTCTCACTCAGCTCTACTCAGCCAGGTTCTCTTATTGCATCTGCTTATTGATCAGCTCATAAAACTAACACACATGTTAAAAAAAATTACACAACAGAACTCATGGCTTTCTGTCTAGGTCAGAGGTTCCCAAACTTGGCAACTTTAAGACTTGTGGACTTCAACTCCCAGAATTCTCCAGCCAGCAGAGCTGCAGTCCACAAGTCTTAAAGTTGCCAAGTTTGGGAACCTCTGGTCTAGATGGTCTCTGGTGATGAGCCGAAAGGCAGAAGAGGAAAGCAGTATGCTTCCTCCCTTAATTGGGGCCTTAACGGGGTGTTGTGGAACAATTATATATACTTATCCTCCTGTCTCAGCTGATGCAATAAGAGAACCTGGCTGGCTTAATTGCTAAGGCTCTTGCCTGACATGCAATACAGCCCCGGTTCGAATCCCAGTAAGGGTATGGCTAGCTGATGAGAGCTAAAAAGCTCGAAATAGATCTATACTAGTCTCCCTGATTTATTTATTGATCAGCTCATAAAGCTAACAGACAAGCTTTTTAGCTCTCATCAGCTAGCCATATCCTTACTGGGATTTGAGCTAAAAAGCTCAAATTTCTTTTGAACTTTGTCTTGAGGCTCATAAATTTGTTAAGTTTTCTCCTGGGATCTTCACACTAGTCATGTATTAGGAGCACCATTTGGCAAGACTTTTTTGCAGTCAGATCTGAGCTTCATTTAAATTATAGCTGAACTTTACCCCTGTTCCTCCCCTCCCCTCAATCTGTGTCATAAATCACATTCTCCAATGAGGTGCACTCCTCCCAAGCCTGCTGCAGTAAACTGAGATCCGACTCTAGCCAAAAGTATGTGTGGAATACGCTCCCCTCCCTTTCCTCACCATGGCAACCTTAAGAGTTGACAATCAGAAGTTGAGAGCTATCTGTAATAACTTTTTTTTTTTAAAGAAAATGTGATTTCTAAGTGACATTTAAGTGTCCTGTCTTTGGCAGAAGGACATGACTTCGCGGATTTGCCACTGACATCTTGGGAATTTGTCCGCCATCTTTCAAGCCAACGCCGTCCGGATTGGAGACCATTCCTGCCCAACAGAGAAGATACTTATGATCGGAAGGGACTTCCATTTTTAATACATCTTTTAATTTTTTTTAAAAAAGAGCTTTCAGGACCTCTCGTAATGAATTTTTTGTAAAATCACTCTGATTGGATGATTGAAGTATGTATGTTTGTTTAAGAAAGGAAAGGACCACCGTTAAATGTTAGGCATCCTTTAGATCAGGGGTCTCCAACCTTTGCAACTTTAAGTCTGAAGGACTTCAGCTTCCAGAATTCTCCAGCCAGCAAAGCTGGCTGGAGAATTCTGGGAGCTGACGTCCTTCAGACTTAAAGTTGCAAAGGTTGGAGACCCCTGCTTTAGATCTCCATGATATTCTTCTCACATCACATGGCTGGGGATGGGGGTGGGAGGCTGATTAGGAAGTGTTATTTTGAGGCTTCCCGCCAAAATCACCTGGGTTTCAGAAGACCACACCTATTGCATCAAAGGAGCGACCAATTTCAATGAGGAGAAAGCCACTGACACACCTGTAAGTAGTTTTAGGAGTCTGCTTAGGCCATAACTTGGAATCACCCGTGTTGCAAAAAAATAAAATAAAATTTTAGCACTTCTTTCACTTGAAATTGTGGTTGGCATATGTGTATATAGCCAAGAAAGAGGAAGGAAATAATCTTGTGGCACTTTAACTTTTCTCTTTTGGGTCACGCACAGTGAGCCAAACTATGCTTGGAACTTGGAATTTATGGACCGCGACTGTCTCCCATGGTTTCCAGGTAGTCCTCGCCTTACGACCACAATTGGGGCCAGAAGTTCCATTGTTAAGCAACTGTGGTTGTTAAGTGAGTCGTGTCCAATTTTACAGGTCATGAAGTGAATTCTGCTTCCTCCATTGATTTTGCTTATCAGAAAACCCCTCTGGGAAGGTTTTAAATAATGTCTACAAACATTCTCAGTAATCCAAGCCATAATTGCTTCAAAAGGTATTTTTGTTTTCTTTCAAAAGGCATCTGGACTGTTGTTATTTTTTTAGGAAGAAGAGGGAGACCGTTTTGCTTCTTATCCAAGAAGCTTATCAGTTATAACTGATATCAGTTATATCACTTATAACTGATGAAGCTTTTAATTTCCTTTTCTTGCTCAAATAAAACTGTCTTTTGGGGGGTTGGGGGGGAAGCACCTTTGAGTAGCAAATGAGGATCATGTGAACATGGGTTGCTGCAACTCTCTTGAGTAGGTACCAGTCGCCAAGTACTAAAATTTTGATCACATGACCATGAAGACGCTGTGTGTGTGTGTGTGTGTAAATAAAAATGTGTGTGTGTATGTGTTTCAGCATAACTCTGGAACACCTCAAGCAATTTCAACCAAACTTGGTACACAGATGACTTCCTGGAAACAAATACTAGGGGAGGTAAGACTCTCCTAATACCCCTCAGGGTGTACGTTCTGTTACGATACAGCCTGTTGTGCTTTAAAATGGCTTCTACTTTACCGCCTTAAAATGGGTTTACTGTACAGCACAGTGGAGTTGCCATGGTAACAGCTTCACAGTACTCCACAGGGGGGCTCCCTCTGATAAGGGGGAAAATCCAACATTAGAAATTACGTTTGGTCCGGATATTTGCGAATGTCTAATACAGGGTTGGGATTAAAAAAAAAAAAATACCCGGGCAATGCTAGTTGGTCATAAATTTGAGGATCCGTTGTAACACATTTTTTTCAGCAGCGCTGGAACTTTGAACGGTTGCTAAACAAATGGTTGTAAGTTATCTATCTATATATGGGAGTTTTCCCATTTTCTGCTTAACTCTTTTCCCCCCCTCCTTTTTTTGGTTTTTTTTTTTTTTTTTTTGCTTACATGTTCAGAAAATAAAGTTAAAAAAAAGATTTGGAAATGATGTGCAATTACTTCAGTGCAAAACCTTAAAAACTCTATAATGTGTGTGGTGGACTCCACTCAGCACCTGCTTCAAAGATCTTCGGTCAAAGAGTCCATTGTCCGCCCCCCCCCCCCCTCCCCAAGGCATCTCCGTGTCCTCTGGAAGTTCAGATTGCCCTGAGTGCTTCCTCTAAATCTCCTTCCCCCCCCCCCCCAAACACCCCAGTTCTGATTGTGGGTGCCTGCAAGGAGGTGAGGAATATCTTACAATACAATACAATACAATAGCAGAGTTGGAAGGGACCTTGTAGGTCTTCTAGTCCAACCCCCTGCGTAGGCAGGAACCTTATACCATTTCAGACAAATGGCTATCCAACATCTTAAAAGACTTCCAGGGTTGGGGCATTCACAACTTCTGGAGGCAATGCCCCAACCCTGTAAGTCTTTAAGAAGATGTTGGATAGCCATTTGTCTGAAATGGTATAAGGTTCCTGCCTACGCAGGGGGTTGGACTAGAAGACCTACAAGGTCCCTTCAACAGACGATAGATGGGTCATTATTGTCCTTATAGAAATGGCATGACTTCACTTGCCATCATCTCACTACATAATTTGCACAATGAGGTCATGGTGACATGCCATGTTGAAGTGGTCACCGGTTGTTACAGACTCTGCCGCCCACGGTTTGATTCCATTTGCCTGTGCATGTCTTCACAGGGTGAGTTAGTGTACTTTGATGTACAGTGGAAATTCCGTGCTTCATTACGGTTGTAAGCCTACGTGTGGTTTATAAATTGCAACTTACCTGGATTTTATCTAAACTTCCTAGTGATAAAAGATTCATAACAAGAGTGATGAACCAATGAAAATCCTTTATTTCTTGAGGTTGGAAGTGGACAGCCACTTTTGGAGGATTGTTTTAACTTGTTCTGCACACTGCAGGGGGAAGAATTCAATGATAACAATAGCACTTAGACTTATATACCGCTTCACGATGCTTTTACAGCCCTCTCTAAGCGGTTTCCAGAGTCAGCCTATTGCCCCCAACAATCTGGGTCCTCATTTTACCCACCTTGGAAGGATGGAAGGCGGAGTCAACCTTGAGCCTGGTGAGATTTACAATACAATGCAATAGCAGAGTTGGAAGGGACCTTGGAGGTCATCTAGTCCAACTCCCTGCCCAGGCAGGAAGCCCTATACCATTTCAGACAAATGGCTATCCAACATCTTGAAGACTTCCAGTGTTGGGGCATTCACAACTTCTGGAGACAAGCTGTTCCACTGATTAATTGTTCTAACTGTCAGGAAATTTCTCCTCAGTTCTAAATTGCTTCTCTCCTTGATTAGTTTCCACCCATTGCTTCTTGTTCTGCCCTCAGGTGCCTTGGAGAATAGCTGGACTCCCTCTTCTTTGTGGCAACCCCTGAGATATTGGAACACTGCTATCATGTCTCCCCTAGTCCTTCTTTTTATTAAACTAGACATATCCAGTTCCTGCAACCGTTCTTCATATGTTTTAGTCTCCAGTCCCCTAGTCATCTTTGTTGCTCTTCTCTGCACTCTTTCTAGAGTCTTCACATCTTTTCCACATCGTGGTAACCAAAACTGGATGCCGTATTCCAAGTGTGACCTTACCAAGGCGTTATAAAGTGGTATTAACACTTCACGTGATCTAGATTCTATCCCTCTGTTTATGCAGCCTAGAACTGTGTTGGCTTTTTTGGCAGCTGCTGCACACGGCTGGCTCATATTTAAATGGTTGTCCACTAGGACTCCAAGATCCCTTTCACAGTTACTGCTATTGAGCAAGGTACCACCTATACTGTATATATTTGAACTGCCACATTGCACACAGCGGGCAGGTAGCAGAAGTAGCCTGCAGTACTGCACTCTTAACCACTGGGCCATCGTGGCTCATCCTGTTGCTGGCTTTCCCGTTCTCAATTCTATGAATCTTTCAGGTTCATTCCTGAATTAAGATATTAGACCTAGAGTCAGGATTTTTATTAAAGCAACCATAGCTATGTGAGATGGGAACTCAGCTCTACAGGGAGTCCTCGATTTATGACCACAATGGAGCTCAAAATTCCTGTTGCCAGGCAAGATAGTTTTTAAGTGAGCTTTGCCCCATATTACGACCTTTCTTCCCACAGTTGTTAATTGAATCCCTGCAGTTGCTAATTTTAGTAATAGGGTTGTTAAGTGAATCTGATTTTCCCCGTTGATTTGCTTGTCAGTGACCACTTGACCTTGAGACACTGCAACCGTCATAATTCAATAATACAATACAATACAATAGCAGAGTTGGAAGGGACCTTGGAGGTCATCTAGTCCAACCCCCTGCCTAGGCAGGAAGCCCTATACCATTTCAGACAAATGGCTATCCAACATCTTCTTAAAGACTTGCAACGTTGGGGCATTCACAACTTCTGGAGGGAAGCTGTTCCACTGATTAAATATGAGCCAGTTGCCATAAATATGAGCCAGTTGCCAAGCATCCGAATTTTGATCACGTGACCATGGGATGCTGCAATAGTTGAAAGTGTTAGTTGTCACTTTTTTCAGTGTCTTTGTAACTTTGAACGGTCACTAAATGAAAGGTGGTACAAGTTGAGGATTATATCTGTAATATAATGTAATATAACTCCCTGTGTTATAGGGCAGATGTCTACATGTGCTTAAATGTTAGCGAATTCTTTTGAATTTTCAATATTTCTGCAAATATATGGCCCAAAATGTGACCTGTTATCCACACAGGTCCTAAAACTAAATCTATAGAGCAGGGTTGTCAAACATGCAGCCTGAGGGCCAGATGTGTCATGGGCTGGCCAAGCCCATGCCCGGTATAGCAAAGGGGGAAAATGTCACGATATGTCACGTGACACCACCGTGATGATGCGACTTTGACACCTCTGGTATATAGAGATTTGGATCCCTCTCCTCAATAAATCAAAAAGTATAATGTTTTTGACTCATTGGTTTAACACAGAGGTTCCCAAACTTGGCAACTTTAAGACTTGTGGACTTCAACTCCCAGCTTTGCTGGCTAGAGAATTCTGGGAGTTGAAGTCCACAAGTCTTAAAGTTGCCAAGTTTGGGAACCTCTGGTTTAACAGGTTCTTTATCTAGTTTTAGGGACGTGGGGGCTCAGTGGCTATGACGCTGAGCTTGTCGATCAGAAAGGTTGGCAGTTCAGCGGTTCGAATCCCTAGTACTGCATAACGGAGTGAGCTCCTGTTACTTGTCCCAGCTTCTGCCAACCTAACAGTTCGAAAGCACATAAAAATGCAAGTAGAAAAATAGGGGCCACCTTTGGTGGGAAGGGAACAGCATTCCGTGTGCCTTTGGCATTTAGTCATGCCGACCACATGACCACGGAGGCGTCTTCGGACAAAGACCTCTTCGGCTTTGAAACGGAGATGAGCATCGCCCCCTAGAGATAGGAACAACTAGCATATCTGTGCAAGAGTAACATTTACCCTTACCTTATCTAGTTTTAGGATTTGTGTTGGAAATAGAACACATTTAACATCATATTTATGCAGAAATACTGAAAATTCAAAAGGGTTCACATACTTTGAAGCACCACCATAAAACTTCCAATGTCTCTATTTTTATTCTAATGAAGGTTGGAGACTGAAATTCTACTCCTAAAATCTGAATTTGGCCATTAATTCAGTTCCCTTACCCTGACGTAAAGCAAATATTGTGGCTTTCATGTTAGTACTTCAGGATACGAATTATGAAGTCAGTCACGGTGCCTTGAAAACCATATTTAGAGCTCATGATTCTGGTAAGCTCAGCCAGTGGGATCACGAGGCGATCAGACCGGTCAGTCCTGGAGGAGATCAACCCTGACTGCCCTTCAAAAGGCCACATCCTGAAGAGGAAACTCAAATGCTTTGGCCACCTAACGAGAGGGAAGAAGGACTCCCTGGAGAAGAGCCTCATGCTGGGAACGATGGAGGGCAAAAGAAGAAGGGGACGACAGAGAATGAGGTGGCTGGATGGAGTCACTTAAGCAGTAGGCGTGAGTCAGTGGTGGGATTCAAAAAAATTTACTACTGGTTCTGTGGGCGCCGCATGACTTGAAGGATACTGTAAGATCTCCATTTCCTCTCCACTCCAGAGGAAGGATACTGCAAAATCTCCATTTCCTCCTGATCAGCTGGGACTGGGGAGGCAGAGAATAGATGGGGGCGTGGCCAGTTAGAGGTGGTATTTACCAATTCTCCAAACTACTCAAAATTTCCGCTACTGGTTCTCCAGAATTGGTCAGAACCTGCTGAATACCATCTCTGGGCCGTGAGCTTAAATGGACTCCAGAGGATGGTAGAGGACAGGAAGGCCTGGAGGAACGTTGTCCATAAAGTCACGCTGGGTCGGACACAACTTCGCAACTAACAACAACAATTTAGAACCATTCGTTTAGTATTTAGCTGCACTGGTTTTAAAACTTTACATATTCTGGAAAAACACTGCAGTTAGTCCTCGACTTGCAACACTTCATTTAGTGACCATTCAAAGTTAGAACGGCCCTGAAAAAAGTGACTTATTACAGTTTTAAATGACATGGCGGTGTAGTGGTTAGAATGCAGCATTGCAAGCTAATTCTGCTGACTGCCAGCTGCCAGCATTTTGGCATTTCAATTCTCACCAGGCTCAAGGTTGACTCGACTCAGCCTTCAATAAAGAGGTCAATAAAATGGGGATCCACATTGTTGGGGGAAATTGGCCGATTTTTAAAATTGCTTAGAGAAGGCTGTGAAGCGTTATATGAGTCTAAGTGTTATTTGTGCCTTTGTAGCAGCACCATGCTCACATAATCAAAATTCAGATGCTTGGCAACTGACTCATATTTATGACGGTTGCACTCTCCTGGAGTCACCTTATCACCTTTCACAACCGGTTGCAGGAACTGGGTATGTCTAGTTTAATGAGAAGAAGGACCAGGGGAGACATGACAGGAGGCTTCCAATATCTCAGGGGTTGCCACAAAGAAGAGGGAGTCAAACTATTCTCCAAGGCACCTGAGGGCAGAACAAGAAGCAATGGGTGGAAACTAATCAAGGAGAGAAGCAACTTAGAACTGAGGAGAAATTTCCTGACAGTTAGAACAGTTAATCAGTGTAGAAGTTGCCTCCAGAAGTTGTGAATGCCCCAACACTGGAAGTCTTCAAGATGTTGGATAGCCATTTGTCTGAAACGGTATAAGGTTTCCTGCCTAGGCAGGGGGTTGGACTAGAAGACCTCCAAGGTCCCTTCCAACTCTGCCATTGTATATTGTATAACTTTGTGACAAGCAAAGTTAATGAGGAAGCCGGATTCTCTTAACAGCCATGTTACTAACTGCAGCGATTGACTTAACAAGCGTGGGAAGAAAAGAACGTAAAATGGGACAAAACCCATTGAAGACCTGTCTCGTTTAGCAGCAGAAATTTTGAGCTCTGTTTTGGTCGTAAGTGGAGGGCTACCTATATATATATATATACCATGTTGGGAAAACCCAATTATTCCTCAAATAATTGCACTGGGAGGCAATATTGTATGGGCATTGGGAGATGAAGGGGGTTTCCTTGAGTCTTTTCCCTGGAAAATTCCCCCTTCCCACTCACTTCTCGGATTGAGGGACATTCCAGCCAGGAGTGTCCAATTTCCCATCATCGCTTCTGGGCCACTTCTGTGTGCCAGCAAGGCTTCGTTCGGGAAACAGACCAGCTGTAGCAATACCAGGAACAGCGTCTAGGAGGAAGTCCTTTGTAATTAACTGAATCAGCAGCTGGAAGCATTTTAGAAACTTGTTTTTCTAGGATTATTCTAAGTCTTTAAAGCAGGGATGTCCAAACTTGGGAACTTTAAGACTTGCGGACTTCAACTCCCAGATTTCCCCAGCCAGCTATGCTGGCTGGGGAATTCTGGGAGTTGAAGTCCACAAGTCTTAAAGTTCCCAAGTTTGGACATCCCTGCTTTAAATGCTCTTTATTTTGAGGGGAAGGCGGTGGTGAGCCTGATTTTCTCTCGTGAGCGAGCAGCATCATTTCCACGCCTGTGATCGCTGTCCACTGGGGAAGAGGGTTATTCAGGTAGTCCTTGACTTACAACAGTTTGTTTAGTTGAACGTTCAAAGTTACAATGGCACTGAAAAACGTGACTTAAGATCAGTTTCCCCCACTTTTGACCATTGCTGCATCCCCATGATCATGTGATCAAAATTCAGATGTTTGACAACTGGCATGTATTTTTGATAGTTGGTATAAGATCTGCCTTCAGCAGGGAGTTGGACTAGAAGATCTTGAGGTGCCTTCCAGCCCTATGATTCTAGGTTCTATCTGATGTGACAGGGTGCCTTTTCTGTTTTTGGCAACTGCTCTTTGGGATGATCTTGTTGCAAAATCCTGAATTATGACTGCCCTCAACCCTGTTGACTTTCAGTAATGCAGTAAAAACACGACTTTTGGGTTTTTGGAGCTGGAACAATTGGAGCTGTAGTCAGGAATTGTTTCCTTCTGAGTATTATTCCCGATTGGATATCTTGTTCCTTTTATCTACTGATTTATAATAATATTGCCCCACTTTTCGAGTTCATCTTTCGAAGTGGCTTGCGTTCATTTTATATGCACATTAATCGATATTTTATAAGTAGTTCAACAAACGCTTTTTGCAGAGAGCTAGTTTGGTGTAGTAGCTAAGGTGTTGGCCTAGAAACCAGGAGGCTGCGAGTTCTATTCCCGCCTTAGGCATGAAAGCCAGCTGGATAACTTTGGACCAATCACCAAGAGTCTGTGAGTTTTATTCCCGCCTTAGGCCTGAAAGCTGGCTGGATAACTTTGAGTCAATCACTCTCTTTCAGCCCAACCCACCATGCAAGAGTTGTTATGGGGAAAATAGGAGGAGGAGGAGGAAGTATGTTCACCTCTTTGAGTTACTTATAAAATAATAAAGGCAGGATAAAAATCTGATAAACAAGAGCCACTTTGATATAAGGCAGTGATGAGAAACCTTTTTTGGCTCACGTGCCAAAAGTGGGGGGAGCGCAGGGGAGTCGTGTGCAGGCGTGCCACACCCATAATCCTATGCACTTTCTAGGAGCTTGTGGAGGGCGAAAACAGCCTCTCTTCCACCACCCCCGGAGGCCCTCCACAGGCTTCAGGAACTTCCCTGAAGGCTCCGGAGCAGGGGTGGGTTCCTGCCAGTTCTAAGCTCTTCTATAGAAGAGGTTCCACAAATCTACAGTGCTGTTTAGAACCGGTTCCAGCTCCCTCCCCCCACCTGTCCGCACATCATCAAGAGGAAGAGCGAGAGGAGGAATTCTGGGAGTTGAAGTCCACAAGTCTTAAAGCTGTCAAGTTTGAACACCCCTGGGGGGGGGTGTTTCTAAAGGGTTAGGGGTGCAAGGGTCTTGTAACTTGACAGCTTTAAGACTTGCATGCTTCAAATACCAGAGTTTCTGAGCCAACATTTTGGTTGCTAAGCAAGAATGTTGTTAAGTGAGTTTCACCACATTTTACAAGTTGGCCATGACCACTCAGTCACATGACTGCCAAGCCACTCCCACCTGGTCACATGGCCAGCAAGCCACTCCCACAAAGCAGGCCACACCTACAGAAGAGGTTCTAAAAAAAATTGAAACCCACCACTGCTCCGGAGCATTAAAAAACAGCTCTACAGGCAAACCGGAAGTTCGGGGATGGACTTCCGGTTTGCTCATAGGGCCATTTTTTGCCCTCTGGAGCCTTCAGGGAAGCCTCCTGAATTCTCTGGAGGGCGAAAAACAGTCCTATGGACAAACCCGAAATCACTTCCAGTCTGCTTGTAGGGTCATTTTTTGCCTTCCAGAGCCTTCAGGGAAGCCGGATTTTGCCCTCCGGAGCCTTCAGGGAAGCCTCATGAAGCCTCCTGAACGCTCCGGAGGGTGAAAACCAGCCCTATGAGCAAACCGGAAGTCCATTCCTGAACTTCAAGGAAGCCTCCGGAGGGCAAAAATTGGCCTCAAAAGAAGGCTGAAGTCAGCTGCGTGCGCTGGAGCTGACAATGCAATGCCTCGCGTGCCCTAACAAATGGCTCCGCATGCCACCTGTGGCACGCATGCCATAGGTTCGCCATCACAGGAATAGGGGTTTAAGACAGCCAATTGGAAACCAAAAGACCATACGTTTTAGTATTGCTTAAAGTATTTAACCTATATGCAGATCCTGAAGAGGAAACTCAAATACTGTGGCCACCTAATGAGAAGGAAGGACTCCCTGGAGAAGAGCCTCATGCTGGGAACGATGGAGGGGAAAAGAAGAAGAAAGGGACGACAGAGAATGAGATGGCTGGATGGAGTCACCGAAGCAGTAGGTGTGAGCTTAAATGGGCTCCAGAGGATGGTAGAGGACAGGAAGGCCTGGAGAAACGTCCATGGGGTTGTGATGGGTCAGACACGACTTTGCAACGATGAACCAGTCCCCTTTCTCAAACCTAAGATGGAGTTAAGGGCGAAGCACTTCTGAAAATCTTGCCAAGAAAACACGCAGATATAAAAACAGGTGTACTTTCTGTTGTTGTTCAATCGCTAAGTCGTATCTGACTCTTTGCAACTCCATAGACCAGGGGTGGGCAAACTTTGCAACTTTAAGTCTGAAGGACTTCAGCTCCCAGAATTCTCCAGCCAGCAAAGCTGGCTGGAGAATTTTGAGAGCTGAAGTCCTTCAGACTTAAAGTTGCAAAGTTTGCCCACCCCTGCCATAGACCATAGCATGCCAGCCCCTCCCTCTCCCTGTCTCCACTGTCTCTTGGAGTTTGTCAAATTCATGTTCATTACATCAATGACACTATCTAACCATCTCATCCTCTGCCATTGTTCTCCTTCTCCTTTTAATTCCTTCCTCTTTGCCAATATCAGGATCTTTTTCAATGTGTCCTTTCTTTTCATCTGTGTTGTGGCCTGTCAGCTGCCAGCGGAGCCGGCGGCAGACTCAGACAATGAGGAGGTTGGAGAAGAACTTGGGCCAGTTCTGGGGCCTGGGGAAAGCTCTGGTGGATGCTCTGCATCAGACACTGAGATCGAGCCAGGGCCGTTTGACATTTCCCAGCCACCAGAGAGGCAGCTGCCTTTGGAGGCTGTTATGCGTGAGGAAGAAGAAGAGCTGGGGCCTATTCCAGATGCATGTATGCACAGAGCTGTTAGGAGAGGAGAACAACAGAGGACAAAGAGTCAACTCGGGAAGCAAGGCACATATGGACACTGAATGGTCGCTCCCTGGCTGGGGAATAAATAGAAGGAAAGGGGAGAGGTTGTCGTAGGAGACAACAGTTCGGATTTCTGAAGGTTTTGTTCATCATGTTTGTGCCACAGAGATTGCTTGACAGAACTTAATTTGCAACTTTTCAGCTGGGACTTCAAGGCCTGGCAATTATCGTAAGAAACTGATAAGGTCTGTTACTGCAGTTAACTCTTTGAAGGACTCTTGTCTGGACTTTTCGGTGTGTGAATGCCATTAATTCACAGGAGATAAAAAAGATACAGAACTACCAGGGTTAGTTAACCTTTTTATACCTACCGCCCACTTTTGTATCTCTGTTAGTAGTAAAATTTCCTAACCACTCACCAGTTCCACAGTAATAGTGATTTATAAAGTAGGGAAGTCAATTAAATGTAAAAAAAGAAAGTGCTTCAGTATCGGACAAACCCCTACCACCCACCATGAAAGCTGGAATGTCCACTAGTGGGCGGTAGGGACCAGGTTGACTACCACTGCAGTACGCTATTAAAGGAGAAAGGGAGGAGGAGAGGGGGGAAACAGAAAAGAAAGTACTAAATATACAAGTATATATTCAAGAGTGAGATATAAAGGGGGGGAAACATAGGATAGATTAGTGAAGGTTAAGGGAATAAGAAATAATATTAAACTATATTTGGATTTTACGGAAATACCATCCCAAGAAAACATAAATTGAGATTTGAAAGAGACAACTATAATAACAGAAAAAGAAAGGGAGAGAGGAGGAGAGAACGAGAGGAAGAGGAAATAATAATAATAATAATTTTTAATTTATAACCTGCTCTCTCTCCCCGAAGGGACTCGAGGCGGGGCACAGGGAATTTAAAAATACAAATAAAAACCACAAACACAATACAATGTTAAAACGAATTAAACTAACCCTGTGCTAAAATCCCATATAAAAACTAAAACTAAGCCCTAAAAACCCCTAAAAACAGTTTAATTACCCTAGGCCGGCCAAGCAGAAGAAGTGTGTTTTTAATTTTTGACGGAAGGAGCGGAGGTCCGTGGTTGTTCTGATTTCGGGGGGGAAGGTCGTTCCAGAGGGTCGGGCCCGCCACAGAGAAGGCCCTTCCCTTGGGCGTCGCCTGCTGGCATAACCTAGTGGACAGCACCCGGAGAAGTCCCTCTCTGTGGGAGCGAATCGGCCGCAGGGATGTATGGGGCAGGATGCGATCCCGCAGATAGCTAGGTCCCGTGCCATGGAGCGCTTTGAAGATGATGACCAACACCTTGAAGCGCACCCGAAAGACGACAGGCAGCCAATGTAACTCGCGCAGGAGCGGTGTTACATGGGAAAACCTAGAGGTTCCCATAACTGCCCACACGGCTGCATTCTGGACAAGCTGAAGTCCTCGGGTGCACCTCAAGGGGAGTCCCATGTACAGAGCATTGCAGTAGTCCAGTCGGGATGTCACGAGAGCATGAGTGACTGTGCAAAGGGCATCCCGGTCCAATAGGGGACACAACTGGCGGACCAGGCGAACCTGGTAAAACGCCCTCCTGGCTACGGCCGTCACTTGATCTTCCATGGACAGCCGTGCATCAAGGAGGATGCCCAAGTTGCGTGCCCCATCCACAAGGGTTAGATGTTCATCCCCTATGGCCAGTGATGGAGTCAATTGGTTATACCGGGATGCCGGAAACCACAGCCACTCGGTCTTGGATGGGTTGAGTCTGAGTCTGTTCCTTTCCATCCAGGCCCGCACGGCTTCCAGGCACTGGCACATCACCTCTACGGCATCGTTGGGGTGGTTTGGGGTAGATATATACAGCTGCGTATCATCAGCGTAGAGGTGGTACTCTACCCCGAAACCACGGATTATCTCGCCAAGCGGCTTCATATATGTGTTGAACAGGAGAGGCGAGAGGACCAACCCCTGAGGCACCCCACAAGTGAGGGGTCTCGAGGTCGACCTCTGCCCTCCTGCCAACACAAATTGCGATCGACCGGAGAGGTAGGAGGAGAACTACCGTAACACGGTGCCCCTCACCCCCAACCCCTCCAGCCGATGCAATAGGATACCATGACCGATGGTATCAAAAGCTGCTGAGAGGTCTAATAGGACCAGGATGGAGGAACACCCCCCATCTCTGGCCCTCCAGAGATCATCCACCAACGCGACCAATGCTGTCTCGGTGCTGTGCCCGGGCCGGAAGCCGGACTGGCGCGGGTCCAGATAATCAATTTCCTCCAGAAATTGAAGGAAGGAAGGAAGGAAGGAAGGAAGGAAGGAAGGAAGGAAGGAAGGGGTAAGGAGAGGAGGATGGAAGGGAGAGAAAGAGAAGGAGAGAGGGTGAAAAGGAGAAGAGGAAGAGTAGGAGTAGGGGAGAGTAGGGGAAGAAGGAAAGAGAAGGAGAGGAGGAAGGAAGGGAGAAGGGAGGTAGGGGGAAAAGAAAGGGAAAATAAGGTGGTGTTAAAACAGGCAGATGGGATGGTAAATAAAGCAATCCAAATTGTATATTATAACCCTTTAAATGGAATAACAAATGTATAAGAATGACAAATGTAAAGAAGAAGAATAACTATGTGAATATATACCTATAATTGTATGTAAGAAAAGAAAAATATTGTATTTTTCAGAGTATAAGACGCACCTTTTTCCCTCAAAAAAGAGGGCGAAAATCTGGGTGCGTCTTATACACTGAATACACCATTTCCTGCCTCCTGAAACACTGTCCCTTTGCAAAAATGGCCATGCAGAGCCTTTAGGAGGCTTCCAGAGTGCTTCTGGGGACAGAGGTGGTTTTTTTTAAATTATTTGCACAACCGATTTTTAACCCCACATTCCATTCTTTGGCCTTCCAAATTGTAAACAGATAAGCTCTCTTTGATATCCTAAATAATTCAGCTTCTAGGAAAAGGGGTGTTCCAAGGACAGAGCTTATGTCCATCAAACCTTCAATGGTTATATCATGATTTGACCTCTAGGGGGCGATGCCTATCATGGTAATATATAAAGCAGGAAAAATATGTAGTCAAAGATGTTTGCTCACTTTAGCAACGTTTTTAACACTTGGCAACTTTAAGACTTGTACACGTTTACTCCCAGTTAGCGTGTTGTGTACATGTTTATATGCACATAGGAAATGATAAAATTCATACATCCCTCCGGCCGATTCGCTCCCACAGAGAGGGACTTCTCCGGGTGCCGTCCACTAGGCAGTGCCAGCGGGCGACGCCCAGGGGAAGGGCCTTCTCTGTGGCGGGCCCAACCCTCTGGAACGACCTTCCCCCCGAACTCAGAACTATCACGGACCTCCTTCCGCCAAAAATTGAAGACGTATTTCTTCCATCTTGCCGGCCTGGCCTAATCCACACTATCAAGCTCGCTGACTGAATTTTAAATTGTTTTTAATTGGATTTTTAGGGGAAAGAGTTTTTTAAGATTTTAGCACAGGGTTATTGGTATTTAATTGTTTTTTAATATTTATTATTGCTATGTTTTATATTCTCTATTTTAATTTCCTGTGCACCGCCCCGAGTCCTTTCGGGGAGAGTGGCGCGGTTTATAAATTTAATAAAATAAAAATAAATAAATAAATAAATAAACCAAACATGTAATGATAGTTAAAAATGTGTACTAATTTATGACATTATTCTGATCCCATTGCTGTGTTGTGAGAATGGCCAATGCTTTTCAGCTACAGGGAATGAATGGAGCCTCTATTATCTAAGGCAGTCTAAGTGATTTAGGAGGGCCAGTCCTCAAATTTACGACCATTGTAACATCCCCACAGTCACATGATCAAAATTTGGGTACTTAGCAACAGTTTACTTAACAATTGTTTAAAGTTACAGTGGCAGTGAGAAAACGATTTGGTCCTCATACTTATGACCATTGTAACATCCCCAACAGTCACTGTTCAAAGTTACACTGGCACTGAAAAAAAATGACTTACTACCAATCCTCACGTTTACAACCATCGTAGCATCCCCATTGGTCACATGGTCAAAATTTGGGCACTTGGCAATCACAGGATGTATGTACTATGGTTGCAGTGTCTTGAGTTATGACAGGATCATCATTTGTGCCCAAGCAATGGGAATAGGAGAAGCCAGCTTCACTTAACAACTGCATGATTCTCAACAACCACAGTGATTTGCTTAACGACCCATGAAATCTGTATACAATTCCATACGGGTAAGAATGATGTGGTTCTTAGGAAAAACATTTGCCCCCAAATGGCAGAGGGAGGCAGAAGGCGGCGTCCCTAAACATTATTTCTCTTTGACAAGCAGAAAGAATAGAAAATGCCTCACCCTGAGAACAGGAATGTCAAGTCAGAGTTGAAAGAGACAGTCAAAATTCTCTGTATCGGGCTCCAAAATGTCTCCTTTTGAATCATTAGGTTCCTTCATCAGTGAGAGGAGGGGTACCATAGCTTTTGGACTATAAGAAGCACTGGAGTATAAGACGCACCAAGATTTTGAAGAGGTAAATTAAAAAAACACGTTTTTGCACTCTGAAAGCCTCCCACACCCTCCGCATGCCTCATTTTTTGTGAAAAATGGGGCATGGAGAGAGTTTGAGAGGCCTGCAAAGGGGCTGGGCGGGGGGCAAAAATGGGCAAAAAACAGCCCCGTTTTGGGAGGGAAAAGGGGGGGGTGCATATGCTTTGGGAGGCTTGTAGAGTGCTCCTGGGAGCTGGGCCCCCCAAAACAGTCCGTTTTTCGCTCATTTTTGCCCTCCCCAGCCCCCAGGAGCACTTTGCAGGCCTCCTAAAGACTATGCACATCCATTTTGGCGAAGCGGATGGGTTAGGGTTAGGGTTTTGGGAGGGCAAAAATGCTGTATTTATTGTATAAGACATACCCAGATTTTCACCCTCTTTTGGGGAGTGGGGGGAAGTGCATCTTATATTCCAAAAAACACGGTACTTTGTCCCTTAGCCTGGAAGAGTCCTTTATGTTTGCAAGTGCTTAAATGAGGACAAGGAAGTCATTGTAGGAGATGCCCAGGCTGAGCTTGAGGGAGGGATCAAGCACGTCATCAGTTGGGAGTCCCTTTGTGTCCTCAACTGGTATGCATTTGAACAATCCTGATTCCTGATTTCTTGCGCCTGACAGACATCTTTGCTTTAACTGTTTGTTTGTTTGTTTGTTTGTTTGTTTGTTTGTTTGTTTGTTTGCTTGCTTGCTTGCTTGCCGTCTTTGCATGCCACTCTTTCCCAAAGGTAATTTAATCCAGAACATTTTTAAAATTGATACATAATACAATAGCAGAGTTGGAAGGGACCTTGGAGGTCATCTAGTCCAACCCCCTGCCTAGGCAGGAACCTTATACCATTTCAGACAAATGGCTATCCAACATCTTCTTAAAGAATTGCAGTGTTGGGGCATTCACAAGTTCTGGAGACAAGCTGTTCCACTGATTGATTGTTCTAACTGTCAGGAAATTTCTCCTCAGTTCTAAGTTGCTTCTCTCCTTGATTAGTTTCCACCCATTGCTTCTTGTTCTGCCCTCAGGTGCTTTGGAGAATAGTTTGACTCCCTCTTCTTTGTGGCAACCCCTGAGATACTGGAAGACTGCTATCATGACTACTATCAAGACTATTAGTTCCACTTTAGGCACAAAGTCTGCTGAATGGGTTTTTTACCTCAGCCCTTTTACCTCAGCCCTGGGAAGCAGGCAATGCGAAACCACTCCTGAAAAACAAAAATGTCCAGAAAGTCTCCAAGAATCAGACATGATTGAACAGGAAGATTAAAAAGCATTTCTGTAAAACAGTGTGTGTGTGTGTGCATGGGCGTGCACGTGCACTTGGAATCCTTAGGCAAATCTCTGTGTATTGAGGGTCTTTAGGTGTGTGTTGATCCTATCTGGTTGGACTAGAAGACCTCCAAGGTCCCAATGCACGAAAGCTAGGGCTTTTTGGCACCAGATAAGAAAGTATTTGGAATCAGAGGGTGGAGTTGAGGCCAGAATTATTTCTACTAGGGATCACAAAAGAAAAACACGGCAAAGATGGACTATATTTAATGCTGCGTATTTTAATGACGGCAAGGTTGGTTTCTGCACAAAAATGGAGAAATAAGGAGACTCCCTCGGAACAAGAAATAATAAATAAGATACTGACATGCGCAGAGATGGACAGACGGACTCTGGAGCTCAAAGACAAGGGTGAGACGGAATATCACGAAATCTGGGACAAATGATACCGATGGTTAGAAATGAGGGGAAAAGGCCGGGAGAGAAAAACAAAGACAAGTTAAGAATTGGAAAATATGGTATTAAGAATGTGTGATAGGTAGCAATTAGATATTTATTTGTATTTGTATGATTAGTAATGATTTAAAAGAAAGGATCAACGGACAGGTAATCTGACTGACTACATACACCGATGTAATGGATATAAAATGTCATTGTGGTAAGATCTAAGTGGTGGGTTGCGACCAGTACGCCCCGGTACAGGCGTCCCATTGCCTGCCGGGAGCACCAGGTACCGTTCTGGTACGGCCCCCATAACCGCCCGCCCGTACTCCTTACCAGTATTTGAGCTCTTTTGCGCTTACGCGCATGGAGCATACAGCACCTGTGCAACACTGCGGAGCAGCTGGAGCGTCGCGGAGTATCGCAGGAGATAAAAATGCATGTGCGTGCTGCGTACGTTCATGTGGTGGACACCGGGCCCTGTTGTACCGTACCGATTGCAACGGGATCTGGAAGCCACTACTGTTATATGGAAATGTTTATGCCAGAAATGTCGCACTATGTCCAATGTTTTTAATGTTTATTTAATAAAATACCTTTTTAAAAAAAGATCTCCAAGGTCCCTTCCAACTCTGCTATTCTATTCTATTCTATTCTATTCTATTCTATTCTATTCTATTCTAGCTTTCACTTTCGGCCTTCCTGCAGAAGGTTCCTATTTTTGTCAACGCTGGCACTCTCTCACAAGCTCCTTGGCAGGCAGCAGAGTCCCGTTATTGGATGACCTGAGTGGCTGACCCCCAACCCCAGTTCGAGGTGGGAGCTAGGTCCGCCTTGCCCCCTCTTTCCTCTCTCTCGGTTCTGTTGTGGGGACACAGTGGCCATGTATGGCTTGAAGGCAACCCGCTGGCTGGGCTTCGTTTGAACTTTGTCTTCGTGGTTCCTGAGCCAGGATTCCTAGAATCAGGAGGAGAGTGTCTACTCTTTCCTTCTCGGAACGAAATTGGAGCCGGTAGCTTTATGATTCATCGTGATTGGCTGGGTGGGGGGGAAGCTTTTGGCACTTGGATTGTGGTCTTGGAGAAGGGTAGCCGTGTGTGGTTAACCACGGGAAGGGCGATGTCGCGGAGGAGAAGAACAGCTGGTGCAGGGAAATAAATGTTTTTTCCATGGCTGTCCGTCTCAATTGTAGGCTCGATCCCACCCGCTTCGACTGGAAGCAGCACGGAAAACAATATAAGCAACTTTGAATAACATAACCTCTAGAGCAGGTGTCTCCAACCTTGGCCACTTTAAGCCTGGAGGACTTCAACTCCTAGAATTCCCCAGCCAGCTTTGCAAAACTGGATTACTTCTAGCAGGATTACCAGATTCTGTCACAGTTTTTTTCCCCCCATGCCATCCATCTGGTAAACTCGCAAGATTCATATTTCTCGCCATGTACATGTATACAACCGAACTAGACTGTTGTTTCTCTGTGTCATGTAATATATATGGGTATATGCATACTTTTGTATATTTGTTTCATTTCATTTATTTATTTTGTCATGTTTATGTATATATTGGAGGTGGTGATCCTTTGAGAGTTGAAGGCAATGAAATTTCATTTTAATGCATTTTAATTAGTGTACATTTAAAGTGATCATAAAGTTCTTCCAAGTTCTTCTAAGTCTCCAAATCTCCTGGGATTGCACCCAAGACACCTATCACTATTGTTGCTGTCTTTGCTGTCTATTGCCACAGTCGTTCTATTTCTATTTGCACGTCTCTGCATTTCATGATTTTTCTCCAGTTCTTTCTCTTCTGCTGTTTCCAAGCACTGCGAAGTGTGCTATCCAGACTGTTTTTTCGTCTTTCTTATCAACTATTACAGTATTACGTCTGGGGTGTTATGTGGCAGGTGCTTCTCTGTTTGAATTCTAAAGTCCCAGAACATTGTAGCTTCTTCATTTTCTATTATCTTTTCTATTTTATGATCCGCTCAATTCTTGCTTGCAGGCAAACGGCATTTCTTTCAGATATTTCAATGCACCATATCATTATTATTATGATTATTACTATGGTTCCTCCTAGTCAGTCAGATGTTCTGTCTGGATTTGGCATTTTTATCTGTTGGAAGAAATGTCCTTCTGGGTTCAGTTCCAAGTGGGGAAAAAGACACTGGAAACATGGAGGCTGCTTGGAAAGATGGTTTCATGGTGGACAGGATCACATGGCTTGAGTTCCTGATCAGAAAAGGGGGATCACATGCTTCCAGATGTTGGGTGAAGAAGAAAAAAGAGAAAAGAGGCTTGCTGAGAGTTCCTGAGTTTTTTATACTCTCTGTTCAGCCTCACCTCTCTGTTCCCGTTCCTGGGTAAGAAATGTATTCTGATTGGTTGTCAGACTCCCAGGGGCGGGGGCAACTTTGTAGGTTGTGTGTCTTTTGAGTCCCAAGCTTGGTTGAGCATTGCTTCTTCCCAGGTGCCCTGTGGTGTGATGGGTAAAGGGCGAATACTAGCATGCCTTAATCCCACCACCCTGGAGCTGAGGGGGGAGGTCTTTGTTATGTAGAATAGATTGGCTCGGGCATTTTAATGGCCCATTGACAAAGGTAGGGGCTATTAAGGGTGAGTCTGTTTCCTACCTAAAAACATGTTTCTCCATTTCCTATCCAGGGAAAATATAATATTCTGCCTTTTCAATATTTCCCAGGGTATTTCTTTTTAATAGGAGAGGGGTGAGTTATAACTTCCTACATATCCACCTATTAAGTCCTTCCGAAGGGCTGACCTGGGAAAGGCAGAGGTTGTTGCTTGGCGGTATTATACAATAATACAATAGCAGAGTTGGAAGGGACCTTGGAGGTCATCTAGTCCAACCCCCATTTCAGACAAATGGCTATCCAACATCTTCTTGAAGACTTCCAGGGTTGGGGCATTCACAACTTCCAGAGGCAAGCTGTTCCACTGATTAATTGTTCTAACTGTCAGGAAATTTCTCCTCAGTTCTAAGTTGCTTCTCTCCTTGATTAGTTTCCACCCATTGCTTCTTGTTAAAGAAGCTTCTTATTAAAGGTATTATTGCAAATGTAAGCTGTTCTTGCCTTTTGCAAGACTGATGGGGATTTTGTTGCCAGCCATGCAGAACGTCCTTTATGTAAATAGAAGTTTCCAGAGGGAAAATCTGTCCATGAAGGAGATCCAAGCAGGTGGATGTTCATGACTGCCATATTGTTATTGCTAAGACATGGGTTAAGCAGGTGGCACCACAATCCTACATGTGGCTTTGCTGCACCAAAGGGAGCATGCACCTCAGTGTGCAAAAGTAGAGAGGCAAGAGGAAATTCTATGCGTGGGATGCTGCTTTGCAAATTGTTTTACACCACGATATATACACTAACACTGGGGATTTTTAAGAAGAAATTGGACAACCATCTGTCTGAAGTGGAATAGGGCAGCGATAGCTAAGCTTTTGGTAAAGGCGTGCCAAAATTGTGTGTGTCTGCCAGTGGTGGGTTTCTGCAGGCTCGCACCTACTCGCGAGAGCCGGTTGGTGAAATTTAGAGAACCGGTGAGAGGGGGTTCCACTGGCTTACCTGGAAGTAAATCTGGCTCGCCGCTGCCAATGACCCAACAGGAAGGAAAGGAAAGGAAGAAAGGAAAGAAAAGGAAGGAAGGAAGGAAGGGAGGGAGGGAGAAAGAAAGAAAGAAAGAAAGAAAGAAAGAAAGAAAGAAAGAAAGAAAGAAAGAAAGAAAGAAAGAAAGAAAGAAAGAAAGAAAGAAAGAAAGAAAGAAAGAAAGAAAGAAAGAAAGAAAGAATTTATCATCACAATTGAGTCCAAAATTTTGGTTGCTAAGCAACAGCGTTGTTAAATGAGTTTCACCACATTTTAAAAGGTGGCCACTCCCACCCTGTCACATGACTGCCAAGCCACGCCCACAAAATAGGCCACACCTACAGAGTAGGTTCTAAAAAATTTGAAACCCACCACTGGTGTGTGCGCGCTATCACCCATGTGAGTGTGCCCAAACCCACAATGGAATGCACCCCACCCACCTGCGCATGTGCCCCCCCCCCACACACACAGGAGGGAGTTTTAGCCCTCCCCAGGCTTCAGAAAAGCCTCCGGAGCCTGGGGAGAGCAAAAAACGGCCCCAAAGGGCCAACCGGAAGTTCGGGAACAAACTTATGGTTGGCCCGTTGGGTTTGTTTTCCTCTTCCCCACTCTCGGGAGGCTTTCCTGAAGCCTAGGGAGGGGAAAACGACCTGCGCATGCTGGAGTTGAGGGCTGGTGTGCCAGCAAATATGGTTCCGCGTGCCACCTGTGGCACACATGCCATAGGTTCGCCATCACGGCTATAGGGTTTCCTGCCAGAGCCGGGGAGTTGGACTAGAAGACCTCCAACGTCCCATCCAACTCTCTTATTCTGTTATTCTGTTACATGCTTAATGTATCTCATGTATAACAGGAGCATCTTCAGGCCAGTCAAAAAAGCCAAGATGCTCTGTGCAACTGAAATCCTGCTTGTTTGCATTTGTATAAAACGTAAGGCTTTAGCCAATGGTGGGATTCAAATAATTTAACAACCGGTTCTCTGCCCTAATGACCGGCTGGGTGGCGTAGCCATGGTGGGGGTATGACAGGCAGCACTTGGCCTCTTGCACCCCCGTGGGAGCAAAAATGGTGCCATGGGGGGTTGCTTCCCATCCGTACCTCATTTGGGGCCTAGTAGAACTCCCTGCAGCCTCCTGGGAGCAAAAACAGGCTGGTGGGGAGGAACATGGTGCCACCTCCCACCCTGTTTTGGGCCTAGTAGGACTCCCTGCAGCCTCCTGGGAGCAAAAATGGGGGGGGGGACTCTAATCTGGAAGGGGCGGAGCAGTAAGTGGTGGGGCAGTCAGCAATGTAACAACCAGTTCACCCAAATCAGCCCGAACCAGCTGAATCCCATCACTGGCTTTAGCTGCACAGATACAGCTAGTTTGTGTGTCTGGACATCTTGATGATTTCCCCTGGTGCACAGAAATAAACAATCATTCTTTTTTTTTTAATAGATTTTTTTATTTATTTTCGATTTTGAAAGTAAATAACAACATATATACTGTTACATAGCCAACATCATATTATATTATTAAATGTTTACATCATTCCATTTTACCATCATTTCATTTTACCATCAACACCCAGAAAACTCCCAGAGGGCTCTTCTGCTCTCCATACACCATATTTGTGCCTTATCCATCATTTTCTTTCCCCTTTCTCCTCCTCCTCCCTACCTCCTTTCTTCCCTCTAACGCCCTCCCCTTCTCTACTTCCCCTTCTTCTCTCCTTCTCCTCTCTCCCCTTTCCACTCCTCCTTTCTCTTCTCCTCTTCCCCCTCTTTGCCCTCTCTCCTTTCTCTCTCTTCTTCCCTTACCTCTCTACTCCACACTCTTCATCTCATTTACTTGGTGTATTTCGGCCTCGGAGCCAGTTCTATTTTGTGTTGATGGTATTTATAATTTCAGATTTAAGGTTTATCGCTCAATTTTCATAGCGATTATTACAATTCTTATGTCTCAGTCCCAAATCTTGCTAGTTGTTTTAATACCCTTTTAAGTAAAGCCTAATTGTATAATAACGTTCTATTTATAAAACCAAACAAAAAAGAACCAAAAACAGTATAAATAAATTTAAATAAATTTAAATATAAGAAGGCCTAATCGGGTATCCATAAATTCTGTGCCTTCCAGGAGTGGTTATTATTCATGGGTTATCTCATTTTATTAATTTTAAATCTAACAATTTATCCTGTGATTCAATATCAGTATCCACAAGTCTTATCAAGTATTCTAGCCTCAATCTATTTTTTCTTTAATAATATCTTTAAATCCTATTTACTATTAATATCCCTTATTTAATCCCCTCATATCTCTATAGATTCCATATAATTATCTAAAATTTTATGTAACTGTAATCAATCTTTTAAGAAGTTGCATTTAATGTCCTTTGCTCCCTCTCCAGCCTGTTAAAGAGCCACTAGGCTTTAGATCAAATGTTGTTGGATTCCAAGATGGTTAAAAATAATGAAAGATAAATATAAAACTAAATTTTATGGAATTTAAAAGAGTTGGTTTGGTGTGTAGGTTAAGATGCTGACCTAGAAACCAGGAGACTGGGAGTTCTAGTCCCAATTTAGGCATGGAAGCTGGCTGGGTGACTTTGGGCCAATCACTGGGAGACTGGGAGTTCTAGTCCCGCCTTAGCATGAAAACTGGCTGGATGGCTTTGAGCCAGTCATTCTCTCCAAGCAGAACCCACCACATAGGACTGTTATTGAGGGGAAAACAGGTGGAGGAAGAAAAATTAAGGATGTTTGCCCTTGAGTTACTTTATAAAGTAAAAGCAGTAGTAAAAAAAAAATCTGAAAAAAAATAAAAATATAACCATACATAATATACATTTTTTTGCCACACATCCTACCAAGCAGCTCCTGAATAAAACATTTTCAAAAGAGAATTAAAAACTGTACATAGGTCTGTGAGAAAAGCTAATTTTCGCTGCTGTGGAGCTCCCCCAAACCTACTCAGGTCAGCCCAGGTATTGCTGATGAAACCCTGATTTTCACCCATTTCCTGCTTGCCTTTTCCAATACATTTAACCTGCCTCTGTTCGCATCAAGGGTGGGCAACTATGATCACTTTACCACCTGTGGACTTCAACTCCCAGAATTCCCTAGTGGCCCAGGAATTCTGGGAGTTGAAGTCCACAGGTTATAAAGTCTGGATGTGCAAAATTCCTCCAAACAAACCAGCAAGGGAAACTCCTCCTCCTCGCTGTGTTAATTTTAACTATTTATCTGTTTAATTTATTTCCCACCTAGCTCATCATGGAGCTGCCTGGTGCTGTGGCCTAGAGGTGGAGCTCTCGCCTTCCAATCAGGAGGTTGCGAGTTCAATCCTAGATAGAGGCAGATGTAGGGTCTCCTGCTTGAGCAGGGTGTTGGACTAGATGACCTGCAAGGTCCCTTCCAATTCTGTTAATCTGTAATCTGTAATACAATAATTATTGATGTGTCCCTGGTCCAGTGTATAACAATCCCCTCCCACACACCCCTGGCCAAATGCAGGGCAGGCAGCAGCAGCTGTTTGCTGGTTATTTGACACTGAACCACCTGGAGAAGCAGCCATCTCTCCCCCAGCTGCCATGGTAAGGATGCTCATGGTGAATGCCTGCATTCAGCCTGGCATCTCTCAGGGAGCTGCAACGACTAGGGTCAAGGTACTAGCCTACCCCGGGATCTAAAATTAAGTTTGAAAACCAAAGGGAGGATTCAGCATGAAGCATCTGCTTCAACACGAATAGAATAGAATAGAATTCTTTATTGGCCAAGTGTGATTGGACACACAAGGAATTTGTCTTTGGCGCCTCTGCTCTCAGTGTGCATGAGAATAAAATACATTCATCAAGAATCGTAAGGTACAACACTTAATGATAGTCCTAGGGTACAAATAGGCAATCAGGAAACAATAGCAATATAAATCGTAAGGATACAAGCAATAAAGTTACAGTCCTGCAGTCATAAGTGGGAGGAGATGAGTGAAAGGAAAGATGAGAAGACTAATAGTAATGCAGCCTTTGTGAATAGTTTGACAGTGGTGAGGGAATTATTTGTTTAGCAGAGTGATGGTGTTTGGGGGAAAAACTGTCCTTGTGTCTAGTTGTCTTCGTGTGCAGTGCTCTATCGCATTGTTTAGAGGGTAGGAGTCAGGGGTGGGTTCCTGCCAGTTCTAAGCTCTTCTATAGAAGAGGTTCCACAAATCTACAGAGCCGTTTAGAACCGGTTCCAGCTCCCTCCCCCCACCCGTCTGCCCATCATCCAGATGAAGAGCGAGAGGAGGGATTCTGGGAGTTGAAGTCCACAAGTCTTAAAGCTGTCAAGTTTGAACACCCCTGGGGTTTTTTTCCCTAAAGGGTTAGGGGTGCAAAGGGTCTGGTAACTAGACAGCTTTAAGACATGCGTGCTTAAAATGCCAGAGTTCCTGAGCCAACATTTTGGTTGCTAACTAAGCAAGAGCATTGTTAAGTGAGTTTCACCCCATTTTACAAGTTGGCCACGCCCACCCAGTCACACGACTGCCAGGCCACTCCCACTCAGTCACATGGCCAGCAAGCCACTTCCACTTGGTCACATGACTGGCAAGCCACTCCCACAAAGCAGGCCACACCTACAGAAGAGGTTCTAAAAAATTTAGAAACCCACCACTGGTACGAGTTGAAGCAATTTATGTCCAGGATGCGAGGGGTCTGTAAATATTTTCACGGCCCTCTTTTTGACTCAAAACAGTATACACAGGTCCTCAATGGAAGGCAGGTTGGCAGTAATTGTTTTTTTCCCCTGCAGTTTTAATTATCCTCGTGTGCTTTGAAGCCCACTAAAAAAAATTCACACTGCAATTTTCACGAGTCGAGCTTCATGCCTGGTGACACCCCTCATGTTCTTCGCAGAAGTCATTGGTGATCGCTTGTTGCCTTCTTCCAAGCAAGACAGTCATCCTGAGATTTCATAGGAGTTTCCCATTGCAATCCTAACCAGGTTAGATTTGTCTTAGTTTCTAAACCCAGCTAAGTGCTGTGGTCTTCCGGGAGAAACCTTACTGACTGTATCATCTGAAAGGACATGACAGGTGGATGAGTGGGTGGGTGACACATTTAGATCTGAGCATGGTTTCCAAAGCAAAACGTATTTCTGTAGTGCAAAAGTCTGCCTTACGTCAGTATTTTGCTCGTTTCACATATTTCTGTGCCTCTCGGCAAGAATCCAAAATGAGCACATCCTTTTCTTTTTCCCCACTGTTATGTTCTAGCTCAACCCTCTATCTTTGCAGGAGTATTTAATCATGAGGGGATTCTGGGAGATGAAGTCCAGACTCCCCTGAAAGACATCCCTTCGTCCGATCCGCTCCCACAGAGAGGGCCTTCTCAGGGTGCCGTCGGCCAGGCAATGCCGGTTGGCGACACCCAGGGGTAGGGCCTTCTCTGTGGCGGGCCCCACCCTTTGGAACGACCTACCCCCGGAACTACGAACTATCTCTTACCTCTGCCTCTTCCGCCAATGTCTAAAGACATACCTTTTCCATCAAGCCGGCCTAGCGTAACCTCCGTTGGGACTATTTTGAGACAGTTTTAAATTTGGGGATTTTAAATTGATTTTAGCACAGGGGGAAATTTAATAGTTTTTTAAAATTTTATATTTTGTCTATATTTGTATGCCGCCCTGGGTCCTTTTTGGAGAAGGGCGGGGTATAAATATGAATAAAATAAAATAAATAAAATAAATCCCTTGGGCGCCATCTTGTTTATAAAATGTTGCTTTGATGTTCCTGGTCAGCTCTTTACAAAATCGGGAACTTGCACAAATTGTTATCGGAGCCTTGTTATTTATCTACAGTATGACTGTTATTAATGCAAGAGGGCTTATGGATTTCAACACAGGAAGCTGGGGCTTTTTATCACATGAAATTATTGGTACATTTTCAGTTGACTAACATTTCCTCGATGGGTAACTGCCTTCCAGAAGATTTTCTCAATCTCTTTGTGTTTTGTTCCTAGAGATGGCAAAGGCCAGAAGCTGTTTTGATGCCCCGAGGCAACCTGTCAAATTTAGGTTCCAATGGTGAGCCACAAACCTAAACGTTTTTGCCTAGCATTTAGTGTGCCCACCCTTGATATTTTTCTTAGGATTATGGGAATCCAGGCAATGCAATATAGCAGGGGTGTCCAAACTTGGGAACTTTAAGAGTTGTGGACTTCAACTCCCAGAATTCCCCAGCCAGCCATGCTGGCTGGGGAATTCTGGGAGTTGAAGTCCACAACTCTTAAAGTTCCCAAGTTTGGACATCCCTGCAATATAGGCAAACACGTATACACAGCCATTCCGTTACAATAAGCCTAAAATTAAAACGTTAATCCACATGGGTGTCTTGCAGGGAACTGAATTTTAGGGTTTTGAAAATGAGGAGGGACTGTCCCAGCTCATTAATTAATTGTATTCAGGTAGCCCTCCACTTACAACAGTTCATTTAGTGACTGCTCAGTTACAAAGGCACTGAAAAATGTAACTTATGACTGTTTTTCAAAGTTACAACTTTTGCAACATCCCTATGATCATGTGAGCCAGCCGTGTGCAGCAGCTGCCAAAAAAGCCAACACAGTTCTAGGCTGCATAAACAGTGGGAGAGAATCAAGATCACGTGAAGTGTTAATATCACTTTATAAGGCCTTGGTAAGGCCACACTTGGAATACGGCATTCAGTTTTGGTCACCATAATGTAGAAAAGATGTGGAGACTCTAGAAAGAGTGCAGAGAAGAGCAACAAAGAGGATTAGAGGACTGGAGGCTAAAACATATGAAGAACGGTTGCAGGAACTGGGTATGTCTAGTTGAATGAAAAGAAGGACTAGGGGAGACATGATAGCAGTCTTCCAATATCTCAGGGGTTGCCACAGAGAAGAGGAAGTCAAGCTATTCTCCAAGGCACCTGCGGGCAGAACAAGAAGCAATGGGTGGAAACTAATCTAGGAGAGAAGCAACTTAGAACTGAGGAGAAATTTCCTGACAGTAAGGACAATTAATCAGTGGAACAGCTTGCCTCTGGAAGTTGTGAATGCCCCAACACTGGAAGTCTTTAAGAAGATGTTGGATAGCCATTTGTCTGAAATGGTATAGGGCTTCCTGCCGAGGCAGGGAGTTGGACTAGATGACCTCCAACGTCCCTTCCAACTCTGCTATTGTATTATATGTGATCAAAATCCAGCCGCTTCACAACTGGTTCATATTTATGACCGTTGCTGTGTCCCAAGATCATGTGATGACCTTTTGTGACCCTCTGACAAGCAAAGCCAACGGGGAAGCAAGATTTACTTAACAACTAGGATACCAGCTTATCAACTGCAGTGATTCACTTAACAACTGGGGCAAGATAGGTTGTAAAATGGGGCAAAGCTCAGTTTGCAAATGTCTCACTTAACAACAGAAATTTTGGGGCTCGATTATGGTCGTAAGTTGACACTACCTGTAATTGCCCACCTTAAAAAATGTCTCTGCGCGTAAGTACGGTATGCAGGTCTTAGCTATAACTCTTCAAGTGGATTTTCTTTTGGCAGATTTTGCATTTTTCTCCCCCATGTGTCATGCCTATTTGAGGTTCACGCTGAAGTTTTCATGTGTTTCCCCCTTCAGAGATGGCCAGGGAAAAAAATACCAGAAAAGCAAGTTTCGAGGCATAAGTTACCAAACTTGTTTTAGGAAACCATATGTATGTTTACTCAGAGGTAATACCCTAGTTCAGGGGTCTGCAAAGTTGGCTCTTTTAAGACTAGTGGACTTCAGTCCACCAGTCTTAAAAGAGCCAACTTTGCAGACCCCTGCCCTAAGTTAGTTCACCCAGTGTGTGTGGATACAGTGCACCCAGGTTTCTTCTCCTTGCAAGGTGAACATCTCACAATTCTATTACAATTGGCATCCGCAGCCTGGTGTATACATTTGTGAGAGTGACTTGAGTACTTGGCCCGGCACAAGAATATATGGAGGAAGCCCCGCTTTTCATTTTTCTTAAACTTTTCTTAAATTCTGCAAACAAATGACTGCACATTGCACAGTGGCAAATAGCTCCAGAGGGTTAGCATCATTGATTAACAGATTAACAGAGTTGGAAGGGATCTTATAGGTCATCTAGTCCAACCCCCAGGTCAAGCAGGCGACCCTACACCAGTGATGGCGAACCTTTTGTGACTTGCATGCCAAAAGCGGGGGGAGTGCGGGGGGGGGGAATCTTGTGCGGGCGTGCCATACCCATAATGCTATGCGCATGACCCCAGCGTGCATGCACACGTGACCAGCGTTCCCCCCCCCCCATTTTTGGTGTGCTTTTTTCGCCCTCCCCAGACTCCAGACACTTTATTAGGAGCCTGGGGAGGACGAAAACAGCCTCTTCCCCTGGAGGCCCCCTGGAGGCTTCAGGAGCTTCCCTGAAGCCTCTGGAGTGTGAAAAAACGGCCCTATGGGCAAACCGGAAGTTCAGGAACAGACTTCCGGTTTGCTCGTAAGGCCGGTTATAACCCTCTGAAGCCTTCAGGGGCCTTCAGGAGGCTTCCCTGAAGGCTCCAGAGGGCAAAAAAAAAAAAGACCCTACGAGCAACCCAGAAGTGACTTCCGGTTTGCTCGTAGGGTCGTTTTTTGCTCTCCGGAGCCTTCAGGGAAGCCTCTTGAAGGCTCTGGAGGGCTAAAACTGGCCCTATGAGCAAACCAGAAGTATGTTCCCAAACTTCCAGTTTGCCTGTTGGGCCGTTGTTTTTTTTGCGTTCCGGAGCCTTCAGGGAAGCTCTTGAAGCCTCTGGAGGGTGAAAAATGGCCTCAAAAGAAGGCCAAAGTCAGCTGGTCAGCATGCGCATGAATGCCCGGAAAAATGGCTCCGTGTGCCACCTGTGGCACACGTGCCATAGGTTCGCCATCACGGCCCTACACCATTTCTGACAAATGGCAGCCCAATCTCTTTTTTTTAAAGTCTCAATCGATGAAGCTCCTACAACCTCCGAGGGCAAGCTGTACCGTTAGTTGATTGTTTTCACTGTCAGAAAGCTCCTCCTTATTTCTAGGTTGAATCTCTCCTTGTTCAGTTTCCATCCATTATTCCTTGTCTGGCCTTCGGGTGCTTTGGAAAATAGGTTGACTACCTCCGCTCTGTGGCAGCCCCTCAAATCATTGGTTGCCTTCTCCCCTCTTTGGAAGAGCCTGATAGCTCCCGGTGGCTTATGAAAGTTCAGAACATACTTAAAGATCCATCTCATCCTGGGCGCCCCCTTTTTTTTTTTGAACTATTACCATCTGGCAAACGGTACAGGATAATAAAAACAAGGACAAATAGGCTGAAAAACAGCTTCTATCCCAGGGCAGTAACTATATTGAATTCTACGGTATAGTGCAATGTTAATGCAATATCGGGTTTCCAATTTCAATTATATAGCATGGTAAGAATATGTGCTTGTGTTTTTATTTTTATAGTTATAATGTACACTGAAAATGGCTTTTAATTTCGTTGTACGATTCTCAATGACAATTAAAGTAAAGTAAACAAAGGCTAGAGAAACCTATCATTATTAATCTGATGATTTTTCTATGTCGCTTTAGTTTTTTTTCTTTTTACACACCTTAGGACAGGGGTCTGCAAAGTTGGCTCTTTTAAGACGGGTGGACTTCAACTCCCAGAATTCCCCAGCCAGCTATGCTGGCTGGGGGATTCTGGGAGTTGAAGTCCACCTGTCTTAAAAGAGCCAACTTTGCAGACCCCTGCCTTAGGACAATAAAATTTGCACACCTAATTCTTGGTGGGTTTTTTTTTTTTTTAATCCCCCACTATTCAGAGTTTTTCAAGAGGCGTGTCAACGGCAGAATTTAAAGCTGCGGGTATCCATTTATAATAGGATAAATATTTTTGCCTTTCTCTTCTCCTGCTGGGAGGATTTTTCCACACGTACCAGAGATGCTCAGGCTCAGAAAGTTTGAAAACAAACTGCAGACTTGTGGGGTCTGTTCTATTTCTTTGGCAGTGGGGTCTGTTCCCGCCCCCTTTGGCAGTTCTCCCGGGAATTTTGCAAATACCAACCAACCAACGTGGACAATTTGGGTTTCACTGATCCGTAGCAATTTTCCTCCCCGGTTGCAATTTTGCAAAGGTCATCGTGAAGTCAATTTACATTCCCTGGCTATTTTGCCCACTGGGGGGAAAAAAACTCTGTATGTGGTGGTGATGGGGGAGAGAGACGGTTGCTTTTGAACACAAAAGACAGCAGCTTTGGAAGCAGCTGAGCCAAGCACTGTCCGGGACGTGCCCCCAAGCTGTGGCGTATCCTTCAGAATGTTCTGTTTCCACAGGGTCATATGCTCTGGACCGTCCGGTTGCCAGAAACTTGATGGACTACGGGTTTTCCAGCTAGGCTGTCTGCCAAACACACAAACAGAATCTCTACAGCATCCTAAGAGAGAGTGGAGCTGCCGCATGTTGACCTTGGGCTGGCAGGACTCAAGTCAAAGAATGTCGCCACCTGTGTTCCTGTGTTGGGGCTACTGTGTGACAACAACCAACAGGTTTCTGGTTTCTTTGGGTTCTGTTTTGGTTCTTAAACAACAACAACAACAACAACAACAACAACAACAATTGTATTCTGAGCAGTGGTGGGTTTCAAAATTTTTTATAACCTCTTCTGTAGGTGTGGCCTGCTTTGTGGGAGTGGCTTGCCGCCCATGAGACAGAGTGGGAGTGGCTCGGCAGTCCTTGGGTGGGTGTGGCCAACTTGTAAATGTGGTGAAACTCACTTAACAACGCTCTTCCCTAGCAACCAAAATGTTGGCTCAGAAACTCTGGCAATTTGAAGCACGCAAGTCTTAAAGCTGTCACGTTACCAGACCCTTGCACCCCTAACCCTTTAGGAAATAAACCCCCAGGGGTGTTCAAACTTGACAGCTTTAAGACTTGCGGACTTCAACTCCCAGAATTCCTCCTCTCGCTCTTCATCTTGATGATGTGCGGACGGGCGGGGGGAGGGAGCTGGAACCGGTTCTAAACGGCTCTGTAGATTTGTGGAACATCTTCTATAGAAGAGCTTAGAACTGGCAGGAGCCCACCCCTGATTCTGAGACAAATGCACCTTTCCTGGAAAATGATGCTTAGAGACAGTGGTGGGTTCTTCTCCCTGTCGCTACTGGTACGGTGCTCATGCGGCCGCGTGTCCTTTCGTGCACATGTGCTGCTCATGCATGCGCACTCCACCGCCCCTGCAACACCCAGCTGCTTGTTGGAGCTCGCCCAGGCGCCGCACATTATGCATGTGTGCGCAATTGGCCAGTTGCTTTAAAAATTGATATAGAACGCTGGGAGGTGGGCTAAACAAGCCATTGTACCAGTACGCTGTCAGCTGCTCCCGGCAACTACCGGTACAGCTGTACTGCGCCGTACCAGCCGGAGCCCACCACTGCTTAGAGATACGCAGGAGTGGCCTTCCTTTTTACCAGAGCCTGAATCAATGGTGAAATTCAAATTTTTTTATTACCAGTTCCATGGGCGTGAGTTGGTGGCCGTGGCAGGGGAAGGATACTGCAAAATCCCCATTCCCATCCCACTCTGGGGCCAGCTAGAGGTGGCATTTGCCGGTTTTCCGGACTACTCAAAATTTCTGCTACTGGCTCTCCAGAACCTGTCAGAACCTGCTGGATTTCACCCCTGAATTACAGGCTGACTTGCAACCACAAGTGGGACCAGATATTCTGTTGCTATCTAAGGCAGTTGCTAAGTGAATCACATGATTGTTAACTGAATCCAGATCGCCTTTATAAATAAATACAATAGCAGAGTTGGAAGGGACCTTGGAGGTCATCTAGTCCAACTCCCTGCCTAGGCAGGAAGCCCTATACCCTTTCAGACAAATGGCTATCCAACATCTTCTTTACATCAGCCTTTAATTGTTCTGGGAAGCTGGCAAGGTCACAAACGGTGATCCCATGACCCCAGGGCACTGTAACCCTCATAAATGGATGCCGAGTGCCAAGCACCTGAATTTTGATCACCCAACTGTACGTTGTGACGGTCGTGAGTATGAGGACTGGCTTTTAAGTCCCTTTTTTCAGAGCCTTTGTAACCTTGAACCTTTGCTAAATAAATAACTGTAAGTTGAGGACTATAGGAAAGAGGTGGCAAAATATTAAATCTCCAATTTTTAGGAGGCGAAGTAGGGCTTAACATTTTCTCTTTCCTCCACAATTTCCTCAAACTTGGGGTTATTCCTCACTTTACTTAAGTTCTGTCTCTAAAACTATGTCTCTGGAATAATTTCTTTTATTAGCTTTCATCCTCGTTCCCGATGGAAACTTTTGTTGGTGCTTAATAGACTTCATCCCCCTCTTAATGTTATTTTATCCAATCTGGTTTTTTTTCAAGTAAATGAGTTTGCCTGCTGCAAAGCAAAGCATTCGTGTCGAGCATAGTTATTTCCCATAATTTATATATCTGTGTATTTATAGACCACTACAGTAAACGAAGCAATCTAGTAACTCAATCTGACCAACCTACAACAGATGCGAATAACCTATGACACATGCAAAAAAGAGTCAAGAGTTAAGATGACATGGATGAGACTGCCAGGTTGAATTGTTTGACTCTCCCAATAACCCTCTGGAACGAGAGTTCTCAAGGCTCTTGATCCCAGGCGATTGGGGTTCTTCCTTACCACTGGAATCCATGTCTTCCAAAAATGAGGATTCGTATCATTAAAACTGATTAATAGTGATGTAACGAATGATTGATACACATATGAATTGAAATACTTAGCAACTACTTGACTTAACAATGGGAATATAATAATCGAGCTTGAATATGTAATACAGTGATCCCTCGTTTTTCGCAGCTTCATGTTTCGCGGCTTCAGTGCTTCGCGGGTTTTTCAAAAATGCTGTACGAGTGGATTTATCGGCTCTCATAAAGGCGCGTGATTGGTTTCCGGTGCGACTGGTTTCCGGTGATTGGTTTCCGGTGCGACTCTCATAAAGGCGCGTGATTGGTTTCCTAGCGAATCCTACTTCGCGGTTTTTCAGCTTTCGCTGAAGGTTCTGGTCCCCATTAACCGCGAAAAACAAGGGATCACTGTATATACAGTAAGTACTGTATGTTTTATGGATGATGGGTGATAATCTTCCGTAATTGACTTTTGACTTTTATTAAATTTATATACCGCTCCCTTTCCCAGTGCACAGGAAATTTAAAAAACATATATAAACATAACAATATACAAAATTTAAAAACCAAATTAAATTAGTATCCCTGTGCTAAAAAATTTAAATAAGTTAAAACTGTATCCCTAAAAACCAATTAAAACAATTTAGCTGCAGACTATAGGCTAGGTGGTGTGAGCTAGGCCAGGCCGGCCTGTTGGAAAAAATAAATTTTAAGTTTCTGGCGGAAGGAACGGAGGTTCGTGGTCGTTCTAAGTTCGGGGGGTAGGTCGTTCCAGAGGGTTGGGCCCACCACAGAGAAGGCCCTTCCCCTGGGCGTGGCCCGCTGGCATTGCCTGATGGACGGCACCTGGAGAAGTCCCTCTCTGTGGGAGCGAATCGGCCGAAGGGATGTATGGGGTAGGATGCGATCCCGTAGATAACTAGGTCCCGTGCCGTGGAGCGCTTTAAAGATGATAGTAATGATGCATAACAAAAATTGATCGAAAATTATTTTATCTTGTAAGAACAAGAGAAAGAGATGGGTGATTCTTATAAAGGCTTACTGTTATTAAAAAGACCTAAGAAAATAAGGTTTGTTTAAAATGAAGGCACATTAATTGTACTTGAACACATAAATGCTCAATGACAGTGACTTAGCTATGTTTGACGGAAAATCAGTAATTATATATGCAATTGTAAAGATTGATGCACAAAACGACATGTTGTATGGAATATGAGAATGGTTTTATATTTTGTCTGTCTTTACATGTTTAAAAATAAATAAAAAATTATTTTAAAAAAAGAGTGTTGATCCCAAGGGATTGGGGTTCTTCCTTACCACTGGAATCCATGTCTTCCAAAAATGAGGATTTGTATCTATATTTGTAACTGAATATTTACTGCATTCAGTTTTGGTCACCACGATGTAGAAAAGATGTGGAGACTCTGGAAAGAGTGCAGAGAAGAGCAACAAGGAGGATTAGGGGACTGGGGGCTAAAACATATGAGGAACGGTTGCAGGAACTGTGTATGTCTAGTTTATTTATTTATTATTTCGATTTATATACCGCCCTATTTCACCTAAAAGGGACTCAGGGCGGTGCACAGAAAGATAAAAACTCCACAATATACAAAATATAAAAAACAATTAAATTATTAGATCCGTGCTAAAATTTGAATAAATAATTAAAACCAATAAATATCAAATTAAAATATTCCCTAATCTATGTCAGTTTAATGAAAAGAAGGACCAAGGGAGACATGATAGCAGTGTTCCAATATCTCAGGGGTTGCCACAAAGAAGAGGGAGTCAAGCTATTCTCCAAGGCACCTGAGGGCAGAACAAGAAGCAATGGGTGGAAACTAATCAAGGAGAGAAGCAACTTAGAACTGAGGAGAAATTTCCTGACAGTTAGGACAATTAATCAGTGGAACAGCTTGCCTCCAGAAGTTGTGAATACCCCAACACTGGAAGTCTTCAAGAAGATGTTGGATAGCCATTTGTCTGAAATGGCATAGGGTTTCCTGCCTAGGCAGGGAGTTGGACTAGATGACCTCCAAGGTCCCTTCCAACTCTGTTATTGTATTGTATTGTATCATTAAAACTGGGCAGGGGTGGGCTTCAAAAATTTCATCAACAGGTGCTTTGCCTGCTTGCTGGGTGGGCATGGCCATGGTGGGTGTTTTCACCTTATCCAAGCTCCGGAAGCTTTCCTCAAGCCTGTAAATGACTTTTTCTGTTTTAATCACAATGATACACATGCAAACAATTGCTTTAAACCATTCTAAACTTGACTGTAAAAAATAGGATTTTTGTAATCGAGTTGTCCAAGTCTGGAATGTCCTACCAGATTCAGTTGTCTCAGCTACAACTTTTCACAGTTTCAGTCACAAATGGACTTCCGTGGACCTTACGTCATACTTAAGTGGTTATGCATAAGTGCACTAACATGCCTATCATTCAGGGTGGGCTTCAAAAATTCAAGCAATGGGTTCCCTGCCCGGTGGCTGGGTGGGTGTGGCCATGGTGGGCATAGCCTAGTTGGTCTTCTGCACCATGGCGGGGAGCCCGTTTTCACCTTACCCAGGGTCTGGAGCAGTGGTGGGTTTCTGCAGGCTCGCCCCTATTCGCGAGAGCCGGTTGGTGAAATTTAGAGAACCGGTGAGAGGGGGTTCCACCGGCGTACCTGGAAGTAAATCTGGCCCGCTGCTGCCAGTGACCCAACGGAAAGGAAAGGGACTTCCGGTATCCGGCTCCAGCGGCGACGGGCGAGCCTAGGGCTCGCTCGCCGCTTTGTTGCCTTTTCTGCCCCCCCACGGGGGCGAAACTCTCCGGTTACCGGAGGTTTCCCGTAGGGTCGGCTCAGAGGGAGCGTCCCTCGTCACGGCGGTGGGGAGAGCGCTCCTCTCTGCGACCTAGGTGGAGAGGAACATGCTGCGGGGGTTTTTTCCTTCGCCAACGGCTGTCGGCGCCATTCGCTTTAATGAAGAGGGCTGAACGGAGAGACCGGGCGGATCACCGAGGCTTCAGCTGCGAGGGAGAGTGAGTTTAAAAGAACACCTTTTTTTTCCCCTTGCTGCCAGCCAGGCTGAACGGACTGGGAGGGGGGTGTTTATTTCTAACCCCCCCCCCTCGGATTTAAGCGGCACGTTAAAATGGCTTCTCTGCAAAGAGAAAGTGGAAACTTTCACTCCGGACGGTCTTTAACAAGGGAAAGTGGAATGCGATTCTTTGCAACATTGTTTCTAGGTCTGGCTGGTTTAAAAAATTCTTATTTTGCTACTCTCTCCCTCTGGCTCTGAGATGGGCGGTGGAAGTGGCTTTTCTTTGTCCCTGCCTGACTATTTCAACTAAGGAAAATTTCCAGCGTCTCTTTGAAAGCAGGACTCTCTCTGGATTTTTGAAAAAAAAATTCTTTTGATGGATTTGTGATTTCTTCTCTGGAATACCTTCGTTATTACTATTTGCTGACCTGGGAAACTGTGTCTCTTTTGGTTTCTGGATTGTTTGCAACTTCACAGCCCTGAACTGAACTGAGCTCCTGATTTGCCCCACCAGCCCCACCCGGAAAACGCCATTTTGGTGGCAGTGACTCTAACTTTTAACCATGGCACAAGAAGCAGCACTTGTAAATTTGGAACAAAGGATGGCTTCTCTTGAAGCCTCTATGCAAACTTTGATATCAGAAATAAAGGCCCAGAGGGCTGAAAATATTACCTTCAAGAAGGAGCTACTGGATACCCGGAAACAAGTGTTGGAGAACACACAGAAGAATGAAGAACTGGAAGGGGGGTTGGAGGGGGCTAAGGGAGAGATTAAAAATGTTTCTAATGAGGTGGGGGAAATAAATGGGCATGTGTCTAGGATAGATATGGAAAGAATGACATATTTTTTGAGATTTCAGAATGTTCTTGAGGAATCTGGTGAATGCCTGCCTGATCTTATGAGTACAATTTTAGCAGACTATTTACATAAACCTAAGGATGAGATCAGGGGGGACATTGACCTAGCCTATAGAATTAATTCTGCATATGCCAGGATAAATGAAGTGCCTAGAGAGATACATGTGAAATTTGTTAGAAGGTCAACCAGAGAGGAAATCCTGAAAGCGCAGAGAGAGAAACCTCTAACTCACCAACAAAAAACGGTCACTATCTTGAAGCAGATCCCTAGAAAAATTAGAGATGCAAGAAGGAATTTTTCCTTCTTGTCTAAAACCTTGTTTGATCACGGGATTTAGTTCAAGTGGATGACACCTGAAGGGATGCTGGTGTTCTGGGAAGGAGGAAGAGTGAGGATTAAAACAGTTGCTGAGGCGGAAGCCTTTCTTAAAAAATATTCCTCTGTCCTGGGGGAAGATCCAGGGGGGACGGAGGGGGCCACGGCCCCGCCTATGGGGGGCCAGGGAGGAGAGAAAGAAGATACAATAGCCAAAAGACTTAGATCAAAAAAATAACTTTGCCTTGACTTTTCTTGAACAATTTTGCATAATATTTCTATCCGGACTTTTTGTAAATGTCTGACAGCATGGAACGGAGAATTTAGGTAAATGTACTTGCTTTCATCTTGTAGTGGTATGGAAAATGTTTTCTATGTTAACTTTTTTATTGTGTATTTTGAGGTCTCGGAAGGTCCGACGACTCTAACGTGAATGCTCTCAAAATTTCTTTGTAACCATTACCCTATCCTGTTAAAAAATGTAAAACCAATAAAACTTTTTCAATATAAAAAAAAAAAAGGAAAGGAAAGGAAAGGAAGGAAGAAAGAAAAGAAAGAAAGAAGGAAGGGAAGGAAGGAAAGAAAGAAAGAAAGAAAGAAAGAAAGAAAGAAAGAAAGAAAGAAAGAAAGAAAGAAAGAAAGAATTTATCATCACAATTGAGTCCAAAATTTTGGTTGCTAAGCAAGAGCGTTGTTAAATGAGTTTCACCACATTTTAAAAGGTGGTCACTCCCACCCTGTCACATGACTGCCAAGCCACGCCCACAAAATAGGCCACACCTACAGAGTAGGTTCTAAAAAATTTGAAACCCACCACTGTTCTGGAGGCTTTCGTTGAGCCTCTGGGAGGGCAAAAACTGCCTCCCCCAGGCTCCAGAGGCCCTCCAGAGCATTCTGGAACTTCTGGAAGGCCCATTTCCCCCTCCCTGAGCCTCCCCATGGGCCCTGCACTTATCTCACATCCAAAACAGGCCACGTGGAGCCTCCTAGGAGGGGAGGGATGGGCAGGGCCAGCCACAGGTGGGATTTGGAGGTTATCTGAACTGGCCATAATGTTAGCTATGGGTGGGCTGCTTGTGGTTAGGGAAACCACAAGCAGCCCACCCATGCAACTGGGGGATTGGAATCCGTGCCTTCCAGAAGCCTTCTTTCCAAACAAAATGAGAGTCGCTATTAGAAGACGCATTCTCAAGTCCTGATCTGACTGTTATAAGGTGGCTACGTGGCTTCATTGGAAGTACCTGTAGGATGGGGCAAATCTGGATGGGGAAAAATTTGCCTGCAATCTCCAAGTATCAAGCTATGTATGCCGGGCCTTAAGAGGGGGAACTACAATTGGATTGATCTGGAAGCAAACAGATGACCAATGCGGTCAACACTGCATTGCCACACAGTTGCATCTGCTACTTCAGCAGATGGACTTCTACACTTTGGACCACTTGGAGCTTCCAGAACAGTTCTGTGTAGAGGGCATTACATTAATTCATTTATTGGCATCCTTCAGTCTCAAAAGACTATGGTATCTTGCTCTGGAAAGAGGTCAAATTTGGAGTGTCCTCTCCAGGGCATGAGGCCTGGGTAGAATAATGTGGAGGATAGACTGTTACCCAAGCAGCAGATCCACCCTCTCCACATCGCTGAAATAGTCCAATGGAACGCAGAGCCAATTTGATTGGTTCCAGCTGCATCACAGGAGTTACCAGAACATGGTTGTACACCAGGGATGTCCAAACTTGGGAACTTTAAGACTTGTGGACTTCAACTCCCAGAATTCCCCAGCCAGCTATGCTGGCTGGGGAATTCTGGGAGTTGAAGTCCACAAGTCTTAAAGTTCCCAAGTTTGGACATCCCTGTTGTACACAGTCATGAACTGCTTCCGGGACTCCTGCTCCAGGTTTTGCCACAAGGTTGACTCTTGAAGCCTTGTCCAGTAGTGGATATAGCCACAAGGCAGTGGAGGTTTGTAATCAGAATTTCTCTCCTCCTAGACCTAGAAGATGGTTGTGCCGCTTTATCTGCTGTTGGGGCATAGAGCCTTCTTCCACCTTCAAAACCGTTGACTGCCTTCTCCTGTAACCTTGGAAAGGAGCCCTTACAAGGTGTTACCAACCAGGCCAGATGGACCAAGGTTTTTTAAGGTGGTGTTACTCCTCCATCACTCACTCTTTGTCCTGACTTATGACAGGCAGAGTCTGGCCTCCCAAACGTTGGGCCCAGGATGGCAGTAGCTACCTACAGTAGGCTAGGTATCAGATGATGATGGCAGGAACCACTGTGGCCAAGCCAAAATGGAGCGAAGCATCTGTTGGGCACTCCAAGATGACTCCCATATTGCAGACATGTTGTCAGAACTGCCATACTCAACATACTTTTCAGAGACACCGTCTCAAGGTCAAAGCCCTGGGAATGGAATGCAGTGGCTCACCAACATTGAAGAGACTGTTCCCAAAACAATTTTATTCAAATATAATTGGACAAATGAGGGATGAGGGGACGAAAGGAACTGGTCGGGGAAAGTTAACTGGGAACATTTGGTGCACAAATTTCAGTTCTGGCTTTCATGTACTGTACTCCACTTGGCTTTCAGTAATACAATAATATTTACAATAATACAATAGCAGAGTTGGAAGGGACCTTGTAGGTCTTCTAGTCCAACCCCCTGCGTGGGCAGGAACCTTATACCTTATACAGTGGTACCTCGGTTCACGAACGCCTCTCTTCACGACCAATTCGGTGTACGACCAAAAATTTCCCAAAAAATGTGCCCCGGTTCACGAACTCCACCTCGCTTCACGAACTCCGCGTTATAAACGAGGGCTGGCTGGGGTGGGGTGATGCAGTGGCGGCCGGTCCATTGAGGGCGCAGGCGAATTGTGAGTTCGCACTGCGCCTTTTCCGGGCTGCACCCTGCCGCGGTTGTTGTGAGTGAGGGGGACGGGTGTGTGTGTGGAAGTGAAGGCGGGGGGGGGAGGAGCTGCCTTCCCGGCCGGGCTCCGCAGCTGAGGGGCGGCCGCGCGCAGTTTGCTTCATCGCCCCTCAGCTGCGGAGCCCAGCCGGGAAGGCAGCTCCTTCCCCCCTGCCTTCGCTTCCACACACACACCGCGAGCGGCTGCCAGCATGACTTTCGCCGGTCTCTTTCTGGGCTCGGCGCTTCTGGGAAGCGTCTCGACAAGCAGAAGCGCCGAGCCCAGAAAGAGACGGGCGAAAGTCATGCTGGCAGCCGCTCGCGGTGTGTGTGTGGAAGCGAAGGCAGGGGGGAAGGCAGCTCCTTCCCCCCTGCCTTCGCTTCCACACACACACCGCGAGCGGTTGCCAGCATGACTTTCGCCCGTCTCTTTCTGGGCTCGGCGCTTCTGCTTCTCGTGACGCTTCCCGAAGCCAGCAGCCCCACGGCCAGCCACTCCGCTTCTCCGTCTTATTCGTCGGTCGCCTCTCGGGGTCCGGACCCGCCGCCGCGCTCCCCGCCGTTCCACCCTCACCAGCCCGCCGGCGGTGGCGGCGGCGGGTCCGGACCCCGAGAGGCGACCGACGAATAAGACGGAGAAGCGGAGTGGCTGGCCGCGGGGCTGCTGGCTTCGGGAAGCGTCCCGAGAAGCAGAAGCGCCGAGCCCAGAAAGAGACGGGCGAAAGTCATGCTGGCTTGCTCCATTGCCCCTCAGCTGCTTTACATTGAACCCTATGGGAAACTGACTTCGCGAACAGAGTCGGTTCAAGAATCACGACCAAAAAACAAGGTCAGAACGGATTAACCGGATTTACATTGAACCCTATGGGAAATTGTGCCTCGGAGCGCGACCAATTCGGTTCGCGACCAGAGTCATTTCACCAATTAAGTTCGTGAACCGAGGTACCACTGTACCAGTAAAAGTATACCTTTCACTACAAATGGAATCGAGGGTCTTTCTTGTTAGAGGACCAAGATGGGGTAGGTCTGACACATGTTCCTTTAGGGAGGATGTTCTCACTTAAAACCCAGATTTAGAGAGGATGGGACTGTGCCCAGAGACAAAGTTGGGATCAGATGATCAATCCCTAGTAAACCACAATCTGGCTTGCAAGAACTTAATCTGAGTTTGTTTTGACCTGGCTGCCAAAAAGATAACATCTCAGTCTAGGGGGAAAGCATGCAAATGTTTATTGTATGTCAATTCATAACAAAAATCTAATTCCTACTAATAGTGCATCTTTGCATTTTGGTATTTTTGAACCTTAGAGTTGGAGAAGACTCCCATAATCCCATAAAGAGCCAAGAAAACAAACAAATGTATCCCAAAACAAATAGCAATTAGACTTATAAACCGCTTCACAGTGTTTTACAGCCCTCTGGGTGATGTTTTAATTAGGGGGTTTTATTAAATTTTTAGCACAGGGCTTGTCAAATTTAATCAATTTTTATTGTTGGTATATTTTGTACGGTTGTATTTATCTATTTATATTTTATTACTGTTCTAACTTCCTGTGCACCGCCCTGAGTCCCTCCGGGGAGATAGGTTGCGGTTTATAAATCTAAATAAATTAAATTAAATTAAATTAAGCAGCTTACAGTCAGCATAATTGCCCCAACAATCTGGGTCCTCATTTTACTGAACTTGGAAGGATGGAAGGCTAGGTCAACCTTGAGCCAGTCAGGATCAAACTGCTGACAGTTGGCAGAATTAATGCGCCATTACGACTAACAAATCAATACAGTGTTCTTACTCAAAACCCAAATCATCATCATCATCATCATCAATAATAATAATAATAATAATAATAATAATAATAATAATAATAATAATAATAATTTATTCAATTTATAAACTGCCCCCTCTCCCCGAAGGGACTCGGGGCGGTGTACAGGAAAAAAAACAAAAAAAACCATATAAAACATGCAATATATACAAAGTTAAAAATGAATTAAATTAAACCTGTACTAAAATTTAAAAACATTAAAATACAACCCACCTATGCTAAAATTCCCTAAAGTCTAATATCCATATACGTATTTGGCAGATACGTATAAACCGCAACCATAGGTGGGTTATTAAGAGAGTCAAAACTGTTATGCAAGACCAGCTTGCTGAAAGAGATAGGTTTTAAGTGAACGGCGAAAGAGGGGAAGGTCCGTGATAGTGCGAAGTTCGGGGGGTAGGTCGTTCCAGAGGGCCGGCCCTGCCACAGAGAAGGCCCTACGGTACCCCTGGGCACCACAAGCTGGCACTGACCGGCGGTTGGTACCCTCAGTAGGCCCTCTCTGTGGGAGCGTATTGGACGCAGGGAGGTGTGTGGCAGGAGACGGTCCCGCAAGTAGCTAGGCCCCGAGCCATGGAGCGATTTGAAGATGGTAACAAGCACCTTGAAGCGCACCCGGAAGGCCACCGGTAGCCAGTGCAGCTCGCGCAGGAGAGGTGTTATGTTTGAGTAACGAGAAACTCCCAGAATCCCCCGCGCGGCCGCATTCTGCACTAACTGGAGCCTCCGGGTGCACCTCAAGGGGAGCCCCATGTAGAGAGCATTACAATAGTCTAAGCGAGACGTCAGAGTGCCTGAGTGACAGTGCGGAGGGCATCTCGGTCCAGATGGCGTATCAGGCGGACCTGGTAGAATGCCCCCCTGGTCACGGCCGTCACATGGTCGTCTAGGGAAAGCCGGGAATCCAGGAGGACACCCAAGTTGCGAGCCCTTTCCGCGGGGACCAATGACTCGCCCCCGATAACCAGCGAAGGAGTAAGCTGGCTATGGCGAGACGCCGGAAACACAGCCATGCTCTAATTATCATACTTGAGACACCTAATGCAAAGATCCAGCTCTCTTGAGAGGTCCTTTATGCGAGGCAAGTGGAAGTAAAGAGGAGAAACCAGCTTCAAGGGTAAATAGACTTGTTTACAACTTATGATGGCTGCACCACTGGAAGAGACAAAGGACTGGTGAAAGTTGTTAAGAATCAGCACCAACGTGATGGTGGCTCATTGGCTAAGATGCTGAGCTTGTCAATTAGAAAGGTCAGCAGTTGGCGATTCGAATCCCTGGTGCCGCGTAACGGAGTGAGTTCCCGTTACTTGTCCCATCTTCTGCCAACCTAGCAGTTCGAAAGCATGTAAAAAATGCAAGTAGAAAAATAGGAACCACCTTTGGTGGGAAGGGAACAGCGTTCTGTGCACCTTCGGTGTTTAGTCATGCTGGCCACGACCATGGAGACAGCTTCGGACAGCTCTGGCTCTTCGGCTTTGAAGGAGATGAGCACTGCCCCCTAGAGTCGGGAACGACTAGCACATATGTGTGAGGAGAACCTTTACCTTTACTTAAAACTCAGACTATAAATTCTACTTTTTGACAGCATCCTTCAAAGGGAGAGAAAAAACTGCACTGGAAAATGTTGGAGGAATCATGTTTTTCAGGCTGCCCTCTCTTCCAAGTAGAATATGCCAAGTGCCAATGCTTTTGTCTGAGATGCCCTCAACCCACCCGGAGAAAAAAGCTCCTTTATCTGATGCCAACATGAGGAATGCTGCAAGAATTGTTTGCTAGTAACATCAAAGGAAACTGCTGGGAAGAAACGCCATCTCCCAGCGAATGTTTGAGTATCCTCAGACCTGGATGGAGAGATAAGACCAGCCAGGGTGATTTGTCTGCTCACCCAAGGCGAGTGGAGAATTCTTCAAACCGTTCCTGGGCCTGCAAACTCCTGATTATTTTTTAAGTGAGGCTGCCTCTGCGTCTAATGGGAGAAGAATAGTGGAAATATCAGAACCCACCTCAAGGTGCCGTCAGTATCACCGTTTAACAAAGGGGTAGTCAACCTTTTTGCTCAAGACTGTTCTCTGAGGTAAAAACATGGAGGCAGGGAGCTGCTTTAAACTGTTTAATACGAACTGAACCAAACTGTAACAAAGAACCACCCATCTGACAGCTCGTATATAGAGTCAGCTGTCAGACAATTAACCAATAGAGAGCCTGTAATTCTCCCGCCCAAACTGAGTGTGACCTTTAGCCAATGGGAGTGCTTGATATTAAGTCTGAGGACTTAGCACTTTTTATACTTACCGCCCACTTTTGTATCTCTGTTAGTAGTAAAATTTTCTAACCGCTCACCGATTCCACAGTAATGGTGATTTATAAAGTAGGGAAGTCAATTTATAAAGTAGGGAAGCCTGTCGTCTTTCGGGTGCACTTCAAGGTGCTAGTTGTCATCTTTAAAGCGCTCCATGGCACGGGACCTAGTTATCTGCGGGATCGGATCCTGCCCCACACATCCTCCCGGCCGATTCGCTCCCACAGAGAGGGACTTCTCCGGGTGCCGTCCACTAGACTCTGTCAGCGGGCGACGCCCAGGGGAAGGGCCTTCTCTGTGGCGGGCCCAGCCCTTTGGAACGACCTTCCCCCCGAAATCAGAACAACTACGGACCTCCGCTTCTTCCGTCAAAAACTCAAAACACACCTTTTCTGCTTGGCCGGCCTAGGTTAGTCTTTACCTTTAGGGTGTTAGGGAATTTTAGCTTTATAACTTGGGGATTTTAGCGCAGGGATAATCTTAATTTAATTTGTTTTTATCTATCGTATTTATTCTATGTATGTATTTTTTATAGTATTTTAAATTTTTCCCTGTGCACCGCTCCGAGTCCCCTTGGGGAGAGGATGCGGTATACAAATAAAATTTGATTTGATTTGATTTTGATTTGAAATTTAAAAAAAAGGAAAGTGCTTCAGTATCGGACAAAACCTCTACCACCCACCATGAAAGCTGGAACGCCCACTAGTGGGCGGTAGGGACCAGGTTGACTACCACTAGTTTTAACATATGCTCCCATCCAATGGAATGGGGGCAATCAAGAGGGGCTAGTAGAAATTAAATCCTAAAAGAAGAGATTGCTGGAAAAAGGGGTTAGGTTTGGCTTTAAGAAATTAGATGACTAAAAGGGGATATGATACCGCCCTTCAAAATACCTGAACGCAGAAGGTCAAGATCTGTTCTTTTGATATTCCAGATGGGTTTTAAGTTGCCAGAAAACAAATTCCAACTGAGTGCTAGGGGAAAAACCACACCCTTCTTAATGCAAGCGGTCCTTGACTTACAACTATTCATTTAGTGACTGCTCAAAGTTATAACAACATTGAAAGAAGTGGTTTATGAGTCAGTGGTGGGATTCAAATTTTTTTACTATCGGTTCTCCATTCCGTCTCCATTCCCTCCTAACTCCAGGGAAAGGATACTGCAAAATCCCCATTTCTTCTCAACTCCAGGGAAAGGATACTGCAAAATCGCTATTTCTTCTCAACTCCAGGGAAAGGATACTGTAAAATCGCCATTTCTTCTCAACTCCAGGGAAAGGATACTGCAAAATCGCCATTTCTTCTCAACTCCAGGGAAAGGATACTGCAAAATCCCCATTTCTTCTCAACTCCAGGGAAAGGATACTGCAAAATCCCCATTTCTTCTCAACTCCAGGGAAAGGATACTGCAAAATCCCCATTTCTTCTCAACTCCAGGGAAAGGATACTGCAAAATCCCCATTTCTTCTCAACTCCAGGGGAAGGATACTGTAAAATCCCCATTCCCGCCCCGAGTCCCCTTGGGGAAAGGGAGCGGTTTATAAATCTAAATAATAAATAAATAAATAAATAAATAAATTCCCTCCCCACTCTAGGGGAAAGTTACTGAAAAATCCTCATTTCCTCCTGATCAGCTGGGACTTGGGAGACGGAGAATAGATGGGCGTGGGGCCAGGGGTGGGTTGCTGCCGGCATTACTGCTGGTTCAAGTACGCAAAAAATTTCCGCTATCGGTTTTCCAGAACTGGTCAGAACCTGCTGAATACCACTTCTGTTATGATTGTTTTTCACACTCACAACTATTTGTAGTTATAACGGTCGCCGTGGCCCAGGGGTCATGTGATCACCTTTTGCCCCCTTCTGTCAAGCAAAGTCCACAAGGAAGGCAGATTTACTGAACAACTATGTGACTAACTTAACAATTGCAGAGATTCACTTAACCACTGGGGCAAGAAAGGTCGTAAAATGGACAAAGTTAGCTTAACAACTGCCTTATTTAGCAATGGAAATGTTGGGCTCAGTTGTGGTCATAGGCTGGGGACTATCTATTGGATAGAAGAGTGGAGTATAGACAGGTCTTGAGCAGGCTACCTCTCAAGAGTTTAATTTTTAATTTTAGTGGATTTGGAGGATAAGTAGCAGAGGAGGGCAGTAATCTTCATACCAAACTTATGGGCTTCTTGGAAGCCGTATTGGACATTGGATTTGATTTGACAAGATTTTTTTCTTAGGGGGAAGATTATGGAGATCCTTCTCTTCAGCTGACACAGCTTCTATTCCTAGCATCTTAAGCTCTCTCTCTCGCTCTCAGATTAGAGATGGATTTCATAATGTTGGCTCTAATTGATGCTCCCAAGAATCAGTTTGTGTTTCCCCTTTGGGCAATTAACTTTGAAGAAATCAAACAATAGTGTGGGTGTGTAGGAGTGGGTGTGTTTATATCTTATATTTTTTCATGAATCACTCAGCTAGGTGTGGCTCCCACCTGGGGAGAGGTGCCTTGGACAGTGACCCATACAGAACTACAGCAGATCACTTGTGCAGAGAACCAAATCTTTGCAAGGGGAATTACAGGATAATTCAGTGATAGCAGGTATTATTGCATAAATTGCAGTCATTATTGAGATTTCCCATGAGGGCCGATGAAAGAAGATTAAGTTTAGCAGAATAACAGAGTTGGAAGGGACCTTGGGGGTCTTCTACTCCAACCGCCTGCTCAAGCAAGAGAGACCCTATACCAGAGGTGTCGAATTCAATTTCATTGAGGGCCACATCAGGGTTGTGTTTGACCTCAGGGAGCCAGGGTGAGTATGGCCAGGGTGGCCATAGCTAGCTTGACATTATTCATGTCGGGGGCACCTGTAGCATCCCGAACACTCTGTCAGCGAAAATGGGCTCCTAATCTCCATTTTTGGCTGTGATCACTTCCTGCAACACTCTGCCAGCAAAAATGGAGCTTGGAAGGGCTGCATGCGGCCCTCCCGAGCTCCATGGGCTGGTCCTTTGCGGTTTCCAGGGCAGCCCCACAGGCCAGCTCTAAGCACCCCGCGGGCTGGCTCTGGCTCCCGGACCTTGAGTTTGACAACCCTGCCCTATACCAGTAATGGCAAACCTATGGCACGCGTGCCACAGGTGGGACGCGGAGCCATTTGGCAGGGCACGCGAGGCGTTGCCCTGTAAGCTGGCCAGCGCGCATGCGTGCGCTGGCCAGCTGATTCAGCCATTTTTAAAGCCATTTTTCGCCCTCCTGAAGGTCCCCGTAGCCTCCGGAGGCCTAAAAAAGGTCATATGAGCAAACTGGAAGTCACTTGTGTTTACTCCTGCGGAAGCTTCAGGAAAACTCCTGAAGCCTCCGGAGGGGTGGGGGTCTGTTTTTGCCCTCCCCAGGCTCCTATAAAGCCTCTGGAGCCTGGGGAGGGCGAAAAAAGCATGTAAAAAATGGGGCGGAGTGCCTATCATGCATGCATGCACACTGGGGGGCGCACATTGCATTATGGGTGCGGCATGCCAGCGCACGACCCCCCTTATGGCACGCAAGCCTAAAAAGGTTCGCCATCGCTGCCCTATACCAGGGGTCTCCAACCTTTTGCAACTTTAAGTCTGAAGGTTTGCTGGCTGGAGAATTCTGGGAGCTGAAGTCCTTCAGACTTAAAGTTGCAAAGGTTGGAGACCCCTGCCCTATACCATTTCAGACAATTGTTTGTCCAATCTTTTCTTAAAAGCCTCCAGTGTTAGAGTACCCACAACTTCTGAAGGGAAGCCATTCAACTGATGTATTGTTCTCGCTGTCTCGCAAATTTCTCCTTACCTCTAGGCTGCTTCTGTCCTTCATTGGAGAATTGCATAATAATGAAATAATTAATTAAACGATAATTAAAAGGATAAAACAGGAGGTGTTTTTTTAAAAATTAAGAACCAGCCTTTCTGCTGTATTTCTGCATGGAAAGGTGGGGTAACTCACGCTAGAAAGCAGCAGAAAATTCTCCACTCATATCAGAAGGAATCAGGGGTGAAATTCAGCAGGTTCTGATAGGTTCTGGCGAACCGGTAGCGGAAACGTTGAGTAGTTTGGAGAACCGGCAAATACCACCTCCGGCTGGCCCCAGAGTGGTGTGGGAATGGGGATTTTGCAGTATCCTTCCTCTGCCACGCCCACCAAGCCACGCCATTCCCACCAAGCCACACCCACAGAACCGGTAGTAAAAAAAATTGAATTTCACTGCTGGAAGGAATTCTCCAAGAAGGAAGGCAGAAGTGGTATTCTGCCGGTTTGGGTGAACTGTTACTGGCGGAGGTGGGAAGCTCCGCCCACCCACCCACGGGTCGTCATGGACAGTCTGCGCATGTGCAGGAGGTTCTGCGCATGTGCAGAAGCTCCCCGCACATGCTCCCGTTTCTGAACCGGTAGCGAAGATTAGAACATTTCATGCCTGGAGCAAGGCATCATACAGAGGCACAGAGGGAAACCTCCTCTTCGGACGGAGGGCTTTACAATTTATTGCTCCAGCTGCTCCCAGCGATCTTCCTAAGTGCTTTTAAGGAGAAGGTCAGCCTCATTCTGGGGCCTCCTTCATTTCTCAGAAACCCAACTTGGTCTCTCAGTTCTGTTCCGAGTTCTTGATGAAAACATGTTTTGCTGGCTTGTGGAGGGCGGTCCAGAGGCTGGAAGGGGAGGAAGCCAATGAGAAGAGAGCAAACGGTCAGCTCCTCCTCGTGGCTGCTTGCTTCAAATAATAAATCCGCAGGGCGGATCTCTGCCTCTGCAATCTTTTTCCCCCGGAGGGGAGCTTCGTCCCAGAACAAATCAGCTTTCCATCTTTCGCTAAGCTTTTGACAGCAGGTTGTGAAGGTGCCAAACACTTTTCATTGAAGGAAGGAATTTACAACAGAATAACAGAGTTGGAAGGGACCTTGGAGGTCTTCTAGACTGACTTACTGCTCAGGCAGGGAACCCTATATCATTTCAGACAAATGGTTGTCCAATCTCTTCTTAAAAGGCTCCAGTGTTGGAGCATCTACAACTTCTGGTGCCAAGCAGTTCCACTGATCCATTGTTCTAACTTTCAGGAAATTTCTCCCTAATTGTAGGTTGCTTCTCTCCTTGATTCATTTCCACCCATTATTTCTTTTCCTGCCTGAAAGTAGGTTGACTCATTTGCTTTGTGGCAGCTCCTGAGATATTGGCACACTGCTATCACGTCCCCCTAGTGTCCTTCTTTTCACTAAAGCAGACACGCCCAACTTCTGCAACGGTTCTTCAGATGCCCTATTCATGGTTGTTGCTCTTCTCTGCACTCATTCTAGTCTTAATATCTTTTTCACATCGTGGCAACCAGAGCTATATACAGTATAGTAGACAACCATTTAAATATGAGCCTGCAGTGTGCAGCAGCTGCCAAAAAAGTCAACACAGTTCTAGGCAGCATAAACAGAAGGATAGAATCAAGATGGAAAAGTGGAAAGAGGGGGACATAACTAAGGCAAAATATCAGCAAATAGCCCGAGCCTGTAAAGATGAAGTGAGGAAAGCATTGCCCGGCCGACGGCACCCTGAGAAGGCCCTCTCTGTGGGAGCGGATCGGACGAAGGGATGTATGGGGCAGGAGGCGGTCTCGCATATAACTAGGTCCCGAGCCATGGAGCGCTTTGAAGATGGTCGTCAACACCTTGTTGCAAATGGCGGTCAATGCAGGGCATTGGCCCAGCCCCCGAAATGCAGTCGTGATCATGGGAACTTTGGAACCAGGTTGTGTCTTTTGGGGAGTCTATCATAACTTCAAGCAGATGCTAAGCAACTGGTTATACGTTGAAGACTACCTGTATATAAATGCATGGGTGAAATGCTACTAGTTTGGCCGGTTTGCCTAAACGGGTAGTAAAAAAGTAAAAAGTAAAAAAAAAAAAAAAGTTGCAACGATCAGCTGTGTGACCATCAGCTGTGCCTGATTGTCTGTAAGATTCCTGCTGGTTGCAGAAGCCATTTTGTGTGAAGTCCAGCAGCTTTTGCATTGTGCGTGAAGTCAGTTGCACAGCCACACCCACCCAGTCACATGACCACCAAGCCACGCCCACCTGGACACATGACCACCAAGCCATGCCCGCCATGCCCACAGAACTGGTAGGGGAAGTTTTTGAATTTCACCACTGTATAAATGGAATAAATAAATGCTCAGCCAATGGGTGGATTAAATGACTTAGTGCAGTGTTTCTCAACTTGTTGGCTGGAAAATTCTGGATACATCTTAAAAGATAAACCTTCCATTTGAATTAAGCAGGTTTCTTCCATTCTTTTCATCACAAGATGGGGTGGATTTTTTTTCACCCGCAGCATGGCTCTGTCCCCAGGCCTTAACAGCTTGAATTTCATTTGGTGAAAAAGATCCTTTTGCTGACCGGAAATTGATTACCAAAATCCTGTCTGTCTGTCTCCTCCTTTCTAACGTCCTGTTTGTTTTATATTCTCAAATCACAGAAAACTAATGCAAGCAAAATCCCTTAGCATCTGGGTTATCCAGGATAATGAAGACGAAAACCACATTTGTCATTTTTGAAAACAAGCCAAGCGTACTTTCTAAAGTTGACACCTGCTAAAACATACATGTATTTGACCCTGATGCCTGTCTCGTCAAACATGTGCCATCTTTTGTTGCAATTTTAAAGAGAGTTTTAAAAACCTTTTGGTAAAGGGTATATTGCTTGCTTGAACCACCAACCGCATTGCAAAAGTCAGAAGCCTGCAGATTTCAAATGGGAAACGCATTTGAGTTCAGTTAATCCCTTTAAATCTGCTTAATTATCTGGGCTTGCATTCGGATGCCAACAAAGCATTGTTTCCTTACAGGAGATGTACGGGCTGGCATTCTCCACCTGCCTGCTTACACAGGGCATCCTGGCAAAGCTATATGTTATTATTACAGACTTGCGTGTGCTTTGTCTTGTGGTAACCCTTCGGTTAGGTAATATTTGGCAGCTGTTCAGGAACGGGCTGCTTCTGTGTATATCGAGATAACTCTCATCGCCATACATACGCAGGATCCAAGGCCTGTCTTATCCTGCAGAAAGCCAAGGTCCAAGGAAAGGGTGTTTCCTGCAGCTGGAGCAACAGGAAAGCAACCAAATGTGATTGGCAGCTGCTTGTAAGAGCTGCTTTGCTACCTTGCTTTTTCTCCTGGTAGGTCTGTTTGCTGTCTTCAGGATTTCAACTTCCAGATGTTCATTTAGTGACCATCTGAAGTTGCAATGGCCCTGAAAAAAAAGACTTACGACCAATTTTTCATACATGACCATTGCAGCATCCCCATGGTCACGTGATAAAAATTCAGACGCTTAGCAACTGGTTCATATTTATGACCGTTGCAGTGTCCTGGTGTCATAGGATCCCCTTTTGCGACAAGCAGCACACAGAGCTGCAGGGCTAAACCACTCCCAGGCTCCAATCTGTTTCAGCTCCCATTGGCTGATCTGTTGCTATGTCTATTCATTGGCTGAGCTTGTTACCATGTCTCTGCCAGTTCATGAATATTCTGACAAAACTCCTGCCTCAAGTCAACTATTCTGAAGTCGGATTATCTGGCTGGACCGCTGGTTGAGAAAGTGCACCTATCTGAAGTCAAAGAGGAAGTCAATAGTCCAATCCAAATCAAGTCCACAGGGAAGCCCGATTCACTTAACAACCCCTTGTTACCGTACTAACTTAAGAATTGCCGTGATTCAGTTAACAAGTAGGGCAAGAAAGGTCGTAAAAACAGGGCAAAGGTCACATAACAATCGTCTCAATTAACCACAGAAATTTTGGAGCTCAATTGTGGTTGTAAGTCAAGGACTACCTGTAGTCCCGGGCTTACGACCGTAATAGAACCCGCCCATTACGGTCATAGGTTGTGAAAGTAGTAGAGTGGGCCATCATGTGAGCAACCTATATTTTTTTTTTGTGGTAAGCCAATCAGCACGATCATGAAGAGAATCCACAGTTGTAAAATTGAGACTGCAGTAATATGGCAACTCACTCTACAATTGTCACAACCTACGACCAAAATCGACTCAGTTATGGTTGAGAGTCAAGGACTACATGTTTTCACTTAGAATGGATGGCACTTATTTCCAATTTTTGTAAGAGTTGGAGGTTTCACCCGGAGTATTTATAGCAAAGGGCAGCTCACATATTCATTTTTTTCCCCACCCACTCCTCCAATTATGCAAGAATGGAAGATTTTAAATTTGCTGTACAGTTTGATTTAACAGATTAACAGAGTTGGAAGGGACCTTGCAGGTCATCTAGTCCAACCCCCTGCCCAAGCAGGTGACCCTACATCTGCCTCTATCTAGGACTGAACTCACAACCTCCTGATTGGGAGGCGAGAGCTCTAAAACAGGGGTCTCCAACCTTTGCAACTTTAAGTCTGAAGACTTCAGCTCCCAGAAAGCTCCCAGCTTTGCTGGCTGGAGAATTCTGGGAGCTGAAGTCCTTCAGACTTAAAGTTGCAAAGGTTGGAGACCCCTGCTCTAAAAAGTTGTACTTTTCATTGGTTTAAAGTTTGAATTGTGTGCTAATAATGTGTTATTATTCTGTATCCCTTGCTAAGTTCTGGAAATATTGGTATACAGGTATCCCTCGATTTACAACGGTTCATTTAATGACCATTTAAAGTTACAACCGCACTGAAAAAATGTGACATGACCATTTTTCATAGATTAAGATTAAGATTAATTGCATTTATATACCGCCCTATCTCCCTTTCGGGACTCAGGGCGGAGTACAGCCAACAGTAAAAATGAGTAATATAAAAGTTAAGATCAAATGTTAAGATATAATTAAATAAATTGGCCTACCAAATTAAAAACCCCTACTAAAATCAATTTAAAAACTATGACAGGCTGGCAGCTTGAAATAAATGAGTCTTCAGGGCCCAACGGAAGAGGCGTAGGTCCATGATTGTCCGTAGTCCAGGGGGTAGGTCATTCCAAAGGGCAGGAGCTGCCACAGAGAAGGCTCTCCCCCTAGGGGTCGCCAGCCGACATTGCCTGGCAGACGGCACCCTGTGGAGGCCCTCTCTGTGGGAGCAGACTGGTCGGTGGGAGGCATTTGGCAGCAGGAGGCGGTCTTGCAAGTAGCCAGGTCCCTTGCCGTAGTTAAAACCTTTCCAGCATTCCCATGATCATGTGATCAGAATTCGGATGCTTGGCCACTGACTCATATTTATGACCATTGCTGTGTCCCCGGGATCATTGGATCACCTTTTGCGACCTTCTGACAAGCGAAGTCCATGGGGAAGCCAGATTCACTTAACAACCAACTTACTAACTTATTAATTGCAGTGATTCACTTAACAACCATGGCAAGGTATGTCGTAAAGTGGGACAAAATTCACCTAACAAATGTCCCACCTAACAACATAAATGGTTCATAATAACATAAAATGGCTGTAAGTCAAGGATATGTGAATAATAAATGTAAATGCAACGTAACAAAGATTGTTATATACCTATAACAATAGCATAATAATACTAGCATCAGGCTAGAAACAGGTGATCATGAGTTCAAGCCCTGCCTTAAGCATGAAAGTTGGCTGGGTGACTTTGGGCTCATCATTCTGGGTGACTTTGGGCTCATCATCCACCTCACAGGGTTGTGGTTATGGGGAAAATAGGAAGAGGAAGGTGTGTTGAATATGTTTGCCTCTTTGGGTTGCTTGGAAAAATAATAAAGGCAGGATATAAATAACTAAGAATGAATAAGTAAATACAGAAATAAATGTATTATAATGATTTCATTTTAAGTCGATTATTGTCAATTCGGGACAAGACAGCCGTGGCCAGGAGGGCGTTTTACCAGGTTCGCCTGGTTTGCCAATTGCGCCCCCTATTGGATCGGGACGCCCTGCGCACAGTCACTCATGCGCTCGTGACATCCCGACTGGACTATTGTAACTCTCTCTACATGGGGCTCCCCTTGAGGTGCACCCGGAGACTTCAGCTAGTCCAGAACGCAGCCACGCGAGCAATTATGGGAACCGCTAGGTTTACCCATGTAACACCGCTCTTGCGCGAGCTGCACTGGCTACCTGTCGTCTTCCAGGTGCGCTTCAAGGTGTTAATTATCATCTTTAAAGCGCTCCATGGCTCGGGACCTAGCTATCTGCAGGATCGGATCCTGCCTCATACATCCTCACGGCCGATTCGCTCACGGCCGATTTGGGTTTTTTTGGGAAACTAGTACTATTTTAGTTTTAATGGGGAAATTTTAGCGCAGGTTATGTTTAATTTGTTTTTAGAATTGTTTGTATGTATTTATTGTTTTTATTCTACCTGTGCACCGCCCCGAGTCCCTGTGGGGAGAGGGTGCGGTTTTATAAATATTAATTATTATTATTATTATTATTATTATTATTATTATTATTATTATTATTATTATTATTATTATTATTATTATTATTATTATTATTATTATTATTATTATTATTATTATTATTATTATTGTGTCATTTACAGTAGCAGTCCTCAACCTGGGTCATTTGGTGGCCCAGCCCAAGGGCAGTGGGGGAGAGAGGGTGAGTGGTTCTGTTTGAGCGGCAGGCATGCGTGCAAATGCCCTCCACTTGTGCAGCCCAGTTCCGAATGAGCCATGGTGTGGTAGTGGGCTAGTGGTGGGATTCAATTTTTTTTACAACAGTTCTGTGGATGTGGCTGATTGGGAGCTTGGCTTGGCGGGTGTGGTTTGGCGGGTGTGGCAGGGGAAGGATGCTGCAAATTCCCAGTTCCCTCCCCACCAGTGTTGGGATTCAAATTTTTTTACTACCGGTTCTGTGGGTGTGGCTTGATGGATGTGGCTTAGTGGGTTTGGCAAGAGAAAGATACTGTAAAATCCCCATTCCCTCCCGATCAGCTGGGACTCCGGAGGCAGAGAATAGATGGGGGCGGGGCCAGCCAGAGGTGGTATTTACCGGTTCTCCGAACTATTCAAAATTTCCACTACCGGTTCTCCAGAACTGGTCAGAACTTTCTGAATACCACCTTTGCTCCCCACCCCACTAACCTACTTTCGAGCTTCCTTCTCCTGTTCAGGGCAACAAAAGAAGATGAACTGGGAGGCAGCTGAGGCGGGGACAGCCTATTTGCCGGTTCTCCGAACTACACAAAATTTCCGCTACCGGTTCTTCAGAACCTGTCAGAACTGGCTGAATACCACCTCTGTAGTCCAATTGCCTCTTGAAAAAGCACCTTTGAGACATGCATACACATGCACATCCCACCAGATGAAAATATAACCCAGAAAATGTTAGATTGTGCAGGGGTGGATAAATTGACATTGAAAATATCTATCTATCTATCTATCTATCTATCTATCTATCTATCTATCTATCTATCTATCTATCTATCTATCTATCTATCTATCTATCTATCTATTGCTGTGTGTCTGTATGTTCCAGAATCACTCTGGAACATACCTCAAGCAATTTCAGCCAAACTTGGTACACAGATGACTTACTGTGGGGGTAAGGCACCCCTTACATCTCTTGGGGTATGTGTTCTGTTACGATACAGCCGGTTATGCCTTCAAATGGCTTCTACTGTACAGCGCAGTAGAGTTGCCATGGTAATGGCTTCATAATACTCCACAAGGGGGCTCCCTCTGGTAAGGGGGGAAATCCTACATTAGAAATTATGTTTGGTCTGGACATTTCCTTCCTATAAATAAATACCTGGGCAACGCCGGGTTATCAGCACTAGTAAAAGATAAAGGATTCACAGAATATTATTTAATGTGGAATAGGTTTTATCAATGGTTAGAGATAAAAGGTAGAAATTAGATGAAGAAAGAGTATTGTTATGATTAAATAAAATATGAAAGTTGTCTATAGGTATGGTAATATAATTATTCTGTTATAGGAAAAGGCCAAGACACACAGACAAGCTCTTCAAAGCAGCAAAGATTTTATTGTGCACAGTTTCAGAGATGGGCACGTAGCCCATACAAAATGTCTGAACCCCGATAATCAGGAAAGGGTCCGTTCTTATACCCTTGGTTACGTATACATTCCTGTTAGCATATAGTTGCCCAAATATGGAGTTTAGGGCCGGTAATGGTCGTAGCTGAGACAAAAATGCTTAGATCAACAAGATATATGTTCGGGTAGGCCAGTGGTCGACAAACCGCGGCTTGCGAGCCACGAGCGGCTCTTTGGCCCCCCGGGTGCGGCTCTTCCTCTCTCCTTCCCCCCCCCCCAGGCAGCAGAGGCCCCGGCATGTCGGTTGGGGGGGGGGCTCTGGCTGCCTCCCCCTGGAGCGAGCGAACGGGCGGGGGGAATGCCCGGGGCTGTGGCTGCACCGGAGCAATCCGGGAGCCGCGCGCACAGGGAGGCAGGTGCCCGGCGCCCGGACGGCTCCGGGAAAGCTCCCCCCGCCCGTTCGCTCACTCCAGGGGAAGGCAGCCAGAGCCCCCCCAACCAACATGCTGGGCCCTCCGCTGCCTCCGGGGGGGGGGAAGGGCCAAAGAGGGGGCATCGGGCAGGGAAACCGCGCGCATCTCCACCGGCTCCCTCCGACAGCCACCACGGCGCACATTCTGGGGCCGCGCGTCCATCTCCCTCCCAGCCACGCAGCCCCAGAACGTGTGCCATGGCACTGTTGGAGGGAGCCGGTGGAGATGCGCGCGGCTTCCCTGCCCGATGCCCCTGCCGGGCGCAAGGCTCGGGGATAGCAGAAGCAGCAGCAGTGAAGCAACTCGCCACTTTTCCACACCCAGGAAAAGAATTACAGCCCAACTTCCCACCACTACGAAGTCTCTTTTCTGTGGAAAAGATAGGCGCGCGCATGCTCCGCTCAATTACAGTCTCGGAGACTTCGTAGCGGTGGGAAGTTGGGCTGTTCCGCGGGACGTTCACGCTACGAAGTCTCCGAGACTGTAATTGAGCGGAGCATGCACGCGCCTCTCTTTTCTGTGGGGAAAAGATAGGCGCGCGCATGCTCCGCTCAATTACAGTCTCGGAGATTGCGAGAGGGAGAGGGAGACGCGACCGGCTTCCCTGCCGGACGACCTGCCGGGCGACAGCCTTGGTGGTGCTTAAGATGCCGGTAGCCGCTGCGGGAGGAGGCGTCCGTAACCTCTTGCATGCCCGCCCTTCTGCTGCTTCCCGGGTTTTGGGGGGGGGAGGAGAGGGAAGAGAGGGAGTGACTGACATACACAGATAGAGACAGAGGGGAAGGGAGGGAAAGACAGAGAGACAGACAGAGACAGAGAGAAAGAGAGGGAGGGAGAGAGACAGAGAGAGACACAGATAGAGAATGACACAGGGAGGGATTGAATCGGAGACAGACAGGGGGAAAGAGGGAGAGACAGACATACAGAGACAGAGAGAGGAAGGGAGAGAATCAGAGTGAGTGACATACACAGAGACAGGGAGAGACAGAGAGAGGGAGGGAGAGACAGATACTGATTAAGTGAATGAGAGACAGACAGACAGACAGACAGACACACACACAGAGTGACAGAGATGGGCAGACGAAGGAGAGAGAGACAGAGATAGAAAGAGAGAGAAAGAAAGAGAGAGAGAAAGAAAGAAAGAAAGAGAGAGAGAAATGGAGAGAGAGGGGGGGGAGGAGGAAAGAGAGAAAGAAAGAAAGAACTTATGACCACAATTGAGCCTAAAAGTTTGGTTGCTAACCAAGACTGTCGTTAAGTGAGTTTCACCACATTTTCCAAGTTGGCAACGCCCACCCAGTCACATGACTGCTGAGCCACTCCCACAAAACAGGCCACACCTTCCGGCTCTGTTGACTAATGAGTTTGCCCACCACTGGGGTAGGCTATTTGTGGCTAGCAATGAGATAAATGGGGAAGTTGCTGGGAAAAGACCATGGGAGCAACCCAGCAAACAGGATGCTGTCTGGGGCAGGACCTTTTTGCAACTTCAGCAGTATATTGAGCATAGCTTGCAATCTTACTTCTTGACCAAAGTTTACTTGACCACTGTTTCAGGCCTGCTACCTCAATTCGGAACATAAATAAGCAAATATAATTACAAATATGGTCAGAATTATTCTGTTGTATTATTATTATTAGTATCAATGTGTCATTTTTTGTTGTTGTTGTTCGTAAAATGATATGCCCGGACAATACACTGTATTCAAAATATTTATATATAAATTAAAAAAAACTTGACTGGGGAAAAAAAGAAAAACCACCTTTGGGACATGCATGCACATGTGCATCTCATACTGAGAAGATTGTGTTTGAGTGACAGCAATTAATACAATACAATACAATACAATACAATAGCAGAGTTGGAAGGGACCTTGTAGGTCTTCTAGTCCAACCCCCTGCGTGGGCAGGAACCTTATACCATTTCAGACAAATGGCTATCCAACATCTTTTTAAAGACTTCCAGGGTTGGGGCATTCACAACTTCTGGAGGCAAGCTGTTCTAACTGTCAGGAAATTTCTCCTTAGTTCTAAGTTGCTTCTCTCCTTGATTAGTTTCCACCCATTGCTTCTTGTCCTGCCCCCAGGTGCCTTGGAGAATAGTTTGACTCCCTCTTCTTTGTGGCACCCAGCAAATTAAGCCAGCAATGTAACTAAAAGGTGGTTTCCTGCCACTTCTTTTTAAGTTCTTAGGTGCCACACCTGAGTCTGGGAAGGGTTGCCAAGTGACCTGTTTTCTCCAGTCCATAATCTTATTTCACAAATACCGGTTCCCAAATTTGCATGTGGTGTGAGAAATGAATGATGGGTTGGTGCGAGCCAAAGAGACACTTCAGAGGTTACCTGATGCTTCTCTGGATGAGTCCCTGCTGGGTTTCCAGGTAGTCCTCGACTTACGATCATCCATTTAGTGACTGTTTGAGGTTACAATGGCACTAAAGAAAAGTGTCTTACGATAGGTCCTGGCACTTACAAGTGTTGCATGATCAAAAGTTAGAACAATTTATCAGTGGAACAACTTGCCTCTAGAAGTTGTGAGTGCTCCAACACTGGAGTTTTTAAAGAAGAGATTGAATAACCATTTATCTGAAACGCTATAGGGCCGTGATGGCGAACCTATGACACAGGTGCCACAGGTGGCACGTGGAACCATTTCTTAGGGCACTTGAGGCATTGCCCTGTCAGCTCCAGCACGCCTGTGTGCGCTGGCCAGCTGATTTAGGCCTTCTTTTGAGGCCATTTTTCGCCCTCTGGAGGCTTCAGGGAAGCTCCTGAAGCCTCTGGAGGTGGGGGGGGGAGGCTTTTTTCACCCTCCCCGGGCTCCTAGAGAGCCTCTGGAGCCTGGGAAGAGCAAAAGAAACATGCCAAAAGCAGGGGGTCGTGCACATAGAATTATGGGTGTGGCACACCCATGCATGACCCCCCCCCCCTGTGTTCCCTCCGCTTTTGGCACGCGAGCCAAAAAAGGTTAGCCATCACTGCTATAGGGTTTCCTGCCTAAGCAGGGGTTGGACTAGAAGACCTCCAAGGTCTCTTCCACCTCTGTTATTCTATATTCTATTTTCTAACGTTTGTAAACTTGGAAACCAGCATGCATTTATGATGTTTTCTCATTCGAGGTTTTTTGTTTTTTAATAAAAATTATACATATTATAGGAACAAAGAGTTTCCAAACTTCTGAAGGGACTTGGCCTGCCCTGTTGGGCCTGTTTTCCGCCCTCCCCAGGCTCTGGAGGCTTTTCTGGAGCCTGGGGAGGGTGAAAACAGCTTTCCCGGACCCCCGAAGAAAATATCAAGCTCAGTATGGAGGCGAGCAGTGCTGTGCACGTGGGAGGGGGTTGTATGCGCATGTGGATGTGGGGGCGCACTTTGCATTATGGGTGCCAACACACATGCACTCTTTTGCGTGCATACTCTCCCATTTTTGACACCGATCCGCTCCCACAGAGAGGGACTTCTCCGGGTGCCGTCCACTAGGCAATGCCAGCGGGCGATGCCCAGGGGAAGGGCCTTCTCTGTGGCAGGCCCAGCTCTATGGAACGACCTACCCCCCCGACCTCAGAACAACCACGGACCTCCGCGCCTTCCGACAAAAGCTCAAGACTTATCTCTTCCAACAGGCCGGCCTGGCTTAACTTACCTTCCAGCCTTCTCAGTCTGAACATCTAAATTGTTTTAATTGGGTTTTTAAGGGGTTTAGTTTTTAGGATTTTAGGTTTTTTAGCGCAGGGATAAATTGTTTAATTTGATTTTATATATATTTATGATGTATTTATGTTTGTACGTTTTTAATTCCTCTGTGCACCGCTCCGAGTCCCTTCGGGGAGAGGGAGCGGTCTACAAATTAAATTTATTATTACTATTATTAATAACAAAAAGGTTTACCATCACTGTCCTGGAGGTGAGTTTCTTTCTTTGTCAAGAATTAGTCTTCAAGTGGCCAAAAGAAAAAGCAATTTTTCCTATTTCCACATTGGGAGTTGACTACTGTAGCGTATATAAACACAAAATATACGGCGTGATGTATCTGGCCTGTGGGCCGCGAGCTTGACACACCTGCTTTAAGCTTATGGCCACTTCCTCATTTCAAGTGATTCTGTTTTGATGACTGGTAGTCCTTGACTTACAACCATTCGTTTAGTGACTGTTCAAAGTTACAATGGCACTGGAAAAAAACCCTGACTTATGACAGTTTTTCGCACTTGCAACCATTGTAACATTCCTTCCCCCAGTCACATGATTTGGACATTTGGCAAGTGGCTCATATTTATGACGGTTGCAGTGTCCCAAGGTCATTGTGCTCACCTTTTGTGACCTTCTGGCAAGCAAATTCAAGGGGGAAGACAGATTCACTTCACAACTGTGTTACTAATTTACGTGTTATTGTATTGTATTTACTCTGCTATTGTATTGTATTGTATTGTCTTCCTTCTTTTAATTGGGTTTTAGGGGTTGTAGTGTAATTTTAATATAGGGGTTTTTAGCGCAGGGATAATCTTGTTTAATTCTTATTTTATCTATTTATCTATTTATGTATTTTGTATTAGTATTTTTAATTTCCCTGTGCACCGCTCCGAATCCCTTTGGGGAGAGGAGGCGGTCTATAAATAAAATATTATTATTATTATTATTATTGTGTTACTAGATTAACAACTGCAGTGATTCACTTAGCAAGTAAAATAGAACAAAACTCACTAAACAACACTCTTGACTAGCAGTAAAAATTTTGGCCTCCACGGCAGTCATAAATCAAGGACTACCCAACAACATAACCAATTTCGTTGTATTTAAGTACAAGGATAATAAAGGTTACACTTTATTATGAAAATAAGAGTCATGGAATCTTCTGCATACAATAGAATTCCCACCTCTGCTATCGTCCCTCTCGTTGTGTTTTTATCCTCTTATTCTTGTTTATGTTTGACGAATTCCAACAAATAAATAATCTCATAGTCTCCTTTTGTAAACAGAAAGAAAGTGAATCCACTTTTGAAACTGTGATTGTAGAATTTTCCCACAAACTTTTGTTTGCTAACCGAGCGTAGGTTTCTTGAAAGACTTCGCTTCGGAACGGCACGATACGTTCCATGTGGTTCTTTCAGACTCTGTGGGGACACCATTTCTGTTCCCTTGCCTCCCCCCTCTCCCTTGTCTTGCTTTCCCCAGGAAGAGACCCGCGGCTGGGCTAACAGCTGCAAGGAAAACAGGCCCAGGTGTAGCTATGAGACATCAGAAGCAGGGACCAGGCGGTACGTGTTCAGAGAGGCAAGACGCTGGGGAGCAAAGGAAACAAACCGTCCCTGGGTTTCCCCGGGAGGAAAGGAAAGCCAAGATGGGGCGGGGAAGGGGGCTGAAGCCTCTCGTGCAAAACAGAAAACACAACTTGCAACAGAAAGCTGAACTTGCAAGAAGGGAGATGCAATGAAAGGAATGGGGGGTGTCCTTAGCCACTGACGTTCAGGGCTTCCTGTCCGCGCATGTATCTATTTAAATGAGTAAATAAACATTTCCCAGATGTTTGTGCAATAGAAGTATAGACTTGGAGATACACTCACACACTCACACACACCAACCCTTGGTGAGTCACCACATTACAGAAACAATGTTGGGACTTGGGGAAAAGTGCAAAGAAGAGCAACTAAGATAATTAAAGGGCTCGCGCTACTGTAGGTTCCCATTAAATGTGAAAAAGAAAACGTCTTCCCAAAACTGTCTTAAAGATGGAATAAGGATGGATGATCCAGAGGTGGTATTCAGCCAGTTCTGACCGGTTCTGGAGAACCGATAGCAGAAATTCTGAGTAGTTCGTAGAACCTGCAAATACCACCTCTGGCTGGCCCCGCCCTCTTCTATTCACTGCCTCCCGAGTCCCAGCTGATTGGCCTGCACAGGAGCTGGAAAGTAGGTTAGTGGGGTGGGGAGGGAAGAAATGGAGATTTTACAGTATCCTTCCCCCAGGAGTGGGGAGGGAATGGGGATTTTGCAGTATCCTTGCTCTGCCACACCCACCAAGCCATGCCACGCCCATAGAACCGGTAGTAAAAAAAATTGAATCCCACCACTGATTCAATCCACTTTTTTTTCTTTTTTGCTATGTTTAGCTTGCCTTTCAGGAAAATGTTCATCAAGAGAAAGTTTCATACTTTTTCTAAGTTTGGGGAATTCTTGTTTTGAATTATTACTACTTAGCCCTCGACCTACGAAGACTGTTGAGCCCCACATTTCTGTTGCTGAGAACATTTGTTGAGTGAGTTTTGCTCTATTTTACAACCTTTCTTGCCACAGTTGTTAAGCAAATCACTGCAGTTGAATCACACAATTGTTAAAGCAAAGCCAGCTTCCCCCATTGATTTTGCTTGTCAGAAGCACAGGAAGGTCACAGATGGGAGTTCCCATGACCTCAGGATGCTGCAACCATTGTAAATAATGCCAATTGTCAAGTGTCTGCATTTTTATTTCATGACCATGGAATGTCCTGATAGTTGTAAGTGCAAGGATCCATTGTAAGTCACTTTTTTCAGGGACGTTGTAACTTCAAACAGTCACTAAACAACGGTTGTAAGTCAAGGACTACCTACATTCTTGCCTTGTATTAGGATTGCCATTACCGAGCCAAATCTGGAGTGCAAACTCTTATCATACCACTAGATGGCAGCAAAGTCACTAACTGAGGACTCTTTGCTGACATCTAATGGTGGTTCATGGATTTGTAGCCCAGATGTGATTTGATTTTTCCAAATTAGGTAATTTTGTAAAAGGCTAGATGCCAGAGGTGGATACCTGGAGCATATTTGCTTCTTTACAGGACATTTTAAAAAAATCATCAGCACAGTGAATTGTGATATAGATTGCCCATGCAGGTGTAGAGTAAGGTTCCTTTAATAAACTATATTTTACTCTGGCATTTTCTGAATTAGATCTCAATTTCTGGTATTAGGGTCAGACAATAATTTAAAGCAGGAAGACAAGATTTCAGATTCAGTACCTCTGAATACATCCAGAAGTTTCCTTGACTCAATTCAATCAGTATTTACAACTTTAACAACTTTGATTGAACTTCAGCTCCCAGAATTCCCCAGCCATTATACTGGGAACTGAAGGCAACAGAAATTTGGTGAAAGTCACTTAACAATTGCCTTTTTTTGGTAACAGAAATGCTGGTCCTAATTGTGGTCATACAACCTGCATTTTATAGTTTTGATTTTTGCACAATGGCCCTTTGGGTTTAAAGTTTTGTGTACAGGTAATCCTTGACTTATGACCAAAATTGAGCCCAAAATGTTGCTATGTGAAACATTTGCTAAGTGAGCATTGCCCCATTTTACGATTTTTCTTGTCATGGTTGTTAAGTGAATCACTGCAGTTAAGGGTTGTTAAGGGAGTCTGGCTGCCCCGTTGACTTTGCTTGTCAGGAGGTCGCAAAAGGGAATCACGTGATCTTGGGACACAGCAACGGCCATAAATATGAACCAGTTGCTAAGCATCTGAATTTTAATCACATGATCATGGGGACGCGGGAAAGGTCATAACTGTGAAAAACGGTCATGCCACTTTTTTCAGTGCTGTTGTATCTTTGAACAGTTACTAAATGAACTGTTTTAAGTCAAGGACAACCTGTATTGTGTGAAAAAAGAAGATGGGGTTTTCTCCATTAAGTTGGAGTTAAGTTAAGGATTCAGAACACCACTACTGTAGGTAAACTACAGGCAGAGTAAACAAAACAATCTTAATTACAACAAAGCTAGTTTTTGTAACTAACCTGGCCAAATAAAATTATGCACATTGGTGGACATTATCCTTATACCTATGTAGCCTATACAGTTATTCGGTCCATTAGCTGTTAACTAGCCTGGGAAGTGGAACCTCTACATTCGGATGCAATGCAGGCAGTCCTTGACTTACAACAGTTCATTTAGTGACTGTTCAAAATGACAATTGAAAAAAGTGACTTATGGCCATTGTTCACGCTGATGACCCTTGCAGCATTCCCAATGGTCTCATGATCAAAATTCAGATGCTTGGCAACCAACTTATTAATTTGTTAGTTAGTTAGTTTATTCGATTTGTATACCGCCCTATCTCCCAAAATGGGACTCAGGGCGGTGCACAGGAACTATAAAAATAAATATTAAATCCACATAAATACAAACAGTTACAATGATTAAAACTAAGATTAAATAAATTTGACCCGTGCTAAGAACATTGGTTAAAAACCCAACTAAAATAATAAAATAGCTATGTCAGCTATGCCAGGCCGGCCAAATGAAAAAAGTAAGTTTTTAATGCCCGGCGGAAGAGGCTAAGGTCTGAGATTGTACGGAGGTCTGGGGGCAAGTCATTCCAGAGGGCGGGACCTGCCACAGAGAAGGCTCTTCCCCTGGGAGTCGCCAGCCGGCATTGTCCGGCGGATGGCACCCTAAGGAGGCCCTCCCTGTGGGAGCGGACAGGTCGAAAGGAGGTATGTGGTAGTAGGCGGTCCTGCAAGTAGGACGGTTGCCGTGTCCCGGGGTCTTATGATCACCTTTTGCAACCTTCTGACAAGCAAAGTTCAATAAGGAAGTCAGATTCCCTTAACAACCATGTTACTATATTAACAACTGCAGTGATTTGCTTAACAACTGTCGCAAGAAAGGTCGTAAAATAGGGCAAAACGCACTTAACCAATATCTCACTTAAGCAAGAGAAATTTTGGGCTCAGCTGTGGTCATACATCAAGAACTACCTGTATACCTTTATACAGGTCGTTCTTGACTTACAAAAGTTCATTTAGTGACTGTTCAAAGTCACACTGGAAAAAAGTGACTTATGACCATTTTTCACACTGATGGCCGTTATAGCATCTCCATGGCCACGTGATCAAAATTCAGATGTTTGGCAACTGACCCATATTTATGACAGTTGCAATATCCTGTGATCCTATGATCCCTCTTTGCAACTTCTGATAAGCAAAATCAATGGAGAAGTCCGATCACTTAACAACCATGTGACTAAATGAACAACTGTAGTGATTTGCTTACAACTGTAGCAAGACAGTTCGTGAAATGAGGCAAAACTCATTTAACAAATATCTTAGCGAAAGAAATTTCGGACTCAGTTGTGGTCATAAGTCAAGGACTATTTGCATTTATAGCAGGAAGGAAGCATTTTCTTCCCCATGCTTTCCTGGGGGAGGGGGCTTCATTAAAACTCCTGCTTATGAGACAATTGTTATCCTGAATTTGTGAGTCCCTTCAGAGAGAAATCTTTGTAGCATACAATACAATACAATACAATAGCAGAGTTGGAAGGGACCTTGGAGGTCATCTAGTCCAACTCCCTGCCTAGGCAGGAAGCTCTATATACCATTTCAGACAAATGGCTAGCCAACATCTTCTTAAAGACTTCCAGGGTTGGGGCATTTCCAAACTTCTGGAGGCAAGCTGTTCCACTAATTAATTGTTCTAACTGTCAGAAATTTCTCCTCAGTTCTAAGTTGCTTCTCTCCTTGATTAGTTTCCACCCATTGCTCCTTGTTCTGCCCTCAGGTGCTTTAGAGAAGAGTTTGACTCCCTCTTCTTTGTGGCAACCCCTGAGATATTGGAAGACTGCTATCATGTCTCCCCTAGTCCTTCTTTTCATTAAACTAAACCTACCCAGTTCCTGCAACCGTTCTTCATATGTTTTGGTCTCCAGTCCCCTAACCATCTTGGTTGCTCTTCTCTGCACTCTTTCTAGAGTCTCCACATCTTCTCTACATCGTGGTGACCAAAACTGGATGCCGTATTCCAAGTGTGGCCTTACCAAGGCATTATAAAATGGTATTAACACTTTACGTAGAAAAGATTTTATCCTGAAATCTTTTCAAAAAAACACAAAAGCAGGTAAAGTGAGGGGAAAAAAGGTCCCTAGCCTATTGTTATGAAATAAAGTTTGTCATCTTTTTAATTTGACCTGTCAGAAATGGGGTGGCAGCATCTCCTGCTTGGGCGGGGTGGGAGGTGGGGGGTTGGACTAGATGACCTACAAGGTCCCTTCCAACCCTATTAACCTGTTAATTTAGATTGCATTTTAATGATCCACCATGGGAAACGAGACTCCGGTCTTGCTTTTGCAGACGTGAATTCGTGCATGAGGGCACGCACCCTCTCTGCAGAACGAGGGTGAGGGTACCGGCCTTCTTGCCCTCTCCAAAGGCTAAGCCTGGAGGGAGGAGGAAATGCGTGGTCTTTGCAGCCCTGAAGGGGGCGAGCAGGACCAGCTCACTAATTGTTAAGGAAAAGTCGCTTTACGTGCCAGCCCGCACACAAGGCCTGTGTGTGTGTGTTTACTGAGGGGAAGCTGCTTTGCATGGCGAGCTGAACCCGCAGGGGAGCCCCCAGCCTCGGCCCTTTTTACACTTCCTTCAGGGTTACGTGTGAACTCAGCAACTGGGGGTTGGGTAAAACACAACAACAACAACAACAACAACCACCCCGCTGCGTGGAGCACGTCCAGCATTTCTTGCGAAAGCTCCCTCAGAAAGGACTGGATTCTTTTGACTTGTCTCCAAAATCAGTCTTGGGATCCTCCAGAACAGGGTTGTGCAACCTGGATCTAATTAAGCCTGGCGGACTTCAACTCCCAGAATTCCCTAGCCAGCTTTGCTGGCTGGGGAATTCTGGGAGTTGAAGTCCGCCAGGCTTAAAGTGGCCCAGGTTGGGCCACTATATTCCTCTGGAATATAGAAGCTTGTGCTGGACCTTGCAAAAAACCAAAAAGGAGATTAGGAAAAGTCTCGTCGCCCTTGGTTTATCCTCGATGCGTGTAAAGGCATCAGTTCCGCTTCAAAAAGTAAAATTAATCGGGGTGGTGGTGGTGGTGGTGGAGAAATCAGCTGCCTCTTTTCAGATAAAACAATAGGCTGTAACGGGATGCTAGTTTTCTTGGCAAAAGGCCAATCTGTGCTCAATGGGACCCTGCTTAGCCCCTTGGCTCAAATTCCCCATTTGCAATTCTTGTGGTGTTGTGTGAAGGCGACAGTGACATTACACAGACACCCCGAAAGCGTGTAAGGAAGGGAGCATGTTCATCTTGGCAAACAAACCATAGGTTAGTTAGAAGGGCTGTAAAAGCGCTTGTGAAGCGGTATATAAGTCTAATTGCTATTGCTGGAGTCTACTAGACAGCCACTTATCTAAAATGGTGTATATAGGATAGAAAAGAATGAGCTGGAAGAGACCTTGGAGGTCGTCTAGTCCAGCCCCCTGCTCAAGCAGAACATATATCATAGGTGGGCTGCTCCTGGTTCGGCCCGGTGAACCGGGAGTAAAAAAATTGGCAACCCACCACTGACGTATATACCATTTTAGATAGACAGTATATACTGTGTTTCCCCAAAAATAAGACAGGGTTTTATTTTCTTTTGAACCCCCCCCCCCCAATAAGTGCTTGGGCTTATGTTTGGGGTGGTCTTATTATTTTTAAAGTGCAGGAGGTGGGAAGCGTAGTTACCTCATGTCTATTGTTGTGTTGCCATATTTTTAGGGAGGGCTTATTTTCGGGGTGGTGGTGGCGGCTTATAGCTCAGTGTTTCTTAACCTTGTCAAGTTGAAGATGTCTGGACTTCAACTCCCAGAATTCCCTAGCCAGCGGACTTCAACTCCCAGAATTCCCCAGCCAGCATTTGCTGGCTGGGGAATTCTGGGAGTTGAAGTCCAGACATCTTCAACTTGACAAGGTTGAGAAACACTGTTATAGCTCATGCCCTCAAAAAGCCCAATTAGGCTTATTATCCGGGGAGGCCTTATTATGTCTGTATGTATGTATGTCTGAATGTATGTCTGTACACCTTCTCCTGCTTGAGCAGGGGGTTGGACTAGAAGACCTCCAAGGTCCCTTCCAGCTCATTCTATTCTATAACAATTCCTCTTTGTCGTCCCTCCCTTCTCACCTCCCTACCCCACTTCTGCAGAAAAAGGCGTTAGTTACGACGAGGACAGAAGCACTCTGCACATGCTCGAGAGCTACTATACGCTCCCTTCCCCCTCCCCTTTATTTGGCTGAAGAGGAAAACCAGGCGACGGCAGAAACGCTCTGCGCCTGCTTGAAAGTTAAATCGCCTTTATTTGGCTCCTTTTCCCCCTGCGCCGGGGGAGGTGCGCAGGCTGGGGCGGGGGGGCCAAGCCACTCTGCACATGCTCGGAAGTCCTTTGTCTCTGGCTGGCTTTCCTCTCCGAGGGCGAGAGGAGGAGGAGAAGCGGAGGCGTTGCACGGGTTCCGCGGTCGGCTCCGCCTGGCTTGGCTGAATAGGCGAGCGGCTCAGCTGATGCAAGCGGCCGCCCGGCCCTCCCCGCCGCTTGCCTATATATAAGCCGAGCTCCAGGCGCCCCCGCCGCGGAACCTCCCTTCCCGTGTCTTCGAGCCGCCAGAGGCGGGCTGGGTGCCTTTCCATCAGCAGTGGCGCCAGCGCTGCGGGGCCCGAGCTCGGTAGGCAAAGCCGGAGGGTGGCTGGGTGGGTGGATCGCGAAGGGGGCCGAGAGAGAGAGAGAGAGAGACGGCAAAAATTCTGCATCTTCTCATCCTTGCAACGCTGCCCTGCGTGGGGGTTTTGTGTGTGTGTGTGTGTGTGTGTGCAAAAAAAGGCAGCTGCGCGGCTTTCCTTTAAAAAAATAAAATAAAAGCTGCATTCCTAAAATATTCTTGCACCGGGAAGCGGGGGGGGGGAGGGCGAGAAGGGGTGACCCCCCCTTCACTCCAAAAAACAAAAGTCGACCTACCGCTCTCGCAACTCTTTCTCCCCCCCCCCCCCCCCCTTTTATGCGGTTGCAAATTTCGTAGCGTTGCAAAAGAAATAAAAAAGGCTCTGGGTCCCCTCGGTGCGTTTGCAATCATTTTTATTTTTTTTTGCAAGCGGGCTTGCAAGGAGGCGGGGCTGCTGGTGGGGGGGGGGGGGCTGGTGGGAGAAACAGTTTAGTGCCTCCCCCTTTCGATTATTGAGCACCGAGGAGCTAAATTATTGTTATCTAACACCCCCCCCCCCTCCCAAACTCCCCATCATTTCCTGGAGGTATAATGAAGGTCTTTGCAACCGACGGGCTCTGGAGTCTCCCTTTTCTATCCCCTGTTCCATCTTCTTGGACGGAATTTATAGATAGAAATCGGTTTTCTGGAGGTTTGTGGGGGGAGCTTAAGTGCTCCCTCCCCCTTTAGCTCTATAATGCCGGGTATTCCCCCCCCCCCCTTTAAGTATATAATAGAAAATGAGAGTGATCACGCCCCCTTCCATCTAGAATATCTGCGCAGTGGGGGGGGGGGGGAGGAATACTTTGGATTTAAAAGAAAATGCAGTATTGCAAAAAAAAAAAAAGCCCACTCCCATAATATGGGCCTACCGTTAAGAGATCGATCTATTGCTGATATAGGGAGGGGGGAAGAGTTTTTTTTGGAGCAATTGACTTGGTTTTTCTAGACTTGCGACTATCCCCTTCCCTCCCCCCCCCAAAAAAAATTTCCGGATTTCTCTCTTTCCAGAATATGCTACCTATGTGTCCCTATGTGGTCCTATATAGCCTTTGGGGTGTGTGTGTGTGTCTGTTTTTAAAGTAATTATTTTGCAAAAATCGGTGGCTGCATTTTCCGTCAGTCCTGTTGCAAATAAGAAAAAAAAGAGGTGTGTATATTGCACACGCCCCCTTCTTTTCGGATGTCCCCCCCCCTCCTCTTCCAACCCCTGACGTCTAAATTTGCTCGAATAATACATAACGCTGCAGATCTAGTAAAGGAACCAAAAAAAAAAGCTCTCCCATTGGGTGCATTGCTACACAAAGGAATACAAACCTGCTGCAGTCTACTCACACCCCCTTCCATCTACTTTCCTGTGTTTAAAAAAAAAAAGGTCCCTGGGTCCAACAGATAAGAGAAAACATGTTTTTTTTTTGGGGGGGGGGGATTTGGATGCCTCCTTGTTAACTTTTTGAAGAATAATTTTTCAGTAGGTGCTCCCCCCCTAAAAGAATGCAAGGATCATTTTAAGAAAAAAAAAATGGTTCCATTAATTTAAAGCGGTTGCTTCGTATTGGGAAACATCTGTGTAGCTTCCATTGAAATGGAATTGTGTGTGTGTGTGTGTGTGTGTGTGTGTGTGTAGGGGGGGGCAGAATTCACTTTCTTGAAAGGAGGGGTGCCTTTTTCTGGGTCTCTTTCTCGCTCTTTGTCCTCTGGTGTTTATAGACTTTACATGTTTCATTGTCATGTTTTAGTTGGCCTGATTGTTAGTTCTTTTGACCAGCTGTTTAATCCAGCCAAAAAATTGTTCTATGAATCCTGACCTTTGTCTGTTTTTCCCCCCCTCCCCTCCTTCTCTCCCTTCCAGGGTCTTTTTCAACCAATCCGGACTAGCTTCATCCAAATTTTTCTCTCCTCCCTTCCTTGTTTCTTTCACTATTTTTCTCCCATTCTCTTATTTGGAATATTCCTGCATTTTTAAGATCTCAAGATGGTGCAGAAGAAAACTGAACTTCAAGGCTTCCATCGTTCTTTTAAGGTACGGTGTGACGATTTCATTTTAAAAAGTGATATGTATTTTCTTCCATGTTTTAAATCTTTTGCTACTTTGCTTTTGGTTGTAAAAGAAAAAAAAATGAGCTGGTGGGGTTTAGCTTTCTGTCTAGCAAAGGGCAGTGGGTTGTCAATAAAAAGAGGAAGTGGCCAAGAAACTAAACTTTTGTTGGTTGTGCTTGCGAGCTTTGTGAGTCATACCAAAGAGTTAATCTCTGAAGAAGTGAGGTAGCTGTCCCTTGGGAATACACAGTATTTCCAAAAATACAACAGGTAGATGTTTACAGGTGTTTCTGCAGTCTTGGGCACAAAATGTTGCAAGTGATCCGGTTTTTCCAAATTTCTTGATGTTGTAGCATATTTTGTGACTACTGAATAGGCTCTGTTTCCATTGAGACTTGTAGGTTTTTTTTAATAAAATATATTCTATGGACACCTGCCCAGTATTCAATGTTGTTGGTACTCAAGGTTTCTTACTTTTGTACAAAGGAGTTGGTTTCTGTCACTTTACGTTTGACCTAGTACTGAATTGTGGACTATGGAGTTTAAATTCCTGGGGAAGAAATGTTCAGGATTCCCAAATACAGGTAGACCACAATGGAGCCCAACATTTATGTTGCTACATGAGACATTTGTTAAGTGATTTTTGCCCCATTTTACGACCTTTCTTGCTACAGTTATCTTTGCAGAGTTGGTAACACAGTTGTTGAGTGAATTGACTTTGCTTGTCAGAAGATCACAAAAGTTGTTCACGAACTGTTGTAAATCAAGGACTACCTGTAGTCTGTGTTTATGTGTTTGTTGTAAAATCAGAGATATGAATGTTAAGTCCCTACTACACTCCTTGCCTCTTCTTGTTCTTGCCAATACTTTGCAAATATCTGGTGCCAAAAGTGGTAGAGTATACTATTTCCATAGCAAAGTCTATCCCAGTATTTCTCAATGTTGGCAGCTTGAAGACAGGTGGACCTCAATTCCCATGCTTGCAGTGGAATTCTGGGAGTTGAAGTCCACACATTTTCAAGCTGCTAATGTTCAGAAACACTAGTCTATCCCAATTTGCAATCTTCCAACTCCATCTTAGACCTTCATGTTCATAATTTCCTGTGGTTGGGTTTGTCATGTATCAATGAATGTTTCAATTTAGAATGGCATTATTTACATTAGACTAATTTTTAGTTTGCTTAACCACGTGTAAGACCAGTTCTGGGCTACTAATCATGGTTTCCAAACTGAAGCTCAGTTTGCTGTATCAAAAGCTGTTACTTGATAAACCCAGTGAGTCCTGACCTCCAAGTGGTTAATATTTTATTTGAATAAGAAATAAGCTTGTGGGGGAGGGGCGGGGATAGAGAAAGTTAAGGAACAACAGTGTTGAGAAAACAAATTGGAAGATTTTAAAGCAAAAAAAAAAAGACGTGTTAAATAGAAGAAGAAAAATGTATGTTTAGGATATTGCTCTCACAGATTAGATTCACACATTCAACTAAGATGTAATGTGGTTTGCTTTTGAGCAATTACCAACACATGAGTTTTGTAAACCCTGATGTGTGGGTTAATTAATGTGAATTTAGCCATGTGTCGTTAGTACAGTGTAGTTAATTGTGGTTTAGTTTGTTGTGTTGAACACAGCTGCTGTGTTCAATATGTTCTCCCAACGTGATGTGTGTTGAGATTATAATTTTGGCTACAGATCTTTTAACATAGCAATGGGTTTCAGTGTGCCTTTTCTGGACTCCACAAGAAAAAAAACCTGACTTTGATTTTATAGAGGATATATCCTTGTCTTGTCTTGCTTTTGAAGAAGCTTGATGTATGTGTGATCCTAGGTTGTGATCTGCAGTTCTAGCCATAATGTGGCTATTGCAACCTCTGATTTTGCAGAGGGACCCAAGAGGCATGCTTATAATGACAGCAAACACCTGTTTTTTAAAAGCAATAATGATAGTTTGCAATTGTTCAAACTTCTCTTATTCATTTTACAAAGAATCCCTTGCCTCTCCCCCCCCCCCCCATTGGTGTAACTGTGGTTTAGAATTCTCTGTTTGCCCCCCAAATGTAAAGATAAGCTTCTAGTTCTTTTGAGTGATGTAAAGAAAGCTATTGCTGACATGTCCGAACATGCCTGAAGATTCGGGGATAGACCAAAGCTATGTGGGTAGGTGGGGGGGTGGGGGAAACACCAATAGGATTTGAAGAATGCAAATTGAAGGCCCCACCTTGAAGGATACGAAAGAGAGGTACATCTGGCAAAATAAATCAGTCAAGTGATGGAAAACCTGTGTGAAAACAATCAGCATTTATTCTGTGCTCCCATACTGCCAGGTAGAAATTCAAGGTGATTTATAGGTGGTGATGTGCCTGGTTTGTGCCTGGTGGCCTTTTGGAAGACTAGAGATTGCAAGGGTGCAATTGTGGGCTCGCCCGCTTGTCTCTTCCAGCTAGCTGCCTTGTTCCCATTGTGCAGGTGGAGTAACTGAGCCTGAGAGTCTCCCAGCCAGTTCAAAAACCTGTCCTGCTTATGAGTTCTACCCTGCAGGGATGCCAGTCAGCACTCTGCTCAAAGCCTATGAGGATTTCTCCTCTTTCCCGTCAGTCCCTGTTCGTCTTTTGTTGGGCTGCTCCTAATTATGGGTTGTTGGCGTCCTGTGAGGGCTGGCCCTGCTCGGCACTGAGGTAGTGTGGTTGGGCCGGTCTCTACTTTTTAATAGAAGCTTCTGTGGCTTAAGTTGGGTTTGTCCTTCTTGAAAGCTGGGCAATTGCTTGTCTTCATCACACAGGCTGAACTTGGAAAGTGCATAATTGTGCTTGGAATGCTTTTTCTCTTGGTATCACTGAGTGTTGTATCTTACGGTGTATGATAATAGCATTTTATGATTAGGATCATGATTTATCACTTGTTGCTTGTATGTACATGGAGAGCTTTATGCACAGGAGATAAATTCCGTGTGTTCAGTCACACTTGGTCAATAAAAAGCTCTAGTCTTTCTTTGGGACATTTGTTTGCAAGCTGGCACAAAGGTTAAAATAGCTCCCACCTGATTTTGTGTGTGTGTTTGTGATTTCAAAGTCAAGTTGCTAGTCCTGATGGGGCACTTCTGAACAGCCAATGACTGTGAAGAATCAAGCATGGGGGCAGGTTTTGAAAATTGCACAAATCTTCCTAGAGTCCAAATATTATTGAAGGCATGTAGTAAGAGACCATCCTGGTTTACTGTATATATTATGCAGTAATTGTGATGTGACAATAGAATAAGTCACCTTCATCCCAGATTTTCCAAATGATTTTTGCAGTGTAAACTACTAATGCTGGTTTTGTGGATACTCCGAAACGTTGAGATCATAAATCAGTTCTGCACTAATTGAACTAAGTTTGTTGGGCCTAGCTTACTAATAAAACTCAGCTGCTGTGGCTTATTCAGCCATTATAAACCATGAGGACCTAGCTAGGGCTTATGTAAGGCTGATGTCTTGGAAATCTGGTTGAATGAGAATTTACAATCCTTGCTCCTAGTCAAAATCCAGAGCACTAGCTAGAGATATCTGAGAAACTAACACACTCCAGAACTAAATTCAAATACATTTCCCCCTTTTGGTCTATAGCAGAAAATTCAATTCAATTCAATTCAATTTATTCGACATTAACCGCCCCCTCTCCCTGAAGGGACTCGGGGCAGTGCACAGGAATATAAAAACACAATATATCACAGAATAAATACATAAATACTTAAAACTATATTAAATTAACACCCTGTGTTAAAATCTACCCCATTAAAACTAATCCATAAAACCCAATGTATGAATTTCTCTGCTAAAAAACTCTGCTAAAAAACTAAAAAATAAAATTGAGAATTGGAATCTTGATTCTGGAAGAACCAAATCTGGTTTTTCTTTTCCCCTTGCAGATTTGGGGTATTCATGAACATGCAGTTTGCATTTTCCCTCCTCTTTCTCCAAAGTCTTTGCTAAATTGGGCTTGCTCTTCTGATGTCCTTTTTGCAAATTAAATCCGCCTTATGTAATACCCATTCCCTTCACTCTGGTTTCTGAATGCGATCACGGAGTTTGGGTTGGCTGCACTGAACATTTTGGGCACTAACTTGAATTTCTTGCTGGTGTTTTTCCATCAGGTTTATAATTGCTCCAGTTGCCTTGTGGGTATTACCAACCTGTTTATTTTTTTACTGCCTAACCTTAATTTAGCACTGTTGTGTTGATTTTTATTTTTAAAGAGCCAATCCAGGTAGAGACTTTGGGGGCCGTTGGTTATGGTGGATTTTGTGCGTCTGTGTGTTTTCAAGGGGTGGGGGAATTTTGCTGCAAAATTCCTGTTGGGTGCAGTCGTTTTCTGTTTTTGTTTAAATAGCACAGCTTCCTGGCGTGGAACCAAACGGCGGTGTGGTTGTAAAGTTCTTGGTTTGTGAGTGTGGTGTGGTGGAGAGCAGCTGGAAAGAAAGAGACTGGGAAGGGTGGGGGGCTGGGAGGGCCTGAATGGATGTGCTTACGTTTGTGTGTGTGTCCTGATGCAGCTGTTTGCCCCTGTGGTGTCCACACTTTTTTTTTTTTAAGCTGCTTGTGTTGATGTAACTTCTGTTGTACCTTGTGGTTTGGATGCCAGCGAGGCCCTGGAAGGGGGTGGGTGGATGGGTGGAGCCAGTGTCTTATGTAAGCACCCTTTGCGTTCTGCAATGTTGGGCCTAGCTTTTCCTACAGGAGAAAGAAAGCGGATGTGTCAGGAAAAAAATATGTTTTGGACTCGTGGGACCCCCATAGAGCAGCAAGTCTCGAAATAGGAGAAACCTTGCTGGGCTTTTTGTTAAAAAATAATATATTTTTTTTAAGTTGAAGGAACTGGGTATGTCTAGTTTAATGAAAAGAAGGACCAGGGGAGACATGATAGCAGTGTTTCGATATCTCAAGGGGTTGCCACAAAGAAGAGGGAGTCAAATTATTCTCCAAGGCACCTGAGGGTAGAACAAGAAGCAATGGGTGGAAACTAATCAAGGAGAGAAGCAATTTAGAACTGAGGAGAAATTTCCTGACAGTTAACAGATTAACAGAGTTGGAAGGGATCTTGCCGGTCATCTAGTCCAACCCCCTGCCCAAGCAGGAGATCCTACATCTGCCTCTACCTAGGATTGAACTCACAACTGATTGGGAGGCGGGAGCTCCACCTCTAGGCCACAGCATCAGGCTAGAACAATTAATCAGTGGAACAACTTGACTCCAGAAATTGTGAATGCCCCAAAACTGGAAATCTTTAAGAAGATGTTGGATAGCCATTTGTCTGAAACGGTATAAGGTTCCTGCCTAGGCAGGGGGTTGGACTAGAAGACCTCCAAGGTCCCTTCCAACTCTGCTATTGTATTATTGTATTGTATAAAGTTAGTCCCAAGTGGTGCCTTGAGACTGCACCAGGAGGCTAAGCAAAGCCTCACAACTGCAGTTTGATGGCTGAACGTATCAACATTTGAAGCAGGGTGACCAACCTTAGCAACTTTAAGACCTGTGGACTTCAAGTCCCAGCATTCCCCAGCCAGCCAGCCCACCCAGGATTTCAAGTCCACGTCTTAAATTCCCCATGCTGGCTAGGGAATGCTGGGACTTAAAGTCCACAGGTCTTGAAAGTTGCTAAAGTTGGATTTCATTCATTTCATTTCATTTTTAATACTTATAAACCGCACCCTCTCCCCATGGGGACTCGGGGCGGTGCACAGGTAGAATAAAAACAGTAAAAAACATACAAACATCAATAAATATACAAACAATTAAAAGCAAATTAAACACAGCCTGTGCTAAAATCCCATTTAACTAACTAAACTAAAATTTACCCAGTAAAAACCCTAGACAGGGGGACTATCCCAGGCCGGCCAGACGGAAAAAGTAAGTTTTTAATTTAAGACGGAAGGAGCGGAGGTCCGTGGATGCTTTAGAATAGTTGTGCAGACTGGATTAAAAAGCGGTAAGAAGCGATCAAGCCAGGACTGCAATTGTGACATGCAATTTTGCACGGGGATTACCCAAGAACACAGTGTACTCCCTATCACAACCCCAGGCCCAACCAAACGTTGTTGGCCTTATTCACTTCTGAATTTTGCTGCTTCAGAATCTTTCTCCCATTAAGATTGTATCCTGCCTCTCACATAAGACATGGCAGGAGGTTGTTTTTTTCTAATTTTATATTGTAAAATATATTCCCTTCCTGGTACGTGTTCTTGGTTTCCATTTTATCTCCTGTAATAATCATTTTAATCTCCCAAGCAAAGCATTATGGGATTTGTGGACTGTTTTGGTCAGCTTTTTTCCTGGCTTAGTGTGGTGCTCATGCAAATCTTGTGTGTGTGTGTGTGTTGCTGTGAAAGCAATATGAAATTTCTAGATAGTGAAGCAATAATTCCCAAGTACGTCTGACTATCTGATACTACTAAGCCTGGGCTGGTGTCCTCATCAACAAACCTATTAGTGAAGTGCAGAGTTTTTATTTATTTATTTTTCTGCGCAGTTCTGCCTTCCCTCAGCAGATTTTGTAACAATGTTTGTGTGTAGGTTGTGAGTTAATACGTTTATTTATTGAAAGGAAATCTTACTGAACTGGCAGTGCCACACTTGTTCTTACGCACTTCCACAACTTTTTAATATAGATTTCTCTATCAGTAGTGAAATCAGACTGGGATAAGGTTAGTAAGTCCTTTTTCAGTTTTGTTGGACGTTGGGTAACAATATATGAAAGCTCTTAAAACTTGGCTAGTTCTCCTGTCGGCTCATTAACTCTTACCTGTATTAGAGGCAGTAATGAAGAAATGACTGGGTGATTTACAGAATTGTTTCAAGCACTCAAGGAGCCCCTTTTATTGCCAAAATTAACAAGATGTTTGCTCATGTTTGTATATGACTGGAGTACAATTCTTTTTTAAATTCATGTAGTCCTTGATTTACAACTCCTTGTTTAGTGGCCATTCAAAGTTAGAGCAATGCTGAAAAAATGGACTTAAGGCCATTTGTCACACTTATGGCGGGTGCAGTGTCCTGGGGTCATGTTTTGTGACCTTCTTGACAAGTAAAGTCAGTGGGGAAGCCAGATTCATTTAACAACCATGTTACTAATTTAACAACTGCAGTGATTCACTTAACAACTGTAGCAAGAATGGTCGTAACCTGGGGCAAAAATCCACTTAAGTATTGTCTCACTAAACAACATAAATTTTGGGCCCAATTGTCATTAGTCAAGGAATACATATATATTTATTTTTTTGCTTTTAAAATAATAACAAGTACAGAACACCAACATACATACATTTTCAAAAATACACAAGTGCGTAAAACTACATTGAAAAAATATAACAAAAACAAGATACAGACAAAAATATGTTGTTGGAACAGTAAATAGTTACAATTCTGTATACAATTACCTAATACATCCAAGAGTGTTTTTTTAATGCACTATATGACTATCGTGCTTATAAATGAGTCCTATATTTCCTCATATTTATCCGTACAAAATCTACATCTGTAAGCAGTCTTCTCATAGCAAGATTGCAGTCTCCAACCGTTGCAACTTTAAGTCTGAAGGACTTCAGCTCCCAGAATTCTCTGCTGGCTGGAGAATTCTGGGAGCTGAAGTCCTTCAGACTTAAAGTTGCAAAGGTTGGAGACCCCTGCATTAAATGAATGAACTTATTCATACATTTATCTTCCCAATATTGCAATATCAGCTTGTTAGTTATAATAAGGGCCTGGAGAATCAGTTTAAATTGCCTAGTTGTCAAATTCCATGCACTAGCTATGTAATTCAATAAAACACTACCTTCTCTGAAAGTTTTAGGGCTTCTTGCACAGTCACATTTTTATAGTTTATTACTTTCTCACAAAAGAAATAATAATAATAATTACTATCTCTTTTTCTTTTTGGAAATGCTGATCAAGGGTTAGCTACATGAAATAAAAATCCTTCCGTGTAAAAATGCAGCTAAGTAAGACTGATTTTTTCCGTGTTGCCCTCAGAAATGATACTAGGGTGCTGAAGCAGTTAAGGGCAACGTTTTTCAAACTTAAACTTCAAGATCTGTGGACTTCAGCTCCCAGAATTCCCCAGCCAGCTTACTGCCTGGAGAATTCTGGGAGCTGAAGTCCACACATCTTCGAGTAGTCAAGGTTGGAAAACACTAGAGATAACAATGAGATCTTGTGTGGCAGGATGCAAATCCACCAGTTGAATAAATTAATGTTAGTATTCCTGAAATTCCTCAAGACTTGGCTGTGTCATCAAGCTTGGTGGTCTCAGGGGACCAGTAAGATCTTGAGGGGGCTCCAACTTAACAACATTTTGTTTAGTGACCATTCAAAGGTACAACAGCACTAAAAAAAGTAACTGTTATTTACGTTTACGACCCTTGCAGCACCCCCTGGTCACATGATTAAAATTCGGAGGGTTGGCAACTGACTCATATTTATGACGGTAGCGGCGTCCTAAGATCATGTCATCCCCTTTTGGGACCTTCCGAAAAGAAAGTTAATGGGAAAGCCAGATTCACTTAACCATTTTAGTGACTTAACAACTACAGTGATTCACTTAACAACTGTGGCAAGAAAGGTCCTTAAAGCTCACTTAACAAATGTCTCACTTAGCAACAGAAATGTTGGGCTCAATCATGGTCGTAGCTTGAGGGTTACCTGTACATGGTTAATATTGATTACTTTTCTTTTATGCCTTGGATCTTTCCACCACCACCCCCCCCCCCCCCCATTCTAATAACAGCTTCTTATATGTGAATTGTTTTTACGACACCCAGAGTCACTTTTTTCTGTGTTGGGCAGCCATATAAATTTGATATATGAATAAACAAATATAAATATGTGAAGAAAAGAAGTTGGAGAGAGAGAGAGAGAGACTACCACCTGCTTCCGTGGAATGTGCAGGTGGGGCGCCCTTCCCTCTTTCTGGGGTTCTTCAGCTAAATTCTGGAGAATTCCAAGGATTACAATTGCAGCATACCTGAAAAAGTGCCAAGTAAGGAAAGGCTGAGTTTTGGGTGTAGCAAACGCCAACTGCCTTCCCCAAATGAACTACCTGATGTTTGGTAGTGGCGTTAGAAGCGCCTGGGAGATTTCCTGGAAGCATATCTAGTCTAAATAAACCTCCTTCTCTGTGTTCATTTTGGGACGGTTCTGGGAAGCTGGCAGGAGGTTGTTCCAGCTTGTTAGACAAGACTTTGGCTTGTTCTGCCTTATAGCTTTGCCTTCTTCTTAGTGATTGTTTGGCAATAGCAATAGCACTTATATACTGCTTTACAGTGCTTTACAACCCTCCCCGTGTGGTTTACAGAGCCAGTCTATTGCCCCCAACAGTCTGGCGTCTCATTTTACCCACCTCGGAAGAATAGAAGGCTGAGTCAACCTTGAGCCGGGTGAGAATTGAGCTGCCAAATTGCAGGCAGCTGGTAGTCAGCAGAAGTAGCCTGCAGTACTGCACTCTAACCACTGCGCCACCGAGGCTCATGAATGGCCCTTTCTCGTTATGTTTCTTTCTTTCTTTCTTCGACATGTTTGAACCTAGCTTTTGTAATTAGGTTCCCATCTAGGGCAAAACAACTAGCATATTTCAGCTCTGCATATCCAATCCCCAACATGTTACTAGTCCACAGGAATGTCCTTTTATAATATTGTTTCTTACTTAATTCAAGATTTTAAACTGCCCGGTAACTCAAACTCTTGTCCCTTGCTTATGATTAAATTCATTAAAAATATAATCTGAGGAAAAGCATGTACTGGAAAATGAAAAATGTCAAATAAAAACATTATAGAGGTAGTCCTTGACTTACAACCGTTTGCTTAGTCACCATTAGACTGTTACAATGGCACTGAAAAAAGTGACTTACGGCCATTTTTCAGAGTTACAGCTGCAGAAGTCGTTAATCATAGTCACATAATCAAAATTCAAGCACTTGGCAGCTGGTCTGTATATATGACATTTGCACCGTTCCCGGGGCCATGTGATCTCCATTTGTAACCTTCCCAGCCAGCTACCGACAAGCAAAGTCAAATGGGGGAAGTCAGACTCACATAATGACCTCATGACTCATTTAAAAATTGCAGTGATTTGCTTAACGGCTCTGGTCGTAACATGGGATACAACTCAGGTTAACACTGCCTTGCTTAGCAATGTAAATTTTGCACTCCATTGTGGTCGTAAGTTGAGGACTCCCTGTATAAACTAATCGGGAGCACATCAGTCATAGAAAAATGGATTAAAATACTATTGAAAGCCAATTAAAAAGCCTGAGAAAATAGAAAAGGCTTCACTTGGCACTGAACTGATGCTAACTAGTTTATCGATTGAGCCCTTCTGGCCTGGGCCCTCTGTAAATGGGGTCCCACCATAGAATAGGCTCTTCCCCCGCCCCCCGCCCCCTTTGTAGAGTCCCACTAGAGAAAGCTTCACTAGGCGACGTTAAGTTCATAAACAAAAAAAATAATATGCAAAATGATTTACAGAAAAAATGAAAGTATTCTCTTCCTCCTTCAGTGAGAAATGATTTAAGTATGCATGATAGCAGCCTGGCCTATGCATGCCTGTTAGAAGAAATTTTTTTTTTTTTTAGTGGGGTAGGGTGTCTTTAAGTACACAGGGATTTGCTGCAGGTCTTTATTAGATGTTCATAACAAGCGACTGTTTAGTGTCAAGTTCAGTAAGCCAAAATTGTCTAGAGAGCATCCTTGACAGCTTTGAAAAATCATAACTGGGACTGACAGCAGCTACGCTCGCCTCTTTCCAGCGACTGCTTCTGATCCAACTGGTTTTAGAAAGGAAATCCTGTCGGAAGATTGCCTGCTTTTCTAACACTGTTTCAACTGCTTTTTTTAAAATCACCTTTCTTTTCTTTTCTTTCCTTTCCATCTCATCAGGGCCAGAATCCTTTCGACCTGGAATTCTCTCAGTCCACTCACCTGGAATCTGTCTTCAATTTTGAATGTTCCTCTCGGCCCGGTGAGCTCCATTTATTTGCCTTTTTGAGAAAGCAGTGGGAGGGGCAGGGTGAAGCAGGAGCGGGCAGTTAATTTTCCCAGAGGATCATGTGAGAAACTGGGACTGATGGGCAGGGCTGAACCATTAGGGCTGGGATGGAGCGTAGGCGTGCAGACTCAGACTTAAGTTAATTGGGGAAAATAAAATAATAGCAGTCGCCTTTAAAATAAAAGCGACCCACAAGCAAGCCAAACAGGGCCAAACAGATGTGCCTGAGGGCCATATAATGGCCAGGCCTAGGAACAAGGCTTGTTAGGAGTGAATTTACGCATTTATCAAATTCATAAAGGTTAAAGGTTCCCCTCGCATATATGTGCTAGTCGTTCCCGACTCTAGGGGGGCAGTGCTCATCTCCGTTTCAAAGCCAAAGAGCCAGCGTTGTCCAAGGATGTCTCCGTGGTGGTCATATGGCTGGCATGACTAAACGCCAGAGGTGCACGGAACACTGTTGCCTTCCCACCAAAGGTGGTCCCTATTTTTCTACTTGCATCTTTAGCGTGCTTTCGAACTGCTAGGTTGGCAGAAACTGGGACAAGTAACGGGAACTCACTCCGTTACGTGGTGCTAGGGATTCAAACCGCTGACCTTTCTGATCGACAAGCTCAGCGTCTTAGCCACTGGGCCACCGCATCCCTATCAAATTCATAGGGCCAGCTAAAGTCTGGGTGGTGAACAAAATACAAACATAAATCCCCCCAAATCCATGCTTCTTCTTCTCTCCCCCCCCCCCCCCCCCAAGGACTGGGGTCTCTTTCCTGGTTTTTGCATTCCAGAATGAGTCTTCTGTAATCCATTGAGGAGAAATTGGAGCATTGCACACATGTATTTGTGTATGACTTTGTGAAACAAAGTCAATGGAGAAGCCAGATTCACTTAAGAGCTGTATTATTAACTTAAAAACACCTGCAGTGTGGCAAGAAAGGGTGTAAAATGCGGGCAAAGCTCATTTAACAACTGCCCCTCAGAAACAGAAATTTGAGGCTCAATTGTGGTTGTCAATTGAGGGCTACCTCTACTGTGTTCCCCTGAAAATAAGACAAGGTCTTATTTTCTTTTGTCCCCCAAAATAAGCCCTTGGCCTTATTGTTTTTGAGATGCAGGAGGCAGTGAGCGCTGCTGTGTTACAATATTTTTGGGAAGGGCTTTATTTGGGGGGAGGGCTACACAGGCACTCAAAAGCCCAATTGGGCTTATGATCTGGGGAGGGCTTATTTTTAGGGAAACAGGGTATTGGGAGTTGGCGTGTTGGATCATATGGCCATCTAATCTGATGGACTCGCCTTTGGCTCCATGGTGAATGCTGATGAAACTTGACATCTATAAGCTTTGGACATGCGGTTGAATTAAGACCTTTATAAATGATGCTAAGGCCGCATTCACGTTGGTTCTCCTGTCTGCAACTGTGAGAAATGCCAGCCTGAGAAAGTAGCCCCTCCCCATGTCCTAGTTTATGGGCAAAATGTAAGCTTGTCTTCAAGATCAGGCATGCCTGTAATTGTGGCGTGTTAATTGAGTCTAGGCTCAACTTTTATCTTTATTGTAATGCGTCTTCTTTCTTTTAAAACGCAACATTTCGTGACAGATATGCCTTCGAGTCAGCCCATCGACATCCCCAATGCCAAGAAAAGAAACAAGAAGAAAAAACGCTGCAGAGCTACGGACAGTTTTTCAGGGAGGTTTGAAGGTGAGGTGAAAGATAGCCAAGGCACTAGTCCACATTGTTAAGTTTCCAGAAAAAGGGGAAAGTCAGGTGGCTCTAAACCTCTTCTTGTAAAAATATTTTATTTTGAGCTTCAATATTGGCTCACAAGCCCACAAGAGTATTGTCTTGATTCCTGTAGTAGAAGAGGAAGTTCATAAGAGTATTTATATACTACTTTCCACAATGGTTCACAAACTAAAACATAGAAGCAATGTTCTGAAGAATCCAAACAGAAACTAAAAGGAGGAACTAACAACTGGCAAAATAATGAAATCTGTTTATGGGCCAGAAAAGAAACTGGGTTAATTTAAAATTCAACCCAAAGAACTGAAAAAAACAATAACAAGAACTTGTTAATCTGTTTCCAGTAAGCTAACTGGGAAAATCCTTATGGATCCTCTCTCATTTTCATTGGACTTGTTCGTTCATCAAGGCAGCCACCCTGCTTGCAGACCAGATAAGCGCTTCTGATTTCCATTTCGGGTTATATAAATACCCATCACATTGTTCCCTTTTGGAGTAAACAAGATAATGCAAAGTACAAAAGAAGAAGAAATAGTAAAGAAATTAAAAGGCAGGGAATTTTACAAAAGGAAACATAAATTAAAATTAGCGTACTCCAAGATAATCTGCTAGATCAGTGTTTCTCAACCTTGGCGACTTTAAATCCTGTGGACTTCAACTCCCAGAATCCCCCAGCATAGCTGGCTGGAGGATTCTGGGAGTTGAAGTTCACAGGACTTAAAGTCGCCAAGGTTGAGAAACACTGTGCTAGATCCAACCAGCCACAATTTCCTCCATTTTTTCCTCTTTCTTTCAGCCCATTCAGTCTCTCTTTGTGTATTTTGTTTTTGCAGTTGAGTTCTCATTTGTTGTCTGTGATGTCAGTGTGCTTTCCAGTGGTTCACTCCCTTTTGTATTCAATCCATTTAATTTGGAACTTACTCATCCTTGACCCTTTCTTGGTTGTGTTTCAGTACACACCCATGACAACCTATTCTCACCACATTCAGCTTAATTTCGTGCTTCTCCTGACGTGCCCTACTTCCATGCAACAAAAATGAACAGAGCAGGGTTTTTTTCCAGGGAGTTTATGATTATTAGACCCAGCTGTTTTGATAACATCAATCTTCAGATCATTCCTTGCTTGTTGCATCATGCAAAGGCAACATTTTCAGGAAATGTCTATGGAGATTTTCAATCATTCAGCTCATGGTTGTCCTAAAGGTGCTTTTTCAAGAGGTAACTGGACTTTCTGGTTTTTCTTTGAAGGCATTTCGCTTCTCATTCAAGAAGCTTGGGAGCTGAAGAAGCTTCTTGGATAAGAAGCGAAACGTCTTCAAAGAAAAAAACCAGAAAGTCCAGTTGCCTCTTGAAAAAACATCTTTGGGATTCTCAGGAAATGTTCTCAAACAACAACACAATATCCCCATCTACTTAACATCTTAAGATCACAAGTACTTGCACACCAAGACACATTAAACAAGCAAAGGGACACGACACTCCTTTGTCTTACTCCTTCCTCGATGTTGAGTCATTTTCTAAGCATCCTACTGATTGTCACACTATACTTCTATCCTATCTTACTCCCTTCAGCAACTAACCTTCCTATTTGCACAAAACACTCCATTGTTCAACCTTGCTCACTTCACCATAACACGGTTTCTGAATCACCAAACATGCAACACGGTGAATCCTTATTTAGCAATGCTCGTTGGGACCAGCAGCTTGGTTGTTAAGCAGAGCAGCCACTAAGTGAAACCACAGCACAGCTTATGACCTTAATTCAGTTTTCTTTTGCTTACAGACCTGTAGAGGTCGTAAATATGAAGCTTGGTCGTAAAGGTTTTTTGTTTTGTTTTTCATCATGGTTGTAACTGCGAAAGTTTCCTAAAGAAAGACTACTTGTAAACTGTCGTTTTTATATTTTTATATTTTTTAGCTATTTTATTGTAGATGCAACGGGTGCTTAGTTGTATCCCAAGCATGTGTAGATTAGTCTATGCCAGGGGTCTGCAAAGTCGGCTCTTTTAAGACTGGTGGACTTCAACTCCCAGAATTCCCCAGCCAGCTATGCTGGCTGGGGAACTCTGGGAGTTGAAGTCCACCAGTCTTAAAAGAGCCGACTTTGCAGACCCCTGGTCTATGCCCCAGAGTTTCTTAAAACAGACATGCAACAAGCCAGTGTACTACTGCCCTCAACTCATAAACTAGAAAGTGAAAGAAAAATTAGTATGAGAAGAATTAGTATGAGGTGTCTTTATTATGTGTGGTTATCTTCAGTTTACAGTGTTTTGCAATTTTGCACCAAAACACACTCATACAACATGCTGTGTAAGCCATAGACAGTGATGCCTATAGCTTGCCTGCTCACAGGAAGAATGAGTGGATGCGGTTGGCTTGCGTCATCATTGTTTATACGGTCAGAGCCCACCTGGAGAATTGATTCCAGCGGTAACCCTGAAGCAGGTTCATAAATGGGCAGCCTAGATGAGTGAGACATACGTCCTAAGACAAGATATGGAAGGAATCGAGAACATTAGGCCTTAAAAAAAGAAGATCAAGTAACTATGTGGTAGCACACTTTAAAAGGAGAAACAGATGTTCTTCATCATGTAGAAGGTGGAAGACAGAATCATGGGTTAAGCTATGGGGATGAGGTGATTTTGGTTAAGTGCAAGAATAAAGCTTCCCCTCATAGTTAAAGTAACTTCGGAGTTGAACCATTTACTTCCCTGGATGTCTTTAAACAGAGACTAGAGAATACCGTATTTTGGGGGGTATAAGACGCACTTTATTCTCCCCTAAAAGAGGGTGAAAATTTGGGTGCGTCTTATACACTGAATGTAGCCCCGCCCACCCTCCAGCCCTCATCCTTTGGCCTCTGCCTCCCAGCAATTTGCCTCCTTGCAGGGAACAGCCTGTTTCAGCTTCAGCACAACCTGATTAGCACCAGGGGTGGTTTCTGGCTGGCATTACTGAAACAGCTGATTTCGGGAAACCCAACAATCGGCTGCTTGTGCTTATCAGGCTGTATTGAAATTGAAACTGGCTGTTTGCTGGGAGGCAGAGGCAGATTTGTTTTTCTTGTTTACCTCCCCAAAAGCTTGATGCATCTTTTATACTTTGGAGAGTCTTATACTCTGAAAAATACGGTGATTAGTGGAGGAGGTTTCATTAGGATTCTTGCATGGAGCTGGGGATTGGATTTGTTAACTCTGATCCCATTAGTTCGGTGTTGTTTAGAAACTCTGAGTGAAACTACATTTGTTGAAACAAAACTAGAAACTGGAAGAACTTAGATGTGGGTAAACTCTGGAATGGTTACCTTTGCATTTTTTGGCCTTTTGTGGGTTTTCCCCCAGATCAGCGGACGTGCTGTCTGAACACTGTTGAAAGTCTGATTTTGGAATATTCTTTCTCTCCCTGCCTTTCTCTCTCTGCTGCCACATTCAGATGTTTACCAGCTCCAAGAAGAGGTCCTCGGAGAAGGAGCACATGCAAAAGTCCAGGCCTGTGTTAACCTCATTACTAACAAGGAGTACGCAGTGAAGGTATGAATCCTTGGTCATGGGGGCTTCTCTGAGGACAGGGAATTCTGGGAAATAAGGCCTGTTGTTTTCCAAGCACCGAAGCCAAAAAAAGCAGAGCTGAAATCTATCCACCGAGGGGGGAATATTTGAATGTTGGTCTCCTGCAGTAAGAAAATCCTGGTGCATTATCATCAACAGACATGTTTTTGAAAAATGCTTTGTAGTTCTTGAGCATTGGAGAAAGTTTCTTGAGGATTGGGCAACACCAAGATTCCTGTTTGGTCTCAGAGGTTTTGCTCTTTATTGCCTGTCCGCTCTGATCTACCCCAAACTGTTTGAGGAAAATGCTGAGGTGCTACAGAGCTTTGCAGAAAAAAAGTTAATTTTTATTGAAGGCTAGAGCTGGGATTCGTAACTGGCTTCCAAACACTAGGCAATTTGCTTTGATCTTGGTAAACTTTTTGTTCTTAACCTTAATCCCTCTTTGTAAAAAAACCTCCAGTTCCAGTCTGCCTACAACTGTATCGCATCTGCCGCTTGTTTGGAGGTTTCGGCTGATGCAAGCAAAAATGTTCCCAAAGTCTCTTTAATCAAATGGCTGGATTTGGGAGGAAATTGGTTTTGACCTGTTTGCATCAACGTTGATCTTTTCTACCTTGCAGGATGGTTGAGAACATTTTAAAGAGATCAGGGTGGTGAAGAAAGTTTTAGTAAAGATAGCAATAGATGAACTTTCCTGCTTCTTCCTCAAACCTTGATTGCATTATTTACAACAAGATAGTCCTCAACTTATGACCACAATTGAGCCCAAAATTTCTGTTGTTAAGTGAGACATTTGTTAAGTGAGTTTTGCCCCATTTTACGACTTTTCCTGTTTTGATTGTTGAGTGAATCACTGCAGTTGATAAGTTACTAAGTGAAACTGGCTTCCCCGTTGACTTTGCTCATCAGAAAGTCGCAAAAGGTGATCACATGACCTTGGGACACGGCGACGATCATAAATACGAACCAGTTGCCAAGCATCTGAATTTTGATCACATGATCATGGGGATGCTGCAACGGTCCATAAGTGTGAAAAACAGCCATAGGTCATTTTGCTCAGTGCTGTTGTAACTTTGAATGGTCACTAAAGGAACCTGTTGTAAGTTGAGGGCTACCTGTACATACTGGCTGCCAGTTGCCCAAATTTTGATCACAGGACCACAGTGATGCTGCGACAGTCATAAGTGTGAGGATTGGTCATAATTAATTTTTACAGTGGTGGTGTAACTTCAAACAGTGGCTAATAAGATCTTAAAGATATTATGAGTACAATTTTAGCAGAATACCTTAAAAGAGATAAAAAAACAGCTCTGGTGGGATATGGACCTGGTTTATAGAATTAATTCAGCATATGCTAGAACCCAGAATGTTCCAAGAGAGGTACATGTTAAATTTCTCAGGAGGACCATGAGAGATGAGGTGCTAGAGGCTCAAAGGGGACCTTTTAAGATATCTGGATAAAGAAATTACCATTTTAAAACAAATTCCGAAAAAAATTAGAGAAACAAGGAGGAAATATTCTTTCTTGTCAAAGAAATTATACAATAAAGGAGTTTGGTTTAGATGGTTACTGCCAGAGGGAATGTTGATTTTCTGGGAAGGGAGCAGAACCAAGATTAAGACAGTAAACGAGGCAGAAACCTTTATTAAACATTCTTCTCTCCTAGAAGACCAAGATAGTGGGGGGCGGGGAAAAGGGCAGTAAGATCCAAGATACAGGAACGGAGGGGGCTAAGGTGATGGCAGGGAGGAGGGAGCAATATCGAAAAGGCTCAGGTCACAAAAATAATTTTATTTGAAATGCATAATCGAAAATGGCAAAGAAAGAGAAGATTGAACACATGGTTGATACAATGTAAGAACACTGTTTACGCTTATCCTTTATATGTTACTTTTAAAATTGTACATCTCTGAGGTTGGGGAGAATTCCTACTACCAGCATGGGAGCTACCAAATTTTTTTATGTACCCTTATACCCTTTTCCTATGAATATTTTAAAAAACCAATAAAAGTTTTTATTAAAAAAACAACAACAGTGGCTAATCGAATGGCTGTAAGTTGAGGACTACTTGTAATAGATGTTGCATTTCCAGATAACAGTCCGTATCAGCCGTCCAGATATTAAAACCATCTTAGAATATACGTGGGGCATGTTCCATCTGAGTGGGAGGTGACAAAGACAGAATTATGTGCATTTTTCTTTAAATTTGTGGAAATCCAGTGTTGGTTGAACACAGCTGTAAAAACGTTTTCAGTATTTTATGCAAGTGTGAAGTGAAAGTCAGCTTCCAATGCTTAGCTGAATGTTGAAAAGGATTCTTTTGCAAGTAGAAAGTTAGTGCATTCTCCGGAGCGCTAGCTACTTACTTTCAGAAAGATTATTATGGTTTTTTTAAACATGTAGAATTAATAGAGTTTTTTTTCAGTAATTACCACCATCTGTTGGAAATGTGGCTAATTGTCATTGCCAAGGCATCGGGATATTTATTCCACGATCAGGAAAATAAGGGATGATTATTCCTTCCAGAGTATATTTATTATTTATATTTATTGAAGCTGTTTTAGCATTAGGTAGATGCAAATATAATTTGTGTGCAGGAGAGGTATACTTTACATCTCAGCTGATTAGTTCCTCTAATAATAACACGCCAGCCCCATAAACTGCATGATTAATAAGAATGAAACAGCTCTTCTCTTCCTAGCTTCTTTTGAAAGTCATGCTGCTGCCTAAAATAAACAGGACGTCTGTCTTCTCCGTCGTTGAGAAAAATGATTAAGATTGTCTAGTCCCTTCCTTTCCTCTGCCTCTCCATTTTTATTTCTTTCTTTTTTAAAAAAAAACCTGCTTGGGAAAACTGCCCCGTGACTCTTCTGCCTAAGATATGAACATAAAATCAAGCCTGCTTTTCAATTCTTAAATGAATAGCTGTATTTAGTCAATTACAAATGGGGAACAAACAGGATGTCACGGTTGGTGCCAGATTAACCAAGAAATGACGACAGAAACTTTTGTGGCAGCTTCTTTAAATCTATTTGTCTCCCAGAGTCCCTTTAAAACGAGATGAGCGGCAGATAAATTTAAGCAATAAAAGGAATACATTTGTTGAGTCTGGGCTCCTTCCCTTCAAACTAAGATCTTCCACAAAGCCTTCAACTACAAATCCTGCACTGTATAGAATGTAATAGCAGAGTTGGAAGGGACCTTGGACGTCTCCTAGTCCAACCCCCTGCCTAGGCAGGAACCTTATACCATTTCAGACAAATGGCTATCCAACATCTTCTTAAAGACTTGCAGTGTTGGGGCATTCACAACTTCTGGAGGCAACGTCTGTTCCACTGATTAATTATTCTCACTGTCAGGAAATTTCTCCTCAGTTCTAAGTTCTCCTTGATTAGTTTCCACCCATTGCTTCTTGTTCTACACTCCAGTGCCTTGGAGTGTAGAACAAGAAGCAATGGGTGGAAACTAATCAAGGAGAGAAGCAGCTTAGAACTGAGGAAAAATTTCCTGACAGTTAGAACAATTAATCAGTATGCATGGTAGAGGATGGTTCCAAAAAAGGAATGTGTGAACATTTGGGTGGAGGGGAGAAGCTTTTTAACTATTAATATTTCAAATTTATATCACAAAGGCAGAATCCCATTGGAGCCAGTTCCCCAGAAAGGGAGTGCGATGCCCTGTGGTGGCCATCTGTTTGGGATAGTTTCATTCTTTTTTTTTGAGCAGAGAATTGAACGCTGTATGAAAATGAAAAGAAGGACTAGGGGAGACATGATAGCAGAGTTCCAATATCTCAGGGGTTGCCACAAAGAAGAGGGAGCCAAACTATTCTCCAAATCACCTGAGGGCAGAACAAGAAGCAATGGGTGGAAACTAATCAAGGAGAGAAGCAACTTAGAACTGAGGAGAAATTTCCTGACAGAACAATTAGTCAGTGGAACAGCTTCCCTCCAGAAGTTGTGAATGCCCCAACATTGAAAGTTTTCTATAAGAAGAGATTGGACAACCATTTGTCTGAAATGGTATAAGGTTTCTATGCCTGAGGAGGGGGTTGGACTAGAAGACCTCCAAGGTCCCTTCCAACTCTTAGAAGGGACCTTGGTTATTCTCTTGTGACTCCTTCTGTGCTTTACGTCTTTGGTCCAAGATGCTCACATCTCAATTCAGTGTAGATTTCCTCACTTCATTTATGGCAGACTTAATCTCTTTAGATCAATTGTTTGGTAAATAAACAACTTGATAAAAAACAACAACAAAGCAAGCAGCAATTAACACACACAAATGCACACGCAATTCCTCTGCGGCAGCTCTCTGTGAAAAGGCCTAAAATTTAGTTTTCCGTTTTAAAATTTCACGGAGAGGCATTCATTCTCTCTCCGCTGCTTCTCTCTCCCAGCTTGACCTTTTCTCTTTTCAAACCCAATTGTTCCTCCCCCAGCCTTCTCCCCCCCCCCCCCCCAAACTGTAATCCCTCCTGCCAGCTTGTATTAAGGCAGGAACAGTGACGCAGATGATCTAAAATGGGACAGGGAGAACCTGGCACCAGCCCATTTGTGTGTGTATGTGTGTTTGTGTTGTGCAGATGCCATGGCTTCGGGGAAGGGAGAAGAGGACAGTTGTAAATCTGATGGTGGAAAGAGAAGCCAAAAGGGTGGTGATGTTGAAAACCTCCCAGGGAGGAGGGAGGAGAGCACAGCTGCTGAACACTGCGTCTCTTCCCCCCCCCCCCCCTCTCTCTGGGGAGTGTGGCTTTTTTTTTTTATTAAGTTGGCAGACGGCGAGAAACAACGGCCTCTTTCATTCGTCGCCGGCTGCAAAGTGGCAACTTGGGGAGCAGGGAAGGGTGGGATGGGGGGCATAAATAATCCATTTTCCACCCTTCTGCTCTTAGAATTTCATACCCAGCCATTTTGCACATTGTTGCAGTTGCAAAGTGGTAGGCAGGTAAAAAAAAATCCTTTTGAGGTGGGGAGAGAGAAAGAAAAAAAGGATAAGAAGAAAAGAGGAAAGAAAGAAGGGAAGAAAAGAAACAAGGAAAGGAAAGGAAGGAAAGAAACAGGAAAGAAACAAAAAGGAAGGAAGGGGGAAGAAGAGAAGGAAGAAAGGAAGAAAAAGAAGGGAAGGAAGGAAACAAGAAATAAAGAAAAAGGAAGGGAAGAAGGGAAGGAAGAAAGAAGCAAAGGAAGGGAAAAAGAGGAAGGAAAGAACGAAGAAACAAAGAAGGGAAGAAAGGGAAGAAAAAGAGGAAGGAAAGAAAAGAAACAAAGGAAAGGAATGGGGAAGGAAGGAAAGAAGGGAAGAAAGGAAGAAAATGAAGGAAGGGAAGGGAGGAAATAGGAAATAAAGAGAAAGGAAAGAGAATGGAAGGAAGAAGGGAGGAAAGAAGGGAATGAAGGGGGAAAATGAGGAAGCAAAGAAAGAAGAAACAAAGGAAAGGTGGAAGGAAGAAAGAAAGGAAAGAAGGGAAGGAAGGAAATAGAAAATAAAGAAAAAGAAAGGAAAGAAAGGGAGGGAGGGAGGGAAGGAAAGGAAGAAGAAAGGAAGGAAAGAAGAAAGAAAGAAATCAGCTGCTCAAAGAACAGCTGGAGAACCCCTTCCCTCCCTCCCCCTTTTTCTGATTAAGTCATTGCTGTTGTGATTGTGCAAGGCTGGGGGAGTGCAGAGACTTGCCAATGCATGTCTGCTCCCCCAAACTCTTCTGAATACAGTTTCACAGGTGGAATTTTGCCATTCCGAGTCAAAAGGCCCAATTTGTTCTACAGATTGCAAGAAGCTAAACGGATTAGGAAGGGAGGTAGGGCAGTAGGGGTGGGGGAGAAGAAACGAGGAGGCGGGATGGGAAGAAAAGAAGGCATGAAAATTGCAAGGAGAGAAAGCAGGAGAGGCTGGGGGTGGTTTACCTAACTACCCCCTTCTCTGTTAGTGTTTGAGGTGCTAGGAAACTGTTTTTGGGGAAGAGAAATATTCAGCTGTATACCTTAAGTCGGGTCTGCAAAGTTGGCTCTTTTAAGACTGGTGGACTTCAACTCCCAGAATTCCCCAGCCAGCCAAGAGCCAACTTTGCAGACCCCTGACTTGAGTAAACGAGTTTGAGTTTTTTAAATTACCAGTTATTAAAAAAGGCCTTTTCTTCATTGGGTATAGCATGGCTGGCTGGGGAATTCTGGGAGTTGAAGTCCACCAGTCTTAAAAGAGCCAACTTTGCAGACCCCTGACTTAAGTAAACGAGTTTGAGTTTTTTAAATTACCAGTTGAAAAAAAAAAAAGCCTTTTCTTCATTGGGTATAGAACTGAATAAAGAAACCGCCTGTTTGTCTTTGCATATGAAAAACCTCATGTTCTGTAGAATTGTTTTCTAAAGCTCTGGATGTTAATGAGGTTGGAGCTTGGGTTGGCTTCAACGCTATCTTGTAAACGCCTCCATAAACATTATCTCCAGGGCCTGTTGTACTTTGCTCATGTTTCATACAAGATCATAGAGCGTAATAGCTGACCCCCCCCCCCCCATGTAATATGACTTCAGATCAGACACCCACACCCACACACACGAATTGAAGAGCAGTTGGAAGGAGCCAAGTTTGAGAAGCGTTGTGTGCTTGGTGTCAAAATCATTGCACATTGTATTTGTTGAAAGAAGCAAAGTTTTTGCATGCAACATTCCTGCTTGGAATATTTGCTTTAGCTTGACGTTGTTATAACGTTGTTATCTTTTTTTCTTTGAAAGATAATTGAGAAGCGACTGGGACACATCCGAAATCGGGTATTTCGAGAAGTGGAAATGCTGTACCAGTGCCAAGGACACAGGTACTGGGCTGAGTTTTAAGCCTGATCTTTGCTCTATCTAGATTCTATCCTGGTTGAAGTAATGCTGATTGCAGTAACTCTGGTGGTCTTCAACTTACGACCACAATGGAGCCCGGAATTTCTGTTGCTAAGTGAGACATTTGTTAAGTAGATGTTGTCCCATTTTACGACCTTTCTTGCCATAGCTGCTTAAGGGAATCACTGCAGTTATTAAATCAATAACCCGGCTCTTAAGTGAATCGGGCTTCCCCATTGACTTTGCTTGTCAGAAGGTCTCAAAAGAGGATCACATGACACCCAACACAGAGCAGCCGTCATAAATATGAGTCAGTTGGCAAGCGGCTGGATTTTGATCACGTCACCGTGAGGATGCTGCGTAAGTGTGAAAAACAGCCACCAGTCACTTTTTTCAGTGCTGTCTTAACTTCCAAACCATCATTAAATGGTCGTAAGTCGAGGACTACCTGCAACTGGGGGCAAGTAATCTTCAACTTATGACCACAGTGGAGCCCAACATTTCTGTTGCTAAGCAACACAGTTGCTAAGCAAGCTGTGCCCCGTTTTAGGACCTTTTATTACCACAGCTGTAAGCAAAGCACTGTGGCTGCTAAGTGAATCCTGCAGTTGTTAAGTGAATCCGGCTTCTCCCATTGACTTTGCTTGTCGGAAACTGGCTGGGACGGTTACAAACGGTGATTACATGGAGAAATAAATAAATGTCGGTTGTCAATCACCCAAATTTTGACCATGTGACTCGTAGTGATGCTACAATGTTTTATTTTTTTTTTAAAAGCAGCCCTAAGTCACTTTTTTCAGTGCTGTCTTTGAACCATCACTAAACGAACTGTCGTAAGTCGAGGACTACCTGCAATCGGGTACAAGTAATCCTCAACTTATGACCACAGTGGAGCCCAACATTTCTGTTGCTAAGCAACACAGTTGCTAAGTGAGCTGTGCCCCCGGTAGGGTCCCTGTATTTGAATGGTCACTAGACGAATGGATATAAATTGAGGATTACCAGAACTTCCATATCAAGGGGCACTCTACCTCTGAATATTACCTTCAGGGGAAAGGAAACTCTGGACTTCGTTCTATGCATTGTGGTTGCTTGAGAGGCCTGCCATGAGGGAAAATAGGAGGTTAGGACCATCAGGATTGCTTTTTGAATGTAAATGAAATGGCTCTTCTTAGCCCTAATTATTGTCCCGCCCTCCCCTGTCTTTTCTTCAGGAACATCCTGGAGCTAATCGAGTTTTTCGAAGAAGAGGACCGGTTCTACCTCGTGTTTGAGAAGATGAGAGGAGGTGAGTCACTCGCCAAAGGAATTTTGGTTTTGTAGGTGGGGGGGAGAGAGAGAGAGCTTCTTATTTTTAAAGCCCCATTTTTTCCCCAATTTAAGTAAGGAGGGGGAACGCCATAAATTGTACATGTTGTGATTGTCCATGTATAATCTACATTGGGGGGGGGCAGCCTTGACAATTTGAAGTCCTGTGGATTTCAACTCCCAGAATTCTCCAGCCAGCCATATTGGCTGGCTGGGGAATTCTGGGAGTCAAAGTCCACAGGTCTTAAAATTGCCAAGGTTGGACACACCTGTTCTGCATCTTTAAGCCTCAGATCTTGGTCCGTGGCTTAATTGGCTTAATTGGGCCATTCAACGTATCTTTTCAGGCTCCATCTTAGCCCATATCCACCGTCGACGCCATTTCAATGAGCTAGAGGCCAGCATGGTGGTGCGCGACATAGCCAGTGCCCTTAATTTCTTGCACAATAAAGGTAGGTAAAAAAATGAATGCAAGGTATCTTTTTGGTGTGTGTGTGTTTGGTGTGTGTGTGTTCTAAAGCATTTCATGGTGCAACTTAAGTCACTTTGCAATCCAATAAGCCAAGGGTGTCCAAACTTGGTTAAATTTAGCACCTGTGGACTTCAACTCCCAGAATTCTTGTGGACTTCAACTCCCAGAATTCCTGTGGACTTCAACTCCCAGAATTCTAGGTGTTGAAGTCCACAAGTGTTAAAAGTCGTCAAGGTTGAACACCCCTGCACTAAGCTATTGTTTCTCAACACATGGTGGATGAGGAATTCTGGGAGTTGAAGTGCCTACATACATCTTCAAGGTTGAAAAATACTGTACTAAGTAGATCTCACTGCTGCAGTAAATCTCAAACTATCTGCATTGGCCTGCCCTCATCTTTGTCACACTATATTACTACAGTGCTTATAATGTCCAGGAATCTGCTAAGGCCTGATCTGGGCACTTTTCTATAATTTGCCTTTTCCTCTTCTCTTATCCTGTCTGTAAATACATATTTTTCATTTGGGGAAATATCTGCAGAAATGCAATGAAACCCAGCCTTATCCGGTTGCTACAGAATATAATTGATGCTTCTTAAGTAATTGTTAGCTTTTTCCTTTAGTACTTGCAGTTGGGAAGCAGAGGCCTCTGATTGAATACTTAGATAAGGACATTTCCTTGCATGAAGTCGATTTAACAGAACTCCCTCACAAGGCCACCAATTTAAGATGGTTTTCGAAGTTTATAGAGAGCATCATTTATAGGACCAAGATGTCGTCTGTCCAACTAATCAATTCATGGGTGTGTTGGCTACTTATAACACCTTATCTACTATTAGACCTAGTGTTAGCTGGTAGGGATCATTCTCTATGCTGGTTTCCAAGGTTGAAGATTCCTGACCCTCAAAATTGTTGCGGCCTCTTTCTCTTGACATCATTTTGCTATGCTGGTTTTTTTTAAAAAATATATTTTAATGAGCATACCAGCTGAGCTTAATGTTGATATCTTAATCTGTTTTTCAGATATTATTTTTAAGTTTACGCCAATAGCAAATTACATTGTGTTGTTGTCACTAATAAGGTGGGATATAAATATTTTTAAACAACAGTTGCTTGCGTGCTGGTCCTTGGGCCACTGGCCATTATTGGGCTACAGCAGTGGTGAAATTTAAAATTTTTTGCTACCAGTTCTGTGGATGTGGCGTGGTGGACGTGGCAGGGGTAGGATACTGCAAAATCCCCATTCCCTCCCCACTCTGGGGCCAGCCAGAGGTTGCATTTGCCAGTTCTCCAAACTACTCAAAACTTCCGCTACCGGTTCGTCAGAACTTGTCAAAACCTGCTGGATTTTACCCCTGGGCCCTGGCCTATTTGGAACTGGGCCAGAGAAGCAGTGGGTTGGCAAATCACTCAATCTACTAGCACGAGTGGTGCCCCAAAGGCCTCTTTCCCCATCCCCAAAAGCCAGGCCACCATGCCACCTCCCAATGTTCCACAAGCGAAGTGATGAGAGCAGAGACCGAGTGGGATGAGTGCGCCTTGCTCAGCTTCACTGACTCTACCTGCACAGGGCACCTGACCCGTTTTTGGAACATCGGGCAGCCTCAGTGAGCCTGAAGGCTTCTCTGTGCCAAAAGCTTTTGCAAACAGACGAATGTCTTCGGGGAAGCGGTCCCTTTGCAAAAGCTTTTGGCACATAAGAAGCCTGAAGGAGTGCAAAACCGCGCCCCGAAAGCTCACTTGTGTGGGTAGAGCTCTGTGGACCAGCCCACCACTCATGTGGCCCAGTTCTCCTCTACGCCCCTCCTCCCACAAGCCAGGCTGCCAAGTTGCAAAGGTTGAAGACTACTGACCTAAGCTAATAAATGAACCCTTTATGCACTGGATAGAACTGTTGGGAGTATTCAGTTCCATGAGACGAAGAGACAATTGGGAAATCTTTTAATTACAGTAAATGCCTTCGTTGCTTCCCAAGTAGCTTTCTGAAAAGGATCTGGAATAAAACAAGGGACCAGAGGACCCTTCTGGCTTCTGTAAACATTAGGTGTTAAGGGTGATTGTGCTGGCCATGGTTTGATGCTTGGTTAGATGGACTTAAGGGCTTCTTTCAGCATGATCAGATTACACAACTTGGCTCAACTTTTCCGTTGTCTTTTCCACTCTGGCAGTTGCTCGGTCATGTTCTTCCAGAAAGTATTAACTGCTAAAGTTAAGCTTCTTTCTTTTCTTTTATTACAGGAATAGCACATAGAGATTTAAAACCAGAAAATATTCTCTGTGAGAGTTCAAATCAGGTGAGCAGCAGTTTAATTGCTCCTTGGTTATTTCCCAGTCTCGGAGGGGTGTCACGTGTGCTGCATGATAGGGAGGTTGAAGAAACTTGCTGATGCAGGATAGTCTGATAAGTGGGCTAATGAAGTATAAATACAAACTGTAAACAGGGATTGAATGTATGACAGAATGTTAAATTCTAATTAGCCTTTTGTTCCAAAAGAGATGACCTTTTTCATCCCTCTCATTCTCCCCTTTGGCTCCAACACCAGGTGTCCCCGGTGAAAATCTGTGATTTCGATTTAGGAAGTGGGATCAAACTGAATGGTGATTGTTCTCCCATCTCTACCCCAGAGCTTCTCACTCCGGTAAGTGGTCCCTCCCCAAGGAGAAATGTAGGGGTTCAAGGGAGGGTTAGAGTTAGGGTTTGGTTTAGGGCAGGGGTCTACAAAGTTGGCTCTTTTAAGAATGGTGGACTTCAACTCCCAGAATTCCCCAGTCAGCTAGACAGGCCTAATCTAGAAGGGCTAATTTAGAAACTAAACTTTAGACAGGCCTAATTTAGAAACCAAACCAGCTTTGCTGGCTGGGGAATTCTGGGAGTTGAAGTCTGCCAGGCTTAACGTTGCCAAGGTTGGAGACCCTTGACCTAGACAGGCCTAATCTAGAAGGCCTAATTAGAAACCAAACTTTAGACAGGCCTAATTTACAAACCAAAGCAGCTTTGCTGGCTGGGGAATTCTGGGAGTTGAAGTCTGCCAGGCTTAACGTTGCCAAGGTTGGAGACCCTTGACCTAGACAGGCCTACTCTAGAAGGCCTAATTAGAAACCAAACTTTAGAGAGGCCTAATTTAGAAACCAAACCAGCTTTGCTGACTGGGGAATTCTGGGAATTGAAGTCCATCAGTCTTAAAAGAGCCACCTTTACAGACCCCTGGTTTAGGGGAAGGAAGGAAGGACATTGATTGCCCAATAAAATCGATCCAAGATGTTTTTAAAAAATTCAAACCTTTCCCCAGTCTGCTAGTCTGAAGGCCTTGTTTAGGGGAAATTGCTTTTAAATGGAAATACGCTTTACATAGTGCCTATCAGGGGTTGCCACAAAGAAGAGGGAGTCAAACTATTCACCAAGGGTAGAACAAGAAGCGATGGGTGGAAACTAATCAAGGAGAGAAACAACTTAGAACTGAGGAGAAATTTCCTGACAGTGAGAACAATCAGTGGAACAGCTTCCCTCCAGAAGTTTGGAAATGCCCCAATCCTGGAAGTCTTTAAGAAGATGTTGGATAGCCATTTGTCTGAAATGGCAGAGGGTTCCTGCCTAGGCAGGGGGTTGGACTAGAAGACCTCCAAGGTCCCTTCCAACTCTGCTATTGTATTGTATTGTATTATTGTCTTCATGGGATTCGCTGCTAAAAACGTAACAGGTTTTGAAATGAGATTCAGGTAATTTCCTCAAAAGCAGTTACTCAATCAATAGGTATAAGACACATTCAGTACTGTAGATTTCATTTAGCAGCCTCTCTAAGTAATACCCGCGGTGGTGCAGTGGTTGGAATGCAGTACTGCAGACTACTTCTGTCGGCTGCCTGCAATTTGGCAGTTCGATTCTCACCAGGCTCAAGGTGTGGACTCAGCCTTCCATCCTTCTGAGGTGGGTAAAATGAGGAGCCAGATTGTTGGGGGCAAGAGGCTGACTCTGGAAACCGCTTAGAGAGGGCTGTAAAAGCATTGTGAAGTCTTAAGTGCTATTGCTACCTCATCCCAGTAAGGGAGGAGGACATCGCATCTGTAGGCCTTCTTGGGAATTCTGAAGGCATCTGAGCACTCATGGATGCCAGATTTACAGATCTTGGCGGATTCAGCCGTCCTTTTATAGGCTTGATGTGGTAATTGATGGTAATCACATAGGTGGAAAGAATCTCTGGGAGCTAGTGTGATTTGTGTTGTAAAACGGGGCAAAATGAGACAGTAACAAATGTCTCACTTAACAACATAAATTTGGGGTTCAATTGTGCCATCACAGGACTAGACAGAAATTTATTTATCCAGAATGGTATGAGAATTCATGCCTTGGGCAGGAGGCGTGATTAGAAGACCATCAAGGTTCCTTCCAACTCTATAATACAGGAGGTAGTCCTTGACTTACGACCACAATTGAGCCCAAAATGTCTGTTGCTAAGAGAGAAAATTGTTAAGTGAATTTTACCCCGTTTTGATCCTTCTTGTGTAGTTCTTAACTGAATCTCTACCGCTGTTAAATTAGTAACAAAGTTTAATGAATTTGGCTTCCCTCTGACTTTGCTTGTCAGAAGATTGCAAAATGACCCCAGGACACTGCAACCGTCATAAATATGAGTCAGTTGCTAAGCGTCTGAATTGTGATCTCCTAACCATGGGGATGCTGCAATGGTTGTGTGAAAAACCTACCTAAGTCACTTCTTTCTGTGCCATTGTAACTTTGAATAGTTCACTAAACAAACTCTTAAAAGTCGAGGATTATCTGTTCTATGAAGGGAATAGAAAAACATTTATCATGCCAAATAAACCACGTGGTCATGACCGTGAAGCCAAATCAGGCTCAATTCAAAGCAGACGCGCTTTTCCTTAAACTGAGATTACCAAGCCGGGCGTAACACAGACTGCATCAATTATTTTAGGATGTAACACGCTGGTCACCGTTTCATACCACAGTCACAAACGGTAGCTGGATTCCCCAATACAGATAATCCTTGATTTAGGATTGGTAATGGAGCTTGCCTCATTATGGTTGTAATTCACAACTGTCATAAAGCAAGTCACTCATTTTAGGACCTTTTTGGTTGCGGTCTTAAAGCAAAGTCATTGTTTGCTGTGGGCCATTGTTGCTGAAAGCAGAAGTACTTATGGACCAGGTGGTGAGTGCTTGATGTACAGACATGGGTATTCACTTACCTTCTCTACCGGTTCGCAAATGTGAGAGCGTCCGCGCATGCGCTTTGGCTTGAAAAAATGTCTAAATGGGATGGCATAGCGGTGGGGCAGGTGGGCGGAGCCAGTGGTGGGATTCAGCCAGTTCGCACCACTTCGGGAGATCTGGTTGTTAACTTTCTGAGCAGTTTGGTGAACTGGTTGTTAGAAGAAATCATTAGGGCTGAGAACCGGTTGTTAAATTATTTGCATGCCACTACAGGGCAGAGCTACCTGTGATTTCCACTACCGGTTTGGGCGAACCGGTCCGAACTGGCAGAATACCACCTCTGATGCGACTGCAGGAATGGGGTGGGTGACTGTCGTAACTTTGAACAGCTGCTAAGCAGCCAGTCGTAAGTCAAGGGCTAGCCTGTACGTTGAACCATAAACTCCAGCATCTCCTCTCTTAGCAGCCTTTTCAGCTTCCTCCTATGAAATGGGGATGTGTGAATCCCATCTGCAGCAGAGCTCGCCTGCAGGAGAGGTCAAAAAAGGCAAGATGGTTGTTGGGGGATATCTCCGTTGGGTGACAGAAAAGTTGTGCAGCGGAATATATAGCTAGAGAAACGTTGCTAGTAAACACACAAATAGTAATCCAGATACTGTTAGTAAAAAAAACAATTAGCTTTACTGGTGTTGTAAAACTATACTACTCTTCACAAGCAGTGATAATAAAGTGAGTCAAACAAAGTCCTTAACAAACTAACAATTGCTTACAGTCAGCAATTAACGAGTCTTCCTTCTTCAAACAGTCCGTCACAGCACACAAGCAGATAGCAAACAGTAGAGATATCAGCAAAGAGAGACAATCCAGCAGAGAGAACGATTGGGTTCTGCTGACCTCCTCTTATAGTGGAGATAATGACAGTCTCCAGTTACAATCTCCAATTGCATTCCAACAGTCTTAAAGCCACAATGGCCATTTGTCATCAGGGTATTATATATTGACTACCCAACACTAGGAGTATATTCCTAACAATGGTGTTTGTGACAGTCAGAGCAAACTGTGGCCCGTCTTCCTCGGATCGCAAACTAAAATATTCTGCCTCCGTGGTGGATCAAACTGCAGTCCTGTGCCCTAGTTCCACTTGGCTGGTTTTGTTTCTGGACGTTTGCGTAGAAATACTTTTAAACACACACACACGCACGCACGCACACACCAGCCTTTCTGAACACGGCTGGCTGGTTCTATCCGGGACTTCTTTCAGTGCCGAGGCTGATAATTCTCTCTGATTGTATGCTGAGGATGTTCACGCTTAGCCAAGGCCAGACTGATGGTCTGGCAGACTTAATGAGATTCTGCCCTCCTTCCCTCCCTCCATCTCTCTTATTCCATCCTCCCCCCCATAGATGTGGGAGTCAAAGAAGCTTGCTAAAGTGGGTCAGCAGAGGCTTGCCTATGGGGTGATGGGAGGAGCAAGGAAAAGGTGGAGATATGGCTGCAGTTTGGCATCTTTATTGTGTAGCCAGACTAACCCATCTGTCTTGATGGGCAGGTTTGGCCCCGACAGTGGAAGGTATTTTGTGTGAGTGGGCGTGTTTGTGTTCATGCATCTGGTTGGGCACGGTCTTGCCTTTCTATATTACTCAAAGGAAGTGGCTTTCTTTCTTTTGTATTCTCCTCCTCCTCTCCTACGGCTAAGAGGTATCTATAACCCACATATACTCATGCTATATACACATATATATTTCAAATGCAATAAATTGCATGAACCCTGCCAGTCTGGCTTGTTTTCTGGCCAAAACTAGGACTAAAACTATTTTTAAAATCTGTTTTAGGCCTGTGTTGGGTTTTGTTTTTGTCCGAGATACAGAGGGCTTTTGCTAATCCTCCGAAACAGGGGTCTCCAACCGTGGCAACTTTCCCTGCCCTATTTTGTATGGAATCGTCCACTCTGCTGGCTGGAGAATTCTGGAAGTTGAAATCTGCCAGCCTTAAAGTTGCCAAGGTTGGAGACCCCTCTGGTCTAGGTTATATGGAATCTTCCACTTTGCTGGCCGGAGAATTCTGGGAGTTGAAGTCCGCCAGCCTTAAAGTTGCCAGGGTTGGAGACCCCCGGTCTAGGTTATATGGAATCTTCCACTTTGCTGGCTGGAGAATTCTGGGAGTTGAAGTCCGCCAGCCTTAAAGTTGCCAAGGTTGGAGACCCCTGGTCTAGGTTATATGGAATCTTACACTTTGCTGGCTGGAGAATTCTGGGAGTTGAAGTCCGCCAGCCTTAAAGTTGCCAAGGTTGGAGACCCCTGGTCTAGGTTATATGGAATCTTACACTTTGCTGGCTGGAGAATTCTGGGAGTTGAAGTCCGCCAGCCTTAAAGTTGCCAAGGTTGGAGACCCCTGGTCTAGGTTATATGGAATCTTACACTTTGCTGGCTGGAGAATTCTGGGAGTTGAAGTCCGCCAGCCTTAAAGTTGCCAAGGTTGGAGACCCCCGGTCTAGGTTATATGGAATCTTACACTTTGCTGGCTGGAGAATTCTGGGAGTTGAAGTCCGCCAGCCTTAAAGATGCCAGGGTTGGAGACCCCCGGTCTAGGTTATATGGAATCTTCCACTTTGCTGGCTGGAGAATTCTGGGAGTTGAAGTCCGCCAGCCTTAAAGTTGTCAGGGTTGGAGACCCCTTGCTCTGAAAAGGCCTGCTTGGTTATGGGATGCATAGTGTTCTCTCATGTTGCCCCGCGGGTACTGCTTAGCTGGGAAGGCCGCCCTGGGTCCTTCGTGGAGAAGGGCGGGATATAAATGTGATTAAAAAAATAAAATAAAAAGGTGTATACAATGCAAGGCCACAGCTCAGCCCCAGAGCTGCTGGCCTGGCTCCCACAGGGCGGTGTGTGCTGGCCGAGCAAGTTCTAGACGTTCGCCCTGCCCAGTCCTGGTTAGATGCAATCATGGGGTATTATTTTTTTCCCTTGCTTTTGAAAAGGGAGGGACGGAATTTGGCAGCTGATGCAACCTTGGTGCAAGCAAGGGACTTGCACCTGCTGACTCAATCCAGCTACATTCAGGGACAGGGGGAGGTGGCCATGGGTGAACTTGGTGCCTTGTATGAAAGAGAGAGAGAGAGAGAGAGAGAGAGAGAGAGAGAGAGAGAGAGAGAGAGAGAGAGAGAGAGAGAGAGAGAATGAATTCCAGCTCCGTGGGCAGCTGCTGTTATCTCTAGCATTGATTTATTTTTTAAATCTGACAGAGAGGAGGTGGAATATGACTTGCATAATGGGAAGGAAACAGAGTGGGAAATGTTCATGGCTTCACTGGTTGCTGTGGAATGGGTGTGAAAGGGTTCCTTTGAGCATGTGAAGAGTGCATTTTCTTTCCTTGTTCTAGAAAAGTGATGGCTAACCTTTTTGTCCTCGCGTGCCCAAATCGTGCGCTTGCCCACACCCACAAGACAATGCACCATGCTCCCCTGCACATGTGTGCACAACCCCCCCCTGTTCCTCCTACGCATGCATGTGGCCCTCCTGCGCCATGCTTTTGGCCTAGCAGACCTCCCTGAAGCCCCTGTGCTCCCCTCATCCCCACGAATGTGTGAGATCCCCCTCCCCATGCATGCGCGCACACTTCCCGCGTGAGCAGTGGAGACCCAAAGATCAGCTGGCTGGTGGGAGGTGCGTGCGTATGCGCAATGGAGCTGAGCTGGGCGGCGGCTCGCGTGCCCACAGAAAGGGCTCCGCGTGCCACAGGTTTGCCATCCCGCTTCTAGAATGTCCGTCTGTCCCCTTTGATTCTCAGGTTAAGGTTCTGCCACAGGCATGTGCTGGGAATTTGTTTGCGAAATATTTATCAGTTCCAAATTCTGGAATTTCACCACTTCCCCATGGACAAAAATTAACAGGAAACAACGCGCCCTTCCTTGATTTCATATCTCATTAGAGGGTAGATCTAAATAAATAAATGTGTACTCTCCTTACGGATGAGGAAGTCCCTAAAGCAAGGCATCCAGCCTTGACAATTTTAAGACTTGCGGACTTCAACTCCCAGAAACATATGCTGGCTAGGGAATTCTGGGAATCAAAGTCCACAAGTCTTAAAAGTTGCCAAAATTGGATACCTCTGTCTTAAACCTCTCTGTATGTTGATGGCGAAAGATAAAAAATCTCCATTGTGAGGTCTCCAGGTGGTCCAACTTTAGGGTGAATTTATGTTGTTGGTTGCAAAGTCGTGTCCGACCCATCGCGACCCCATGGACAATGTTCCTCCAGGCCTTCCTGTCCTCTGTCATCCTTTGGAGTCCATTCAAGCTCATGCCTACTGCTTTAGTGACTCCATCCAGCCACCTCATTCTCTGTCGTCCCCTTCTTCTTTTGCCCTCCCATCTTTCCCAGCATTAGGCTCTTCTCCAGGGAGTCCTTCTCATCAGGTGGCCAAAGTCTTGGAGTTTCTTCTTCATGATCTGGCCTTCTAAAGAGCAGTCAGGGTTGATCTCCTCTAGGACTGACCGGTTGGATGGCCTTGCAGTCCAAGGGACTCAGTGCAGGAGTCTTCTCCAGCACCAGAGTTCAAAGGCCTCCATTCTTTGGCCCTCAACCTTCATTATGGTCCAACCTTCACAGCCATCCATTGCAACTGGGAAAACCAAAGCCTTGACTATACGCACTTTTGTTGGCAGAGGGATGTCCCTGCTTTTTAGCATGCTGTCTAGATTTGCCATAGCTTTCCTCCCCAGGAACAAGCAGTCCCCAATGAGGAAGCCCGATTCACTTAACAACCATGTTACTAACTTAACAACTGGAGTGATTCACTTCACAGCTGTGGCAAGAAAGGTCGCAAAATGAGACAAAACTCACTTAACAAGGGACTCACTTAGCAACAGATATTTTGGGTTTGCTTGTGGTTGCAAGTCGAGGACTACCTGCGCTATTCTAGAACTAGGGGGCACTCCATGAAACTTTGGGAAGCTAGACCTCAAACAAATAAGAGGAAGGACTTTTTCACCCAGAGGATCACTGGTCTATGGAACTCCCTGCCAGAAGAAGTGGTGACAGCTGTCAGCCTCGACACCTTTAAGAAAGGATTAGACGAGTTCAGGGAGAACAAGGGTATCAATGGCTATCATGATGGATGCCTAAGGACACCCTCCGGGTTGGAGAGATAGGCAGGATATCTCTCAATGCCATTTGCAGGGAATCATAAGCAGGTGAAGACATCTGCTTGGGAAGACCCTGAAGCAAATGGGGAGCCACTGTGTGAGACAGAATGCTGGACTGGATGGGCTGTGGCCTGTTCCAGCAATGCTATTCTTATGTTCTTATTCTCCATCATCATCTTGGCAGCAGGGAGTGCAAATTTGGGGACTGAAATTCGCCCGCTGTGTGGTGAGAAACCACGTTCTCCAAGAAGAGGATTGGTAGAACGAGGATTCAAAACTAGCTTTGACTACATTTCCTTTATGCTTCAAACTACGACAGAGATAATTGCTCTCCAATTACCTATTTAACCATTTCCCCCATGTGGCGCTTTCCAAGCTAGAATTTGTTGGCAACCGCTGGAGTCCTCTGGGAGGTGATGCAATGCCTTTGGGGATCACATGTGTTCCTGGATCTTTCTTCTGCCACTTGGATCAAGGTTTAGCGCAGCACTGAGTGCCCCCAGTCACACCACTCTGAAGAATAAACAAAGAGTCATAGCAATTGGTGTGATGCGTCTAGCATTGGTAGAGGGAGCAGCTGAGAGGCATATTTTTTTTTCTTTATGTGCTCTCCCAAAGGGCCCCTTCCAACCAGCGGTGGGTTTCACATTTTCTTACCACTGGTTCCCCGCATGCCTGTTTGCTTTGCGCATGCACCTGGCCTTCCGTGCATGTGCTTTGCTTGCGTGTGCACCTTCCACACATGCGCATGCCCTCAAAAATGTGACTAAATAGGATGGCATAGAGCCGGGGCAGGTGGGCAGGCCCACCCATGATTTCCGCTACTGGCTCGGGTGAACCGGTCTGAACCAGCTGAATACCATCTCTGATTCTAACCCTTTTAACAAACTTGGCCCCCCCAAAAAATTGCTAAGCTACCGTATTTTTCAGAGTATAAGACTCATCCTTTTCCCTCAAAAAAGAGGCTGAATATCTGGGTGCGTCTTATACACTGAATTCAGCATTTATGGCCTCCTGAAACTCCGCCCCCTTCACCAAAATGGCTGTGCATAGCTTTTAGAAGGCTTTCAGAGAGCTCCTGGGGGCTGGGGAGGGCAGAAATGAGCAAAAAGGGGGCTGTTTTTTGGCCCCCAGCAGCACTCTATAAGCTTCCTAAAGGCTATCCATCCCCTTTTTTGGAAGGAAAAAAAAAGGTTTGTTTTCACAAAAATCGGGCCGTTTTTGGGAGGTTTGCAGAGTTCAGTAGTTTTTTTTTTTTAATCCTCTTTAAAACCTTGCTGTGTCTTATACTCTGGTGTGTCTTATCCTCCAAAAAATACGGTAATTAGAAAGCCAGAGGAACAAATAATGAACTGGAGCATCCTGTTTCCACAATAATTCTTGCTTGTTCTAGGATAGTGATGGCGAACCTATGGCACGGGTGCCACAGGTGGCACGCGGAACCATTTCTTAGGGCACGCGAGGCGTTGCCCTGTCAGCTCCAGCGCTGGTCAGCTGATTTAGGCCTTCTTTTGAGGCCGTTTTATTCCCTCTGGAGGCTTCAGAGAAGCTCCTGAAGCTTCTGGAGGTGGGGAGTGAGGCTGTTTTCACCCTCCCCAGGCTCCTGGAAAGCCTCTGGAGCCTGGGGAGGGCGAAAAACGGGCGCCAAAAGCAGGGGGTCACGCACATAGCATTATGGGTGTGGCACGCCAACGCACAACCCCCCCTGTGTTCCCCCCGCTTTTGGCACGCGAGCCAAAAAAGGTTAGCCATCACTGTTCTAGGACCTAAGATGAGGCAAGGGCCCAAATTTTTGCATGACCACCAAGAGTGAGTTGGGTCTGGGTAAATAACATCCAATTATATTTGGCACGTTCCCAGTGTTGCAAGTTACTAAGTTAGTAACACGGTTGCTGTTCTGGTCCCACTTTCTACGACTAATACAAGATTGGCTGCCTGCCACTAACTCTCTTGGCTGCTTGCCTGAATGACTCTTAACAGATACAAAGCTTCCTAACACAACTAAACACGAACCTGGAAATCAAACGTTGTTCTCTGCAAAGATCTCTTCAGCACAAACTTCCTTTTAAACCCTCTTGGGAGGGGCCAGTCATTAGGCAGCCGAGACCAATTCAAATCCTTCGAGTTCGCTTCTGAAGCCTCCTTTTTTCAGCCCTTCTCAATCTAGCATCAGGGGCAAACTGGCCCTGATCCTCCCCACTACTCCAAGACCCAGGTGCCTCCTGGTGGCCAACCAGGCTCTCTGCTCCCTGAAGGTCGCCCTCCTCCTTCAGAGCAGACTCATAGGACTCCTCACTAGAGGAGTCCATCAGCAGCTCATCCGGAGCCGGCTGGGCCACAACAGGTTGCTAAGTGAATCTGGCTTCCCTATTGACTTTGTGTGTCAGAAGGTCTCAGAAGGTGATCACAGGGCATTGCAACTGTCATAAATATGAGCCAGTTGCCAAGTGTCGAATTTTATCACATCACCCCTAGAGATACTGCAGTAATTGTAAATGAAAAACGGTCATAAGTCACTTTTTCCAGTGTTGGTTTAACTTTGAACAGCCACTAAATGAACTGTTGTTAAATGTTAAATAAGCGTTACTTGTTGTCTGCCTCTAGTATGAAAGGCAAAAGGAACTGTGTCTTGTTCCCTGTATGCCAATATAGATAGATTAGAATAAGGTAAATTTATAGATTACTATTAATATTTTTGGAAATGCTGGATTGGGAGAAGGAAGAATCTTGGTGATCATTTGAGAATTTGTAAAAAAAAAAATGATATATGTGAAAGTCGTGAATTTGAATTTATATTCAATTCTCTGCATTGAAAATAGCCCGCATGGGTTTGCGTCGTATACCACAGATTACATTAAAATGAGATTGGATAGTTGGCAACCTACTTCCTTACGGATCTTAGCAGTTAACATTGCATAGTAAACCAGACTCGGCCTGTAGCACAGGATTTTGTGTAAAAATAGCAGTTTTAATTGGTTAAGCTGGATCTTAGGATAAACATACCATGTGAATCCAGCTAGTAATTTTCTATGGTTTAGGATGGTGGAGATCTTAGGAGAAGAATGCATTTACTTGCAGGGAATTTGAATTTGGTACTGTGATCTTTCTGGGCTTCCATATTGAGGGCTCAGGTTTTTCCTGAGATTTTGAGACATGTAGGTAGGTGTGGCTGTGTTACAGAAAAAGAGAAATGCCAACTTGACTGAAACTATAGGTTATATAGTCCTTGGAGATAAGTGTATGTGGGTTTTTGTTAGTGGTGGATTTTACATTTTGTTACCACCGGTTCACTGCGCACGCACCTGCTTGTTTCATGGGTGCGCACGCCCCTTCTGCACATGCGCCCGGCCTAAAAAACATGCCTTAATAGGACGGCATTGAGCTGAAGTGGATGGATGGGCCCAGCCGCAATTTACACTACTGGTTTGGGCAAACCGGTCCGAACCGGCTGAATACCACCTCTGGTTCTTATCTGCTTCCCTCACCAGAGGTGTCCAAACTTGACAACCTTATGACTTGTGGACTTCCAACTCCCAGAATTCCTCAGCCAGCCATACTGGCTGAGGGATTCTGGGAGTTGAAGTCCTCAAGTCTTAAAGCTGCCAGGTTTGGAGATTCCCCTGCTTTTGGCCATTCTTTCTTTGAGGTTTGGAGCAGTCTCGGGATGTCACAGTTCCCCCCCCCCTCCCTCCTTCCAGCAGTCCATAGATTGAGGACCACAAGACTAGACCATTTTTGGAAGCTATCCTTATGACTGTCTTAACCAGGGGTGTCAAATTCAATTTCATTGAGGGCCACAACAAGATTGTAGTTGACCTCGGGAGGGGTGTGTGTGGCATGACCAGTGGGCATGGCCAGCTCAACATCACTCGTGTCAGGGATGCCTGTGGTGGCCTGAGCAAAAACAAGCTCCCGAGCTCCATTTTCAGCTGCCACGGCCTCCGGCAATCCTCTGCCAATGAAAACAAAGGCCTTCCCAAGCTCCGTTTTTACTGGCAGAGGCACCGCAGGCCCAGTCCTTTGCTGTTTCCAGAGCAGCTCTAAGCATCCTGCAGCCTTGAGTTTGACACCACTGGCCTTAACCATTCTGGATAATATTGCCCATAGATTTCACTGGGAATTGTTGGGGATGAAAGTGAGGATGAAAAGGATAAGTCTCCATAGGTTTGCCAAAGGATAAGTGGAGATCAACCCTTGAATAAATCAGAACCTTCTCTTTCTTGATTAGGCTTTTCTGTAGTTTTAACCAGAGACAAAACCTGTGCATTTAAAACACACACACACACACACAGACACACATACACCTGTACAAATAACGGTTAACGAATGTTGTTCTCTTTCCCCAGTGCGGTTCAGCAGAATATATGGCTCCGGAAGTGGTGGAGGCCTTCAGTGAAGAAGCGTCCATCTACGACAAGCGCTGCGATTTATGGAGCTTGGGAGTCATTCTGTACATCATGTTGAGCGGTTACCCCCCTTTTGTGGGTCACTGTGGGACCGACTGCGGCTGGGACCGTGGTGAATCGTGCCCTGCTTGCCAGGTGATCATACTCAACCGGCGCTTCCTGTTTGTGCAAAATCTTAACAAGTTCCTTTGGCTTCTCCCTCTTTTAAGAAATGTCATACGGTGGTACCTCGGTTCACGAACTTAATTCGTGAACTGACTCTGTTCGCGATCCGAATTGGTCGTGAAGCGAGGCACAATTTCCCATAGGGTTCAATGTAAATCCGGTTAATCCGTTTTGACCTTGTTTTTTGGTCGTGATTCTTGAACTGACTCTGTTCGCGAACAGAATTGGTCGTGAACAGAGGCACAGTTTCCCATAGGGTTCAATGTAAATCCGGTTAATCCGTTCTGACCTTGTTTTTAAAATGTCCGCGGCTCCGGTTCGTGAAGCGAAACGGAGTTCGTGAACCCGAGCATTTTTACGAACTTTTCTGTTCGTGAAGCGAGGCGGAGTTCGTGAAGCGAGGCGGAGTTCGTGAAGCAGAGCATATTTTTACGAACTTTTCCGTTCGTGAACCGAAACGGTGTTCGTGAACCGGAGCACATTTTTTGGAAAATTTCTGTTCGTAAACCGAATTGGTCGTGAACAGAGGCGTTCGTGAACCGAGGTGCCACTGTAATTGTACGTGTTGGGGGTATCTCCTTTGGGAGACAGAAAGTTGCTCAGCGGAATATGCAGCTAGAGAAAAACCCATTGCTAGTATACACACGAATAGAGTATCAGACACTGTTAGTAAAAACAAATAGCTTTACTGGTGTGTAAAACTAAACTACAAGCAGTGATAGTAGATAATGACTCAAACAAAGTCCTTAACAAACAAACAATTGCTTACAGTCGCAATTCACGATTCTTCCTTCTTCAATCAATCAGTCAGTCAATGTCAGTCAGCAAGTGAGCAGAGAGAGAATGAGCTTCCTCTTATTGTGGAGATAATTACAGCTGCTGATTACATTCAAACATTTAAAGCAACAAAGACCATTTGTCATCATGGTGTATGTGTGTATATATATATACACACATACACCATGATGACAAATGGTCTTTGTTGCTTTAAATGTGTATATATATGTGTATATACATATATATATATATATATATGTTTTCTGAGGTTTTCGCGGGTGTTTGTATGTAGGTCTTTGGTTGTTCGGGTTTTCTCCCGCGTAGAATTGAATGTGAAGATACTTCCAATTCTACGCGGGAGAAAACCGAAACAACCAAAGACCTATATATATATATATATATATATATATATATATATTTCATAACGTAACTTTCTCTTGTCGCAGAATATGCTGTTTGAAAGCATCCAGGAGGGGAAGTACGAATTCCCAGACAAGGACTGGGCTCACATCTCTTTCGAAGCTAAAGACCTCATTTCAAAGCTTCTTGTAAGAGATGCCAAAAAGCGTCTGAGCGCAGCTGAAGTCCTCAAGCATCCTTGGGTACAAGGGGTGAGTATCCTTGAGTGAGGTGGACAAAAGATGGATATGAGACCATTTCTTTTGCCTTTCTGCTCATCTGGTGTGAAGGACTATTTGTCTGGCAGGCTGGCTATCTATCTTGATCCTCTCTCTCTCTCTCTCTCTCTCTCTCTCTCCCTCCCTCCCTCCCTCCCTCCCTCTCTCTCTCTCTCTCCTCCCACCATCTCTCTATCTCTACCTACCTCTATACTCCCCCCTCTCTATATATTTCTGTCTATCTCTCTCTACCTACTTCTGTCTGTCTGTCTGTCTGTCTGTCTGTCTCTCTCTCTCTCTCTCTCTCTCTCTCTCTCTCTCTCTCTCTCTCTCTCTCTCTCTATCTATCTATCTATCTATCTATCTATCTATCTATCTCTATATTTCTATCATCTCTGTCTGTCCGTCTCTGTCTGACTCTAGAAACCACCCATCTCCCTCACCGAGACACATTAGGCAGTGTATAAATAAAATGTTAAAAAAATAAAAACTAAATATAAAAATTTAAAATGGAGACATCAATAATTAAAATTCAAATTTTAATTAAAAGGGAGGGGGAGAGATTTCAGGGTGCTAACCGGCCTCACAGCTGCATGCTGCCAAGTGAGAATATTCTGTGTTAATGTAAGTTAAGGCTCCAAAGTTTAAAAAAAAATAGAAAGAAGGCATGGCATTGATTGTAGCCAAACCCCCGATGTGGATAGATCCGTGAAATCTCTAGTCATCAGGCTTGATTGAAATAAGCTAAACTTTCAAACAGTGTTTCTCAACCTTGGCAACTTTGAGGTATGTGGACTTCAATTCCCAGAATTATCCAGCCAACCATGAGTTGAAATCCACGTATCTTAAAAGTTGCCAAAGTGGAGAAACAATTCCTTTCATATTTGGAAGTCCCAGACATGTATTCTTTTTTTTTTTTTTGTAAAGTGGGTTTTCTGTCCATGTCCAGAGTGTACCTCCAGTAGTGAACGAGCACCTGCAGCATTTATTTAGAAATAGCTAGCTACAAGAGGAACATACATTGGAATAGAGTTGACATATCTCCATTGTACTTATTTAAAGTAACTTTAATTTTGTCATGGAAAAATGCAGAGGAGATGTAACTTAAAAGGATACTGGGGTCTGCAAGGAGTTGATTATTATGGTGACCATTTTTATTTTTATTTTTTGCTTCTAGTGTGCTCCTGATAACACGCTCCCCACTCCAATCATCCTACAAAGGTGAGTGAAGCATTACAGAAATAGTTTTAATAAAAAAAGAACGTTGAGGTATACCTCAAATCTTTCTTACCCTCTGTAGAGCATTATTAGGTTTTAAGGTTAAGTTTTTAATTTTTATAAATTTGTACAGGGGATTATTTAATTCGATTTTAGTTTATATGTATTGTTGATTGTCATAGTTTTAATTTTTACCTGTACACCGCCCCGAGTCCCTTCGGGGAGAGGGGGCGGTCTAGAAATCCAATAAATGAATAAATGAATTATAGCCACCTATGAGGTTTTTTGTCACTTGGGAATCGGTTTTTATTCAGAAACTAAATACTTGGAGAGCAACAACTTTCTAATCTTGACTGCATTATCAGCCTTTCAGTCATAAACCAGTATAACGTGTGTATAATTACCAGTATTTCCATGGTAATTTTAAGGTGTGTAGAACTTCAACTTAATAATAGGTAGTAGGGAACACCAATGAAAAATGGAAAGGCACACCGGAAAATGTAGGCAATTCTGCTGCTACCTCAGCCTTCCTTCAGTGAGTTCATGTGTTTAGAAAATTGATATGCCTCCCCCCACTTTAAGCAAATAACTGGGTGGCTAACAATACAAAACCCCACGCTAAAACAAAATTCAGAATACATTTAACAGCAAATGAAATAAATGCAAGAGCTGAGCAAAATGGGCCACAGTTGCAAACACACATATGTTTTGCTCTGTCAACAACCCAGCCCTCACACCTGAGAGAAATGTCAGGTGTTTGTGGCCTTCTCGAAGTCGACGTCATCGGTGCTTTGCAGACCCCCGGGCCAGGCAAGATCAGAGTTGACCATCTGAAGCGTGTATAGTTCAACAACGCGTAATGTAGCCCAAATGGTGATTCCAGGGAAGTCCGTCCCATAGAGCAGGGCTCTCCAACCTTTGCAACTTTAAGTCTGAAGGAAAGCTGGCTGGAGAATTCTGGGAGCTGAAGTCCTTCAGGCTTAAAGTTGCAAAGGTTGGAGACCCCTGCCATAGAGCTCTCAGGAGCGAACCTGCAAAACCATAGTACAGCCTTTATTGTCATTGTACATCATGTATACAACAAAATTGGTTTTAGCCTCACTGGTGCAATCCATGACAAAAAATGCGAACAACATAAATAGTATAAAGAATAATCCCTATGCAAGTAATTAGGAAAAAAAGAAAGAAAAAGCAAAACAACAACAACAACCTAGCGTGTGCGTGAACATCCCTTCGGCCGATTCGCTCGCACAGAGAGGGACTTCTCCGGGTGCTGTCCACTAGGCAATGCCAGCGGGCGACGCCCAGGGGAAGGGCCTTCTCTGTAGTGGGCCCAACTCTCTGGAACGACCTACCCCCCGAAATTAGAACAACGACGGACCTCCGCTCCTTCCGCCAGAAGTTAAAAACTCACTTATTTCAGCAGGCCGGCCTGGCTTAACTCTTATACCTAGCCGTAAAAAAATAAATTTGTTTTAATTTGAATTTTAAGGGTATTGTTAAGGTTTTTAGGGATTTTAAATATGGTTTTAGCACAGGGATAATTTAATTCAGTTTTAATATTTTGTATGTTGTATATTGTTATTTATTAGATTTTAATTTCCTGTGCACCGTCCCAAGTCCCCATGGGGGAGAGGGGGCGGTCTATAAATTTAAATAATAAATAATAAATAAATAAATAAATAAATAAGTGATTGTGGTTGTATTTAAAAGTGACAGCCCAAGGATAGAAACTATAAATCTCTTTGTTCAGCTGGCTATGCTTCGATGTCTTCTGCCCGATGGTAGAAGTGCAAAGAGACACTGACCAGGGTGTGAATCATCTCTTCCTTACTCTGCTAAAGCAGCGAGATTTAGCGATGTCATCCAGTGGTGTCATGAGGGCAACCAATGGTTTCTTATGCCGAATTGATCACTCTCTGTAGTGCCTTCCTGCCCGCAGCTGGTAAACCAGCATACCACACTGTTATGCAGTATATGATGACCAGAGGTCGGTTTCTGCCGGTTTGCCCGGATTGGGCAAACCAGTAGTGGTGGCTGCGGGAAGCTCCGCCTACCCCCACTGACGCTTCTGCTCATGTGCAGTAGCGGCAAGCGCGCACAAGCAAACCGGTAGTAAAGTAAATTGAAGCCCACCACTGGTGAGGATACTTTCTAACGTGGACCGATAGAAAGAGATCATCAGCCGTTGTTCCACCTCACTTTTTCGCAGGACTCTAAGGAAATGAAGTCTCTGTTGGGCCTTGCCAATCACCAGGGACCTGTTGTTTTTCCAGGTTACAGGCAGTCCTCGACTTACACAATTGAGCCCAACATTTCTGTTGCTAAGCAAGACAGTAGTTAAGTGAATTTGGCTCCATTTCACGACCTTCCTAGCCAACGTTGTTAAGTGAATCGCTGCAGTTATTAAGTTGGGTCACACAGTTGTTAAGTGAATCCAGGTTCCGCATTGAATTTGCTTGTCAGAAGGTCGCCAAAGGTGATCCCGGGACACTGCAACCGTCATAAATATGAGTCAGTTGCCCTGAGTCTGTTACTTAGTTTGCCTTATTAATTAGCCCTTGGGCCATATCAAAGTGCCGAGCTCCAGACACAAATTATTACTAAAATCCAATAAAAACAGTTTAAAATGGAATTGGATAAAATACAATTTAAAATGACATTATAATCATAAAAAACAATAATTTAACATATAGATAAATAAACTATGATAAAATTACATTTCGGTATCACTCCTACAAACTATCCCAATCAGTCCCACATATGCCGATCTCAACCGAACCATTTTGCTCAAGTCCTATGCTGTGTTAAATGTTATTTCAGTGTCTGGATTTTGATCCTGTGACCAGGGGGATGCTGCAACAGTTGTAAATTTGGGAGGGGGGGGGAGTCATAAATTGTTTTTTTTGCAGTGCCGATGTAACTTCAAATGGTTGTTAAATGAACTGTTGTTACCATATTTTTCGGAGAATAAGACGCATCTTTTCCCCCCCAAAAAAGAGGGTGAAAATCTGGGTGCGTCTTATAGACTGAATACAGCATTTTTGGCCTCCCGAAACCCTGCCCGCTTCACAAAAATGGACTGCAGAGGGTTTAGGAGGCCTTCAAAGTGCTCCAGGGGGCTGGGAAGGGCAAAACCTAGCGAAAAACGGGCTGTTTTTTGCTCATTTCTGCCCCCCAAGCTACAGGAGCACTCTACAAGCCTCCCAAAGCCTATGCATGCCCTGGTTTTTGCAAATAAATATATAAATGGGCCCGTTTTCGCAGAAAAACGGGCTGTTTTTTGCTCATTTTTGCGCCTCCTCAGCCCCCAGGAGCACTTTGCAGGCCTCTCAAACTCTCTGCATGCCTCATTTTTCACAAAAAACGAGGCCTGCAGAAGGTTTGGGAGGCCTGCAAAGCGTAACACCTTTTTTAAAAAAAAATGTACCGCTTCAAAACCTTGGTGTGTCTTATACTCCGAAAAATACGGTAAATCGAGGACTGCCTGTAATGCAGATCCCAAATTATTCCTGTCTATCCACCCTTTTTGACTCCGTTTTGAGTTGTGGGATATGCGCGACCGAGGCCCGGCCGGTTGTAATTTGCTTTCTTGTGGTTGCCCCCTCGGTAGGAACAGCAGTGCCAAAGAGTTGACCTCGTTTGCCGCCGAAGCCATTGCGGTCAACCGTCAGTTAATGCAGCACGAGGAGGAAGCTGCGGAGGAGACTCACCCCATTATCATCAAAGCTACCTCATGCTCTATGCACCTCTCTCCTCCCTCCGAATCCAAGCTGGCCAAACGGAGACAGAAGACAAGCATGGCTAAAGCGAACCCCACCCAGCATCTGGTGACCCCCTTGGTCTTGGTTGGGGATCACATGTGACTGCCTTTCCTTCTTAGACGTCCATTCTCCCCCCTCACTCCCACCCCCACCCCCCCCAACCCCTCTCTGTCTCTTCGAACAAAAAGGTCTGCTTGAATAGCTTAACAGAAAGACCAAGATCAAGTTTGGCTGGTTCCCAAGGATTCATTTCTGTCTTTGATCTTGTTCTTGATGCTGTTTTGTTTCTTGTACCTTTTTGTTTCTCTCTCTCTCTCTCTCTCTCTCTCTCTCTCTCTCTCTCTCTCTCTCTCTCTCTCTCTCTCTCTCTCTCTCTCTTCCCCTCTCCCTCTCTCTTTGAAAAAAGCTATTTAAATTCTATTTCTCCCTTCCCTTGTTTCCCCTCTTCCCAGTGCATTTGGATGCACAACGTAATTTTTGCTTAAAAAGGTTAAAAAAAAAAGGTCCCTCCCTCCCCCACACTGAAGGATAGCTTACCTGGGGGGCGTCTGTTCTTTTCTTTCTCCCCCCCCCCTCTCTCAGCTTCTTGTACTGTGAAAGGAGGGGAGGGGACAACCTTCCCCTTGTCTGTCCGACCCCAAGCCTAAACTTTTAAAACACGTAGCATTTTTTTTATGTTTCGAGGGTGTTTGCTTTTCTTTTCTTTTTTACGTTTATTTTAATTTTGTTCGGTTTCTTTTTTTTAAAGACAAACAAACAAACATAACTACTTGGGTTCTGTATGGTTTGAGGGTGGGTGGGATGAGGATTTATCTTGTCGTTCCCCCCCCAAAAGCACTGGAGTGACTTAAGGGGTTGGGGAAAACAATTACAGTCCATGGATTGTATGAATGTTCATTGATGGCAGTGTTGCTCAACCTTGGCCACTTGAAGATGTCCGGACTCCAACTCCCAGAATTCCCCAGCCAGCATTCACATTCGCTGGCTGGGGAATTCTGGGAGTTGAAGTCCGGACATCTTCAAGTGGCCAAGGTTGAGCAACACTGATTTATGGGAGAAATGTAGGGAAAACGGCAGAGTCTTCCCTAAAACTGTGTATAGATTCTATAAGCTGAAAGTAGTTGTATCTGGGATATAAACAGAAGGGGGAGTTGGGAAGAGGAAACCCATACGTATAGGGAGAAATTCCTTCTCCCCACCGTTCCTCCCCCTGGCACCATTCACAGCACTTATTTTGTATTTTGTTAGGTTTTTTTTTTTCTCAAGGGGCCAAGCTGTGGATAACACCTGTTTTGTTTCAATCCAGATATGTCCTATTAACATGGGAGGGGTCCAATATTTTTTTTAAGAGCTGAAAGGATGCATGTTTTAGGATCTACCATAGTGGAATCTAATCCCTTATGGTCCCGTCCCCCCCACTGTTTGATACAGAGAGCTAAAAGAAAGGTGGAAAATCTTCTAGTAGAAAGGAAAGATTTTACTACCTTCCATAGAGTAAAGCCATTGTTTCTCAACCTTGGCACGGTTGAAGCCGTGTGGAACTTCAAACTCCCAGAATTCCCCAGCCAGTATGGCTGCCTGGGGAATTCTGGGAGTTGAAGTCCACATATCTTCAAATTGCCAAGGCTGGGAAACATTGAAGTATAAGCTTTTTTTTTTTTTTTGGGAGGGGGGAAGTAAGGCTTAATCTGAAGAGAAGGTAGTCAATGTTAATTAAACCATCCTCTGCAAGGCTGTAAAAATCTTTGCAACAATAGTCATGAGAGGTGTGTACAATGGCTTCAGAGTTTGCAAATCTAGGATGCCCTTGTAGGTTAAATTCTTATCGTGGCAGAATAGTTTATGGCAATCCTTTACAACTTTTGCTGACTGTTTTTTGATTTATTTTTTTTATTAAAAAAAAAACCCCAAGGTGATGTGTTGTTTGATCTCCCCATCCCAAAGGTAGACTATATGGCTTGAGGGAATTATTTCAAAATATTTCTGAGTCTTTGGAGCCTTTTAAGCTTCGGTTCTACTTCTTCTGAACCAATATAGATAGAATTCCTCAGGGATGGTTGCTTCCTACGGGGATGAATTAATTGGGGAACCTCTATCTTCCCCCTTCCCCCCAATCTCTACAGACCTACAGTTTCCTATAATTGTGGGTTTTGTGGTGAGAAAACAACAACCAATCTAGTTTAAAGCTAAACCTGCTGTAAGCTTGTGAATCTGAGGGAGCAGGGGCCGATCTATGAATCAAACTCAGGATGGTGCATTCAGATGTGCTAAAATGGTCAAAAGCCTGCTTTTTGGAAGGAAGGAAGAGAAAAAACTTGGATGCGTGTGGTGTCTCATATAGAGAAGGAATTGGAAGTTTGAGTGATTTTTCTTTGTGTAATGGTTTTGACGCGTGAAATTGAAACAGTGAGCAAGTAGCCTATCGGGGTGAAATTCTGGGGGAAGATTCTCCAAGACGGATGTGAAGAGGGACGAAATTAGTATTTGGATAGTGGTCCTCTTTGGCGTCCACCTTCTTCTCATCACCCTTTCTGGCCAGAACATAAGTATCAAAATAAGGATTGCCAGTAGTTTGTGCTGTTGCCGTTTGGCCCTCGTTGTTTTCTCCATTCCTCCATTGTATCCCAGTGTTTAGCATCTAAGCATTCTGGGAATTGCCTGCATTGTGAGGCCACAAGGCTCAGGAGCATTCTGGGAAATTAAATGGCAGATCCAAACTATTAGATGAGGAAGGTTGCTTGGCGGCTGCCTTTTGATGCTTACTCTAGAGGAGGGGGCCAAACTGAGAGCATTTCGGTAGGGTCTCCTTCAATCCGGATGCTAATCCTTGATAGGAGAACTGTCCTCATGTTTGGTCAGCCCATGGTTGGGTGTCAATATCCTGTTCACCCTGGATCAGTCATGGTGGATGAGAGGACATTCTTTTATGTTAATAAGCCAAGAGCTGAAGGGGGAGAAAGGCATACCATCTGCCTCTTAAAACCTTGGCAACTTTAAGACCCTATGGACTTCAACTTCCAGAATTCCCCAGATAGCATGTCTGGCTAGAGGATATTGGGAATTGGAGTCCACAAATCTTAAAAGTTGCCCAGAGTTGGACATCCCTGATTTAAACTCTGGAATGTAATGAAACATGAAGGCACTTTTTAGGCGCACTTGGAAATTTAAGACTATTGGCTGTTTGTGTCCACTGGGGGAGACTCAATCCCCCCCCCCCCCTTGCTCTGAGACAGGTAGCTCCAGGTCCTGCTCTCAAAATTTCTCGAAAAGACTGCACGCACATCCAGGCTGTGAAAACATTTGTACATAAATCAGTATTGCATCAGGAGGTGGATTGGAAAATATTCTTGAATGTGTGTGTGTGTGTGGTGCCTTGATAATAATGGTGGCAGTTGTGACTAGGCTGTGGGCGGGCGGATGCTGTTTGCCATGCTCAAATCTTAGCACCGTAGTATCTCTGCCTACCTTCCTTTATGCATAAGCTACAGGGCAAGCAGCCCTAGGCATTTTGACTTGGGAGCTACGCCTACTGAATTTTTTCAGATTTGCTTATCCAAGTATGTATAGGACTGGTGGATCGCTGAAAGGCTGCCTTTCTAGGTGTAAAAGTATGGGTGGGGAAGCTTACTGAATCTGTTCGACTTCCTTCAGAGCAGGGGTCTCTAACCTTGGCAACGTTAAGCCTGGAGGACTTCAACTCCCAGAATTCTGGCAGTTGAAGTCCTCCAGGTTTAAAGTTGCCAAGGTTGGAGAACCTTGCTTCAGAGGAACCAAAGGGAGGATCAACCAGTTAGTTTCACTTTGGAAGTGAAAGTTGTGGTTGAAATCTAGCTAGGGAAGTGGTTTTTGAAACTTAGCATGGTTTGCTGTGCATGGCAAGGGAGAGTTTTAGCTTAAGGTCAATTTGGCCGATTTGATCTCCTTTCTAAACCTTGGGATTCTTCTTATTTTTAAAATCCAGGTGGATCCTCTCCAGGACTTGGGTAGAATTGTTTGAACAGCCATGTAGTATCAACTCAATCTTCAGTAGTTGTAGCAAAACATCTGCTGGTGACTTCAGCTGCTGTCCAGATGTGTAGGTGTGGGCGTATGTGATCTTAAGAACGATGCTTGTCTCTGAATAAAGACTTTTTAAGTAACAATACTATGCAAAGAAGTTTGAATCGTTTTGCTGAGAGAGTAATTTTTTTTCTCTCCAGATGCAGGATAGTTGATTTTTTGGAGGGAGGGAGGGATAAGTGTGGAGGCTTGTAAAATAATTCGTCACCTCCTTTCTTTTCTACTTTTTGATATTTTTCTCTGCTTTCTTGACAGAGGGTAAAGCAGATGGGATCCCCCTTCTTAGTAATTATGGTTTGCTTGTTGTGACCTTCGTGGTCTTTTCCAACAGATGCGCTTTCATTAAGGAAAGGGGTAGGAAGATGGTACTGTCTGAAATAACAAGGTGCAGAATGCACTGGTTAGCTGAGCAGGCTACCTAATTGGGCAACTTATTTTTGAATCAAAGAACATTTTTATCATACGACTCAGAACAAAATTCTACATAGATATGGATTTTGGCACCAATAATAAATCTTAAATCTTGTGGACAGAAATTACTTCAACAAACAGTGGTGGGTTATGGCCCTTTTTGCTCAAGAAAGCTATAACCCAGTGATGGTTAACCTTTTACCAAGTCCCAAAACTGGAGTACATGCGCCGGAGCCCAGAAGAGAGCAGCTGTCTGGCATGCATACATGCATGCATGCATGCATACATGCATGCATGCATGCATACAACGTAACCCAGAAGAGAAGCTGGCGATGGTGCACGTGCCCACAGAGAGGGCTCTGCGTGCCACCTCTGGCACAGGTGCCATAAATTCGCCATCACAGCTATAGCCTATGGCTGTGATGGCGAACCTTTTCATCAACGAATACTGAAAATGGAACGTGTGCCCCAGAAGAGAAGCTGCCAAGTGGGCATGCGCATCCCGGCCAGCTTGTCTTTTGGTTACTGGTGTGCATGACGATCAGCTGGCCGATGCACATGTGCACAACAGAGACCGGAAGACCAGCTCTTCCAGTTTCTGGGACTGCTGCATGCGCAGAAGACAGCTGATCATCATGCGTGCATGCGTGTCAGAAACCCCAAAGCCAGCCGACATGGCTCCAAGTGCCACTTCCGGCACGCATGCCATAGGTTCGCCATCATGAGCCTATGGCTTCTAAATTGCCCAATATTCAATCCTTTCAGGATTTAGAAGCAAAGGAGGCAGCTTCCAGTGTGGCTGCTCTCATTCAGATGGTTTGAAGTGGTGTGACGGGATATAATTTGCTTCGTTCTTGCTTTTTTGTTGCTGTTTATGCTGTGTCTATCCTTTAAAAGAAAGGTAGCTTTAAGAACAGTTTTATCAAAAGTTAGGAATATATTTGTGCACTGATTTTGCTTTCCTTCAAGAGCATCCATTCTCCAGAAGTGACATGGTACCTATATTCAGTTTGAGTATTTTAGCTTGGTCCCTAACAACTCTCAACCTTTGGTCCTCGGACCAGTGCGTGTGGCAGGTTCATCTGAAAAACAATTGTCCCCCAACCATTTGGGATACTACTTTGGGAGAAGAAACACTTCATGTCTACTTCCCTCTGTTTCATTCTTAAGGGGCCAAAATGGGAGCCCCTGTGATGCTTCTGGTATGCTGATAGGTTGGGAACGATGGACAGTGACTTTCAAAACCAGCATTCTTAGTTGAAACGTGTAATCTTTTTTCAACAAGTCTACTTCTCAGGATTATTATGTCAGCGCCTGAAGGATTGCTCATATTCCTTTTGTTCTTTCACTCTTCATTCGTGCCTGATATTTAAGAAACAAAAAACAACAACATCCTAGGTAATTTATGAAGTGTTTGGAATTGTGCGACGGACTTGTCCCACAGTTACAAAACAAAATCATGTAGATCGCCGAAGAATAATAATAATAATAATTAATAATAATAATAATATCTTTTGTATCCCCCCTCCTGTGTGTGGGTCATCTTAACATACATTAGAGCCCTTCTCTGCAGGGTTGTACATTTTGTAGTACGTGCAAGAGCCGTGGGTCAGAATGGTGACCCCGGGAAAGTGTGCTTTTTAATTGGTGAGGTTTTTAAAGCAAATAAACTGTCTTTGAAGGGTGGGTGGGTGGGTGAAGTAAAGCAATCTCATATAAAAACACTGTTAAGATCGTACCTTACTCTGGGATGGCGTATCTGATCTGAATAATCTTGAGTGAAAGGAGTTAAGTGTATCCCAAAGTGAAATCTGCCCTACCTTACCTGTTATGAAAGGATGATGTTTCTATGCCCATTGAAATGGGTGGTTTGTGGTTTGTTGGCACTGGGGTGGGGTGTTTTTTTTAAGGCTCCTGTCAAAATAACATAACTTGCCTTAACCTGTTTCCTTTGCAATGTGGAATTTCCATCTCGGCTTGGGGTTGATTTTTTTCTTTGTAACGGGGGTCTCCAACCTTTGCAACTTTTAAGTCTGAAGGACTTCAGCTTTGCTGGCTGGAGAATTCTGGGAGCTGAAGTCCTTCAGACTTAAAGTTGCAAAGGTTGGAGACCCCTGCTTTGTAAGATGAAGGTGCATCGACTGTTCAGGTTTTGAATGAAAATATGTGAAGGGCATCCAACTCCCATCCTGGAGGGAAATAACTGCAAACCATGGGTGGCTTTTCTGCACTTAATGAAACAGCCCCTGCTGAAATTTCAACCATGGGTGATTGGATTGGGAATTTGGCATTTTGAGGTGCATCCTTTCCCAAATCTAGCGGGAAAGAATCAGCTAAGCTAGAAATGGTTGTTTTCCGGGTTGGGTTTTCTCTGATGACTTCAAGATGGAGATGGCGAAAGAAAATGGAACCCACTTTAAATACAGAGGGACTTATTTAGCTCCATAGAAAACAAGGTGACTTCAGCCTCAAGTAATCTGTCTTTTTCCAAGGGGTTTAAAAACAGAATTGTCATTTGTAGTATTTTACGCCTTTGGCAATCTCTCTCTCTCTCTCTCTCTCTTTGATTCCGTTTCTTGTTCCTAATTTCAACCCTGGACACAGATGAAACTTTTTCCTCCCTATGAGCAGTTTTTAAGTCTTGCGTTGTCTTATTTCCACACCTCACCCAGAAGGATTTGACTTGTGGTGGTTTTGGAATCCGAAACCTGCAGTCTCCGCGTATCTGGAAGCTACAAGGTTGGAAAAAGCAGCCGAGACTTCTCTCCCCCCCCTCACTTTTCCTTCCTCTCCTTCCCTAAATTCCTTTTTTGTGTGTGTGAGACCAAAATTGGTGGTGCTTAGATTTCTTGCTTCTTGATTCAGTTGGGATGGGAGAGATGAGAGCACTTGGAGGCATTTAGACTACTCGAGCTCCTTTGGATTAAACCCCCCAGGAATTCTGTGAAATGAGGCTATAGCTTCTCTCCACCTGAGAGCCTTAAAACACTGTCCCGTTCTGCACAGTTCCCTAGATTTGGAATCCCAAAGAGTTAAAACTGTGTTAAAAGTCACTAGTTCTCATGAAGAAATGGTCTTGTGTCTCTGGACAGACATAGGAATGCCTCCAACCTGCTCCCTTGGCATCTCAACCATCTTGTTTCTCTCTCAAGATTGCTTTCCATATATTTATAGTTTGCGTTGTGTTAACTTTCCAATTTAGTTGTGCACAGACTATTCTGTTCTTGCCAAAATCCTTACTTTCAAACTTTTGTATCCCCCCCCACCCCCCAAGGTATTTTTCTTTGTAAAAACGTTTATCGGAAAGCATCTTGTCTTGTACCTCCACAAGTTTTAATTAGCTGCATATATGGGGACAGGAGACTGTCTTGATGCATCTTTGACTTAATGCCCTCCTCTCCTCAATTTAAGTCTATTTAGAACTGGTTATTTAGCATTTTACTGTGAAGTTGGTTTCTTTTTCTTTTTTTTTTTCTTTTATGAGAAAAATCAGTTCAGGAAAAATATTTTCCTCTGATTACCATAAAAGACTGCCAAAGGTTTTGTTTTCTGACATAAAGTCACCTTAATGCACCACTGGGGACTACCGATGCAAGAGTCCTTCAGCAAGGGACTGGTTTGAAAATGACAAATAAAAAAAAAAACTTTTAAAATCTTAAAAAAAAAAAAACAAAGCACTTTATTATGTACCAGGTGAACTGATTCAGCTTGATGGAACTTTTTCCTTTGTAACACCTTGTTGATGCCAGAATTTTTTGTATTCTGTTTTGTAAGAATTTAATAAATGCATTGAAACATGTGAATGTCTTTTTTTGGGGGGACTGATGCGCATTTAATAATTTAAATACTGCCAGGTTTTGCACAGTGGCATGAACTGAAATGGGAGTAGCTGCTTGACTTTGTGAAGGCATGGAAACGGCTGGCCTAGTGAGCACTTAGAGCAGAAACCAACAAGAGTAAGCTACAAAATTGGGGGTGGGGGAAACATTGTAGAAGGCAGTTACCTCCATTTGTTGCTAAGAAAACAAAACAGATGTGTCTGCATAGCCATCAAGAATCAAGGAACATACTTTATTATGCACTAGCACAGGGGTCCCCAACCTTTGCAACTTTAAGTCTGAAGGACTTCAGCTCCCAGACTTCTCCAGCCAACTTTGCTGGCTGGAGAATTCTGGGAGCTGAAGTCCTTCAGACTTAAAGTTGCAAAGGTTGGGGACCCCTGCACTAGCAGATAACCCAGCATTGCACGGGTATTTATAGGGGGGAAATGTCCAGACCAAACGTAATTTTTAATGTTGGATTTTCCTTACCAGAGGGAGCCCTCTTGTGGAGTACTGTGAAGCCCTTACTCCACTGCGCTGTACAGCAGAAGCCATTTTACGACAGTACAGTAGAGACCATTTTAAGGCACAACAGGCTGTATCTTAAGATAACACACAACCTATGGGGTTTTAGGTGTGTCTTCTCCCACCCCACACCCCCTATTTGTTTCCAGAGGGTAAGTCATCTGTGTATCAAGTTTGGTTGAAATTGCTTGAGTCGTTCCAGAGTTACGCTGGAACACACACACACAGTCAGGTAGGTAGGTAGGTTGATTGATTGATTGATTGATTATATGAGTGAAGGCTTGTCCAGGAAACCATGTATTAGTATTAAATCAGATTAAGCCAGGCAAACCATGCTTTGCCAGATGAAATAGCAAATCATGGTTCATTTAATCATGGGTTACTACTGTGATTCATAATGTCGTGACTTTTATCCTTTGCAAGTTCTATGTAAAAGTTGCAAGGGGGAGGGGTGAGTATTGCTTGTCCGTTGTCCTTTATTTAGAACACTCCGGGTCTGATGTTAGCAGTTAAAAGAAGTCACCACTATCTTCTCAAGGATTCTTTGTATGCCTGTCAACTAAGGCTGCTCCGCATTTAGGGAATGATTAACTAACTCATGATTTAAGGTGAGGGCCAAGATGAACTCAACGTGGGCATACCAAGACCAAAATATCCAGGGAGCTGAAAACTTAAGACAACCACTTAATCAGAAATGATACCATGAGAGATCTTGGAATGTTTTTACTGGTCCCAAAGTAATGGTGAGGATAATGGAGCACCAACATACAATGGGCTGCCCTTGAAGATTGTGGATCATTTAAATCTGGTCCAGGAACTGCACTGGATACAGTTCAAGGTTTTTGTCTTAACCACCTTTCAAATCCTTCTTGCTTTAGATTTAGATTTTATTCAATTTGTATCCCGCCCTTCTCCAAAAGGACCCAGGGCGGCGCACAGGAATTTAAAATAACATACAAAAGTAATATAAAATAAACAAATTTAAAAACCTATTAAATAACAAAAACCTGCGCTAAAACCAATTAAAAAACCCCATTTTAAAACTATCTAATACTAGTCACAGCGGAGGCTATGTTAGGCCGGCTTGAAGAAACAGGTGTGTTTTTAAACACTGACGGAAGAGGCGGAGGTCGGTGATGGTACGTAGTTCAGGGGGTAGGTCGTTCCACAGGGCAGGGCCCGCCACAGAGAAGGCCCTTCCCCTGGGTGTCGCCAGTCGGCATTGTCCGGCCGACGGCACCCTGAGAAGGCCCTCTCTGTGGGAGCGGATCGGTCTAAGGGATGTATGGGGCAGGAGACGGTCTCGCATGTAACTAGGTCCCGAGCCATGGAGCGCTTTGGGCCTAAATATCTTCCAAGTCCCCTGCTTTAAAACAAATCTCATCTAATAAATTATGGGAGTAAAAATATTTTAAGGGTTTCACATGCAACAATTCCATGATTGGTAACTTCTAGATTCCCCTATCGGGTGTTTGCAGTCCTTGATTGAGGGTTTCAGTGAAGGTTAACTTGAGCACTCACTGTCCCTTGTTTAATCATTGTCTTCTGATTTGATTAAATCCAACCTGTAATTGAGTGGCATCATGGCAGCTGAATCAAAATTAATCAAGCTACACCTTTTCTGCTACCAAGTTGTCAAACTTTTTCAGGTAGTGGAACCTATCAGTTAAAATATTGGATCATCCAATTGTGAAGCAAAGCTCTAGTAAAAAAGCAGATGTGCCTGAGTGAACTTTTTTTTTTTTTTAATATACCACAGAGGTCTTAAATTTTTATGGGACAGTAGAAAGATCCTAATGTTAAAGAATGATCCTACAGTATATACACCTTTATTCTCCAGTAAGGAGATTAGAGGGATGGATGGATGGATGGATGGATGGATGGATGGATGGATGGATGGATGGATGGATGGATGGATGGATGGATGGATGGATGGATGGATGGATGGTCAGGCAGACAGACACAGACAAACATAAGTGAAGTTCATAATTATGATTAAACAGTACAATATTTCAATTTTCACTGTGGAATTGGCCACTATACTAGAAAACCTAAGGGGCACATTAGATCTTAAAACAATGAGTTTGAACATTTTTGTTATTAGCCAAATCAAAGTAAAAAGGCAGAGATTTTTTTTCATTTTGGCTATACTGACTTGTCCTTTTTACAAATATTTTGGGCTACAAGCAAATTCATCTATACCTCCCAATATAAAGCAGTTGTTGGTGACAGGCTGACTCACAGGAAAGGCAACATATCAGGTGTTGTGATGAGTCCACATCTCTCAAAACAGTAGCAAACTAATGACTACACCATGGAACTTTCCTGAGTCATGGTAGTTTGTCAAAGTATTTGCTGAAAATAATCCATACACTCGTTTAAATTCCTTGAAGAAAATTCTAAGGGCTGTGTCATAAATTTGAGACTGAAAGAACTGCTGAGAGTAGCTACTTCCAAGGTTGATTCACATAGCGTTATGACCTAACTTGGTTTGCTTGGCTTAGATTTGGTGTATTATTTGAAGGTTGGGTTGCAAAACATGGCTTAGCACGACGTGCAGTCCAGATTGGTAAATTATCCTGTCAAATCAAACTTTGATGGAAGTAATCAAAATAAAAAGGCATCAGCTCTACTACATCACAACTCACAACATTTATCTTCCTTCAGTGTGGCACATCCAGAACAATGATAAAGAGTTGCAAAATGTCTGCTTATTTCCAGAAGAACCGAGGCCCGCGATGGCGAATCTATGGTACATGTGCAAGCAGATCCCTCTCTGCAGGCATGTCAGCTGTCACCCAGCCCAGCTCCATCGTGCATGCGTATGTGCCTCCCACCAGCCAGCTGTCTTCGGTTCTCTGCTGTGCATGTGCATGCAGAGGGTGCATGTGCATGTGCACAGATGTGGGGCGCATAAGTGGAGGGCGCTCGCATTGCATTTTGGGGCCTCGTGCCCCCCCATCCCCTGTTTTGGCCCTGGAAAGCTGCCTGCACCAACCTGGAAGCCAAAAATGGGCAAGGGAGTAGGGTGCATGCGTGGGGGAGCACAGCGGGTGGTCCCATGCGCACATGCTGGGGGTTGCATGGGTGGTTGCATGCGCATCGCACTGTGTGTGGGCGCTCAGGCGCGAGTGCATGTACTTTCGGCACGTGACTACAAAAAGGTTAGCCATCACTGACCTAGGCCTTCGGTATTTGAGTAGAGACAAATGAGGCAAGTAACTATTCTAATTTATCTTTCATTAAGGGAGGAAGCATACTGCTTTCCTTTTCTGCCTTTCGGCTCATCACCAGAGACCATCTAGACAGAAAGCTATGAGTTCTGTTGTGTACTTTTTTTATATGTGTGTTAGGTTTTTGAGCTGATCAATAAATAAATCAGGGAGACTAGTATAGATCTATTTTAGCTCTCATCAGCTAGCCATACCCTTACTAGGATTTGAACCGGGGCTGTATTACATGTTAGGCAGAAACCTTAGCCATTATGCTACCAGGTTCTCTTCCTGATCAGCTGAGACAGGAGGATAAGTATATATTTATCCTCCTGTCTCAGGAGTACTTATACCTAAACAAGTATAAGTATATACTTGTGTCACAACACCCTGATTTATTTATTGATCAGCTCAAAAACCTAACACTCATATAAAAAAAATTACACAACGGAACTCATAGCTTTCTGTCTAGATGGTCTCTGGTGATGAGCCGAAAGGCAGAAAAGGAAAGCAGTATGCTTCCTCCCTTAATTGGGGCTTAACAGGGTGTTGTGACACAAGTATATACTTATCCTCCTGTCTCAGCTGATCAGGAAGAGAACCTGGTGGCATAATGGCTAAGGTTTCTGCCTAACATGTAATACAGCCCTGGTTCAAATCCCAGTAAGGGTATGGCTAGCTGATGAGAGCATAAAAGCTTGAAATAGATCTATACTAGTCTCCCTGATTTATTTATTGATCAGCTCAAAAACCTAACACACATACATACATATCTTCCCTTCTCCCCCAGATCCAGATGACCCTACTCTGTTGGCTTTCGAAAGGCGGTTTAAAAAAAAAAAAGCAGCTTTTCCCCTAGCCTGAAAGTTAAATCATGGCAATTAGACTTCTTGATTTGAATCGTTTTGTTGCTTATCCAAGTAGCTTCTTCAGCCTGACCAGGTTGCTTAGTGGGACCCCATATATCAGTGATGGTGAACCTTTTCAGCATGGAGTTCCGAAAAGGTCACGCAGAAAGGTGCACATTGGGGCCACCCTCTGGAAAAGCTAAATTTCTGGATTCTAGCGCGCTTGTGCGCCTGACAATCAGCTGACCAGTGCGCGTGTGCACACCGGTTTTTGGCACTGCCATGCACAAAAAGGACAGCTGATCGCCGTGCGGGTGTGCATTCCAGAAACCTGGAAGACAAACAGGCAAGGCCAATTGTGCTAGGCGACATGGCTTCGCGTGCCACTTTGTGCATACGTGCCATAGGTTCGCCATCACGGCCATATATCAATATATTGTCTTTCCCATAGACATTTAGGTGAGGGGTGTTCTTAGTGGAGGCCAGCACTGGTAAATTTTTGACAAGATTATGTACAATATAAAGTGCCCTCTAGTCTGGTGTGCTTATTTGGTATCAATTGTGTTCGTGCAGTTTTTACACCATTGCCCAGATTATTTGCTTAAGAGGAGTGTCCTTACACATTTCTAAATTAAATACATTTATGTTTCACATTTCTGTACCACCCAACTTTGGACAATGCACAATAAAATGTCAGAATATACAAAAGAGTCAGTGGTGGGTTTCTGCAGGCTCGCACCTACTTGCGAGAGCTGGTTGGTGAAATTTAGAGAACCGGTGAGAGGGGGTTCCACCGGCGTACCTGGAAGTAAATCTGGCCCGCCGCTGCCAGTGACCCAATGGGAAGAAAAGGAAAGGAAGAAAAGAAAGAAAGAAAGAATTTATCATCACAATTGAGTCCAAAATTTTGGTTACTAAGCAAGAGTGTTGTTAAATGAGTTTCACCATATTTTAAAAGGTGGCCACTCCCACCGTCACATGACTGCCAAGCCACGCCCACAAAATAGGCCACACCTCTGTAGTAGGTTCTAAAAAAATTTGAAACCCACCACTGAAAAGGGTTTAAAAAAAAATCAGAGGAGCCAAGAGATTAAAATTAGTTTAAAGGGAGGGCTTTCAGGGGACTAACCAACCCCATGGCTGGGTGTTCCCAGAGGATTCCCACATGATGCTTCAGAGCCATGTTTTACCTTCTTTTCAGAAGGGCAAGAGAGTGGGGGGGGGGGGGTGAGTCCCACAAGGGAGATAGGGCAGTATATAAATTTAAATAAACGTAAACGTAAACAAGACGTGTCTGTCTCCCCTTCAGGGGAAGACTATTCCATATAAATAAAAAAACATATTATGACCTACTTCTAAAGGTGTGGACAATGCTGTGTGAGGTTTCTTCAGGTAGTCAGACCAAACTCTGAAACTTTATAACTTCGCTGCAGAATTTTATTACTGGAAGTCAGTGAGTCTAATTCTACATTATACCCTGGTCTGTAGCTACCTCTAGTGTTCAACGGGTACATTTTACATCACAGCTGCCAGAATTTCTAATGCTCAAGTACACTTTTCACTTTGTGCCTGCAACATGGGGGTGAAATTCATCAGGTTCTGGAGAACCAGTAGTGGAAATTTTGAGTAGATCGGAGAACAGGCAAATACCATCTTTGGCTGGCCCCAGAGTGGGGTGGGAATGGAGGTTTTGCAATATCCTTCCCCCCAGGAAGGGGGGGTGGGGACATGGGGATTTTGCAGTATCCTTCTCCTGCCACGCCCACCAAGCCACACCCACAGACCTGGTAGTAAAAAAAATTGAATTTCACCATTACTGCAACATGCAGGGCTCCAGACTTTGGAGGTGGGGATGTTATGTTCCTCCCAAATAAACAGAATGAAATAGATCTTCCGCTGATTGTTGGGTGACCAGATTTTTGCCCCTACAAGATAGAACCAATATTGTTTTGACTTCAAGATAAAATCAATATAAGAAGAGCCAGTTTGGTGTAATGGCTAAGGCGCTGGCCTAGAAACCAGGAGACTGAGAGTTCTAGTCCCACCTTAGGCATGAAAGCCAGGCAGGTGACTTTGGGCCTGTCTGACTCTCAGTCCCGAGTTTCCTTCTGCAGTTTTAATACTTTTATACTTTAGGAAGAAACATCCCGTTCCTCATAATAATTCTATTAGCAGAGAATAAAATGATGTTAAGAAGACCCAATTCATTATACAGACATCCCTTTCAACTCAATGCTTTCTGAAGGGTCTTAGTAAAGTAATGGCAGCAAAATAACAATAATCTGCATAACTTGTTTGCTGGAGCATGGACATTAATCAATGAGCAATAGTAAGCATATGCTTTTAAATGACATCTGGTTCTTCCTTGGAACATGGAACAATTATCAAAAGTACCATCAACCTTTTGATAATTAAGGCTAGGAAGAAAGCCATTATCCTAATGGATAATGGCTGGTCAAATAACCCAGCCTTACTTTTTCTGGTCTCTGTTGTCATTTTTTTTTTCAGGAATCAGCAATAATTTTGCCTTCAATAAAGAGTAGACGTATGAATTGCAGAGATGGTCAACTAGATCTGAGTTGTCCTTCTCACTTGCCAGCTTTCCTCCCCTTTGCTTATCTTGAACAGAAACTTTGAGCTAATGTGGGCTGGATGGATTTGAGTCTCAAAGAACAAGAGGCGACTTACTTAGATTAGCAGTAAAGTACGTATGTTCCTCAGCCTTAATGGAGCTGAATCAAACTCCTTTCGGTGCTTTGCCTTCTTTAACATTGGAACAATCTTCAGGGATTCCTAAGCAGTCTTGCTTTCTCAGGTAAGAAGAGCCATCCAGTTCCACCTGATCAGCTGGATCCAGAATCAGACAAAAGAATAGCATAACAATAGCCTCCTTTTGAATAGAATCCCCAGAGCTCCTGGAGAGCTGTAGCTTCAGGAAGCCCATGGCACAAACTAAGCAGGTGAAATCAGAAAGCACTGAAAAGCAGCTACTAATACAGATGCTGCTTATATTTGACCTGTCACTCAGCTCAATGCAGCATGAGTGGGATTTATCTGCAGGAGAAAATCACTCGGATTCGGAATGAGCTACCCTCCATCAACAGTGGTCCTGTCCGAGACTAGTCTTGAGGCTCCTTGTTGGGAGGAGTTTGACTTTGTTACCACCGAGGATATGGACAGGTTGTCAAGGAAACTTAGGGCGACCACATGTTTATTGGACCCGTGTCCCTCCTGGCTTGTACTGGCATCCTGGGAGACGACACGAGGCTGGCTCCAGGGCATTGTCAACGCATCTTTGAGTGAGGCCCTTACCTGCCGTCTTGAAAGAGGCAGTAGTGAGGCCCCTCCTCAAGAAGCCGTCCCTGGACCCAGCATTATTAGAGAACTATCGTCCGGTCTCCAACCTTCACTTTTTGGTAAAGGTTGTTGAGAGTGTGGTAGCCCAACAGTTTCCGCGACACCTGGAGGAAGTTGATTATCTACACCCTCGCCAGTCCAGCTTCCGACCCGGTCACAGCACCGAGACGGCATTGGTCGATGATCTCTGGAGGGCGCGGGATAGAGGTTATTCCTCTATCCTAGTCCTATTAGACCTCTCGGCGGCTTTTGATACCATCGACCATGGTATCCTATTGCACCGACTGGGGGGGTTGGGGCTGGGAGGCACCGTTCTGCGGTGGTTCTCGTCCTACCTCTCTGGTCGGTCGCAATATGTGTTGACGGGAGGGCAGAGGTCGACCTCGAGGCCTCTCTTATGTGGGGTTCCTCAGGGGTCGGTCCTCTCGCCCCTCCTTTTCAACACATATATGAAGCCGCTGGGTGAGATCATCCGTGGTTTTGGGGTGGAGTACCACCTGTACGCTGATGACACCCAGCTGTACATATCCACCCCAAACCACCACAACGATGCCGCCGAAGTGCTGTCCCGGTGTTTGGAAGCCACAATTTGGTACCCAGGACTCCCAAGGGAATGAAATTTGGGGGAATTATGGCTGCTTCAGTACTCCTGGTGGCTGTTGTGGTCTTGTGATCTTCACTGACAGTTTCCCAGTCAATTTAGCAATCTCGGCTTCCGGTTCCGGCTCCGGCGGCGACGGGCGAACTTAGGGTTCGCTCGCCGCTTTGATCCTTTTCCTGCCCCCCCACGGGGGCGAGAAGCCCCTTGTTTGGGGCTTCTCCCGTAAAGCCGGCTCGACAGGGAAGCCCCCCCCCGCGGCAGCGGGGAGAGCGACCCTGCTCCTCAGCTTAGGTGGAAGAGGACATGCTGCGGGGGGTCTTCCCTTCGCCAAAGGTTGGCGGCACCATTTAATTCTATGAAGAGAGAAGATCGGAAGAGTCGGGAGGCCTTTCGGGACCTCAGCTGCGAGCGGAGAGTGAGCGTTTAAAACTTTTCTTTTTGTGTACTGTCAGCCGGGCTGAAAGGGACTGGAGGGGGGTGTTTGTTTCCAAAACCCCCCCCTTGGACTAAAAGCGGCACTCGGAAATGCCTCGTTGCGAGGAATCGGAAACTTTAAATCTGGATGGTCTCTAACAAGGGAAAGTACTTTGCGGCTTGTTTGCAATTATGTCTCGAGGTCTGGCTGAAAGTTTCTTTTTTGCTTTTTAACCGCTTTCTCCCTCGGGCTCTGAGTTTGGGCGGAAAATGGCTTCTCTTTGTCCCCGACTGACTATGACCTATGGAAAATTACCAGTGTCTCTTTGCGATTTGGACTTCCTCTAATTATTGATGAAGAATTTTCTTTTTTTGGATTTGTGTTTTCCTTTCTGGATTGCCTTCGTTATTATACCTATGGAGTTGGAAAAGTGTTTCTCTGTTGGCTTCTGAATTTTGCAGCTGTACAACTTTGAGGACTTTGGACTCCTGATCTGCCTTACCAGCCCCACCCTAAAAACGCCATTTTACTGGCACGGATATTAACAGCTAAACATGGCACAAGAAGCAACGCTCGCAAGCCTTGAACAAAGAATGACTGCCCTTGAAATTGTTATACAAAATTTGGTATCAGAAATTAAGGCTGAGGGCAGAAAATGTCAACTTTAAAAAGGAACTATTGGACACTCGAAAACAAGTGCTTGAGAATACACAGAAGAATGAAGAATTGAAAGGGGGGCTGGAGGGGGCTAAGGGAGAGATTAAAAATGTTTCTAATGAGGTTGTGGAAATAAATGCGCATGTGACTAGGATTGATTTGGAAAGGATGACATATTTTTTGAGATTCCAGAATGTTTCTGAGATGGATGGTGAATGTCTCCCTGATCTTATGAGTACAATTATTGCAGACTATTTACATAAACCCAAAGATGAGATCAGAGGGGACATTGACCTAGTCTACAGAATAAATTCTGCATATGCTAGGATGAATGAAGTACCCAGAGAGATACATGTAAAATTTGTTAGAAGGTCAACCAGAGAGGAAATCTTGAAGGTGCAAAGAGGGAGTCCTATGATTTACCAACAAAAGGAGATTACCATCTTGAAGCAGATTCCAAGAAAAATTAGAGAAGCCAGAAGGAAATTTTCCTTCTTGTCTAAAACATTGTTTGATCATGGGATCTGGTTCAAGTGGGTGATACCCGAAGGGATGCTGGTGTTCTGGGAAGGAGGTAGAGTAAAGATTAAAACAGTTGCTGAGGCGGAAGCCTTTCTTAAAAAACATTCCTCTGTCCTGGGAGAAGATCCAGGGGGGGGGGGGCAGGGGGAGCCATGGCCCCGCCCGCTGGGGGCCCGGGGGAGAAGGGGGAAGATACAATTGCCAAGAGACTTAGATCTAAAAAATAACTTTGCCCTTGTTTTTCTTTTGAGTAATATTGTATGATATTTGTAATCTGGATTTTTGCAATTGACTGACAGTATATAACTGAAAAATTTAGGAATATGTACTTGCTCCCAGCTTGTAGTGTTATGTGAAATGTTTCTTTTTTTTCTTTTTAATAATGTAATTTGAGGTTCCGGAGGAGCCGACGACTTTGACGTGACCACTCTCAAAATTTCTATGTAACCCTTACCCTACCCCACAAAAAATGTAAACTCAATAAAACTTTTTCAATATAAAAAAAAAAAAATTAGCAATCTCTTGCACCCTCCTCCACCCAGCGGCAGTTACTTACCTGCCTGCAGGGAAGGAAAGATTTATGATGCTCCCTGCAAGATTCCCACACAGAAATTCAATGGGGAAGTTGGAAAGAAGCTGGAAATCATTCCTATTTCCACTGCTGTTTTGCCTGTTCCTGAATTGTTTTTGTTTAGATAAGGAAATATCTCTGAAATGATAACTCAATTGAGCAGAGATTGTTTGGTTAACATCCCCACTGATCATCTAGTGCCGCCCTGGGTCCTCTGCGGAGAGGGGCGGGATATAAATATAAATAAAATAAAATAAATAAAATAAATAAAACCCTGGACAGGGAGATAAAGTTGGGTGGGGAATGCTGCCTCCCTCCGCCTTGAAGGGAAGAGGCGTTGGCATTCCCGGGACTCAGATTGGGAGGCCAGCAGGCGGGAGAGCTTCATCCCAACTCTGGCCGGGATGAAGTGCCCCCCCCCCCAGCCCGCCAGAGAACAAGCCAGCACAGGCCCCCACTCCCACCACTTTTGTCAAAGAAGCGCAACCTGGCTGCTGCTCCTCTTACTCCGACACCACAGATGTTCCTCCCGCACGAACTCAGCTGGTGTTCGTGTGTACATCGGAAACCGGAAGACCAGGTGGCTGGCGCACACTTGCCCTTTCTGGTGCTCCCGCACACATGAAGACCAAGTGGCTGGCATGCCAAAACCTGGAAGAGCAACAGGCAACAGTTCGTGTGCCTGAAGAGATGACTCCATGTGACACTTCCGGCACGCGTGCCATTTGTTCACCATCACGGTCCTATCCATCACCTGAGAATTATTATAGGATGCCTTATAAATGAATAGGTGGTGCAAAGTATTCCTATGCAAAGTATTTTTCCTGAATTGATTCATCCCAATATGAGATACTTATAATTGTTTTTAACAACAACAAAATCTACCCGAGTTTTCTAACATTTTAACTGCTTTTCTAAATCTGTCAGAAACAAAGGAGAAAGGAGAGGGAAAGAAGAAAGGGAAGAGGAAGAAATGGAAGGGGAAGTAAGAGTAGGAGAGAGGGGAGGAAAGGGAAGAAGAGGGGAGGAGTGAGGAAGAGGAAGGGAAAGGAGAGAAGGAGAGAAGAAGGGAAGGAAGAAAAGAAGTAGGGTTGTTGTAAAATAAGATGAGTTTATAAAATAATAATAATAATAAATTGAGATTTATTAACCGCACCCTCTCCCCACAGGGACCCGGGGCGGTGCACAGGCATAGTTAAAAACAGTATACAATAATACAAACATACTTAAAATAGAATTAAATAGAATTACCCGTGCTAAAAATATAAAATTAAGAACCCATTAAAATATTTGTAGTTAAAAGACAGAGAGAACTATTCAAGGCCGGCCAGTCGAAAGAGATAGGTCTTCAATTTTACACGGAAGGAGCGGAGGTCGGTGGTCATTCTAATATCAGGGGGAAGGTCATTCCAGAGGGCTGGGCCCGCCACAGAGAGCGCCCTTCCCCTGGGCGTCGCCCGCTGACAAAGTCTAGTGGACGGCACCCGGAGAAGCCCCTCTCTGTGGGAGCGAATCGGTCGTGAGGATGTGTGGGGCAGGATCCGATCTCGCAGATAGCTAGGTCCCGAGCCATGGAGCGCTTTGAAGATGATAACTAACACCTTATGGGAGGGTAGAAGAGCAATCTCAATTATATTTTTAACTTCAGGGGGAGGGAAGAATGTTAAAATATGACACTTATTATTAATGATAGTTATGAGATTGTATATTTGTATGAGAAATAAAAATAAATCAAACTTCTTTTTTCAAAAGAAAGAAAGAAACCCTTTCCCCCTTAGCGAGACCTTAAATAATCAGAAAATATTTCCTGTCATGGCAAGACTTCCTATTTCAAACAGCCTTTTCTCTCTTTTTAAAAAATCCTAAGCAATCTCGATTATATTTTTAACTTCAGGGGGAGGGAAAAATGGTTATGTTAAAAGATGACACTTATTATTAATCATAGTTATGAGATTGTATATTTGTGAATGTCTGTATGAGAAATAAAAATAAATCAAACTTTTTTTTTTCCAAAAAAGAAACCCTTTCTCCCTTTGCCTGCTTGAAATGATTGGCCCCGAAAACCACACACACACACACACACCACACAAAGCTTTATTTGATGGGGAGAAGCGAGACCTTAAATAATCAGTAAATATTTCCTGTCATGGCAAGACTTCTTATTTCAAGCAGCCTTTTCTCTCTTTTGAAAAACCCTTCAAAATCTCTTCTTTCAGAGGATGAGGATGTCTGCAAGACAGAGCCCCACCCCGCACCGCCTGGTCTTCCTAAAGGCAAGCCCTCCTCAGCCGCCTTTTCCAAGCGGTTTCCTTTCTTTCCTGAAGCGCCTCGAAGTCATAATAAATCCCATTTTTAAAAATAAATAAATATCCAGAGCCCATTGCAATCAATCACAACCCAACCGAAGGGGAAAAAAGACGCGCTTCTGTCTCCCTCGCCGCCTCCTCGTAATTAATAGCGGGGCAGGCATGGCAGCTCCTCCTCCTCCTCACCCGCCGCCGCCGCCCTGCCCGCTCGGGCTCCTTCGCCTCATGGGCCGCGGCCGCTGCTGCTGCCGCCGCCGCCCGCCTTCCCCAGCCACCCCGCCGCCTCCTCCTCCTCCTCCTCCACCGCCGCCTCGCTCGGGCCTCCTCCTAGCCGCCGCCCTCGTCGTCCTCTCCAGCGGCTCCGGCGGCCGCCCCCTCTTCCTGCTGCAGGCGGCCCCTCCCCAGCAGCCGCCTCCGCGCAAAATGGCGGCCGGAGCCGGGCCCGTCGGAAGCGGCGGGGGCTGCGGCAGCCTCTCCTCCAACGCATCGGCGCCGTCGCCCCCTCAGGCCGGCAACGGGCCGCCCCCGCCGCTCCCCGCTTCGCCTGCGGCCGCGCCGCCATCACCACCACCGCCACCGCCGCCGCCGCCCTCCTGCTCCAACAGCGGCGACGGGCCTCTGCTGCTGCTCTCGCCGCCTCAGGCAGCGCTGCCGTCCCCGCCTCTCGCCGTTGCTTCGCCTCAGGCCTCCTCCTCCACCATCACCACCTCCGGGCCTACGCATAACCACGGAGCGAGAGGAAGGGGCAGCAACCCGCTGCCGGTGGCGGCCAGCGGGGCTGCGGCGGTGGCGGCCGCTGCTTCGCCTTTGGGCCGGGCCTCCTCTTCGCCTTCGCCGCCGCCGCCGTCGTCCGGGCCGCGGGAGACGGCCTACAACTGGCAGGCGACGAAGCCGACGGTGCAGGAGCGCTTCTCCTTCCTCTTCAACAACGAGGTGCTCAGCGACGTCCACTTCTTGGTGGGCAAAGGCCGCGCCGGCGCCCAGCGCATCCCGGCCCACAGGTCGGAGAAGGGGGCTTTTGGGGTGGAGGTGGATGGGTGGGCTCTGTTTCTGAGGAAGGGAATCTTGCGGGGGGGAAGAGAAATGGGGGAGTCGGGCCTCTTTCCTTGGAGAGGGTGCAGGGGAGTTGGAAAGGGGGGGGAGGAAGGGGGTGCCAAGCCCTCCCTCCCCATCTCAAGGAGGGGAAAGATAAAAGATGGAGGAGGTCCTGTCCTTGGAGAGAAGGAAGAGGGCAGCTAGTATCAGTAGGGCTGGTGGGGAAGGGAGAGGTCTGCAGAGGCCCTGTGGAGATGTTTAGGGGGGGGGTGATATCAGTCATTGGAGGTGAAATTGAGACCTTTGGAGGTGAGATCGAGACCATTCCTAGAATGGAAAAGGGCCCATTGAGATCATGGAGTCCACCCTCCTGCTCAGTCCAAAATAAAAATAGCAAGTTAAAGCATCCCCAAGGGACGGCTGGGCTGCTTCTGCTTGAGGCTTCCAGCAAAAGGGAGTGCCGCTCTCTTGTCCTCCAATCTTATGCTGGGCTACTCTGCAGCTGGAGGAAGGAACAAGGGTGGTAGATTTGGGGTAAAGATTAAGGTGCTCGGGGAGACTGACATAAATGAGGTAGGGTGGTTGGGGGTTGAAGTGGGGGGCTGGCGTTGAGGTGGGGTGGGTGGTGGGTGGGGAAGGCATTCGGTAGAGTTTATTGCGGACAAATAGCTTTGGAAAAGGTTGCTTTCCATTTTTGTGGCATTTTGTGGTGGGGCTGGGTGGTGAGGGCGTGAGGATCGTGCGCAATAAGGGGGCAGGAGTTCAGAAGTCAGGCAAAGCCGAGTTAAATTTGACCTGGCTTTCACGTAAATAAAAGTCAGGCATTCTCAAATGCAGAGTTTGGATTCAATGTGAGGTTGCTGTTTTTTTTCTGTGCAATGTCACAACTGAACCGAAGAAGCTGTGGACCACTTTTTACTTAACGCACCTATGGGCAAGACTTAAAATAATATGTTAGCTAGAAAGGATGGTTGCGTTGGAAACTCCAGGGAGAACTTGGTCCACAACAATTCCAAGGGAAAGGCTATGTCTGGCTTGTTCGTTTGCAGCCAGTGATCACGCACTAAGATAGTTGGTGCCAGTCTGTGCTGGGTTTGCCTGAGGTTGATTCTCGCTGCTGGTGGTGGGGGTGGTATTGTGGTCTGATTGTGTTGTTTGATTTGTACAGAACTATGAAATAACGTGTTCCTGACTTGACGTTAGAAAATATTTATTAATATCTCTCTGTGAAATCTTATAACAATGTGAATTAATTTCAGTAAGTTTGCAGCATCGTGTATTTCCTCAACATATATACGCACATTAACGCGTTGCTATAACACTGAAATCATATCTGTTTGCTGCCTCTAAATAGAGCCTTTGTACTACTTAAGAATGGAATTCAAAATCCTGACCAGGAGTGCAGTGCATCTCATGACACTTGCACAATAGACCTGATTCTTGCTAAGAGTAAAGGGAGCAATTGTAAAATGAAAGGTTTCTGTTTAAAAACTCCCTTTATGCATATTAAGATATAAAATGGGACATTTTTCTTGAAGCTGATGAATTGCACACAGCTTTACAGAATTAAATACACATACTTTACATGACAGTGTAATATTTTTCCAGAATATGAGAATTTTTTAAACCAGTGCTGTTGACTTTAGCTAAATACAGGTAGTTCTCAATTTACAACCACAATTGAGCCCCAGATTTATTTTGCTTAGTGAGAAATTTGTTAATTGAGTTTTGCCCCATTTGACCACTTTTCTTTCCACATTTGTTAAAGTGATTCACTACAGTTGTTAAATTAGTGGCACAGTTAAGCGAATCTGTTTTCCCCCATTGACTTTGCTTGTCAGAAGTTTTCAAAAGGTGATCACATGACCCTGGGACCCTGCAACGGTCACAAATGCTAGTCATTTGCCAAGCATCCAAACTGTAAAATCACATGACCATGGGGATGATGCAACGGTCATAAGTGTGAAAAATGGTCATAACTCACTTTTTTCAGTGATGTAACTGTGAGCGGTCACTGAGTGAACTGTTGTAAGTCGAGGACTACCTGTACTCATTTTTGCATCATGAGGCCAATAATGTGCTTGTCCCTTATTCTTTGTTCTTGGGTTTTTTTTTTCCCCCTATAGCAAAACAGCTTTTGATAAAAGGTCCTGGATTTGTTGTTAAGGACTTACAAGAGAAAACCTTAACACAGCTGTAAAACATTTATTGACAGACGTTAAAAAGTCTTTGAACTGTCTCCTCCCCCTCCTTTTAACAGCCTTCTGATCTAGAGTCAGAGAAAACCTTCTCCACTTATAAAATGCAATGTTTCCTTAAAGTCAATAGATCATTGACAGGCAGGAAATGAAATTTAGCACCTCTGCCTGGCCAGGAAGATAAAGAAGGTAACAAACAGAATACTGTATTTCCTTCCTGCTTTCTCGTGGCCGTAAGACCATGTTTCACTTTCACCAAGGCTAACAAAAATATATATATAAACCTTGCTGATATGCCAGTCCGTTGCCAGCTGTCCCAGAAACAAGCTTTGCACTATTTCCAAACCAAATAAAATAGAAAAACCTCTTCCCAAGCAGATGCTTTTTGCGTCTTCTTTCCTCGGAGAAAGGAACCCGGGAAGATTCTCACAACATCTATACAATTGAAACCACCTTTAAGCCACTTTATTTAGACATTGTGTGCTGAACTCACAATTGTTGAAGTATCCATTTTTATTTCAGCCTGTATGTCCTGGGATCTGACTGAATGAATTTTCAGCTTCATTCGCAGCGGTACCATTTATGTAAATCTTAACTCTGGGGGGGAATGAAACTGGGGTACTTAACGAGGAATAAAAATAGATGGAAGACTGAGAACGGAATCCAGTCAAGTGAGGTTTTTCTTGTTTGTGTTTTCCTATGTCAGGTTTGTGCTGGCTGTGGGCAGCGCGGTCTTTGATGCAATGTTCAATGGCGGGATGGCTACAACCTCCACGGAGATAGAATTACCCGATGTAGAGCCTGCTGCTTTCTTAGCTTTGCTGAAGTAAGCCTGCTTTTATGCAAGTAACGTGATTTCTCCCCACACCCCAATTGCAACCTGTCTGCAATAGGGTTGATGCAATGCTACCCTGGGCATCGTTTTTATTTGAAATACATGTTTTTAAAAGGGTCTAGCTTATTGTTGTTTTAGGAAGTCATGCTATGTTCTAGATAGCAATTCTGTATTTTTTAGAGCTTTTTAAACCAGTTTCCTTCCTCTCCTCCTCCAGCTCCTGTATTTATGCTTCTCTCTGTTTTTCATATGCCCCTCTACGCCCCCCCCCCCAACCCCACCCCATTAGCCTGCATCAGGAACCAGTTTATTTATTTATTATTTATTTTAATCATATTTATATCCCGCCCTTCTCCACAGAGGACCCAGGGCGGCGCACAGGAATTTAAAAACATACAAAAAATAAATACATAATTTAAAAACATTCTAGTCCTATGCTAAAACCAATTTTAAAATCCCCAATTTAAAACTCTCTAAAATAGTTCCCCAGAAAGGGAGTGAGCTGCCCTGTGGTGGCTATGTCTAGCCATCTTCTTGGGATACTTTTATTCTTTTTTTGAGCAGAGAATTGAATGCTGTATGAAAATGAAAAGAAGGACTAGGGGAGACATGATAGCAGTGTTCCAATGTCTCAGGAGGTTGCTACAAAAAAAAAAAAAGGGAGTCAAGCTATTATTCTCCAAAGCCCCTGAGGGCAGGACAAGAAGCAATGGGTGGAAACTAATCAAGGAGAGAAGCAACTTAGAATTAAGGAGAGATTTCCTTACAGTTAGAACAATTAATCAGTGGAGCAACTTGTGAATGCTCCAACACTTTTAAGAAGAGATTGGGCACTAATTTCTCTGAAATAGTATAGTGTTTCCTGCCCAAGCAGGGTGTTGGACTAGAAGACCTCCAAGGTCCCATCCAACTCTTGTTATTCTGATTCACATGCTTTTAAAATGCATGTCTCAGAAGTTGGGGCTTGAAACCTAAAATTTCAGGAGTAGCGTATTGAAAGATTGCCCCTTCTGCTTCTTCATTTCTACTTTTACTTCCAGGCCTGATACCACATTTTTTTTTACCTTCAAAACTTGGCAATATAACATCTGCTTCTCTTTGTCAAGCTGGACGTCTTGTAAGCGTGGTTTCCATTCAGTTTACAAGCCCTTAGTAAAGATATAGGAAAGAAAGCTGGGGAGTCACAATCCCAAAATTGTCCCCTTATGACCAGCCTGATATTGCAATTTAATTACCATATTTTTCAGAGTATAAGATGCACCTTTTTTCCTCTAAAAAGAGGCTGAAAATCTGGGTGGGTGTTATACATCGAATACAGCATTTTTTTGCCTTCTGAAAACCTGCCCCTTCACCAAAATGGCCATGCGCATACCCTTATGGAGGCTTCCAGAGAGCTCCTGGGGGCTGGGGAGGGCAGAAATGAGCAAAAAATAGGGCGTTTTTGCCCCCTCCCCCAGCCCCCAGCAGTACTCTATAAGCGTCCATAAGGCTATGCATGCTATTTTTTGACCAAAAAACAGCCCATTTTCACGAAAAAAGAAGCCATTTTTCCCTCATTCCCCCCCCCCCCCGAGCACTCTGCAAACCCCCCCCCAAGGCTATTCATGCCTTTTATTTGAAAAAAATGGGCCCATTTTGGTGAAAAACAGGCCGTTTGGGGGAGGTTTGCACAGTGCAAAAAGGGTTTTTTTTTCCTTTCGGAAAGCTGTTTAGTTAGAGTGATTGGTCAAGTACTGTGCCTGCAGAAACAAAGATTTGTTCCAAAGGTGGTCAGTGATTTCCTTCTCCAGCACATGGGTAAACATCTACCTACCTACCTACCTACTCTCTCTATCTCTCCCTACCTATCTACTCTATTTCTCTATTTCTCTATTTCTCTATTTCTCTCTCTCTCTCTCTCTCTCTCTCTCTCTCTCTCTCTCTCTCTCTCTCCCTACCTACTGTATTTCTCTCTCTATCTCTATTTCTCTCTATCCCTCTACCTATCTACACTCTCTTTCCCTACCTAACTACTGTATTTCTCTCTCTCTCTCTCTCTCCCTCCCTCCCTCTACCTACCTACCTACCTAGCTTCTCTCTCTCTCTCTCTCTCTCTCTCTCTCTCTCTCTCTCTCTCTCTCTCTCTCTCTCTCCCCCCCCCTACCTACCTACTGTGTTTCTCTCTTTCTCTCCCTCTCTATCCCTCTGTACCTACCTACTTTTTAAAAAAAATTGCCTCTTCAAAACCTGAGTGTGTCTTATTCTCCGGTGCATCTTATACTCCGAAAAATACAGTAACTGCTGTAGATATATCCGGATCTGATCATCTCATGTGTCTTGTCAGAAAGGCAGACAAGGTAATAGATATTGAATTACGTATTAAAAAACCCCAAAGACACTACATAAATATAGACATTTTTTTAAAACAAATGCAGGTTTTCAGATTTGCCTGAGTAATGTTCAGAGAGTTGGATTAGAATATCTCTACTGTAAAAGTCACTGACTGGCTTGGTTTTAAAATCTGCAAATCAAAGTCAGCAGTGTAATAAATAAAAATATGTACGTTATATGCCAGTGGGCTGCCCAGGGCAGAATACTCTGTCTAAAGAGTTCCGATTTTAAAAAGATGTTCCTAGTCCTCATGGCCTTACAGGTGAGATGAATAGCCTCGGTTTTTTTTAAAACTGTTAATGAATTGGTACCCAATGGGAAGTCACCTCTTAATTAGACAATAGAAGGATTTTCTGCATAACAACTAATAGTCTCACCTTTCTGATGTATTTTCCCCGGTAAATAATGTGGTTTTGAGTGGGATAATATATTTTCTTCGCCTCCCTCTCCATTTTTCCTCTTAGATTTCTTTATTCAGATGAAGTTCAGATTGGGCCAGAGACTGTGATGACGACTCTTTACACTGCAAAAAAATACGCAGTCCCTGCCCTTGAGGCTCACTGTGTGGAGTTCCTGAAGAAAAACCTCAGAGCAGATAATGCATTCATGCTTTTAACCCAGGTACATTTGAACATCTTTGCCTCTGAACTAGCCTTTTCCCTTGAAAGTTCTTGGTGTGAGTTGAAGAAGATACTGGCACTGGCTACAGTTAGTCCTCCACTTATGACCGTTTGTTTAAGACCTTTTTGAAGTTAACCGGGGCACTGAAAAAACTGATAACCAACCAGTCTTTGCACTTACAGTATGAGTGCCACTGCATCCCCATGGTCACATGTTCAAACTTTGCCCACTGGCAGCTAGTTACGAAGTTGCCGCTTCTTGGGATCATGTGATTGGCATTTGGGACCGTCCCAGGGAACTTCTGACAAGCAAAATCAACAACAGTAAAAAGATTGCAAAATTGGGGGTGACCCATTTAACAATTGCATCACTTAATAATAGACGTTCCAGACCTCCCTGTGGTCATAAGTCAAGGATTACTTGTAGTTGCCCACCTTCTCTGATCAACTCTGTGCAAAGCTATCAGTTTTCATCTGCTGAGATACCAGATCCTTAGGAGTCTCCATGATAAAGCCTAGAGATTTTCAGTGACTTCGGGTTAAAGTTGAAAACTGGAGAGAAAGGAAACAGATCCACCAAGGTAGTGGTGGCCTTGGTGCTTCTTTAGCACCAGCAAGGAATACATGTGGAGCCACAGTGTGTATCCAAAGTAAAAGGACTTTTTCCTGTGCTGCTTACAAACCGTGGAATGCAGTTCAGGTACAATTAAGATTCAAACTAAGAATGGGCTTACTTTCATGTCTTATTTGGTTCTCTGAATTGATGGCAATGATTTTAACATTTAAAAATGGAATAGGATAATAGAATAGAATTAGAATTAGAATTCTTTATTGGCCAAGTGTGATTGGACACACAAGGAATTTGTCTTTGGTGCCTATGCTCTCAGCGTACATAAAAGAAAAGGTACATTTGCCATGAATCATAAGGTGCAACACTTAATGATAATCATAGGTTTCAAATAAGCAATCAAATCATACGAGGAAACAAATCAATATAAATCGTAAGGATACAAGCAACGAAGTTACAGTCATAAGTGGGAGGAGATGAGTGATATGGATTTATGTGTCCATTTTCGTGATTTTGTTTTCCTTCGATTTCTTTCACATGCTCTCCGTAACATTTGCAATCCTAAGGCATATAGTTGGCTGAAATGCAAACCACAGGCAAAGGGGTGAAGTCCTTAAGGAAACTGTGCCCCTCCCCAGGGCTTGGAGGCCACGATACCATCAGATCTAATTTAACCCAATACCAAATGCATAAAACTATGACATACGATTATCACTTCATATAAATTTTGTAGAGATTTATATTTGCATGACGTTTTTATCCCATCCTTTTGTGCATACAGAGCATTTATGCGTAGGAATCTTCACCCTCCTCCAAAGCAGGGAATGGAATGGGGTTAAAAAAAAAAAAGCCCTGAAGTTAACACACTCCTCCATGTGCTCCTTCCATTTATTCCTACTGATTGATGGCTCTTTCTTAGGCAAGACTCTTCGACGAGCCCCAGTTGGCCAGCCTCTGCCTGGAAAACATAGATAAAAACACCACGGATGCCATCAATGCCGAAGGCTTCACGGATATTGACCTGGGTAAGCGTCTCTCGGAATTGAAAGCTGTTCCAATAGTTTGTGCTAGTTGTCTTTTGCTTGGGTGCTTCTCCTGTTCTCTGAGGTGGCAGAATCGATAGAGGTGTCCTTCGGTGTGCTTCCCAAGGTACACCCAGCTGTAAGGTAAGCAGTTTTAAATTGGGCCTGTTAAAAACCTCTATTTAGGCTTTCGTCCCTGCCACTGTCAAGATTAGAATAGGTTAGGCAAAAATTGTTAGCCTGTTTAATTTTGTCTTATTTCTTACAAGTTGCAGACGTCGGTTGTATTTCTAGCGCAGTTTGTTTCTTTAAAGGAAGTTTATTCTGCTCTTCGGTTTGACAGCTCTTGGAATTGTATACAGACAGACGAAAGGTTGAAGGAAGAAAAAAAACACCCCAAGGTCATTCAAGTCCCAGTCCTTAAAGCAGTGTTTCTCAACCTTGTGGACTTCAACTCCCAGAATCCCCCAGCCAGCTAGCAGCAGAAGAAACTTTCTGAGGGCAAAAGGCCAGCAATTTAGATGCTTCTCATAATTACAATGATCCAAGTACATGTGGTTGCAAACTGCTTGTAGCCAAGGCTGTTCTAAGGGAGACCCACCATCCGCTGCTGACTCTTCAGCAACCTCACACGAGGAGGAAGAGGAGGAGGAGGAGGAAAAGCCCTCTACAGTAGATCTTAAGGCAGCCTTTCCTGATATCATCCGCCAAGTATATTAGCCTCCTCATAAATCTGCATTATCCTCACTGAGCTTCGTCTGGATATGATCGGGGTCCCAATCTGACTATATCGAGTCAGGTCATTAAAGTAAAGTAAATTCACACTTTACTTCAGTGTTTCTCAACCTTGGCGACTTTATGTCCTGTGGACTTCAACTTCCAGAATAGCATAGCTGGCTGGGAGATTCTGGGAGTTGAAGTCCACAGGACTTAAAAGTCACCAAGGTTGAGAAACACTGCCTTAAAATTACTGCATTGAATGAGCTTGAATGTTTACAATTGGGGTGCAGCCTTCTGCTTCAATCTCAGGAAACAAACAAGGGGTTTTCTACTACGGAAACTTTTTTTAAAAGTTCAGCAGGAACCTTAACTTAGATCAGGGGTGTCAAATTGGATTTCTTTGAGGGCTGGATCAGCCTTGTAGTTCTCCTCTGCGGGCCAGCTGGGGTGGGGGGTAGTGGGGTAGACAGCCTGGACGACCTCCTGCAGTACTTTGCTGGCAAAAATGGGGTGCTAGGGGGTTGTTTTTGGCCTGGAGAGCCTCCAGTATTTTTGCTGGCCAAAACAGGGCGCAGAGGGCCGCCCTGTTGATCTGGCCTGTGGGTCTTGAGTTTGACCCCCCCCTGCCTTAGATGAAAGAGATTCTAAGTAGAGATTCAACTATCAATCTGTGAAATAGAGGCAAATATTGTCCCTTGCATGACTGTTTTTACACACACATTAGCTGAAGAAAAAATGGCTATCCATGGAAAATTGACCTATTAAGACCGATTTAGCCTGACTCGCGAAACACAAGTTTCTTTGTAGATTGATTTTTTTTTAAACGTCTGTATAGAGGGGAACATAATCATATGAGTCCTTTTCCTGACGCGGAGCAAACGGTAGATGCCTGCCTCTTGAGCAGCCTTTGTCCATTGGCCAAGTCAGTCTCGACATCCCTCTCCATGCTTTTGCGTCAAGCCATGGACAAAGAGGGCATTGGGTCCTAGCTGTTCACCAGCGGCAGATGATGTTACAAAATGCATTGTCTTGCTAGTTTTGCTATGGGTGGAAAGTTGCCAGCAAAAAAAGCTAGATTTCTGAGGTTAAATTCCCCCAAGCTCTGTAGAACAACAGAGCAGTATATGTAGAGAGCAAGCAGCTTCTGGAAGGAAGATAATAGTTGCAGCAACTTGAGTCATTTCTCTCTGTAATTGATGTGGATTGCTTCCTCCTACCTCTTGCCAGTTTGTCGTCTGGAAGGTTGATTTGCAAACAGTTGTAAGGGTTCTGTTTCTCTGGGAGACTTCCTACCTCTCGCTGGTTAATTTCCATCCTTTGGGGGTGACTTCCACTAGGGGAGACATGATAGCAGTGTTCCAATATCTCAGGGGCTGCCACAAAGAAGAGGGAGTCAACCTATTCTCCAAAGCAAACAAAGGCAGAACAAGAAGCAAAGGATGGGAAGTAATCAAGGAAAGTACCAACCAAAGTGAGGACAGTTAACCAGTGGGACAACTTGCCTCCAGAAGGTGTGAATGCTCCAACACTGGAAGTTTTTAAGAAGATGCTGGAAAACCATTTGTCTGAAGTGATGTAGGCTTCCTGCTTGAGCGAGTTGTTGGGACTAGAAGACCTCCAAGGTCCCTTCCAACTCTGTTATTCTGTTAAGCTCAAATTGCCTTGGGTTCTGCTTGTGATATTCCTCCAGGCCTTGGCTGGCCAATGTGGTGTACTCTATCTTCACTCTTTTATAGGTGTGTTTTTCTAAAAGGTGTGCTAGACTCAAATGAGGCCTGACAGGTGCCTGTATAAAGGACTGATTCTTCAGGATTCTCTATAAAGTGGAAGTGTAGAGCACTTCCTGAGCTGGTAGTTTAGGCTATTAAGTATTTGAAGTTAGGGGATTTTCAATACTTGCTGAGTCTGATAGAGAGTGAAAGCACCCCCACGCCCCTCCCAACATTTATCCTTATCCCAAAATAGCTGTGAGTGATGAATCTTGCTGGTAGTGACAGTCTCTTTGTCTGATAGACACCTTGGTCGCAGTGTTGGAGCGAGACAGCCTTGGCATCCGGGAGGTGCGCCTCTTCAACGCAGTGGTCAGGTGGTCAGAGGCTGAGTGCCAGCGGCAACAGTGGCAGCTGATACCGGAAAACAAGCGGAAAGCTTTGGGCAAAGCCCTTTCCCTCATTCGTTTCCCCTTGATGACAATCGAGGAATTTGCTGCAGGTATTTGGGGTTTTAAATCGACAAAGATCGGGGGGGGGGGGGGGGGAGTGTTAATAACTTTATGCCAGTGAGGGCATTTATGTATTTGAAAATATTTCTTGTTAGCAACTCTGGGTTCAGAACCAGTGTTACAACTCTGGTCCCGTAACCAGTGTTAGAAAATAAATGCGGAATAGTGTAATACACCGGACAGTAAAGAGATACGTTGCTTTAACCACAAACAAACTCTACAAACTCTGATAGTAAGAAAATAAATAGTCTTTACTTTGTAGCAACTAAAATTGCTTCCTCCGATTAACTTCTCAAACAATAATAACAGTCCTTTACCCAACACAGAGTTATGTGATGCAAAAAAAATACTCCTCCTTCTTCAATATTCAGCTTCAGCTTCTCAGACGGCAAACAGTAAGAACAGGAAATCAAAGGGAATCGAAAAGGGAATGGACTGTGTTCCTGAGCTTCCTTTATGGTAGAGCTGAGAAGCACAGCCAATCAGAATTCAAACACAGTTCTTAAAGCTACATAATTCCTTAAGAACATAGGCTCATATATATTGTCAACCCAATATAAGGCTGAATATCCTAACATTTCTTCTGCTCGTTCGTTTTGATTCCGATTCCCTGTCCTTACCAGCTACTTACAGCCGAAATAAAACTAAAATAATAATGGCAGTTTAGGTGACAGGGCAGTCTGTATGTCCTGTTTACTCACACCAAATATTCCTATTTGCTTCTAATAGGGCATGTTTGCATTTTGCACTAGAAGGCAAGTGGCGAAGCGATAGTTGTAACCCAACTACAAATACCTGCCTTCATGTATACCAGTGGCAGTCAACCTGGTCCCTACTGCCCACTAGTGGGCGTTCCAGCTTTCACGGTGGGCGGTAGGGGTTTTGTCCGATACTGAAGCACTTTCCTTTTTTAAATTTAATTGACTTCCCTACTTTATAAATCACCATTACTGTGGAACCGGTGGGCGGTTAGAAATTTTTACTACTAACAGAGATACAAAAGTGGGTGATAGGTATAAAAAGGTTGACTACCCCTCATATATACCCACAGTTGCCCAGATGAAACCAAGACATACTTTCTGTCTTACATGCAATTTATATTGTGAGCCCTCGCATTCATATCTAAACCTGAACATCCACTTCCCTGCATTCATCTGATGGTCCCTCATATCTGGAGGAGCCTCCAGATATTTGGATCATTGAGCCGGGGTGGCGCAGTGGTTAGAGTGCAGTACTGCAGGCTATTTCTGCTGCCTGCCGGCTTCCTGCAATTTGGCAGTTCAAATCTCAGCAGGCTCAAGGTTGACTCAGCCTTCCATCGTTCCGAGTTGGGTAAAATGAGGACCCAGATTGTTGGGGGTAATAGGCTGACTCTGTAAAAACCACTCAGAGCAGCGGTACTCAACCTGTGGGTCGCGACCCCTTTGGGGGGGGGGTGTCGAATGACCCTTTCCCAGGGGTCACCTAAAACCATCAGAAAACAGATATTTCCGATGTTCTTAGGAACCGAGACACCAATTTTATGGTTGGGGGTCACTACAACATGAGGAACTGTATTAAAGGGTTGCTGCATTGGGAAGGTTGAGAACCACTGGCTTAGAGAGAGCTGTAAAGCACTGTGAAGCAGTATATAAGTCTAATTGCTATGGCTATCACTCGCCTGCTCTCCCCTCCACCCTCCCGACCTCTGCTGTGCATTTTGCCCTTGCATCCTTGTGCGTCCTCTCCCGCACCCCCTGACACCTTCACAGCCTCGCACCTCTTCCTTGTGCTGCGCCATGCCTCTTGGGTGCCCGGCCACTTCCCTGCCTGCGGGGCTGGGACTGACTTGACGACTTTTCTACAGACTTTGGCTGCGGGAAGGAAGTTGCCTCAGCTAAGAGTTGTGGGATTCAGTCCACAGTGGCGACTGGAGTTGCAGGGATTGCCCACCGTTATACGATGCAGTCATTCCTTATGACTGCATCACTTACCCAATCCCAGTTGCCGTCATAAGTCGAGGACTACCTGTAAACATGATCCTAAAGAGAGGGCTGGTTACTGGGAGGAAAAGCAAGAAAAAATATCTCAATGAAAGCAATGATACTTTCCCCACGGTTGTTGTCAGCGGGCGACGCCCAGGGGAAGGGCCTTCTCTGTGGCGGGCCCAGCCCTCTGGAATGACCTTCCCCCCGATATCAGGACAACTACGGACCTCCGCTCCTTCCGCTTAAAATTAAAGACTCACTTTTTTCGTCTGGCCGGCCTTGGGTAGTCTCTTTTTAGGTTAGGGTTTTTTAGGGGTAATTTTTAGTTTATAGGTTTTAGCGCAGGATTTATTTAATTTATTTTTAATTCTGTATTTTGTACTTGTCTGTGTTTATTTGTATTTTTAATTGCCTGTGCCCCGCCTCGAGTCCCCTCGGGGAGAGAGAGCGGGATATAAATTAAATTATTATTATTATTTATTATTATTCCTTTCTGTTTTCTGCAGGGCCAGCTCAGTCGGGGATCCTCACTGACCGTGAGGTGGTTAGCCTGTTCCTTCATTTCACGGTCAACCCCAAGCCACGGGTAGAGTTCATCGACCGCCCTCGTTGCTGCCTGAGAGGGAAAGAGTGCAGCATCAACCGTTTTCAGCAGGTGGAAAGCCGCTGGGGGTACAGTGGGACCAGTGACCGGATCAGGTATTCTTCCCAGCACTGCTCTATTGATCAAGCAACAAAAACATCAAATTTCATATGATGAAGTATTTATTCGTCAAGCAAAAATTGCCAATTCGAATGAGCAAAAATGAAAAAAAAAAAATTAAAATGCGACATGGACGATGGGCACCTTAGTGCACTTACACCTCCCCCCCCCTTAGGGACCTCTTAACTATGGGGTGAGGTCCCCTGAAGTTAAGTGGAAACTAAAATTGTGAATGTTAGTAGCTGAGAGAACTGAATCGGATAAAACATTTCAGACTTTGTCGACCCTGTTACCAAAATCGAATTTTCTGCAGTCGAGTTTTTAAAAGTATGCATTTGTTTAAAGCGGTTGTTTGCACATGTTATATTACTGTAAAAACTATTTTAAAAAGTCATTTATAGGTAAAAACGTGACTCTGCACAATTTTTAAATGTGCAATACCTAAATCTGACCGCAAGTGTTGCAGTTCTAAACTATCCAAACCAAGAATTCCAAGCTATCACTTGAGTTCCCAGGTGGGGAGGTTTTGTGGTTCATCCAACTGTCTTGGGAAACTTTGCAAGAACTTCTGATTATCCCAGTCTGATGCAATGATTAGCAGCAGCCTGTCACTTAAATGTCCAGGTCTGGATATCTGAATTACATTCATCAACAGAAGTGAAAGTGCCCCCGTGTGGAAGGCTCCAGTTAGTACAGAATGCGGCCGCGCGGGGGATTCTGGGAGCCTCGAGATACTCCCACGTGACACCTCTCCTGCGCGAGCTGCATTGGCTGCCTGTGGCTTTCCGGGTGCGCTTCAAGGTGCTTGTAACCACCTTCAAAGCGCTCCATGGCACGAGGCCTGGCTACTTGCAAGACTGCCTCCTGCTACCAAATACCTCCCACCGACCAGTTCGCTCCCACAGATTAGGCCTCCTCAGGGTGCCGTCGGCTAAACAATGCCGCCTGGCGACCCCTAGGGGGAAAGCCTTCTCTGTGGCAGCCCCTGCCCTCTGGAACAATCTACCTCTCGATCACCGACCTGCGCCTCTTCCGTCGGGCTCTGAAAACATCCTTATTCCGTGAGGCCGGCCTGGTTTAGTAGCTTTTAATTTGGTTATTTTAAATTGGTTTTATTTAACTCGAATTTTTAGAACGGGCCCTTTAATGTTATTTTAGAATGTCGTATATATTGATGGTTTTATATGCTTTTAGTGATGCCTCTTCACCGCCCGGAGTCCCGCAAGGGAGAAGGGCGGTATATAAATTTAATAAACCGTTAAACCATTAAGGGGCATGGAAGAAACCTTGGGAAGAATTTCTATCTTTTGCTTTTGAATAGTATGTTCAAAAAGTAGGTGGGGCGGGGATGAAAGTGGGCACGAACCAGAAAAAAAGTAATTAAATTAAAACGTTAAATTTTGAAACCTCTATAGTTTGAGCAACGAAATACAGGGAATGTCATTGTAGGACCAAAGGCAGACAAATGAAGCTAGCGGGATTCCAATGGCAGGACAAGGCTAAGAAGGGGACAAATATTGATTCATAGGTGCAAAGGGTCAGGTGTGCCCCCATCTGAAGGGTACGGCCTTCCATACAGTTAATCTCCCATCTTTATCCCAGTTAGTGTCCCATCTATACTTTTAAGACTTGTAGATTTCAACTCCCAGAATTCCCAAGCTGACGGAATTCTGGGAGTTGAAGTTCTGAAATCTTAAAAGTTGGCAAGATTGGACAGCCCTGTTCTCTAGGATACTTTGTGTGAGAGTTTAAACAAGGGCAAGTGTGCCATGCAAGCTGCCCATATGTTGATCTTTACTCCAGTAACAATAAGAGGATCAACAATGCCAATAGATCACATAGTTTGCTGTTGCCTTGCAGTTGAACAGCCTGAAATGGATGCTAATCAGTTTATTCAACTTTATTTCATATACTGGAGTAAAGGAAAGCTTTCCTTTAGGTCCTTCCGTGAACAAAACAAATGGTAATCAGATGCATAAAGTAACAAGCATCTGGCACCACTTCAAAGGTTTGCTCCCTTTTTTGTTTCCATCCCATTAATTTTTATTTCAAACGATGGTATGCAGATCTAGATTGGGGGCTATTGCTGACTTGCTAAGTTATTTTCAACTCTCGGGTTTTGGAAGTGTTGGGTATTCAAAAGAAGGCTGTCTCCCAGAGGACAAAGAAGAAAGAAGGGGAAAAATTTGTAACTGGAGTAGCCTCTTTTCTTTTACAGTGATTTGTTCTGTCTATTTTTTTTCAATTTTTTTTTTTTTTTGCAAACTCTGCAGGTTCTCTGTCAACAAGCGGATATTTATAGTTGGATTTGGGTTGTATGGCTCAATCCATGGCCCCACAGATTACCAAGTAAATATACAGGTAGATAACTTTCTGGATTTGATTTGCATGTGTGGGTTGTGAAGCAACACAAGTGAATGTACAGGGACATCATTTCCTTCATTGATGGCAAACCTTTCAGGCTCCACACAGGTCAAAAAATTGGAAAATGTTTTACTTGGCTGCTGGCATGTCACATCCTCAAACAAAAGAGGAATAATTCTTTACATTTTAATATCTAAAACTGTCCAATTATGTGTGTTTCATTAACAGGCTGCATTAACACAGGGATAGAATCAAGATCACGTGAAGTGTTAATACCTTTTTATAATGCCTTAGTACAGTGGTCGGCAAACCGCGGCTCGCGAGCCGCACGCGGCTCTTTGGCCCCTTGAGTGCGGCTCTTCCTCCACCCTCGCTGAGGGTGGGACTCCTGGGACCCTCCGGAGCAACCCTCCCTGCCGGCCGCCGATTCCCTCCCTTGCTCCCCGCGTGGAGCCTCCCCAGGCGGCTCATCTACTTCCATGGGGTGCGGAGGCTCCGCGGGCAGGGGGAGGGAACCTGCATCCAGAGGGACGCCGTTCATTCCCACCCCACACCGAACCCTGAAAGTAGCGCGGTTCCAGGGCTGGAGAGGAAGGGGAACGTGCGTCCAGAGCCCTGGAATAGCGCGGGCTGGCGAGCCGGGCTACTTCGAGGGAGATTGGGGGGAACATGCGTCCAGAGGGTCGCCGTTCCTCCCCAGCCCGAGCTTGGGAGATTGGGGAAACCGGCGTCCAGAGGGTCGCTGTTCCTCCCCAGCCCGAGCCCTGGAATAGCGCGGGCTGCGAGCCGGGCTACTTCCAGGGAGATTGGGGAAACCGGCGTCCAGAGGGTCACTGTTCCTCCCCAGCCCGAGCCCCGGAAATAGCGCGGGCTGCGAGCCGGGCTACTTCCAGGGAGATTGAGGGGAACGTGCGTCCAGAGGGTCGCCGTTCCTCCCCAGCCCGAGCCCTGGAATAGCGCGGGCTGCGAGCCGGGCTACTTCCAGGGAGATTGGGGAAACCGGCGTCCAGAGGGTCGCTGTTCCTCCCCAGCCCGAGCCCTGGAAATAGCGCGGGCTGCGAGCCGGGGTACTTCCAGGGAGATTGAGGGGAACGTGCGTCCAGAGGGTCGCTCCGTGGGGGGGGGGAGATGGGGGGCAGACAGACAGACAGAGAGAGGCACAGACAAGGAGGGAGGGGGGAATCAGAGAGTGACAGACACACACAGAGAGACAGGGAGAGGGAGGGAGGGAGGGAGGGAAAGATAGAGACACAGAATAAGTGATTAAGCGCTTGAATGAGAGACAGACAACACACACACACACACACACACAGAGTGACAGAGATGGGCAGACAAAGCAGATAGATAGAGAAAGAAAGAGAAAGAAAGAGAGAGAGAGAAAGAGGGCAAGAGAGACAGAGAAAGAGAGACAGGAGAGAAAGAGAGAAAGAGGGAGAGAGAAAGAGAGAGAGAGAGAGAAAGAGAGACAGAAAGAGACAGAAAGAGAGAAAGAGAGAGAAAGAGGGAAAGAAAGAAAGAGAGAGAGAGACAGAGAAAGAGAGACAGAAAGAGAGAGACAGAAAGAGGGAAAGAAAGAAAGAGAGAGAAAGAGAGACAGAAAGAGAGAGAGAAAGAGAAAAAGAAAGAGGAAAATAGAGAGAGAAAGAGAGACAGAAAGAGAGAGAGAAAGAGAGAAATGGAGAAAGAGAGAGAGAAGGAGAGAAAGATTGAGAGAGAAATGGAGAAAGAGGAAGGAAGGAAGGAAGGAAGAAAGAAAGAAAGAAAGAAAGAAAGAAAGAAAGAAAGAAAGAAAGAAAGAAAGAAAGAAAGAAAGAAAGAAAGAAAGAACTTTTGACCACAATTGAGCCTAAAAGTTTGGTTGCTAACCAAGACCATTGTTAAGTGAGTTTCACATTTTCCAAGTTGGCCACGCCCACCCAGTCACATGACCGCTGAGCCACTCCCACAAAACAGACCACACCTTCCGGCTCTCAAAAGAAATTTCAATCGTGGTATTGTTGATATTTGGCTCTCTTGACTAATGAGTTTGCCCACCACTGCCTTAGTAAGATCACACTTGGAATACGGCATCCAGTTTTGGTTACCATGATGTAGAAAAAATGTGGAGACTAGAAAGAGTGCAGAGAAGAGCAGCAAAGAGGATTAGGGGACTGGTGGCTAAAACATATGAGGAACGGTTGCAGGAATTGGATAGGTCTAATCTAGTGAAGAGAAGGACCAGGGGTGACAGGATAGCAGTGCCCCAATATCTCAGGGGCTGACACAAAGAAGAGGGAGTCAGGCTATTCTCCAAAGCACCTGAGGGCAGGACAAGAAGCAATGGGTGGAAAGTACTGTATTTTTCGGAGTATAAGACACAGCAAGGTTTTGAAGAGGAAATTTTTTTTTAAAAAAAATTGCACTTTGCAAATCTCCCCAAAACGGCCCATTTTTCATAAAAATGAGCCCATTTTTTTTTTCAAAAAAAGGGCATGAATAGCCTTTAGGGAGCTTGTAGAGTGCTCCTGCGGGATGGGGGGGGGGAGCAAAAATGAGCAAAAAATTGTCCTTTTTTTGCAAAAACGGGCCTGGTTTTTTTGCCTAAAGGATAGCCTTTAGAAAGCTTATAGAGTGCTGCCCGGGGGGGACGGGCCGTTTTCCCTCATATTGCCCTCCCCAGCCCTCAGGAGCTCTCTGAAAGCCTTCTAAAAGCTATGCACGGCCATTCTGGTGAAGGGGCGGAGTTTTGGGAGGCAAACAATGCTGTATTCAGTGAATAAGACGCACCCAGATTTTCAGTCTCTTTTTTGAGGGAAAAAGGTGCGTCTTATACTCCGAAAAATACAGTAATCAAGAACAGAAGCAACCTGGAACTAAGGAGAAATTTCCTGACAGAACAATTAATCAGTGGAAAGACTTACCTCCAGAAGTTGTGAATGCTGCAACATTGGAAGCCTTTAAGAAGAGATTAGATAGCCATTTGTCTGAAACGGTATAGAGTTTCCTACCTATGCAGGGAGTTGGACTAGATGACCTCCAAAGTCCCTTCCAACTCTGTTATTCCGTATGCAATCCCCAGAACAAGCACACCCATTCTCATGCAGCCTTCCCAGCCTCTAAAATTATGCAAGAATAGAGCATGTTTTTGAAAATAGTTGTGAAGTAGTGTTGGTGTGCATTGATGTGCCATCCAAAATGTTGTGGTGTGTCAACTTTGACCCAGGTTTCACCATCTCCTTGTTATCAGAAGGGAACATTGCTGTTTTTGTTACAGTATAAGCAAAGTTATGACTTTTTCCATTAATGAATATTATAATTTTTTTTAAAAAAAAACCCAAAAAAACCCCATATGTTCCCCAAAAATAATAATTACATTTCTTTTTCTTTTTCTGTCTCTTTTCCTTCCACTTTATTCAGATAATTCACACAGACAGCAACACCGTCCTGGGCCAGAACGACACTGGATTTAGCTGTGATGGATCCTCCAATACTTTCCGGGTGATGTTTAAGGAGCCTGTGGAGATCCTGCCCACTGTCAGCTACACGGCCTGTGCCACATTGAAGGTGCTCGGAGTCTTGGAAGAGGGAATAGTCTTGAAAGAGCAACTCTGGAGCTTTTTCTGAATTTGCTTTGCTTGGTTGGGAGAAAGCAAGGAACAGCTCAGGAGGCTGATTTTAAGATTTGCTAGTTATTGTGCCGTTTTTAGTCCAGAAACTCCTTGGGTGGCCCTTCAGGATGGTGATAGTGTGGAAGCAAAGAAGCTGGGTGATTGGTTATTCTTGTACAGGTACAAGTACAGGTACAGGTAGTCTTCGACTTACAGCCATTCGTTTAGTGACCTAAGTTACAACAGCACTGAAAAAGGGACTTACGACCATTTTTCACATGACCGTCGCAGCATCCCTGTGGTCACGTGATCAAAATTTGGATGCTTGGTAAATGACTCATATTTATGATGGTTATAGTGTCCTGGGGTCATCTGATCACCTTTTGCGACCACGTCAGTGGGGAAGCCTGATTCACTTTACAATTGTGTTACTAACTTAACAACTGCAATGATTCCCTTAACAACCATGGCAAGAACGATCGTAAACTGCAGCAAAGTGAGAGAGAGAGAGAGAGAGAGAGAGAGAGAGAGAGAGAGAGAAAGAAAGGAAAGAAAGGAAAGAAAGAAAGAAAGAAAGAAAGAAAGAAAGAAAGAAAGAGAAAGAAAAGAAAGAAAGAAAAGAAAGAAAAGAAAGAAAGAAAAGAAAGAAAAGAAAGAAAAAAAATAACTCTGGAACACCTCGTGCAATTTCAACCAAACCTGGCACACAGATGACTCCCTCTCTGGAAAAAAACACCATGGGGTAACACACCCCTAACACTCTTGGTGTGTGTTCTGTTAAGATACAGCCTGTTGTGCCTTAAAATGGCTTTTACTGTACTGCCGTAAAATGGTTTCTACTGTACAACGCAGCGGAGTTGCCATCGTAATGGCTTCACAGTATTCCACAAGGGGGTTCTCTCTGGTAAGGGGGAAAATCCAACATATTAGAAATTACATTTGGTCTGGACATTTTCCCCCTATAAATAAATACCTGGACAACCCTGGCTTATCAGCTAGTTAAAAATCAATCACTGGCTGTGGGCATTTTGGGGTGGGGGTGGGGTGTTTGTCAGGCCTGCTGTAGTCCATAAGAGTCCAGGGCTGGTCCCAGCTCAGTAGCTCAGCCTCCTGACTAAAAGTAGACTAAAGTCTTACCGCTTTGTTTTTCCATCCTTCATAACAGGGACCCGACTCTCACTATGGAACCAAAGGATTGCGGAAGGTGGTCCACGAGTCACCAACCACGGGGACAAAGACCTGCTTTACTTTCTGCTATGCCGCCGGCAACAACAACGGCACCTCGGTGGAAGATGGACAGATCCCAGAGATCATCTTCTACACATAGCAGGCGCTGCTGGGCATTCGCCATCGGATGGGCTCGGCGCTCCCTTCCTGCCCCCTCCACCACCTGAGACCGCCAGCTTGTTCTGCCCTGGTGATAGGATGGGCTCCCGTCGGCAGACTCGGATTGGGCAAGCGCTCCCAGATTGCACGCGTTCTATATCCAGAGGCATGTCGGCCTTGCTGGACTGAGGCTGGCAATCTTTCCTGTTTGTGTTGGCAAATCTGGCTGGGTCATTTCCTTGCACTGAATGTAGCTGCTTTTACATCTAGTCATTCTCGTGGAGGGAGCTTTACTCCAGTGGTGGGTTGTAGGCGGTACGCCCCGGTACAAGCGTACCGGAGTCTGACTGGAGCACCAGGTACCGTTCCGGTACGGTGCTCTGGAGGGCCCGCCCGAGCTCCTTGCCAATGTTTTACAGCTTTCGGCGCTTATGTTCAGGGAGCATCACGAAGACTTGCGGAAGCGTCGTTTGCAGCTACAACGCATGCGCGCGTCCATGCGGGCAACGCCGGGCCCGTTCCAACCGTACCAGTTGGAACGGGATCCGGAACCCACCACTGCTTTACTCTCATGAGAAGTGCCCTCCTCTCCCCACCCACACCAAAGAGATTCCCCCTTCCCACATTTCTGGCAGGCAGGAGACTAGCACGGGATGGGTGGTGAAGGCATCTCAGATGGTTGGTAGATCAGCGAAGTGGTAGGGCTTTGTTCCCATTGACCTTGTCCCCTCCCGGCTGTCTAGCACAGTATTTCTCAACCTTGGCCACTTGAAGATGTCCGGACTTCAACTCCCAGAATTCCCGAGCCAGCATTCGCTGGCGGAGGAATTCTGGGAGTTGAAATCTGGACATCTTCAAGTGGCCAAGGTTGAGAATCACTGGTCTAGCAGGACAACTGACTTGTTCTCTTTGGAGTAATTGTGTACGCAGCCTGAAGGTGGGGTGGGTGGGTGAGCCTTTTGCATGACAAGTAGCATTTCAAGACAATCCTTGACCCTTGAGTAAATAGCAGAGCTAAAACAGGCCGATCGACTGACCTTCCAGCTCAGTGTTTCTCAAACGTGGCCCTTTTAAGAGGCTTGGACTTCAATTCTGGGAGTTGAAGGCCAAACCTCTTAAAAGGGCCACGTTTGAGAAACCCAGTTGAGAAACCTTCCAGTTCAGTGTTTCTCAAATGTGGCCCTTTTAAGAGGTTTGGACTTCAAGTCTGGGAGTTGAAGGCCAAACCTCTTAAAAGGGTCATGTTTGAGAAACCCAGTTCCAGTGTGTGTGTTTGCTGGCTTTCAAGGGAAAAGCAAAGAAGTGTTTCTCAACCTTGGTGACTTTAAGTCCTGTGGACCTTAACTCCCAGAATCCCCCAGCTGTGCTGGCTGGGGGATTGTGGGAGTTGAAGTCCACAGGACTTAAAGTGGCCAAGGTTGAGAAACACTGAAGTAAAGTGTGAATTTACTTTACTGACCTAACTCAATATGGTCAGATTGGGACCATGATCATATCCAGACGAAGCTCGGTGAGGATAATGCAGATTTATGAGGAGGCTAATATACTTGGCGGATGATATCAGGAAAGGCTGCCTTAAGATCTACTGTAGACGGCTTTTCCTCCTCCTCCTCCTCCTCGTGAAGTTGCTGAAGAGTCAGCAGCGGATGGTGGGTCTCCCTTAGAACAGCCTTGGCTACAAGCAGTTTGCAACCACATGTATTTGGATCATTGTAATTATGAGAAGCATCTAAATTGCTGGCCTTTTGCCCTCAGAAAGTTTCTTCTGCTGCTAATATAGTGCAACTTAACAATGCATTTTTGATTCTTGTTACCCTAGTGACAGGCTGGTGCTGTGGTTAGTTTGTGTTTGTGTGTGTGTGTGTGTGTATTTCCCCTTAAACAGGGAGAGACCTCCCTGTCTCTTAAGCCATTTTTTGCAGAAATCTAATTCAGAGAGAGAGAGAGAGAGAGAAAGAGAGAGAGAGATTTCAGGAATTTTTTCAGGAGGAAAAATGCCTTTTTACGTTGACGAATTCTTAAGCTAGAATATGGTTCTTATGGGGTGGGGCAGAAAAAGCATGTTATTTTTTTTACTATTGTCCAGATGCGTTTAGGATGGCTCTAGGCAAGCCCAGCTGTATGGTAGAACAGCTTCCCCAGCTGTGCTTCGACAGAGCATAACGTGGACTTAGGGTCTGTGGCAGTCCCTTGACTAAAAGGACTTCGATGACTCTTGGCCAGGTGTTGCTCTATTCACTAGTGCTTGGTTCCTCTTCCCATTAGTAAGTCACAGCTGTCAGTGTGCTATGGATGCTACTTTCCTACATTTGTTACTTTGGGGAAATTGCAATATGAAGCAAGCAATCCTAGAAAGTATTTGAGGACGCTATTCAGATAAGCGTTTCTCCCCCTCCCAATCCAAAAAAATATGATGGGGTGGGGTACCAGGTCAGCTTTTTATTCTGGTGGGAGGGTTAGGGTTAAGGTAAATCCCACTGTGATGATCTACAGATTCATTTATCTATTGTTACTGCAAAATTGTCCACATCCACTTTTGTTTTGGGTCAAGGATTTGGTGTGATTCTTTGCACTCTCATCAGGCCCTTCTCCAGAATAAGTAATAAAGCAAGAAAGCCGTTCAATTCTCTGAGAAATAGTTCTTCATCCGAAGTATCTATGCAGTTCCTCTACGATTGTCAGATCTGTTGTGGTACATTTTGTTTCTCAGTGGAAATTCACTGACTTGCTTTCTCCAACCTGGTGCCCTTCTTGAGGTGCTGGACTGTAACTTCCATCATTCTCCAGCCAGCAATCTGGCCATTACTTTGGGAGGCCTGCTTTCAAATATGACCCCTTGACTTTATCCTGATGGCATTAAGATCTAGTTTGGTTTCACCAAAGTTGAGTCCATCTTCCTTTGATTCTAATAAGAGTATTTTGACCACAAAAAGTCTTCAACTGGGACAGAATCTGTAATCAGGAAAAAAGGGTTACCCTGGATTTCCCCCTCCCCCCCCTTTTGGTTTGCCACTGTCAGTAGGCACGTTTACCTTTGAAACTACTTGTCTGAAAATACATATTATTCCAGAGGTCCTTGAGCCTTATGTCACGCAAGTCTGTTTTTGAATCTCCCTTGTATATTGTTAATCACTGTATAATGTGTGTACATTTCTATTCCGGCCAGTATACAGAATGGAACTATTCTCCAGTTATTACTTCTCCCATCAGCAGACAGTAGAGAAAATATGCGCATCTGTGATTTTTATCAAGAGGCTTATTCAATATCCACACATTAGTTCATAGGGCTCTGAATTTTATAGCTTGCTTTCCTGTGGGGACTTCTCAACATCCCCATATCTTCTCCTCCACCACCTTTCATTTTTCAGAGAACTGTTTCCTCAGCAATGCGCTAATCTGTTTTTCTGTAGATGAAAAATAATCATTGAATACGTTTCTAAAAAGGCCTACTTAAAAATAGTTTAAAGGTAGTTTGTAACCGATGGCAGGCTACTTTTAAGTTGGATGGCTGAATGCATTTCAGTCATCCTTTGAAATCCCTTTGGAGGGGGTTGTAGGTCTCTTGATTGTTGTATAAAATCTATTGTTTATTAAAACGTCACCAACTGAAAGTTCAGTTGAAGTTCTTGGAGCCTGACGCACATTCTAGCATTGGCAAATGAATCTTGGTGATGCCAAGAGCAAACGTCCAATGGTGTCAACGGCTGCTCATGCAATGCTATAACAATAACTGTATCTGAAACTGTATTATCAGCGTTTCACCACCTCTCCTTCCTTTCTGTTTGTAAATAGCAAGTGAATAAAGGCAGCAAAGTTGTCTTTAAGCATTTGTGTGTGTGTGTGTGTGTGTGTGTGAGAGAGAGAGAGAGAGAGACATGAGAGAAGAGGTACCCACAGCCAAGTTTAAATTGCAGATATAATATGGCTTGTGTGCTGGAGAGCCATGCTTTGACAACTTGTGGACTTCAACTCCTAGACCAGGGGTTCCCAAACTTGGCAACTTTAAGACTTGTGGACTTCAACTCCCAGAATTCTCCAGCCAGCATAACTGGCTATGCTGGCTGGAGAATTCTGGGAGTTGAAGTCCACAAGTCTTAAAGTTGCCAAGTTTGGGAACCCCTGTCCTAGACCTTTGCTGTCTGAAGAATTCTGGGCGTGGAAGTCCACAAGTCTTAAAAAGTTGCCAAGGTTGGAGACCCCTGGCCTAGACCATCTGCAACAGAAAAGCTGTGGCAGTTATTGACAGTTATCAGCATGATGGACCAAGAGTCAGACAGTGAATGTAACAGCTGCTTCTGTTCTTGAAACTATTTTTGGATCAGTAGGTTGGAATTCAGACACCTGCTTATCAACTTCTGTGAAGTTCAACCATCGTTTTGTTTTGATTCCCACATTTTCTTGAGTTTGTAAGTTACTGATGGTAGGCAATCATTTTTTCAGGCAGTTACTGGGTATCCCGAGTCTTGAGTTCAGGATGCTCATTTTTGACCAGGAATGTTGGTAAGGAGACATGCATCTTTTGGCACATAAGGTGTCTGTTTGACAATACTCTTGCCAAAGAATAGCAAAGAGAGTGTTGGAGCAGAAACTACTGGCAACTGCATCCGATGACCCTGCAGTTTCATTTAGGAAGGCATGAAACGTGTGAACAAGCCTCCGATCAGGAGGATGCATCACCTCTGCTAGTATGGTCTGAAACAACATGCTGGACTAAGCCAAAATGAGGTTCAGTCATCACACAAGCCATCATGTTGCAGGATAGGCTTATTTGCTTGCATATAGCAGGTGAACACAGCAATTCGGAGTTTAGGATGGAACTTTTGGAAGAGTCCAAACTGGATGTTACATACCATAAGTTGAGTCGGTGGGTTGTACATTTGTGGGTAGTGAATAGAGAGGAACTGATTCTGGGATTTGGAGTCCTCCCATGTTAAAGGCACCTGGGTTGAAAAAGTTTGTTCTACAGACTAGATCAGTGTTTCTCAACCGTGGCAACTTGAAGATGTGAGGACTTCAACTCCCAGAATTCCCCAGCCAGCGTTCGCTGGCTGGGGAATTCTGGGAGTTGAAGTCCTCACATCTTCAAGTTGCCACGGTTGAGAAACACTGGGCTAAGATGCTTTCTCTCTGCACCATTACTGGGAGTCCTTGACTTTCAGTGTATGTAGCAATTATTGGAAGTTGCAATGGACCTACATTGAGAGAGGGGGAGGAGGAGATTTATGACCCAGATATAAAGTTCAGATGGTCGTTTCCACCCCTTGGTCATGTGACTGCACTTCAGGCGCGTGGCAACTTAGCCCACATTTACAGTTGTTTGCAGCGTTCTAAGGGTTCTCTTAAAAGACGGCCACATTCATTAAGGGCCGCCACAAAATAGTTCATAAAATTGGTTCAATCGCAAGATAAACCTGCTTTAGGACTGTGGCAGGCTCCATTTGTAACTTGAGGACTACCTGTACAGCGCTGTTCACTTTTCCAAAAAAGAAAGTCACCGAACATTACTTCCACTCTTCAAGACAAAACCGCTCTACTGTTAAACCAAAACACGAGGAAACATTTTTGCAGAATTTATTTTTTCAGGTTTTTTTTTAAATTTTTTTAGTTTTTCAGGTTTTTTTTTCCCTGTTTTTATTTTTTTATTTTTTTTAAAAAGCCCTAACTTCTATGGCTTCAAAGAAGCTTCAAGAGAAACTTATACACCATAACCTGTGTACACTTTTTTTTTTTAAAAGCAGTAACTAAATTTGCAATGCCACAATCTCTTCTCTTCTGCTTTGGAGCTACACCAGTACAAATCTCATTTCTATTCAGACTTCAAATTACCTTTTTCTTTTGTTACATAATTAAAAAAAACAAAACCACACAATTAAGTCTGCAAAATTCATTTTGATGCAAATCAGACAACATGGGCCGAAACATAACACCTGATAAGACCAGAGAGCTCGGAAGGCCAACTACAACCCTCATTGATTTTTTTGTTTTTGTTTTCTATCATTTGAATTGTCCCTTAAAACTTCTGTCACATTCAAAATAAAAATAAAGAAAAAAGGAAACAAATGAATAATCCACATTGCAACTGGTAGTCCAAGCACACTCATGCACTCTTTACATAAACATTTTAATTGTTTTAAAATTTCTTTTACACCTTCCTGGGATTGGAACTATATAATTTTTTTTTTCCAGCACAATGCTTAAGGCTGTATTCTGTTTTTCTCTTTGCATTGTTTGGGAAACAAAACTCAAACACTGCACATATCTAAGCAATCTTATTTTAATGGAAGTTGCCCAAATCAAGAATTTCCCCTAAGGACCTCCTGTATCCTTGTGATTCTAGCATGGCAGAGGCACTGCTGTTAACAAAGTTTATAAACTATGATCAATAAAGTGAGATCACGTTCTGAATTTTAGTCCCTGCTTTCCTTTTTTTTCCCTCTTTTTTTTTTTAAATCTTATTTCAAATGGCCGCAAAAACATTCCTTCAAAATAGGACAAAGAAATTCATATCCACCTTGGGAAAAAAAGCACGACGAATTAAGTGCCAGCTTTTGAATTAAACGGTTGGGCTGGGAGGATCCGCACCCACTCCATTCCCTTCAGAGTCATCGGCAGGATTGCCATCGATTACGCAACCCCGGAAGGAGGGGGCTCAATTCTTAAAACCCATGTTGGGAGGGGGGAGGGAAACGTTTAAATCTAGTTCTAGAAAGTGAACAACTTCAAGGCTATTAAGGTGAGGAGGCAGTAACCCTCATAATTAGGAGGGGGTGAATGAAATCCAATAATATGATTTAGCACGAACGATGAGGTGTGTGGCGAATTTTAAAAGTTGCACTCCTTTGGTCTGTAGCAGTAACCCACCCACCCACCCAAGAGTGCTCTTTAGTTTAGCAGAGACCAAAAGTATTTATTCACCCCCCACCCCCAGTACTAACCCTGCCACCATTTCCCCAGCAGGCCACATCCCGACATTCCAAGTGCCACGTAATTTTTACCACACAGAGTGAAAGACAAAATATTTCGGAGCAACGCGGGGCCAATGGTCTTATCCCTTGGTATAAAAATATATCTAAAGAAGTAACGAAGCCGCCCTGCTATTGTCACAATGCTGAAGCAGACTCGGACAGGTGTAGCTTTTGATGGCCGCAGACCAGCTGTTTAGTTTTGACTTGGGTCAACCGGAAGGGAGAAGCGTGTATACGTTCAATCCAGGCGGACGGGCCGCAGTGTCCCCAGGCACAACTTAGTCTAAGGCCGGGGTAGACATGTAAGCTAGTGATGGGATACGAAGGGATATAAACGCATGAAAGCCAGACGCGGGCCTTCTTCTAAAGCCATCTCCCTTCCCTGGCAAGGTAGATTTTTGGCTTGGCTTGGATGTTTTTCGTAACAGCCTTTTTTGCTCCTTTCTAATAACAGTCCTATCGGTGGTGCTGCAGGAACCGATTCCAAGCCGTCACTCAACTAGGAAGCTGGGAATGCAGGCGGCTGTTGGGTTTTTTTTGAGAGAAAAAAACAGACCAAAACAACAAGAGTGGATTGTCCTTGCACAACGCTTCGTCAGTGGGCCTCCTTCTCTCCACCCAAATAGGAGTTTGCGGCCACCTATTTAATTTCACATGAAATTGGCAAAGTACCCAGGGTGCTGCGAGGGCCACCATACGGAACGGTCTCACCTAGTGACCCTTGTCCATGTAGGTTTTCACTTTGGTCGTGTAAAGGTCCCCTTCGTCTCCATGGTTCTCTTTAACAATGGACGTTGGCTTTGGGGTTTATATGTTTGGCAGGCTGCCGTTCCTGAGATCCAAGACTTTTGCCCTTAATTCTCTCCCACCTGGGAGTGGGTAGAACTTAATTAACATTTTTTTTTAATTTAAAAAAAAATAAATCTAAAATTGGATCATTTTCAAGACACAGATGTTGCTGGTATTGCTACAAAAAAAAGTGCACTGAGAAATGAGGAAGTGTGTAAATTATTCCCCAGCCTCCCTCCCTCCCTCCCTGCACAATACATTTATTTTTGCCTCTTGTGTTATTTTGGGGTTTGGGGGGGGGGAGGCAAAACTTCCCTAAAGAATGTCACCAAAGAATAATTTGGCAGGGAAAAATAAACTGGGGGGGGGGGGGAGGAAACCGGGGAGACATTGGGGTGTGGGGGGGGGGGGACATCCTTAAAACTCAAAGCAGGAAAAAAAAATAAGCAAAGCCATTTGCATTGTCACGACAGGAAAGGCGTAAGGCAGTGTTTCTCAACCTTGGTCGACTTGAAGTCCTGTGGACTTCAACTCCTAGAATTCCCCAGCCAGCACAGCTGGCTGGGGAATTCTGGGAGTTGAAGTCCACAGGACTTCAAGTCGACCAAGGTTGAGAAACACTGGTGTAAGGGTTGGGGAAGATGCTGCAGCAGCAAGGCCAAAACCCGCCATTTTTTAAATTAACTTAAGAGAGACGGAAGCGAACAACAGAAGAAGAAGAAGAAACACGTGCAGGGCTGTTCTCAGAATCATCACTTTGCTTCTTCTAAAGGTAAACAAGTAGAATTGATTCCCATTTTCTCTTTTGTTTTTTGTTCCAAAAGCTATTTTGAGGCGCTCCAAACAGGGGTGGAGGACAAATAAACATGACAAATGGAAGGGAAGCTGCATAAATATTAATGCTGTTTTTTCCCTCTCTCGCTCGCTCTCTGTGGACCAGGAGGAAGAGAAGGAGGATACTTGAGCAAGAAGTCCAACGTGCTTTTTTTCTGCCAGTCCCTGACCCACCCTTCCATTTGCATCTCCTGGGAAGAAGGGAAAAGAAAAAAAAATGGATGGCGGGGGGGGGGGGGGGGGGAAGCCCCCTACCCCCCCCCCCCCAAATGTGCCTGCTAGGACAGTCAAAGCCGCCTGTGTCCCTACCCACCAATAAAACTGGAGTGGGAGAGCAGGTGGAGGGGAAACAGTGCCCCCTCCGATTCCATCAAGATCCATTATCCTCAGCCAGGAAGTCAAAGGAGGGTGGGGGAAACGCAGTCCCAGTTAGGATCCTGGCTTCGGCCAACAGGAATATTTCACTTGTGGCGCTGGATAGTTTTCCTCTTCCTCCTCTTAAAGAAACAGCAGCACCTGGGGAGAAAGGATAGCCAGGTTTGTACTACTTTGTATTATTATTTAAATGAAAGGAGATGACATTTTCGGTTTGTAAAGGCAGTGGTGGGTTTCTGCAGGCTCGCACCTACTCGCGAGAGCCGGTTGGTGAAATTTAGAGAACCGGTGAGGGGGGGGTTCCACCGGCGTATCTGGAAGTAAATCTGGCCCGCCGCTGCCAGTGACCCAACGGGAAGGAAAGGAAAGGAAGGAAGAAAAGAAAGAAAGAAAGAATTTATCATCACAATTGAGTCCAAAATTTTGGTTGCTAAGCAAGAGCGTTGTTAAATGAGTTTCACCACATTTTAAAAGGTGGCCACTCCCACCCTGTCACATGACTGCCAAGCCACGCCCACAAAATAGGCCACACCCACAGAGTAGGTTCTAAAAAATTTGAAACCCACCACTGTGTAAAGGGTTAAGTTGAAAATGATTATTTAATGGATTTTTATAATGCTTTTATAGCAATAGCACTTAGACTTCGATACAGCTTCACAGTGCTTTACAGCCCTCTCTAAGCTGTTTACAGAGTCAGCCTATTGGCCCCAACAATCTGGGTCCTCATTTTACCCACTTGGGAAGGATGGAAAGCTGAGTCAACCTTGAGCCTGGTGAGATTCAATTGGCCAAATTGCAGGCAGCTGGCAGGCAGCAGAAGCAGCCTGCAGTACTGCACTCTAACCACTGCGCCACCATAGCTCATTATACTTTATAAGGCAGCGAATGCATCTAATATTCCTTCCTCCTATTTACCACACACAACAACCCTGTGAGGTGGGTTACACCGAAGCAGAGTGATTGGTGGCCTGAAGTCGCCCAGCTGGCTTCCATACCTAAGGTAGGACTAGAACTCACAGTCTCCTGGTGATTCACCAAAGTCACCAGCCGGTTTTCATGCGCAAGGTGGCACTAGAACTCACCCGACTTCCTGGTTTCTAGCTTGGTGCCTTAATCACTAGACTACACTGTCTCCCTGACACGCTGACATTACAAGTATGCGTAGACAGAAAATCCACGGTATAGAACCATGATGGCGAACCTATGACACGCGTGCCACCTGCCATTTGTCAGGGCATGCGAGGCGTTGCCCTGTCAGCTGGCCAATGCGTATGCATGCGCTGGCCAGCTGACTTCGGCTTTCTTCTGAGGCCGTTTTTCACCCTCCGGAGGCTTCACTGAAGCACGAAAAAAACAGCCCTAAGGGCAGACTGGAAGTTTAGGAACGGACTTCCGGTTTGTTCATAGGACCATTTTTCGCCCTCCGGGGCCTTCAGGGAGTTCCCGAGGCCTCCGGAGGGCGTCTGGGGTTGGGGGGAAGGCTGTTTTCGCCCTCCCCAGGCTCCTAGAAAGCCTCTGGAGCCTGGGGAAGGTGAAAAAACCACGGCAAAAGTGGTGGTGAGGGGGTCGCTGGGCACATGTGCATAGCATTATGGGTGTGGCACGCCAGCGCACCGCCCCCGTGTGCTCCCCTGCTTTTGGCACAGTAGCCAAAAAAGGTTTGCCATCACTGGTATAGAGATATATATTTTTCATGGGCTTCGACTCTTATCAGACATACGACGTCCTGATAACCCTCAAGTCAACAGGTCACAGAACAAAAGGATTAGTTGACCAGGAGAAATCGGGCCCCAAATCAGACTGAGGTCCAAGTCAACATCTTGTGAGCTAATTGAGAGGGGCAATTAACTTAGTTTGCAACCGAGTTATCAGTCAACACTCATTAAAAGGCAGCCTATGACCCTCTTGAGATAATTGAGAAAGTGACCTTTTGACAGATAACTGAGAATGTGGCTTCCTGAACAGTTTTTAGGTCAGAATATTTCAGATAATAAGTGCTGGCAGATAGGAGAGGCGAGGCTGGTTAGATGGAGCAGGACATTTGTTTTGTGTAAGTTTCAAAACTTCACCATGTTTTCTGCTCATGGACATCCTATGTTGGTTATTTTAGAGCAGGGGCGTCCAAACTTGGGAACTTTAAGACTTGTGGACTTCAACTCCCAGAATTCCCCAGCCAGCCATGCTGGCTGGGGAATTCTGGGAATTGAAATCCACCAGTCTTAAAGTTCCCAAGTTTGGACGCTCCTGTTTTAGAGCCAGGATGGCTACCAGCTGGCTGCCATAATCCCAAGGCAGCCCTGACCCACCTTCCTCTCCATCATCTTCCTGTTTCTGACCGAGGCTTCCCAAGAGCATGAAGCAAACTCCTGGTCCCCCCATTTTATTAATTGACTGTGAATTCTGCTCACTCACATCCAGCAAAGTCTTTCAAGGGAGGATTCACAGTTACAGACCTTATCTGGCTTGGAGAGCTGACAGGCCGATATCTGCAAAACTTGGCAAGGAATCTCAAGCGAATTAATTGCCTCCTGCAAACTCCACTCCCCTTTCATGCCTGTTTTATTTCCTCTGGGAGGGGCCATTCATCGTCTACCGGTGGCCTTACTCCCGTCGACTCCAGTTCTTTAGCTGTTCCCTTCGTCTGACAACTCTGTGCATGCGCACACTGAGAACAGGCTCCAGCTGTTCGTCTGCCTCACTGATGGCTGACTCTGAAGGCAGCTGATAACTGTCAGACGGCTCTGGCCCCCTCTCTGCCTCCGACACAGAGCCCTCCTCAGAGCCTTCCCCAGACTCCAGGACTGGCCCAGGTTCCTCCCCAACCCTCCTCACTGTCTGAATCTGCTGCCAGATCCCCTGGCGGGCCACAACACTTCCGTTTAATCCAAGCCGCAGAGGCTCCTAGCAGAACTAGGCCAGGTGAACCAGTTACTCACTTTGTGTCGTCTGCCACCTCAACCTCGGCAGGTGCGGTGATGGGGGCGTTTGAGTGGCCGGCAGTGGGGTCATCCGTGTTCAACTCCCCATTGGTAGAACTCATGACCTAAAAGAGAGCAAACAGGTGAAGAGCCAGGAATATCGGGCAGGGCTTCAGGTGGAGGTGGGCTCAGCGTCTCTGCAGCATCACAAAGAGGGCAAATGAACGGGAGAGACAAAGCAGGGCTCAGCCATGCTGGCCTCATGCGACTACGGCAGGGGTCTCCAACCTTTGCAACTTTAAGTCTGAAGGACTTCAGCTCCCAGAATTCTCCAGCCAGCTTTGCTGGCTGGAGAATTCTGGGAGCTGAAGTCCTTCAGACTTAAAGTTGCAAAGGTTGGAGACCCCTGTACTACGGTACAAATCAAAACTTCGCTCCACTTCTTAATCTTGTTTCTGCTCCTGCAGAAAGCAGCCACAGGAAGAAAGAGGTCTGCTTGCATCCAGCCAAGCTTTCAAAGCTTTTGCTCCTGGGTTTATCTCATAATAATAGTCACACTGCCAAAACTCTGACATGTTTGTGTGACCGTGATTTACAACATTTTAGCTGGTGACCAGCGTTTACTTCCAACTATTGGCAAAACCTGGTCCATAGAGAACAATAAGTTAGCTTAGCAACCATGGTGTTCACTTAATGTTCATCACTATTAACATGTGATGACCCACTCTACAACCGTCATGACGTACAACCATAACTGCCAGGCTCCACTACAGTCATAAGTCAAGGACTATCTCCTTGGATCCCCCTGCTTATGGTAAAGGAATACATTTGTGTGTGAAGAGGTTCAGCATCTTTATCAAGCAGCCAGAGATCCTTAATTTTGGAAAAGCTTGAAGTGGGTTAAAGCTGGTTTTCCTGAACAATGTCATTTCATATTCAGGAGATTCAGAAATAATAATTCTTTCCTGAACAAATTGCTTCTTTCCTCCCTGGCTCAAACCAAAGTTTTACTTAACAGCTGTATCAATGCAAACCAGTTACATCCACTACTGGGGTTGCAGACCCAGTTCAATGTATGGTTTCGGTTCGTCTTATGAGCAGTGGAGGGATCCTACCACTTTAACAACCGGTTCGATGAGCACATGCCGATCGTTGGAGCTACCGGTTCGCTGGAAGCGGTAGAATCCCACACCTGCCTATGAGGATTCAGACTCTTATATTAAGCAATGGTTGGTGCTGGTCACAGATGTGCATCGGATGGGAAAGCAGTGCACACAGGAGCTTGGGAGGGGGGGTGGGTCAAAGATGGAAGAGGCAGCCATGGACAAAGACACAGAAAAGACGGAAGCTTCTTTCCACAGAGTGGCACTTTACGCAACATACTTGGCCACGAGAGCTAGAAATCCAGCACAGGTGTGAATTAGTTAAATTTCCTATCATACAAAGACTGCCCATCTGAAAATCCCACCATTTAAACCCGATTCATTGTAAACGATTGTCGCTAGTCTTACATCAACTATTTTGATTCTGTCATCTTTACATTATTATTATTGTTCTTGTTGTTGTTCTTATTCTGTGGTTAATCTTTGGTGAGATTCACAGCCTTTGGGGCTGGTTGGTAGCTCAACAGCTCAGGTCCTAACCAAGGACCTAGGAACTGTTAAGGTAACGTCGGAGGATATAAGCTGTTCGAAGTAAGGTGGTTTTTTTGTCGAGTCAGAATGTTCAAGTCCGGTAAATTCAAAATTCCCAAATAGCGAGGTAGCCCTTTAGGTATTGCTCCAGGGGCTCCAATTACAATCGGGACAACACACGATTTCTTTTTCCACAGTCATTCAACTTCAATTTGCAAGTCCCGGTACTTTGTGATTTTTTTTATTGCTGTTTATCTTCAATTCGTGCATCACCAGGTATTGCAATGCCAATGAACCATACTTTTTTTCTTTTCAACTATTGTTATGTCAGGTGTGTTGTAGTCCAAGTGCCTGTCAGTCTGAATTCTGAAGTCCCACAAGACCTTGACTTTCTCATTCTTCTCCTTCTCCTTCTTATTATTATTATATAATCATTATTATTTTAGTGTGTCTAGTCCTTGTGGAGGTAGAACAGCCCTGAAGTTTATAAACTGGACAGAGCACCTGAACCTGAAGAAGGGTAGCTACAGCCAGCATGTTGGCTACTGTTCTTTTTCCTCTTGCCCCAAAATCTAAACGTTTGGTACTGTTTGCTAAAAAGCTTTACCAAAGAGATACAAAGCACACATTAGAGCTTGCTGTGAACAAACTTTGAACATTAAGGTGCAAATTAGATTAAAACCAATATTTAATTCAAGACCCAGATGAGATTTGCAGGTTGTAGAAAGCTAGTCTCTTAGCAGGGGCCTTTATGAAGATTTCTGGCTTGACAAAACCCAAATTAAACTGAACCAAAAGTGATGAACATCTGCAAATCCAGGAATTTGGGTTTCTTTCTTTGTCCTGGTGAGGATTTTTTGCATCTCCAAAAGCAGATGGGACTTACAGACCAATGACAGGCAGAGCAGAAGAACAGAGTGGAATGCATACTTGTACATTCGTGTATACCATTTTTTTCTAGATACTCTTATTGTGAACTAGAATCCGCTCTTGCACTGAAGTGGTGCACACGCGCGCGCGCGCACACCTACGCACAATCACACAGCAAAAACAGAGGAACACACCTCAGCTTTAAGCACAGTTTCTATTCCTACCTACATTCACAAGATTTTGCTAGTAGATTCTCTTAAATTTCTACAAGTGGCTTTTTGTAGAAATTTGGCCTACCGAGTATGGCTTTAACATTTTCTTGTTACGTTGGCAAATATGTTTATCAATTTAAACTTCCGACTGGTTACGCCTCTTTCCCCCTCCACCCCTTTCCTTCTCCTCCCTGTTTTTCGTTCGAATCCTTAAAAATGCAAAGTTCCCCTCCTGAGGCCAAACGCACCTGATTTCTTAACAAGAATCATGATTGAAGAAAGGGGTTTTTTTCTTCACTCTTCCCACACGATTTTTGGGGGCCAAGCAGAACGAGCAGTGAGGAGAAAGTATAAACTATCTATTCCAAGGCAGGACGAACCGCATTTCAGTATTTCTGAAAGGGTCCACGTGCCGTCAAAACAGGGCTGCAAAGCAAATCGGTGCCACAATGATTGGACATACAGAGGGTCACGGGAGGGAAAAGCTGAGAAGACTTCCACGGCGTGGCTGGAGTCCGGCAGCAGCAGGTGGGTCACCCACCACACCTCCCACCCCCCACCCCATCCCTCTCATGTACCTGAACGGAACCCCCAAGCCTGCTGGCTGCCAAGGGGGCTCCTAGAGTGTCCTCAGCAGGCTGCTGGACAGCCTGGGGATCCCATAACTCCGTCCCCTCGGGTGACTGCGAATGACGGAGGCAGGAAAACAAAGGGGAAAATCATAGTAATATCTTTTTTTTTAAAGAAGAGGGGGGTCGTTAGGGAGACAGAAAAGATGGGGGGTTTTCAGGGTCAAAGAAAGGAGAGCAGAGTGGAAGAAAGGCGGAGGGGGGTGGAAATAGCATGCAAAAGCAAAATGAATTTGAAAACAGGCTAGTAGACAAATCAGTGTAGCACCCCTCAAATGGCATCAGCATTACCAGGTAGAAAAATGGTCACGGTTCAATTTTGGGAGTGCCGACCGTGTTTCTCTGCGCCTCTCGGAGTCTCTTGAGTTTGTCAGTTACGTGCGTCGTCTTTGCCTACGTATCCTACAGTTCCTCAAATCTGTGGCTCCTCAATGCATTCGCATAAATATTCAACGTCCCAAAACATCACAGGTCTGTTTTTCATTTCGTTTTCATTTTATTCGATTTGTATAACCGCACCTCTCTCCCCAGGGGGACTCAGGGCGGTGCACAGGAATTAAAACCAGAATACAAAAATACAAATCATGCCAAGACTATAATAAATAAGACTGCCTATTAAAAACATATTAAATTCATAATACCCTGTGCTAAAAAATAACCTAAAACCTACTGACCCATTAAAATCCAATTTCAAACAATTTGAACTCAGACTCCCAGTGGTTACGGGGGACTAGGCCAGACCGGCTAAATGGAAGAAATATGTCTTCAGGTGTTTGCGGAAGGAGCGGAGGTCCGTGATGGTCCTAAGCTCGGGGAGTAAGTCGTTCCAGAGGGCTGGGCCCGCCCCAGAGAAGGCCCTTCCCCTAGGAGTTGCCAGCCGGCATTGTCCGGCGGACGGCACCAGAGAAGACCCTCTCTGTGGGAGCGAATCGGCTGAAGGGATGTATGAGGCAGGATACGGTCCCGCAGAAGGATGTTTTCCATCCTTCCCTCCCTCCCACACTTCATTTATAAGGCTGCGTTTGCACAACCTATCGTATTTTTCAGAATATAAGACGTGCCAAAATTTTGAAGAGGTAAATTTAAAAAAAAAAGTTTTTCCCCACTCTGCAGACCCCAAACCCTCTGCACGCCTCATTTTTTTGTGAAAAACAGGACATGCAGAGAGTTTGAGAGGCCTGCAAAGTGCTCCTGGGGGCTGGGCAAGGGGCAAAAATGAGCAAAAAACTGGTCCATTTTTCGCAAAAAAGGGCCCAGTTTTTTTGCCAAAAAAAAAAGGGGGGGGGCATACTTAGCCTTTAGGAGGCTTGTAGAGTGCTGGAAAAACAGCCAGTTTTTTGCTTATTTTTGCCCTCCCCAGCCCCCAGGAGCACTTTGCAGGCTTCCCAAAACCTTTTTGTGAAGGGGGAGGGGTTTCGGGAGGCCAAAAATGCTACATTCAGTGTATAAGACGCACCCAGATTTTCACCCTCTTTTTGGGGGAGAAAAGGTGTGTCTTATACTCCGAAAAATACAGTATGTCAACTGCTAACCCATGTGTGTGTGTGTGTGTGTGCGCGCGCACAACTGTAGCAAACAAAAAGCCACTCCTTTGCTGCTGTGTAGTTGAGGGGGGCCATTCAGCAACACACACAAACCCTTTAAAAATCCAGGGTGTTCCCATCAGGATCGGGACCACTGTCACCTATGCTTCCCTCATGAGGCAGACAAAGGGAGGGATACACAGTATGGAAAATGGAAACTAGTCTCAGTCCTTATACAACGCCTGTTAAACCTTCTTATCCCAAATCCTTAGGTTGTTTTTTTTTTTAAAGATATTTGTTTCAGATTTCTGTTCTAAAAGAAGAAACCACTTCTTTCAGGACAAAACAGCCTAAGAACCTACAAAGAGGCAGCCGAGACCTGCTGCTCTAACACTACTGTCCTATACTTGGGATTGGAAGGTGTGCAGACCCCAGACTAGAGACAACCTGGAGTCTCCAGGTCCAACAGCCAGCGGGCTGGGGAATTCTGGGAGTTGAAGTCCTCCAGGCTTAAAAGTTGCCAAGGTTGGAGATGCCTGTCCCAGTGAGGTGGCCTTCAATCTTCCAGATCTTCTGTAACAGTTTAAAGACTTGGCTATCAGGTTTCCGAAAGATGCCCGAATGAATTCATGATCCTCGAGCCAAGTTTCAAAAGAAATCCAGTCATTTATTAGGAACACCATTTCGGCAATACCCCATTACAGTCAGATCTGACCTCATTTAAATTATGGCTGAATTTTGCCTGTTTCTCCCCCCCCCCCCCCCCCAAGTCTGTATCATAAATCACAATGAGAATGGTTGGGGTTTCACATTGGGGACGGTTGATAAATCAATAACAGATCCCAACATCCTCATTTGCTCATCCTACACCCTCCCCTTCTTTTAATTAGGGCTGAGTATTTTCATTTTTATTGTTATTTTGTTTATATTGTGTATAGATTTTGTATAACGTTACCCATTTAATAGTGCATGCTGCCCAGAGTTGCCCTGTGGTAAGATGGGCAGCCAATAAATTTAATAAATAAAAATCTATACATATAAATGGCTGTGTGTGTGTGTGTGTTCTGGCATAACTCTGGAACTCCTCGAGCAATTTCGACCAAACTTGATATATAGATGACTTACTCTCTGGAAAAAAAAATACTGTGGGGACAAGACACCCCTAACACCCCTCAGGGTGTGTGTTCTGTTAAGAGACAGCCTGTTGTGCCTTAAAATGGCTTCTACTGTACAGCACAGTGGAGTTGCCATGGTAAAAGTTTCAGAGTACTCTACAAAGGGGCTCCCTCTGGTAAGGGGGAATATCTAACATTAGAAATTATGCTTAGTTCAGACATTTTTCCTCTATAAATAAATAAATACCTGGGCAATGCTGGGTTATCAGCTAGTAAATAGTAAAGTGACCCAAGTTATTAGACACCATCATGTTTTATGATAATGAATTTATGTTAATGACAATGTAAGGAATTGCCTCCTTTCAAAACACTTTATTGTTTTGAGAATGAGAGAAGTTTCTTTCTTTAGGCCACAGGTGTCCAACCTTGGTAACTTAAATATCTGTGGACCTCAACTGCTAGAATTCCTGAGACAACCATGCTGGCTGGGATATTCTGAGAGTTGACGTCCAAAAGGCTTAAAGTTTCCAATTTTGGACATCCTTGTTTTAGGCCATGTATGATTTTAGACATCGCAACCCTATCCTTTTTTGCTAAGTGAAAGGATCGCAAGTATTTTGGCTCTGAAGTCCCTCAATCATTTTGGTGCTACTTTCTGCACTTTGTCACCCTGCTGTTTTATCTCTTAAGCCAGGGGTCTCCAACCTTTGCAACTTTAAGTCTGAAGGACTTCAGTTCTCAGACTTCTCCAGCCAGCAAAGCTGGCTGGAGAAGTCTGAGAACTGAAGTCCTTCAGACTTAAAGTTGCAAAGGTTGGAGACCCCTGGCTTAAGCTGTTTTATCTCTTGTGGTGGAGAACTCTACGCACAATACCAAATGCAGATGAACCATAGATCTATAGGAAGTCCTTGACTTACAACCACAATTAGCACCAGAATTTCCATGGCTAATCAAAGCAGTTGTTAAAAGTCATTTTATGACCTTGTTTGCATGTTTTCAGTGCCGCTATATCTTCAAACAGTCACTAAGCAAATGGTTGTAAGATGAGGACTATCTGTATACAAGCACACTGCAATATTACCAAGCTGGTTTTTTTTCTTCTAATAATGCATAGCACTGAATTTACTTTTTTCATAGTTACTACATACTGAGTTGACACATTCATTTAACTCTCCTTTATAACCCAATATTTTTTCTTGGTTATTTACAGTAGATCATCTCCCATCACTGCCTTCATGAACATAAGGTGTTTTTTAAAAAAGAAAATCCCCACGTGGGTCACTTTACATTTCCTTAAATTAAACCACTGCCTGACCATCCACCCAATTCAGAGTGATCAGTCTGGAATTCAAAATGAAAGTGCTTACTGGACTGAATAGCTTGCTACCACCTGCAAACTTGATCGGCACACTTTTTATTCCTACCTCACAATGATTTACGAATCATTTTAAAAAGCTAGTTCCAACAGACTTTTCTTATACTCTGCCTTTCAAGGAAAAGTACCATATACCCCGATGTTCTGTTTTGGGATTACTGTTCCACAATAATTAAAATTTACTAAAGAACCTCTGATGAGAAACTTTGTCCAAAGATTTTTAGAAATCCAAATATACCACATGGGGCCAGGGTCGTCTCCTCAACTGAACAACAGACACTCTGAAAAACTCAAAATGGCTGGTGAGCCAAGATTTAGCCTTGCATAGAATCCATGTTGGCTCCTACTTTAAGACTTGTTGGCTGCAAGTCCTACTTTGCTTTAAGCCCTACTGTATTTTTCGGAGTATAAGATGCACCAAAGTTTTGAAGAGGCAAATTAAAAAAAAAAAGTTTTTGCGCTCTGCAAACCTTGCAAAACAGCCTGTTTTTTTGTGAACACGTGCCCCTCTTTTGTTTTTCCCCCAAAAAAGGGCATGAATAGCTTTTAGGAGGCTTGTAAGGTGCTCCTGGGGGTGGGAGTGGGGCAAAATTGAGCAAAAAATGGGCCATTTTTTACTCATTTCTGCCCTCCCCAGTCCCCAGGAGCACTCTGGAAACCTCCTAAAAGTTATGCACGTGAAGAGTGAAGAGGGCGGTGAAGAGGGCGGGCTTGGTGAAGAGGGCGGGCTTTCGGGACGCAAAAAATGCTGTATTCAGTGTATAAGACACACCCAGATTTTCAGCCTCTTTTTTGAGGGAAGTCGGGTGCGTCTTATACTCTGAAAAATACAGTACTTTGCTTCAAGTTCTACTTTGCTTTGAGACCAGTGAAAGATAAGGGTGATTAAAATTTTTAAAGCTGTATATGGCATGGCATCCAAGCACCTACAGCAAGGGTCTCAAACTCAATTTACCCGGGGGCCACTGGAGGCAGAGGCTGGGTGAGGCTGGGCCGCATAAGGGATTCACTCCCCCTGCGGGCCGCACTAATATTATACTTTCATATTTATTTTATTTATTTATTTATTTAAATTTATATCCCGCCCTTCTCCACAGGGGACCCAGGGCGGCGCACAGGAAATTTAAAAACATACAAAATACAATAAATATAATTTAAAAAACGATTAAATAAACCTATCCTGCGCTAAAACCAAATTTTAAAAAACCCAATTTAAAACTATCTAACAGTCCCCATGGGAGGTTAGGCTAGGCCGGCTTGTTGAAACAAATATGTCTTGAGACATTGGCGGAAGAGGCGGAGGTCGGTGATGGTACGTAATTCAGGAGGTAGGTCATTCCAGAGGGCTGGCCCCGCCACAGAGAAGGCTCTCCCCCTGGGTGTCGCCAGTCGGCATTGTCCGGCCGACGGCACCCTGAGGAGGCCCTCTCTGTGGGAGCGTATCGGTCTAAGGGATGTATGGGGCCACAAGATACCGTCCTGTGGGCCGCAATTGGCCCGCAGGCCGTGGGTTTGAGACCCCTGACCTACAGGAAAGTTTATCCTGATGTATATACAAGTAGTTCTTGTTTAGTGGCCCCAATTGGGACCACCAACTCAGTTATTAAGTGAAGCAGTTGCTAAGCTGAAAGAGCAACTACGCTTATGATTCTATAGCTGGATGGAAAATTCTGGGAGTTGGAAGTCCAGGCCTCTACAAGCTGCCAAGGCTGAGAAACACTATTCTAGCCCCTGAGAACTTTAAGGGAGGAACTGTGGAAGATTTCCACTTCACAGGAAACGGGCCTTATTTTCGGGGAGGTCGTATTATTTTGACGTGCAAGGAGGCGTTGAGCGTGGTCACCTCATGGCGGCGGCTGCTGCGTTGCAATATTTTTTTGGGGGCCGCTTATTTTCAGGGGAGGGCTTATTTTAGCGCATGTGCTCAAAAGCCCGATTGGGCTTATTATCCAGGGAGGTCTTATTTTCAATGAAACAGGGGCTTTTTATAAAGAACCATTTCAATAAACAAGAGGGCAAACCTATCAAACGCTCCTTCTTCTTCCTAATTTTACTACCACAACAACCACCCTGTGGGCTGGGAGAAAGTGACTGGCACAACTGGCTTTCATGGCTACAGTCGGACTTGAACTCACAATCTTCCGGTTTCTAACTCCAGTGCTTTAACCACTACGCCAAACTGACTCTCTTGTAGAAGTGTGAGGTCCAAAACCGAAGGAGAGAACTGGATCATCTATCCCAACCATTATCAGTATGAAGAACCATTACTCTGGATCAAGAACAGGTGTCTCCACATCAAGCCGTTTTAGCTACATTTCCAGGAGACAAAGATACAATAATACAATAGCAGAGTTGGAAGGGATCTTGTAGGTCTTCTAGTCCAACCCCCTGCGAGGGCAGGAACCTTATACCATTTCAGACAAATGGCTATCTAACATCTTCTTAAAGACTTCCAGGGTTGTTGGGGCATTCACAACTTCTGGAGGCAAGCTGTTCCAGAGGTTAATTGTTCTTACTGTCAGGAAATTTCTCCTTAGTTCTAAGTTGCTTCTCTCCTTGATTAGTTTCCACCCATTGCTTCTTGTCCTGCCCCCAGGTGCCTTGGAGAATAGTTTGACTCCCTCTTCTTTGTGGCACCCTCTGAGATATCGGAACAGATATCCCTGGTTCTGTCCACCAGGTGGCACCAAGCCTCCATTTCCAGGTTGTGCCTCCCTTGCCAGAGTACCTTATAGGAGAGCTTCCCAATCTTGGCAACTTTTAAGAGGTGTGGACTTCAACTCCCAGAATTCCCCAGCCAGCTTGGCATGGGAAATTCTGGGAGTTGAAGTCCACACCTCTTAAAAGTTGCCACGGTTGGGAATCCTTGCCTTATACTTTTGCTGCACAAATGAAAGCTGTGATCTGACTCTCATTTAGTTAACTCACCTCAGCACAGCCCAACCCTAGGAAAGAGATCAACAGATCAAAAAATCAAACACTAGTTACCTGCTGTTTGATGTACTGCTGTGCTTTCTCTCTGTTTGGAGGCTGGACTTGTACATCACTCTGGATTGTGCCAATAGGGGTTGGCTGGAAAAAGGAGGAAGAAAGAAGGCGAAACATTCAGAGTTTTCTAGAATGATCTTCACCAATTCAGACTTTAAAATGATGGCAAACATATGGCACGGGTGCCAGAGGTGGCACACAGAGCCCTCTCTGTGGTAATGCGCGCCGTCGCCAGCTGCTCGTCTGTTTTCCAGTGTGCATGTGCACCAAACAGCTGGTCTTCATGGGTAGCAGAGCTCTGGAAAACGGCTAGAAAACGGCCCAAAAAACCAGGCAGTTTCCCAGGCCATTTTGGGCCTGAAATTTTTTTTTTTTAAATTTAAATTTATATCCTGCCCTTCTCCAGAGGACCCAGGGCGGCGCACAGGAAATTTAAAAAACATACAAAATACAATAAATATAATTTAAAATAACTATTAAATAATCCTATCCTATGCTAAAACCAAATTTTTAAAAGACCCAAATTTAAAACTTCCTAAAAAGTCCCCATGGGAGGTTAGGCTAGGCCGGCTTGTTGGAACAAATATTAGACATTGGCGGAAGAGGCGGAGGTCAGTGATGGTACGTAATTCAGGGGGTAGGTCGTTCCAAAGGGCTGGGCCCGCCACAGAGAAGGCTCTTCCCCTGGGTGTCGCCAGTCGGCATTGTCCGGCCGACAGCACCCTGAAAAGGCCCTCTCTGTGGGAGCGTATCGGTCTAAGGGATGTATGGGGCAGGAGGCGGTCTCGCATATAACTAGGCCCCGAGCCATGGAGCGCTTTAAAGATGGTCGTCAGAACCTTGAAGCGCACCCGAAAGACCACAGGAAGCCAATGCAGCTCGCGCAGGATCGGTGTTATGTGGGAGCATCTAGTGGCTCCCATAATCACCCGCGCGGCTGCGTTTTGGACTAACTGTAGCTTTCGGGTGCACCTCAAGGGAAGCCCTATGTAGAGAGCATTACAGTAGTCGAGTCGGGACGTCACGAGAGCTTGAGTGACTGTGCGAAGTGCAGCCCGGTCCAGTAAGGGGCGCAATTGGCGCATCAGGCGTACCTGATGAAACGCCCCCCTGGCCACGGCCGCCACATGGTCCTCCATGGACAGCCGGGAATCCAGGAGGACACCCAAATTGTGCGCCCTCTCCACGGGGGCTAATGTTTCGCCCCCAATGGCCAGAGTTGGAGTAATCTGGCTGAACCGGGATGCCGGAAACCACAGCCACTCAGTCTTGGCAGGGTTGAGCCTGAGTTTGTTACCACCCATCCAGATCCGTACGGCTTCCAAACACCGGGACAGCACTTCGGCGGCATCGTTGGGGTGGTTTGGGGTGGATATGTACAGCTGAGTGTCATCAGCGTACAGGTGGTACTCCACCCAAAAACCACGGATGATCTCACCCAGCGGCTTCATATATGTGTTAAACAGGAGGGGCGAGAGGACCGACCCCTGAGGAACCCCACATAAGAGAGGCCTCGAGGTCGACCTCTGCCCTCCCGTCAACACATATTGCGACCGACCAGAGAGGTAGGACGAGAACCACCGCAGAACGGTGCCTCCCAGCCCCAACCCCCCCAGTCGGTCCAATAGGATACCATGGTCGATGGTATCAAAAGCCGCCAAGAGGTCTAATAGGACTAGGATAGAGGAATAACCTCTATCCCGCGCCCTCCAGAGATCATCGATCATCGCGACCAATGCAGTCTCAGTGCTGTGACCGGGTCGGAAGCCGGACTGGCGCGGGTCTAGATAATCAACTTCCTCCAGGTGTCGCGGAAACTGTTGGGCTACCACACTCTCAACAACCTTCACCAAAAAGTGAAGGTTGGAGACCGGACGATAGTTCTCTAATAATGCTGGGTCCAGGGACGGCTTCTTGAGGAGGGGCCTCACTACCGCCTCTTTCAAGACGGCAGGTAAGGACCCCTCACTCAAAGATGCGTTGACAATGCCCTGGAGCCAGCCTCGTGTCGTCTCCCAGGATGCCAGTACAAGCCAGGAAGGACACGGATCCAATAAACATGTGGTCGCCCTAAGTTTCCTTGCCAACCTGTCCAATGCCCCAAAAACGGTCTCAAAACAGCCCCCAAAACGAGCATGTGTGCGCCAACCAGCCGGTCTTCAGGTTTCCAGTACTCCAATTCACACAATGCTCATGCGCATGCTGGAAACCCAAAGACCAGCTGGCCGGCACATGCATGTGCACCTGCCAGTGGTCTTCAGGTTTCTGGTGCTCCAGTGCACACAATGCACACGCATTACAGTTTGGGCACTCGATGTCGAAAAGGTTCGCCACCACTGTTCTAGGAGAACAAACTCCAGTGTTCCCCAGAAAGAGAGAATAAAATGTCTCGAAATAAGTAAGTATAATCTTCATTGTCATTGTACTTAAATACAATGAGATTGGTTAGGGCAGGGGTCTGCAAAGTTGGCTCTTTTAAGACTGGTGGACTTCAACTCCCAGAATTCCCCAGCCAGAATAGTTGGCTGGGGAATTCTGGGAGTTGAAGTCCACCAGTCTTAAAAGAGCCAACTTTGCAGACTCCTGGGTTAACGGGTTATTTGTTTATTCTGTCTTTCTCCAGCCATATGCTCAAGGCAGCTAAAAGAAAAAAAAACATTCCAATACAGGTGGTCCTCAATTTACAACCATTCATTCGGTGACCGTTTGAAGTCGCAACAGCACTGAAAAAAGGGACTTATGACAGTGTTTCACATTTGCGACCGCTGCAGCATCTCCATGGTCATAAGATCATAATCTGGACACTTGGGAACTAGCATGTATTCATGACAGTTGCATTGTCTGGAGGGGGGTCGGTGCGATCACCATTAGCCACCTTCTCAGTCTGCTCCTGACAAGTGAAGTCAGTGGGGGAAGCCAGATATGTTTGAAGACTGAACGATTCCCTTAACAGCTAGAGTGATTCACTTAAGGACTGTGGCAAGAAAGGTTGTAAAATGGAGCAAAACTCACTTAACAATTAAGTGGCTTTATAGGAGCCTGGGGAGGGCGAAAACAGCCCCCCCCCCCCGCCCTCCCCTCCCCCGGAGGCTTCAGGAACCTTCAGGAGGATTCCCCGAAGCCTCTGGCGGGCAAAAAAAGACTCTATGAGCAAACCGGAAGTGACCATGAAGCAATATACCCATGGTCATGTGATCAAAATTTAGACGCTCGGCAACTGGCATGTATTTATGATGATTGCACTGTCTTAGGGTCATGTGATCATCTTTTGCCACCTTTCGGCAAGCAAAATCAATCGGAAAGTCAGGTCCACTTAACAACCAGGTTATTAACATAGGAACATAAGAATAGCCTTGCTGGAACAGGCCACAGCCCATCCAGTCCAGCATTCTGTCTCACACAGTGGCTCCCCATTTGCTTCAGGGTCTTCCCAAGCAGATGTCTTCACCTGCTTGTGATTCCCTGCAAATGGCATTGAGAGATATCCTGCCTATCTCTCCAACCCAGAGGGTGTCCTTAGGCATCCATAATGATAGCCATTGATACCCTTGTTCTCCATGAACTCCTCTCATCCTTCCTTAAAGGTGTCGAGGCTGACAGCTGTCACCACTTCTTCTGGCAGGGAGTTCCATAGACCAGTGATCCTCTGGGTGAAAAAGTACTTCCTCTTCTTTGTTTGAGATCTAGCTTCCAAAAGTTTCATGGAGTGCCCCCTATTAACTTAACAACCACAGGAATTTAACCTAAGAACTGTGGCAAGAAAGATCGTAGAGATGGTTCCAGCCCAATAGTGGGCCGCGCCCCAGAAGTTGGGGACCCCTGTCGTAGCACCTCTGTTCATTTCAACAAAAAGGCTATGTGTGTGCGTGTGTGTTTGCATCTGTGTGTTTTATTTTTCTTCACCCTGGCTGCTACTTACTAAAGGTTTCCCAGCCCAGTCATATTCATAATCAAAGACGTAGCCGTTCCGGTCAAACAGGTCAGTGAAAAGTTTCCGTAGATAGTCGTAATCTGGCTTTTCAAAGAAATCCAAGCGTCGCACGTAGCGGAGATAGGTGGCCATCTCCTCTGCAAAAGAAAAAGGCACATGTCGGCTGTTTAAGAGTCAAACAAGGAGGAAAAATGCAGAAGTGAAGCTCAATAAAATGAAGATGGCGGCAACTATGGAGATAGATGGGAGCTAAAATTACGCTTCTTCATTGTGGAAGTCACCAACTGGAGGTGTTGTGGCTCCCCAGTGGCCAAAGGAGCTGGCAGCAGATTCGGACAGTGAGGAGGTTGGGGAGGAACATGGGCCAGTCCTGGAGTCTGGGGAAGGCTCTGATGAGGGCACTGTGTGGGAGGCAGAGACGGAGCCAGAGCTGTCTGACAGTTATCAGCTGCCTTCAGAGTCAGACATCAGTGGGACAGAGGAACAGCTGGAGCCGGTTCCCAGTGTGCGCATGTGCAGAGTGCCAGACAAAGGGAACAGCTAAAGAACAGGGGTCGACTTGGGAGGAAGGCCACAGGTGGACGATGAATGGCCCCTCCCAGAGGGAATAAAAGAGGAGCGAAAGGGGAGTGGAGTTTGCAGGAGACAATTAGTTTGCTTAATTGGTTTGAGACTCCTTGCCAAGTATTGCAGATATCGGCCTGGCAGTTCTCCAAGCCAGATAAAGTCTGTGACTGTAAATCCTCCCTTGAAAGACTTTGCTGGATGTGAATGAGCAGAATTCACAGTCAATTTTTGTCGGGACCAGGAGTTTGCTTCATGCTCTTGGGAAGCCTCGGTCAGAACCGGAGGCACAAAAGATGGTGCTGAGAATGGCTTGGATTCTACGAAAGTAGAGTACACATAGTCCTCAACTTATGACCTCAATTGAGCTTAAACTCTGTCGCTAAGCAAGACTGTTAGGTTTTGCTCCATTTTACGACCTTTCTTGCCACAGTTCTTAAGTTAAATCCCTGCAGTTGTTAAGTTAGTAACCTGGTTGTTAAGTGAACTTGGCTTTCCGACTGAGTTTGCTCGCCGGAAGAGCGCAAAAGATGATCACATGACCCTGAGACAGTGCAACCGTCATAAATACATGCCAGTCTAAATTTTGATCATCTGACTGTGGATATATTGCAACAGTCGTAAGTGTGAAAAACGGTCATAAATCACTTTTTTCACTGCCATTGTAGCTTCACTCATTAAACAAATGGTTGTAACCAGTGGTGGGATTCCAAATCTTTTCCTCCCGGTTCTATGAGAGTGCGCTTCGGATGTGCATGCAACACTCAAAGACCGACCTCGGTGTCAGCGCTGGTGAGCTGAGCTGTTGTTTAGCTCAGCTGAGGTGCTGCCATCCGCTCTGCCACACAAATCAGCGGATGTAAAAAATCAGCGGATGTAAAAAAAAAAAAAAGGAAAGAGCGGAGCAGGAGGGAGGGAGGGGCCAGCCAGAGGTGGTATTTGCCGGTTCTCCAAACTACTCAAAATCTCCGCTACTGGTACGCCAGAACCGGTCCAAAGCACTGTTGCCGAAATGGACAAATTAACAAAAGAAATTCAGGGAAAAGAAGAGAGAATATTATTGGACATGGGAAAAATGATATAGGTGGTTGGAGGATAGAAACAAAGGTCAATGATAGGAGTTAATAAAGTCCAAAAGTAGAAGTGAAGGAGGATTATCATGTATATACGCACTCAAGAGAATTTAAACTTAGTAGAGGTAATTAGACAATATATCAGATGGATAAGTAAAAAGATAATGAAATAAGAGGGTTAAAAATGGTAAATCGTAAGTGAAACATATTAGAAGGGGAAATAACGTAAGGAGAATTGTACCAATTCGAAACTGCTATAAGAAGGAACACGAAGTTCCAATGTATTGTGTAAATGTAGTCTATGTCTAAGGATAATACAATACAATACAATACAATAGCAGAGTTGGAAGGGACCTTGTAGGTCTTCTAGTCCAACCCCCTGCATGGGCAGGAAACCCTATACCATTTCAGACAAATGGCTATCTAACATCTTTTTAAAGACTTCCAGGGTTGGGGCATTCACAACTTCTGGAGGCAAAGCTGTTCCACTGGTTAATTGTTCTAATTGTCAGGAAATTTCTCCTTAGTTCTAAGTTGCTTCTATCCTTGATTAGTTTCCACCCATTGCTTGATTAGTTTCCACCCATTGATTTTTTTTGTATTTCGTATGTTTGGGGGGGGGGGGGGGAAATAATAATAAAAAAAGAACCAGTCCAAACCGGCTGAATGCCACCTCTGGTTGTAACTCAAGGACTACCAGTACATTATCCTCACAAAGGAAGAGATGGGATACCTCTTACAAAACAGGGAAGGAGATTTGGGCAAGGAGCTTTACCAACCTCATCAGGAGGGCAGTCAACTAGAACAAAAGAGGGAAGGTGGCAAAACTCAGAAATAGGCAATCATGAACTGGGGCCCAAGGAAGCTGGAAGACCATGAGGTCAGGATGGGGACTCTGTTTTGCAGGACACTGCAACAGAGATGCCAGTGGGTGGTACCCAAAACTTCCAATGCTTCTATTGTACAGTATTTGGGAGAGGGGGAAAATGGGAGCAGTAGAGATGTGGACTCAGGAAGCCAAATGCAACGGTGCATGTATTATTACTGAAACTTGGTGGGATGATATTTATGATTGGCACACAATGCTGGAAAGCCACAGTTGATTCCAAAGAAGCAGATCCAAGGGATAAAATGGGTGGGAGTGTTATAGGGGAATCCAAGAATGGAATTCCTGCTAAAAAGAATCTTGGTTAGAATACTGTAAAACAGGGGTCCCCAACCTTTGCAACTTTAAGTCTGAAGGACTTCAGCTCCCAGAATTCTCCAGCCAGCCAAGCTTGGCTGGCTGGAGAATTCTGGGAGCTGAAGTCCTTCAGACTTAAAGTTGCAAAGGTTGGGGACCCCTGCTGTAAAAAGAGCAACATATAAAAGTCTTGAAATCACTGCGATAATCTATTATAGACCAACTGGACAGGCGGAAGATACGGATGAGAACTTTCGGCATCAATATTTTTCAAAAAAGGCATGCAATCATTCATGATCATCCTTCTGGGAATCTAACGTTGCCGAGGGTCAAGAGGTCTAACAATGTCCTGCCCTGTCTTATCGCCAGCTTTATTTGTCGAAAGAGAGAAGAACGAACAAGGCAGACTTAATTCTTATCTAATCCTGAATCTAATCCTCACCAACAAAAAGGAATTAGCTGAAGAATTTAAGGGGATTGGTACCTTGGGGGAAAAGGATCGTGTTATCCTTGAATTTCTGATATCTGGAGGAGGAGGAGGAGGAACAACTGAGCAGAGTCAAACTTCCCTGTCAGGCTTCAGAAGGGCTGAACTGATCACTTCCAGGGAAAGTGGGTCAGATCCAAAGACTATAAATCCTGAAGGAAGAAAGTGTCCAAGAAGGACAAAGGACCAGAAAAATTCTACCAAATGAAATTATTTGATGGTGTTGATGCTTAGTGGAAAGATTTTACCCAGGAGGGTAAAATCTCCCTTCGACCTGTCCGCTCCCACACAGAGGGCCTCCTCGGGGTGCCGTCTGCCGGACAATGCCAGCTGGCGACCCCCAGGGGGAGAGCCTTCTCTGTGGCAGGCCCTGCCCTCTGGAATGACCTACCCCCCCGACCTTCATACCATCACGGACCTACGCCTCTTCCGCCAGGCGCTTAAAACACATCTATTCCACGTGGCCGGCCTGGCATAGTTTTAATGATCTAATTTTAATATAACGTTTTTAATAGTTTTTAATCATATTTTAGCGCAGTTTTACTAAATTTAATTTCTATTTTATATTGTGATTGTATGTATTGTGTTTTTATTTCTTCTGTGCACCGCCCTGAGTCCCTCCGGGGAGATAGGGCAGTATATAAATTTGATTGATTAATAATAATAATGATGATGATGATGATGTCTCCAACTTGGCCTTCCAGATTTTCCAACAGTGCATCCATCACTGCTATAATCGAGACCTCCATCTTGTTGCTGCCCATGCTCTTGACTCTTTCTTCCCAACTACCTCCAGAGAATTGGGCCTTTGTATAACGTGTCCAAGATGACAATTTGAGCCTGATCTTTTGCGCAATTGAGAACTCTCGGGTGACGATCTATTTGTTTGTTTTCTTGGCTATGAAATGAGATGCTGAACAAACAAACCCCCTCCACAAAGAAAGACAAGAGAAATGGACAGAGGCAGTGTTCTCTAAAATGCTGAAGAGTTTAAAAAGGACATAAATCTATATAAATAAAAATGTAATTATGAGTTTGTTCAAAGTACTGCACCGATCGCTTCCAAATTTTCACACAACGTTCCTTACAAATACGGCACCAATGATATATATATAGATTGTGTAGATGTCACACCTGTGCCAGGTACACACAACGGAAATGTAAAAAATGTAAAAAAAATGATCAGTGAACCACAGGTGTTGCTGTTTTATGACATCCTTTATGACATAAAATACTCTGATAGGTAGGTAGGCAGCTATAGGGATAGAGAGAGGGAGGGAGAAATGAAGTAGGTAGGTAGGTAGGTAGGTAGGTAGGTAGGTAGGTAGAGGAATAGAGAGGGAGAGGGAGAAATACAAGAGGTAGGTAGGTTGTGGGTTATACAGTGGTTGTGTATATGTGTTTGTGTGTGCAGGTGTAGATCTACACACAGATTGGTTGGCCATTTAACCAGACTGGGCCACAGCAATGCGTGGCCGGAATCGACTAGTAAGAAATAAAAAGTGAAAACAATCCCAAGAGTACAAAGAGAAGCTAAAAATGGGCTGAGTGTTGTGAGATACAAAAAACACCTCAAATGTCTTGGAATATGAACTGAACTTTAATGAAAAGAAGGACCAGGGGAGACATGATAGCAGAGTTCCAATATCTCAGGGGTTGCCACAAAGAAGAGGGAGTTAAACTATTCTCCAAGGCACCTGAGGGTAGAACAAGAAGCAATGGGTGGAAACTAATCAAGGAGAGAAGCAACTTAGAACTGAGGAGAAACAGTGAGAACAATTAATCAGTGGAACAGCCTGCCTCCAGAAGTTGTGAATGCCCCAACACTACAAGTCTTTAAGAAGATGTTGGATAGCCATTTGTCTGAAATGGTATAGGGCTTCCTGTCTAGGCAGGGGGTTGGACTAGAAGACCTCCAAGGTCCCTTCCAACTCTGCTATTGTATTGTATTAAAAATGGAGGCCTAAAAAGACTAAAAGTCTGTTGTGAGGAGAAAGTGATGAGGTGATCTTGTGCTTTGGTGGGGAGGCCGGATTTCACCAATGAAGGCAAATACACGTGTCCCGGGATAAAGTTGCAGGATCAAACTTGGGTCAGTCACCGGGACCAGAGGTTTCATCTTTCCAGCTTTCGGATTCATGCTGGAATATCTCTCAGGGATTCAGGGAATATCTCTCACATCAGAATATGTGCTTTGGGCTATTCTATGTGTAGTACTTAAGTGGTGCCTGGTTGTGTGTGGCTTCTTTTTTTAAAGGCAGAATTTTTTACCTCCTATTTTGCTATTGTCTTTTCCCAGAAGACAAATGGAGCCCTAGCTGACCATGGTTATGTCATTGAGGTGGGGTGGGAGAGTAAGGAACTGAAGCTTAGGACAGGCAAAGAAGGGACAAGCATTCAAATTTAGTGACCATGATAACATTTTCAGTCAGTTTTGAGAATTCCTGGAAGACTGATGAGGCCTCATAAGATTGGAGGAGAGGCAAAATCATCTCCATCTTTGAAAAGGAGAAAGGAAGAAATTACAGAACCGGCAGTCAAGCTATTCTCCAAGGCACCTGAGGGCAGGAACAAGAAGCAATGGGTGGAAACTAATCAAGGAGAGAAGCAACTTAGAACTGAGGGGAAATTTCCTGACAGCAATTAATCCGTGGAAGGACTTGCCTCCAGAAGTTGTGAATGCTCCAACACTGGAGGTTTTTAAGAAGATGTTGGATAGCCATTTGTCTGAAGTGGTGTAGGGTTTCTTGCCTATTAGTGTATTGGTTTAGTGTATTGGTTAAGGCACCAGGCTAGAAATCGGGCAGATGGTGAATTCTAGTTCTGCCCTTTGGCATTAAGCCAACTGGGTGACTTTGGGCCACTTATTCTGTGAGTCTTGGAAAGGAAGCAAAGGTATAACCTTTCCTCAAAAGTGACACCCCCCCCCCCAAAAAAAAACCCTGCAGGGACTTGCCCAAACTACTGACTGACTTGAAGGCAACCCAAAAAGAAGTCTCTAGTAAGTTAATCAGTTTAAAGGAAGCTATTATAAACTCTTTATATAAGAAATATATAAATACTGCATTCAGTTTTGGTCGCCACGATGTAGAAAAGATGTGGAGACTCTAGAAAGAGTGCAGAGAACAGCAACAAAGATGATTAGGGGACTGGAGGCTAAAATATAGGAAGAACGGTTGCAGGAACTGGCTATGTCTAGTTTAATGAAAAGAAGGACTAGGGGAGACATGATAGCAGTCTTCCAATATCTCATGGGCTGCCACAAAGAAGAGGGAGTCAAACTATTCTCCAAAGCACCTGAGGGCAGAACAAGAAGCAATGACAGTTAGAACAATTAATCGGTGGAACAGCTTCCCTCCAGAAGTTGTGAATGCCCCAACACTGCAAGTCTTTTAAGAAGATGTTGGATAGCCATTTGTCTGAAATGGTATAGGGTTTCTTGCCTAGGCAGGGGGTTGGACTAGAAGACCTCCAAGGTCCCTTCCAACTCTGTTATTCTGTAAGCTTGATATCTACCATGGTTAAGAGCGTCAAATAAATTTTCAAGCCGTACATCGGGAGCACCTGCAAAGCCTTGTTACAGTTTAACAGGAAGCAACCTGGATATTTTTCACAAACAAATCATGTCAGGTTACCTTATGGACTTTGTGCACAGAATAGTTGTCTTCACAAAAAAGTGAAATGTGGGCTAGAAAGGAGCAATGTTTAGATGGGCTCACAGTTGAGGGAAACATTGAGTGGAATGTCACAGGCCTCGGTCCTGGTCTGGTGCCATTGAACATTTTTATCAATGGAGTTGAGGGAAGGACTCACTGGAGAAGAGCCTAATGCTGGGAAAGACTGAGGGCAAAAGAAGAAGGGGACGACAGAGAATGAGGTGATTGGATGGAGTCACCGAAGCAGTGGATGTGAGCTTAAATGGACTTCAGAGGATGGTAGAGGACAGGAAGCCCTGGAGGAACGTTGTCCATGGGGTCACAATGGGTCGGACACGACTTCGCAACTAACAAAAAACAACAAGCTACTCAAGAGTCACCTGAATCATGAGATGGGCAGCAAATAAACTTGATAATAAAAGAAGAATGTAAGGCCTAACTATAAAATAGGAGGACAACTGTTTTGGCCATAATACATGTAAAAGTTAAACATAAGCCAGCAGTGTGATGCAGCTGCTAAAAAGGCGAAGTCTACCTTAGGGAACACCTGTTGTATTGGGAGTTTCTAGTCATCCATTAAGCCTAAGGTTTCCATTGCTTAGGTTGTCAAAATAGCCCCATCCTCACCCAAACCAGAAGGACTTACCAGGATAAACCACCAAGCGCTTAGTAACGCAAAACATTTTAGATATGCAACGAAAGAGCCCAACCAGGACTGTGCATGTTGAGCAGCTCAGAAAGTCTGCTGACCATTATTTAAAAGCATGGACGAGAAAACCAAGTGGAGTGGAATGGAAGAGAGTAGCTTTCCCCCACTTAATTCCTTGAATTTGCAGCCAGGACAATGAAAGGTGGCACAGAATATTTTAGAAGATGTAATTTCCGTGGGTATCACGGAAACCTGGTTGGGCCACGAGGGAGGGTTACTCCTCGTGGAAATGTGTCCACCAGGCTACCGAGCCTTCCATCAGCCCAGGGCCCTAGGGAGGGGTGGGGGGGGGGGGTGGCGATTATGGTTAAGGAAGGTCTTGAGCCGAAGGAGACCACGATCCCTCAGACGACCGGGTGTGAGTCCCTCCTCGTGACGTGGGGCCTGGGGAGGCAGTTGGGCGTGTTAGTTGTATACCTGGCTCCGAAGCGCACTCTCATAGAACCGGGAGGAAAAGATTTGGAATCCCACCACTGGTTACAACCATTTGTTTCATGAGTGAAGCTACAATGGCAGTGAAAAAAGTGATTTATGACCGTTTTTCACACTTACGACTGTTGCAATATATCCACAGTCAGATGATCAAAATTTAGATGCTCGGCAACTGGCATGTATTTATGACGGTTGCACTGTCTCAGGGTCATGTGATCATCTTTTGCGAACTTCCAGCAAGCAAAATCAGTCAGAAAGCCAACAACCAGGTTACTAACTTAACAACTGCAGGGATTTAACTTAAGAACTGTGGCAAGAAAGGTCGTAAAATGGAGCAAAACCTAACAGTCTTGCTTAGCAACAGAGTTTAAGCTCAATTGAGGTCATAAGTTGAGGACTATGTGTACTCTATTTTCATAGAATCCAAGCCATTCTCAGCACCATCTTTTGTGCCTCCGGTTCTGACCGAGGCTTCCCAAGAGCATGAAGCAAACTCCTGGTCCCGACAAAAATTGACTGTGAATTCTGCTCATTCACATCCAGCAAAGTCTTTCAAGGGAGGATTTACAGTCACAGAATTTATCTGGCTTGGAGAACTGCCAGACCGATATCTGCAAAACTTGGCAAGGAGTCTCAAACCAATTAAGCAAACTAATTGTCTCCTGCAAACTCCACTCCCCTTTCGCTCCTCTTTTATTCCCTCTGGGAGGGGCCATTCATCGTCCACTCGAGGCCTTACTCCCAAGTCGACCCCTGTTCTTTAGCTGTTCCCTTCATCTGGCAACTCTGCCCATGTGCACACTGGGAACAGGCTCCAGCTGTTCGTCTGCCTCACTGATGTCTGACTCTGAAGGCAGCTGGTAACTGGCATATGGCTCTGGCCCCCTCACTGCCTCCGACAGAGAGCGTATGCGCGAAGCACACTCTCATAGAGCCGGTAGGAGAAGATTTGGAATCGCACCGTTGAGCGCAACCCTTGAATGCCAACCGAGTTTAACCTAACCATTCTCCTTTGAAATAAACTGCCTCCTCCTTTTCGAAATCATCTAAATCTGTCTTCCTGGCAGTGAAACCAGATACTGTCTCTGCATTGCCGGTGATCCTTACCGGGGAAGTTTTCACACAGCACTTCAACGGGTGTGGCTCTCTTGGTATCGCCAATCTTCTGGTACCGCTCTTTCAGGGTGTCCGCCTAAGAAGAGAAAGCCAGGGTGGGGAGAAGGAGAAGAGAGAGAGGTGTCAGGTCAGGCTGCAGAAGGGAAAAGGTGCCAAGAAAAACACAACTGCGCCACAAGACATCGGATAAATTGCGAGGATTGCACAAAACACGCACCAGGTATTTATTTTGCCTAGGTGGACTAATAACAACAAAAACATGTTACTGCAATTATGTGCTTTTACTGAGGTGTGTACAGATCAGGAAAAAAAACACGGTACTGTAATTACAAAACCCCATCCCATCCAGTTAATTCACAATTTAGAAACCAAGCCAGTAAACAGATCTGAATAGCCAAGGCAAACAAACAGACATCATCTAAACATGGTTTTTAAAATACCTTGCAGGGCAAACAAGCAACTATAAATTCATCATTCAAACAAGGCAGGGCTTAATCTAGGAAGGGTCAACTAAGGATAAAAGGGTGGATTGGCCGAGCACTAACTTGTTTCTCAGATAAAAAGGTCTTAGGCCCAGTGGTGGGCTGGTACTGTAACGCAGGGGTCCCCAACCTTTGCAACTTTAAGTCTGAAGGACTTCAGCTCCCAGAATTCTCCAGGCAGCAAAGCTGGCTGGAGAATTCTGGGAGCTGAAGTCCTTCAGACTTAAAGTTGCAAAGGTTGGGGACCCCTGCCATAACGGACTGGTTCTGGTGAACCGATAGCCCCGCCCATCTGCCCCACCCTATATTTCCTTCTTTCTGGCTCAGCTGATTCACGAAGCACAGCTAATTTCTGTGCCTCTGCTGTTCCACTTACTGGGGCTATCAAGCCAGCTGGACAACTAACATTTCCCCCTGATTTCAGCATATAGACCCACCTAACACAAAATCTTGGGCCTGTTCCACAACTATACCACAAGGAGAAAATAATCCCGGAGACTCTAGAAAGAGTGCAGAGAAGAGCAACAAAAGTGATTAGGGGACTGGAAGCTAAAACACATGAAGAACGGTTGCAGGAACTGGGTAGATCTAGTTTAATGAAAAGAAGGACTAGAGAAGAGATGACAGTAATGTTCCAATATCTCAGGGGTTGCCACAAAGAAGAAGGAGTCAAGCTATTCTCCAAAGCACCTGAACAGTAGAACAAGAAGCAATGGGTAGAAACTAATCAAGGAGAGAAGCAAGATAGAACTGAAGAGAAATTTCCTGACAGTTAGAACAATTAATCAGTGGAACAACTTGCCTCCAGAAGTTGTGAATGCTCCAACACTGGAAGTTTTTAAGAAAATGTTGGATAGGGTTTCCTGTCTAGGCAGGGGATTGGACAGAAGATCTCCAAGGTCCCTTCCAACTCTGTTATTCTATTCTATTCTATTCTATTCTATTCTATTCTATTCTATTCTAAGGAGTAGAGATTTAAGATCCTCAGCTCCTTCTTTATAAAGGGAATCATAAATATGTCCAGGTTCCTAGCTTACAAGACACTACTCAAGTTAAGATAGACAACATACTGAAGGACTAGAATATAAATCAAAAGCAAACCTCACTCCCTACTAGCACTGATGATGTTACTTAGTTGGGTAATAAAATGTCTGCAAGAAAACAACCAAGCACAGAAAGCAAGAAGGAGCCCGCAAACTGAAGAACGCAATCATCAGAGGGTAAACCCATACAGCAGCAAAAGGGAAAACATGAAAATGCTTACATTCGGTTCATTTAAATTTGTTTTATGTTTCCAGACTTAGGACTCACCTTGAGGCCTTGCCAGGGCAGACTCCCCCGGAGGAAGTACATGAACATGTGACCAAGGGCTTCCAGGTCATCTCTTCGGCTTTGTTCTACACAGAAGATGACAAAAAAACCTGAATGAATCCAGAGCATTCTTTCAATTACATTGCTTTTTTATAAAGAAATGCTTCTGATTGGGGCTGCATACTGCAAATCATTGCAAGGTGGGAAATGATTTGATTGGTTTAGTGCAGGGGTGTCCAAACCTGGGCACATTAAGACTTGTGGACTTCAACTCCCAGAGTTCCTCAGCCAGCATGGCTGGTTGGGGAATTCTGGCAGTTGAAGTCAACCAGTCTTAAAAGAGCCGACTTTGCAGACCCCTGGCCTAAGCTATGTTTACCCAACAGAGATATGTTATGGTTTGGTTATATTTTTGCTTACTGCGTGACTGTAGCTAACGGGAAGTTATTCAATGAACCATGAATAAAGAACTCAACATTTAGGACAGTGATGGCTAACCTTTTTTGGATCGCGTGCCAAAAGCGAGGGGAGCGCAGGAGGGTCCTACACGGGTGTGCCCAATGCCATGCATGTGACCCCAACACGCATGCACATGCGATCAGTGCCGAAACCTCCCAACCCACCCACCCCTGCTTTTGGCGTGCTTTTTTCGCCCTCCCCAGGCACCAGAGGTTTTCTAGGAGCCTGGGGAGGGCAAAAACAGGCTCTCCTGCCCTCCCTGGAGCCCCTCCGGAGGCTTCAGGAGATTCCCTGAAGCCTCCAGAATGCAAAATACAGCCCTAGGGCCAAACCGGAAGTTTGGGAACGGTGACTTCCGGTTTGCTTGTAGGGCCGTTTTTTGTCCTCCAGAGGCTTCAGGAGGCTTCTCTGAAGGCTCCGGAGGGTGAAAAATGGTCCTACAAGCAAATCGGAAGTCCGGGCAAAAAACAGCCTTAAAAGAAGGCCGAAGTCAGCTTGTCAGTGTGCTGACAGGGCAACACCTTGCGTGCCCTAACAAATGGCTCTGTGTGCCACCTGTGACACGCATGCCATAGGTTCGGCATCACGGATTTAGGATGTCGGTGTGAGACCTGACTGCACACTTTGCAACACTGAGCCTTGTAAAGTCTGTATTGTATCCAGCAGAGACTTTGCATCAGTCGTAAATATTTCTACTTAGGCTGGGCAGAGCACTTCAACCGTAACTCCAATACCCTCTGTGATCTCCTTGAAACTGCTACTTGAGGTTCCCTTAAGGCAGGTGCAAAACTGCAGGGACAGTAGCACAACAGTTCCACGGAAATTCTGAATCAGCCTTGGGTAAGTTTCCCAGAGGAAACCATCTCCAAAAACATTGCCCAAAAAATAGCAGGGCTGGACCAGACAGTTGCCATGAGTTCACAGTGACTCAGAGGGACACGTGCACAGCTTTTTAAATTATTGGTCAAATGAGGCCTATGAGAACTCTCCTTCCCCGTGGACACCCATCTTCCATCCCCACTCTCCCCCTTCCAGGAAATAAGCCAGGAAGGGCCCTTTCTTCACCTTTTCCCAGGTGAGTATTGATGCTCATGTACCGCGCCGTCCCCGTCAGACTCTTGTGCTCTCGGTAGGGGATATGCTTTTTGGTCTCTGGGTCAATGTACTCTTTGGCCAGGCCAAAGTCAATTATGTGGATGGTGTGCTGGCGCTTGCTTCCGGGCCTTCCCACCAGGAAATTTTCTGGCTTTACGTCTCTGTAGATCAAGCTTTTGGTGTGAACGTACTCCATCCGTGTAATCTGGGCCGGAAGAGAAGGCAGGGAAGGGAAACGTCAAGGTTCCAAGTCATGCACCCATAGCAAACAGAACTCTAAGGTAAGCGGGTTCCTCAAAGAACAAGTTTATTGGATATATCACATTGGTACAAACTGGTAAAAAAAAGACTCTAAAGGTTCCCATGGTTTTCACCTAATTGAAAGTTTCCCCTCTTTTCCCAATCAGTCACATGGTCCAATCAAGTCTGGTTGCTTGGAAACTTCCCTCCTCCTCTCTTCAGCCACCTGCGGGAATGACCTTGGTTCTCAGGGGAAAATATTTTGCTTTGGCTACAAAACCCCAGCTATCTCTATTCCCTCCCCTCCCTATCTTTCATCGCCATTGTGGCAACACTGAAGCCTCCATATGGTCTCAGTCAGGCCAGCTTCAGAATTGACGGGAAATTCTGATCAGACTGTGGTAAAAGCTCAACTGAAACATCCCACCTCCTAAGTTCTTTTGCCTAGAACTTTTAATAGCAAGATAATGTTCGTTCAGTCTGGTAAGTCAACCCTCAAAAATTAGTACTCTGTATTGAGCTTTCTGCAAGCTCAATAAGGAAACAAAGGCACTCTGCAGGTTAAAGCGGAAATTCCCTTCCACTGTGTTTTTGTGCTGATTGGCAGGAAAGGAGGTTTATACATGGCACATAAATCAAGGAAAGGTAATGAAGGAAGGTTTGAGCGACCTGCGGCCTTGACAGCTGGCTCCTTAACTCAGAGAATTCCAGGTTGCTGGAATGCGCTAATTGAGCGGAAGGTTTTGGACCGGACCTAAGTTTGGAGGGTTGTGTGAAGATAATAGCAATGAGCACAAGTCTCTACAGAATGGTTGCTCACCAGTTGGATGGCAATCATAAGAACGGTCTTGAGAGTGAATGTCCGGTCACACAAGTCAAAGAGGTCTTCTAGGCTTGGACCCAGCAGCTCCAAGACCATGGCGTTGTACTTTCCACATGGCCCAAAGTAGTAGACCTGAGGGATTCCTTCTGCCAAGGGTGGAAAAAGAAAGCGGTGTGGTTGGACAAAGTGAATAAGGTTCTACAGTTTATTTCTATACCAGGGGTGTCCAATCTTGGCAAGTTTAAGTCTTGTGGGCTTCAACCCTCAGAACTCTGGGAATTGAAGTCCGCACAACTTAAAAGATGCCATGGTTGAGAAACACTGGGCTAGAAGAGCATCTGCAGTACCCTGAACATAAGCGTTCTGCTGGTCAACACAGATCCTATTTAAAGTCCTAATAATCCTTGAGGAGAGAAAATCAAAAACTCTTCTGCAAACATGCGCCCAGCTTTTCCTTTGAATTGCATTTTAAACAGATGAAATTTTTAAAAATATTATTCGCAATTCGTTAGTAGAGTCCACAGAAGTTTTAAAAAGGCAACACACCTCAGCATCTTTAAACACCTGCGGCAGGATCAATCCACAAATAAAAATGTACGGTTACAGAGGTGAGAGCTTTATTAAACTATCAAAGCCTAAGGGGAGGGGGGAAGAGCTTCAGAATTTCGAATGATTAGGATAATGGGGATAGAAAAGAGGTTAATAACAACGTTATCAGTCAAGTTTATTAAGAAAGCACGTTCCAAGAATTAAACACTTTTTAAAACAGGGAACATTTCCACTGTACTCATGAGGACAAGGAAAATGAAATAAACTTTTAAAAGAATCTTTTCAAAAATCTTTTTAAAAAAACTGAAATAACTATTTTTTTAAAAAAAATTGGGGGGGGATAGTTCTACAAGTTAGGTTAGGTGGCTCAGTGGCTTTGACGCTGAGCTTGTCGATCAGAAAGGTCGGCAGTTTGGCGGTTCGAATCCCTAGTGCTGCATAACGGAGTGAGATCCCGTTACTTGTCCCAGCTTCTGCCAACCTAGAAGTTCGAAAGCGTGTAAAAAACGCAAGTAGAAAAACAGGAACCACCTTTGGTGGGAAGGTAACATCGTTCCCCGTGCCTTCGGCATTTAGTCATACCAGCCACATGACCACGGAGATGTCTTCGGACTGGCTCTTGGGCTTTGAAACAGAGATGAGCACTGCGCCCTAGAGTCGGGAACAATTAGCACATATGTGCGAAGGGAACCTTTACCTGTACAAGTTGGTTGCTGTTATTTACCTGAATTGCCAAGCTGTTTATAGAATCGGTATTCCAAATGCAGCTGAGGAGCTCTGGATTTGATAGGTTCCTAAAAAAGAAAAGAAAAGTTATAAATCCTACAGCAATATTTGTTAATGAAACAAGAATTGCAAACAAGCAGCAAATGTGGGGCAGTGATTGTGAAAGGCAGGTTTATTTAGGCTGCAGGTTTATCTGACTGAATGGGACATGCCTCTAAAGCAGGGGTGGGCAAACTTTGCAACTTTAAGTCTGAAGGACTTCAGCTCCCAGACTTCTCCAGCCAGCTTTGCTGGCTGGAGAAGTCTGGGAGCTGAAGTCCTTCAGACTTAAAGTTGCAAAGTTTGCCCACCCCTGCTCTAAAGTCAATGTTCGCATTGGAGAGGACCATTCATTACGCTCCTCAAGCCAACTCAGCATAGAAGATGGGTGGTCATTAAAAGTCCACCCATCTTCTTTAGTCTGAACCTCCAATTGTGTAGCTAACACAACTCCCAGAATTCTTTCTAAAAAAAAAACCAAAGTGGCAATGCCAGCTAGGCATTTGGGGATCCGGGATCCCAACACTTCTGGAAAGAATGCAATCAGGAGATCTATCTGAAAGAAGAGGGGGCAAATGGTTAAGAATAGCCGTGATAGCAAAACTGAAGAACTCGCCAAATTCTAACTCTTTCCAGAGTAATTACAGGGGTGGTGGGAAGTAGACCGACGTATCACCAATTTTAGAAGCACGTTCCCATTAGTAAGCCTCAACAAGAACAAGCTGGAGCCTTGTGGTACTTGAAAGGCCAAGTGTTATGAGCCAAATGTTTGTGGGATTTTCATCAAGCCAAATGGAGCACAAGCCCCCAAACATTTCACTGCTGCTCTCAACTTTTGAAGTGTCCCTAGATTGTTTCGTTTCTTTTTAAAAAGGACATTGACATGCATCAATCAACCTTTTACAGTAACTCAAAGCAAAGTGACCATTATTCTATAAAGTGTCTCACTTTCTGGAGAGAAACTGTCCTTTCTCTAACAGATGCACTGGAGATTGGTTGCTAATCCAAGCAGACAATGCTACAATGCATGATACAGATCAACACTGTGACTACATGAAAGGCAATTTAGATCCATAGCCCAATAGCAGGCCACATACCTGGCCTACAGAAGGACAACTTTAAGACTTCAAGGTTCTAACGACCATCTTTAAAGCGCTCCATGGCTCGGGGCCTAGTTATATGCAAGACCGCCTCCTGCCCCATACATCCCTTAGACCGATACGCTCCCACAGAGAGGGCCTCCTCAGGGTGCCGTCAATGCCGACTGGCGACACCCAGGGGGAGAGCCTTCTCTGTGGCGGGACCAGCCCTTTGGAACGACCTACCCCCTGAACTACGTACCATTTCTGACCTCCGCCTCTTCCGCAAGTGTCTGAAGACACACCTATTCCAACTAGCCGGCCTTGCGTAGCCTCCAATACCGACTCGTAGATAGTTTTAAAATGGGGATTTTAATTCGGTTTTAGCAGAGGCCCTTAGTTGAATAAGTTTTTAAAAAAAGAAAAAGTTTTATATGTTTTTAATGTTCCTGTGCGCCGCCCTGGGTCCGTTTGGAGAAGGGCGGGGTATAAATTCAATAAATAAATAAAATAAAATAAACTTGTGGACTTCAACTCCCAGAATGCCCATGCTGGTTGGAGAATTCTGGGAGTTGGATGTCTACATATCTTAAAATGGCTAAGATTGAGAAACACTTATCTAGTTTATTAGGAACCAGCCAATAACCTGGCGTTGTCGGGGCATTTATTTATAGGGGGCAACTGTCTGCACCAAATGTAATTTCTAAAGTTGGATTTTCCCCTTCACCAGAGGGAGCGCCCTTGTGGAAGACTGTGAAGCCATTACTATGGCAACTCCACTGTGATGTACAGTAGAAGCCATTTTATGGCAGTACAGTAGAAGCCATTTTAATACAATACAATACAATACAATAGCAGAGTTGGAAGGGACCTTGGAGGTCTTCTAGTCCAACCCCCTGCCTAGGCAGGAGGCCCTATACCATTTCAGACAAATGGCTATCCAACATCTTCTTGAAGACTTCCAGTGTTGGGGCATTCACAACTTCTGGAGGCAACTTCTGTTCCACTGATTAATTGTTCTAACTGTCAGGAAATTTCTCCTCAGTTCTAAGTTGCTTCTCTCCTTGATTAGTTTCCACCCATTGCTTCTTGTTCTGCCCTCAGGTAGAGGCACATTTTAAAGCACAACAGGCTGTATCTTAACAGAACACCCCCCCCCCCCAAGAGGTTTTAGGGGTGTCTTACTCCCACAGTATTATTTTCTAGAGAGTAAGTCATCTGTGTACCGAGTTTGGTTGAAATTGTTCGAGGCGTTCCAGAGTTATGCTGGAACACACACACACACACACATGAAAAAAAGGACCAGCTTCAAAACCCAACAACAATATGCACTAGAAATAAGCTTACCAACTTGATTGCTACATATTCATTTGTGTAGAGGTTCTTCCCTGTAAAATAAGAAAGGGAATTAAGACAAGGAAGGAAAGAAAAACAAACATTTCCCATTTAGGATCACCCCACTGAGAGAGTTCTGTGCAGAAAATATACTCATTTCTGATTTCTAATTTAGGGGCATATTGGTGGATTGGAAAAAAAAGACTGCATAAGTCATGAACACAAAATCTGCTCATTGAACGACGACGATTCTTTGACCGCAAGACCAGATTTAAATCCCCTGCAAGAAAACCAGAATGCAGTGAATGTCCCCCTTTGGTTGATGCAAAGTAAAACCTCACACAAGATGAAAAACAACAGTGCTTTTCTTTTATAGGCAAAAATATAGAAGAGGTTTGCCACTGTCTTTTTCAAATGTCCAGTCTATCCTACAGCCAGATGCTGGCATTTCCCTGCAGTGTCCCTTTCAACCTAGTCTGACCTTGTATAGCTTCTAAAATCAGTAAAGACATCCCGCCCCCCGTCCCCCCCCCCCCAGTTGCAAAACTCAATGAAAAGAATCTAACACAGATAAGAAGGGAGAGGTTTCTCTTTTTAAGAGTCCAGAGACAGGAAATGTCAAACAAAATCACACATGGCTTTCAAAACTGATAACCTGGCCATGATTCAGTTTATCAGCCATTTAAGTATCGTCTCCTTTTTTCACCCCAAAAAGTAGGATTATATCCTTTACTAGCTGGATACCCGTGCTTTGCAATGAAACTATGTGATTGGGTAATGCAGGATAAATCCAGTTCACTCCGTTGACTCAGTGGGGGTCGGTGATTGAACACATAAGGGAATATTGCTCGTGCCGCCGGTCTGAACTGAGGTAATGGAATGTGAGGCAACTGGCAGTTGGAACAGAGTTCTTTTCAGGTGGGGAGGAGAAGTAGAACTCCTTAGCATCAGAGAGTGTTAATTACTGTGTAAACAATACTAATGATCTGATGGTCATTTTGAAAAATCCTTTCTTAGCGAGCACCTAGAAGCCAAGAGGAACATGCGTGCCAGATTTCAAGTTTGTAGGCTTTATGGGTCTGGAGATTTCATGATGAGTGAGCGGTATTTGCCTTTTATATAGAGAGGTTCCCCACATTCATGGTTAAAAGGTAACACACAGGACTTGCTTCACAGAGAGAAAGGACTGTAAATCAGGCCAGTGTAATATGGGGCCTGCTGGCTTTTGTAAAAAAGTCAATTCAATTCAATAGTGTCACACTTTGCCGATGCCAGGAAGAATCGGCTGGCATTATCCTGGAAGACCTGCTGATGAGTCTCACCGATGACGCCAGGTCCATCGTGGCTGCCAGTCTGCCAGACACCAAACAACTAACTGGCACATCAGTTATTCCTTTGTGGCCCACAATTATTTTTAATTTTATCAATGTAATCCTTTCTCTAAGCTGTGCAGGCCTGCTGTGGACAGAAACAGACAATTTATGAATGCCAGCAGCTTAGATGAAGTCCGTGTACACACAGCCATTGTGTACATAGCCTACCCAAACACATTTAGAGAAACAGTGCTCACTACTATCTTGGTAGGAATTCCTCGCGTCATAAAGATTTTATTTCCTACTGAAATCCTGTAAATCAGGCCCTTTATTCTGTATCCTACACCCAATGAGATATACCAGTGATGGGGAACCCTTTCTGCACCGAGTGCCCAAACCGCAACACGTGTGCACATGCATGTGTGTCAGGGGTGGGTTCCTGCCAGTTCTAACCTCTTCTATAGAGGAGGTTCCACAAATCTCCAGGGCCGTTTAGAACCGGTTCCAGCTCCCTTCCCCCGCCCGTCTGCCCATCATCAAGAGGAAGAGCGAGAGGAGGAATTCTGGGAGATGAAGTCCACAAGTCTTAAAGCTGTCAAGTTTGAACACCTCTGGGTTTTTTTTCTCTAAAGGGTTAGGGGTGCGAGGGTCTTGTAACTTGACAGCTTTAAGACTTGTGTGCTTCAAATGCCAAAGTTTCTGAGCCAACATTTTGGTTGCTAAGCAAGAGCATTGTTAAGTGAGTTTCACCACATTTTACAAGTTGGCCACGCCCACCCAGTCACACGACTGCCAAGCCACTCCCACCCAGTCACATGGCTGGGCAAGCCACTCCCACAAAGCAGGCCACACCTACAGAAGAGGTTCTAAAATTTTTTGAAACCCACCAGTCAGTAATGTGCGTGCACCGGAGCATCAGAAACCTGAAGACCAGCTGGCCGGCACAGGGATGCCTGTTTTTTTGGCCACTTTTGGGGCCATTTTCAGGCGGTTTTCTGGCACTCCGGCACCTGTGTAGACCAGCTGGCCGGCGTGCATGTGTGCGCTGGAAACTAGAAGAGCAGCCGGCAACTGCGCACGTACCCACAGAGAGGGCTCTGCGTGCCACCTCTGCCACGTGTGCCATAGGTTCGCCATCGTGGAGATATACCGTAGGTAATCCTCGATTTACGACCACAATTGACCCCAACATTTCTCTTAAATTTCTCTTAAAATAAAAAATGCGAACTTTCCACAGTCATTTCCCCTAAAAATTGCTGCTGTCCCTTAATCTTCCAATGTTAGTTAGTATGAAATTATTCGTTAATATCTAATTCCACTGAGATTAAAATAGAAACCTCACTGCTGGCTTTCCAAAAACAATAGTTTTTGGAAAGCCAGCAATGAGGTTTCTAATTTAATCTAAGTTTAAGTCAAGCCTCTGGGGCAGGGATGGCGAACCTATGGCACGGGTGCCACAGGTGGCACGCGGAACCATTTCTTAGGGCACACGAGGCATTGCCCTGTCAGCTCCAGAGCGCATGTGTACGCTGGCCAGATGATTTAGGCCTCCTTTTGAGGCTGTTTTTCGCCCTCTGGAGGCTTCAGGGAAGCTCCTGAAGCCTCTGGAGGTGGGGGGGGAGGCTGTTTCCACCCTCCCCAGGCTCCTAGAAAGCCTCTGGAGCCTGGGGAGGGTGAAAAAACCATGCCAAAAGCAGGGGGTCGCGCACATAGCATTATGAGTGTGGCATACCCATGCACGACCCCCCTGCGCTCCCCCCGCTTTTGGCACACAAGCCAAAAAAGGTTAGCCATCACTGCTCTGGGGAATGAATGGTCACCATTCCACGTGAGTGGGTGGTTGCCTTTTTAATCCGCTTTCACATTTTTACTCTGTTTTGTTGTAAAAAGCCAGTAAAATGCATGGATGGATGGATGGAGACATATATACAGGTACTCCTCAACTTGCGACCGCAGTTGAAGCCAAAATTTCTGCTGCTGCTAAACAAGATAGTTGTTCAGTGAGTTTTGCTCCATTTCATGACCTTTCTTGCCACACTTGTGAATTGAATCACTGCAATTGTTAAGTTAGTAACATGGCTGTTAAGTGAATCTGGCTTCCCCACTGACTGACTTGGCTTGTCAAAAGGTGATCGCATGGCCACAGGATACTGCAACCGTCATAAATGTGAGTAAGTTGCAAAGCTAGGTTAGAGTTAGGTTATTCTGCCTCCCGTGCTGGCCATGCCCAACCTTTCACCAGGTCTTATTTTCAGGGGAAGATCTTGGTGCGTGCGCTCAAAAGCATGATAGGTCTTATTTTCGGGATAGGTATCTGAATTTTGATGGTGTGACCATGGGGATGCTGCAACGGCCGTGTGGGGAAACGGTCATCAGTCTGGCTGTGTGGTTTGCTCTGCATTCCTAAGGAATGTTCCAATATCTGAGGGGTTGCCACAAAGAAGAGGGAGTCAAACTATTCTCCAAAGCACCTGAGGGCAGAACAAGAAGCAATGGGTGGAAACTAATCAAGGAGAGAAGCAACTTAGAACTGAGGAGAAATTTCCTGACAGTTAGAACAATTAATCAGTGGAACAGCTTCCCTCCAGAAGTTGTGCATGCTCCAACACTGGAAATCTTCAAGAAGATGTTGAATAGCCATTTGTCTGAAACGGTATAGGGCTTCCTGTCTGGGCAGGGAGTTGGACTAGAAGACCTCCAAGGTCCCTTCCAACTCTGCTATTGTATTGTATTGTATTATTTTAACTGGTGCCTTGCGCTGCTCCTTTCACTGGTTTGAATGCTTGTCTTCCTGTTCCTTGGTTAGCCAGCTGGAGTTGTTGGATTAAGGATGGGCTGCCATATACAATTTGCAAAATAAACAAATAGATGAGCCTCCCAGGTATGGTTAGATGATTAATGCCCTCATCGTTACTACTTCAATCGGCTGTGGGGAAATCATCCACCTGGTTCAAGCTGAATGGCTGATTGGCGGTAGTCACCAATCACAACGGGTGGCAGAATCTAACCAACCTTGGCTGATTTTAGGGAAGCTAAGCAGGACTGGACCTTGTTGGTGTCATCAGGCAGAGCGCGCTTGAAAATCCCAGAGCTATAGATTGGGAAGGCCAAAAGCAACCTGGAAGGAAGCAATGGAAAAGTTTCCAGTAAAACATCAGAGACATAGAGAAATAGAACCAAGAGGAAAGGGATCTTGGAGTCCTAGTGGACAACCATTTAAATATGAGCCAGCAATGTGCAGCAGTTGCCAAAAAAGCCAACACAGTTCTAGGCTGCATAAATAAAGGAATAGAATCAAGATCATGCGAAGTGTTAATACCACTTTATAAGGCCTTGGTAAGGCCACACTTGGAATACGGCATCCAGTTTTGGTCGCCACGATGTAGAAAAGATGTGGAGACTCTAGAAAGAGTGCAGAGAAGAGCAACAAAGATGATTAACGGACTGGAGACTAAAACATATGAAGAACGGTTGCAGGAACTGGCTATGTCTAGTTTAATGAAGAGAAGGACTAGGGGAGACATGATAGCAGTGTTCCAATATCTCAGAGGGTGCCACAAAGAAGAGGGAGTCAAACTATTCTCCAAAGCACCAGAAAGCAGAACAAGAAGCAATGGGTGGAAACTAATCAAGGAGAGAAGCAACTTAGAACTAAGGAGAAATTTACTGACAGAACAATTATTCAGTGGAACAGAAGTTGCCTCCAGAAGTTGTGAATGCCCCAACACTGCAAGTCTTCAAGAAGATGTTGGATAGCCATTTGTCTGAAATGGTATAGAGTTTCCTGCCTAGGCAGGGAGTTGGACTAGATGACCTCCAAGGTCCTTCCAACTCTGCTATTGTATTGTACTTATGACCATTTTTCACACATACGACTGTTGCAGTATCCTGATGGTCACCTGATCAAAATTCAGGAGCATAGCAACTGACTTTTATTTATGACGATTGCCGTGTCCCGACGTCATATGATCACCTTTTGCAACCTTCTGACAAGCAAAGACAACAGGGAAGCCAGATTCACTTAACAACCGGGTTACTCAATGAACAACTGCAGTGATTCACTTAAAACCGTGGCAAGAAAGGTCGTAAAAACAGGGCAAGGCTCACTTAACGGTCTCACTTAGCAACAGAGATTTTGGACTCACTTGTGGTGATAAGAAGAAGTCTACCCAGAACCTGTGTGCAGATGAGGACGATTACCCCAAGAAATTCCACGTACTCTTGTTTCTATTCCTCTCAAGTAGTTGCCTCCGTTCAACTTCCTTTCATCCAATTATGAGAATATCTCATCAGGCCTCAGTTGTAGCCATTAAAATCATATTTGTCTTCCTGTCATAAGAGTTCAAGGCCACCTTATTTCTTTCCCATACTTTATCAGGTAATTGACTTCCTGGTTTTTCCTTGAGTAGGTTAACAATCCTTAGAACCATTCTTCTTTGATTTATTCCAGCAAGGCACAGATTTCTGTCTGAAGTTCTTAATCCTGAGTTGTCATTCCCAAACCCCATTCTTAAAGCATCCAATCGAATAGAACAGAATAACAGAGTTGGAAGGGACCTTGGAGGTCTTCTAGTCCAACCCCCTGCTTAGGCAGGAAAACCTACACCACTTCAGACAAACGGTTGTCCAATCTCTTCTTAAAAGCTTCCACTGCTGAAGCATTCACAACTTCTGGAGGCAAGTCTTTCCACTGATTAATTGTTCTAACTGTCAGGAAATTTCTCTATAGTTCTAGGTTGCTTCTCTCCTTGATTAGTTTCCACCCATTGCTTCTTGTTCTGCCCTCAGGTGCTTTGGAGAATAGCTTGACTCCCTCTTCTTTGTTGCAACCCCTGAGATATTGGAACGCTGCTATCATGTCTCCCCTAGTCCTTCTTTTCATTAAACTAGACATAGCCAGTTCCTGCAACCGTTCTTCCTATATTTTAGCCTCCAATCCCCTAATCATCTCTGTTGCTCTTCTCTGCACACCTTCTAGAGTCTCTACATCTTCTTTACATCGTGGCGACCAAAACTGGATGCCGTATTTTTGATTTTGATTTTGATTTTATTCCATTTCTATACCGCTCCTATCTCCCCAATGGGACTCAGGGCGGTGCACAGGGAAATAAAAAGACATGCATACAAACTGTAATAAATATATACATAACCCTAAAATATTCCAAGTGTGGCCTTATCAAGACATTATAAAGTGGTATTAACACTTCTCATGATCTTGATTCTATCCTTCTGTTTATGCAGCCTAGAATTGTGTTGGCTTTTTTGGCAGCTGCTGCCCACAGCTGGCTCCTATTTAAATGGTTGTCCACTAGGACTCCAAGATCCCTTGTGATGCTCTTCAGCCAAAACTCATGATTCTCCTGTCCCTCTTGGCCTACGTAGACCATCATCCTGGAAACACACACCATGTTCCCATGGACTAAATCCTTCCTGTCAACGCCGTGTCCATGGCCAGCTACTCTTGTGTGATATTTATATTTTGTTTCCCTCTCAAGTCTTCATCTGTAAACGGGAAGGATGGATACAGACCGAGAGGAACCTTTTAAAGATATGTTGGAATGGTAGATTCATTTCAAAACACTCAACTAAAAAGCAGGCATTCAAGGCTTTCTTTTTTTTAAGACCGATGGGTGGAGGAGAGCTTAATGCCCTTCAGGATCTAATTCCTTTGTTGGCCACAGCAACATTGCCCAATTTTCCCTTTAAATGTTACGTTTATGGAGCCCTATTTAACACTTAAATATTTGCTTTTACGTGGGCGCTGACTGCAAACATGCAAACCGAAAACAAGTCCAGAATGAAACCACTGCCACCCTAGCAGGCTTTGTGTTGTTGGTTTTTGTTTGTTTTGTATAAATTTCACTTTTGTTAGTTGGGTTGAAGTCACAAAAGGAAAAGTGTGAAACTTTAAGAATGCCATGAAATGTTGATCGAGCAAACCGATTAGAAGTGTGTGTGTGGGGGGGGAGGGGGAGGAATAGGGGGAGGATGAGGAAACGGGAATATGTACATAACCTCCTTAATTAGAGCTTCCAGACATGGACATTGGATACCATCAAACATGCAAGTTGCGAAAAACTTTGGGATATTTTTAACATTTCAGCGGCCTAAGGCAGCAGTCCAGGTGTGAAATTCAGCAGGTCCTAACAGGTTCTGCAGAACCGGTAGCAGAAATTTTGAGTAGTTCGGAGAACCGGCAACAGTGGTGGGTTGCAGGCGGTACGCTCCAGTATGGGCGGACTAGTGCCTGCTGGGAGCACTGGGTACTGTTCTGGTACGGTGCTCTGGAGGGCTCACCCGCCTGCCTGCCCTTCTTACCTGTATATAATAGATAACAGATTAACAGAGTTAGAAGGGATCTTGCAGGGATCTTCTAAAGCAGGAGTCCCCAACCTTTGCAACTTTAAGTCTGAAGGACTTCAGCTCCCAGACTTCTCCAGCCAGCTTTGCTGGCTGGAGAATTCTGGGAGCTGAAGTCCTTCAGACTTAAAGTTGCAAAGGTTGGAGACCCCTGTTCTAAAGGGAGCTTTAGAACCAAAACTGGGCCTGGAATTCCACTGCTAACAAGGCAATTGTTAACTGTGTCAAGAAAGGTTGTAAAATGGGGCCAAACGCACTTAATAAATGTCTCACTTAACAACAGAAATGTTGGGCTCAATTGTGGTTGTAAGTTGAGGACTACCTGTAATAGGAACCATGGTGGTGCAGCGGTTAAGAGTGCAGTATTGCAAGCTAATTCTGCCTATAGCCGGCCGTTCAATGTCACCAGGCTCAAGATTGATTCAGCCTCCCATCCCTCCGAGGTGGGTCAAATGAGGACCCAGACTGTTGGGGGAAATAGGCTGACTCATTAAACCGCTTAGAGAGGGCTGTGTTAGCAACTCTGGGTTGAGAACCAGTGTTACAACTCTGGTCCCTTAATCAGTGTTTGCAAATAAATGCGGAATAGTGTAATTCACCGGACAGTAAAGAGATACGTTGCTGTAACCACAAACAAGCTCCACAAACTCTGATAGTAAGAAAATAAATAGTCTTTAGTTTGTAGCAACTAAAATGCTTCTTCCGACCAGTGATTCTAACTTCCAAAACAATCCTTCACCAAACAGAGTTTATCTTACAGTGATGCAAAACAAATCCTCCTTCTTCTTCTTCAGTCACAGCTCCTCAGCACAGGGAATCGAAAAGGGAACGGACTTTGATTCTGAGCTTGCTTTATGGTAGAGCTGTACTAATCAGCCAATCAGAATTTAAGACAGTTCTTAAAGCTACACAACTCCCCAAGAACATAGTCTCATATGTATTGTCAACCCAATACAAGGCTGAATATCCTAACAGGCTGTAAAGCACTGTGAAGCGGGATATAAGTCTAAGTGCTGTTGCTATTCCAAAGAGTTATAAAAAGAATAGTTGTGACTCGAGGATTACTTGTATGTGACCCTTGAGTTAATGAAAATTACAATAATAATACAATAATACAATAGCAGAGTTGGAAGGGACCTTGTAGGTCTTCTAGTCCAACCCCCTGCATGGGCAGGAACCTTATACCATTTCAGACAAATGGCTGTCTAACATCTTTTTAAAGACATCCAGGGTTGGGGCATTCGCAACTGCTGGAGGCAAGCTGTTCCAGAGGTTAATTGTTCTTACTGTTAGGAAATTTCTCCTTAGTTCTAAGTTGCTTCTCTCCTTGGTTAGTTTCCACCCATTGCTCCTTGTCCTGCCCCCAGGTGCCTTGGAGAAAAGTTTGACTCCCTCTTTATTCCTTCGTGCATCAAGAGATTTTGAAGATGGCTTCTTCAAAAACACATCCCCCCCAAAAAAATCAGGATTATTTTTTATCATAATTAGATAATATATTTATCGCCCCAAAATGGATGGCTCCCATAAAAAGTACAGGAGAGGCAATTAGCAATAACTGAGGATGAGATGAAAGGCACATTTGTTTCGAATTAATACCCCAAAATTCCTATGCTGAACATACTCAATACATTGGCTAGGTTTGCTTTCCCCAATGTGTCACACTAAGAGCTATGATCTGAGATCTGCAAAATACACCTAGGGTGGTCAAGCCAAATCTCCTTTCTATAGGTAAAGATAAAGGTTCCCCTTGCACGTATGTACTAGTTGTTCCCGACTCTAGGGGACGGTGCTCATCTCCGTTTCAAAGCCGAAGAGCCAGCGCTGTCCGAAGACATCTCCGTGGTCATGTGGCCGGCATGACTAAACGCCAAAGGCGCACGGAATGCTATTTTACCTTCCCACCAAAGGTGGTTCCTATTTTTCTACTTGCATTTTTACACGCTTTCGAACTGCTGGGGTGGCAGAAGCTGGGACAAGTAACGGGAGCTCACTCCCGTTTTGAATTCGAACTGCTGAACTGTTGACCTTTCTGATCAACTTCACCAATCTGTTGTTTGTTTGAAAAAAACAACAACAGCTATCCTACTATAGAGCAGGGGTCTCCAACCTTGGCAACTTTAAGCCTGGAGGACTTCAACACCCAGAATGGGAGATCCCTGCTATAGAGAACCATTCACTGGCTGCTCCCTTCTCCTCCTCCTGGCTAAAGAGGCTTAGGGGCCGTAAATACTGTATTTGAATTATATTGCAACGTGCTAGAGATCCCACACAAATTTTTAATGTTGGAACATGAATACATTTAGCCATTGCTAAAAAGCTATGGGCCATCACCATCACCCCCCTCTCTTCCCAAAGTAATTTGTCCTTGCATTTCATTAGTGCAATGCATCATATCAGCACCTGCTTCCTCATATCATGCAGACTTTCCTTCTGACCTTTGATTCTAAATACTCCCAAGTATTTGGAAGGAAGGAAGGAAGGAAGGAATAAAGTTGGGGAGATATACTGCTATTTCCAGGCCTGTTGCACGCCAGATTTGGGGGTCCTTGAGAGAGAAGCCTTTTCAATATACTACCACAAGGTAAAATTAAAGGTTCTCCTCACACGTATGTGCTAGTCGTTCCTGACTCTAGGGGGCAGTGCTCACCTCCGTTTCAAAGCCGAAGAGCCAGCGCTGTCCTAAGATGTCTCTGTGGTCATGTGGCCGGCATGACTAAATGCCAAAGGCGCACGAAACGCTGTTACCTTCCCACCAAAGGTGGTTCCTATTTTTCTACTTGCATTTTTTACCTGCTTTCGAACCGCTAGGTTGGCAGAAGCTGGGACAAGTAACAGGAGCTCACTACGTTATGTGGCGTTAGGGATTCGAACCGCCGAACTGCTGACCTTTCTGATCGACAAGCTCAGCGTCTTAGCCATTGAGCCACTGCATCCCTGCCACCATGCTCATGACCAAAGAAAGAATCACTCTGAGGTTTCTTTTTGGGAAGAAAGTATGTGCTGCGCTGAAAGTTTCCCCAACTTCAAAATATTCTCACTGACATCCCCAACGGGTCTAGGACCGTTCTCCTCCTCCCCTTCTCCGCGCCTATTTCGCACCCAGGTTTCCACCCCCAGCCATTAACCTCTGCCATCTCCTCTCCGCTGTTAGGACCCTAAGCTGTTCATGCCGGCCAATAGGAACCTCCCTCTTTAGTCCCACACTCTTCCTCACGGGCTTTTGGGAGAAACACTGTTCACCTTCGGCATTTGGGCTCAGGTGACAGCCAATCAGAGGAAGGGAAGGTAGAAAGAGAGAAAAACTTGGGGTGAAAACCAGAGCTAAGCACATCAATGTGTAGATCTATTCCATTTGTGCTCTGGATACAGATTGTCCTGAGTTATGATTGGTGACTTAGCCACTGTTCAAATTTGCAATGGCTTTTCCTGGGGGGGAGGGATTCAGATTTCAGTGGATAGCCCCCCCCCTGTGGTCACATGATCATACTTCAGACACTTGGAAATGTCCACAAATATGGTTGTCCCAAAGGTGCTTTTTTCAGGAAGCAACTGGATTTTCTTGTTTTTTCTTTGAAGATGTTTCGCTTCTCATCCAAAAAGCTTCTTCAGCTCTGACGGGACAGTGGGGAATGGAAGGATGTATGTTCTTTGCAGACAGCTGGTCCTTTGCATCCTATTAGAGGGTCGTTGAAGCCCTTGGAGGTTTACAGTATCTGTGTCCTCAGAGTCACCTGAGTAGTGCAAATGGTTCCTGTAGTCTGCAATTTTTTCTCTGGAAATCCATTCCTGCTCTCACACCATTCAAAGGGGTTCATCCCAAATTGTACAGCTGAAAGTTTGTAGAGATTCTCAGTCATTCAGTAAACCTCCAAACGCTTCAAGGAACTTCTAAATGAGGTAAATGACCAGCTGTCTGCAACGAATCTAAATCCTTCCATTCCCCACCATCCAGTCAGAGCTGAAGAAGCTTCTTGGATGAGAAGCAAAACGTCTTCAAAGAAAAACCAGAAAGTCCAATTGTCTCCTGAAAAAAGCACCTTTGGGACAACCGTGACCTGGGTGACTGAGAATCTCTACAGACACCTGTAAGGTTGTTTGCAGTGTCTCGCAGTCATGTGACCGTTTTTCACCAACATTTTTGCCGAAAACCATCTGGTTTTCGGCAAAACTGGCTTATAGCGAACCATTGGTTCTTGTAATGACACCTTAACAATCGCTGCCAAAAAAGTTGCAAAATTGGGTTGGTTATATGAGTGACCCGATTTACAACCAATGGCCATGTTGGCTAGGCTCCATCACAGTCGTAACTCGAGGACTACCTCTATACTCAAGGTGGTCCTATCTTTGAAAGCAGCTTCGATTCAAAACTGTGTTGACCCATTTCGCCTTGATCCTATGGTTAACCCACAGTGAAACAACCGTTGTTTACCTACACGGACTTCTGAATTCGTTTCCAAACTCATATCCCATGTATATCTTTGGTATATACCAATGGTGGGTTTCTGCAGGCTCGCACCTACTCGCGAGAGCCGGTTGGTGAAATTTAGAGAACCGGCGAGAGGGGGTTCCACCGGCGTACCTGGAAGTAAATCTGGCCCACCGCTGTCAGTGACCCAACGGGAAGGAAAGGAAAGGAAAGGAAGGAAGGAAGGAAGGAAGGAAGGAAGGAAGGAAGGAAGGAAGGAAGGAAGGAAGGAAGGAAAGAAAGAAAGAAAGAAAGAAAGAAAGAAAGAAAGAAAGAAAGAAAGAAAGAAAGAAAGAAAGAAAGAAAGAAAGAAAGAAAGAAAGAAAGAATTTATCATCACAATTGAGTCCAAAATTTTGGTTGCTAAGCAAGAGCGTTGTTAAATGAGTTTCACCACATTTTAAAAGGTGGCCACTCCCACCCTGTCACATGACTGCCAAGCCACGCCCACAAAATAGGCCACACCTACAGAGTAGGTTCTAAAAAATTTGAAACCCACCACTGGTTATATACATTCTTGCCATTCTGCAAGTTATCTCTCAAATAGATGGATGGATGGATGGATGGATGGATGGATGGATGGATGGACGGACGGACGGACGGACGGACGGACAGACAGACACCCTGTTTCCCTGAAAATAAGACCTCCCCAGATAATAAGCCCAATCAGGCTTTGGAGCGCATGCGCTAAAATAAACACTCCCCGAAAATATTTAACTGCATGCGCAGCCGGTCCCCATTTGCTCTGGTTGCTTTCTGCACAAACAACATGAGATGAGGAGGCGAAACCAGAGGGGGGGGGGAAGGGAGTGGGGAACATGCCCCATGCACCCCACACGTTCTTACCTAACGGTCACTCCTGCAACCCTAGTCCCCACACCTCTTCTGTCTTGCTAATGGTCGCTGCAAAAAGAGTGGCAGGCCCAGCGAGGCGCAACACAACAGCAGCCATGAGGTGACCACACTCGCCTCCTCCTGCACCTCAAAAATAATAAGACCTCCCCGAAAATAAGGCCAAGCACTTATTTCAGGGATCAAAAGAAAATAAGACCCTATCTTATTTTTGGGGAAACACGGTGGATGGATGGATGGATGGATGGATGGATGGATGGATGGATGGATGGATGGATATTTATTTATTTATTTATTTATTTATTTATTTATTTATTTATTTATTTATTTATTTAATTAATTTGTAGACCGCCCCCTCTCCCCGAAGGGACTCGGGGCGGTGCACAGGATTTTAAAAACGCATTTTAAAAGTACAAACAATACAATATTTAAAATAGAATTAAATAATTTACCTGTGCCAGAATGTAAAATCTAAAAACCTTAAAAACCCTTAACCCTAATTCCCGGCAAACCCTATTAAAACATTTTAGGTTAATATTACAGCTTAGGATGGATAGATTAGGCCAGGCCGGCCAGATGAAAAAAGTACGTTTTTAGCTTTTGGCGGAAGGAGCGGAGGTCCGTAGTTGTTCTAAGATCGGGGGGGGGGGGGGTAGGTCGTTCCAGAGGGTCGGGCCCACCACAGAGAAGGCCCTTCCCCGCTAGCACTGCCTAGTGGACGGCACCCGGAGAAGTCCCTCTCTGTGGGAGCGAATCGGCCGGAGGGATGTATGAGACAGAATGCGATCCCGCAAGTAACTAGGTCCCGTGCCATGGAGCGCTTTAAAGATGGTAATCAATACCAGATAGATAGATAGATAATTGAAGGAGGAAAATTTGAGAAATGATTATACCCCAAAGCAGTGTTTCTCAACCTTGGCGACTATAAGTCCTGTGGGAGTTGCCCAGAATCCTCCAGCCACCACAGCTGGCTGAGGAATTCTGGGAGTTGAAGTCCACGAGACTTAAAGTCGCCAAGGTTGAGAAACACTGCCCCAAAGGCATGCTTGCATTAACTGCAATTAATTAATGTTAATGACCTACACCCACTATAGGGACTTACTGTAAGTACATCTCTTTCAACTGCTTAGCATAATTGGTGAGACAAGACAGGTGCACAGTGTCCCCCATCACTTGTGGCAACTGAGTGTGCAGAGCGAAATGAGGAGCATCAGCGCTGCTCCTTCCCCACCAGTGAAAAACTATGAGAAAAAACTATGGAGAAATGCTTACAGAAACAAAAAGCAGGTTTGTTCTGCCTAGGAAGCAGAGAAAGCATGAGAAAAAAGCTCCAGCTGGAGCTACCCTTATTTGCTAACAAGGGAAGGGAACAGCCAGCCGTCCAAAACTGTGTTACTACAGCCTGGGTCAATAAAGCAGAGTTTATTTATATTCACTCAAATTATATGATTTATATGGCCGCCCATCTCACACAAGTGACCAGGATTAAAAATGCCAAGAAATAATAATCAGGTATATAATTCTTCATGCCCAAGAATAAAACCATTCACAGAAGAAGAAAAAAGGTAATAGCAAAGCTCATTTAGCCTCCTGAATCAAACACTCCGGTGTAAACAGCCAGGTCTTAGCGCCTTACAAAAGGCAATCAATCAATCAATCAATCAATCAAATCAATCAGAATAGAACTGGAAGGGACCTTGGAGGTCTTCTAGTCCAATCCCCTGCTCAAGCAGGAGACCCTATACTTGGCAAAGAGGTGGCATGAATGCCAGAGGTGGCATGAAGAACCCCTCTGTGGGCAGGCACCCTGCCGCCAGCTGCTCTTCTGGATTCTGGCGCAAATGAAAAAGAGCTCAAAAACATCCTGAAAATGGCCTGAAAATGGCTCAAAAAGCATGCGGGAAAACGTCCCCAAAAACGGCCTGAAAACAACCCCAAAACGGCCTGAAAACAACCCCAAAACAGCCCGAAAACAACCCGAAAACAGCCCGAAAACAACCCCAAAACGGCCTGAAAACAACCCCAAAACGGCCTGAAAACAACCCCAAAACGGCCTGAAAACAACCCCAAAACAGCCCGAAAACAACCCCAAAACAGCCCGAAAACCCCAAAACAGCCCGAAAACAACCCCAAAACAGCCTGAAAACAACCCCTAAACGGCCTGAAAACAACCCCAAAACGGCCTGAAAACAACCCCAAAATGGCCTGAAAACAACCCCAAAACAGCCTGAAAACAACCCCAAAATGGACTCAAAACAACCCCAAAACGGCCTCAAAACAACCCCAAAACGGCCTCAAAACAACCCAAAAATGGCTTGAAAAATGGCCCCCAAAACAGCCCCAAAACGGTCTGAAAACCAGCCAAAAAAGAGGCATGCACATGCCAGCCAGCTGGTCTTTGGGTTTCCAGTGGTCCAGCATGCACACTTGCACATGCATTCCGGTTTGGGCACTTGGTGCCATAAAGGCTAGTCATCCCTGCCCTATACCATTTGAGACAAACGGCTGTCCAGTCTCTTCTTAAAACCCTCTAGTGAGGAAGCACCCATAATTCCTGAATGCAAGCCATTCCAGTGACTGATTGTTCTTACCTAGGAAATTTCTCCTTAATTCCAGGTTGCTTCTCTACTTGATTAGTTTCCTAACCTGGGTTGGGTCTGTCCAAATTTCATAGGGCAGACCTTGCCACTGAGAAGACACAACTCTTGGGTCTAGCACAGAGATGTCAAACTGGGAGCCTGCGAGCCAGATGTGTCACACGCACGCCGCCCCCCCCCGGCTCTGTAAAGGCAAAAAACTTCACGATACGCCACATGATGCAATTGAGTTTGAGATCTATGGTCTAGGACCGGGATGGCGAACCTATGGCACGGGTGCCACGGGTCGCACGCGGAACCACTTCTTAGGGCATGCGAGGCCCTGTCAGCTCCAGCGCGCTTGTGTGCACTGGCCAGCTGATTTAGGCCTTCTTTTGAGGCCGTTTTTTGCCCTCTGGAAGCTTCAGGAAAGCTCCCGAAGCCTCTGGAGGTGTGTGGGGGGGGAGGCTGTTTTCACGCTCCCCATGCTCCTAGAAAGCCTCTGGAGCCTGGGGAGGGTGAAAAAAGTGTGCCAAAAGCAGGGGGTCGTGCACATAGCATTATGGGTGTGGCAGGCCTACGCACGACCCCCCTGTGCTCCCCCCCCCCCACTTTTGGCACGCGAGCCAAAAAAGGTTAGCCATCACTGGTCTAGGACAGGGGTCTGCAAAGTCGGCTCTTTTAAGACTGGTGGACTTCAACTCCCAGAATTCCCCAGCCAGCTATGCTGGCTGGGGAATTCTGGGAGTTGAAGTCCACCAGTCTTAAAAGAGCCGACTTTGCAGACCCCTGGTCTAGGATGATGATTTGAAAGGATCTGGAGCATGCTTCTTCTACTACAGGTCTTACTCGACTTACAAACTTTTATTTTTTTATTTATTTTTTTTAGATTTCTATCCCGCCCTATCTCCCAAAAAGGGACTCAGGGCGGCGCACAGGAATTTAAAAATCTAAAATACAGACGATACAAAATTCTACAAAAGTTAAAGCTAATATTAAATAATTTAGCCCGTGCTAAAAACAATTTAATTTAAAACCCAACTCTAAAAATAGCATAACTGTAGCAGCTGTGCCAGGCCGGCCATATGGAAGAAATATGTTTTCAGTGTGCGGCGGAAGAGGCGAAGGTCGGTGATAGTACAAAGGTCTGAGGGGAGGTCACCCTTCAAAGTTACAACAGACCCTGAAAAGGCTACTTATGACCCGATTCAAACTTCTGGCATCCACCCATAGTCACAGGCCTGCATTTTGTGTGTTCTGCAACTGGCCGGCATTTATAACTGTTTGTAGTGTCCCACAGTCATGTGACTGTGATTTGGCACGTATCTGTCAGAAATCGGCCTTTACTTCCAGTTTCAGACAAAAAACACCCGGTATCAAACAACGGGTTCGCTTAACAACCACAGTGTTCGAGTAATGACAGCTGCAAAAAAGTCGTAAGAGCGCTCACAATCATGTAATGGCCTGTCATGACTCACCATTAAAATCGCTCAATTACAGTCATAAATCAACCACTACCTACTGTATTTTGCCAAAAATAAGACAGCGTCTTATTTTATTTTAACCCCTAAAATCAGGGGTCTACAACCTTTGCAACTTTAAGTCTGAAGGACTTCAGCTCCCAGAATTCTCCAGCCAGCTTTGCTGGCTCGAGAAGTCTGGGAGCTGAAGTCCTTCAGTCTTAAAGTTGCAAAGGTTGGAGACCCCTGCCTAAAATAACAGCTTGGCCTTATTTTCGGGGAGGTCTTATTATTTTTGAGGTGCAGGAGGTGGCGAGCGTGATCACCTCATGGCTGCTGCTGGGTTGCTATATTTTCAGGGGAGGGCTTATTTTCGCGCATGCGCTCAAAAGCCCAATTGGGCTTATTATCCGGGGAGGTCTTGTTTTCCGGGAAACAGGGTGTACATCTGCACAGAAACAATGGGGCAAGGAAGCCCTACAAATAGCTTGGTCCTATGTGGTGTCCGTTCAATTCTAACGTATGGAATCTATTTTGGACTGGGCCTATCTCAAAGGGCGGGCAAAAGTCATGAAAGCGTGTACTTTCCCTTCCTTCCTTCTTTTGTACATGAACAGTGATGTCACATGCCAAAGGCCCCGACCTGGTATTGTGACATTACAATGTGTATGTTGTCCAGACTTCCTGGATCCAACTTCAGAATGAATCTTTTATTTTTTTATTTGCTACTAGCCGTTCCCGGCCACGCGTTGCTGTGGCCCAGTCTGGTTAAATGGCCAACCAATCTGTGTGTAGATCTACACCTGCACACACAAACATGTACACACAACCACCGTATAACCCCCCAACCTACCTACTGTATTTCTCTCCCTCTACCTACCTATCTATCTACCTACTGTATTTCTCTCCCTCTACCTACCTATCTCCCTACTGTATTTCTCCCTCTCCCTCTCTATCCCTCTACCTACCTACCTATCTTTCTCCCTCTCTATCCCTCTACCTACCTACCTATCTTTCTCCCTCTCTATCCCTCTACCTACCTACCTACTGTATTTCTCCCTCTCTATCCACCTACCTACCTACTGTATTTCTCCCTCTCTCTATCCCTTTACCTACCTACCTACTGTATTTCTCTCTCAGAGTATCTAAATGTCATAAAGGATGACATAATACCTGTGGCCCACTGCTCTCTCTGTATCCATCTACCTACCTTTTTAACAATTTTTTACATTTCCATAGCATGTACCTGGCACAGGTGTGACATCTACGCAATCTATATATATCATTGGTGCTGTATTTCAAAGGAACATTGTGTGAAAATTTGGAAGCGATCAGTGCAGTACTTTCGGAGATTACCTGTTTTGAACAAACTCATAGTTACATTTTTATTTATATAGATTAGCATCATTAGAGCAGTGTTTCTCAACCATGGCGACTTTAAAGTCCTGTGGACTTCAACTCCCAGAATTCCCCAGCCAGCTGTGCTGGCTGGGGAATCCTGGGAGTTGAAGTCCACTGGACTTAAAGTCACCAAGGTTGAGAAACACTGCATTAGAGCATCACAGGGGGATGCTGAGTTAAAGTAGCCATGAAATCTAGGAGCTGCTAAAAATAAAAACAACCATTGTTGATAAGACAAACAGGCTTAATGGTGGGTGTGACAATACAGCCAGTCCTTGACTTAACGGCCACAATGGAGCCCCAAATTATTGTTGCTAACTGAGACACTTGTTACATGAATTTTGCCCCATTTTATGACCACAGTTGTTAAATGAATCACTGCAGCTGTTAAACGAACAACACAATTGTTAAGTGGATCTGGCTTCCCCATTGACTCTCCTTGCCAGAAGGTCGCAAAAAGGGGATCACACGATGGCAGCACACTGCAACCGTCATAAATATGAACCAGTTGTCAAGCACCTGAATCTTGATCATGCGACCATGGGGATGCTTGCAATGGTCATAAGTGTGAAAGTGGTCATAAGTCGTTTTTTTTGGTGCTGTTGTAACTTTGAACGGTCATTATATGAATTGCTGTAAGTTGAGGACTACCTGTACCAGGAAACAGTAGAAGAAAAGCCTGAAAAAGGCGGGAGGGAGATCACAAAATACAAAAGCCTGCAAATTGAAGCAGAACAAGTGTGGCAAAAGAAAGCAAAGGTTGTAATAGGTTTCTTGGGTGCCATCCCAAAACATCTGGAACACCACTGGAACACCACCAGCACTGACAAAATCCCCATCAATCAATTGCAAAAGGCAGGTTTACTTGGGACAGCTTACATCCTGCGACGATACCTTCAACACAGTGGTGGGTTTCAAATTTTTTAGAACTTATTCTGTAGGTGTGGCCTATTTTGTGGGCGTGGCTTGGCAGTCATGTGACAGGGTGGGAGTGGCCAACTTGTAAAATGTGGTGAAACTCATTTAACAACGCTCTTGCTTAGCAACCAAAATTTTGGACTCAATTGTGGTGATAAATTCTTTTTTCTTTTTTTCTTTCTTTCTTTCTTTCTTTCTTTCTTTCTTTCTTTCTTTCTTTCTTTCTTTCTTTCTTTCTTTCTTTCTTTCTTTCTTTCTTTCTTTCTTTCCTTCCTTCCTTCCTTCCTTCTTTCCTTCCTTCCCTTTCCTTCCCTTCCCATTGGGTCACTGGCAGCGGCGGGCCAGATTTACTTCCAGGTACGCCAGTGGAACCCCCTCTCACCGGTTCTCTAAATTTCACCAACCGGCTCTCGCGAGTAGGTGCGAACCTGCAGAAACCCACCACTGCTTCAACACCACCAAATGCAATTGCAGGAACTGGGTATGCCTAGTTTAATGAAAAGAAGGGGAGACATGATAGCAGTCTTCCAATATCTCAGGGGTTGCCACAAAGAAGAGGGAGTCAAACTATTCTCCAAAGCACCTGAGGGCAGAACAAGAAGCAATGGGTGGAAACTAATCAAGGAAAGAATCAACTTAGAACTGAGGAGAAATTTCCTGACAGTGAGAACAATTAACCAGTGGAACAGCTTCCCTCCAGAAGTTGTGAATGCCCCAACCCTGGAAGTTTTTAAGAAGATGTTGGCTAGCCATTTGTCTGAAATGGTATAGGGCTTCCTGCCTAGGCAGGGAGTTGGACTAGATGACCTCCAAGGTCCCTTCCAACTCTGCTATTGTATTGTATTGTATTAATATCACAAAGCACCAAAAAGAGACAAGGGGGATGCACCCCCCCAAAAGAGAAAATTAAACAGCAAAGGTGGGAATAATGGGGAAAGACTGGGGGGGAAACTGGGAAAAGTTACTAAAACAACAGAACTAAAAGGGAGAAAAAAGAGTGGGGGGGGGGGAAATATAGAAACTACAAAAACAAGAAAAAGCTAGGCGAATGGTTGCAAAGAAAAGAATGTAAGAGAAGTGGAATTCCCAAGAGACTTAAGAGAAAATGGTTGAAAGAATGAAAGGATTTACTAGTAGAATAGAATGAAATACGGTAATATTGCCAATGGTATATAGCTAATATGATGTGAGGGAAACAGATTAATATTATTAATTGTGGATAATTAATTTAAGTGAAATGTGTTTGCTTTGCAAAATTAAATTTGAGGATATATGTTATTGATAGTAAAACAGAATAATAGATGGAAATTAAATGTTAACTTTGATTAACTTGGAGGGGCAAATAATGATACTGTTTATATATTAAGAAATTTAAAAAGTTAAGTTGGAAAATATGGAAAGAAAATAAGATGGCTGAAATTTGAAATGAAAATATGATATAAAATGAACTATGCCTAAGAGAAGATGTAAAGGGAGGAAACCCAGGCAACACTCTCTTATAAAAGAGAGTTAAAATATATAACAAAAATTTAAAAAAACTGTTTCAAAAAAATATATTACAAAACAGTAAGGGCTACGTGACAATTTTACCCACATTTAATTTTAAAAGAGGAACTTTCCATTCCCTGTCAATATCTCCTCGTCACCATCACAACCCCTGCACAACAAGGCCAAAGGGTTAAATGGAAATTACAGTGTGTACCAAAAGTCAGGCCCATAGATAAATTTATTATAGAAATTACATTAAATGTTTGAACTCATTAGCCGTTTTCTTCTAAGCACTTCCTTATTCATTTGACTTATGATCTTTGAACATTCCTAAGTACAGTCACTGCAACGCATTCTCTGAAAATAATTCATTAATAAAATGGATAAAACACGAATGGATCACAGATTGAACAAACTCAAGGCCCGCAGGCCGGAGCCGGCCCGTGGAGTGCTTAGATCTGGCCTATGGGGCCAACCTGGAAACAGCAAAGGACCGGCCCATGGCCCTCCTGGGCTGTGTTTTAGCTGGCAGAGGGTTGCAGGACATCGTCGCAGCCAAAAATGTAGCTTGGGAGCCCATTTTCACCAGCACAGCGCTCGGGCCACCCCAGGCACCCCCAACACAAATGATGTCGAACTGGCCACGCCTACTTTGTCCCCCCCAAGGTCAAACACAACTCTGAAGCAGCCCTCAATCAAATCGAGTTTGACACCCCTACTATAAAGGATTTTCAAAACTTCCCGTTTCCCAAAAAGTTGATTCATCAGCCAAGAGAATAAATTTGAGTCATTTCATTCAAAAATAGAGAGAGGAAGATAACCTCCTGACCCTTCTAATCTCTCTGTTTGGTTTACTTTCAGCAACTATAGCTAGTCCTTGACTTACAACCATTTGTTTAGCCACCCATTGGAAGGTATAGGTAAAGGTTGCCCTTACACATATGTGCTAGTTGTTCCCGACTCTAGGGGGAGGTGCTCATCTCAATTTCAAAGCCAAAGGGCCAGCGCTGTCAAAGACGTCTCTGTGGTCATGTGGCCGGCATGACTAAATGCCAAAGACTCACAGAACACTGTTACTTTCCCACCAAAGGTGGTTCCTGTTTTCCTACTTGCATTTTTACATGCTTTCAAACTGCTAGTTTGGCAGAAACAGGGGCAAGTAACAGGAGCTCACTCTGTTAGGCGGCACTAGGGATTCGAACCCCTGAACTGCTGATCTTTCTGATCGATAAGCTCAGCGTCTTAGCCACTGAGCCACCGCATCCCTTTGTGGAAGGTGTAACAGCACTGAAACAAATGACTTACAGCCACTTCCCATAGCTGCTCCAGCATCCCTAAGATCACATGATCCAAATTCAAGCACTTGGCAACTGGCATGTATTTATGATGGTTGCAGCATCCCAGATAAAAGTGATCACCATTTGTGACCCTCCCAGCTTACTTTTGGCAAGCAAAGTCAATGGGAGGAGCTGAATTCTTTTAACAACCACGATTCATTTAACAACTACAACGATTCACTTGACAAATGGCAGAAAAGGCAATAAAATTGGGCACAATTCGCTTAAGAACTACTGTGTTCCCCCGGAAATGAGACCTATGCCGAAAATAAGACCGATAATGCCTTTGAGCAAATGCACCAAGATCTTCCTCCAAAAATAAGACCTAGTGAAAAGGTGGGTGTGGCCAGCACAGGAGGCAGAATAACCCAACCCTAACCTAGCTTGGCAACCAACTCACATTTATGACGGTTGCAGTGTCCTGGGGTCATGTGATCAGCTTTTGTGACCTTCTGGCTAGCAGTCCCCAATGAGGAAGCCAGATTCACTTAACAACCATGTTACTAACTTAACAACTTCAGCAATTCACTTAACAACTGTGGCAAGGAAGGTCGTAATATGGGGCAAAATTCACTTAACAATCATCTCACTTAGCAATAGAAATTTTGGGCACAATTGTGGTCGTAAGCCAAGGACTACCTGTAGTATTAAAAAAGGAAGTTGCATGGAACTGTTGAAGTGAAGGCAATAGCTCTGCTGGAGGTATCAAATCCCAGCCAGATTTGCTGAAATGACCTGCTGAAAATTTTAGCATGGGACAGTTGCCAGAAGAGAAATCTCAACACACGAAGTCACAATCCAAAGTATGTGAAATAAAAGTTCCATAACACCGAAATATTTTGGAACAAGCTGTTTGAAACTGATAATTTAAAAATTAAACTCTTCAGGCTTAATCACACAAGAGAAAAAGGCTTAAGGCACCTTTGCCAATCATTAAATATGGGATGGGTCTATTATATTTTGGGATCAGTGTTAATGCCAGTGGCATAGAAGACAGATACCATACAGGTGGAAGAGACAATTGATTCTACTAAATATCTACAAAACCTGGCAGTTTCTTCAATGAAGAAACAGGAGCTGAAAAAAGTTTGATATTTCAGAAAGACAAATCTGAATTCCAAAATAATCTTGAAAAATTTACTTATATGAAAGAAAAACAAAGGTTTTGAATGGCCTCTACTGTCCCCAAATCTGAACATTAAAAAATGTGTGTGGATAAATAAAAAATGCAGCATGTGTAAAGAAATGTAAGAATATTTCTAAGCTATACATCCCTGCGGCCGATTCGCTCCCACAGAGAGGGACTTCTCCGGGTGCCGTCCACTAGGCAATGCCAGCGGGCGACGCCCAGGGGAAGGGCCTTCTCTGTGGCGGGCCCAACCCTCTGGAACGACCTTCCCCCCGAACTCAGAATGACCACGGACCTCCGTTCTTTCCGTCAGAAACTCAAGACTTACTTTTTCCAACAGGCCGGCCTGGCCTAACTCTACCTAGCCTTTAGCCTGATATCAAATTGTTTTAATTGGTTTTTAAGGGTAATAGTTTAATTTATTGTAAATTTTAGCACAGGGTTAATAATTTAATTTGATTTTAAATTTTGCATATTTATATATGCTTTTTTAATTTCCTGTGCACCACCCCGAGTCCCTTTTTGGGAAAGGGAGCGGTATATAAGTTTTAAAAAATGAAATGAAATGAATAGAAGAAAGAACAGAGAGAATTTTAATTGGCTATAGCAGTGTTGGTTAACCACCAACGTTGGCGAGCGTGTGGGTGCGCCAGAAACCAGAAGAGCAGCTGCTCGGTGTGCATGCGCACACTGGGAAGATGATCTTCTGGTTTCTGACATGAGCACCGGTCACCTGGTCTTCTGGTTTCTGGCACTCACGCGTGCGCGAAGACCAGCTGGCTAGTACGCATGGCGGAAACCGGAATAACGTCTTCCCAGTATGTGCATCGGGCGGCAGCTCTTCCAGTTTCCGGCGCTTTGACATGTGCGAAGATCAGCTGGCCGGTGTGCCGGAATGTGGAAGAGCAACGGGCAACAGCTCACGTGCCCGGAGGGATGGCTCTGCGTGCTACTTCCAGCATGTGTGCCATAGGTTCGCCATCACAGGGTTATAGGAACATTTGCAAGTTGTTATTTCTGACAAAGAATGTGCTACAAAGTGCAGTCCAAGCTTCTATACCTAGTCTATTCATTATTTTCATTATGAAGCTGTTTACAACATTATGAAGATGCATTCGATTTTGCAGAAAGGTGTCATGTGTTATATCATGCAGAGCATTTGTGTCAGCTTCTGTTCTCTTGTAGATTAAGGCAAACATACAATTCGACTAAGTGTGCTATTAACACCCTCTGGTGCGGATTTTAAGGCAGAAATCTTCTCCTTCTCAAGTACACAATCTTTACCATCATCTTGCAAAATGGGATTCTTTTTTAAGTTGTGAATTTACACAGTTAATAATTGGATTTTACTTCTCTGAATCTGAAAAAAAAACACACATCAAAGTTTGCTATCCAGAGGAAGGCACAAAACAGCAGGTGGCTTGGAGAATGGAATCAATTATCCATTGCATTCCAAGAATTCTAATGTGCAAGATACGAATGATCAGAAATTCTAATACTAATACACACATTACTCAGGGGTGAAAGGCCGTTTCGCCTGAACCGGTAGTAAAAAATGCTATTGGTTCGCAAAACCGGTAGCAAAAAATATTTTTAAAAAGTTTTTTAAAAAACGTTCTGATCTTTGGAAGCATTTTTTTTACTACAGGTTCTCCAGAAATACGAGTGGGAGTCCATTTTTTGCTCCCAGGGGTTGGGGGTGCTGAGAGAGAAAGAAAGAAAAAAAGAAAGGAAGGAAGGGAAAAAAAGGAGAGGAAGGAAGGACTACAAACCTGGCACTAGACGCAGAGGATATCAGAGGATAATCCAGGGCTGGACGGGACCTGAAGGTCATCTAGTCCAACCCTGCTCCAGCAGGACATTGTTAAAGTGAGTTTCTGTCTTTTGATCCCCAGTTACATGACTACATAGTCACATGACCCCCACCATGCCATGCCCACCAAGCCACGCCCAGAGTACCGGTAGTAAAAAAATTAAGATTTCACCACTGACATTATTGTATGTCTGGTTTGCAAACCATGGTTAAAGGTTTTGCATTGTATGAGCAGGATGCAAACATGTGTGGCTTTCTCACAAAGCTTTGAAGCCTTCCAAAGCCTCATGAGAAAGCCCTATGTGATTTGAACAAGGCCACGCATGGCTTTGGAAAGACCTGGTGCAGCCAACATCCACCTTGCAAACCGACAGACTAAGCCAGGCCAGGCTTGTCGGGAAAAAGACAATGAAGGCCATCGGGGGTGGCAGGTCCAGCATGCTGAGTGGAGCACAGGGCTGGCAAAGAGTGCAAGGTGTCCAAAAAGGAAGGTGGGAACAATTGAAGAGCAGGCAGAACGTAGAATCATAGGGCTGGAAGGGACCTCAGAGATTTTTCTAAGAGCCAGGGTGGTGCAGTGGTTAGAATGCAGCATTGCAGGCTAATTCTGCCGAATGCCAGTAGTTCGATTCTCACCGGCTCAAGGTTGACTCAGCCTTCATTCTACTCAGGACAGTTAAATGAGGATCCAGATTGTTGGGGACAATATGCTGATTTTGTAAACTGCTTAAAGAGGGCTGTAAAGACCTATGATGCAGTATATAAATTGAAGTGCTATTGCTATTGCAATTCCAATCCCTTGCTCAAGAGGCAGGCCCTTATAGCAATAGCATTTAGACTTATATACTGCTTCACAGGGTTTTATAACCCTTTATAAGCAGTTTACAGAGTCGGCTATTACTATTGCCCCCAACAATCTGGCTCCTCCTTTTACCCACCTCGAAAGGATAGAAGGGTGAGTCAACCTTGAGCCTGGTGAGATTTGAACTGCCAAATTGCAGGCAGGCAGCAGAAGTAGCCTGCAGTACAGCAATCTAGCCACTGGGCCACCGTGGCTTATTTTATCAAGGCTTGGGAATGGCTTGGCTCCAGGTGAGTTCATGCCCAAGACAGGTAGGATTCAGTTGAGGACGGCTTCCAGGATTGTCATTGCTACGCAATGCAGTCATGCCACAATGTACTTTAAAACTTCATCACTTTTACAACCGAAACTATGGTCTTGATAACCACTATAACTCAAGAAACACAGATCATTTATTTGTATTTGGGGCAAGGAAGTTTGCACAGCTATCAAAAGAGATAATGTAAGGGGAGAATTATTTTGCTCTGGAAGAAAGTATCTTATTTCTGACACACATTTTTCAAGAAGCAAAGATCGTGTGTAATATTTGGATTTGAATTAAAGCCAGCACTTTTCAATCTTGACAGCTTTAAGATGTGTTCCTGGGGAATTCTGGGAGTCAAAGTCTATGCTTTATATATATACTAGCTGATAACCCAGCGTTGCCCAGGTATTTATAGATGTCAAAGTGTTGGTTGACAGGAAGACATCGAGAAGGGCCTTTCTTCCCTCTACTCCCATGCCCATCATCCCTGCCCTCTCTCTTCCCCCTCTCATGCACTCATCTTTCCCGCCCTGTCTAAGATCCTAGCACTTTGCCCCAAATCCATCAGGCGCTTCCCCATTGGTCCACTTGAGGGCGAACGTCATGGCTGGCTTTCCAGAGGAAGCTACGAAGGAACTGACATCACAAACAATTGCAGCTCTAGGACGCCACACACGCTTCTCCCTCCCATGACATTACAAACAATTGCCACTCTAGGACACTGCACTTGCTTTCCTTAACGGGCCAGGCGTTCCAGAGTTATGCTGGAACACAGACACACACCAGGGGTGTCTTACACACACACACGCACACACACTCCAGTATTTGTTTCCAGAGGGTGTCATCTGTGTACTAAGTTTGGTTGAAATTGCTTGAGGCACTCGAGTTATGCTAGAACATAAATACAGCCTATTTTATATATAGAAAAGAAAGAAAGAAAAATAGAAGAAAGATAGAAGAGGAAAAAGAAGATAAGACTTATATAAAGACTTACCCAGCCGAAGTTCCCCAAAGTTGCCGCATCCGATCTTCTTCCCAACGCGAAAATTCGGCCCCACCATTAAGACTCCGGAGTTGGTCCCTGCTGTTCGGCTCCCGTGAGTGCTGCGGCTTCCACCCGTTTTAGACATTCTTCTACTCTCCTCGTTTTCCCCTTTCCCTCCTCTCTTATCAAAATCCATAAGTTTGTGATACCCTGGCCTCTCCACGGTTACACCGCTGCCATACAAATCCCCACACGGCCAAAACTTGAGGAGTGGCTGGGAGGGGGTCGGGGGGGGAGGGGAAGGGGAAGGGGAGAAAAGACGGAGGAGGAATTAAAAAAGCAGGGCTCTTCTTGGTTAATAAACCATCGCGGATGCCGGTGATGTAGGAGGGGAGGGTGTGAGGGGAGACGTCTCCACCCACATGTGCTGGGCTAGTGGAACGGCTGTCCTCTGGCCTGGTCCGCCAGGACTCCAGTCAGCAGCACCTCCCGTCGGATGCTCCTTGGTGAAGACGACATGGCGCAAAAGGAAACTTTCCAGGGTGACTCTTCCTTTCCAAGCTGTGGGGAAAGAGGGGAAGAAGAAAACGTGGTCAGGTTATGGCATGTGGCAAACCCACCCCACTCCCGTTTTTAAAAAAAAAAATGCAAAAGGGAGGAAGGAGGGGCAGGGCAAATAAAGCATCCAGATTAGAAACTGTTTCAGGAAACAGGTGGACATTTTATTCTTAAGGGGGAAAAAAAATCTGTAAGATCGCAGACTTTTGTGGAATTTGGATGGTCTCAACCTTGAAATCTCGGCAAAATCACGGGACTCCATCTCATTCACTTGCGGCTATGTCGTGTGGGGGGGAATTCGCTGGAGAAAGCAATTATATTCGGAAGAATTAGCAGTAAAAGAAAACCAGGCCATCCAAGAACATGGTGGCTGGACACCATCAAAGATGACACCAACCAGAGAACAAAAAATTGAATAGGAAAGTTCCAAAAAGAAGTGCAAGATTGGAAGATGTGGAGAGACCTGGTCCATAGAATCAGAACCAGTAGCGGAAAGCATGGGTAGCCCCCCCCCCCCCCCCCCCGGCTCTATGACATCTAATTTAGGCACTTTTTTTTAGCCAAAGCACATGCACGGAGGTCTGAGCGCATGCACGGATGTGGCGTGTGCAAGCCAAGGGAGCTCTCTCTCATTTGCGAACCGGTAGGACAGGCAAATGAATACCGCCCTGGCATAGAATTGCCAAGAGTTGGAAAAGACTGAATGGATAACATCACCATCACAACCACCCTGAAATCTCACAAATCCACACTCTCACCTGAAATCTCACTATTTTGGGTGATAATATGGAAAGAGAAGAAAACGTGGTCAGGTTATGGCACTATTTTGGGTGATAATATGGAAGTCTCATAAAATATCAGTGTTTTAAAAAAAAATTTTTTTTAAATCCGCAAACATTATTAAAATAGATAGCAGCTTGGTGTAGTGGTGAAGGAGCTTGGTCTAGAAACCAGGTGATGGTGAATTCTAGACCTGCTTAGGCATGAAAAACCAGCTGGGTGACTCTGGCTCAGCCACTCTCTCCAAGTCCTCTCTTTACAAGGTTGTTTTCGTGGGAAAAATAGGAGGAAGGAGAAGTATCATGTTTCCCTGAAAATAAGGAAAAAAGAAAATTATTTTCTTTTGACCCCCCAAAATAAGTGCTTGGTCTTATTTTCGGGGAGGTCTTATTTTTGAGGTGCAGGAGAGCCTGGTCACCTCATGGCTGCTGCTGTGTTGCAATATTTTCAGGGAGGGCTTATTTGGGGGGGGGGGAATTATTTTAGCACATGCGCTCAAATGCCCGATTGGGCTGATTAACTCGGGAGGTTTTATTTTCGGGAAAACAGGGTATTAGGTATGTTTGCCACCTTGAGTTACTTGTAAAATAATAAAGGTAGAATAAAAATCTACTAAATGAATCAATAAAGTGTGGCAGGTATTCTGGAGGCTCCAGGTATCTTACTGCCAGCTCTCAAATAAACAGAAAGGAATTTCTAAGGAATAGTCACATTCCATCAGTTCTAGAGATTGCTACAATTGGTAGAAAATCATTAGTTCAAGTAAAAACAGGAAATTGTCGAATTAACTGGGCAATCTGTTGTTCTTTAAAGTCATTACTTATTTAGCTTCTCCTGATTAGTTAGATCCCTCAATTAAGACTAATTGATTTAACAGCATCTTGTATCATGTCAAAAAGAGGATGGATATTTTTTTCAAATCCAGCAAACCATATTTTTCATATATTTATTGTATTTATATGCTGTCCACTTCACAATACAAGACTCTGGAAAGTTTATCACAAAACGATAAAAATAATAATTAGAAAAAATCCACAATTAAAATATTAATAAGAGTATCATTAAAAAACCCAAAGGGCTAGAAAGAGCATTAGATGTTATCACAATCAATGTTGTGTTGTTGTTGGTTGCAAAGTCGTATATGACCATCGCGACCCCATGGACAACGCTCCTCCAGGCCTTCCTGTCCTCTACCATCCTCTGGAGTCCATTTAAGCTCACGCTGACTGCTTTGGTGACTCCATCCAGCCACCTCATTCTCTGTCGTCCCCTTCTTCTTTTGCCCTCAGTCTTTCCCAGCATGAGGCTCTTCTCCAGGGAGTCCTTCCTTCTCATTAGGTGGCCAAAGTGTTTGAGTTTCCTCTTCAGGATCTGGCCTTCTAAAGAGCAGCCAGGGTTGATCTCCTCTAGGACTGACCGACTGGATCGCCTTGCAGTCCATGGGACTCGCAGGAGTCTTCTCTAGCACCAGAGTTCAAAGGCCTCCATTCTTTGGAGCTCAGCCTTCATTATGGTCCAGCCTTCACAGCCTTCCATTGCAACTGGGAAAACCACAGCCTTAACTATACGGACTTTGTTGTCAGGGTGATGTCTCTGGTTTTTTAGATTTGCCATCGCTTTCCTCCCCAGGAGCCAGCATCTTTTAATTCCTTGGCTGCAGTCCCCATCTGCGGCGATCTTGGAGCCCAGGAAAATAAAATTTGTCACTACCTCCATTTCTTCCCCATCTATTTGCCAGGAATTGAGTGAGCCGGATGCCATGATCTTACTTTTCTTACTGTTGAGTTTGAAGACAACTTTTGCACTCTCCTTCTTGACCTGTATCAAGACGCTCTTTAGTTCCTCTTCACTTTCTCTGCCATGAGAGTGGCATCATCTGCAATCAATGTATCCACCTCATTTAACCCCCATGACAGCCCTGCCTCAACTTGAACTTTTAAGCAAGAACGATCCTTGAATCCGTTTGTTGAGAAAGGTATAGTTCAAGTGATATACAGTAAAGCAAAGCCAGATCTAAGTTTTGCGGGGCAAATTCCCAAGCATAGTACCCACTTCTTAAGATCCTCCCTCCCGTTAGCCCTTGATTATCTAATCGTGTTTAAACTGGATGTTCTTGGAAAGGTCATCCTTGGTATGCATCCACATTCCTTTGAGGGCGGTTATCCTGGAATTCGTGTCTTCAGCTGGCCCAGTGAACAATGGAAGCCTCCTACCTTCTCCCATTCAGCATCCCCCCCCCCCCCCCAGTTCATGGCAGACTGGCATCGAAGTGAAAGAATAAGGCAGGTGTGAGGTGGGACAACCCATTTCCATGAGAACCCTCCCTGTTGACATATATCCGGGTTTTAAGAAAGTTCCACAAAGACGTCAAGAATGGGGGTGGTCTCACCTCATGTTTTAGCTTTTCTGAGTGCAAGAGAAATACCGTATTTTTCAGAGTATAAGACACACCTTTCGCCCCCCCAAAGAGCATGGAAACGTGGGTGCGTCTTATACATGGAATACAGCCATTTTTCACCTCCCGAAGCCCCCGCATCTCATTTTTGTAAAAAATGGGGGTGTTTTTACCTTGCCCCATCCCCCAGCAGCATTCTGCAGGCTTCAGGCTTTTCTTACCTCTTCGAAATCTTGGTGTGTCTTATAGTCTGAAAAATACGGTGGTAAAATATATTCCTCATTTAACAGATAACAGATTAACAGAGTTGGAAGGGGCCTTGCAGGTCATCTAGTCCAACCCCCTGCCCAAGCAGGAGACCTACATCTGCCTCTACCTAGGATTGAACTCACAGCCTCCTGATTGGGAGGCGAGAGTTCCACCTCTAGGTTTCCCTGCCAACGCAGGAGGCCCTAATCTGTAAAGAGTGGAACCGTGGTCAGTAAGTGAATCACATGTTTGATAACTGAATCATACGGTTGTTAACAAATTCAGCTTCCAAAATGGGCAGATTTAGCTGAAAATCAGTCCCCAAAAAAAGGTCACCAATCATGATCATGTGATCACAAGTCACTACAACCACACATAAATGCAAGCCAGTTGCCAAATGTCGCAATTACAATCATTTAACCATGGGGCTGCTCTGACTGTCATAAGTGCAAGTGCAGGTCATAATTCACTTTTTCCGAGGCCAACATAACTTTGAACTAAGTGGTACGGTCAGTGGTGGGTTTCAAAAATTTTTAGAACCTCTTCTCTAGGTGTGGCCTGCTTTGTGGGAGTGGCTTGCTGGCTATGTGAATGGGTGGGAGTGGCTTGCTGGCCATGTGACCGGGTGGGATGGCTTGGCAGTCATGCGACTGGGTGGGCGTGGCCAACTTGTAAAATGTGGTGAAATTCACTTAACAACGCTCTTGCTTAGCAACCAACATGTTGGCTCAGGAACTCTGGCATTTGAAGCCCGCAAGTCTTAAAGCCGTTAAGTTACAAGACCCTCGCACCCCTAACCCTTTAGGGAAAAAAAACCCAGGGGTGTTCAAACTTGACAGCTTTAAGACTTGTGGACTTCAACTCCCAGAATTCCTCCTCTCGCTCTTCCTCTTGAGGATGTCCGGATGGACAGGGGGAGGGAGCTGGAACCGATTCTAAATGGCACTGTAGATTTGTGGAACCTCCTCTACAGAAGAGGCTAGAACTGGCAGGAACCCACCCCTGGGTGTGATGTCCTAGAGGTGGAACTCTCGCCTCACAATCAGGAGGCTGTGAGTTACATCCTAGGTAGAGGCAGATATTTCTCTCTCTGGGCACAATAAGACTGTATCTGCTCTAATAAAACTCCACAGTGGCGACAGGAATGGCATCCGGCCAGCAAACACTCAGCTCCATTCAGTTGTTCAGACTCCACCCCACAAGGGATTATGGGGTTGTTAAAAGAAGCTGATGATGTTGTCTTTGAATTGTTGTCAACTATGAACAGTCATAAGCTAAGGACTACTTCGATCTATAAATAGTTCTGCCTCCCCTCCCCACTTTCCCAGCATCCTCCAGATGTGCTTGGCCCTATTACCTGCTGCAACATGGGAGCTGAGATTCAAACACATCTGGAAAGCACCACGTTGAGGAAAGCTGCTACATATTTGCCTTAGGTAGGAGTATAAGGCATCTGAATTGTTTAGGTTTTCAACCTGAACTGTTTGGGCTTCCAGTCTGAAGTGTTTAGGCTTTCGATCTGAATTGTTTGGGTTTTTCATACTTCTTTGAAACATCATTTCAGTTTAAAATTAAAATTTGTATGACATGAAATAAAGAAGAAAGGAAGGAAGGAAGGATTCTTCTACTGTACAATTTAAGAACGTGGTCACCCAACGAGAGAGGGTAACAGTAGGCCCAGGACAAACAAGAACCAAAATGGAAATCTTTTTTACACACCCTGCAATTATCTCCGGGAACTTGCTACCACAAGCTGTAGCAGTGCCACTTGATTAGAAAGTGTTTCCTTTTTCTTCCTTCCGTAGCCACTGACCCAGCATCTTCAGGCTTTCAATATTTACATTACAGTCTAAACATGTGTCTTTATAACATCAGGTAAACAAAACGATAACATCTGTGAGATGAGCTCGATTCCTGGTGGCTTCTTGGGAACATGTTGGAAGAAGCTTTTTTGTTGTTGTTATTTTTTACTTTTGTGGCAAGCCTTTCTTCATTGTGAGCCTTAGCTTTCCTCACTCCATCTTTACAGGCTCGGGCTATTTGCTGATATTCTGCCTTAGTTATGTCCCCTTCTTTCCACTTTTTCTACTTATCTTTTTTGTCTTTCAATTTGTCAGAATTGGGAATTTCCCCCCCACCTAATTTCCTAGTCAAGCTTGCGTCTCCATCCAAGTAGTGGCCAAGCTTGGTTCTGTTTAGCTTCCGAACTCATGCAGGATTAACTAAGTATGGTTTGAGAGTGCAAGTACAAGATTTTTTCTAAAATTAAATAATTCATGAAGAATATATTACCATTAGCTAATGGAAATTTCCTATTTCAAAGAAAAGTAGCTTTGTGTTTGAGACACCAGGAGTCAGCAAAAATATTAATCAACAGTTCTCATCGATAAAAAGAGAGTATAAGTAGCAATAGCACTTATACCACCTATGAAGTGATATATAAGTTTAAGTGCTATTGCTATTGCTATTCCAATCCAATCCCCTGCCCAAGAGGTAGGCCCTTATAGCATTTAGACTTATATACTGCTTCAAAGTGCTTTACAGTCCTCTCTAAGCGGTTTACGGAGTCAACATATCACCCCCAACAATTTGGGTCCTCATTTTACCCACCAAGGAAGGATGGAAGGCTGAGTCAACCTTGAGCCAGTGAGATTCGAACTGCCAAATTGCAGTCAGTCAGCAGAAGTAGCCTGCAGTACTGTACTCTGACCACTACGCCACCGTGGCTCACTATATGGCTCACCTCTGTCCTTGGCAGAGGTGGTATTCAGCCGGTTCTCTCCGGTTTGGGTGAACTGGTAGTAGCGGCTGCGGGAGGCTCCTCCCAGACATAATACACGAGCACTGCGTAGGTGCAGAAGGCAGTGCGCATGCGCAGACGAGGCCTGTGAGCTCCCATTTGCAAACCGGTAGGGAAGATAAGTGAATCCCACCCCTGGTCCTTGGTGGTTGTTTTCTTGAAGATATTTCATTACCCAACTAGGTAACATCAACAATGGGTAATGAAACATCTGCAAGAAAACAACCAAGCTCAGACAGCACCAAAGACTACAATACAATACAATACAATACAATGCAATGCAATGCAATGCAATGCAATGCAATGCAATGCAATGCAATGCAATGCAATGCAATGCAATGCAATGCAATGCAATGCAATGCAATGCAATGCAATGCAATGCAATAGCAGAGTTGGAAGGGACCTTGGAGGTCTTCTAGTCCAACTCCCTGCCTAGGCAGGAAGCCCTATACCGTTTCAGACAAATGGCTATCCAACATCTTCTTAAAGACTTCCAGTGTTTCTCTTCAAATTAAAATGAGGTAAAGTCCTGTATCCAGGACTCTCCCAAAGTTTTTATTAGCAACTGGAATAAATATAAAGATGGAGGGAACGCGGATCACTCATGCGAAAGGGAGCCTAAATGCATGGGGCTATTAATATTCTAAAAGACTGAAATGTAATTTTGGCAATCTTGACAGGTTCTGAAAGTTAAGAGAATGAAATTTGACAAGACCCTCAATGCTCATTCCTTCTCTTCAGAAGCAAAAGATACAGAGACGTAGGATGGGGGATTTATGAAGACGATCTTGGAACGGTAAAAGGTCAAGGTTCCCCTCGCACATATGTGCTAGTCGTTCCCAACTCTAGGGGGCGGTGCTCATCTCTGTTTCAAAGCTGAAGAGCCAGCGCTGTCCGAAGACGTCTCCGTGGTCATGTGGCCGGCAAGACTAAACGTCATAGGCACACGGAACGCTGTTACCTTCCCACCAAAGGCGGTCCCTATTTTTCTACTTGCAATTTTTACGTGATTTCAAGCTGCTAGGTTGGCAGAAGCTGGGACAAGTAATGGGAGCTCACTCCGTTATGCGGCGCTAGGGATTCCAACCACCAAACTACCAACCTTTCTCTAAGCGTCTTAGCCACTGAGCTATCACGTCTGTGTAGCTGAGTTCAAAATGATTATGAGTCAGCAATGTGATGCCACAGAAAAACCCAATGCAACTTCCAGCTACATCAATAAGACCAACAAAGAGAGATTCAGACAAAGTGAAACGAGCTTAGAAAAAGGGCAGTAAGAATGATCAAGAGACGATTAATGAAGTTTTATAAAGAGAAGTGATCTAGCAGTATAAGCAGTTTGACCATGGAACCAATGACCCAGGGTGACAGTGGCCTCCCCTTCATTGGGTGCGGTCAAGCAGAGCGTAGTCAATCATCTGTCTGGGATGCTTTAATTTAGATTTCTGTGTGCTGAGGACAGGGTTAGATTCAATGACCCAAATGGAACTGGCCACTCCAATTCCATCGTTTTCGAAATCTCAGTGTCACTTTGCTCCAAGCTAGGGTGGACAACCCATGAGAACTCTCCAGGCCCAGGAGGGTCCAACCTTGGCAACTTTGAGACTTGTGTGGGATTCAACACCCATGCTGACTGGGGAATTCTGGGAGTTGAAATCCACAAGACTTAAATCCACAAGGTTTTGACAATCCTGCTTCAGACTGTTGGATTCCATCCAATGGTGGGTTGCAGGAGGTACGCTCCGGTACAGGCGTACCGGAGCCTGCCCGGAGCACCGGGTACCATTCTGGTACAGTGCTCCGGAGGGGCCACCCGCCTGCCCATGCTCCTTACCTATCTTTAAACTCTTCGGTACTTCTGTGCACCTGCAGAGCATGTACAGCGCCTGCGCAACGCTCTGCCGAGCATCTGGAGCGTCGCAGAGGCGTTGTTGGGCGGTAAGACACATGCGCGTGCTGCACATGTTCATGTGGAGGACGCCGGGGCCCGTTGCAACTGTAACAGGATCCGGAATCCACCACTGATTCCATCTCTTATCATCCCTAGTCAACGTGGCCAAGACTGCTGGGAGTTGATTGCCCAACATCTGGACAGCTGAGAAGACTCACAGAACAGTTGGGCCACTGCTGGATTTAAAGATATACCACCTACCATTTAGTTATTGAAGTAACATTTTGCTGGGTGAAGCGACACACACCAACATAGTCCAAGGGAGTAAAGCTTTGCAGAGCACAAAAAAAAAGGGAGTATGTTTTCTCCTTGCACCCCACTGTAGGATTAATGTGTTCTATTGCAGGAAAATGAAACCATCTTTTTTTCTTCCTAGTTTTGCTCTAAAAAGACAATAAAACAAAGCACACAAAAGCTCCTTGGTCCAACAAGGAAGAATATATGGGCAAGCAACTTAACTCTTGACAAAGTTCTAAAACAGAATTGAGGTTGACAATGGCTAGAGTTGATATTTAGCCATAAGGTGGCTTGCTTGTTTGGGTCTTAATATGCTATGACAGCCAGCCATGGTTAAAAAAAATTTCTGCCTCAGCAGGCTATGCAAACCTAATGATGGCTACACTCAAGAGAGAGTCTGTTCCGAAATGCCTGAGGGACCCAGATTCAAATCTACTGTTAGTCATGGAAGCCACGATGTGGTTTTGGCCCAGTTGTCTCTTTTTCTCAGCCCAATTTATGCTACCAGGCTGAGGTGGGTAAACTGGAGAAGGGCTTGCCATGTTTGCCACTTGACCTCCAAGAGAAAAAGTGAAACCGAATATTTTCGTAAAATAGAGCTCCATGGACAATACCCATGGAGAGTAGAGAGTGCAGAGCTCTTTCATTAGATAGGCGGGTAAGTCTTTGACTTACAACAGTTTCTTTAATGACAACTCAAAGTTACAACGGCCCTGAAAAAACTGACTTATGACCAATGCAGCATCTCCATGGTCACATACTGTATTTTTCAGAGTATAAGACGCACCTTTTCCCCTCAAAAAAGAGGCTGAAAATCTGGGTGCGTCTTATACACTGAATACAGCAATTTTGCCCTCCAGAAACCCTGCCCCCTTCACCAAAATTGCTGTGCAGAGCTTGTAGGAGGCTTCCAGAGTGCTCCTGGGGGCTGCGGAGGACAGAAATGACTGAAAAATGGGCCGGGTTTTTCTCAATTTTGCCTCCCCCAACCCGCAGGAGCACTCTATAAATCTCCTAAAGGCTATGCATGCAATTTTTTTGAAAAAATACCAGGCCCATTTTCGTGAAAAATGGGCCATTTTTGGCAGGTTTGCAGAGTGCAAAAACTTTTTTTTTTTAATTTGCCTCTTTAAAACCTTGGTGCGTCTTATACTCTGGTGCATCTTATACTCTGAAAAATACGGTAATCAAAATTCCGACACTTGGCAACTGACTCATATTTATGACTGTTGCAATGTCCCAGTATCTTTCCACCTTCTGATAAGCAAAGTGAATGGGGAAGCCAGATTCACTTAACAACCCTCTTACTAACTTAACTGCAGTGATTCACTTAACAACTGTGTCAAGAAAGGCCATAAAATGGGGCAAAACTCAACTGCCTCGATTAGCAACAGAAATTTTGGCCTCAACTGTGGTCATAGGTTGAGGACTACCTGTAACCATGAAGAGACTGGATATCTGAAAGAGATGCTACAATTGGGATTTCTACAAGAAGTATAGAGTTTGGATGTACTGTGGGACCTCGGGTCCCGAATGGCACAGATGACAAACAATTCGGATGCCGATCAAAAATATCTGCTAAATGTTTCACTCCCGTCACGAACACACCCTTTCCCATGCCCACGCCATTTTTTGTGTGTGCGCCAGTGGTGGGTTTCTGCAGGCTCTCAGCCTACTCGCGAGAGCCGGTTGGTGAAATTTAGAGAACCGGTGAGAGGGAGTTCTACCGGCGTACCTGGAAGTAAATCTGGCCCACCGCTGCCAGTGACCCAATGGGAAGGAAAGGAAAGGAAAGGAAAGGAAGGAAGGAAGGAAGGAAGGAAGGAAGGAAGGAAGGAAGGAAGGAAGGAAGGAAGGAAAGAAAGAAAGAAAGAAAGAATGAATTTATCATCACAATTGAGTCCAAAATTTTGGTTGCTAAGCAAGAGCGTTGTTAAATGAGTTTCACAACATTTTAAAAGGTGGCCACTCCCACCCTGTCACATGACTGCCAAGCCACACCCACAAAATAGGCCACACCTACAGAGTAGGTTCTAAAAAATTTGAAACCCACCACTGGTGTGGGCACAGGCATAGTTTTGTCTTGCTTCTGGTCACGACCAAATTGGGTGCCGACCAAAGTCCTGGAACGGATTAGGGTCGGCACTCGAAGTCCCAGTTACTTGTTACTTGAAATGGTCCTTTCCAATTCTATCTACATCTCCACACAGCGTCTTGACATTTCTATCCCAGTTGCCCTCTAAGGACTTAAAAGTGGCACGCATGGAATGAATACAAGTGCCATTTCCAAGAAACCATTTCCCTTCCTTTTCAGCTTTTGACAAAACAAAAGTGGAAATTCCATCTTGGGGTGTTAGAAACCATGCAATAAATACATCCCCGTCTAATCTCCAAAGCAATCATAGAGGGATCCCTTCTAAACTAGATCAACTGGATTCCAAAGAAAGTGCATTCAAACCAATCCACAGGGTCGAGAGAGAGAGAGAGGGAGAGAGAGAGAGAGAGAGAGAGAGAGAGAGAGAGAGAGAGAGAGAGAGAGAGAGAGAGAGAGAGAGAGAGAGAGAGAGAGAGAGAGAGAGAGAGAGAGAGAGAGAGAGAGAGAGAGGCTCGATATTCAATGCACTTTGGTCCTTCACTCTAGCTTATTGGTCCTTCCATATTCCTAAGCAGTCTATTTTTGAATCCCACACAGAAAATCAACAAAACATTGGCTGTTGTCCATTATCTTTAGAGAAATCTGAAGTCACCTGGTTGGAAACAATACACTGAAATCCATGATGTTCTGGTCCAACCCAAAACAGCCCATTTTATGTGCCAGAGAATGAACCAAGAAAGACATTTCACTAGGTAGCACTTAAAAATGTTATGACATGGCCGGTTTTCTTACCCTCCTTTTCCTTCCTTGTGTGTTCTGGGACAAACAGTAGCCTTAAGGACCTTGATTTTTTGCACGGGTGAGAATTTTCAACCCTGAGAGAAACACATCCAAGGGAACAGCCAGGATAAAATGCCTTTTCCCCCCTCCTTTTCCTGTACCCACGTAGACTCCTATTTCAACAGGAAACTCCTTAGCTACTCAGAAAAGAGACTGAACGGATCATCATCGGCTGAGTCTACGTCAGGAAGAAACTGACACTGCTTGAGGGAGGAGGCGGCCAGCTGTTGAGAAAGGAAGCAACATCATAAACACACACACACACACACAGCCGGCCGCCAGCGCCAACCCACCAGCGAGGAAGGCCTTCCTGAAAGTGTGTCAGTGGTGTGTCAAGAGGGAAGGGCAGGGCTAAGCCCCAGTAAGGAACATGTGTTGGTGCTGGGCAAAACAAACAAACCCTACCTTGCAAATGCAGGCGGACAACCTAGGCACGCTCACCACCTCAGCTTCTTCACGTCACAATTTGGTAGAGTCGAAGAAAAAGCCCGCCACTCAAGTCAACACCGTTTATAATACCAGAGGTATCCAGCTTTGGCAACCTGTGGACTTCAACTCCCAGAATTCCACAACCAGCCATGCGGGCTGAGGAATTCTGGGAGTTGAAGTCCACATGTCTTAAGAGTCTCCATGATTGGACACCCTAGGCCCGTGATGGCGAACCTATGGCCTACGTGCCACAGGTAGCGCGCGGAGCCATTTCTGAGGACATGTGAGGCGTTGCCCTGTCAGCGCCAGCTGATTTTCGGCCTTGGTTTTCGGCTGTTTTTCGCCCTCCGGAGAGCGAAAAACAGCCCAACGCGCAAACTGGAAGTCCATTCCCGAACTTCCAGTTTGCATGTCGGCCTCCTTAAGCCTCCAGAGGGAGTAAAATGGCCCAACGTTCCCGAACTTCCAGTTTGCGTGTTGGGCAGTTTTTGCTGTCCCCAGGCTTCCAGAAAGCCTCTGGGGCCTGGGGAGGGTGAAAAACGGACCTATTGGGCCCACTGGAAGTCAGAAAACGGGTCATTTTCACCTCCCCAAGCTCCAAGAAAGCTGTGCGCACATGCGCGGGGCAGCAGGGGGGGTGTCACATGCACATGCGCAGGTGGCACGGTGTGGGAGGTCTTTAAATTATGGGGGTGGACATGCAAGCGTGCTCAATAGTGTGCGTGGGGGTGCTTTTAGCCATCACTTCCCCTAGACTAGTATGATCTTCCACCATTATTATCCACAGCATTGCCTCAAGGAAGAGGGTATATGACAGTACAGGTAGTCCTCAACTTACAAAAGTACATTTAATGACCACTCAAAGTTACAATGGTACTCGCAAGTGACTTATGACCATTTTTCACACTTACGGGCATTGCGGCCTGCCCCAATGTGATCGAAATTCAGCCGCTTGGCAACCGACACATATTTATGACGGCTGGAGTGGCCCAGGGGACATGCGATCACCTTTTTACAAGCAAAGTCAAATGGGGGAGCCAGATTCACTTAACAACCAGGTTACTAACTTAACAGCTGCAATGAGTCACTTAACAACCGTGGCAAGAAACGTTGTAAAGCGGGACAAAATTCTCGTCGGGTTGCAAAAAAAAAAGGAGATCACATGACCCTGGGAAAGTGGAACTGCCATAAATGTGAGTCAGTTGTCAAGCATCTCAATGTAAATCACGTGACCGTGGAGATGCTGAAATGGTCACGTGTGTGAAAAATGGACGTCTCTTTTTTCAGTGCCATTGTAACTTTGAGTAAGTCGAGGACTACTTATACCTAGCTAGTCCTCGACTTACCACTCTTCATTTAGTAACCGTTCAAGGTTGCGGACAGCACTGAAAAAAGTGGCTTATGACACCTTTTCACACTTCACAACTATTGTTAGCATCCCCCTGGTCACGTGATCAAAATTCAGACATGTGGCAGCTGGCATGTATTCATGACAGTTACACGGGTCATTTCATCATCGTTTGTAACCATCCCAGCCAGCTCCTGACATGGGATAAGTGGACAGTCACTTGTCTGAGGTGGTATACGTTCTCTTGACTGAGCAGGGGGCTGGACTAGAAGACCTCCAAGGGCCCTTCCAACTCTGTTATTCTGTATAACTCTAACCCCACACTTTCCCTTTCTACATTTACCATGTTTTATCTCTATTTGTTTTTTATCCTTTCAGTCCGCTAAACCAGCAAAAACTGGCTGGAGAATTCTGGGAGCTGAAGTCCTTCAGACTTAAAGTTGCAAAGGTTGGAGACCCCTGCGCTAAACTGATGTCCCTTCCAACTCTATTCTAATTCTAATTGTAAGTCAGATTTGCTTAATAACTACAGGATTTACTTAACAATTGCAGCGATTTGCTTAAGAACTGTGGCAAAAGTGTCACAAAACTGGGCAAAACTCACTTTACCGCCTTGCTTAGCGACTATAAATTTTGGGTTCCATTGTGGTTGTAAGTCAAGGAAGTATATGTATTAGATCAAAATAGTTATAGATCAGATAAATGTTATAGATCAGATGAAAATATTATTTTGTACATAAGAAGCCCAAATCATTTTATCTGGCACAAGCCACATCTCACATAACCCCAAAAATGATTTCCAATCAGAATTAAATTCTACATCATTTACTTTTTATGTAGGAAGTTATGGTAAACACGAAAGCATATTTCCATCATTTAATTAGCCTTTCTTCTAAAAAAACAACTTCAAGGTCTTTTCCACATTTTTTCCACATAAAATCCTCGCAGCTATTAATAAAGACCATGCTTGTTTGATGCCCTTTGAAGGGATATATTATACGGTTTACTGAAAGTTAATAAGAATTTCTCAGGTTGCTATGGAATTATAACCTTCAAAATCTGTTCCATTCTATGATGTAACATTTTCCAGTATTGTTTGGCTTCACAACACTTGCTGTCGTTTGTGAAAGGAGATTCAAACCAATTCATTACATTTCCAACATTTTGGGGAGGGAAATTATTCGTTTTAATTAAAAAAAATGTTTAGAACCTCTTCTGTAGGTGTGGTCTGATTTGTGGGAGTGGCTTGCAGGCCATGTAACCAGGTGGGAGTGGCCTGCCAGCCGTGTGACTGAGTGGGCATGGCCTGCTGGCCATGTGACTGAGCAGGACTGGCTTGGCAATCATGTAACTGGTTGGGCGTGGCCAACTTGTAAAATGTGGTGAAACTCACTTAACAACGCTCTTGCTTAGCAACCTTAATGTTGGCTCAGAAACTCTGGCATTTGAAGCACACAAGTCTTAAACCTGTCAAGTTACAAGACCCTCGCACCCCTAACCCTTTAGAAAAAAAAAACCAGGGATGTTCAAACTTGACAGCTTTAAGACTTGTGGACTTCAACTCCCAGAATTCCTCCTCTTGCTCTTCATCTTGATGATGTGCGGACAGGCGGGGGGAGGGAGCTGGAACCGGTTCTAAACGGCACTGGAGATTTGTGGAACCTCTTCTATAGAGGAGGTTAGAACTGGCAGGAACCCACCCCTGGTTTGAGTAATGTACCAACCCCAAAGCATCTAATATCAGCTCTAAGTAGAACCTTCAACGTTTGTATAACGTTCTTCTTCCATTCAAACTCCTCCTGTGTTCAATTTTCTGCATCCGTTTAAAGAAAGTCTACCTGGCTTTCTCTGTTAGCCTCTCCTCCGTCAGACTTATTCTTGGCTGGCTCTGCTTCCTGCTTCATCTCTGGTGCTCTCCTGCCTGCTCTGGTTATTTTCTGAGTTTTCTTCTCTTCATGCACCACCCACCCCACAGACGACTTCCTCTCTATGAAATGTAAACACCCCACATGCCAAGACGGTGAGAATAAGCAGTGGCTCTTGAACGCTGCTTTGGGCAACTGGAGAAGATCAGAAGTTGTGGGAACCGGAAAAGACCAGCTACAGTGAAGAAGCTTCCATTCAAAGGAAATTGGTCCACCTATTATTGCAGGGATCGGCAAAGTTGGCTCTTTTAAGACTGGTGGACTTCAACTCCCAGAATTCCCCAGCCAGCCTGGCTGGCTGGGGAATTCTGGGAGTTGAAGTCCATCAGTCTTAAAAGAGCCAGCTTTGCAGACCCCTGACCTATTATATGCAGTTTATCGCTGCAATAGCTTTGCCTGTGACAAGGAAACTAGATTCCATGGGGCATTTAAAACCAAACAAACAAGCAAACTTTAAAACATTTTTACTTTTATTCTCACTGCTCAGAGAAACTAAGAAAAAAAAGGTGGAATCAGCCAGTTCTGGAAAAGCCCAAGAATTACAGAAATGTATAGAGGGGATTTTAAAGCAGCCAAGAAGGGATGCAAAATTCCCAGTGTGTGTTCTGATTCAAGGATGAAGAGGGGGAAGACAAGATTGGTAACCAAAATGGCGGGGGGGGGGGTGTGGACTGGCTGGAATCTTATAGAGGATGCATCCTCTATCCCAAAAGTGGTGTTGTTTTTCCCAAATGGCAACTGGACTTTGTTTTTCCTTGAGGGGGTTTCCCTTTTCATCCAAGCAGCTTCTTCAGTTCTGACTGAAGGGTGCATCCTTCCATCCTCCTCCACCATTCAGTCAGAACTGAAGAAGCTTCTTGGATGAGAAGGGAAACATCCTCAAGGAAAAGCCAAGTCCAGATGCCTTTTGAAAAAAGCAGCTTTGAGACAACCATGACCTGGATGACTGAGAATCTCCACAGACAGATGCATCCATCAGGTGTGGGCTTCAAAAATTTTAACAAGAGGTTCTCTGCCAGGTTGCTGGGTGGGCGTGGCCTAGTCGACCTCCTGCATCATGGAGGGGCGGGGTTTGGCCTCCCTGGGCTCTGGAAGCTTTCCTCCAGCCTCTGGGAGGGCGAAAACTGCCTCTCCAGGCTCCAGAGGCCCTAAACATCTGGTAGGCCTGTTTTTCGCCCTCCCCGAGCCTCCACATGCGCCCTGCACGTATCTGCACCCAAAACAGGCCGCGTGGGGACTGCTGGGAGGGGCGAGGCCAGTCAGGAGTGGGATTTGGGGGTTCTCCGAACTGCACAAAATCTTTGCTAGAGGTTCTCCTGAACCCCTGCGAACCCCCAGCAGCCCCACCCCTGAGCAACATGCTATTGCAGACCCCACCCAAAGGAGATTCAACTTTTCTGACTTGTAATTTAAACGCAAGGGTTTTTTGCACCAGAAGTCCCTTAGTAGTCTTCCCACAAAACACTAAACATAGTTTAGATCAGTGATGACGAACCTATGGCATGCGTGCCACAGGCGGCACACGGAGCCATTTGATGTGCGCTGGCCAGCTGATTTAGCCATTTTTAAAGCCATTTTTCACCCTCCCCAGGCTTTATAGGATCATGGGGAGGGCAAAAACAGCCCCCCCCCCCAGGAGCTTCCCTGAAGCCTCTGGAGGACTAAAAGTGACGCTACGAGCAAACCAGAAATGACTTCCGGTTTGCTTGTATGGCCGTTTTTAGTCCTCCGGAGGCTTCAGGGAAGTTCCTGAAGCCTCTGGAGGGCCTCTAGGAGGGCAGGGGGGGCTGTTTTCACCCTCCCCAGGCTCCTATATAGCCTCTGGAGCCTGGGGAGGGCAAAAAAAAGCATGTAAAAAATGGGAGGGCTGTCATGTGTGCATGCGCACTGGGGGCGCATTGCATTATGGGTGCGGCACACCGGCGCACGCCCCCCCGTGCTCCCCCCCTTATGGCATGTAAGCCTAAAAAGGTTCGCCATCGCTGGTTTAGATTAACCAAACACAATTGCTGTTTTTGATTCTGTGTGCCACCCGTGGCATGTGTGCCATAGTTTCACCATCATGGAACTAAGAGATGCAAAAACTCAAGAGCCATTTGGTGTTTGCTTGGATTGAACTGAAGCCTGTTGTGTCGTGCCCAACCTCTCACAGCCCCCAGGCACTGAGACAGAAACTCTATGGCATCACTCAGACAGCCTAGAGTGGAGATATAAAGCTAGATATCATCAGTGCACTGATGATAACAAGCACCACAACATCGGATGACCTCACCCAGCGGCCAAGGCTTATTGGATTTCTTCAATATGCTAATACAATTTTACTCTAGTCCAGTGTATTGTGGGAAGCCCAATTTTCTGGTTTCGAGGGAGAGACTGTAACTTGCAGATTAAGTACATATTTTGCATGTGGAAAGCCACAATCTGTTGTGATCTCAAGTTAATGAGGTCCAGGTAGCAAGCATAAGATAATATTTGTTACTGCAGACTCATTATAGACTGAAGGAATCCGTATCCAAAGGGATTTTTTTTAGCCAACTCATCAGTTCAGACAAGGCTGCTGAGTGGTTGGTAAAGACCAGCGTAATTCATTCGGCTGGCTTACAACCAAAAAGCATAAAAGGAATATAAAAGAAGGAAAATAAAAAAGGTAAGTAGAGTCCTTTAAAAAAAAAAAAAGGCAAACTTCCTGGCTCAATGCAAACTCAAAAAGAAAAAGAAAAAAGGTTAAAGGCACTTGAGGTACTTTCGAGTTTAGAAAATCAGGGATTAACCTGATCAGGGTTTATAAAACTCAGCCCATTGTGGCGCATGGTTTTTCTTCTTTTACCCATAAGATGGAAAGCCATATAGGCAGCACAGCCATGGGAACTGTAGTCCAAAAGGTATGAATGGCAGTGGGGTGGAGGAAACATCAGGAAATGTTGGCTCTTACAAGTTTTGGCTATGTGCCATCAAATTGGTGTGGACTCTCAGCAACCACATACAGGTAGCCCTCAACATATGACCACCATGGAGCCCAAAATTTCCATTGCTAAGCATGAGAGTGGTTAAGTGAGCTTTGCCCCGTTTTGCAACCTTTCCTGCCGCAGTTGTTAATTGAATCATTGCAGTTGTTAAAGTTAGTAACCCGATTGTTAAGTGAATCTGGCTTCCCGATTGATTTTTTTGCTTGTCAAAAGATCACAAATGGTGATCACATGACCCCGAGACATTGCAATCATCATAAACATGAGCCACTTGTCAAGGGTCCGAATTTTGATCAGGTGACCATGGGGGACGCTGTAATGGTCGTAAGTGTGAAAAATGATTATAAGTCACATTTTCGTGCCATTGTAACTTAGAACAGTCACTAAACGAATGGTTGTAAGCTACGGAGACAACTGTAGATGAATTTTCTCTAGGACCACGATGGCAAACCTGTAGCACGTGTGCCAGAAGTGGTACGCAGAGCCATCTTCCCGGGCACAACAGCTGTTGCCTGTTGCTCTTCCGGGTTCCAGCACGCCAGTCAGCTGGTCTTCATGCGTACAGGAGCACCGGAAGAGCAACTTCCTGGCATGCACGCACATGACAGGAAGCTGAGCTTTTGGTTTCCGGCATGTACATGCGCATTAGCCAGCTGGTCTTTGCGCATGCATGCATGCCAAGAACCAGAACACCAGGTGACGAGCGTGCCTGCGCATGCCGGAAACAGGAAGCTCAGCTTCCCAGCGGTCACATGCACGCCAGGGAGCTGTTCTTCCCATTTCTGGTGCTCCCGTGCATGTGCATACGCCCTCCCGTTTTGGCACTCGGTGCCAAAAAGGTTCGCCAACAGTGCTGTAGGACTATGTCTTTTGAATGTAATTCTTCAGCTCCTCCCGAGTATGCCCCATTGTTGCTGAAGCCGAATCTGTCTATTTTGCAGCTGGTTTTTCTCTTCTCTTCTTTCCTTCTGCCTTTCCCAGCACTGGATCCTTCTCCACACAATTATTGCTCGGCTAATGTGTCCATAGTAAGATAATCTGTGCCTGGTCACTTGATTTTTTTCCATGATCCATTTGTTTGTTTTCTTAAACAGGCATGCTACTCTCAGGAGTCTTCACAAACACCAACATTTAAAGGCGCCAATACTCTTTTATCCTGTATTGTATTTTCAAAATCCATTTATAGGACTGACTCTCTGCTATTCGTGGCCACATGGGAGCACTACTCAGTTGGAAGGCAGATGCTTTTCGACCAAAAAACCCCGGAAGCCTATTCAGACCTAGCCAGTAATGAATCTGACCAAAGCTCATATGCTAAAGAACATGGCTCCCGATCCCTCCTGAAAAAATCGGGCATATAGGTGCTCATTTTTATATACCCAAAGCCCCTTCAAGAGACAGAGGGGATTATAAATTATGAATAAAGGCTATATAAATGTTGATTAATGAATAAATCCTGAAGTCAAAAAGAACTTAAGGGAGAGAACTTTTATTTATTTATTAAATATGTGTTTGCCACACAGCTCACTACCAAGCGACTCTGGGTGGCTTTAAAGAAGAGCAAACGTCTTAAATAACAGAATTGGAAGGGGCCTTGGAGGTCTTCTAGTCCAGCCCCCTGCTCAAGCAGGAGATCCTGTAGCATTTCAGACAAATGGTTGTCCAATTTCTTCTTAAAAAACCTCCAGTGTTGGAGCACCCCCAACCTCTGGAGGCAAGCTGTTCCACTGATTAATGCTGAGAATGTTGTTTGGCCTTTGGTGAAGAAAGTGAAGAGAAATTAAACAGAATGGTTGGACATGGGCAGTTCTGATTGCTGCAATGGTATCTGCATCCTAAGGGGACGAGGTGGCTCAGTGGCTAAGACGGGTGAGCTTGTCAATCAGACAGTTTGGCAGTTTGGCGGTTCAAATCCCTAGTGCTGCGTAACTGAGTGAGCTCCCATTACTTGTCCCAGCTTCTGCCAACCTAGCAGTTCGAAAGCCTGTAAAAATGCAAGTAGGAAAATAGGAACCACCTTTGGTGGGAAAGTAACAGCATTCTGTGTGCCTTCAGCATTTAGTCCTGCCAGCCACATGACCACAGACACATCTTTGGACAGTATGGACTCTTCGGCTTTGAAATGGAGATGAGCACCGCCCTCTAGAGTCGGGAACGATTAGCACATATGTGCGAGGGGAACCTTTGCCTGCATTTAATCTTGCAAGAATAATCTTTTACTTTAATCTGAACTGAATTTGATTGGTGAGATATTTTCCCCTAAAGGCTGCAAGCAGTGTTGAACAATATTAAAATAGATGAAAAGTCAGAGATCTGGCTGCAATATTTGTAAGGAGAGTCCCTGCCTATCTTTTAAACTCTAATACCGTAAACTCTTTATTCAGAATCACGTTGATAAGAATCATTTAAATCATGTTGGACAGTAATAGCAGAAAGACATCTGCTTTACATACAGGAGGGATCTTCTGGAAAAACATAGAGATTACTGCTAATATTTCAGATTATACTGGGCTCAAGGGATCAGTTATTCATCTGGCTATAGAAAGTTTTCTTAAGATTCATGGTGGCAGGGTTCTTATCCTTTTAAATAATCAGCTTGTCCTTTCTTACACCTTTTCAACTTTGAGCATTCCTATTTATAACTATTCAAAAATGTTTGCTTAATTTCCGACATTCACAGATAACATGATATATGTTATTAGGTCAGCAAGCAGAGTGGAGAAGGAAGCAGAAGGGTCCATTAAGAGGGGGGATACACAAGTCGTTCGTTCTGCCCCATACATCCCTGCGGCCGATTCGCTCCCACAGAGAGGGACTTCTCCGGGTGCCGTCCACTAGGCTGTGCCAGCGGGCGACGCCCAGGGGAAGGGCCTTCTCTGTGGTGGGCCCGACCCTCTGGAACGACCTTCCCCCCCGAAATCAGAACAATCACGGACCTTCGCTCCTTCCGACAGAAACTAAAAACACACTTCTTCTGCTTGGCTGGCCTAGGGTAATTTAAATTTTTTAATTGTTTAGGGGTTTTAGGGATAGTTTTAGTTTTATAGGAGTTTTTAGCGCAGGGCCAGTTTAATTTGTTTTTAACTTTGTATTTTGTCTGTTTTAATTGTTTTTTAATTCCCTGTGCCCCGCCTCGAGTCCCTTCGGGGAGAGAGAGCGGGTTATAAATAAAAATTATTATTATTGTTGTTGTTGTTGTTGTTGTTGTTGTTGTTGTTATTTAAGATTGGGGACTAGCCTGTTAATTGTCAGACTAGATCTCGCATCCAAAATTCCACTCAGTGTATAAAGCTCACTAAAAGAGTTCAGGCTAAGTAAGCTCTTTATTATAAATTTGTTCGTCCACTTCAGCAGACTGAAATGATAAAACGCAAATTAGAGGAAAAGCATGGTGAATGTAGGAAGGGGAAATGTGGGGGTTAAAGTTATACAGAATAATAGAGTTGGAAGGGACCTTGGAGGTCTTCTAGCCCAACCCACTACTCAAGCAGGAGACCTTATGTCATTTCAGACAAATGGTTGTTGTCCAGTCTCTTCTTAAAAGCCTCCAGTGATGGAGCACCCACAACTTCTGAAGGCAAGCCATTCCACTGATTAATTTTCTCACTATCAGGAAATTTCTCTTTAGTTCTTGGTTGAGTCTCTCCTTGATTAGTTTCCATCCATTGCTTCTTGTCTTAAAAATAGTCATTAAATACATAGCTATAGTTAGTATCTCTACATACTATTAAAATTGTCTGTAACCTTTAACCAGGCAAGATGGGGCATCATAGGGCAATCATTTTTGAACCAATGTACCTCAAATGGGAAAATTTATTAAAATACATCCAAAATCCAGGGCCCAGCAGGAGAGAAATTTGGCAAATTTGTGGTTGCTTCAATGCTGCTGTGCCACTGCCCAAAGGTTCAATAGACCCGTGATGGGAAACCTATGAATGCATGCCCAAAGTGGCACATGGAGCCATCTTGCCTGGCACATGCGATATTGCCCATTCCTCTTCCAGGTTTCTGGCACGCATTTGTCTCGGCCTTCGTGCGTGCGGCAGTGCCAGAAACTGGAAGAGCTGGTCTTCCGTTTTCCAGCAAGAGCATGCGTGCCGGCCAGCTGATCATTGTGTGCGCCTGCTTGCCAGTAACTGGAAGACTAGCTGGCCACTGCGCATGTGCGCGCCAGAAACCGGAAGTTCATTTTTCAACATGTGCATGCAACTCCTGGGCAGCTCCTCTTCAGGGTTGCGTCCCAGACAAGCATGCACACATGCTCCCTTTTCGGCACTCGGTGATGAAAAGGTTCGCCACCACTGCAATAGATCGTCCTGGCCTAACCTACTGGTAACTGGGTAGACCGGCTCCTCTTTTGGTTTGTAGATGGGTCACACCCTAGTGGTTTTGAGGTCAAGTACACTAATCACACCACAAGCTTGCAGAGGGCGGTCAGCCGTGGTCAAACTGGCAGAAAGTTGGAAGTTGCTCCCATTCCCACTGCATTTTTGCCCATCCATGCCCATTCTGTTTCTCAGTTTAGGTAAGGAAATGTCTCTGAAAGGGTTATCCAACGGGTGACCATGGAGATGCTACAACCGTCCTAAGTGTGAAAAATGGTACTAATGGTACACTTTTTCCAGTGCTGTTGTAACTTCGAAGGGTCACTAAAACAACTGTTGTAAGTCGAGGACTACCTGTACACTCTTGAGAAAAATAATCCTAGATGGTATAACCTTCCCTCCAAAAAGTCTACATTGCCTTTAGCATAGTTGAGCTTGTTCCAGTTCAAGCTCAAATCGCTGTTTATGGATGTGACCCATTTCCTGCCTCAAGGCTGTTTATGCCTTAACCAAGCCTTATTAAAATCCCTTTATCCAAAGCTTAAGAGTTCTGACAAAACTGTAGCACATCACTTCTCATCCTTCTTCACCCCTCTTTTTCCCAAACCAAAAGACATCTAACGAAGGGAAGCAAACTTGCTGGCAACATTGGCACACCACGAAAGACAGACCTGTTCTGAACTAGGCTTCCGCAGCAGCATGAAGCTGAGTCCTTGTCCTGATAAATCCCTTTTATTTAATTTACAGTGAATTCCTTGCCAGCAAAGTCCTGGCCACAGTCTTTCAAGATAGTTCCCAATTACCGACCTTTATCAGGCTTGGAGAATGGCCAGGCCGTGATCTTTTAGATGCCGCAATACTTGGCAAGAATGAACTAATTGTCTCCTGCAAACTCCACTCTCCTTTCACCCCGAGTCCCTGTGGGGAGAGGGTGCGGTTTATAAGAAATAAATTATTATTATTATTATTACCCCTCTGGGAGGGGCTATTCATCGTCCACCTGTGGCCTTACTCCCAAGTCGACCCCTGTTCCTTAGCTGTTCCCTTCGTCTGGCAACTCTGCGCATGCGCACACTGAGAACAGGCTCCAGCTGTTCATCTGCCTCACTGATGTCTGACTCCAAAGGCAGCTAATAATAATAATAATAATAATAATAATAATAATAATAATAATAATAATAATAATAATAATAATAATAATCTTTATTGTCATTATAATAAAATTACAATGAAATTGGCTTGAGCGTTGTGCTAACATTTGCATCAGGTGGAATATAGACAGCAGTGATAACTATAACAGAAATCTCTCTAGGTAAATAAAATGGCCGACAAATGACAGTTGAGAATTCTACATCTGCAGAACAGTGTGTGTAAGCAACTCTACTGTTAGTACACCAGTTATCATGGGTGTAAATACACAGTCCTCCACCCTTGCTTCCACCAGAGTTGTTGTTTCTGTCAAAGCGGTATGTGGTGCGGCTAGTTAGCTCCACAGACGCATCCGGTACAAGTGGATGAAGCCAGGTCTCTGTGATGATCATCACACAGCAGTCACCAATGAGCCCATTCGCTGCCATCCATAGCTCCAGTTCATCGGTTTTGTGGACAAAGGATCCAGAGTTGGTTAAGAAATGCTTGGCAATGCTGGTCTGTGAGTCTGCTTCCATAATCGAACTAGCAAACCTGCTCTGCATCCCCGCTTCTGCTTCCTCTCTCTTCGCTGCCTCCTAGGCCAAACAATGATCCATGGAGAGCCTGGCAGTCTTACTGTGTCACTCGGTATATTATGAGACTGCTGGAAGTCGCTGGTAATATCAAGTCAACTAGAAGATCTTTATCTTTAATAATAAGTTAATAATGACTTAATAACTCCCTGTGGGTATAGACTAGTTTTTGTCTAACTCTGCTGTGACACCAGGAGCTCAAAGCCGCTGCGCCTAAGCGCGCCGCCATCTTGAAATAACTAACTGGCATACGGCCCTGGCACCCCCTCTGCCTCCGACACAGAGCCCTCATCAGAGCCTTCCCCAGACTCCAGGACTGTCCCATGTTCCCCCCCAACCTCCTCACTGTCCGAATCTGCTGCCAGCTCTGCTGGCAGGCCACAACACCTTCAGAGCTCAAAATCTCTTTTGTGTTTTAAATCAGACAGAAGCTACTGCTGTAGTAGCTGTCTGGCGTGTGATTTTTGTCTTATTTACTTGCCCTCTCTTTCGTTCCTTCTCCCTTCCCTGCCTAGCTAAAAGAAACACACCTAAGTGGTTCATCAGGACAAGACCTGTATGCGCTCCTGGCTCATGACAGCCACGGGAGGAAGGAATGAGAGAGAAATGTATGAATGCTCCCTCTGTTTTCCCGATACTTAAATGAGAAGCGTTCTGCTACCCACCCTCCATTAATTCTTATGCTTCTCATTTCAGGACAAGCCATGCCTGAGGTGGAAAAAACACATCCACCCCAGGCGATACCAAAGGGAACTAGAAATGTCACAATGGAAAAAGAGGCATTTTTTCCCCCCAAGAGGTGGCATGGGGATTGAAAAGCAGGAAAGTTCTAAAAATAATAAGCACACACATGCTTCTCCGCATGAGCCAGTCACTGAAGTAAAATATGTGTCTGCTTTTAAGGATGAAATGAGGAAGAGGGATTTGAAAAAGAGAGAAACAGACAAAAATGCCAAGTGCGATTCCTCAAAGTTCATTGCAACAAGAAATAAAAAAGAAGAGACGTGCTCCTCTTCCACCAACTCCTAAAACGCCAAACAGATTTGAAGAAATGGATAATAAAAGACAAAGTACAATTGATCCTTTTCAACTGTCATTTGTCGGCCTTTTTGTTTGCCTGGAGAGATAGATTCCTGTTGTGGCTGTCACTGCTGTCTGTATTCCACCTGGTGCAGGTGTTGGCACAGCGCTCAAACCAATTTCATTGTGATTTTATTACAATATTATTACAATGACAAGAAAGATGATGATGATGATTATTATTATTATTGTTACATGTGTGACACCCCCTTCTGTCCAGCGCATGTACACATGGCTTTTTTTGGAGCCTGGGGAGGGCAAAAATGGCCTCCCCCAGAGGCCGGAAACAGCCCGTTTTCTGACTTCTGGTGAGCCCGGTAGTTCAGTTTTGCGCCCTCCCAAGGTTCCAGAATCTTTCTAGGATCCTGGGGAAGGCGAAAAAAGGCCCAACACACAAACTGCAAGTTCAGGAATGGACTTCCAGGTTGCCCGTTGGGCCATTTTTCTCCCTCTGGAGGCTTCAGGAGGGCAAAAAATGGCTGAAAATCAAGGCCGAAAATCAGCTGGCCAGCACGCTCATGTGCTCTGGAGCTGACAGGGCAACATACCCTCAGAAATGGCTTCACGTGCTACCTGTGGCACCCATGCCATAGGTTTGCCATCATGGGTATAGGGTCTCCTGCTTGAGCAGGGGGCTGGACTAGAAGACCTCCAAGGTCCCTTCCAGCTCTATTCTGATTGATTTGATTTCCCTCAAGAATAAAAGGCCATCTTTTAAACAAGGTTCCGTAAATCTCTCATTTTTCTAATCTCTCAAATAGACTATGACAAGAACTCGTTCAGCAACAGGTGTAGCTACATTCAAGGGCTGGCCTATGTGCATAAAGGTGAGTTTTCTCATGCGCTAGCAACTTTCACAAATTTGTTTGGGGTGCACGGTTTCCATTTTGTTTCTGCTTACCCCTCCACTTTCATAACAAAAGGGTCAATTTGCTGCAAGAACTTTATTGCTTCAATGCATTTGAAGCTTGAATGCTTCACAATGGAGCTGCGCAGAGCATGGCCTTGGAATGTATTAAATAAATAAATGAATACAATCCGAAGCTATTTTTAACCTGATCGTTGCAACCAATCAGGGAAAACCCAGTGTTAGTTAATTTTCTTCAAATTTCCCCTTGCAACGGGAGTGAAACTTAAAGTTAACGAACCGTTTACCCAGTTGACCTATAACATTTTCTGACCTTTGGCTCATCTAGCTAAATATTATCTGCACTTGGATTGTCAAAAGGTCTCCTGAGTTTTTTCATTTGTTTCCCAGATTAGACAGACATGGCAGGAATCAAACTGGGATTTTCTTGCACCTGTTTTAGCTGTCACTTCAACTAACAAAGTTCCCCTAAGGAAGTATCTCCAATTCTGTGGTTTTTGCATTGTCTTCAAGATAAAAGACAAAGACAACAACCTCAGATATGCAGATGATGCCACTCTCATGGCAGAGAAAGTGAAGAGGAACTAAAGAGCCTCTTGATAAGAAGGAGAGTGCAAAAGTTGGCTTGGAACTCAACAGCAACAAAACTAAGATCATGGCATCCGGCCCTCTCAATTCCTGGCAAATAGATGGGGAAGAAATGGAGGTAGCGACAAATTTTATTTTCCTGGGCTCCAAGATCACCGCAGATGGGGACTGCAGCCAAGGAATTAAAAGACGCTTGCTCCTGGGGAGGAAAGCGATGGCAAATCTAGACAGCATCCTGAAAAGCAGAGACAACACCCTGCCAACAAAAGTGTGTATAGTCAAGGCTGTGGTTTTCCCAGTTGCAATGGAAGGCTGTGAAGATTGGGCCATAAGAAAGGCTGAGCTCCAAAGAATGGAGGTCTTTGACCTATGGTGCTGGAGAAGACTCCTGCGAGTCCCATGGACTGCAAAGCGATCCAGTCGGTCAGTCCTAGAGGAGATCAACCCTGACTGCTCTTTAGAAGGCCAGATCCTGAAAAGGAAACTCAAACACTTTGGACACCTAATGAGAAGGGAGGACTCACTGGAGAAGAGCCTCATTCTGGGAAAGATTGAGGGCAAAAGAAGAAGGGGACGACAGAGAATGAGGTGGCTGGATGGAGTCACCAAAGCAGTCAGCGTGAGCTTAAATGGACTCCAGAGGATGGTAGAGGGCAGGAAGGCCTGGAGGAACGCTGTACATGGGTTGGCGATGGGTCGGACACGACTTTGCAACTAACAACAAGATAAAAGACACCAGACAGACATACACACAGGCAGATGTGCTCCAGCTAAGTCATTAGGCATGCTTAATTTTTCATGAAACCGAACTCAGCTTCTGAATTCACACACAGCGACCTCATTACTGCAAGAATGTCAAAAGTTTGTGTGTGTGTGTGTGTTTTGCTGCCTGTTGCAATTCCCTTGGACGAACCTCCTCGACTGCAAAACAGAAGGAGAATTCATTTGCACTTGGCTGGCCAGCAGAGGTTTCTACCATTACGGTCCTCATCTGTTCCAGCTGTTTCTGCAAGACACGTGGCCCGGGAGAAATGTGGTGCCCACAGTTTGGCAAGAGGAGAAGATGGCAATGAATGAGGCGTTTTATCCATATTAACCACATCTTCCAAGCAAGCAGCTGACAAGAGGGTTTCTGTCTACTCCCTGCGACCGACCGTGTCAAGAATAGCGGGGTTTTGTGGGTCTGTGAAGGCCGACAAAATTGTGCGCTTTGGTAAAAACTCTCTCTCTCTCTTGCCACAATTTATCCGGCAATTTGCAACGCTCTGCTTTAAGAGAGAACTCAATCTTGCCAAAAAGTTAAGTCTTTCCCACCCTGTTTCCCTCAAAATAAGACCTCCACGGATAATAAGCCCAATCGGGCTTTTGAGTGCATGCACTAAAATAAGCCCTCCCCCAAAAATATTGCAACACAGCAGCAGCCATGAGGTGACCACGCTCGCTGCCTCCTGCACCTCAAAAATAATAAGGCCTCCCTGAAAATAAGGCCAAGTGTTTATTTCGGGGTCAAAATATAAGACCCTGTCTTATTTTCGGGAAAACACGGTAGTTCACTGGGGCTTTGGTGAGGAAAGAAATTGCAATGTTTTCTCAAGTTTTCAGTATTTTACCCCATTCTAACTCTCCAAATGAAATAAAGAAGAGTTGTCATATAAAGTCCTTCTCACATCTTTCATTCCCACAATATGGGGCAGGAGGTCCTGCTCAGGGTCATTCAAATCAACCCCTCAGTTGGATTACAGCAGGGGGTTGGCAACCTTAAATACTCAAAGAGCCACAAAGTTCCCAACCAGAAGCCCCCCACCCACCCACCCCTTCAATTCTGAAGCCAGCCAAAGTCCAGTTCCCCCAACCATAGAGTCTCCTAGAGTGGTGTCCTTTTTCCTCTTACCTGTCCTAACCAAAAGCCCTATCAATTGTGGAGCTGGCCGGCGACAGGGAGCCACAGCAGAGGGATGAAAGAGCCACATGCAGCCCCAGAGCCGCAGATTGCCGACCCCTGGACTACAGCGATGTGCTCTACCTGGGGCTGCCCCTGAAGACCACCCAGAAGCTGCAACTACAAATAGTTCACAACTTAATGGCCACAATTTCCATTGCTAAACAAGGCAGTTGTTAAGCGAGTAATACTCAATTTTACGACCCCTTTTCCTAAGGTGGTCAAGCGAATCACTGCACTTCTTGAGGAAATCATGTGACTTATTAAGCAAATCTGGCTTCTCCCATTGACTCTGCTTGTCAGAATCTATCTGGGAAGGTTATATATATCTAGGACTCTATAACCATTGTAAATAAATGCCAAACATCACATGCCCAAATTTTGATTTGGCCACTTGACTGGACATTTGAATGAGGATACTGATAATGGTTGTTAAGTATGAGGATTGGTTGTTAGTCACTTTTTCCCCGTGTTGCCATACATTTGAATGGTTGCTAAACAAATGATTATAAGTGGAGGGCTATCTCTTATCTAGAATGTAGCAGGGCATACCTGATAATGGCCATGGGTCACTTCTACTTTGTGAGCTTCAGGAAACAATTCAAGGCGATTGTTAATCACCTACAAAGCCCTATGTGTCTTAGTACAGGGTTATTTGCAAGACTGCCTATAACCCGGGGTGGCTGCTACGGGTTTGCCCTGGGTTCGGAAGAACCCGGATCTAACATTTGTCAGCTTGTGAACCATCTCTATGAATACTATCAAACTGCCATACAGAGAGAGAGGAATTCGAAACATACCTGTGGTCAAAAAGGAATCTCAAACTGGCCTGTGAATGTGCATGTCTAAACTACCATCTCTCATTGGCTGTGATTTATGACGAAGGCTGAAGGGAGGACAGTAATGCAGGCAAAGTTCAGAAGCAGATAAAGAAAGCAAAAAAGATGGCTGCAACGAAGAAATGCCAGGATGTTAATCCTAATAAATGATTGGATTTCTTTTGAACCTTGTCTCGAGGCTTGTAAATTTGTTAGGTTTTCTTCTGGGAACTTGACAACATTATGGTGGTTCCCAGCCCTGGCTAGCCCCTCCCCTTCCGCCTTTCCCCTCCCCACCCTGGAGCCTCCACGAGGTTCATTTTGGATGCGAGGTAAGTGCAGGGACCACACAAAGGGTCAGAGAAGGCGAAGGCCATGGTGCAGGAGGCCAACTAGGCCACGCCCACCCAGCAACCGGGCAGAGAACCCGTCACTGAAATTATTGAAGCCCACCCCCTGGCTATATCTGGTTATTTCTGTCTTCCCCACATGCACCAGGCTTATTCAGGAAACAATGACAGCAGCTGTCAGGACCTGGGACCCGTGCCTTTCCCATTGACAAGTAGCAACCCTGTGCAAATTTTCTCTCTCCCTCACTTTGAAGTCCACAATATTCCTTCAGAGGTTCAGAGCAGGATGTTATTCATCCACCCAGGATATGTGGCTGTGCTCTGATCAAGTGGTATTTTTTTTAAAAAAAAATTAAATTGGTTTTTTTAAAGTCGTCATTGAGATCGCAGTGATTTGTTTTTTTTATACTGCCCAGAGATGCATTTTTGTGAGTTGGGCAGCCATAATAAATTTGGCTAGAAAAGATAAAGACGTCCAGGGTATCTTGTAGCTTTAGGGAGTGTCAGACGAGAGGTGATATTCTGCTCCCGTCCTCTCTCACAAGGTCACATTCAACAATTTCTCCTGACAATCTTGTTGCTTACACAAATCCCATCAGTGAGAATCAAGGCACTATTTTGTGTGTTTGACTGATGTTTTAATACTAAATAACATCAGAGTTCAATAATCCTTTTTGATTTTGATTTTTGTTCCAAGTAGTTTTTCCTCAAAGGGCAAAACTGTAAAATATTGAGTATGGTACGCTGCAACGGGGCCGGGCATCCACCATGTGCACGCGTGCATGTGTACTTACTGCCTGTGATGCTCCAGCTGCTCACTGGAGCGCTGCGCAGGCGCCGTACGCTCCGTGCGCATGCGTGAAAGCCCCAATTGGCTCAAATACAGGTGAGGGCAGGTGGATGGATGGGGCCCTCCAGAGCACCATACCGGAACGGTACCTGGTGCTCCCAGCAGGCACCGGTACGCGCGTACCAGGGCGTACCGGTTGTATCCCACCACTGCTATAAGGACAAACTAATACCAGCCTTAGCACTGACAATGAGGATGTTCAAGAGGTAGCTTCTACCTTTTAGAATCAACCATCCACAGCAGCAGAACTTCCCTACTAGTTCGCAAATGTGAGCGTGTGTGTCCACACATGTGCTCAGCCTTCCGCACATGCGCTTTGGCTAAAGAAAGTGCCTAAATGGGATGGCATAGAACCAGGGGTGGGTGGCGCAGAGCTGGGGGGGGGGGGGGAGCACCCACTACTCGCTCCAGGGGGAGGCAGCCAGAGCCCCCCCAGCCGACATGCCGGGCGAGCGAGCGAGCCAATGAGCGGGGGGAATGCCCGGGGCTGTGGCTGCGCCGGAGCCGTCCGGGCGCCGTGCGCACAGGGAGGCGGGCGTGCAGCGCCTGGACAGCTCTGGTGCAGTCGCAGACCGGGCGCTCCCCCCGCCCGTTGGCTCGCTCGCTCCAGGGGGAGGCAGCCAGAGCCCCCCCAACCGACATGCCGGGCCCTCCGCTGCCTGGAGGGGGGGGAAGGAGAGAGGAAGAGCCGCACCCGAGGGGTCAAAGAGCCGCGGTTTGCCGACCACTGGAATAGACAATGGATGCCATTATGTGGTTATGTTTAAGTAAGACTTGTCTGAAGAAGGTAGACCAAATATGGAATAATAGAGGAGAATTCTGGTGTAATGATATGAAGATATACAATTAATCCTTTGATCTAAAATCTATAAAATGAGATTATTCATGAGTAATAATGGTCCTAGAAATGCACAAGAGTTATGTGTAACCAGTCAACATACTTTCCAAAGGATACAATGTAGAATGATGATTTTTCCTTTTTGTATTTGTTTTACTAAAAAATAAATAAATAAATTCCCCCCCCCAAAAAAGAACCGGGGGGGGGGGGGCGCAGAGCGGGGGGGGGGGCACCCATTGAACCGGTTCAAACAGGCAGAATATCACCTCTGCACAGCAGGCATGTCCAACCTGCGGGCCACATGAAGCCCTGGACAGCTAGTAATGTAGCCCCACATTATCATGTGTCCCACTGGGGAGATAGGGCGGTATACAAATATGGTTAATAAATAAATAATAAATAAATAAATAAATCATAAACTTTTAATGTTATTAGGTCATTTATAGCAATAGCAGTTAGACTAATATATCTCTTTATTTACGGCCCTCTCTAAGCGGTTTACAGAGTCAGCGTGTTGCCCCTAACAATATGGGGGAAGAGTGGATGAAAGGCTAAGTCAACTTTGAGCCCGGTGAGATTCGAACTGCCAAATTGCAGTCAGCCGGCAGTCAGCAGAAGCAGCTTGCACTACTGCACTCTAACCACCGTGCCAGCACGGCTCATGAAATATGTATTTTAAATGCTGCTCGAGACAATTCCTCTTCACTCCATGAGACGCAGGCAAGCCAAAAGATTGGACATCCACAAATCTCAGACTAGCACTTGGTGGAGTAGCCATGAAGGCCTTGGAAAAGATAATGACCATTTTTCACCCCTATGACCGTTGCACCATTCCCGCAGTCACCTGATCAAAATTTGGGCGCTTGACAACTGACTCATATTTATGACGGTTGCATTGTCCCAGAATCATGTGATCCCCTTTTGCAACCTTCTAACAAGCAAAGTCAATGGGGAAGCCAGGTTCATTTAACAACCGTGTCACTAACTTAACAGCTGCAATTAACAAACATGGCAAGGAAAATCGTAAAATGAGGCAAAACTCACTTAACACATTTCTTCCTTAGCAACATAAATTTTGAAAACACTTAAGGGAAAGGGCAAATTCAAAATCTACAGAATACATTATACACAAGTTATTTTATTTATTACATTTGTTTGCTGCCCATCTTGCTCCAAATATGATTAATTTGGAACCGAGAGGCAGGCTCTCGGCCTCTTCAAAATAAACTGGGCCGTGACTAAACCTAAGACTGACTTGATATAACTTAAATGAATTAAGTACAGGGAACAGGGCTCCTCCTCCGTATTTAGTGCTTTCTTCTGCATACCATATTAACAATTACAACCCCATCAAAATTTAGGCAGGGATTCATTGGGCAGCCTAGGCCTTCCTGGAGTACATACCACTCTAGAACCTCAAGTTCTATACCCGTGTTAGCAAACCTATGGCACGTGTACCCAAAATGGCATATGGAGCCATGTTGCCTGGCACGCATGGCATCCTCCTCTGGGATTCTGTCCCGCATGCAGCAATCAGCTGGCCTTCGTGCATGTGGCAGTGTCAGAAACTGGAAGAGCTTCCAGTTTTCTGGCGTGAGCATGCGGGCTGGTCAGCTGATTGTCGCACACTCATGCATGCCAGTAACCAGAAGATTAGCTGTCTGGCGCGGATGAATGCACCAGAAACCAGAAATTCATTTTCCGGCGCACATGCTCCCTGGGCAGCTCCTCTTCCGGGTTGCGTCCCAGATGAGTATGCGCGTGCACTCCCTTTTCAGTGCCAAAAAGGTTCGCCGTCACTGTTCTATACTCTTGTTATATTCCGAAATCAAAACTAAATCCCTCTTGAAAATGCTTTTTTTTTTTTAAAAAAAATGGCTTCCTAGAGTAGGGATCCCAAATCCCCAGCCCATGGTCCACTACCAGGCCACGGCCCATTTAGAACCAGGTTGTGCAACTGGAGTGCGAGCACGCATGCAGCTTCATTCGCACAAGCGGTAGTTGCTTGCGCTCAGAGCTCCATTCACGCAACCAGTATGTGCATGCGCTCGCCACTCGCACAAATGGATTGGTGTACACTCATGTGTCCACCAGTCACGTAGATCCATCCCCTCTCTCCCCCCATCCTGCGAAGCCAGAAAGTTTGGGGACTGCTGTGCTTACTGTATTCCCTTATTTAAAAAAAAAAAACAATCTGAAAGTTAGTTACACAGCTTAATTCACATCCATGGAATTGGTGGAAAGGCATTTGTGCAGATGCTGCTTTATTTTATTTTTTAAAAAGCAAGCTCCAGGTGTCCCTAAATCTAAATATAATTTTTTTTAATGCCAAGCCATGCATCTCTAAGAGAAAAAAGAAAAATTCTGGGAAGACCAAAACATTAAAACAATATATCTAGGAAACAAGATAGCTAACCAATTTTGGAACTGAGGGAAAATACTCATACAAAAGAGGTTAAATACATTGACCGTGAGAGAACTTTTGACACAAGAGAGCACTTTGATGTACAACCTGTTCCCTCGGGAGGAAAAAAAAAAACCACACTTAAATTTTCTATGCATAACATTAACCAACCTTTGCTCTGGTTTACATAAATTAGCAGCCACCATTGGTCACACCAAGCATGGCATTCTGAGACATGAATAAAATCTTTCCATTCTTGTTATCCTAACTCAGGTAGGGCTAACATTTTTGTCCTCGCGTACCAAAAGCATGTGTGCGCGTGCCCACATCCATAATGCAATCCGTGCACAACCCTGTGTGCCCCGCCCCCAGCGCATGTACGCATGACCTCCCCGTGACCTCACACATGTACGCATGACACACACACACACCACCGTGCCTAGCAGGCCTCCCTGAACCCTCCTGGGACCAAAAACGGGTGGTGGGGGAGAGTGTCTTAGCCCCTGAGCCCTTATTAAATAAAGTTAAAATTAACTTTTAACTTTTTTAACTAAGTTAAAAAGTTAAAGATTACTCGCCAGCAAACCAAGGGTTAGTAATGCTCAATTCAGCCGAGTCTTATCTCCTCACCTGGAGTCTAGCAGGAGTGGTTCTTTCGAGGTGGAGAACCACTCCCACTTTGCCATGACTCCAATATAGGGAGTCCTTGAGTTACCATTGTAATCAAGTCTGCCCATAACTGTTGTAAGTTATAACGGTCATAAAACAGGTTGGCTATGTGACTTTGCAACTTTATTTGCTGCATTAAGCAAACACGGTGATCATAAAACACACACCGCGGTCATTAAGCAAACGGATTGTTCGCTATGGCAGAGGATCTCCAACCTTTCCAGCTCGGTAGACAGGTGGAAGCAGCTGTGGTGGGGGATGGGGCAGAGAGAAGATGGTTTCGTGTGTGCATGCGCGCAGGGCGCTTTCACAAATATAGCTTTGCGTGTGCGTGCGTGTGCGTGTGCGTGTGCACATGCCCACCACTTCCACAGCCAAGTTCCAAATGGGCTGCAGCCCAGCGGTAGATTGTGGACCAGGAGTTGTGAGTCCCTGCTTTATGATGCAGTTTCCCCAAAAACTAGAAGTCTTGGTTGTCAGCTAAACCAGGGGTCTCCAACCTTTGCAACTTTAAGTCTGAAGGACTTCAGCTCCCAGAATTCTCCAGCCAGCTTTGTCTGGGAGCTGAAGTCCTTCAGACTTAAAGTTGCAAAGGTTGGAGACCCCTGAGCTAAACCACCATAAAGAGCCAGGGTAAAACACCATAAACTATGATAAAGCCAGGGTCCTGTGACTGAAGGGCATTGCAAACAGATGTAAATGCAGCCACGGTTCCAAGTCCCCAAAGTGCCGTCATATGACTGCAGGGAGGGGGGAGACCGCCAGAACTTCAGATCTGGGTCATAACCCGTTAGCCCAAACCAGTAGTAAAAAAAATGCTGCCGGTTCAGGCGAACTGGTATTTCCAATAATCAGCTGTGTCACACGATTTATATTAGCTAGAATTGTCGGATTTCCTGCTTTCTAGATCAGTGTTTCTCAACCTTGGCAGCTTGAAGATATCTGGACTTCAACTCCCAGAATTCCCCAGCCAGCGAATGCTGGCTGGGGAATTCTGGGAGTTGAAGTCCGGACATCTTCAAGTTGACAAGGTTGAAAAACACTGTTCTAGATAATCTAAATCGCGTAGCACAGTGGATTCCCCTTCTACTTACCTTTGCAGGCGTGCTTGGTAGCAGGCTCTGCTCACCCGCCGAGCTTTTTAACGCTCCGCGCATGCGTGGAAGGTCCTGCGCATGCGCAGAGGTGGCATGTGCGCTCACATTTACAAACCGGTAGCGAAGGTAAGTTGACTTCACTTCTGGTCATAAGTCCTCTTTCTTGGGTGTATCGTAAGTTCAAAACATCAGTAAGTGGCCAGTCATAAGTTGAGGACTACCTATGTGCTATTTCTTGCTATGACAGCTTCGGAGCAGCTGGTGATAGTCTAACCAGGCCTTTTGGGAAGAGGAAGCTTATCTATTTTTAGCACAATTTATTTATTTATTTTAAAAAAGGGGTGGGCTGATCCATCATGCTGAGTTGAACTACTGGTTTACATGTCTCCATTAAGCCAAAATAAACATTGCTGCTCCTGGCAAATTAAGTGATGTCATGGCTGTCTCATCCCAGTGCCTGGAGGCTGTGGGGGTCTGGGTGGGAAAGAACAGACTTCAGTGAACCCTGGCAAGATTGAGTGGCTTTGGGTTTCGGGACTTCGGGCCCTAAGGACTGTACTATTTTTAGTACTGAATGGGGTTGCACTGCCCCAGACAGGCCCAGTGCACAATCTGCAGCTCCTTCTAGACCAGTGGTGGCTTCCGGATCCCATTGCAATCAGTACACAGCAACGGGGGCCGGCATCCACCATGTACACGCGCGCAGCATGCTCGGAGCATGTGCATGCGTACTTACCACCCGCGACGCTCTAGCTGCTAGGCGGAGCATCACACAGGCGCCGTATGCTCCATGCGCAAAAGTCCCGATCAGCTCAAATACAGGTAAGGAGGGCAGGTAGCAGGTGGTGTGAAGTTTCCTTTAGAAGTTGACAGGTGGGCCCTCCGGAGCACTGTACCAGAACAGTACCTGGTGCTCCCAGCAGGCACCAGTACACCCATACTGGGGCGTATCCCACCACTGACCAGGGGTCAGCAACCTTAAATACTCAAAGAGCCTCAAAGGTCTTAACTGGAACCACCACCAACTCAATTCTGGAGTTGACCAGAAGTCCGGTTCCCCCAGCACAGAGTCTCCTCCTAGCACGGAGTCCTTTTTCCTCTGCCTGTCCTACCCGAAAGCCCTATCAATTGTGGAGCTGACAGGAGACAGGGAGCCGCAGCAGAGGAATGAAAGAGCCACATGCGGCTCCAGAGCCACGGATTGCTGACCCCTGGTGTAGACTTATGACTCCCTCTTCAAAGAACTTCTATGAAAAGAGGGCAGTTGCATAGCTTTGTATTGTGAGCCCGTGTTTTCTTAACCACTGCTGCAAAAAAATATATGTAAAATTGGTTTGGTCATGTGACCGACCTGTTTTACAATCGTTCCAACTTATGATCATAATGGCTGCATTATGGTCATATGTCAAGGACTACTACCTGTATATCAGGAAATTTAAAACTAAGGATTGCACTCGTGAAAGTATTACATCTGAACAGCAAAATAGGAAGAAAAGAAGCCGAAATATTAATGAGTATTACTGTCAAATTATAAGCTAAATGTAAGACCAATGTGATTTAAGAAGGGGTAAATGCAGTAAGCTTATCCTTTTGAGGAAACTCATTAATTTCCTGGAGAGTTAAGAGCCTTTTCTTCTCTAGAAATATCATCATATAGAGTGGAGGCCCTCAATTTTGGGGCACCAGGGACCGGTTCCATGGAAAGATTTTTTTTCTGCAGACCAGAAGGGGTGTGGTTTCATATGCTGCCTGCATCCCACAGCTGGAGTTTCGCTTGTTTGCGTGGCCTGGTTTCTGGCTTCCTGCGGACTAGTGCCAACCCACGGACAGAGAGTTGGAGACTCCTGGTATAGCGCGAGTAAGGAAATTTTGCCCTCCCCCCAAAATCCCCTCTGTTTACTTGTTATTCAATTTACCCAATCACTAATTTTGCTGAGCTAATGAAGAACTTAGTAAAAGAACTGAAAAAGAAGTAAAATAAAAAATGTTAAGCTGCAATTAAAGGTAAAGGTTCCCCTTGCACATATGTCTAGTCGTTCCAGACTCTAGAGGGCGATGCTCATCTCCATTTCAAAGCCGAAGAGCCAGCGCTGTCTGAAGACATCTCCGTGGTCATCTGGCCAGCATGACTAAACGGTGAAGACGCACGGAGAGCTGTTACCTTCCCACCAAAGGTGGTTCCTATTTTTCTAGTTGCAGTTTTACGTGCTTTCGAACTGCTAGGTTGGCAGCTGGGACAAGTAACGGGAGCTCATTCCATTACACAGCAATAGGGATTCGAACTACTGAACTGCCAATCTTTCTGATCAACAAGCTCAGCGTCTTAGCCACTGAGCTACCATGTCCCTAAGCAGTAATTAATAACTAGCAAAAGAAAGCAGATAAAAGCCACTAATCCATTATAATGCTGACACAAAATTAAAGAAAACAAAAAACTTCAAAAAATAAAATTTTTCAGACCAATATACACAGAAGCATACAAACACGCATATCCAAAGCTACTTGTAAGTCAAAGACCAAAATCTACTGAAGCTATTCTAAAAGGCTTAAACAACTTCTTTAAATGAGAAGGGGCGAACCACTGGTAGTTCTTATTAATATATGATTTCAATATATACAGTTGTCCATCTCAAGTACGATTGGGGAGGAAGCTTGCAAGAAGTAAAACAATATAAAAGCAGAATAAAGCATATAAAAACCATAAAAACGTATAACACCCATCCACAGGTGAGTTATAAAAACAAAACAGTGGATATCAATCAACCCTAACCATGGTATAACATAGGCCACTCTAGAAACCCTAAGAACTGTCTGTGGAGTTGCATTTTTTATGCTGAATATATGATATGTGAATATTCTTAAGAATCTGTCCGGAATTGGTTATAACTGCAGTTCAATAATGATATAGGGCCATGATGGCGAACCAATGGCACGCGTGCCACAGGTGGTACCCAGCACCCTCTCTGTGGGCACTCAAGCTGTCGCCCCAGTTCAGTTCTGCTGTGCATGCGCACACGCCTCCTGCTGGCCAGCTGGTTGTCAGGTTTCTTCCACACATGCGGGGGGAAGGGCGTATGTGGTGAGGGAGGCGTGTTCACATGAGCAGGGCTGGGCACATGCGGGGGCGCACATGCAGGAGGTGCATGCGCAGGGGCCACACGCACATTGTATTTTGGCGGTTTGGCCACATGCATTGGCCACTCAGTCCATTAGCCATCACTGATATAGGGTCTCCTGCTTGAGCAGGGGGTTGGACCCCTCCAAGGCCCCTCTATTAACTCTGTTATCCTGTTAACATTTGAAATAACAGCAATTCCTTGCCTGCCTTATAACAAAGGATGCTATTAATTTTTTGTTGGTTTTCCCAACACAGATAAATGTTGTCCAGTATTTGCAAACTGATTTATAACCTCATCGCCTTAAGCGACTCTGCACCCGCTGCACAAACAGGACTTCAATTTATAATCTCAGCTTCTGTTATACATTACAAGTAAAACTGCAGATGATCGGGAATTTGAGGTCCTAGATTTCGCTTTATTCATAAGGAAACTATTTTAAGCACATGGATGTGAAAAGAGAGAACAATAAAGTTTGATTCAAGCAATGTTACCACTGCCACTTTCATAGAGGTTGAGGCCTTATGGTTTGCACATATCTACACCCCAACAAAATCGGGATCCAACTTTCATGCTTAGAATTGTTGTTTACAAGCACCAGGCCACAGTGTAAATGAAACTCCAGAGTTTGGGACCAGAAAGATAATGTGGATATCTAAATCAGTCTTTCTCAACTGTGGCAACTTTAAGTCATCTGAACTTCAACTCCCAGAGTTGAAGTCTCTGGCATTTCTGGCTGCGGAATTCTGGGAGTCGAAGTCCACATGGCTTAAATTTGCCAAGGTTGACAAACAATGATCTAAACCATTGTGTTGCACATGAACCATCACCCAGCTCAGCTCTCCTGTGCATGTGCGCACGCCTCCTGCTGGCCAGCTGATTTTCGAGACTCTGCTGCGCATGCGGGAGGCATACGGACATGCGGGGGGTGCATGCGCATGGGGTCGCAGGGGCAGGTGTAGGGGAGCATGAGGGGATGCGCTGTGCCCTCCCTGTGGTTCATTCTCGGTCCCAGGTGGCTTCAGGGAGACCTGCTAGGGCCAAAATGGGGCACCGGGGAGAGGGGTTGTGTGCATGCGCGGGTGGAGCACGGGGGGCAGGTGGAACAGAGGGGGTGGGTTGTGCGTGCATGCACAGGGGTGCGGGGTGCATTGCATTGTGGGTGTGGGCACGCACATGCACGTGTGACAGTGTGCATGTGCGTGCCCACCCCCACCCCCGTGCATGCACGCACAACCCACCCCCCTGCATTTCACCCGCACATGCACACAACCTCCCCTGTGCCCCGTTTTGGGCCTAGCAGGCCTCCCTGAAGCCTCCTGGATTTCGGCACATAAGGGCAAAAAGGTTCACCATCACTGACCTATCCTTTTAGGAATATCCAGCTTTTTTGATCCAGTAAGCCATCTGGACTGGAAACAATATCCCTAATAAATCACTTACAAAAATATTGAGAATGTAATATTTAGTCCAAGTCCAACTACCAGCTTGCGCACACTTTTAATATGGCTGGCAAGGATGGCCTTGCATTTCCTGTACCCGTGTTAGGACCTGGCTCCATATCCACAACATTTAAAAATAAATAAAAACCAAAACTCTCCCTGGGTGGGGGGGGGGGGGGGGGGAGAGAGAAGATAACCTTGAAAAAAAAATCAAGACAGCAGCAAAATTCACTACAGAATAACTTGGAGCTCTATGAAAGTCGACCCTCGGTGCTGGAAAAAAAAATTACTCCCCGAAATAATGACCGGAATAATGAACCTTCTCCTGCTGCCAACATTTGGTCTGTATTTATTAGCCAATGCCATTCGACTCTGCACTGAAACTGGTGGGAGGCAGGCCTGGAATTTACCAGGAACACTCACGCAGACAGTCTGTTCCCATTAGGCTGTTCTGAACAGCAGCATTATGCAGCAGATAGAGAGACAGATAGAGCACTGAAATACACAGGTGCGGCTGAAAACAGAAGGAGCAGGCCGGGCCTTTCCAAGAAAGTGCAGGCAACCATCAAGATGGGAAGGGAGCTTCATCCCCCCAGGAGATCCTTGGCCTACTGCTACCAGTGCCCCAGCCAAAAAAACTCCGTATGTCGTTGGCTTTGCTATGGCAGGCTGGCAGGAGAGAGAAAGGAGGCCTGCTTCGGCCATCTGCTTTGCCAAACTGTGCTGCCAATTTCTCTGAAAAACGGGCCCCACCCTCTTCCTCCCTGCCCTTCTGCAAGGTTCCAAATTTTGGGAGGAGCAGCGGGGGGGCTAGATTCGGGTCCATTTACTTTGCTCCCTGCTCCGATTCAGAGCATTTTGTTTGCCTACCGCTTCGAACGCTGTGTTTCCACCCTGAGCCCTTTCCTAAGGGTAATGGTAAATGTTCCCCTTGCACTTATGTGCTAATTGTTCCCAACTCTAGGGGGCGGTGCTCATCCGCGTTTCAAAGCCGAAGAGCCAGCGCTGTCCGAAGACGTCTCCGTGGTCATGTGGCCAGCATGACTACATGCCGAAGGCGCACGAAACGCTGTTACCTTCCCACCAAAGGTGGTTCCTATTTTTCTACTTGCATTTTTAGATGCTTTCTAACTGCTAGGTTGGCAGAAGCTGGGACAAGTAACGGGAGCTCACTCCGTTATGCTGCGCTAGGGATTCGAACCGCCGACCTTTCCGATCGAGAAGCTCAGCGTCTTAGCCACTGAGTCACCACGTCGCCTTCTTCTTCAAACACTGTTTCCACCATGAGCCCTTTCCTATTGCAGTGTAAAAGGCCCAGCAGAATGAGAAATCAAACCAGAGAACAATCCTGAAGATTAGAACAAGCAACATGAAATAAATGTATAGGTAGTCCTGGATTTACGAGCCCAAAATTTCTGTTGCTAAGCAAGACAGTTGTTAAGTGAGCTCAGTTTTAAACAAACCACTTAATGATTCTTAAGTGAATCATGCAGTCGTTAAGTGAATCTGACTTCCCCGTTGACTTGTCATAAACTGGCTTGGAAGGTGGAAGAAATTGTGATTGCATGACCCCAAGGACAGTGCAACTGTCATAAATACATGCCAGTTGCTAAGCACTTTGATCACACGACTATTGGGATGCTGCAAGGATCATAAGTGTGAAAGGCAGTCATGAGTCACTTTCAATGTTGTTGTAACTTTAAATGGTCACTAAGCAAATGATTGTAAGTGTTTTGACCTAGGCTTCCCAAAAGCATGAAGCAAACTCCTTGTCCTGAAAAAAACCTTTTATTAATTGACTGTGAATTCTGCTCATTCACATCCAGCAAAGTCTTTCGAGGGAGGATTTACAGTCACAGACCTTATCTGGCTTGGAGAGCTGACAGGCCGATATCTGCAAAATTTAGCAAGGAGTCTCAGAGAGTCACGAACCAATGAAGCGAACTAATGGTCTACTGCAAACTCCACTCCCCTTTCGCTCCTCTTTTATTTCCTCTGGGAGGGGCCATTCATCATCCAAGTCAACCCCTGTTCTTTAGCTGTTCCGTTTGTCTGACAACTCTTCGCATGCGCACACTGGGAACAGGCTCCAGCTGTTCCTCTGCCTCACTGATGTCTGACTCTAAAGGCAGCTGATAACTGGCATACGGCCCTGTCCCCCTCTGTGCCTCTGACATCAGAGCCCATGTTCCTCCCCAACCTCCTCACTGTTCGAATCTGCTGCCAGCTCTGCTGGCCACCAGCTGGCCACAGCAGTAAGTCAAGCTCTACCTGTACCGAACTAGTATTAAGGCTTATGAAAAATTAGAATAAGACCGACTCTATCCAGCAACCTCAAAAGAGCTACGACACAGCTAGCAAATCTCCTGTGAGAATAAATAGGAAGACCGCTATCACTATAGAACAGGGGTCTCCAACCTTTGCAACTTTAAGTCTGAAGGACTTCAGCTCCCAGAATTCTCCAATCAGCAAAGCTGGCTGGAGAAGTCTGGGAGCTGAAGCCCTTCAGACTTAAAGTTGCAAAGGTTGGAGACCCCTGCTATAGAAAACGTCTCTCTGATAATCATCTGCTTATCTTAGTTTTCAAGCACATTATTACAGGTAGTCTTCTCTTAGTGACTACAATTGGAACTGGCCAATCCATTGTTAAGTGGGCAATAATGTTACTGCAGCAAGTATACGACATCACTTCCTACTTGGCCATTAAGTGAGCCACCACATTCACTAAGCAAGATGTCATGTGACCACAATTTACTTGTGTGTACTCCATAAATTCAGCTTGGCAGAAACCAGTTCTGAATGTACAACAGTTGTGAAGCACCTATATGGCAATCATGCGTCCATGGGATGCTGCAACTCTATTAAATGTGACGACTAGTCGCAAATCAGTTTTAACACCATTGTACCAAGGCATTCAGTAAGCATGGACTATCTGTATTTTAGGGAGGGTATTACAGGTGGATACACAGGTGGCTCAGTAGTGGCTCAGTAGCTAAGACGCTGAACTCCTCGATGAGAAGGGTCGGCAGTTTGGCAGTTCGAATCCCTAGCGCTGCGTAATGGAGTGGGCTCCCGTTACTTGTCCCAGCTTCTGCTAGTTCGAAAGCATGTAAAAATGCAAGTAGAAAAATAGGAACCACCTTTGGCAGGAAGGTAACAGCATTCCGTGCACCTTTGGCATTTAGTCATGCTGGCCACATGACCACGGAGACGTCTTCGGACAGCGCTGGCTCTTCAGCTTTGAAACAGATAAGCACCGCCCCCCTAGAGTCGGAAACAACTAGCACATATATGCGAGGGGAACCTTTACCTTATCACAGGTGGGGGTTACTGTTTTTTTATATTTAAAGCTTGGGGGGAAAAAGTGTAACACGTGATTTTTCTCAAAATTATCCAAAGGATTTTTTTTTTACAGCTTTCCAGGAACTTGGTATTATTTGATTTATATCTTGCCCTTCTAGCCAGAGGGCACTCGGCTAATAAAAAAATTAATCTGATAACAGATAAAATCATGCTAATAAATATGAATAGTAAGGATTAATGAGAAGATAAGGACTCCTGCAAGCCACATGCATAAGTGGAGATATTTATATTCCTTCTCCCCCACTCTGCAAACGAAAGAAACAGGAGTTCTGAACTCTACTTTAATGCTCTGGGTGCAGTTTTTTGGCTGATCCATATCTTATCATCTAACCTTTCCCTGTAGGGACAGTGAAACACCCTGATCAATTTAACTGTTTGATTTTGTACTATCCAGTCTCCAGTAGCATCCTTTATCATTCCCTTTTGGCGGCATGAGCAACATTAACTCCAATGTCCACAGGCCATCAATCGAACACCTGGATTTACAACCCTCCCCAAACCTGTTGGACTCAAGGCAATGAGCAGCAAACACAACAACAACAAAAAATAGAAATTAATAAAGCAAAAAGATGGAAATTGCAATACAATGGAAAGAAGGAAAGCGCGAACCCAATTCAATTCCCTGTTGATAGCACCCACAATCAATTAGAGCTGAAGGCACATGGGAACAATGCCGATTTGATTTTCTTTGCATAATGCAAGGGGCAGTAACGCCAAATTAATTCCAGGGCAGGGACTTTCTGGGAGGGAGGGGGAGAGTGTGTGTGTTGAGGAGGGTTTAACCTTGGAGAAGATCTACCACTCAACTCCCAATTTATGTAAATTAGAAAGGGTGGATTCTCAACAGGTCCATTCTTAGAGATACCCAATCTGGATTCAGATTCATTTTTAGCAGTCCACCTCAAATATAGGATCTCCAGGTAGTCCTTGACTTATGACCACTATTGAGCCCAACATTTCTGTTGCTAAGCGAAAGCTGAGTGAGCTTTCCCCCTTTTTATGACCTTTCTTGAACATTGGACCATAAAAAAGGCTGAGGGCCAAAGAATGGAGGCCTTTGAACTCTGGTGCTGGAGAAGACTCCTGCGAGTCCCTTGGACTGCAAGGTGATCCAACCGGACAGTCCTAGAGGAGATCAACCCTGACTGCTCTTTAGAAGGCCAGATCCTGAAGAGGAAACTCAAATGCTTTGGCCACCTAATGAGAAGGAAGGACTCCCTGGAGAAGAGCCTCATGCTGGGAGAGATGGAGGGCAAAAGAAGAAAGGGACAACAGAGAATGAGGTGGCTGGGTGGAGTCACCAAAACAGTGGGTGTGAGCTTAAATGGACTCCAGAGGATGGCAGAGGACAGGAAAGCCTGGAGGAACGTTGTCCATGGGTTCGCGATGGATCAGACACAACTTCACAACTAACAACAACAACAAAGACCTTTCTTGCCACAGTTGTTAAGTGAATCACTGCATTAAGTTAGTAACATGGTTGTTAAAGTGAATTTGACTTCCCCATTGTCTTGGCTCGTCAGAAGGCCGCAAACAGTGATTTCCATGACCCTGGGACACTGCAACCGTCATAAATATGAGTCAGTTGCCAAGTGTCTCAATTTTGATCACATGGCCATGGAGATGCTGCAACATTCTTAAGTGTGAAAAACGGTCATAAGTCAGGTTTTTTTTTAACTGACTTCAGTGATAAGTTACCATTGTAAACTTTGAATGGTCACTAAATGAACTTTTGTTAGTTGAGGACTACCTGTATATGGACACAGATACATATTTGAAGCATGGAGTAGTTCTGGTCTCTGCATGTAGAGGAGGAAAGAAACTTTAAAAAAATAATCTTGGGCTGCCAAGGAAGAGCTGGCATACAGATCCTCTGTGTAGCAGCGTAACATTGGAACTGGCAGTATACGAAAAGCATGGAGATGTAGGAGGGGAAATGTACATGGCAGAATCTTCCAGGTGGTAGCAACATTTGGTGTCCGCCAGTGATGGGTTACAACTGGTACACCCCGGTCTGGGCGTACCGGTGCCTGCCCGGAGCACCAGATACCGTTTTGGTGCGGTGCTCCGAAGGACCCACCCACCTACCTGCGCTCCTTACCGGTATTTGAGGGTTTCGGGACTTCCGCACATGTGCACCGAGCATACGGCTCCTGTGTGATGCTCCGCCGAGCAGCTGGAGCGTTGCAGGTGGTAAATACAGATGCGTCGCAGGTGGTAAGTACAGATGCGCACATTCATGTTGTGGACACCCAGCCCCATTGCACCCTACCCATCACTGGTGGCCGCAGATTAGTCTTCAAAACTGCCATTGGTTCACCCAAGGCTGCTAGGCAAGTTGCATGCAGCCTGGTCTACTCTCTTCCTGCAAAGAGTGTTAGGGGTAAAAAACACCCCCGTTGGAAAATAAACAGGCGGAATAGTGCAATACACCATACAGCAAGAGATACGTTGCTTAAACCACATAAAAACTCTACAACACTGATAGTAGAAAAAATAAATAGTCTTTACTCTTGATGTAAGTAAAATACTTCTTCCAAACAGTGATACTACTTCTTCTAACAATAAACAGTCCTTCACCTAAACACAGTTATGTTACAATCAGTCAAAACAATGATTCTCTTCCGTCTTCATGTTGAACTTCTTCCTCAGTGGCAATCAGGAAGCAAAGGAAAGCAAAAGGGATGAACTGTGTTTCCAGCTGCCTTTTATGATTGAGCTGGGAAGCACAGCCAATCAGATTCCACATAGTCTTTAAAGTTACATACACATTTATTAATCCTGGCTTATATATATTGTCAACCCAACATCAAGATAATTATCCTAACAAAGAGGAAACATTGGACCAGCACAGCTTCGGCTCGGTCGACCCAGTGCAAAGCAATTTGGGGAGTGGCAATAAGCTGGCAATGCCCACCCAGTTGGCCATGCCCACCTGGCTCCCCTGAGGTCAACCACAGCCCTGATTCAGCCCTCGATGAAATTGAGTTTGACATCCCTGGTTTAAGGAATGGTCAAAAAGCCAGAGCACTGTTTCTCAACCATGGCTATGTTAAGATGTGTGTACGTCAACTCCCACAATTCCCTACAGAGCATGGCTGCTTGGAGAATTCTGGGAGTTGAAGTCCACACATCTTCAAGTCACTAAGGTTGGGTCAGAAGAACATCTGTAGGCCTCCTACAACCTTCCTCAGTTTCCTATTTAGATATCCCAAACTCTTATCACCAAATCACTGGTATTTCCGTGATGTAACTTTACAATCTGTGACCAGCCACAGAGTTGTTAAAGTATTTAGACACTCTCAAAACCACAGATTAAAACCTGGAAGATTTCAAAGTGAAAGGGTACACATATCTACGCACACACTATATTAATGTGGGTTAGCTCTCTTCAGCCAAACACTTTCCAGCCCTGAAATGACTATATGGTAGTCCTTGAGTTACAACCCCAATTGATCCCAAAATTTCTGTTGCTACGTGAAACATTTGCTAAGTGAGTTTTGCTCCATTTTATGACTTTTCTTGCCACAGTGGTTAAGCGAATCATTGCATTTGTTAAGTTAGTAACATGGTTGTTAAGTGAATCTGGATTCCCTATTGCCTCTGCAAAAGCTGATCATATGACCTCAGGACACGGCAATCGTCATAAATAGGAACCAGTCGCTCAGCATCTGAATTTTGATCAGGTGACCATGCAGCAGTCTAAGTGTGAAAAACAGTCATAAGTCACTTTTGTCAGTGCCAGTCACTAAATGAACTGTTCTAAGTCAAGGACTACCTGTCTTCCCACTTATTTTATAGCCAGTATGGCCAGATGCTGAGCATCCTGGGACCTGCAGTCCTAATTTATCTTGAATGCACCAAGTTTATACCATTCATTATTTTTATTCTACTTTCCTAAGGAGTTATAAGAATTGTCCAGGGACGTTCTCTGAACTTGGTTTTAAACTTGCAGATGTTTAATTAATTGCTGGAAGTTTTCAAGAAACGATATGCTAGCCATTTGTCTGAGATGGTATAAAACTCCTACCTTGGCCAAGGGGCTGGAGTAGAAGACCTCCCAGGTCCCTTCCAGCTCTACGATTCTGTGAATAATAGGCCATCCATTGCACAACCTAAACAACTACTAGATTAGGTAATATTATTAATGCTCAGCACCGAGCTCAGAAAGTACCAAAGTCAAACAATTCACACTTGAGTATTTATTTATTTATTAAATTTATACCCCGCCCTTCTCCAAACGGACCCAGGGCGGCGCACAGGCATACTAAAATACATACAAAATACATAAAAATTTTAAAAACTTATTCGATAAAAACCCTGTGCTAAAACCAAATTAAAATTCCCGAAATTTAAAACTATCTAAGAGTCACTTGGGGTTACGCTAGGCCGGCTAGATGGAACAAGTGTGTCTTTAGACACTTGCGGAAGAGGCGGAGGTCGGAGATGGTGCGAAGTTCAGGGGGTAAGTCGTTCCAAAGGGCTGGGCCCGCCACAGAGAAGGCTCTCCCCCTGGGTGTCGCCAGTCGGCATTGTCCGGCCGACGGCACCCTGAGAAAGCCCTCTCTGTGGGAGCGTATCGGTCTTAGGGAGTTACACACATTCTCCACTATTGCAACTATAAGAATATATTCACACACATGAGTGTATCCCAATCAACCCCCTCTCTTTGTACTTCTAGTTCACTCAAGTTAAGATTTTATTTCTTCCACTTTATTCTTATTTTACTGTGTGGAAAGTTATCACCCTTCCCTCTCCCAGAAAAATGAAATATCCTAGGAAATATTGAAAAGACAGAATATTACATTCCCCCTGGATGCGAAAAAGGGAGGAACATGTCTTAAAGACAGAACAGCTCCCGGCAACTTCCTGCCCCCACCCCCTTTAAAGGAGCCATTAAGCCTGAGCTAGTCCACTTTACATAATAAAGGTAATATCAGCTTTTCACAGAAACTCATGGCACCTGAGAACTCAACCAAACCTGGATTCAAAGCACAGCCTACAGAGTTGCCCCTGCATTGCCCCATGGGAGTCTGACAACCAATCAGAATACGTTTCTTACGCAGGAACAGAAAACAGAGTGGTGGGGGCTGAACAGATTATAAAAAGCCTAGCAAACCGGACATTTCTTCCAACAACTGTTCCCCATTTGTTGTTTAAAAAATATAGGTAGCAACCTTAACCCTAAAATGAAACGCAAACAAAGGCAGAAACGAATCCACCTATTACCTACACAATAAATATTATTGTGGGATCTTTTTGTAACTGTGATAACAGTTGCTGTTTATGAACTAGTTTATAGTTAGTTTAGTTTATTAAATTTGTATACCGCCCTTCTCCCTTGCGGGACTCAGGGCAGTGAACAGACATCAATAAAAATTACAAAGAACATCAATATATAAAAATACTTTAAAATGACATTAAATTGGGGGCCTGTTCTAAAATCCAAATAAAACTCCTAAACAAAATCGATTAAAATCGATTAAAAACTACGCCAGGCCGGCCGCACGGAATAAATGCGTTTTCAAGGCCCGACGGAAGAGGCATAGGTCAGTGGTCGTACGTAGGTCGGGGGGGGGGGGGGTAGGTCATTCCAGAGGGCAGGGGCTGCCACAGAGAAGGGTCTCCCCCTGGGGGTCACCAGCCGACATTGTTTGGCCTGAGGAGGGCCTGTGGAGGCCCTCTCTGTGGTCGGTGGGAGGTATTTGGCAGCAGGAGGCGGTCTTGCAAGTAGCCAGGTCCCGTGCCATGGAGCGCTTTAAAGGTGGTTACTAGCACATTGAAATGCATCCGGAAAGCCACAGGCAGCCAGTGCAGCTCGCGCAGGAGAGGTGTCATGTGGGAGCATCTCGAGGCTCCCAGGATCCCCCGCGCGGCCGCATTCTGCACTAACTGGAGCCTCCGGGTGCACCTCAAGGGCAGCCCCATGTAGAGAGCGGTGCAATAGTCCAGGCGGGAGATGACGAGGGCTTGAGTGACCGTGCGTAGAGCGTCACGATCCAGAAAGGGGCGCAACTGGCGTATCAGGCGGACCTGATAAAAAGCCCCCCTGGCCACGGCTGTCAAATGATCATGTGGTCATCAAGACTGGCATGACTGATAATGCATTTAAAAAATGGGGGGAGGGGATATCATGACATACTCACTAACAGCCTTCCCCCTCTTGATTCAACCAACAAACTTTCTACCTACTAGCCAGCATACCTATTTTTCAGGGGAGGGCCAGAAACTGTAATCTAATCCAATCCACTGAGGCATCAATTCCATACAGAAACTTACAGTTTGATGCCTTAACAAGTCTGGGCTTGCCCTTAAAAGCTTCTAGCTTGGGAACTGCTATTCTAAAGCATAAGGATGCATGGATGCTTCCTGGTGTGGAAAAACCCTACATCTTAACCAGATTTTTTAAAAAGAGGCAGAGTTAACTAATGTGTGACAGAGAAACCTATCGGCCATAGTTGGCTAAATGCAGTTCATCTATCCAATGGCAGCTTAATCTGCCTATTCAACAGATGCAGAAAAGAGCTTTAAATTATTGCTTCACAGCTCGAGTTTGTTCCAGGACTGAGGAAAACAATATAAGTAGATCTTTAAAAAGATGTTGAGATTCTAGAAAGAGTGCAGAGAAGAGCAACGAAGATGATTAGGAGACTGGGTATTTCCTGACAGATGAAATAATCAATAAGTGGAACAACTTGCCTTCAAGAGGGTTTGAATGCTCCAACACTGGAGGTTTTTAAGAAGAGATTGTTCAACCATTTGTCTGAAATCGTATAGGGTTTCCTGCCTGGGCAGGGGGTTGGGCTAGAAGACCTCCAAGGCCCCCTCCAACTCTGTTATTCTGTTAAAGACAGCGGTATAATTATTCCAACTCCCCATTCAAAAGAAGCATGCCTCTGTTGCTGGTATTAATACAGGTAGTCCTCATTTAGTGACCACACCTAGGACACACCCATTCAATCATTCATGAGGCAGTCAGTATATGAAACCAACTAACCTTAAATGATCTTGCTTCAGAGCTTTCCTTTGCTTTATAGACATGCAAAGGTCATAAATGCAAGGATTGGTAAAAGTTAATTTTTCATCACCGTCATAACTGTAAATGAAGCAGTTGCTAAATGAGGACTAGAAAGGGCTAATATGTTGCCTTGTTATTGGAAAGACTTTGGCTCAACTGATGATGTACATTATTAAGGAATTGGGCCCAGAGCTAGTTTTTTTGCTGCCTGAAGGGACGGGAATTTAATTTGTCCCTCTTTTGAACTGTAGGAATGCAGCTTTCTTAATTCATGACCACAGGTTAGTTGGGGATGATGCAGAGGTGGTAGTCTACCGATTCGGACCAGATCCCCCGAACCAGTAGCGGAAATCGCAGGTGGCTCCGCCTACCCGTGCCCGGCTCTACGGCATCCCATTTAGGCCATTTTTGGGGGGCCAAAAGCGCATGCACGGAAGGATCTTTGAATTAGTAGGGAAGGTAAGGGTATACCACCCCTGGGCTGATGGGAATTGTTGTCCAATATTTGCTGATAAGGAACGGTAGCTTTCTACTTAGAACAAAATTCCTTGGTGCATTCAACTATTTGCTGAGTCACTTATTTTTTTTAACTCCTGCGATGACATTCGCACAGCTCATTTTGTCTAAAGCAGATTAAAAAACAAAACAGAGGAAAGCTTCTGTATACTATTCCTGCAGACACAGGTGGGGGAGGGACGTTTTCCATAAGAGGAAAGAAGACTTAAGAACTGAATTTAGTTCCGAAAATTCTTGCGCCGTTCCCAAAAATTAAGCACCTCGTATTTATTTGGTTCAATGAATTTTTAAAAAGACAAACATTTAAGGTTGTGGCTGGCATTTCTAAGGCAACATTTTCCACATAGTTTAATCCTCGATCATGGTTTTAAACATTCTTTCTAAATGAGAGACATTTCAAAAGCATCCTGTCGTATCCTGGATGGCCCTGGGCAATTTTGTCACACCTCACCCTACATGAACCAACATTACATTTAAGCCACTTACGTGCCATTCCCATCCATGTCCTGCAAAGAAAGATCAATCACGGCTGACAAGTTCTGTTTAAAGAAAACCTGTATCTCAGCACTAATTTTGCCCACCAAAGATCAGCAAATAATATTACCCAGGAGTCCCAGGACACAAATGTGAAAATCAACAGGCCAAATAACTTTTAATGATTAACACTCACACAGTAGCACTGTGACATTGATGACGAACAGAACAGCTATTTAACACTGGCCTTTTACATCCCATGACAGTATTTTTTTTTCCAAGATAGCTTCAGGAGGAAAAAGGGAACCAAACTGGAAAGATAATTGATTATAACACCCACATGTTTCCGGCCATCTCCCTTGCTCTCCCCAAATGGTCAAAAATTAGATTTTCTGTCTTAGTCAACTAACAGGAACAAGTAAAAATATGATGGAGCCTTTTTTCTCTCCCTAATTGTTCCAGACAAGGTGCTGCTTTCACGAGAACGCACCTTTCTCAAACATAAGAAACAACAGCAAAAAAAGCTAACAAAGACCGATTATTTTTTTATCCTCTACTTTCCACATCAACCAGTCTGTTAAATAATTAATGTTTATCACAGAAAGCCATATGACAGAGGGCCCTGAGAAGCATATGCAATATTACTGCAGCCTCACTAGGGTGGCGTGCAGGCTTAAAATGGGGCACTGTACCGTAGCTGCACATGGCAAGGGAATCTTCAAAACAATGGGGGAATTCTAGAGTAAAGAACAGACTGGATTCCTTGTTAAGGAAGCCCCAGAACAGCAAACGTTGACTTCTACATGGTAACACGGAGAAGGCTATCAGAGTACCACAATCCACATGCCATACTGATGGTTACCAAGGGTGGCCTAGGAATTCTGGGAGTTGTAAACGACGAACTTGATTTATGCTTTACCAACAGCTGACTAGAGTGTCACATTTCTGAGTGTCTTTCTCAGTGTGCAAATATGCATGCAAGGGAAATCCTCTCCTGGAGACATGCAAAGGTTAACGGCCAAGTCATGGCACACTCTTTCCTGCCCGCAGAACAGATGCACGTTACGGCACATGCCAGCAGCTACTGCTAGGTGGTTCAACATCAAACACCTCATGCAACCAGAAAGTTAACGCCTGACAGGCTCACCTTGTTTTAAATAAACTCAGTCAATCTGAAACTACCCTAGCAAAAGAAAAAAACGTACATGAATTCCTTCTAAACCTGAAGCTTTAAATCAGTTACTTCTCAGTCTAAATGGATCATACCTCAGAGACAGAAGCAAAGAGGGTGAAGCCCTCATCAGCTAAATTTTGGGTAGGGGATTGGGTGGACAAAGAAGAAAGGAAGCAAACTATCGTTTCGTTTTGTTTTTGCCTCTCAGACTTGGCACATGCATTGAATTCCCTCATCTTAATTAAACAAGACTGTTCCCATATGTCCTTATTCTGCAACTTCAGAATTTCCTCCCTATTTTATTTTTACAAACTAACCTTTAGCATTCTTTGCAGAGAAAGCGGGGGTGAGGGGAACCTTATGTATTTCCTGGTCTGTAGTTCCTTTGGCAAAGGATTTCACACGCTTTCAATTTCAGATCTAGAAAGACCTGAAAAATAAAGGCAAGAAACTGGCTTTATGAATACAATTACAGACAAACACCTTTTGGAAATTGGGCGCGGGGAGGAGGGGGGGGCTAATATCCAACTACATCAACTTGTTTTACAGTCTGTCATGAATTCACTTAAGTTGATTCGTGGAAATTAAATATATACACACCAAATACAAAACAATCTATATAGTCTGAGGAAATAAAAGAACCACAGAAAATATGGGGAAAGTGATGCTGTTAAAATTCTGTGTATTTAACCCTGAAAAACACTCTGGTTTTCAACAGTCCGGGAATAAGCCATACACGTTTGTACACAAAAAAGAAAGCATTTATTCTGCCTTTACTTAATGCAACGACTGTATTTTCACCTGCCATGCAAAATTGGATCTAATCTACAAACATTTGCATCTCCTGAAAACACCTTTTAATTTACAACTCAGGTTGAACAAAACAAACCACAGGTTTTGAGGAGAGGGGGTAGAAAGCACAAAGGTTTTGTGGTTGTGGAATTCCCCTGCTTAAAATATCAAAAGATACATCACAAAAAGGACTGCAATAAAAGACAGGGGCTGGGGAGGTGGGGGATATAATACCATATGAAACATTGACACTGGAGGGCCTGAAGTTAAATCTGCATGCTTATGGGTGAATAAAAAGAAGGAAAACTGGAAGAAAAGCAGGAGGTTGAATCAGTTGCGTCCAAGACGCCTATTCAATAAAGGAGAAAAATTAAACGTCGCCCCATCTCTCCCCCCACTCCCCAAATTGAATCCATCTTCAGTTTATGAATATCATGCCAATCAATCAGGCACAAAAACCTTTTGATGGAATTTTTAATTCCCTTCCTTCCGCTTTTTTGCTTCTTCCATCTGCCTCCCCCCTTTTTTTTCCTTTTCCACAAACACGCCCTGATTATGGAGATTATTAATAATTTGTTTAGAAGTATGGGGGGGGGGGAAGGCTGGTTACCAATAGAAAACGAAAAGGGGTGCACTTAAAGAAAACTAGCGTTCACCTGTTTACTTTCCATCTCATTCTTCCTTTTACAAACAAGCACCTTAACATGCAAGGAAGTCCCGAAGCTCTAATCCGCCTTCACTTTGTTTTGTTTTATTTTATTTTTGTAAAAAAAGATTTTTGAACAAATAAACAACTCAGCACTCCAATTTATATATATATATATATATAAATATAAAATCAAAATCAAGTACAGGCCTTAGCATGCTGCTGGTTCCTTTCCATTGCAAAGGATCACAAAAGCAACCCCCCCCCCCCCTTCCACCTCCATATACACAGATTTCCTCCTTCCAAACCCTCCCATACCCCAAATTCCGTTTTTTCCAGTTTGGAAGCCCTTTGAGATATATTGGAAGAGGGTCAGGGTGGGAAGTTACATAAAGCCCGATGCCTGGGGAGCACCAATGAATGTTTCCACGCATCACCTAAATGCAGGGGCAACGAGAAGGGAGAAAGAGCCCACTGGGTTTTATTTAGGAGGGGGGGGGGGAAATCTGTGGGGTACCGTCCTCTGGTCACCCCCTCCCATCTTTCTGCTCAGCATCCCTTCCACCAAACTAGGTTGGAGGGAGGGAGGGAGGGAGGGGGAGGAAGCAACAGGAAGGCCTTCCAGCCAAACCCTCCTCCTTTATAAGCTTCCTCGTTTCTCCAGCCTTTTCCAAGCCCCTCCACCACCACCACCCTCCCTAAAACGCCAAGAAAAAGTACGGGGCAGGGCGAGGGGAGGTTGCACTAAACTTTACTCTGTTAAATATAGTCAGAGTAATAATAGTCCTTGCAAATTGTTAAGGGGGGGGGGGGGAGCCCTCTTCCTCTCCTCCGCCTTACAAACTGAAACTTACTCCTTTCTTTCTCCCTTCCGCCACCAGCGGCTCCCCACATTGGGGCACATGCAGGAGGGCGCCCCCCCCACTCCCACCTTTGCTGCAAGCCTATCCAAAGAGAAAGCCCCCCCCTCCTTACAAAATAAGCCCTCCAGGGGTAAAAGCCGCCGCCTCTCACTCCGTCGAGACTCACCTGAGCTTCTTTTTCCCCGTCCGGCCTTTTCAAGAGTGGGGAGCCCAAGATCTCTTCCCCCCCAGCGCGTCCATGGCTCGCTGTTGTCTCTTTAAGCCTCTTTCTGTCCCTCTCCTCCCCAGCAGGCAAAGAGCAACGCCTTTGCGCCAGCGGCGTAAAGCCCACGGGCGCCCTATGGCATTGACGTCACGGCGGCGGCGCAAACCGCGTTGGTGAATAGCGAGCTCCGTTTCTGGAGCTTAGGAGATTCTCGCCGCCTTCTCGCTAAGTCTGGCCATCCGCTGGAAGGGAGGGGGGGGCGGGCGCCCGTAAAGGGTTTTTGGCGCATGCGCCGAAGAGAGGGAATGGGGGGGGAGAAAGAAAAAGGGAGAGGGCGCAGGCGGGAAGAAGAGAGGGGGGGGGGGAGCGTAGAGGTGACGACGCGGTGGCTGCCTGGAGAAGACTTCCGGCTTTCTGTAGGATGCTGGCCGGCTCGCCCACGTGAAGGGAAAGAACCGTGCAAACTCACACGCATTAATGCAGAATGCTTGGGAGCGTCCTAACCACGAATGTTACCCTAATAAAATCATGCCTATGGTGGTTTTGAATTAGGCCCCGATTAAATTTATTGTTCTAATTGAGATTTGGGGATTCATACAATTACAGTGACCATGCGTCCTTTGTAATAGAGACAAGTCCTTTCTTTCGTAAAACTGCCCTTTAGATTTAATTATTTTCCTGGTTTTGTTCATGTCCTTGTAAGCAAAGGTTTTTTTTAAAGCAAAGTTTCTAAATCTTTTGTGAGATTTTTCAGACTTGCCCTTTTTTCAGGTTTTTTCCTGTATTTTTTCCCCAAAAAAATATCCCTGTAAGGATAATGTATTTGTACTGGATAACACACCTGGGTTTAGGGATAGCCTAGTTTATAGGAGTTTTTAGCGCAGGGCAAGTTTAATTTGTTTTTAATTTTGTATTTTTGTCTGTTTTAACTTTTTAGTTCCCTGTGCCCCGCCTCGAGTCCCTTCGGGGGGAGAGAGAGCGGGTTATAAATAAAATTATTATTATTATTTTTATTTAGGCCCAGCTGATTATGAAATAAATCTGCATTGGAATGACCTCTTACCATATTTTTGTATATTTTATGCTAATTTATTTCATAACATAAAAGATAATGCAAAAGGTGGACAAATAATGTAGTACAAAGAAGAAGAATAGGAAACAAAAGAAACCCCAAGTAATGATTTTAAAAAACAGGACAGAAGACCTTCCAATTATTCAGCATTTAAATATTTTTATTGACTTGCTATGAGCCATCAAGTTGTTTCTGACTCCAAGCAACTACCTGTCACATATATACTAAAATATTTTATAAGAATCCTAACAATATTATATAAGAATCATACTCTTATTAATTGTTGAATTTAAAAAAAACCACTGTGTTTATAAAATTACTTTTTAAAAGAACAGAAAGAGATTAAGTCTAGGTTTCTGTCTGCCACAGCTTTGAAAGTTATAATATAGTCTAGCTCTCAAGGTAAATCAGCTTGTGCCAGTTCAAACCACTGAAATGACCAAACGTTTCTCCACTTGTGAAGCTTTTTCTGGATGCAAGAAACCTCTAATTACACACAGGAACAGTTGTTTGTGCTACAGCCCTGCAGTCTAAAGTGATAATACCCTACAATGCCACACCAAAAACCTGTTTCCAGTCTACTTTACAACACAGATAGTTCTCAACTTACAACCACAACTGAATCCAAAACTTGTTGCTAAATGAGACATTTGTTAAGTGAGTTTTGCCCCATTGTACAACCTTGCTTGCCACAGGTGGTAAGTGAATCTCGGCAGATGTTAAGTTAGTAACATGACTGTTAAGTGAATCTGGCTTCACCATTGACTTTGCTTGTCAGAAGGTCACAAAAGTTTATAACTTGACTCTCGAGAATGCAACTTTGAACATTCACTAAAGGAACTGTTGTAAATCAAGGATTACCAGTACTGTACTTTTAAGGAGACCGGAAATAGGAGGGGAAAGGGCAGTGAAGTCATAGATACAGATAAGATCAAGCCTCCTTTGAACCAAGAATGAAGACTGATGACAAAATACACTTTTTAAGGGTCCAATTCAAACATGGTTTTCCCACTGTCATCTGTGATTGTTGCAATTAAATGTTCTGATTCATAGCTCTGATTTTCTGATGTTCTAAACCAGAGGTTCCCAAACTTGGCAACTTTAAGACTTGTGGACTTCAACTCCCAGAATTCTCCAGTCAGCTGGCTGGAGAATTCTGGGAGCTGACGTCCACAAATCTTAAAGTTGCCAAGTTTGGGAACCTCTGTTCTAAACTAACTTGAGCATTATAGATTTAACCTTAACTTTTTGAAATTAACTAAAGTTAGCTAAGTGCTGCCATCTAGCGTTATCCAACAACCACTCTAAGAGATATACAATACAATACAATACAATACAATACAATACAATACAATACAATACAATACAATACAATACAATACAATACAATACAATACAATAGCAGAGTTGGAAGGGACCTTGTAGGTTTTCTAGTCCAACCCCCTGCGTGGGCAGGAGCCTATACCATTTCAGACAAATGGCTATCTAACATCTTTTTGAAGACTTCCAGGGTTGGGGCATTCACGACTTCTGGAGGCAAGCTGTTCCAGAGGTTAATTGTTCTAACTGTCAGGAAAAACAGATATACCTTCTAGTATTAAAGGTAAATAGATGGCCAACCATCTTGCAAAAATTAAATACACTTTGACAATAAATAATAATAAATAAGTAAATGATATTACATTGGCCAATCAGAATTATCTTTTTGACGCCCTTTAGAAAACAATGTTTACGACAACAAGTGTACGACAACATTTCCTACTTGGTCATTAAGTGAGCCACCACAATCACTAAGCAAGATGTCATGTGACCACAATTTACTTGTGCGTACTCCATAAATTCAGCTTTGCAGAAACCAGTTGTGAATGTAGGACACTTGTGAAGCACCTATATGTCCATCATGCGTCCATGGGATGCTGCAACTCTCTTAAATGTGATGACTAGTCACAAACCAGCTTTTTTTAACACCATTGTACCAAGGCATTCAGTAAGCATGGACTATCTGTATTTTAGGGAGGGTGTCACAGATGGCTCAGTAGCTAAGACTAAAATGTATTTGTATTTTTCTCAAAATGTATTTTGTTGGTCACAGTTCATCCTGAGGACCACTTCCATTTCAGCGGTTTGTATTTCAATTCAGATAAACTGGAGAGTTTCAGTCATCCAGGTCATCGTTGTCCCAAAGGTGCTTTTCAAAAGACAACTGGGCTTTCTTGGATTTTACCTCAAAAATGTTTTGCTTCTAATGCAAGAAGCTTCTTCAGTTCTAACTGAATGGTGAGGCATAGAAAGATGTATATGTTTTGCAGAACTCATTTATAATATATTCAACACATTTATATTCTGCAAAGCATATAAATCCTTCTATTCCCTACCGTTCAGTCAGAAGTGAAGAAGCTTCTTGGATGAGAAGGAAAACATTTTCAAGGTAAAAACTAAGAAACTCCAGTTGCCTTCCGAAAAGCATCTTTGGGACAACCATGACCTGGATCAGGGGTCTCCAACCTTTGCAACTTTAAGTCTGAAGGACTTAAGAGCTGGAAGGGACATCAGTTTAGCGCAGGGGTCTCCAACCTTTGCAACTTTAAGTCTGAAGGACTTCAGCTCCCAGAATTCTCCAGCCAGCTTTGCTGGCTGGAGAAGTCTGGGAGCTGAAGTCCTTCAGACTTAAAGTTGCAAAGGTTGGAGACCCCTGACCTGGATGACTGGGAATCTCCCTAGACGTGAACTGGAGAGGTTCAGAAATGAAGAAGACTGAGACTAAAAACTAAGTTCCATGAAGAGTAAGCAAGGAGTAATAGGATAGTAGTTTCAAACACCTGAAAGAATATGTAGAAGGCCATGTTCTTAATTGTTCTGAAGTACAAAATATAGAATATATTATATACTTTACCAGTCAGATAGAGAAAACCATTATCTCAAGAGATGATATTTTCCCTTCGTAGAATGCATTCAAGTAAAGGATTTGGATTCCTGCACAGAGTCTCAATTTATGCTACTTTACCACAGAAACGATGCAGAAAAGGACAGCTGAACCTGTCAAAGCCTTCGAGCGATTCCTGTGTGAACAAAGTGACAACACTGGGGGAAAATTAGGAGAACAGAAATGAATATAATTAACTGGGGGAGCGGGCGTAGAAAGTGAGAAGGCATCTTTCGTAAAAGCAGAGTTTTTGCAAGCCGGCTTGCTTCAACATAAACCTGCTACTAAGATCAGCAGAAGAGGCTATCTAAAATATGCCCTCTGAACAAAGTTCTCCATCTGTTCAATACATGGAAAATGACCCCCCGTTGATGTTGCTGTCGAGTTATGCAAAGGAATTATTTCATAAGATAATTATCTCCGCAACCATATTTTTTTTCCTTTTTCTAGAAGAGACAAGCTCTTCTCCTGCTTTACCCCTAGCCACTCCAATCTGAATGAGTTGCAATTTTAATTTTTCAAAATCTGATTTTATTTGTTTGTGTTGTATTTTTTTTTCCTAGTTAGCATCGTTGAGTGTCTTCTGGATAGGAGAGTGATATATACAACAAATTACTTTTGTTGTTATTTAGAGTGGTGTGGTGGCCTAGTGATGAACAAGCTTGTCCCCCATTTTGAAGATTGAGAATTCAATCCCAGGTAGCGGCAGATGTTTCTCTCTAGGTCTCAAAGAAAAAAAATACCTGCTGTGAACTCTGCATAGCATCAGGGAGGGCGTTCGGCTAGTAAATGCTCAGCTCCATCCAGTCACCTGACTCTACCTTGAATTAAGGGATTACAGCAGTGGTAGTCAACCTGGTCCCTACCGCCCACTAGTGGGCGTTCCAGCTTTCATGGTGGGTGGTAGGGGTTTTGTCCGATACTGAAGCACTTTCCTTTTTTTAATTTAATTGACTTCCCTACTTTATAAATCACCATTACTGTGGAACCGGTGGGCGGTTAGAAAATTTTACTACTAACAGAGATACAAAAGTGGGCGGTAGGTATAAAAAGGTTGACTACCCCTGGTAGGGTCATAAAAAGGGTCATAAAAAGGGAGTTACTGTTACTGTTAATTACTACCAATCCAACAAGATTTGGTACTTTTGACTATTGGTTCCTTCTCAAGGATTTTGACTAGTTAAAGAGACCATTGTAATATGCACTGTTCCATGTAATGCTGCCTTTTTAACTGATGTGTTGAGATTCTGTCTATTTTTACTGTGTCCAAGTGCTTTGCCAGATCTTTTGGATGGCACCAAGTTCATCAACTACTACTGGCATTAACAACTTTCTTTTTCCACATTTGCTCGATCTGTATTTGAAGGTCTTTACATTTCCCCATTTTTCTAGTAGTTTAGTGAGGAAAAACAAAAATAGATTTTTAACTGGTCAATGAAGACTTTCAGAGAGCCAATAAATGTGTAAAACGAAAGTAATAACGGTGACATTATTACAGTTGATATTGTTGTTATTTTGTACAAACAGTGGCGTAGCGTGGGTTGTCAGCACCCGGGGCAAGGCAAGTAATTTGCGCCCCCTAACCCTCCCCCAGATAGTCCCTCGCTCCGCTTTCAAACCACAATAAAAGTGGGAAGAGACGGAAAAGTGCGCGCATCGGGGGCGGGGGGGAGCGGGAGGGGACGCCCTGCGCGGGGAGGGGGCGCGGCGCTGGGGGGTCCCGGGGGAAAAGGGTGGGGGCGGAGGGGGATGAGGAGCGGAAGGGGGTGTCTGGCGGGGGGGGTGTTCCTCCCCCCCCCTCCTCCTGCTCGGCCGGGGTGTCAATTTGCAGCGGGAGCTCCTCCTCCACCTCCTCCTCCTTCCCGGCCCCTCGCTCGCATTCTCGACCCTCCCCGGGTGGGCTGAGCAGGGGACCCCTCCGGCCGCCGGAGCGAGCGACTTCCACCCGGGCTCTCTCTGCCGCCTCCGCCCAGGCTTCCCCGTTCGGCGCCGCCTGGCCTTTTCCCGCCTCTCCGCGCTCCCTCGACGCCGCAGGAGGGGAAGCTCCGTGGCGCCTCCGCCTCCCTTCCCGCGAGTGTCAAAACTTTGTCGGGGCGGCGGCGGCGGGACGGGGCTGAGGCGAGAGGCCGGCCTGAGGCAGGCGGTGTTGCGCCCGGTGCGGCCGGGCCCCCCTGCACCCCCCACGCTACACCTCTGTGTACAAAATATATGAAATCATAGCTGCCCGTTATTTAACTGGCATTGGCCTTTTGTACACATCAAATTCTCCCCAAGAACCTAGGATGTTGTGTTATTGTTATCTCAGAGAATCTACATGATCAGATTTTGAACAAATTAAAGGATATCATCAAGGAAGATGTAAAATAAGGAAAAATGGCAGTGTTATATAGCAATAACGTCAATACTGTACTTCACAATGGGATTAGGTAACAATGTGAAGAACAAGAGAAACTCTGTTTACATATTGGGTGTGTTCAATGATCCCACGAGCCCTAAGTAAACTATTCACATTTTAGCCTCCCATGATATATACAGTAAAAGCCAAGCCTATAGAACTAGCTTATGGTTCTGTATGTTGTTTCAATCCAGGAAACTGGTCATATTTGGAAAACCACCATTGATTTGAACATGGGTATTTGCTATAAACCCAACCAATGTGTTAAACCATTGTTTTCAAGTGTGGTTTTTCTGTAATAAACAACGAGTAGCTGAGTAGTGGCTGGGTTGGAATAACAGGTGAAACTCACATATTGTGGATACTCAGCAAGTAAAACTACTAGACCACCTTTAGGAGAAGAGCTGGCTAAACTGGAAGGTGAGGTTAAACATGTCATTATCCCGGAATCTTTGCATTGCCACAAGAGACCAAGTTCAGCCTCCGTGAATTACCTTGGTCCTTATTTAACACCAATTTAGCTTAGACTGTAAATTGACCAGATTCTTGTATGGAGGTAGAAATAATAAACGCTTGCTATGAACTCAACAAATGCTTCTGGTTATTTGTAACTGACACCATCTAGCCCAGGGGTCTCCAACCTTTGCAACTTTAAGTCTGAAGGACTTCAGCTCCCAGACTTCTCCAGCCAGCTTCAGACTTAAAGTTGCAAAGGTTGGAGACCCCTGATCTAGCCCATGGGTGATGGCTCTTAAGCTGCTGCAACTAATGTCTAAGATCCTTGATCTGGGGAAATGATCTCACTGGAATTTTGTCATGAGCTTTTGGACCCTTTCTTGAAGCTTGCTGATTCATACAGTTTGAAGTCTATTGCTAAATCTACTCAGGGATTAAGAGGAATAAGAGAAATAATGAAAACTCAAGCAATTATTTTTGAGAACATACGGCTTTTTCCAGCCCTGAATCAGCCTAATACTGGTAGATAACTAAAAATTATTTATGTATTATCATTATTGACCAACTAACCTTAAATTGAAAAACCATAAGATAATTGATAAAAAAAATAACTTGATAAAGCTCATTAATCTTCATTAAAATTTACAAACTCTAAAACAAAATGTTGCAGCATGCAAGGAACCAGCTTAATTTCGACCAGAAAATAAATAGGGCAAACCTGAATGCTAATAATATGGAAAATCTTCCAGACCTGCTGGGGATTAAACTTGAGTATGCACAGAACAAACTGTTGGTGATCAGGAATTAGTTATAAAGAATGGGAAGATGCTCCAAATCAAAAGATTATTAGACATCCCTTCCAAAACATTTTCTTTCAAGAAACAAAAATTGGAATTAAATCTTGAATACTGGATTATTAATTTCTTTAAAGTTATCTGGTGTTTTTCTCACCTGTGTTTAAGCAGCTACCTGACTCCTTTATGTTTTTCGTGTTTAAAGCAAACAAATTCATCATATTCTTAGAATTAGATGAAATGCAACATAGCCAAAAAAAGGGGGGGAAACCATTAAAGATATATAAAACGAATGGCTATTCCAAGTATAACAGGAGTTAAATGTCAAAACAAATCTATAGAGAGAAGCAACACAAAAGGACTTTTGGTATAATAACCAAAATCTATACTATGAGAGGGATCTTGGAGTCTTAGTGGGCAACCAATTAAATATGAGCCAACAATGTGCAGGGGCAATCAAAAAAGCCAATGCAAATTGCATTAAATTGCATTAAATGCATGTTAAATTCAATACTATTCTATAAAGCCTTAGTAAGACCACACCTAGAGTACTGCTTCCAGTTTTGATTACCACGCTATAAAAAAGAATTGGAGACTCTGGAAAGAGTGCAGAGAAGAGCAACAAAATTAATTGGCTACTTAAAAATGTGTGGGAGATTCTGAGAGTTTAAGTCCACATATCTTCAGGTTGGTAAGATTGAAAAATACTGCTGCACCGTAAGTATGTCTCTAATATCCAAAGTTTCCCATTCATTCTTCAGACCTTCCGCCACTCATATGGACGCATCTGTCAGATCCGGAAGTCAAGGTCCTTTTAGAACGATTGCTGCCTCCTCTTCCTTTTTTCTTCATAACTTGGTCTCTAAGATAGGGGGAAGGTAACGCGCGTTTGAAAATCTGGCAGACAAGAGTGGAAAAGCGGTTTTTGCGACATCAAGCGGGATGGTTTTACGACAGTGTCAGGACAGCGTTCTTTTAACCCGTTCCTCTCCGGGTATCCCCCCCCCCCCCCCGCCTCCTCTTCTTTTCCCACGACAGAGAAGTTTTCACGAACCGGATTCCATCGGGAAACATATTTCATCTTTACTGTTTCCAATAAAAAAACAAAAATACCAATGTATACTCCCAGAAAGCTCACAAAAAAGCGCTCCCCATTTGTCCCCGATCTGATAGAGGGCAAACTTCACTGCCTTACAATAATGAATGCGCAATTTACTTTTCAATGGCTTATCTAATGATTTCTCTCTTAAATTGTTTTAAGGAAGTGGTCACACAACTTCTGTCTTGTGTCAGCGAGTTCAAATACCAAAAAACCCGGGGGAGGGGGAGGGAAGGAGATCTTGGAGTAACTCTGTCTCCCTCCTCCCCGCTCCGTTCTTTTTCAAAAGCAGAAAAGTTCTTGATCAGCCAAGGATTAATCATCATCAGAATTTAGATACGGACTAATACAGGACTAACCAGGTTCATTTTTTAGGAAGTCCATGTGCATGGACAGTAGAATGGGCAATTGTTCAACTGCTTTGCAGCACTGATACTCAGGTGGGGGCCACATTCCCAAAATCTAGTTAGAAGCCCTAAGCCTCCCATAATTTTCCCCAATTCCTATTTAAAATAATCTACATCACATCTGAAAGGCCACAATTATGTCTTCAATCAAAATGTGTTCTCTTAACATTCCGAATCTCCCTGGATTTCAGTTTTATGGGTGAACCCCAAGTTTTCAGAGGGAAAACCAATCTTCCAATACCCTTCCAAAACAATGCCATTTCATTTATTTTTATTACATTGTCTTCTACTTACCTTCCACGTTTAGATTTATATCCCACTAAGAAGCTAAGATGGCATATATAGACTTGGAAGGGATTTTAAAGGTCTTCTAGTCTAACCCCCTGTCCAAGACAGTAGCTGTCATGCCATCTCAGACAAAGTTAATGTTAAGATTATCTGTCTCTATAGGTACTTTGTGTTTAAAAAATGCAGAAAGGGAACAGGTTTTCCGGACAAAACCAAGACCGATCTGAAAATGGATTTAAAAATGGCAGGGTAAAAGAAAGATAGGGGAAACGGTACTACACTGGATAAATAAAAGAAACCAGTTTATATTTTTAGAACCTTTTAAATTATTAATATAACAAACCAAAGAATGACCTGGATAATGTAGATTTACCAAAGAGGTGGGTTAAAGCTTTGAAGAATTTTATTAGAAGGACAAAGATAAAATGAAATCAAGTTCTAGGATGGTATTTGATCAAGATTCTTGAAAGTAAAAGGAAGGCATATAAAGTTGGTTTATCTAATCAAGGTTAATATACAGTATGTTGTTATCTCTGGTAATCCATAATGGACTTTTGCAGATCAGGACTGAAATAACTAGGTTTTAAATGTCTATGGAGATCCTCAGCCATCCAGGTCATGGTTGTCCCAAAGGTGCTTTTTCAAAAGGCAACTGGACTTTGTTTTTTGTTTGAAGTGGTTTCACTTCTCATCCAAGAAGCTTCTTCAATTCATTCAGAACGATCAGGTTTTAAGAACTTGTTTATAGATCCAAAAAAAGGGATATGGAAAGAAGAGATAACCAGTTGTATTTTTTTAAAAGAAGGTGACACTAAAATTGTTTAAAATTGTGATGAAAGGGAAGTAATTACTTTACATATTTTTTTCTTTACTATATTCCTTTTTTTCTGCCTTTCTTCCTGTTGTTCTCTTTTTCTCTGCATTTCTTATCATTTCTTTTTTTAATAGTTTTTTATTCTTTTAATTTTCAATAAAAGTGCCTTTAAAAATAGAAGCTGATATTGCATGGGGAGCAAAAGCTAGCCCAAGAGCTGGAGAGAGGAGATCCTGCTCCAGCAGCTTTCCTTTTCCTACCCTGGCTGAAGGCAGCTGCCCTTTCCCAACCGTTGGCCTTCTGGCGTCCCATCTGTGCACAATGCAAACTCCTAACTGAAGTCCAGATGGCAGATGGCAAAGAGATGCTGCGTGCACATTGAACATCCAAATACTCCTATTCTCCTGCTGTAGATCCATCAGAGGGGCATTTGCTTTCCCTTATCATCACTAGTAGGAAGGCTGTTGGGAGAGTGCAATTTGGGTTGATAGGCCATCGTAAGCTCTCTCCCACTTGGCACTCGAAGATGGGAACTGTAACCCTTACGGTTTATCTCCGTTAAGCTGCTTGGAGCGAAAGCCAGACTCTTTCTGATGAGAAATGGGCTGTGAAAGAACTCAATTATTTCAGAGCTTTAATCAACTTGAATAAGATAAATGGAGCAGATGGATGCACAGGGTTTCCTTTTAAAGAGACAGAGAAGTCAAATAGTATTTCAGATTTAGATTAATTTTGCAGGGTTACTCTAAATGGGACCGTTTCATGGATTCTATCAATCATCTACCTATATATTTACAATACAACACAACACAATACAATAGCAGAGTTGGAAGGGACCTTGGAGGTCTTCTAGTCCAACCCCCTGCCTAGGCAGGAAACCCTACACCCTTTCAGACAAATGGCTATCCAACATCTTCTTAAAAACTTCCAGTGTTGGAACGTTCACAACTTCTGGAGGGAAGCTGTTCAACTGATTAATTGTTCTGTCAGGAAATGTCTCCTCAGTTCTAAGTTGCTTCTCTCCTTGATTGGTTGGAACGGGATCCGGAACCCACCACTGGTGCAGACACTTGGGTGCACGCAGCCCTTGTGTGAGTGGCAGGCAGGCCGGCACGTGTACACACAGCTCAACTTGTGCGAGTAACGGCCCGGCACACATGTGTGAGTGCCGGCTGCCCTGCTGCCTGCATGAATTGTGTGTGCCCTACGGGCAACCATTTTCACAGCGCAATTCTGAATAGGCCATGGCCCAGTGGTAGACTTCAGCCCTGGAGCTAGGGCCCACTGACCTATACCATTTCAGACAAATGGCTGTCCAATTTCTTCTTTAAACCCTCCAGTGATGGAGCACCCAAAACTTCTGGAGGCAAGTCGTTCCACTGGTTAATTATACACTTTCATGTGTATTAGAATAAGAATGGGCCACCTGTGAGCCTCCATCTTTGCTTAGCATCTGGTATTGTCCATTGAAGTACCTGTCCTGTTTCGTTGCTGTGCCAAACCAGACAGTTCTAGAAGTGGAAATGACAGACTCAATAATTCCTCTGTAGAACTGTATCAGCAGCTCCTTGGTCCTTTAAGGAATCTGAAATCTGTTCCACTCCATTTCCTGCTAGAATCAAGACGTACAGGTTGAAAACTGTGGGCAGCTGAGATAAGCAATCTCCTTCAAACTGATTTAAGTTGATCGCGTGCCATCAAGTCAGTGTTGACTCTTTGCAGCCACAAAGAGGTTTTTAAGAAGAAATTGGACAACCCTTTGTCTGGAATGGTACAGGGCAGGGGTCACCAACCCTCAGTTCGTGGACCGGCATTGGTCCACAGCAGGGGTCTGCAAAGTTGGCTCTTTTAATACTGGTGGACTTCAACTCCCAGAATTCTGGGAGTTGAAGTCCACCAGTCTTAAGAGGCAACTTTGCAGACCCCTGGTCCACAGCGTGCCAGCAACCAGTATGCGCAAATAAGTGAAACCTCATCCACAAGATACAGGCAGTACGTAAAACCACACCCTCTTCCAAAAAAGCCAACACAGTTCTAGGCTGCATAAACAGAGGGATAGAATCAAGATCACGTGAAGTGTTAATACCACTTTATAAGGCCTTGGCAAGGCCACACTTGGAATACTGCATCCAGTTTTGGTAGCCACACTGAAAAAAAAATGTGGAGACTCTAGAAAGAGTGCAGAGAAGAGCAACAAAGAAGATTAGGGGACTGGAGGCCAAAACATGGTTGCAGGAACTGGCCATGGCTAGTCTAGTGAAGAGAAGAACTAGGGGAGACATGATAGCAGTGTTCCAATATCTTAGGGACTGACACAAAGAAGAGGGGGTCAAACTATTCTCCAAAGCACCTGAGGGCAGAACAAGAAGCAATGGGTGGAAACAAATCAAGGAGAAGCACCTTCGTACTAAGGAGAAATTTCCTGACAGTTAGAACAATTAATCAGTGGAACAACTTGCCTCCAGAAGGTGTGAATGCTCCAACACTGGATTTTTTTAAGATGTTGGATAATCAGTTGTCTGAAGTGTGTAGGGTTTCCTGCCTAGGCAGGGGATTGGACTAAAAGACCTCCAAGGTCCTTTCCAGCTCTTTTCTTATTCTATTCAAATTCCTATTCTATTCCGGTCTGTGGAAAAATCATTCTCCACAGAACTGGCCCGATGCCCAAGAGGTTAGGGGCTACTGGTATAGGGTTTCCTGCTTGAGTAGGGGGTTGGACTAGAGGACCTCCCAGGTCCCTTTCAATGCTGTTATTCTGTTACTCCTAACCTAGTACTTCAGATTTTCCAAAGATGCCCCCATCAGCATTGGTAATTACTGCCAGCCATCCTCTTCTCTTTCCTTCTGCCTTTCCCAGCATTAGTGTTTTTTCAGAGAGCTGGGTCATCATTTATAATGAGAAGCAGATTTAACATGAAAAACAGGGAGAGAAATCTTTTATGAAACTATGAAGTGGACAAGGAAAAATGCAAAGCAATCCCCAGCTGGGAAAGGAAAACAGGCAGAGAGCTCTGTTCACAAACAAAAGGCTAATACATATTGTCATGGCTTGTGCTAAATTAATTTGGGCCCTATTTTGCACCTGCCAAAGACTTAGTTGCGATAAAACAGCCTTTCTTCTCCCTGCTAGATGTAAAACAGACAGGTTGAACTTGCTGAGCTGCCAAGTAAGCTGGCACTCTACCCTCAAATGAAGGGGGTTTACGTTAATTCTGATCTAATTGTGGGTAAGCTCCATTGTTCTTTAAGCACAATTTAAATCAGCATTTCCCCAAAGGGGTAGCGCTGCCTCCTGTGGGACAATTTTGTAGTTTAAGAGAACAGTAGAAATTAAGAAGACATTGAGAAACATCTTTTGCCACGCTACGCAGATCTTCCGATCTCTCTTTTTGCAACTAAAAAAGGATAATAGGAAAGAGCAGCATAGTGGCCTAGTGGTGAAGACATTCGCCTCCCACTCAGAAGGTTGAGAGTTCAGTCCTAGGTAGTGGCAGTTGTTTCTCTCCTAGGGTGCAAAGAAAAAAAAATCTGCTGTGAACTCCATGTAGGCTTCAGGAAGGGCACCCAGTCAGTAAATGCTCAGCTCCATCCAGTCACCAGACTCTTCCCCAAATTAAGGAATTACAGGGCCCTTACAAAGGGAGTTAAATAGGAAAGCACAGAGTTTATAAAGCAGAACTTGTAAAGAATTTCATTAAGGTTGTTGCAATGACTGTAAACGTAACATGTTTCTGAAGTAGTGAACACTTTAATAGTGTTGTGTTAACCAGGAAGCAAAATGATTTGGGTAATGGTATGTTATTTATCTACTGATGGATATTTGTCTGTGATACATTATTTATATAATGATCATTATGGTTCATCTCACAGTCAGCCAGATGTTCAGACTGGATTTGGCATTTTTATCCTCCTGTCGAGTCTTTCTTAAGAACCTGGGATAGGCAGAAATGGATGTTTGATGGCGTTAGAGGTATCGCCGCAGGATGTAAGCTGTTCTGAGTAAAGCTGTCTTTTGCAATTGACTGATGGTGAATTTGTCAATGCCAATGATGTTCAAGTGGTGTATCAGCTGTTTTGGAACTCCATTGCAGCTGCCATAAATACATGCCAGTTGCCAAGTGCTCAACTGGCATGTATTTATGACCATTATTGATCATGTGACCATGGGATGCTGCAAAGGTTGTTAGTGTGAAAACTAGGGATTAGGCCTTTTCCCCCCCACTGCCGTTGTAACTTCAGTCATTAAACAAATGGTTGTAAACTGAGGGCTAATTATGTTCTGTCTTTTGCTATTGGCAGCCTTGGTAGCTTATATGCAAGCTACTTATTCAATTGTATTATTTATGAATTAGCCTCCCCCCACTGCAAGAATTAAGAGTACTCTAGTGTTTTAGTTCATGGATTTGTTATGTATTTTATTTTTTTATTTTTTATTATGTATTTATATGTAAATACACACAATATATTTACCTCCGGCATCTGAAACCAGTTAGATGACGTCTCTTTTAAATTGTCTCACTATCCAATGTACTCACAATTTTATATTATATATATTGGGTTTTGGTTTTTAACTAGAATTAGCAATTCTGTTCACACAAAGAAATATCCTATTTTAATCTAAAATCAGACAGGAAATTGGAAAAACAGTGAACCTTCGCACAGTCACTCAAGCACTCGTGACTTCTCGTCTGGACTACTGCAACGCTCTCTACATGGGGCTCCCCTTGATATGCACTCGGAGGTTGCAGTTGGTCCAGAATGCGGCTGCACGGGTGATCATGGGAATCTCAAGACATTCCCACATAACACCACTCCTGCGCGAGCTGCACTGGCTACCTGTGACCTACCGGGTGCGTTACAAGGTTTTGATGACCATATTCAAGGTGCTCCATGGCACGGGGCCTAGCTACCTTCGAGACCGTCTTCTGCCCCATACATCCCTTCGACCGACTCGCTCCCAGAGAGAGGGTCTTCTCCGGGTGCCATCGACCGGACAATGCCAGTTGGCGGCTCCCAGGGGAAGGGCCTTCTCTGTGGTGGGCCCTACCCTCTGGAATGGCCTACCTCCCGACCTCCGTTCCATCACAGACCTCTGCTTGTTTCGCCGGCACCTAAAAACCTATTATTTTCATCTGGCCGGCCTAGCATGATCTACTACACACCCATTATTTTATATCAAATCAAAATTGTAATTTGGGTTTTAAATTTAAACTTATTTTAAGCAGGGTATTGATTTAATTTAGTTATTATTTAATAATATTTTGTATTTATGTATAATTGATTTTAAATCTCTGTTCGCCGCCCCGAGTCCCTTTGTGGTGAGATGGGTGCGGGTTATAAATGTGAAAAATAAATAAATAAATAAATAAACAAACCTCTGTGTCATAAGGCAGGGGTCCCCAACCTTTGCAACTTTAAGCCTGAAGGACTTCAGCAAAGCTGGCTGGAGAAGTCTGGGAGCTGAAGTCCTCAGACTTAAAGTTGCAAAGGTTGGGGACCCCTGTTGTAAGGCATTGCTATGAATACAGCACTTTTTATAAAAGGTATTTTAAGATGGCAATTATTATCTGCAGTTTCCAAAATGAGTGCTTCAAAAATATTGAAAACAGGCCATCTCGCGTACCACTTCTTATTCTGAAGAATCTTTCAATCCTAAAACCTTTTTTCCCACAAAAGAACGAACAGATCTGACATTACATAAACACAGTTTCTACTTCCAGTAGCCAAGCTTCATTTATTTTTAAAGGGGAAAAAAAAAACCCTGAATGAATTAACACCACACCACATCACAATGCAAACAAATAATCTACAACATGATGCAGAATAAGTATAGTAGAGTTAATTCTCCACAACAACCATCTCTTGACCCAAACCCATGTTATTAGTTCCCTTGGGAATAATGTAAACATTTACAAAAAAATTTAAGTGTTATATAAGTACATTATATTAAGACAATGGCGGACATGATGCATTGGCAAGCGATTCTGTTCTCAAAACGTTGTTCTGAAGGACAGCGCGATTTGAGGAGAGTTAAGAGCGCCAAAACAGAAACTGCAGCAGGAGATGAACGGTTGGCGGGATTCCTGGAGTGGGCAGAGCCATGGCACAGAAACGAGGTGGTCCCGCGAGATAACCCTGACCCAAATGCTTGCCAAGACCCCTGACCACAGTTTTCTGCTTGGATAATTTGATTTTGCAGATCTCATCTAGGGAGTTTTCTTCTCCGGTATTTAAATTCCCGCTAGGTACCCAGGGAACAGCTGGCCTGCACTACAAGCCCACTCCCCCCTTTTGCAAAATAACCCAACAGGAGCAACATTTGCTGCTGCTGCTGTTTGGCGTTAAAAAGGAGAACTTGGGGGGGTCTTTGCTGACTCCTTCAGACGGAACGGAGCCCCTCCGCAATTTGGCAAGAAGTCTGGTCCCACCTCGCCCTGCTTTTGAGAAAACGGCCCTCCATCCCGGAGTCCACCAAGATGCTTTTTAAGGCAGCCTTGAACCCAGGAGTTGCCTGCCTGGGCATCCTGAGTTTCAAGAACCAGTCAGCTCATTTCTCTTTCCAGCAACCAAGCTGGGAAGTCCAAAAGTGCAGGGTATTAAAAAATAAAATAAAAAAGCAACTGGTAGCACTAAGGAAATGTTTAGCAGGGGGTTCCTCTGAGGAAATGGAGATGGGGCATGCAGGGTAAGCTATTAGCTAGGCCGCATTTCTCACCCCCACCCGTCCAGGGTATTTTTTTAAAGCAATTAAGGCAAAGGCAGAGGAAGTAAAGCTCATGCAATGCAATGGCGTGATGTCAGCAAGGCAATTTTAAAGCGGGCGGCTCTCTGGCACTTTGGAACAAGTGTAACGCATTTTAAAATGGCAGGTGCTGTTTTTTTTTTTCAAAGCCCACATTTGGAATGTATCAAGAAATCTCACAAGAAGAGAGAGAGAGAGAGAGAGAGAGAGAGAGGCTCATTTTCACGAATCTGTTCCCAAAGAAAGGCCAGTAGAGGTTTTTGGCCTCTAGGGTTAGCAGTTTTCATTTTCTTTGGCTCACTTGTTAACATATCCTTGAGGGAGGGGGGAAGAATTTGGCCCTTGTATTTACAAAACAGGCAGTCTTCCAATGAACCAAGAGGGGAATCCCTCCAGGGTCACTAAATAGGCAAAAGAGGAAAAGAAAAAAGGCTGGGGGTTTGGGGGCGGAGAGAAACAGACCAAAGTAGGTAAAAATCCAGATAATAAGGCACATATTACAACCCACTTCTCTGTCCTATCCCTATTCTGCATTCTGTCTGGAGGTACTTTTTCACATTTTATTTTATTTTTTTGGATAAACCCACAGCGTTTTCCCAAAAAGCAATGTATTTTGTAAAGAAGAAATGGAGGGGGAAAAACAGGACAAGCCTTCTCAAAAAATAAATAAAAATTATGGCTTGAAAAGGCAATTAATTGCTGGAGGAGGGGTAAGGTCCAGATGACTTAACGGACAGCTATCCTGCAGACGGTTTTCGGAGTCTGGGCGCTTTGAGGCAGCCTGGCCACATCTGGCCGCTTCCAGATAGATGGGGAGCATAAAAGCCATGAAATTCCTCACCAGCATAGCTAGGACAGCTATTGGCGCTGCTGCCCCAATGGGTTGGATCAGATTGGGCAAGACTGCCAGAGGTAGCACAATAACTGGTACCTTCCAGAAAGCATCTTTAGACAAGGAATTGGCTCAAGTTCTGAGGAGGATTTTACCGCCAAGGATGCCAGAATTAGCACTGACTGAACAGGGTGCCCCAAAACCATAGGAGACTCCAAATCATTGGAAAGTTGTGGAAAAGATCGATGAGAACTGCCGAAATGTCAAACTTGCCAGGCCAAAGCAAAGTTTCTCAACCTCCGCCACTTTTAAGAGGCATGGACTTCAACTCCCAGAATTCCCCAGCCAGCATTCGCTGGCTGGGGAATTCTGGGAGTTGAAGTCCGTGCCTCTTAAAAGTGGCGGAGGTTGAGAAAGATAAAGTTTCTTTGTACTTAGCGGCTATTAAGAGACCCCCTCAAAAAAATAATCTGAGGAAAGAAATACTTGTAGATGCCGCCTGATTGTGGGTCTTGACACTGGGCAGATTCTCATCCATCCATCCGCTTTGAGGTAAATTGGAATAAGTGAACAGAACTTGATCTGTCAGTACCAGCAATGAAAAAAGTTCTGTGGTTTAATTATGGGAAAAAATTTTCCCCACCAAGAGGGACAGGCTCAGACCAGATCATAGTTACCGTCAAAGTTTCTATTTTAGCAAGCAAGTTAATAGCCAGCAAGGCCGGAGGGAGAGAGCAGAAAGCAAAACACTCTAAACAAAACAAATAAGCAAAACGAAGACCTGTTGACAGGTCGAAACTTCCAGAAAACGGGTCCTATTTTTAGGAGAGCAGGGGCCGTATTTGAACTCGTCCTCCTTAATTAATACAGTTCTCCCAATACGGAAAGCTAGCAGTTCCATGAGAAGATTAAACCAGGCTGCTAACTTTCTATTTCCAGGAATTCTTTTCCTGGGAGAAGGATTCAGTTACAAAACCCCTGCTCTGATAGCAGCAAACATTTAAAAGAAAAGAAAAAAGTTGTCGTCATGAACAAGCTGCTCTTTGTGCCTCTCACACTATCGCACCTTTCCTTTCACCACAATCTCTTGAGCTGCAGGATCCCCAGAGATACAGGGAGTCAGGATTAGCACGCGACCAAGCTCAAAAACAGGGGAAAGGCGAGAAAGGCTTAAGCCTCTTTCCCAAAATCTTCAGGTGTACGGCTGCCCTCTCAAAACCAGGCAGTCAATACAAATGACAGTTTTATCCATTTCCTTGTGCATCCATTGGCAAGAATGATATAGGGGGGAGGGGGGAGGGAAGGGGGGATTCCTAGCAATAAAAATAGGACGAATCAAAATTTATGGGCAGCCAACAGCCATGCCTTGGCCCAAGCCGCTGCCATCATAAAAGGAGAACCATAAATAAAACCATGGTTAGGGGAAGGAAGAGCCCCACCCCTAAAGGAAAAAAAGAGAAAGAGGGAAAGGAGGAGAGAAAGAGAGAGACTCAAAAGAGGAACTCAATGTGTTTCTTGCAACAACTCAAACCAAACTACTTCAGCAGCCCAACAGCAGGCCGGGATCAGGACCAGGGGTTTCCGTAATTGGGAACTGTGGGGTATTCAGGGAGGCTGTTTCCTGAAAAGTTGCTGTGCTGAGCTTCCCTGCTCGGAGGATCTTTCCACGCTCCACTCTGCCATTCGTTCTGGGCTTTCTGCATGCTTCCGCCTCCACTACGGTAGATCCGGTGAACCTGATTGGAAAGAGAGAGAAAGAAAGTAAGTAGGGAGCAAGCCTCTATCTCAGTGGTTCTCAACCTTCCCTTTAATACAGTACCGCATGTTGTGGTGACCCCCAACCATAAAATTGGTGTCTCGGTTTCTAAGACCATCGGAAATACACTATATTGCCAAAAGTAATTGCTCACCTGTCTTTACTCGCATATGAATTTATAGTGACATCCCATACGGTTCGATATGACGTTGGTCCACTACGTACTCTTCTTGAGCTAATCTGAAGGCCACATGAAGTTTGGAGGTCTGTAGCGATTGACTCTGCAGAACATTGGCAACCTCTTCGCACTATGCGCCTCAGCATCCGCTGACCCCCTCACTCCGTCAGTTTACATGGCCTACCCTTTCGTGGCTGAGTTGCTGTCATTCCCAAACACTTCCACGTTCTTATAATACAACTGACAGTTGACTGTGGAATATTTAGGAGCGACGAACTTTCACGACTGGATTTGTTGCCCAGATGGCATCCTACCACAGTTCCACGCTAAGCTCCTGAGAGCGACCTGTTCTTTCACACGTTTGTAAAACAGTCTGCATGCCTAGGTACTTGATTTTTATACACCTGTGGCCATGGAAGTGATTGGAACACCTGATTGATTATTTGGATGGGTGAGCAAATACTTTTGGCAATATAGTGTATGTGTTTTCCGATGGTCTTAGATGACCCTTGTGAAAGGGTCGTTCGACTCCCAAAGGGGTCGCAACACACAGATTGAGAACCGCTGCTCTATCTGTTGGACATCCATTCTGCACTTCTGTCCAAAGCATTGACTTTCTTTCCTTTAACCTGTTATAGAATAAAACATAATCAGAGGTGAGGATGCAGGAATGATATTTAGTCTGGGATACAGGGACTAATATCGAGTTCCTTCGGGGAGAGAGCGGTTTACAAATTAAATTATTATTATTATTATTATTATTATTATTATTATTATTATTATTATTATTATTATTATTATTATTATTATTATTATTATTATCTCAGAGTGATTTTTTTTAATTGCCCCTTAATAGTTCCAGCTGGCCTTCATGCCCCCATTGGCTAACCACAATATGTTTGGTAAATGTTTATTAATTAAGGCTCCTTTCAGAGAAAAAGTTACTATACTTACCCTATTTCCCTGAAAATAAGCCCTTCCTAGATAATAAGCCCAATCAGGCCTTTGAGTGCATGTGCTTTATAAGCCCTCCCCTGAAAATAAGCCCTCCTTGAAAATGTTGCAACACAGCAGCAGCCATGAGGTGACTACGCTTGCTGCCTCCTGCACCTCACAAATAACAAGACCTCCCTGAAAATAAGGCCAAGTGCTTATTTCAGGGGTCAAAAGAAAATAAGACCCAGTCTTGTTTTCGGGGAAACACGGTAGGAATGTTCAAAAGTTATGTGTCAAATGAATAACAACGCTCCTGGAGGAAAATAGCAAGCCATTCACATGTTAGAATATGAATATGAATGAAATAGAATGGAATGGAATGAAATAGAATAGAATACTTTATTTGTAATTAGACATACAAGGAATTTGTCTCTGGTGCATAAACTCTCAGTGTACATACAAAAAAGAATTATAAAGCTACATCAAGAATAGAAACAGGAATGAATAGAATAGAATAGAATCAAAATGAAACAAAACAGAACACAATAGACTAGAATAGAACAGAAGCAGAACAAGAATAGAATAGAATAGAATAGAATACTTTATTTGGCCAAATGTAATTAGACACACAAGGAATTTGTCTCTGGTGCATAAACTCTCAGTGTACATACAGAAAAGAATTATAAAGCTACATCAAGAATAGAAACAGGAATGAATAGAATAGAATAGAATCAAAATGAAACAAAACAGAACACAATAGACTAGAATAGAACAGAAGCAGAACAAGAATAGAATAGAATAGAATAGAATAGAATACTTTATTTGGCCAAATGTAATTAGACACACAAGGAATTTGTCTCTGGTGCATAAACTCTCAGTGTACATTCAGAAAAGAATTATAAAGCTACATCAAGAATAGAAATAGGAATGAATAGAATAGAAACAAAACGAAACAAAACAGAACACAATAGAATAGAAACTAAACAGAACAAGAATAGAATAGAACAGAATAGAATAGCAGCGTTGGAAGGGACCTTAGAGACATTTAAGGCAATTTATATAATTAATTTTCTTTGGGACCTGACTTTTAGCCCACCCAGTCAGTTGGATAGGGGGCAGCCATGAATGAGAGCATTATATGGTGCCCATAGATGGCCTGTGCTTAATGGAAGTTCCAGAGTGACTCTCTTTTGCACCTGACACCCCTCCTCCCCCACTGGAGAGGCAAAGGATGCACTACAAAATCCAAAAAGACCTTCAACTCACCCGGACGAGAAATATAACCATCCCAATAGTGCACAAGGTGAACATAACTGCTGGGAAGAGCATGATCACACCAGCTCCAACATTTTGGCCAATAAATTGTACGGCAACCAGCCAGCCGCTAAAAGAAACCAAGAGAAAAGAGGGTTGCATTTTTCAGGAACCATTTTCCTGCTTCACGGGGCCAAGGCAAACAATTACATACATCTGGCAGATAAATGTATGCAAAGTGTGTTGACAAAACAATAGATGAGATAAAATATTACAGTAAAACCATGATGAAACCGCCAAAATATGGTACCACAGAATTGCAGTTATAATTCAATGTCTATGGAAGCTACCCATATAACTGCTTCTGGTGAGGCTGTGGTGAGATCATCCTATAGCAGTGACGGCGAACCTTTTTTGCCTCAGGTGCCAAAAGCACACACGCTCGCGCTATTGTGCACGCTCGTGTGCCCACCCCCATAATTTAATGCCTCCCATGCCGTGCCCCCTGAGAAAACATGTGTGACACCCCCTGCTGTCTAGTGCATGTACACACGGCTTTTTTTGGAGCCTGGGGAGGGCAAAAATGGCCTCCCCAGAGGCCGGAAACAGTCCGTTTTCTGACTTCTGGTGGGCCCGGTAGGTCCATTTTTCGCCCTCCCAAGGCTCCAGAAGCTTTCTAGGATCCTGGGGAGGACAAAAAAAGGCCCAACACACAAACTGGAAGTTCAGGGATGGACTTCTAGGTTGCCTGTTGGGCCATTTTTCTCCCTCTGGAGGCTTCAGGAGGGCAAACAATGGCTGAAAATCAAGGCCGAAAATCAGCTGGCCAGCACACTCATGTGCGCTGGAGCTGACAGGGCAATGCCTCGCGTGCCCTCAGAAATGGCTTTGCGTGCCACCTGTGGCACCCGTGCCATAGGTTCGCCATCATGGTCCTATAGGAACCTTGAAATTTTCCTGAGGCGCTTTTTCAGGAGACCACTGGACTTTCTTGTTTTTTCTTTTGAAGATGTTTTGCTTCTCACCCAAGAAGCTTCTTCAGCTCTGACAGGACAGTGGGGAATGGAAGGATTTATATTCCTTGCAGACAGCTGGTCATTTGCATCCTTTTAGAGGGCCGTTGAAGCCCCTGGAGGTTTATCTGTGTCCTCAGGGTCGCCTAGTGCAAATGGTTCCTGTAGTCTACAATTTTTTTCTCTGGAAATCCATTCCTACTCCCCCACCATTCGAAGGGTATCCATCCCAAATTGCATAGCTAAAAGTCTGCAGAGATTCTCAGTCATCCAGGCCGTGGTTGTCCCAAAGGTGCTTTTTCAGGAGGCTTCCTTATTTTTTTCTTTTGAAGATGGAAGGGAGACGGTTGACTGAGAATCTGGCTGGGGAATTCTGGGAGTTGAAGCCCACTCGTCTTAAACTTGCCAAGGTTGAGAAACACTGGTATAGGTGGATTTTTTTAAAAAATCATCTAAATTGAGAGGGGAAATGGAAGATATGTCAAAATCGTTTGCTTTGCTTACCATGTTCCCCACCCACCGAAACCAATTGCCTGGATGGCTGTCAGGATAAACTGGGCTCCAAAAATGAAGAAAAACGCCATGAAATTAAAAGAGCTGTCTGACCTGGGGGGAAGCACGAGGAAGAAGAAACATAAATAGCATAGCCTTTATTGTCATCGTACAAAATAAATACGAGGAGATCGGTTAATTTAAATTAAAATAAATTTAGTATTCAAGAAAATACAGGTAGCCCTCGACTTGCAACCATTCATTGAACTGTTTAAAGTTACAACAAGACTAAAAGAGTGACTTACGACTTTTCTCACACTTACAACCACTGCAGCCTCCCCATGTTCATGTGATCAAAATCTGGATGCTTGGCAACTGGTTCATACTTATGACGGTTCGCGTGATCCCCTTTTGTGAGCTTCTGACAAGCAAAGTCAATGGGGAAGCCAGATTCAGGTTACTAACTTAACAACTGCAGCTAGGTGGTACCTTGCTCAATAGCAGTAATTGTGAGAGGGATCTTGGAGTCCTAGTGGACAACCATTTAAATATGAGCCAGCAGTGTGCAACAGCTGCCAAGAAAGCCAACACAGTTCTAGGCTGCATAAACAGAGGGATAGAATCTAGATCACGTGAAGTGTTAGTGCCACTTTATAAGGCCTTGGTAAGGCCACACTTGGAATACTGCATACAGTTTTGGTCACCACGATGTAGAAAAGATGTGGAGACTCTAGAAAGAGTGCAGAGAAGAGCAACAAAGATGATTAGGGGACTGGAGAGTAAAACATATGAGGAACGGTTGCAGGAACTGGGTACGTCTAATTTAATAAAAAGAAGGACTAGGGGAGACATGATAGCAATCTTCCAATATCTCAGAGGCTGCCACAAAGACGAGGGAGCCAAGCTGTTCTCCAAAGCACCTGGGGGTAGAACAAGAAGCAATGGGTGGAAACTAATCAAGGAGAGAAGCAACTTAGAACTGAGGAGAAATTTCCTGGCAGTTGGAACAATTAATCAGTGGAACAGCTTGCCTCCAGAAGTTGTGAATGCCCCAACACTGCAAGTCTTTAAGATGTTGGATAGCCATTTGTCTGAAATGGTATAGGGCTTCCTGCCTAGGCAGGGGGTTGGACTAGATGACCTCCAAGGTCCCTTCCAACTCTGCTATTGTGATTGATTGGGTGATCCACCTAACAACTGTGGCAAGTGAAGTCGTAAAATGGGTCAAGATTCACTTAATTGTCTCAATAACAGAAATGTTGGGCTCAATTGTGGTGATAAGTCAAGGACTACCTGTAAATGGACAATAATTCTATTAATTATTTCCGTTGTATGGCCTCTAATTCTAAGGTTGTAAGAAATGGAATAAAATATATCCCTGCTCCGTCATGCTTTATTGTGCATCGATTTATTAATTTTCTGTGTCTTTTTCTTTTTCTAAACCAGCCCCAGATGGAAAGTGTTCAACTCCTTGATCAAAACACTGCAATTAAGATTTAGGGGTATGATGAAGGAGGGCGCTCCAACCTACTTCTTTCTTCTCTGCAGCACCAAAGCTGGAGCTCTGATTTTGGAAATTTAAGGACAAGAGATAAATATACCAGTGTGAAATTTTACCGGAAGGCTTTGTAGACAGGCCGGAACCAACACACATAACTACAGGGGCTGAAGAGGAGAAGCCAAAGAATTGCCAAACCAAAATTGGAACCGTATCCACCACCGATCCACCAAGCCAGACAAGCAATGAGGTTAACACTCAAGGTGATGCAGTAAACTATGGAAGGGAAAAAAGAGAGACATTTAAAGTACTGGGAAAATCCAAGGAACTTTAAAGCAATGATATACAATATGGAGTTTGAAAGCATAGGGGAGAAATTGGATACAATACAATACAATAGCAGAGTTGGAAGGGACCTTGGAGGTCTTCTAGTCCAACCCCCTGCCTAGGCAGGAAACCCTATACCATTTCAGACAAATCTCACAAAAGGGTGAAGGTTGAAGGAGTGCTAAGGAAAGTTGAAGGAGTGCTAAGGAAAGCTTCTCTCAACAATACTTTGGCAATAAAGCCAATCAGCCAAGGACCAGAAGTCCAATTCTCACAAGAGTCTTTATGACAGAGGCTGGATATCATCATCATCATCATCATCATCATCAAATTTAATTTGTAGACCGCTCCCGCTCCCTCTCCCCTTGGCAATCAACCACAGCTGAGATCATCTGCTTTGTTACCATTTTAGCAATAGCAATAGCAATAGCAATAGACTTATATATCGCTTCATCGTGCTTTACAGCCCTCTCTAAGCAGTTTACAGAGTCAGCCTATTATCCCCAACAATCTGGGTCCTCATTTTACCCACCTTGGAAGGATGGAAGGCAACCTTGAGCCTGGTGAGATTCGATCTGCCAAACTGCTGGCAGCCGGCAGTCAGCAGAAGTAGCCTGCAGTACTGCACTCTAACCACTGCGCCAGTGGTTATAAATATATAAATAGAAAAAAATATTTTTTCTATTTATCTATTGCTATGTGATTATTGTTTTAATATATATTGATGTATATAAGCTTTCTTGACCAGCAAGCTGATTTTCTTAGGCAGCAAAGATAATTAATTAAAAACTAAAATATATCTTAGTTTCTTCTTCTGAATAAAGGCTCCTGGATCTTTATTTTCGGCAAACCAATTTTCTTTTAACAATGATACATTTCTAGCAGACTAAATCAACTATTGATAATCCCATAAAAAGATGCACTAAGGCAGGGGTCTCCAACTTTGGCAAGTTTAAGATTTGTGGACTTCAACTCCCAGAGTTCCTCAGCCAAAAAAGAATTCTGGGAGTTGAAGTCCACAATTCTTAAAGTTGTCAAGGTTGGAGACCCCTGCACTAAGGTGTACACATATGCCCAAGAATACACTCTCAACCATCAATGCGTATTACGAAAGATCAGTACCAGGCTCCTGGATCTTTGTTTGTTTACTTATTTCTTTATTTATTTATAGAATTTATATGGCCGTCGATCACAAGTACATGACTGAACTATGTTATCAGTTGCAGCAAGTATAATTTGGATTTCCTGCACTGAAAGAGGGATGGCTGACACCAGCTCACCTTGCCTCATTCACCAGCCTCGCTTTTCCCTATGGCTGCTTTTTGGCTCTCAGAATCCTTGGAATTCTAGCCTATTTTCCCTAAGAAGGCCATCAGCTGAGAAAAGGCTGTTAAGAATGGCTGCACTGCTGTTTTGAATTCGATGGTTTAGGTATAGCAATAGCACTTAGACTTAGATACTGCTTCACAGTGCTTTCCAGCCCTCTCTAAGCGGTTTACAGAATCAGCCTCTTGCCCCCAACAATCTGGGTCCTCATTTTACCCAACTTGGAAGGATGGAAGGCTGAGTCAACTTTGAACCGGTGAGACTCGAACTGGCAAACTTCAGGCAGTCAGCAGAATTATTCTGCAGTAATGCATTCTAACCACTGCGCCACTATGGCAATTATGCTTGCTTTATACAAGACCATCACTTAGCTTTGATTTTATATAGTTTAAAATTTTTAATCTGCATAGTTTTACTATTTTAATATACCTTAATTTCTAGTTGTTTTATAATTTATCAGCTGTTAAAAATCACCTTATACCCCTACCCTCAAAATGATAACATAGGGCACTGCACACCAGAACAACTAGAACACAAGGACAGCTTTTTCCCTGAAGGCCACCACTCTGCTAAAGAAATAATTCCCTCAACACTGTCAAACTATTTACTAAATCTACATTACTATTATTAATCTTCTCATCGTTCCTATCACCCACCTCCTCCCACTTATGACTGTATCTTTGTGCTTGTATCCTTACAATTTATATTGATTGTTTCCTAATATGATTTGATTGCATATTTGTACCCTATGACTATCATTAAGTGTTGTTCCTTTTGATTTGTGACGAAGGGATCTTGTCTTTTTATGTACACTGAGAGCATATGCACCAAAGACAAATTTCTTGTGTGTCCAATCACACTTGGCCAATAAAGAATTCTATTCTATTCTATTCTATTTTATTCTATTCTATTCTATTCTGCTCTATTTTCTATATTCTGTTCTGGAGATAGAATAAAAATCAAATAAATAAATAACATGCTAATGCCAAGGTCAACCCTTTACCAACACCAACGCTTTTTTTTTTTTTACAGAAAATTGTTATTTTTTATTCTCTTATATACCATTTTAAGTATACATTCACATAATTATTTTTCTTTACATTTATCATTCTTATACATTTATTATTCCATTTTATAGGTTATAATATACATATACAGTTTGGGTTGCTTTGTTTACCATCCCTCCCTCCTATTGTAACACCCTTATTTTCCCTTTCTTTTCTCCCTCCTTTCCTTCTCTACTTTCTTCCTTCCTCCTCTCCTTTCCTTTCCTTCTTCCCTTACCTTTCTCCTACTCCTGCTCTTCCTCTTCTCCTCCCTATCCTCTCTCCTTCTCTTCCTCTCCCTTCCATCCTCCTCTCTTTACCTCTTTCTTCTTTCCCCCATCTTCCTTTCATTCTCTCCTCCTCTCTCCCTTCCTTTTTCTGTTATTATAAGTGTCTCTTTCAAATCTCAGTTTATGACCAACACCAATTCTTAAGCAGTAGCTTCTTTGTTGGAATAGATTCAAGCTAATCTTCTTTCTTGGAATAGACTTTGGCTCGCAACCACAACATTTTGGGGAAATCCCTGCATGGGCATGAGGGAAACAGCCATCTCCTGTTGATTCACTGAGTTCCTAGAAAAGCCTGGAGGACATCTGCCTGATGAGTCATCAATAAATCACTTCTTCTAACTCTTACTTGGAAAAATTGGGCAAGACATCCATAATGCTGAGGAAGGTGGAGGAACACGACAACCAACAGCAAAGCGGAGGGACTTCATTAGGGTACTGAGGGGTGCCCAAGGAGGCAGGTCGGAGACAGGTTATCCTGGAGGAAATCTATCTAATGTGAGGGGCTGAGAGGTGGCACTGCCTAGATGGCGTATAATCAGTCAATTAACGCTGATTAGTCTAATCCTGCTTTTTATAACCTCATGCCAGCCCGACACATTTGGGAAATAGCAGTATCGATATCTCTGGAAAGGCTAGATAAGAAAAGACTGTTCTAATCTTTCCAGCCTTTGGGGCTATGAAATCTGCAGGATGATTCATGCATTACGATCTTTGTCAAAAGTCTCATATTCTGCACATATTTTGTCAGATTGGTTACATACACATCTTGGCTCTTGGCAAACCATCTTCTCATGAATCATGAATTCATAAATGGCAAATCAGACTTCTCATGAAATCTGCCATTTGTGTTAAATGGGTGTTAAACTCAATTTCATTGAGGGCTGCATGAGGGTTGTGTTTGACCTTGGGGGGGAAAGGGGGCCATAGCCAGCTTGACGTCACTTATCGAGGCTCCGTTTCTGACCACGACAAGCCTCGTGCAGCCCTCTGCGGCTCTCCTGAGCTCCATTTTCACTGGCAGAGGGCTGCAGGAGGCTGTCGTGGCTGGAAACGGAGCCCCGGAGTCCTGCCTGTGGCTCTCCCAAGCTCCATTTTCACTGGCAGAGGGCTGCAGGAGGCTGTCCTGACCAGAAACAAGCCCAGGAGGCCTCTGTGTGGTCCTCCTGAGCTCCATTTTTGCTCATTGTCTCCAGAGCGGGTCCCCAGGCCAGATCTAAGCACCCTGCAGGCCGGATTTGGTCTGCATGCCTCGAGTTTGACACCCCTGGTCTGGATGGAAATTTTTCACTAGGTTTTGTGTTAGCTTTCCACTCTTTAAGGACTGGGTATCTTTGCTATTTAAAAACAAACCTGAAACCTGAAGATAAAGACAAAAAAGCACCAGATTAAACTCAGAAAGATACCAAGCTGCATTTTTAACCTCCCTCCTCTGTCACTGTGAACAAGGTTTCCAATATAGAGGAAGAACTTACACATCCACAAGCGATAGATCCGTCTCACCAGCGTCTGGTAATCAATTGGGATTTCATCGGTGAAGTTCTGGTAGAAGCACGGCTTCAGCGGAATAAATTTAGGAAGTGGGGGGAAATTGTTCTCTTTCTCTATAAATAGAATAAAAAAATACTAGCTAAGCTAACAGAGGGAATGGCGACTTTAGTCATCAGAGCAGTAAATCAGTCTGAAGATAAATACTCAAATAAGCCCAGGGGTGAAATGCTACTGGTTCGGACCGGTTCGTCCAAATCGGTATTAAAAAATTGATACCAGCTTGGGCAAAACAGTATTTTTGATGATCGGGTGTGATGCATGATTTCCTGCTTTCTAGCTAATCTAAATCGTGTGGCACAGCAGATTCCACCCCCTGCCCATCCTCCGCTGATCTACTTACCTTTGTGGGCACACTCGGTACAGATGTGGTATTCAGCAGGTTCTGACCAGTTCTGGAGAACCGGAAGCGGCAATTTTTAGTAGAACCGGTAAATTCCACCTCTGACTGGCCCTGCCCCCATCTTTTCTCTGCCCCCCAAGTCCCAGGTGATCGGGAGGGAATGGAGATGTTACAGTATCCCTCCCCTGCCATGTCCACCAAGCCATGCCACACCCACCAAGCAATGCCCACAGGTAGTAAAAATGTTTGAATTCTACCACTGGCTTGGTAGCAGGCTCCGCCCACCCACCCGGATGTCATCCCGTCCAATTTTGACACTCTGCGCATACGTGGAAGTTCCTGGGCATATGCGGAGATGGCACGTGTGCTCACATTTGCGAACTAGTAGCGAAAGTAAGTAGATTTCACCCCTGAACAAGCCTACAGAGTTACTGAGGAACACAAATAAAAGAAGTCAGAAGAAACAGCCTAACATACATCAGGAATGCAAGAAATTGCAATCTAAGCAAAATTATGTTATGTTAATGCAATCATGACCAAAGTAGATTTGTAGAGGCATTTTTAACAGAAAGATGTTCATGTATATTGTATTTCTCCAAAAAGACCATTTTCTTTTGACCCTCCAAAACAACTGCTAGGCCTTATTTTTGGAAGATTCTAATTATTATTTTTAATTTTTTTTATATTGAAAAAGTTTTATTGAGTTTTACAAATTTTTTAACAAAAAGGGTAGGGTAAGGTGAGTTAACAAGATATTTTGAGAACTTTCACGTCGGAAACGTTGGCCCCTCCCGGGCTTCTTAATAAGACATTGGTAATACATTTTTCGGTAATACAACAAGGTGAAAATAAATGCATACATATAAATTCTGAATTCTATGCTGGCAGTCGTATACAAACATCCAGATAAAAAATTATACTGTATTAATAAAAATAAAGATAAAAGTCATTTTTTAGATCTAAGTCTCTTAGCAATTGTGTCTTCTTGTTCTCCTTCCTGGCCCCCAGCGGGCGGGGCCGCGGCCCCCTCTGTCCCCCCTGAATCTTCCCCCAGGATAGAGGAATGTTTTTTAAGAAAGGCTTCCGCCTCAGCAACTGTTTTAATCCTAACTCTTCCTCCTTCCCAGAACACCAGCATCCCTTCTGGCATCGCCCACTTAAACCAAATCCCGTGGTTAAACAATTTTTTAGATAAGAAGGAATATTTCCTCCTCACCTCTCTAATTTTTTTTGGGATCTGCTTCAAGATAGCGACTTCCTTTTGTTGGTAAATTAACGGACCCTCCCTCTGCGCCTTCAAGATTCCCTCCCTCGTCGACCTTCTAACAAATTTAGGATTCTAATTATTGACTCACTTCACAGTGGTGGCACCAACAGCCCTGCCCAGCAAGAGCCTGCTGCTGGCCCATTTCTTCTGTGGCCTCTTGTTGCCACTCGCAAGCATCTCCCCGGCCTCCATTTTGCTTTTAGATGCCTGCCGGAAAGCATCTGCAGCTGATAACAGAGCTCCGGATCCTTCTGGCAGGCATCTGAAGGCGAAACGGAGGCTGGGGTAATGCGTGCGAGTGGCGGCAAGGGGCCGCAGAAGAAAGCAAGGCAACTGTCAGGGTGTGCGACTCCTGGTAAGTAGGGCAGCTCCCCCCACCCCCATCCTAACTTATTTTTTACCTGTGTGCCTCGCCCCACCTCCTGCAGCCCACCTCCTGCAGCCCGGGATGGGCGGGGTCTTAATTAGGGCTAATTTTGTGGGTGGGGCCTAATTTAATCGCACACGCTCAAAAACATGATAGGGCTTCTTTTCAAGGTGGGTGGTCTTTTATGGAGGAACATGGTATTCATGCAGTTCAACAGGGACTGGAGAAACGGCTGTCGCCCAAGTCAATTTTAGCTTTGAGAGAGAAAATTTGAATTCTTCCAGTTGGACTTTACCTGCCATCCCTTCTTTAAGTGCCTTGTCAGAAAGTGTTAAATCATGAAGAGCTGGGTCTAAAACAGAGGAAAAGAAATGTTAGTCCAAAGTGAGATCAAGGCCTTCATTTCCCACCGATTCAGCCCTGATAAAAAAGAAGGAGGACAAAGGGTTCAATTCCTTAAGGCCTCTCGATAAGTCACCAATTGGCCATCCCTGCACCAAGTCTATCTCCTTCACTCCCAACTCCTGCAGAAACCAGCACCACAGAAGATCCATTTTCACTTTAAGAGGGAGGGGAAAAAAATGGATACAAGCGTTTCAATCCACAATTACAAGGGGGGAAAAAACAACTTTCCAGATCAATCCAAAGTAAAAGTTTCTTTAGGCAGAATATCTTTAAAAAAAGAAAAATACCTTTCCAGATGGACCCACTTTCTCTTGCAGCTTCCTTCCGGAGCCGCCCCGCCCCGTCTTTGTCAGTCTAGGGGCTGCCTGTTTGCTGCCTAGCAGAAGCACTCTCCTTGGGTCAAACAGGGACTTTGCGGTATCCCTGTGACCAGCAAGGCTTTGTCTTCCTAATCACCATCCCTCCGAGACGATTTAGGTCCGAGCGGCAAAAGTGTCAACGCAATACAGACTCCTCCTTCCAGAAGATTCACTTTCAAGCCACATGACTTCTGTACCTTATTTAAATGATGTTCCTTCCACGAACAACTTTGCACACTATTATCACTACTTGCAGATAACAGTCTCATCTGGAGAAGCACAAGGACTGCAGTAGGATGTGGCAGGGGTCCCATTGCACACATGGACAGAATTTGGGGTTTGTAAAGTTTGGGGGGCGGGGTGCTTAATGCCTACATTAAGCTTAATTAAGGCTATTCTAGTTTTCTGGTTCCTATACATTGCTGCCTCAAAATGAAGTAAATTAGTGTCCCATGTTTCAGGAACTTGAGGCAATATTTTTTTTATCAGTGACTTGGCTCAAAAGATTAAGATTGGAAAGGACTTGTCCTGTACTTGGAAATATTCATGGCAAGTGAAGAATTTATTTATTTAGAATATGGCAATCCTAAAGTAGGTCAGCTAGATGGGGGAAGAGAGAGGGGGGGAGAGAGAGGGAGGGAAGGTGGGAGGGAGAGAGGAGAGAGAGAGAAGGAGAAAAGAGAAGAGAGAAAGAGAGGGAGGAAGAGACAGAAAAAAGGAGAGAGGTAGAGAGAGAAAAGAGGAGAAAGAAAGAGGGAAGGAGAGACAACGGCCATGGACCTGACCCAAGTAATTCAGGGCCCCACTAACGAGGGTGGACATACGCCGGATCTAATCTTTGTCTCTGGCCAGTGGAAGAGTGATCTGGGTATAGGGGATATAGTCATCACACCCCTGTCATGGTCAGACCACTCACTTCTCCGGCTCAACTTTCCAATCGCTACACCCCATCGCGGGGAGGCGGAACCTGAGTCACCTATCTGGTTCCGCCCCAGGCGCCTGATGGACGCGGACAGGTTCCAGACGGCGCTTGGGCCACTTCCTGTATCCCTGACCCGCGCCCCGATGGAGGACCTCGTGGCCGCATGGAATACTGCAACCGCGGGAGCCTTGGATCGGGTCGCGCCCTTGCGGCCTCTCTTGCGGCGGCGAATCACCCTGGCCCCTTGGTTTACCGAGGAGCTAAGGGTGATGAAACGCCACAAGAGATGCCTAGAGAGGAGATGGAGGTCTACTCGATCTGAATCTGACCGGACACAGGTAAGAGCCCATTTACGGACTTACATTGTGGCGCTGAGAGTGGCCAAACGCCATCATTGTGCCACTCTCATAGCATCCGCAAATAACCGCCCTGCCGCCCTGTTTAAGGTGACCCGCTCCCTCCTACAACAGAGGGTGCGGGAAGCCCCATTACAGGGTAGAGCAGAGGAATTTGTGATTTATCTGCAGGAGAAAATCGCTCAGATCCAGAACGAGCTAGTCTCCATTGATGGCCCAGTGGGATTGCACGAGGCGGGCCTTGGTTGGGAGGAGTTTGACTCTGTTACTTCCGAGGATATGGACAGGTTACGTGGGCGACTGCGAGCCACCACATGTTTATTGGACCCGTGTCCTTCCTGGTTTGTACTGGCATCCTGGGAGGTGACACGAGGCTGGCTCCAGGAGGTTGTCAACGCTTCTCTGAGTGAGGGTTTCTTGCCTGCCTCTCTTAAAGAGGCCATGGTGAGGCCCCTCCTGAAGAAGCCCTCTCTGGACCCAGCTTTATTAGCCAACTATCGTCCCGTCTCCAACCTTCCCTTCCTGGCGAAGGTTGTTGAAAGTGTGGTGGCACAACAGTTTCCCCGTCACTTGGAGGAAGTTGATTATCTAGACCCGCGCCAGTCCGGCTTCCGGCCCGGGCACAGCACCGAGACGGCATTGGTCGCATTGGTAGATGATCTCTGGAGGGCCAGAGATGGGGGTTGCTCCTCCATCCTGGTCCTATTAGACCTCTCAGCGGCTTTTGATACCATCGACCATGGTATCTTATTGCATCGGCTGGAGGGGTTGGGGGTGGGAGGCACCGTTTTGCGGTGGTTCTCCTCCTACCTCTCCGGTCGGTCGCAATTTGTGTTGACAGGAGGGCAGAGGTCGACCTCTAGGCCCCTCACTTGTGGGGTGCCTCAGGGGTCGGTCCTCTCGCCACTCCTGTTCAACATATATATGAAGCCGCTGGGTGAGATCATCCGTGGTTTTGGGGTAGAGTACCACCTCTACGCTGACGACACGCAGCTGTATATATCTACCCCAAACCACCCCAACGATGCCGTAGTGGTGATGTGTCAGTGCCTGGAAGCCGTGCGGGCCTGGATGGGAAGTAACAGACTCAGACTCAACCCGTCTAAGACCGAGTGGCTGTGGTTTCCGGCATCCCGGTACAACCAGTTGACTCCATCACTGGCCATAGGGGACGATCACCTTACCCCTGTGGATGGGGCACGCAACTTGGGCATCCTCCTTGATGCCCGGCTGTCCATGGAAGATCAAGTGACAGCCGTGGCCAGGAGGGCGTTTTACCAGGTTCGCCTGGTCCGCCAGTTGCGTCCCCTATTGGATCGGGGTGCCCTTTGCACAGTCACTCATGCCCTCGTGACATCCCGGCTGGACTATTGCAACTCTCTCTACATGGGGCTCCCCTTGAGGTGCACCCGAAGGCTTCAGCTGGTCCAGAATGCAGCCGCGCGGGCAGTTATGGGAGCCTCTAGGTTCTCCCATGTAACACCGCTCCTGCGCGAGCTGCACTGGCTGCCTGTCGTCTTTCGGGTGCGCTTCAAGGTGTTAGTTACCGTCTTTAAAGCGCTCCATGGCACGGGACCTAGCTATCTGCGGGATCGCATTCTGCCTCATACATCCCTGCGACCGATTCGCTCCCACAGAGAGGGACTTCTCCGGGTGCCGTCCACTAGGCTGTGCCAGCGGGCGACGTCCAGGGGAAGGGCCTTCTCTGTGGCGGGCCCGACCCTCTGGAACGACCTTCCCCCCGAAATCAGAACGACCACTGACCTTCGCTCCTTCCGACAGCTTTTAAAAACTCATTTCTTCCGTTTGGCTGGCCTAGGATAATTTTAATTAGTTATAGTGTTAAGGGGTTTTAGGGACAGTTTTTAGTTTTTATAGATGTTTTTAGCGCAGGATATGTTTAATTGTGATTTTAAATTTTGTACTCTGTTTGTGTTTATTGTTTTTTAATTCTCCTGTGCCCCGCCTCGAGTCCCTCTGGGGAGAGAGAGCGGGCTATAAATAAAAATTTATTATTATTATTATTAAAAAATGAGAGAGAGAAAGAGAAGGAGAGGGAGAGAAAGAAATAGTCATATACCATATTTTTCGGAGTATAAGGCGCACCGAAGTATAAGACGCACCAAGGTTTTGAAGAGGCAAATTTTTAAAAAAGTAGGTAGGGAGAGAGAGGGAGAGAGAGAGAAATACAGTAGGTAAGTAGGGAGAGAGAGAGAGTAGGGAGGGAGGGAGATGTTTCCAGGTGTATCTATCCATGTGCTGGAGAAGGAAATCAATGACAACCTGCAGCACCTAACTTTGTTCCTACTGGCACAGCATTTGATCCACGTAATTCTCATCAATCAGTTAAAGAGCTTTCCAAAAGGGGGGAAAAAAACCTTTTGCACTCTGCAAACCTCTCCAAAATGGCCCGTTTTTTGCAAAAATGGACCCGTTTTTTCACAAAAACGGGCCATTTTTTTGGCAAAAAAATGGCATGCATAGCCTTATGAAGGCTTTATAGAGTGCTGCTGGAGGGGCAATAAACGACCCATTTTTTGCTCGTTTCTGCCCTCTCCAGCCCCTAGGAGGTCTCTGAAAGCCTACATAAGGCTAGACACACCCATTTTGGTGAAGGGGTGGGACTTCAGGAGGCAATATATATATATATGCTGTATTCAATGTATAAGACGCACCCAGATTTTCAGCCTCTTTTTAGAGGAAAAAAGATGCGTCTTATACATCCGAAGCTGCGTCCCAAAAATACGGTACGTATATAAGTTGAACAAGAATGGTGCTACTATTGATCCTTGAGGAGGCTGTGGTTGAGAATCTTCTCATTACTAATATTGTTTCTCCTAATTATATAGACATTCCTGTTGCTGAGCATGCTATCAATGAGCCGGGCTATTTTCTTGCAAGGTGTTACTCGAAGCAATTTACAGATGGCAACCAGCCTCCAAACAGTGTTGTATGCTGTGGCTAGGTCTACAAAAACAACAGAGCTTTTAAATTGTTTTTGAAATCCATCTTCTATGTATGTAGTTAACGAGAGAGCCAAAGGAAGAAATAAACGAACAACGGAAATGATATAAAAGCTTTTCCCACTACAGGCTGAAAGGAGAATAGATGTGAAAAGGAGAAATTGCTAATACTGTAATAATTATTGTTTTACTTTAATTTCTTTTCGTATCCCACTTTTATTATTTTTACAAATAACTCAAGGCGGTAAAGTTATTCACCACACCTTCCTCTTCCTATTTTCCCCACAACAATATGCTTCAAGTTCAGGAATGTTTTTTGTGAAGTTTATTTACAATCCTGGCGTTTCCTTGACTGTTTTCTGAAAAATAATTATTTGTTTTGATTGGGTACAGTGGAAGAGAAAGCCTAGAGCACCTAAATGTTTTTCTACAATACTGGCATTTATTTCTGACCACAAACCTATTTTTTTTACCTGTTACTCCTAAAGAGGCAAAAAAAATGAGAGATGCGACTATTCCTTAATTTTCAATAACTTGTAGCTCCATTTGTAAAACAAAATGAAAATAATTTAACATATTTTAAATAAGATCAATAAATAATTTAAAAATTATACCTTCATTTCTAGTTTTGTAAGTAAACCAAAAATGAAAAAAAATATACATTCAAAACAGATCACAAATTTATGACTTTTGAGTTAGAATATAGAACGCAGAATAATAGCGTTGGAAGGTATTTCAGAGGTCTTCTATTCCACCTCCTGCTGGAGCAAGAGGCCCTATATCTGGGATAGTGAGGCTATGGCACATATGCCAAACTGGCACACCTGCCGGAAGTGGCATGCAGAGCCATCTCTCCGGGCACACGAGCCATCGGCCGTTGCTCTTCCAGGTTTTGACGCGCCGGCCAGCTGTTTGGTCTTTATGCATACAGGAGCTCTGGAAACCGGAAGAGCAGTCATCTGATGCGCATGCACGCACTGGGAAGATGATCTTCAGGTTTCTGGCATGCGCATGTGCGCCAGCCAGGTGGTCTTCCCATGCACATGTGTGTCAGAAACCAGAAAACCAGGTGGTCGGTAGGCATGCCCGCCCCAGAAACCAGAAAATCATCTTCCCAGCTTGTGCATGCGCAACAGGAAGCTGCTCTTCAGGTTTCCAATGCATGCATGTGCCCCGGCCAAACATGTGCACCAGAAACTGGAAGACCAGGTGGCTGGTGCACGCATATGTGCACTGGAAACTAGAAGTTCATCTTCCCGGCAACCTATTCCATTGGTTTCTTGCTCTCACCATTAGGAAATTTCTCTTAGTTCTAGGTTGCTTCTCTCCTTGGTAAAATTACACATTGCAATCTCTTGGGGCAGAGAATCATCTACTGCTTTGTTTTTTAAAAAGTGCAAGCGGATCCTGCCTCATACATCCTCACGGCCGATTCGCTCCCACAGAGAGGGACTTCTCCGGGTGCCGTCCACTAGACTTTGTCAGCCTGCGACACCCAGGGGAAGGGCTCTCTCTGTGGCGGGCCCGGCCCTCTGGAACGACCTTCCCCCCGATATTAGGACGACCACGGACCTCCACTCCTTCCGTCTTAAATTAAAAACTTACTTTTTCCGTCTGGCCGGCTTGGGATAGTCTCCCTGTCTTGGGGTTTTATTGGGTAGATTTTAGCTTAGTTAGTTTTATGGAAATTTTAGCACAGGTTGAGTTTAATTTGGCTTTTAAAATTGTTTGTATATTTTACTGTTGTTTGTATATTTTTACTGTTTTTTATTCTACCTGTGCACCGCCCCGAGTCCCCATGGGGAGAGGGAGCGGTTTATAAGTATTAAAATTATTATTATTATTATTAAATATGCTATTATCTATCTATCTATCTATCTATCTATCTATCTATCTATCTATCTATCTATCTATCTATCTATCTATCTATCTATCTATCTATCTATCTATCTGTGGTGGGTTCCGGATCCCGGTGCAATGGGGCTGGGTGTCCACCACATGAACGCACGCAGTGTGTGCATGCTTCCTTACCACCTGCGATGCTCTGCGATGCTCCAGCTGCTCGGCAGAGCGTCGCACAGGCACTGTATGCTCAGTGCGCGGAAGCACGGATTGGCTCAAATGCAGGTAAGGACAGCGGGTAGGCCCTCCGGAACGGTACCTTGTAGTCCCAGCAGGCACCAGTATGCCCGTACCAGGGCATACTGGTCGTATCCCACCACTGCTATCTATCTATCTAATAATCTGAGAGAGATGCTAACATCTGTATTAGCACAGAAAAAGCCGCAAGTGCATAATTACTGGTGTCTGGAGAATGTATCAGCCATTATGATCTGATTATTATTGCAAAACGTACAGCACTTTGCTCTCACACTAGCTTTAGCCAAGAGATGCCCAATCTGCGTAACGTAGGCCTTGTTCTATAGAAGGGGCAACAAGTCCTCCCTTCAGCAAATGGACAGAAGACCCCTTGTGCCAATTCTAAGAAGGCCTTCTTTTAAAAAAAAAAAAAAATCTCAAGAGAACACAAAGAGGCAAGTGTCTCCACTCAGCAGCCACCAAATCCGTCAGGAGGAGAGGCAGCAGAAGGAAGATTCAGAAAATCAGATTCAGAAAATCAGCACTGCTTTAGGAAAGAAGGCCAAATCCTATATTCAGAAATGCTAGGGAAGGTTGGTCTTCCAGAGCATCTAGTCAAGCATCCAGTTTAAGTATACATTTAGAAAAAAATCCAAATATGTGTAAAAGGAGGAAATACCTACATTATTCCAAGTTTTTTGCCTGTGAAATGGAATCTAAGAGACTGAAGTCCAGTCTCACCAATCGGACAACTGTTGGGACTTCAATTCCCAGAATTCGCTGTCCACTGTGACCCACTGGTCATGAATTCTGGCAGCTGCTGTTCCAACACATCTGGAGGACGTCAAGTTAAAGAAGGAAAAATGTGAACTACAGTCTAGAATATTTAAAAGTGCCTCTTTCCGGTTTATCCTGTTTGTTGACTAAGGGTTTATTTAATTAGAAACGCAACAATTATTCTAATGTCTATGAGAACTCATTATGTTTAGGTTACACACTGAGTTTTGTCTCTGCAGCACCTCAGATATGCAGGAAACATTTTGTGGCATTTAAAGATTTAAATGTTTGTTTTTTGTGAACCGAATTCACTTCAGGACATAATGTTCACCAAGCTTCATTTCTTAATGACTCTCAGAAATTGCTTCCAAATTGCTTTTTAGCTATTGGGAACCTTTGCAAAGACAGGCGAGCATCAGGTGAGTTTCCTTCAATCCTTAGTAAAATAAGTTTTAAGTGCACGGTTAAGGACTTTTTTTATTATGATTATTCAATAGCAAAAGAGAGATTTTAGAACATTGATTTTGGAAAGTTAACCGTGGAATAAAGGGTCCAAGATGGGTTTGAAATAAGATTTTGAAAAGAATGAAAAGAATGCATCCTGTGGGAAAATCCTGTTTTGAATCCCTTAAAAATATGATAGGGTGGCATTTTGAAGGTTGGACTCTAGAGGGAACCAGAAGGAACTAAAGATGACAATTAAAGATAATACAGCTAGTCCTTGACTTACAACAGTTCATTTAATGTCCATTCAAAGTTACAATGGCACAGAAAAAAGTGACTTATGACCGTTTTTGACTCTTGCAACCATTGCAATATCCTCATGGTCACGTGATCAAAATTTAGACGGTTGGCAACAGATACATATTTATGACAGTTGCAATGTCCAGAGGTTATATAATTATCTTTTGCGATCTTCTGACCAGCAAAATCATCCACATTCACTTAACAACTGTGCTACTAACTTAACAGATTCACTTAAACTTAAAGACTGTTACGTGCTGTCGGCTACTTTCCTTTGCAACCAGTGGCAAATTTGCCTGACTAATAACTAGCCAAAACACAGTGAAGACCTTTTGTTTCATTTATTGCAATAAGCCAAGCTATCATAGTTTGGTTCTTGCAAAAGTTTCAACGCAAACCGTTCCTGGCTGCCACGTCCCTCCTCGTTCCCCGTTGGCTGAGGTGCTATGAGGTTACACTCTTTTCTGACCGCCTCCTACATGTTTCCTGAGACCCTCCCTAAACCTACTACATCACATATCACATGTGCAGCATAATTACCAAATTATATATGAAAGGCGTGTCAATTAATATTTTAAGCATGCGCTTTGCTTACTACTGTGACCCACTTCTTACTTCTTAGACAAACCACCTACTTTTCGGTACATCAGGTGTGTCAACGCTGAACTGGACCTGCTAGAGGCCATTTCCCCGGTTCATTGTTGCCACACTATATGGGAGGTGGGGGAGGAGGTCGGTACGTAATACTAGACATAACATTGAACTTTCTCATGAGAACCAAGGTCAGTGATGGCGAACCTTTTCAGCACCGAGTGCCCAAACCAGAATGCGCGTGCAAAGGTGTGCATCTGCGCATGCCAGAGCACTGGAAACCCAAAGACCAGCTGGCCGCTGCAGATGCGTGTGCCAGCCAGCTGGTCTTCAGGTGTGCATGCATGCCAGCCAACTGGTCTTCATGTGCGCCAAAGCACCTGAAAGCTGAAGACCAGCTGGCATGCCTGTTTTGGGGCCATTTTTGGCTGGTTTTTTTGGGCCCAAAACAGGCATGCCAGCTGGTCTTCAGGTTTCAGGTGTTTTTCGGGCCATTTTCAGATGCTCTGGCGCTTGTGAAAACCAGCTGGCCAGCACACTGGGCTAGAAAAGCAGCTGGCGACGGCACGCATGTCACAGAGAGGGCTCTGCGTGCCACTTCTGGCATGTGTGCCATAGGTTCGCCATCACAGTCCTAGGTAATGGAGGGAAAAAAGAGAAGGGTGCCTGAGAAGCCCACCAATTAGTCTAATTGGCCAACGTGACCAATGACACGGGGAGGGGGGTGATTATTGATTTTAATTATGCTGAAACGGTGGGAAGGATTCAGAGTTGGTTTTCAACCAAGTGTGCCGATACGATTTACTCAATAAAGAAGTCCTTTGAGGAAATGTTCTAATTTGCTTGGGTCGGAACCTTGACATTGTGCTTGCCACAATTCATATGTTCCTCCCCTAAGGCTAAGCTAGTGATTTCCTCTGGCAGCCGTTTTGCAGCTCAAATGTTTCTATTCCTCCTTCTGAAGACCCTTTTGGTGTTTATGCTATGGGTTTGTGGGAGCTGCAGGTACTTTCCTGTTATTCTATTTACTTCTGCGGTTAAGCTAGATGGCAGTTTTGTACTTTCCAAAGACCCTCCACCAGAAGTGTCCAAACTTGGGAACGTTAAGACGTGTGGACTTCAACTCCCAGCATTCCCCAGCCAGCCATGCTGGCTGGGGAATGCTGGGAGTTGAAGTCCACACGTCTTAACGTTCCCAAGCTTGGACACCCCTGCCCTCCACTCATATTCCCTATCACATCTGTGGCAAAAAAAGGTTGTAAAATGGGGCAAAACTCACTTAACTCTCTTGCTTAACAACAGAACTTTTTGGCTCAGCTATGGTCGTAAATCAAGAACCATCTGTAATGCACAAACGGAAGGTTATTTGTGAACAAATGTCCATTCTAAAAGTGTCTGTCCTTATGGATAGACTGTCTCTAAAAGAAGGTATGGAAGAGAATAAAAAATTATTGGACAAGACCAATTTGAAGGTGGATCTTAAAAAGGCAGGCTACAAGAATGATGTGGAAAATGATACTGCTACACTGGTCGTACAGTGGAAACCAACTGATATCTTAATAATTAAAAAGAATATACAAATATCCAACCAAAAGTGACCTGGATCACTTTCCTATGCTGGATTTAGAAAAGAGACTTCTTAAAGTTTTGAAACGTTTTCTGAGGAGAAAAGAAATGTAAATGAAAAGAAATCAAGTTCTATGACAATATTTGAAGGGAATAAAGATCAAGATTGTTAAAAGTAAAAGAAAGGGATACAAAGTTGGTTTATCAAGGTTAAAATAGATATGTTATCTCTGGTAACACTTAATGGGCGTTTGCTGACCATGAGTGAATAATAAGGTATTGATTTTTTTTATATAGTTAAGAGGTGAGATATGGGAAGATCATTGTTTTATTTTAATAAAAAGTGATCACTTATTAAATTGCTGATACTTATTGCGATGAAGAAGGAAATAATTTATGCATTTCCTTTTTTCTTTTCTATATTATTTTACTTGTCTATTTTTCCTCCTTTGCCCTTCTTTTAATTCTTTTTTCAGTATGTATTAGTTCTTGCATTTTAATTGTAATGTTTAATAAATTATAAAAACACAAACTAATATTATTTGCTATTAATAGCAGACTGATAGATTCATAATTCCCTGATCCTGCCTGCATCTTTCTGAAGGAAGGAACAATATTTACTTCCCTCCAACATTCCATAATTTCTCAAAATAAAACAAAAACCTTTGGCTAGATCTTCAGTAAATTTCTTTAGTGCAATTAGATCCTATTACTTCTGTAAATTTTAATTTGTTCAAGGAAAATAGATATTTGTAGAACACATTTCTATCAAATGGAATCCTGTTTAGACTCTTCTTCAGAAATGTTTAGTAGAACGAGCATTTTCTTAAATAAAATTAGGTGGAAATGGATATTGATTTATTTGCTACCACTTAACATTTTATCATTTTCTCTGAGTAGCTGATACACTTCTTTTATTCTGAACCTATCCGAACAGGTTCTTTTGTTGTTTCTAATTTTTTTCATTAATCTTAGCTCACTTTGAATATCACACTATATTAGAGGTCTCCAATCCTTGGCAACTTTAAGCCTGGCTGGGGAATTCTGGGAATTGAGGTCCGCCAGGCTTAAAGTTGCCAAGGTTGGAGACCCCTGCTCTATATCACATTATAGTGAATCTGATAATAAACCTACAATTCTGGTGAACTTTTCCTTGGTTACTAATTTTCATCTCCTATCAGATTTTAAAATTTTTAGGTCTTCCCTACAGTTACTGTGCATAAACTGCTGGCTGCTTCTGCTTTTTTCAACTTATTTACAATTCAATATTCCTATCTCCTTTTTACAAAGGTAGTGCCCCTCCCCTCTCAAAAAATGAGTTATTCCTCTCAGCTTTTTCCTCAAACACTACTTATCATAGCTCTTGGACTTCATTGATTTGGCTTTAACCCCAACTTCATTAGCTTATAAATAACTCAAAGGAGTTGTATACATAATATTCTTTCCTCTTTTTCCCCTTTTCCCCACAGCCAATTCTGTGAGGTGGATTGGGTGGCGAGAGAGTGACTGATGCAAAGTCACCCAATCAGCTTTTATACCTGAGGCAGGATTAGAACTCACAGTCCCCTGGTTTCTAAGACCACTAGCAATAGCAATAGCCCTTAGAATTATATACCGCTTCACAGCGCTTTACAGCCCTCTCTATGTGGTTTACAGAGTCAGCCTCTTGCCCCCAACAATTTGGGTCCTCATTTTACCCAGCTTGGAAGGATGGAAGGCTGAGTCAACCTTGAGCCTGATGAGATTCAAGCTGCCAAACTGCTGGCAGCCAGTGATCAGCAAAAGTAGCCTGCAATACTGCACTCTAAGCACTGCGCCACATCTTAGTTTAACCACATCCACTTTTCCTTAAAATCAAGAATATAAGAATGGACACACACACACACACACATTTTTGTTGTTGTTTGCTTGCTACTTCTGTTCCTTGATTAAAATGATCCCTGCTGGTTTGTAGCAGGACAAGAATGGCTAATCCACTCTATGAAACTTAAGTTATCAGCAAGCCAAACCTGGAAATTTCCTGGAAGAACCAGGTTTGGCAGAGTAACTCCCTACAAATGCCACTGAATGAATGAATGAATGAATGAATGAAATAATGAATGAATGAATGAATAAATAAATAAAAGCCTTTCACTATTGTATTAAATTTGAGATGGCTACATACCACTCTATGTCAATATTTAGACACCAGACAATTTACCGTAGGTAATTAAGTTGTATCCCTCACCAAATGACATACTGTAAGTTTCATATTCAATTCACAGTGCTCTATTATCACCCTGACAGGCTGTTATCATTTTAGATTTGCCATTTCCTGACTTCACTTCCTTCCTTCAAGCAAAGCTGTATAAAATAAAAATAAAAATGTGCATTAGCAACCCATGACCTTCTTTGCACTCAGCCACAGCTGAGAAGTTCTGATTTGTTGCCATTTTAATTTAGTAAAACATTTTTTTCTAATCAAATATTGCTGCGTTATTGTTGTTTTAGTACATTTTTATGCTGATAAACTTCTATAGCTACTGAGCTGATTTTCTTAGGCAGCGAAGATAATTAACCAAAAATAAAATATATCATTGGCCTCTTCTTTTAATGAAAGCTCCTGGATGTATTTTCAGCAAATAATTTTTAACCATGAAAAATTTCTAGCAGGCTAAATCTCTTGATAGTCCCATAAAAAAATGCACCTCTAAAAATACCCTCTCATCCATGAATGTAACAGTATGAAATAGTACAGCAGATTAAACAAAAGCACTTCCTGACTCGCAATTACCTTAACAGCCATAGCTAAACCATAATTAAGCCATGGCTTGCTGAAAAAACTATAATTGCCTTGACCATTGATACATGGTCAGTGTTTCTTAGCCTTGGGAACTTTAGCATGGCTGTGGAATTTTGGGAATTTAAGTCTACATGTTGCCAAGTTTGAGAAACACTGAGCTATAAACTACCATTCAAAGCTGTAATAGCTCAGTTCTCATAATATGAAAGGCTAAGGCCAAGGATATTATATCATGGTTTTGTATGTTTTAAGAACCAGGTAAAAACTTCACACCATAGAGAAGTAAGTGGATTCATCAGGAGTGTATTTGGGATTATTACACTGCTACACTTGGTTCCAATACTATACTGATCCTGAATTCCTGAATAAAGCACCAACTAACACTGGGTAGATCTCACTAAGAGCAAATAAATCTTGCAAGCTTGACCATCATTGGGTGCTTCCTCATTTTAAATGAATGGAGCAAGTCCCACTAGTGGATTTTTTGGGTTAAAAACAAAAAACAAAAAATAACTCTTGGTTTTAGTTCTCAGAAAGCCATTCCCTATATGACATTCCACTGGTTCAATTTTTTCCAGATGAGCTAGCAGAAACCATAAGTTTAAATAACTAGTTCTTCTACCCTACTGCAAGTAAATACATCATATACCGGCATAACTGGAGGAAATATAAAATATTCCACAACAGGAGTCTCTAAATTTTTTGTTTATGGACTTTTAGCTTAAAAAAAAACTTGGCACAGTGCTCTGCACATATGTATCTTAGCTTTTATTTATAAATTATGCATATAATGTAATTTTTACAATGACAATAAAGATTATTATTATTATATGTACTAAAATATGTACATTATAAAACATACTTGTACATATCTATATCCACACATTAAATATTGGCAGAGTATGAGATAAACATATAATTCTAATATTTTCTTCCATAATCCAAAGGGGTCATTTTACAAGCCCGATTTCTGGGACCACACTTACCAGTGCTTTCCAAAACTAGATAAAGAACCCCAAAATGAATTCATGGGGAGTTAACAACACATGAACCCATTACCCTCATCACAACAGGGATATTTAAATTGACCTTATCACCTACATTGGTAAAAAGGATTTTCTGATAAGTGGTTTGGAGCAACGAAGGAAAGCACTGTAACGCTGAGCTTATTTTTTAATAAAAATTCGCATGGAAAACTAAAGGAAAAGATTCCCACTATGGATGTTAGCAAAGTAAAACTGGTTTCTATTATCATTTTTTGTTTTGTTTTTTTTGACACACAGACCTATGAATTATTTTCCCTGGTTGAGATGGACAGCTATAGAAATGGAACTGAATAACTATTTTTTTTTAATAAAAGGGAACCCTGCAGGCCACAGTATCCTCCCCAAATACATTTTATGGAAGAATGGCCACTTTAAGGACCAAACTTCACACCACAGTTTACAGTCAACAAAACCTTTCCAGCTTTAGTAACTTTCAGATCGGCAGCGACTGGCTAGGTCATCCCATGCTGTCTGGGGATAATGGGAGGCGATTATACAATATATGGTGAGTTACTAAGCCTGGCCCAAACCATTACCTTTTGCAGGACGTACAATTCCTGCAGGTCACGCTTAGGAACCTGTTTCCTGGGGGCAAAGTCAAATTCTCAGGCCTCTTGTTTGCCTTTTAACTCGGCCACATCTCTGCACCAACGCTCCAGAGCTCACAACAAGGGGAGCCTGGGATCATCTGCCCCCAGGATACCTGAAGCCAAGCCAGGAGGCTCTTCCTTGCCCAGAAAACGCTCGCCTCCACCTCTGAAGCCCAGCCAGGAAAAGTGCTCCCTCGGGGCACCCGGTTTTTTTGTTTGCCAAGCCCAATTCACCCACCGCCCCATCCATTAAGTATCCTGGCCCCAGACTGGGGGTGGGGGGTGGGCAGGAGCGTTGCACAAGCCTGGGCTCTAAGCTCAACTGTGGGCCACCCACCTCCCCACCCCCAGTTTGCCCAACCGCTCCTACGCCTTTCCCATTCCCACCCGCAGACGTGTGGGTTGCACAGACTCCTGCTATTCAAATCACACGCAGGCACCGAAGCCATAAACCTGCATCCACCCACCTGCCAGCTATGCCCACTCGCCCAGCTTCCTTCCACCTACGGGACGATCCGGGCGTGCAACGGCTGCCTTGTACAAGGGACGGCTGCTTGTGCAAAGCCCCGCCTCTTCTAACGGCGCCGGCTCGTCACCGGTCTTCTGCAGCCGACGGCTGGGGGAAGAGGCAAACAGCGTCGCCCGCTCAACAGCCCTCCGCGAGATGCACCACGTCCTCCGCCTCCGCCGTCTTGAACATCTGCCGCCGTTGCCTTTTGCTTCTCCCGAAAGCTTTTTCACCCGAGACAGCGGAGCGCCGCCGGGAGATGTAGTTCTTCAGGCGACGCTGCCCGTAAGGGCTAAGTTGGAGGCTAGACTACAAGTCCCGCCATTCTCCGCGGGAGGACTGGTTGGGAACCGCCTTTTAAGTCATTTGACGAGGGGCGATAGGCTAACGGGTCCGTCAAAGAAAAGGAAAACGTAAACTCTGTACTGGATAGAAGCGTACGAAAAGGGTCGATTACGGGTTTCGTTTGAATGTTTCTTCTCTCTTGAGAAAATCCTTATTGTAAACATCTTGTTTACAAATCCTATTGTAAACATGTGAAATGTGGTGACCTCCAAAGATTTGGGAACGCAGCGACCGGCATCAGAATCCCCAGTTGAAGATAACTGAAGTTGGTAGATGCCTTTCAAGGTCGACTAACAATAATAAAGAAACAAGAAGACGAGAAATATGCTGCAGACTAGCATTGGATCATTTCTAAACAGTGGCTTTCTGTCAAACACATCAAGTTTTATTTAGTTACAGTCAGTGGCCACCAGCCTCTCTCCCACACAACCCTGAGAACAAACTAACAGTCACACAAAGCCTCAAAAATGATGACTTAAAAACTGAAGAATGGGAAGAATTGAATACAATTGAATAGATAAAATAGAAATGGGGTAAAATATGTGAATACAACACAATAAAAGAGGGGGAAATGTCATAACTCCCAAGATGGTATCATCTTACACCTTTTTGGAGGCATTAAATTACTGACAGGGTTGAAATTGTAGTCAATAGTTTCTGGCTCCATTCTTCTAAGATTTCCTTTAATATTTCTGATGTTATAATATTTGCGTTCTTATTAAATGACATCAGGCTAGTTTCTCTCTCTCTCTGATTAAAATCTTTAGTCCCCTCTAGTGTTCAATTTCTATCTTTCATTGTGACTTGTACTCAGAAAAGCTATAAATCTGTTTTCCACAAGTGGTTGTTCATTTTTTAATAGATAATTCCAAAATCTTATAGGAAATGTCAATACTTCAAATTTGTCCAGCCCTTAATCCAGTTGTAACTTTTTAAAATCTAAATCTTATTTACCTTTTTGCTGTTTTGTTTCAAACATTTTAAGTTCTAAGGCTTGTAATTAGTTTTTCTTTTATTGAGGATAACCTCAACTGATGAAGACTTTTCAGATTTGTCACTTGGAAGGTCTCTAACAGCTTTACAATGATCAATAAGCAATTTCCAAATGTGGTTAGATAATCAGAATTTAGGATCTTTCTGCAGAGGGGTCTTTAATTCACCATACCTTTCCTGGGAGACAAGGCAGAATGCATACTGTGTGTTTTTATTTCTTTTTTCTTATATATGTTTTATCTATTTTATTCTAAGTTATCCATGTAGTTGGTTGTATTGCTATTATCCTCTTATCTTTCTCACCTCTCAGCTTTCTTACTACCTTCTTCTATGGGTATCTTATGATTTATCCATGGTTGTATCTTATGATTTATGATCTATGACTTATCACTCTGTTGTTTGTATGTACACTGAGAGCATATGCACCAAAGACAAATTCCTTATGTGTCCAATCACACTTGGCCAATAAAGAATTCTATTCTATTCTATTCTATTCTATTCGAGTCAAACTATTCTCCAAGGCACCTGGGGGCAGGACAAGAAGCAATGGGTGGAAACTAATCAAGGAGAGAAGCAACTTAGAACTAAGGAGAAAGTTCCTGACAGTTAGAACAATTAACCTCTGGAACAGCTTGCCTCCAGAAGTTGTGAATACCCCAACCCTGGAAGTCTTTAAAAAGATGTTAGATAGCCATTTGTCTGAAATGGTATAAGGTTCCTGCCCACGCAGGGGGTTGGACTAGAAGACCTACAAGGTCCCTTCCAACTCTGCTATTGTATTGTATTGTATTGTATTGTATTGTATTGTATTCCAGCGTTTTTCAACCATTGTGTCGTGGCACAAGTGTGCCGTGAGATAGTCTGGTGTGCCGTGGGAAAAATTCCTGCCAGAATATCAGCTTTGTGTTCAGCCAAACAGGCCCAGGTTTCGCACTAAGTAAACAGAAATATGAACAATTATAAAATACTTTATTTCATAATAAAGTAATTATAAAATAATTTCTTTGTGTTTATTTGATTCCTATTCAAGAGAATTACTTTATATATAGTCAATATAGGCACAGAGTTAATTTTTTTTAACATTTTCTAATGGTGGTGGTGTGCCTCGTGATTTTTTTCATGAAAAAAGTGTGCCTTTGCACAAAAAAGGTTGAAAAACACTGTTCTATTCTATTCTATTCTATTTTATTCTACCCTTATTCTACTCTTAATGTAGCTTTACAATTCTTGCTCACTTAAGTAATGTTGACACGCAGATGGAATAATAGGGTAGTGAACCTAAGGTTCTACTATTTGCAGGCAATAACTTATGTTTTACAGTTAAATCAATTCTATCCCGTTTCATTTTATCTAGAGATAATTGGAATCCTGTGTGGTGGTGGTGTCACACAGGATCCTGGAGCTGAACTTGCACACCTATTGTAAAAGGTAAAGGTTCCCCTTGCACATATGGGCTAGTCATTCCCAACTCTAGGCGTTGCTCATCTCCGTTTCAAAGGTGAAGAGCCAGTGCTGTCCGAAGACATCTCCATGGTCATATAGCCGGCATGCCTAAATGCTGAAGGCAAAGTGGGTTCCTATTTTTTCTACTTGCATTTTTGCATGCTTTCGAATTGCTAGGTTGGCAGAAGCTGGGACAAGTAACGGGAGCTCACTCCATTATGCAGCTCTAGGGATTCAAACCGCCCAACTGCCGACCTTTCTGATCGACAAGCTCAGCATCTTAGCCACTCAGCCACCGTGTCCTACGCCTATTGTAGGATAGGAAAAATAACTCCAGACATGCAAATTTTGCATTCTGTCCAATAATGTCCTTAAAATAGCTGGTTGGGGAATTCTGGAAGTTGGAAGTCCACATATCTTCAAGTCACCAAGGTTAAGAAACACTACTTGAGAGAATGTCATGACGTGTGAATCCAGTTACATTCAAGGAACCATAAAGTTAATGGAAGAATCTAAAATGAAGCAAACCATTGTCCATAATTGCTGTAACAGTGAGATAGGCACCATAAACATTTAATAAACAAACTGATTTAGCACACTATCTGAATATCATATTACTTATGGCACCTTATAGCTCATATAAAGCGATGACTTCGCCTTTGTTCCATGCCACATACTAAATGGTGGTTATTTGTAGCTATTTTTTAAAAAATACAAGAAAGTGGGGAAAAAAATACTCAATCCCATTTTTCCATTCCATAAAACACTTTTATTTTGCTCGACTCAAACGTTCTTGTGTAATACTGTATACATCTATCTTTCTAGACATCTTATCGAAACATTTTATTTAAATACATAACATTGTTTTTTAAAGTTTTTTTTCTGAAAAAGTCCTGTTTTCCTGCGCTGCTCCCTCTCCCTCCCTGCTTTTAAATAAACATTTAGGCATTCATGTTTCAAAGCAAATTGGCCCCTAATAGAAAGTATAGGACTTCTTTTCCTTTAAAAAAATAGAAATTACCATTTTACACAACAAAACATTCAATGCAAACAGAAGCTGTTCTTCACCCCTAAGTCTAAAATTATTTTCCTGTCTGTACTTTAATGAGTATGTATGTGTGTGATGTATCCTTCCCCACGCCAATAGCACTGCTGGCTGAGGACTATGGGCCCTGAAGTCAACATTTTTGCAGAGCACCAGGTTGGGAAGTTTTAATGAATGCACATTTATGGTACCGTATGTTTCATTCAAAACATAAAGCATAAAAACCAGGCTGCAGATGTATGGATTTTTCTGTTTGCACCAATATTCACAAGTATAAATATTTTATACCAATCAACCTTTTTCTCTCTCTTCATACATAGTAGTGTGAGGGTTCTAAGGGTGATAAAATGTACATCTAAGCTTTCAATTTTTTTTTAAAAAAAGAATTATATATGTATATATGCATGTGTTTATGTAGAACTATATAGAAATCATCACTTAGAAAGGAATGGCCTCTCATTGTACGGCCTGGAAATTCATGTCATCTTTATAAAATCCTGAAAAATTGTTGCCCACTAAGTTTTCTTTCTTTGTAAACTCCCCCCCCCCCCCCCCCGGGGTCCATAGTGAGTCATGGGCTAGAAACATATATCATTTTTGCTTTTCTAGAATTTGAGCATTTGGAAGATTTCTTCCAGGAATCACGTTCCAGAAATATACAGGTAAACATGGAGATGCTGAGTTTCACACTCAGCAATTCTCTCCTACGCTGTCACCATTTTATTGCTCAGAATCAAATTCCAGATTTTGGATGGTTAACAGCTAAAAAAAGGGATTATCTATTCTACAAATGTATTGCTTGTTTCAAACAATTTTGGTTATTGTGGTTTTCTGTAGTCAAGTTCAGCAATTATACTTGAATAAGAGGCTTGAAGTTTTTTTTTTTTTAAGAGATGCACCCCAAATCATAGGCCTTCAGGTTCCCTGGGGAAAGGAATGATTATTAAATCAATCTCTTACATCAAAGTTGGAAAAGTTGCCTCAATTCCTGTCTATTGTCAATAGGCTCTAAAATACACGACATTTGTTTCTGGTTAATTATTAGAGCCCACTGCATTTTGGTTGGAAAAATTTAAGCCATGGACCAATTAGCTGAGGCCGTTACAAAGCAGGAAAAAAATGCCTCTGGATTTTAACCTCATAAAAGCTCCAATCTCACCATATGATAGAAATATGTTGATATGTTGGCACAGTACAACCAAACACATGCCAACTAACAATACTCTTAAAAATGGTAACTGTGGACATTTTGAAGTCAAGAGAAAAGTGCACACTTTTTTTAAAAGCAAGAATCCCATTTGGGGCTGAGAGGAACCCCAAAACATACAGTTTGTTGCCAGTATAACATGAGCAATGATTTGTAAAGAACCCCCCTCCCCAATGTTAAGATTTTTTAATATATTTAGGTCACATGCGATTATTCAGTATAACTTCTGGGCATGGTTTTGTTACTGTTATTTCCTTTAAAAAAAATAATAAAGCTGCCATTTTACCCAAGAATAGATGACAAAAGTGCATTTTGCAAGCAATAGGAAACTCAAAACTACAACCTAAGAGGTCAAGCCACAATAAATTGGGAATCTGCCTTGCTGTAACCTGAAGCCCTTCCTGTTGCTTTAAATTGAAGTAAAGGATGCTTTGTCTGTTTCAGGTAAGGGTATTCATGTCCACCACCTCCACCTGTGTTTCTAAACCTATCAACCTGAAGATGTCCACCCTTCAATTCCCAGAATTCCCCAGCCAGTACGGCTGGCTGGGGAATTCTGGGAATTGAAGTCCACACATCTTCAAGTTGATAAGGCTGAGAAACACTGAACTACACAAATAAAAGTCAGTGTTAAATTTCTTCTCCTAACCCACCACCAAAATGCTGCAGTAGAGCCCCCATCTTTATGCCTCCAAGGACCCATTAACCCCATTGTCTCAACCCACAAAAAGGATCAATGGTGATTCATATCCTGCGTTTCAAAGCTTCCCAGCATTTAGCTCACCAGTTAAAAAGAAGAGGAAGAACGAATTAAATAATTGTTGCAGAGGGAAATACTGGATTCCTGAGAAATCGTTGTGCAGCAGATGGAGAAGTTAAAAGGAAAAACAGATTTAGAATCAAGGGAAGGTAGAATTGATTTTTTCAGCCTTGGGTAAAAACTAGAGAAGGAACAGGCAAGATCCTGAATCAGGTGAATAATTCACAGGGCTCGGGGGAAATGGGAATATTTTCTGGAATTCTGGACATCTAGATTTCCCATTTTACAGCCTCTGAGCAATGCAGCCATTACAGATGATCCTCAATATACTACTATTCATTTGGTGGCTGTGATTTATGACCATTTCTCTACATTTATCACCGCATCCTCAATCAGTCCCATGATTAAAATTCAGATGCTTGGCAAGTGACTCATAGTTATGATGGTTGCAGTGTCCTGGGCTGATAAACTTTTGTGACCTTCTGACAAGCAAAGTCAGTCAACGCGGAGGCCAGATTCACGAAACAACCTACTAAACTTAACAACTGCAGTGGTTCACTTCATAACGGTAACAATAAAGGTTGCAAAATGGGGCAAAGCTCACTTAGCAACTGTCTCGCTTAGCAACGGAAATGTTCGGGCTCCATTGTGGTTGTAAGTCAAGAACTATCTGTAAGCCTTGCCTTGCTGAAGAGGGTTCACCCCACAGGCTCATTCAGAGAGCTGAGGGAAAGATATATACCGAGCCAAAGTGGTCAGAGTGCAGTTCTGCAGGCTACTTCTGCTGACTGCCAGCTGCCTGCAATTTGGCAGTTCAAATCTCACCAGGCTCAAGGTTGACTCAGCCTTTCATCTTTCCAAGGTGGGTGAAACGAGGACCCAGATTATTGGGGGCAATAGGCTGACTCTGTAAACCGCTTAGAGAGGGCTGTAAAAGCACTACGAAGCGGTATATAAGTCTAAGTGTTATTGCTATACCACTCGCTCCTTGATCCCAGGGTGGAAGGTATTGCTTAATTTAAGGAGTTAAGAATTGATGGCCCTTCATGCATTGTAAAGCTACCAGTGTCAGAAACACCCCCCAAACGGGATCAACATCGTATGGGTAATCCTTGACTTACAACCATTCGCTTAGTGATAATTGACAACACTGAAAAAGAGACTAGTCCTCACACTGAACACATCACAAGGTTCCCATGGTCACATGATCAAGATTTGGCCCCTTGACAACCAGCGTGTATTTATGATGGTTGCACTGGCCCAGAGCCATGTGATCGCCATTTGCAACCTTCCAATTGGCTTCCGACAAAAGTCAACAGAGAAAGCTGGATTCGCGTAACAACTGCAGCGAGGCATCTAACCACCATGACGGGAAAAAAACGGTTATAAAATTGGGTTAACAGCCGCCTTGCTTAAGCAACAAATAGCCTGGTCCCAATTATGGTCGTAAGTCTTGGATTATTTGTTTTGGCCGCTAGCAGCATCTGAATGGTTTGCCATTGGTCTGAAGAAAGCAACCATTGCATTTAAGCTTGGGTCGGAAGTGCCATTGGGTGTGGACGGGAGAAAAATGAACCACCTTGCAAATGTGAGCTATTGCGTGGGTCTTTTTTGTCGCCTGGCTGATCCTACAGTATTGGGCAGGCCCAAAGGAAGGGCCTGTACATCTAGCTGCAGACCTGCTCATCACCCATGTGGTGAACCGATACCCAGCAAGATCTTCTTCTAATAGGCTTTTCTGCACTTGAATGAAACATTGAACGAAGCTTTCTTGGGCACCCAAAAGGGTTATATAACATAGAGAAAGAACAAACATAATAGATCAGTAGGCTTGGCAGATAGAAAGCCAGTGCTATAGAACCGTATTTTTCAAACTTGGGAAATTTTAAGATATGAGGACTTCAACTTCCAGAAGCATGCTGGCAGGGGAATTCTGGGAGTTGAAGTCTGCCCATCTTAAAACCTGTCTGCTTTTAGAAAACTTGCTTTAGAAGCAATTGGATCATTCGTCATCCAGCTTGGCAACCAGGTATGGCTTAGCTCCAACACCCACCCTCCCCAGCTGGGCCAATGACTGAGGATAATGAGCGCCAAAGTCCAATGTCCTCCAGGGGCCATCCGTGGTTTTCTTTAAACAGATGCTTTTCCAGTTACTTTGATAGCAGCAGTAGTTTGTTGATGAAAAATACATCTTGGTTTGCAATCGAACTTTCAGCTTCCTTTTCTCTCTCTCTCTCTCTCTCTTAAGAGGGTCCAGCCCTCCAGCTGCCCCCGAGAATCGGAAACACAATTAAATTAAAAGTTCTCCTCCCCCACATATTCTTCTCCCCACCACCACTTCTGTCCCATAATCTACCAGGATTGTAATCCCTGTGTATGTTAGCGTCTCTCTCTCTCTCTTTCTTCCCACCGATTTCCATCTTCATGTTGAACAAGTTCCACAAGATCCGGCTTTCCTTCTGTACGTCCAGCGTCTCTATCATTCAAACCATGCCAGGGAAAAGCAGAAACCAGCAAAAATATACATATTTATCCACACCGTGGGCCTAAAGAGGCTTTTTCTTGGTTGGGCATCGGCTGGCTTTTAAGTCTCGTGAGTTTGGGTTGGATGTATTCACATGCTGGGGCAGAGGAAGGTGTTCTGCTTGAAACATGCTTTTGAGGAAAGGATAGGAATACTTAACACTACTTAATGCAGGATCTTCTCTACCGAATAGCATTTCACATTCATTTCACCAGTATTTCCCAACGTCCGCTGGATCCTTAAAAAGGTGCAATTACATTCAACAGTGACTGCAGATCGCCGCAGATCAACTGCAAGAGGTTGAGGAGGAGGAGAAGGAGGAAAGCCAGGGCCACACGATGTTGTGGTTGATCCTTGATTTAAAATAAGGGTTCCCCCACAGGGTCAATTCTGCTTTCCCCATTCCAGAAAAGTTTTGCTCTGCAAATTCTGCTTTAGCTCTCCTGAGGGTTGCTGTAATGAAGCTCCGAATTGAAGACTTCTTTGTAGAGAGGAGGGAAATTTTTGGCCGTCTCTGGATGGACAAGGCGGAACAGCTCCAGCTTATCTAAGTGAAGGCTGCAGATTGTCTTCATCAAGGGGAGTTTGGCAACCATCTGTGGGAAGGAAAAGGAGATGGGTTAGAGCAGAAGCCTTGGAGGCTGTTAATTGGAAAAAAACAAACTCTGGAACGCCTGATTGAGAAGCAAAGCTACGTGATAGACATTTGGCTCGTTCTGAATGTTTCCCCTCCCTTAATCTCATGAAATGCCATCAAGTTCTCACTGAAATGATTCACTGATCTTGGAGTCCTAGTAGACAACCATTTCAATATGAGCCAGCCATGTGCAGCAGCTGCCAAAAAAGCCAACACAGTTCTAGGCTGCATAAACAGAGGGATAGAATCAAGATCACGTGAAGTGTTAATACCACTTTATAATGCCTTGGTAAGGCCACACTTGGAATACGGCATCCAGTTTTGGTCGCCACGATGTAGAAAAGATGTGGAGACCATAGAAAGAGTGCAGAGAAGAGCAACAAAGATGATTAGGGGACTGGAGGCTAAAACATATGAAGAACGGTTGCAGGAACTGGGTATGTTTAGTTTAATAAAAAGAAGGATTAGGGGAGACATGATAGCAGTCTTCCAATATCTCAGGTGTTGCCACAAAGAAGAGGGAGTCAAACTATTGTCCAAGGCACCTGAAGGCAGAACAAGAAGCAATGGGTGGAAACTAATCAAGGAGAGAAGCAACCTAGAACTGAGGAGAAATTTCCTGACAGTTAGAACAATTCATCAGTGGAACAGCTTGCCTCCAGAAGTTGTGAATGCCCCAACACTGGAAGTCTTTAAGAAGATGTTGGATAGCCATTTGTCTGAAAGGGTGTAGGGTTTCCTGCCTAGGAAGGGAGTTGGACTAGATGACCTCCAAGATCCCTTCCAACTCTGCTATTGTATTGTATTGTAAATTCAGAATACTGTTGGGAAAAACTTGGGGTTAGATAGCAGGGTTCGAAGTGAGATCGACCAATTATGAAGAAATAGAGGGAGGAGGAGACTGAAAGGATGACACGCAAATTCGTGAAGCGTTCCATATTAAACCAATTTCATTGTAATTTTAGTACAATGACAATAAAGATTATTATTATTATGTATATGTGTGCCTATAAAGAAAAGAAAAAAAGAAAAGAAGCAAAGAAAAGAAAAGAAAAAAGAAAAGAAAGAAAAAAAGAAGAAATACAGGTAGTCCTCAACTTGCAACCATTTGTAGTGACTGAAGTTACAACGACACTGCAAAAGTGACTAACAACCAGTCCTTGCATTGTAGCATCCCCACGATCACATGGTCAAATGTTTGGCCACCAGCATAGATTTAAGACAATTGCTGTGTCTCGGGCCATTTGTAACCTCTGCATCAGGTTCTGACAAATAAAGTCAATAGAGGAAGTTGGATTTCCTTAACCACGTGATTGGCATAACCCAGCGGTCTGCAAAGTCAGCTCTTTTAAGACTGGTGGACTTCAACTCCCAGAATTCCCCAGCCAGCATGTCTGGCTGGGGAATTCTGGGAGTTGAAGTCCACCAGTCTTAAAAGAGCCAACTTTGCAGACCCCTGGCTTAACCAATGCAGTGATTCGCTTAACCACTGTAGCAAAAAAGATTGTAAATCGGGCATGGTTTACTTACGAACCACTTTGTTTACAAATAGAAATTCTGATCCCAGCTGTGATTGTACTGTAAATCGAGGACTATTTGTGCAGTACTGAGATACGATGGGTCACAAGTCATGACTATTATACAATACAATACAATAGCAGAGTTGGAAGGGACCTTGGGGGTCTTCTAGTCCAACTCCCTGCCTAGGCAGGAAGCCCTATACCGTTTCAGACAAATGGCCATCAAATATCTTCTTAAAAACTTCCAGTGTTGGGGCATTCACAACTTCTGGAGGCAAGCTGTTCCACTGACTAATTGTCCCAACTGTCAGGAAATTTCTCCTCAGTTCTAAGTTGCTTCTCTCCTTGATTAGTTTCCACCCATTGCTTCTTGTTCTACCCTCAGGTGCCTTGGAGAATAGTTCACTCCCTCTTCTTTGTGGCAGCCCCTGAGATATCGGAACACTGCTATCATGTCTCCCCTGGTCCTTCTCTTCATCAAACTAGACATACCCAGTTCCTGCAACCGTTCTTCATGTGTTTTAGTCTCCAGTCCCCTAATCATCTTTGTTGCTCTTCTCTGCACTCTGGGAGCTGAAGTCCTTCAGACTTAAAGTTGCAAAGTTTGCCCACACCTGCTCTATTTGCATGCTGAAAAAAGGCCTAAGGAAACACCCCAACCTTTAAAGGGTTAATTTAAAGAGATGGCCTTCTCTTTGTGTATGCCAGACCACAAAATCTGTCCCCAAGGGGGGGACCTGCAGGGAGGTGAAAAAGTCAAGCTGATGGAGGAAACCATGCAATCAAGACATGTAATATGTCACCTCGCTAAAGAGAGACAAGGTTCAGATTGCATGGGTGTGGCCACCATCTTGACTTTTTCGACCCTTCCTGCAGACACCCTTGTCTGCCTCCAAGGATACCCCATCCATTCCATCTATCCCTCATTTCCCTGGGCTCAAACCTAGGCCAACCTTTGGTTGTTTTGGGCTCCCTCCGTTTCATTTACTTTCTCATCAATCGCTATTGAATGTGTGGAAACCTTGGAATTAGCCCTAGTGTGTATCAATATGTTTCTCTTGTATATTCGTCTGCCTCAGGGGTGGGGCTGCTGAGGATTTGCAGGGGTTCGGGAGAACCCCTAGTTAAGATTCTGTGCAGTTTGGAGAACCCCCCAAATCCCACCCGCCCCACCCTGCCCCTCCCAGGAGTCCCCGTTCTGGATGCAGGTAAGTGCACACGGAGGCTCGGGGAAGTGAAAAAGGGGCGTAGCGGAAGTTCGAGAAGGCTGGAAACGGGCCTATTTCTGGCCTCCAGAGGGCCTCCAGCGCCTGGGGGGCCATTTTTGCCCTCCCGGAGGCTCAAAAAAAGCCTCCGGAGCCTGGGGAGGGCAACCCCCCCACCCCATCGGCCATGGTGCAGGAGGCCAACTAGGCCACGCCCACGCAGCAACCGGGCAGAGAACCCCTTGCTAAAAATTTTGAAGGCCACCCCTGGTCTGCCTCCTCCCCATTTAATTCTTTGAAATGTTCTATTTACCTTGGAAAGCCTGTCTTCGTTGGCATTTTTCTTTTGAATCTCGTGCTGGAGAGCCATGTAGAATTTATCCTGGAGTTTTTGTACCTTTTTGGATTCAGAGAGCCAAGGCCGATCTGAAAAAGAACAGCACATGTTGGTGGTGTTTTTTTTAGAATTGCAAAATTGCGGAGGGAAAGGAGGGGGAATCTGCTTTCTGTTATTTTCAATTGCAACAAATATTCTGTAGAAAACATGGATGTGTATGAGGTGAGGTTCACAAGGTGCACAAACGGCATTAAGGCAGGGATGTCCAAACTTGGGAACTTTAAGACTTGTGGACTTCAACTCCCAGAATTCCCCAGCCAGCATAGCATAGCTGGCTGGGGAATTCTGGGAGTTGAAGTCCACAAGTCTTAAAGTTCCCAAGTTTGGACATCCCTGCATTAAGGCATAATATTATTTGTTTCTTTTAGGCCTAGCTATAATCCAGTTTGGCTGGTAAAACATGATTCATGGCTTACGGGGACATGGAAACCCAACTATTGTGGCTTGTTCAGAAAAAGAAAACGTAATTAAACATTTAAGCCCATTAAGTGAATATGTGTGTGTGAGAGAGAATAAGTGTATACATGTGAGTACATGTTGCATAGGACCTTAATAAGGCAGAGCACACATTAACCGTTCCCCAAGAAATGTTACCCAACTTGATGCCTTTCACTTGAACCAGAATTACAATGGTTGATTCCAAGAAATCTTGAAGGATCCGGTGGAAATGGTCTACCAGACAAGTCGACCATATATAGCTGATTTTTAGGTCCAATAAACTCTGTGTTGTATTTCATCCTAATTAAATCTTTCTTTGCAGGGATTTCTAGTTGACGTTGCAGCGTTTTTCAGACGCAGGAGGACAGAGTTCCGCCCCTGTGCTGAATTCTTCCTGTTTGTGGGCTTCGTGAGGGGCCAAAGCCACCCTGGAGAGGTGGTGAGGCAAAGAGGGGCACCCTGTGAGGTCGAAGAGAGTCGCAGCTCTCCTGGAACCCCAAGGTTCTCTTTCCCTCTCAGCTACGTCAAGAAGAAGAGGCAGCTAAAGATGGCTGCCACAAAACTGTGGCAACCAATGACCATCTAAGACTGGTGCTGGAGCGAAGCAGGTGAACAGTGGCTGGGTCTGGGGGGAGAGGATGTTCTTTAATTTAATCCCAAGGAACAATTTAGAACGATTTGCTCAGAACTATCTGTAAAAGCAGAGTCCAAGCATTCTGAGAAACTCCAGACCGGAAGTGAGGGGTATGGGAGAGAAAAATAATACATTTTGAAAGATACAAATCTTTCTTTGCTGCAAACTCCGCCACTGATACCAAGAACAACTATTCCTGGGAACAATACTTGACAATATCCATGTGCAAAGGATTTATGATAGCGCATCTCAATGCCCGAGACCCTCAAGAGTCACTTCTAGTCAAGAGAAGCCAACTGTATTCAACATAGATTCAGAAAGCAGTTTTCTATGTTTGCAACCATAATTCTACACAAGGAATCGGCAATGACTGGTTTTCTAATGTTGTTTGTCTACTGGCCACCAGACGGGAACTAATGAGAATTGGTTCCAGACATGTAAAGTCCAAGCTATCTACCTGGAGAATGAACAATCCTGATTCAGCCAGGTGTTCTCTGTAAATTCTGCAGTGGGAAACAGCTGTCATCACTGGCTAAGAAGAATAAAATATCGATGCTGCTAGATTTTTTTCCCCAAGATGGCGGCATGCTTAGGCGCAGCGGCTTTGAATTCCTGGTGTCACAGCAGAGTTAGGCAAAAACTAGTCTATACCCGCAGGGAGTTATTAAGTTATTATTAAAGATTGGATCTTCTAGTCAACTCGATATTACCAGCGACTTCCAGCAGTCTCATAACATACCGAGTGACACAGTAAGACTGCCAGGCTCTCCATGGATTGTTGTTTGGCCTAGGAGGCAGCGAAGAGAGCCGAAGCAGAAGCGGGGATGCAGAGCAGGTTTGCTAGTTCGATTACGAAAGCAGCCTCACAGACCAGCATTACCAAGCATTTCCTAACCAACTCTAGATCCTTTGTCCACAAAACCGATGAACTAGAGCTATGGATGGCAGCGAATAAGCTCATTCGTGACTGCTGTGTGATGATCATCACAGAGACCTGGCTTCATCCACTTGTACCGGATGCTTCTGTGGAGCTAACTAACCGCACCACACACCGCTTTGACAGAAACAACTCTGGTAAAAGCAAAGGTGGAGGACTGTGTATTTACACACATAATAACTGGTGTACTAACAGTAGAGTTGCTTACACACACTGTTCTGCAGATGTAGAATTCTCAACTGTCATTTGTCGGCCATTTTATTTACCTAGAGAGATTTCTGTTATAGTTATCACTGCTGTCTATATTCCACCTGATGCAAATGTTAGCACAACGCTCAAACCAATTTCATTGTAATTTTATTACAATGACAATAAAGGTTATTATTATTATTATTATTATTATTATTATTATTATTATTATTATTATTATTATTATTATTATTATTATTATTATTATTATCATTATCATTATCATTATCATTATTATATAAACCAGCTATGGATTCATTTTGGATAGTGGCAAGTGTTAATCCAGTGTTTCTCCCCCTTCCCCTTGTGATCACATACCTGGTGTGAACAGGACAACTGCAGTGAAGAGTGCTACTTCTTCATCAGACAGCTGCAGTCGGCAAAGATTCTTCCCCAGCTCAAAGATGGAGCTAATCAAGTCATCGCAACCTAAGAGAACAAGGAGCCATTTAGCTGGGATTTGAACAAGACATTGGATAATTTCATATCTCCAAATCAATGCATGCACTAATAATTAATAGTTCTCCAGCACTGCAATTGTTTTAAAGTCTGGATAAGTATCTTTCCATATAGTCCATTTAATACTATGTTAAAAGATTGAGCTAGATGTACATTATACTTCTTTCAAGTTTATTAATTTTAATCACTGGTTTTTCTTACAGCTATAATTATAACCAACTGATAGACTGATTCTCAATGCAGCTAGCCAATGCCTGTTTCAAAATTGCTAGGGGACTATCAATACACCTTCGGATAGAAAATTCCAAAACTTCTAAAGGCATTGTGTTCCAATATCTCAGGGGCTGCCACAAACAAGAGGGAGTCAAGCTACTCTCCTAAGCACCTGATGGCAGAGCGAGAAGCAATGGGTGGAAACTAATCAAAGAGAGAAGCAACTTAGAACTAAGGAGAAATTTCCTGACAGTTAGAACAATCAATCCGTGGAACAGCTTGCCTCCAGAAGTTGTGAATGCTCCAACACTGGAAGTCTTTAAGAAGATGTTGGATAGCCCTTTGTCTGAAATGGTATAGGGTTTCCTTCCTGAGCAGGGAGTTGGACTAGAAGACCTCCAAGGTCCCTTCCAACTCTGTTATTCTATTCTGTTCTGTTGTGTTTTGTTCTGTTCTACACAATGCAAAAGAGGGAGAACTTTTCTTATCCTGAAACTTCCAACATTCACCTTCATTAAATGAGTCCAGTAGGCTTTATTGTCTTGAGAAGGGAAGGAAAACCATTCTCATTTATTTCCTCAATCCATAATTTTATTTCCCTCTGCACTTGCCTCGATGCATAATTTTCTGGTGGTCTAATTTATCCCCTCATTTTTTTAATTAAAAACAACCCCAAATGTTGCAACATTTCTTCCATTGCTTGAAAGGAATAGTTGCTTCGATTCTACCTCCTTTCCAATTCTATTATTCTAATTCTACTGAGTACATTATTGTAGGTACTCAAATATTCAGGGAGGGGGAATCAAAAACATCAATATCAGGGGTGAAATTCAGCAGGTTCTGAAAGGTTCTGCAGAACTGGTAGAGGAAATTTTGAGTAGTTCGGAGAATCGGCAAATTCCACCTCTAGCTGGCCCCAGAGTAGGGTGGGAATGGAGATTTTGCAGTATCCTTCCCCTGGAGTGGGGTGGGAATGGAGATTTTGCAGTATCCTTCCCCTGGAGTGGGGTGGGAATGGAGATTTTGCAGTATCCTTCCCCTGGAGTCGGGTGGGAATGGAGATTTTGCAGTATCCTTCCCCTGGAGTGGGGTGAGAATAGAGATTTTGTAGTATGCTTCCCCTGTAGCGGGGTAGCGGAATGGAGATTTTGTAGTATGCCTTTCCAGCCACTCCCACCAAGCCACACCCACAGAACCGGTAGTAAAAAAAAAAAAAAGAATTTCACCACTGATCAATATGGTAGCCCCAACTGTACAATCAAGGCTGTACTCCCTTTTAAATATGCATCACACAAAAACACATAACAAACAGATGGGTTTCAATTGCACAGCTGCCATTGTGGCTGTTTTCACGCTCTCTTACCGAGTGACTTAAACATCGGCATCGCACCATATTTTCCTGCAAAAAGTACGGTGGCGTTCAATGGGTTGAAGGCCCGCGTCATTCGGATGAGAAGAATCTCTAGACAACCTGAGGAAGACCAAGGGTAGCAAAAAAAGAAGGAAGAAAGGGAGGGAGGGAAGAAGGAAGGAAAGATGGACAGCAAGAAGAACAATAGGGAAAAAGGAAGGGTGGGGGAAGTAGAGAAAAAGAAGTCCACCCATGTACAATTAATATTAATGGTACATGTAATTAAAAATGTGAAATGGCGAAGAATTGAAGCCAGAGGAAAGGAGTGGATGGAGCAGAAGATAAAGCCAAAAAAAAAAAAAGGGAGAAAAGGAGAAGGAAGAGGTTAGAGGTATCTTAGACCAGGGGTCCCCAACCTTTGCAACTTTAAGTCTGAAGGACTTCAGCTCCCAGACTTCTCCAGCCAGCTGGCTGGAGAATTCTGGGAGCTGAAGTCCTTCAGACTTAAAGTTGCAAAGGTTGGGGACCCCTGTCTTAGACTATTAGCTATTTCAAGCAATGAAGTAGTAAATTTCAGCAGTAAGTAGCATGGGGCAAAGGTGTCTCCAACTCCCATTTCTGCTCCCTTTCCTTGACAATTTGAACCCGCCCTGCCTACCCAGTAACGAGATGCTCCCGGGGTTTTATCAAAAATGTCTGTCAAGATTGCATTGACTTGTCTACTCATATGTGTCCTTGGAGAAGAAACAGAGCGGAAACGTCCTTCTACAAGTGATCTGATCTACTTTTCCTCCTCCACAAAGATTAGGATTTCACTCACATGGGCATGACCCCATCTTGACTTTTTTTGGGATGCCCCACAAAAGGCCCGTTGACATTCTATAATTTCTTTCATTTCCTGAAGAACATCCAAATCAGGGTTTCCAACCTTAGCAACTTTAAAACATGTGGTCTTCCAACTCCTGGAATTCCCCAGCCAGCATGTTTTAACGTTGCCAGGGTTAGGAAGTCCATGCATCTTAAGGTTGGGAAACCCTTATCTAAACAATCCCTAATCCCAAAATCCAAACCAGCGTTTCCAATCTTGGCTATTCTGGGAGCTGGAAGTCCATGCATCTTAAAAGTTGCCAAGGTTGGGAAACCCTGATCTAAACAAACCTAACCCTGGCACCCTTACCTGCTTTGAGAAGAATGATTTGGTCATTCTGGCACAGATCCATGAAGCCATCAATGCGCTTGGCAAACTCCACAATGTACTGGATGGCATTGGAGATCTGGACGGCACATTCTTGCCACATCACCTCGCAGTTCTGCAGAGTCACAGATGGGAGAAATGTCCATTAGCATGAACAATGTTGAATGCTTGATGATACGCAAGTGATTATACAGTATATATATATATAATTTTAATACAAACAACCCATCTTCCATTAAACCATGTGTTGTCTGGGTACAAATATTTGGTGCAACAACAATTAGAATTTACAATCATACTCATTATTTTCTGCTCATGACTTAATACTGATATACATAACATATCTGCTACTATAACAATCCACTTCTTGACTTATTTAACTCTATTAATATATTTTCTATATTTCACTAATCTACTTTCATTTCTAACTTTCATATTTGTTCTCTAACCATCGGTAGAATAGTTCCCATATGATATAATATTCAATTTGTTCCTTCTCTTTAATTGCAAGTGTTAACCTATTCATTTCTGCACATTCTAATATTTTCCTAATCACATTCTCATCCGTAGGAACCTCTTCCATTTTCCAGTGTTGTGCAAATACTATCCTAGCTGCTGTTATTACAGGGATAATCAAATATACATTTTCTTTATTTCAGGTTTCAAATCAATATGTTGTCGTATCATCTTCTCCAACCACATAGTTGCCCACCCCTGCACTAGTAGCTCAGATTAAAAGGGATTCTTAACCTAATCTTGCAGGAGATACATACCGTGTTCTGCATGGTCCTTATCTCCTCCTGAGAGTAGAGCGCCCAGGCAAACCGCTGTAGCTCCTCGCTGGTGTACTGCAATGTCTCAAGGTGCGACTTCACCACATTCTGGGCTAGGCGCTCTGGAAATACAACATGCGAAGACTTTTAAGCATTGTGCTCTATCGCCAAACTGGATAATTATTTAGCAGCTCTGACTGTCTCACAAGGATCATACGTAAATCACCATACTGTTAAGACTGTTGTTTGAGAAAAACCAGCCTCCTGGTTTTGCAGTGTCCCGAGGTTATGCGATCACTTGAAAATTTCAAGAAGAAATTGGAGTGTCATTTCTCAGATATGGTGTAGGGTCTCTTGTTTGGGTGAGGGGTTGGACTAGATGACCTACAAGGTCCCTTCCAACTCTGTTAATCTGTAATCTGCATTAATTGATTCTTTGCATTGATTGATTCACTGATTTCTATTGATTCATTTGTTGTTTTGGGATTCTTTTGTGAATGGATTTAGATGAGTATCTCAGCCAACCCAAAAGAAATATCCTGGAACTGAACATGAAATTTAAAAAAAATATGAGTTTGGTCTAGTGCAGAGGTCTGCAAAGTTGGCTCTTTTAAGAATGGTGGACTTCAACTCCCAGAATTCCCCAGCCAGCATGGCTGGCTGGGGAATTCTGGGAGTTGAAGTCTACCAGTCTTGAAAGAGCCAACTTTGCAGACCCCTGGTCTAATGGTTAAGGCACCAGGCTAAAAAGCGGAAGACCACGAGTTCAAGACTCACCTAGCTATGAAAGCCAGCTGGGTGACTTTGGGCCAGTCAATATTTCTCGGCCCAACCCATCTCACAGGGTTGTTGTTGTGGGGAAATAGGAAGATGTGTTGGATATGTTTGCCACCTTGAGCTCATCTTTTGATTACAGTATCTAACTGTTATGAGTCAGAAAGCAACATTTCACTAGGTTTAAACTCCAACATCTATCGAGCATAACCCATCCTGATTATGTCATGTCATGTCATAAACTCAGAAACACAAAATATTTGGCACCTCTGCATTGAATGTGGGGAAGACAGAGAAGGAAGGGGTGGGGGATGGAGGCAGGAATGATTCCACTAATTACTGCGTGATAATTGCTTACAGTTACATGACTGAGTAACTGAGTACGCTTAGATACTGTAGAATAATATAGAATAATAGAGTTGGAAGGGACCTTGGAGGTCTTCTAGTCCAACCCCCTGCTTAGGCAGGAAACCCTACACCATTTCTGATAGATGGCTGTCCAGTCTCTTCTTGAAAGCTTCCAGTGATGAAGCACCCACAACTTCTGGAGGGAAGCTGTTCCAATGATTAATTGTTCTAACTTCGAGGAAATTTCTCCTCAGTTCTAAGTTGCTTCTCTCCTTGATTAGTTTCCACCCATTGCTTCTTGTCCTACCCTCAGGTGCCTTGGAGAATAGTTTGACTCCCTCTTCTTTGTGGCAGCCCCTGAGATATTAGAAGACTGCTATCATGTCTCCCCTAGTCCTTCTTTTCATTAAACTAGATATACTCAGTTCCTGCAACCGTTCTTCTTATGTTTCAGTCTCTTTTGCTTCACAACTGCCACAAAAGGGTCATAAAATCAGGCGTGGTCATGTGGTGACCTGCTTAACAATTGCCATGATTTCTGATTGTAATTCCAGGTTCACTTATGGTCAATTATGGTCAGAAACATTGAGGGCTACCTGTAATTGCTTCTTGCAACCAGTTCAATGCATAAGCAATCAGTCCCAACTGGGACAGTTCAGAAATTATATTTAATTCTTTGGTGATCTGACCTTAGTGAGCAGGTTAATGATGCAACGTGGTTTGCTTAGGACAGTGATGGGGAATCTTTTGGGCACAGAGTGACAAAAACCTGACGACCAGTTGGCTGGCGCACATGTGTGCCTCGGAAATCCAACAGTCATGCGCACATCAAAACCCCAACAACTAGCTGGCCAGCGCAGATGTGCGCCTTGGAAACCAGACAACTAGCTGGTTGAGCTGGGGCAATGGCACCCATATCTACAGAGAGGGCTCTGTGTGCCACCTCTGGCATGAATGCCATAGGTTCGCCATCATGAGCTTAGGAAATATTCTGTGTGTTAGCCGGATCTCCAGCATGGGGTTCTACTCTGCAGCACGGTTGCTGTCAGCTGCCATAGTAACGGAGGGGGAGGGGGCATGGCATTTGGGTTGGGAAATGAGCTGGTGTGGTGAAGTCCCATGCGAACTAAAAGGGAGGTTTGCTCTCAAGGACTATTGAGCTGCTGAGTAGAGTTGTATAAACCCTGTCAAGGCCAACCATCCTAGGACTCCAAATGGGTGATATACCTGAAGATGAGCTTCACACAACATTATACTGGACACTGATTGGACCTTCAGCACTGGGCCCTGGGGGGAAGGGACTTGGGGAAACTTTCAATCTGTGACTTTCGCACCTGTCGAATCAGATCTTGCCTTGCTTTCGCTGCCATCATTTCAAACTCAGTAAAAGTACCTCTTCTCTATCTCAGTGGAGTTGAGGGTTTTCTTTTTGGGGGGTTTTGAATGGAGGCAGGCCTGACACTGTGGGTAATTTTTTTTTAAAAAAAAAACCTATTTGCTCCATTTGATAGCACAGACAATGGTTTTTAGATATTTCCCACCTCAAAATGCAAGGAATTTGGACCACTGACTTCTAGCAAATATGAGCCGAGGTGGCGCCGTGGTTAGAGTGCGGTACTGCAGGCTACTTCAGCTGACTGCTAGCTGCAGTTCAACAGTTCAAATCTCACCAGCTCAAGGTTGACTCTTCCCATGGTGGGTAAAATGAGGACCCAGATTGTTGGGGGCTAATAGGCTGACTCTGCAAACCGCTTAGAGAGGGCTGTAAAAGCACAGTGAAGTGGTATATAAGTCTAAGTCCTATTGCTATAGTCAGAGATAGCTCTGGGAGTCTTTTCCTGACAGTTAGAACAATTAATCCGTGGGTTTGGGGTTATTTCCAGTACTTGTGCTGCAGATAGCTTAACTCTTTTAAAATTGTTAAAGGGTCAAAGGAACAATCAGGACTAGAAGCATGCATGAACACACACAGAGAGAGAGAGAGAGAGACAGAGAGAGAGGGCAACAGGTGCTGATACAGCATGGATAACGCTGGCAGCCTCTATAATGGCTAGCAGCGGCCTTCGTCTCTCCTCCTACATGCTGGAAGAGATTTGGCAAGCAGAGAGAGTATTATACTAACCCATTTCCATCACTGAAATGTCCGAAGTCAACGCGTTGCTTTCGAGGGGGCCATGAGGAAAGAGGCTAGGTTCCAACATGAGCTCGTAGATGGACTCCTGCTTAATGAACTTGGTGTCACTGACGTCAATGCTGGACTGGTCGGGCGACGGCTGGGCTGAGGTCAGGAGATCGAGGTTGTAGTAGCTGTTGTTCCCGTCGGGGCTCAGGGGAAAATCAAAGAGGAAGCTGTCCGACAACATGGAGATGTCATCCAGGTCAGAGACTCCGCTGCTCACGCTGGTGGTGTAGACCCTCGACAAGGTCTCGGGGTCCTCCTTGGTCCCCACGCTTTGTTCTTGGCTCTGTTGGTGCTTCTGAACCTCGGCATAGAGGCTGTCCCGCTGCTTCTTCGACATGCGGCCAAACTTCACTGCTGCAAGCCGATCAGAACAAAGCAAAGAAAGCAAAACCAAGCGTGAGGATAGCAGTAGCGCTTAAGACTTACACGCCGTTTTACGAAGCCACAGGGGCGCAGTGGCTAGAATTGCAGTATTGCAGGCTATTTCTGCCGGCTGCCAGCTGACTGCAATTCGGCAGTTCGAATCCGAATCCAACCAGGCTCCAGGTTGACTCATTCTTCCATCCTTCCGAGGTGGGTAATATGAGGACCCAGATTGTTGGGGGCAATAGGCTGACTCTGTAAACCGCTTGTTAAAGCACCGTGAAGCGGTATATAAGTCTAAGTGCTATTTTTTCTATTACCCTCTAAACGGTTTACAGAGTCAGCATATTATCCCCAACATTCTGGGTCTGCATTTAATCGACCTCGGAAGGATGGAAGGCTGAGTCAATCTTGAGCTGGGGAGAATCGAATTTCTGCAGTTGGCAGAATTAGCTGCAATGCAGCAATCTAACCACTGTGCCACCCCGGATGAAGACTGTTGAGCTCTCCTAAAGAGCTAGAATAGTGACCTAGGACACGCGTGTCAAAGGTGATGCACCACAATGGCTTTGGTGACACTTTAGCGCTTGCTTAATGACAACCGCAAAAGAAGTCATAAGAATAGGTTGGTCCTGTGGGTGACCTACTTTATGACCATCACGACTTAGGACCATAATGAGTAGTAGGCCTACCGGTAGTCCTCGATTTACAACAATTTATTTAGTGACCGTTCAAAGTTACAGCAGTACTGAAAAAACTGACGTTCATTTTTCACACTTACGATCGCTGCAGTATCCCTGGGGTCATGTGAACAAAATTCAGATCCTTGGCAACTGACTCATATTTATGACGGCTGCAGTGTCCCAGGGTCATGTCTTTTGCGACCTTACGACAAGCCAGGACAATGAGGAAGCCAGAGTCACTTAACAACCATGTTATTAACTTAACAACTGTAGTACTTTAGGTTATAAAATGAGGGCAAAATTCATTTAACAACCCTCTCGCTTAACAACAGAAATTTTGGGCTCAATTGTCATAAATTGAGAACTATCTATACCAGCATAACATGATGAATGTGCAAGTGCAATGTTTCCTTTTGGCCAGGGGTGGCACTGCAGTACAGAAAAATTATAACTTCCTTCTTTTTGCTGCCTAAACTTGGTGGGCGTGGCTTGATGGGCATGGCAGGGGAAGGATACTGCAAAATCCCCATTCCCACCCCACTCCAGGGGAAGGATACTGCAAAATACCCATTCCCTCCCCACTCCAGGGGAAGGATACTGCAAAATACCCATTCCCTCCCCACTCCAGGGGAAGGATACTGCAAAATCTCAATTCCCTCCCCACTCCAGGGGAAGGATACTGCAAAATCTCCATTCCCTCCCCACTCCAGGGGAAGGATACTGCAAAATCTCCATTCCCACCCCACTCCAGGGGAAGGATACTGTGAAATCTCCATTCCCATCCCACTCCAGGGGAAGGATACTGCAAAATCTCAATTTCCTCCCCACTCCAGGGGAAGGATACTGCAAAATCTCCATTCCCTCCCCACTCCAGGGGAAGGATACTGCAAAATCTCCATTCCCACCCCACTCCAGGGGAAGGATACTGTGAAATCTCCATTCCCATCCCACTCCAGGGGAAGGATACTGCAAAATCTCAATTTCCTCCCCACTCCAGGGGAAGGATACTGCAAAATCTCCATTCCCTCCCCACTCCAGGGGAAGGATACTGCAAAATCTCAATTTCCTCCCCACTCCAGGGGAAGGATACTGCAAAATCTCCATTCCCTCCCCACTCCAGGGGAAGGATGCTGCAAAATCTCCATTCCCTCCCCACTCCTGGGGCCAGTCAGAGGTGACATTTGATGGTTCTCGGAACTACTCAAAATTTCCGCTACCGGTTCTCCAGAACCTGCTGGATTTCACCTCTGCCCCAAACAATTCTGATGTCATTCCCCTCCCTGGCTCACCAGGGTTCACCTGCCAGGCTAAATCCAGAACTCACCATCACGGGACATGCCCAGGGCCAGGCACTTCTGCAGTCGGCAGTGCTGACACCGATTTCGGTTGGTCCTGTCAATCAGGCAGTTCCTCTGCCGTGAGCAGGAGTAAGTGGCGTTATTCTGTTGGCTTCGGCGGAAAAAACCCTGCAGAAAAAGGAGGAACAATCAACGCTTAGATTTGCAATAAACTGGGGGATGGCATTTTACGGAAAACGGCTGGGTGGCAACTATGGCTGTGCCACAACAGCCACCCGTTCCAAAGGAGCTTCAAATGCCCTGCATCGCTGGGCATTGTCTCATGAATTGAAAGAGGAACAGAGGCTTGAGCAATTCAGAACAATTAACCAGTGGAACAACTTGCCTCCAGAAGTTGTGGATGCTCCAACCCTGGAAGATTGGAAGAAGAGATTGGACAACCATTTGTCTGAAGTGGTGTAGGGCCGTGAGGGCGAACCTATGGCACACGTGCCACAGGCGGAACGCAGCGCCCTCTTCGTGGGCATGCGAGCCGTCACCCTAGTTCAGCTCCACTGTGCATGTGTGTGTGTGCCTCCTGCCGGCCAGCTGGTTGCCGGATCTCTGCTGTGCATGCAGAGGGGCAGGGCGCATGAAGGAGGGCCACATGTGCATGCATGGGGGGCGCATGGGGGGGCGTCTGTGGGTGCATATGCGGGAGGCACAGGCGAGTGCCACACACGCATGCATGGGACACATGCACGGGGGCCGTGCACGCATTGCATTTTGGGTGTTCGGGGGCATGCATGCACGCTTTGGCCACTTGGTCCGGAAAAGGTTAGCCATCACTGGTATAGGGCTTCCTGCCTGAGCAGAGGGTTGGACTAGAACAGTGATGGCTAGCCTTTTTTGGATCGCGTGCCAAAAGTGAGGGGAGCACAGGAGGGTCGTGCGCGGGTGTGCCCACACCCATAATGCTATGCGTGTGACCCCAGCGTGCATGCATACGCGATCAGTGCGGAAACACCCCCCCCCCCCGCTTTTGGCGTGCTTTTTTCACCCTCCCCAGGCACCAGAGGTTTTCTAGGAGCCGGGGGGGGGGGGCAAAAACAGGCTCTCCTGCCCTCCCTGGAGCCCCTCCGGAGGCTTCAGGAGATTCCCTGAAGCCTCCAGAAGGCAAAATACAGCCCTACGGCCAAAATGGAAGTTTGGGAACTGTGACTTCCGGTTTGCTTGTAGGGCTATTTTGCCCCCCTTCAGGAGGCTTCTCCGGCCCTACAAGCAAATTGGAAATCTGAGCCGGTTTTTTGTACTCTGGAGGCTGAAGCCTCCGGAGGGCCAAAAACAGCCTTAAAAGAAGGCCGAAGTCAGCTTGCCTTGCATGCCCTAACAAATGGCTCTGTGTGCCACCTGTGACATGCGTGCCATAGGTTCACCATCACGGGACTAGAAGTTCTCCAAAGTCCCCCCCAACTCTGTTAATCTGTTTCTCAGAGCTGGACGGTGAATGGGAGGACCCAGGATCAAGTTTTCCATACAGACAATAGGTAATTCCAGCCAGATCTTCTCATCCTTTCCTACTCTGCAGGGTGAGTGTTGTGCAGATTTGGGAGTCTGAATACAGTATTCAGCTAGAGGAGATAATAATGTGTTCTGACCCCTCCCGTCCTGCGAAGAGTACAAAGCACAGGCTTGGCTGCTTGCCACTGTTTAATTGCTGAGATTAGGAATTCCTTGGCTGTGAGCCCAGATAATTCACGTTAAAACACTGCAGCCCCTTTTCACACAGAGGTTTTCAAACCGACACGACTCAAATGTCTCGACTAAGATTTGGAACTGTTGTTTCCTGCAAATGGCCCCTCCCAAAGCCTTCCCTATAAGCTCTCTTGGGAGGGGCCAATCAACCAACCATCTGGTAACCAAGTATCTTCTGCGAGCCTGCCTCTGACGTAACTGCTGCCTCCGTCTCTCAGCCCTGTGTAATCTAGCGTCAGGGACAAACTGCCCCTGATCCTCCCCACTACTCCAGGCCTCAGGCGCCTCCTGGTGGCCAACCAGACTCTCTGCTTCCTGTTCTGCCTCTGAAACCTGCCCAAGGTCTTCCTCATCTTCCAGGGCAGACTCATAGGACTCTTCACTAGGAGAGTCCATCAGCAGCTCATCCGGAGCCGGCTGGGCCACAACAATAATGTATGGATACGTTTGTGTCCTTTTTCTTAACACGTTTTTTTCAATGTCTTTTTTTTTTGGTTTTGTCAGAAAAAAATCTTTTTTCTTTTTTTCTTTTTGGCGTTTATATTTTAATTTTCTGAATCAAAAAAAAAAAGTTAAAAAGTTAAAAAGAAGAGATCGGAAGGAGTCTGATAGCACCTTTTCCAACTTCCCTCTGACAGTGAGAACAATTAAGCTATTCTTTAATAAACTATTAAAGAATAGCTTGCCTATCAGAGTTGTAGGTGCTCCATCCCTGGGAGGTATCTGAAAACAGACCAGCAACCATTTGACTGGGATGGTATAAGGCTCCTGCCTCGAGGGTGGAATAGAAGACCTCCAAGGTCCCTTCCAGCCCTATGATTCTACTGTAACAGTAGACGCCTACGCTTTTAAGAAGCGTCAGCTTTTGTGAGCTTCAGCTCGTTTCATTAGATGCACAGAACGACTAGACTGATGGAGGATTTAAAGAAAGGGTTGGGGAGGGAAGGAGAAGGAAAGAAGAAGGAAAAGGAAAATCCACTCAGTCAAAGATCTAGGAGTACTCAATACAATACAATAGCAGAGTTGGAAGGGACCTTGTAGGTCTTCTAGTCCAACCCCCTGCGTGGGCAGGAACCTTATACCATTTCAGACAAATGGCTATCTAACATCTTCTTAAAGACTTCCAGGGTTGGGGCATTCACAACTGCTGGAGGCAAGCTGTTCCAGAGGTTAATTGTTCTGACTGTCAGGAAATTTCTCCTTAGTTCTAAGTTGCTTCTCTCCTTGATTAGTTTCCACCCATTGCTTCTTGTCCTGCCCCCAGGTGCCTTGGAGAATAGTTTGGCACCCTCTTCTTTGTGGCACCCTCTGAGATATCTCAAATGATCTAAGTGCCAGAGCTCACTGTAACGGCATTGCTAAAAAGGCATTAAGAGTTGTTAAACTAATGTTGCAAAAGCTTCTTCTCCGATAACATTGTACTGGAAACTAGAGCATACAAAACTTTTGCCAAACTAATTCTCTAATACAGCACGTCTGCCTGGAATCCACACGGTATTTCCGACATTAATACAATTGAGCGAGTCCAGAGGTATTTCACGAGAAGTGTGCTCCCCTCCTCTGCTCACAATAGAATCCTTTATGCCAGGGGTCTCCAACCTTTGCAACTTTAAGTCTGAAGGACTTCAGCTCCCAGACTTCTTCTCTTTGCTGGCTGGAGAATTCTGGGAGCTGAAGTCCTTCAGACTTAAAGTTGCAAAGGTTGGAGACCCTTGCTTTATGCCACCAGGCTTGAAACTTTGGCATCCTAGAACTACGCCACCTACGGTCTGACCTAAACGTAGTACGCAAAATTGTCTGCTGCAACGTCCTACCTGTCAATGACTACTTCGGCTTTAACCATAATAACACACGGGCAAACAATCGATGCAAACTCAAGGTAAACCGCTCCCAACTCGATTGCAGAAAATACGACTTCAGCAACAGAGTGGTCAACGCCTGGAACGCTCTATCTGACTTCCTTGTTACATCCTATAATTTTAACCTTAAACTGTCCAGCGTGGACCCTTTCCTAAGAGGTCCGTAAAGGGGGTCGCGCATAAGCGCACCAGCGTGCCTACCGTCCCTGTCCTACTGTCCCCATTTATTCGTACCCATTTCCTATGTTCATGTCCATGTTCATACTTATGCCTGTTATCTTGTACATGTTTGACAAACTACCCTGTTTCCCTGAAAATAGGACCTCCCCGGATAATAAGCCCAATCGGGCTTTTGCGTGCATGCGCTAAAATAAGTCCTCCCCTGAAAATAAGCCCTCCCTGAAAATATTGCAACACAGAAGCAGCCATAATGTGACCACGCACACTGCCTCCTGAACCTCAAAAATAATAAGACCTCCCCAAAAATAAGGCCAAGCGCTTATTTCAGGAGTCAAAAGAAAATAAGACCCTGTCTTATTTTGGGGGAAACACGGTAAATAAATAAATAAATAAAGCCATCATAGTGTGGTTATGTATACAGAGGGTCATTTTTAGTCAGCAAAAGTGCTACCCAGACCTCTGATTTTTTCTTCTTCTCTGCGCAGACCAATATTATTCAATCTTGCGTGGGAATATATTCATTGGATGGATACCATATTCTATTTTCCTGTAAAACATATCTTGGGTAAACTTAGCCAACTATCCTAAAACCATATGAGTCATTTTAAAGGGAAGATGGGTGGCCTAAAAATGGAATAAGTGAATTAATAAGCCAAATATGAATGAAACATAAGGGAAAAAAATTAAAAGGCATGTGAATATTACAGCCATACAGAGCAGCAGAAGAAAATAACAACAATAACTCATCTGTAGTGGCTAAACTCCTATTAAAAAAAACAACTTTGCTTCTGTTGGTAGAAGATTATCTCTAAAAGGAGCTTAGATGAGCTTCTCTTAATAAGGGTTTCCCAAATCTTTAGAACAGCTGAAGTGCCCACTACGGTAATTGCACTCAGAACAGTATTACAGCCTCTTCTAGAAAATCTTAACACCAGGGCAGAGAAATTGGCTTTGAACTAAGGCAGGGGCCTGCAAAGTTGGCTCTTTTAAGACTGGTGGACTTCAACTCCCAGCATGGCTGTCTGGGGAATTCTGGGCGTTGAAGTCCACCAGTCTTAAAAGAGCCAACTTGGCAGACCCCTGATACTAGGGTGTGGTAAACTTTCGGGCCCTAGATGCCCCCTTCCTCAAACCGCCCCCAATCTTACACAATTTCTAAATCTCACCAGACTCTTCCAAGATGTCATGTGAGGAATCAAACTCTCCTAAAATCGCTTGGGAATTTTCAATCTAAGATTCCCAAGCTTCTGAAACTCTGGCATAAAATCCATCATGATTTACCAATCTTGTGAGGAGTTGGTCATTGAAAGAAATGATAACAACTTTGAAATCCCGCACTCTTTGAGGTATAATGGACATCATCGTATCCATAGGTTTAACAGATTTTAACAGGTTAACAGAAGTAGAAGGGACCTTATAGGTCATTTAGTCCAACCCCCGTCAAATCCCCCCCCCCCCCGCTCAAACAGATGACCCTACACCATTTCTGACAAATGGCAGTCCAGTCTCTTCTTGGAAGTCTCCAGTGATGGAGCCCCCACAACTTCCGAAAGGCACAGCACCGAGCGGCATTGGTCGCGTTGGTGGATGATCTCTGGAGGGCCAGAGATGGGGGTTGTTCCTCCATCATGGTCCTATTAGACCTCTCAGCGGCTTTTGATACCATCGACCATGGTATCCTATTGCATCGGCTGGGGGGGTTGGGGGTGAGGGGCACCGTATTACGGTGGTTCTCCTCCTACCTCTCCGGTCGATCGCAATTTGTGTTGGCAAGAGAGCAGAGGTCGACCTCGAGACCCCTCACTTGTGGGGTGCCTCAGGGGTCGGTCCTCTCGCCTCTCCTGTTCAACACATATATGAAGCCGCTGGGCGAGATCATCCGTGGTTTTGGGGTAGAGTACCATCTCTACGCTGATGATACGCAGCTGTATATATCTACCCCAGACCACCCCAACGATGCCATAGAGGTGATGTGCCAGTGCCTGGAAGCCGTGTGGGCCTGGATGGGAAGTAACAGACTCAGACTCAACCTGTCCAAGACCGAGTGGCTGTGGTTTCCGGCATCCCGGTACAACCAGTTGACTCCATCACTGGCCATAGGGGACGAACATCTTACCCCTGTGGATGGGGCACGCAACTTGGGCGTCCTCCTGGATACCCGGCTGTCCATGGAAGATCAAGTGACAGCCGTGGCCAGGAGGGCATTCTACCAGGTTCGCCTGGTATGCCAGTTGCGTCCCCTATTGGATTGGGATGCCCTATGCACAGTCACTCATGCCCTCGTGACATCCCGACTGGACTACTGCAATTCCCTCTACATGGGGCTCCCCTTGAGGTGCACCCGAAGACTTCAGCTTGTCCAGAATGCAGCCGCGCGAGCAATTATGGGAACCTCGAGGTTTGCCCACGTAACACCGCTCTTGCGCGAGCTGCATTGGCTGCCTGTCGTCTTTCGGGTGCGCTTCAAGGTGTTAGTCATCATCTTTAAAGCGCTCCATGGCTCGGGACCTAGCTGTCTGCGGGATCGGATTCTGCCACATACATCCCTGCGGCCGATTCGCTCCCACAGAGAGGGACTTCTCCGGGTGCCGTCCACTAGGCTATGCCAGCGGGCAACGCCCAGGGGAAGGGCCTTCTCTGTGGCGGGCCCAACCCTCTGGAACGACCTTCCCCCCGCTCCTTCCATCAAAAACTGAAAACACACTTTTTCTGCCTGGCCGGCCTTGGTTAGTCCTCCGTTTATTAATTGGGTTTTTAGGGGTTTAGCTTTTTAGTATTGTGGGTTTTTAGCGCAGGGATAAATTGTTCATTTTTCTAGATTTTGGAGATTACATGACCTTTAAATGCTTTGTAATTATTAATGAAGTCCTACTAAAAAGATTTTAGATAATGGTAAATCTGTTTCTATTATAATATTTGCAATATATCATCCTTTGCCAATCTGGTGTTCCAGGTGTACTAGGTTTCAATTGCCATCATCCTCATATTGATAGTATTTATTTATTAGACTTTTATCCCACTTTCATTAATTTATAAATAAATATTAGCATAGCTAATAGACCTTCCTTTCCTATTTTCCTTACTACAACAGTCCTGCAAGGTGGGTTGGGCTGAGAACGAGAGAGTGACCTTGCCGTCCTATTTAGCCAAGCTTTCTAACCTGCACGCATGCATGCAAGCCACGTGCGCAAGCAAATCACGTGCACAGAAGGCCGGGCGTATGTGTGGAAGGCACATGCTCGAGCGAAGCCAGCACGCTCACATTTTTGGTGCGTAGTGAAATTATGTGAAACCCACCTCTGGGGTGTGTGTGTGTGTGTGTGTGTGTGTGTGTGTGTGTGTGTATGAATGAACAAATGAATGAATGAATGATATGCTGTCCATCTCGCTGTCATGGAACAAAGCTCTGACCTCGTTGTATGCATTGAAAAATCTGGTAAGGAGATATCTCTGAAAAGATCAGCCAACAAGTCATTGGTGGTCTAGCATTTTTTACATTTCTTTGTCAATAACCCTGAGATTTTCTGTTGATATCCCTTTCAAATAGCCATGTGACCGGGTAGGAGTGGTTTGCCAGCCATGTGACCAAATGGGAGTGGCTTGGCAGTTATGTAACTGGGTGGGTGTGGCCAACTTGTAAAATGTGGTGAAACTCACTTAACAACGCTCTTGCTTAGTAACCTGTAGATTTGTGGAACCTCTTCTATAGAAGAGGGTAGAACTGGCAGGAACTATGGGCTATGTATATATATTGATATGGAAGTTTCACAAAAGTTAGTCGGTTTAATTTCTCAATGGTCAAGCACAGTACTGTTCTGAGCAGATTGACAAGTTTATCAGCTGTTCGCTCCTTCACCCAAAGTGCTCCCAGCCTTCCAACTTACTTTGCATCCTTCACAGGTGATGACTCCATAGTGAATCCCTGAAGACTTGTCCCCACATATCTTACAAGGGATAACTTCAATTTGTGCTGTGGGAGGAAGAGAAGAACGAAAAGCTGAATTTCGTTGGCAGTATTAATCAATGTTTTACATTTAATAATAATAATAAATAATAAATTTTAATTTGTAGACCGCTACCTCTCCCCTGCGTTGAACATACAGAGCAATTTACAACTATTTGTTTAACGAGGGATTGCTTGAAGTTGCAACAGCACTGGATTTATTCGTTTCACAACTATGTTTTAAAGAAAGGTTATAAAAATCAGGCACGACTTATTTAACCACTGCTTTGCTTAGCAATTAAAAAAATTTCTGGTTCCAACTTATGATCATAAGCGCAAAGACTATCTGGATATGTGGGTATCGCAGATTGTGTGAGTGGTTTCAAACGAAAAAGTATTGGGGTTGCCCATATATACCACAGTTGAGAGGACTGTTTTAATTTTAAGAAAAGGAGTTTGGGGACATAAGAACAGCCTTGCTGGAACAGGCCACAGCCCATCCAGTCCAGCATTCTGTCTCACACAGTGGCTCCCCATTTGCTTCAGGGTCTTCCCAAGCAGATGTCTTCACCTGCTTATGATTCCCTGCAAATGGCATTGAAAGATATCCTGCCTATCTCTCCAACCCGGAGGGTGTCCTTAGGCATCCATAATGATAGCCATGGATACCCTTGTTCTCCATGAACTCGTCTAATCCTTTCTTAAAGGTGTCAAGGATGACAGCTGTCACCACGTCTTCTGGCAGGGAGTTCCATAGACCAGTGATCCTCTGGGTGAAAAAGTCCTTCTTCTTATTTGTTTGAGGTCTAGCTATCAAAAGTTTCATGGAGTGCCCCCTAGTTCTAGTGTTGTGCGACAGGGAATATTATCACTATTAATATATCAATATATTATCACTATATATTATCAATAAACCAATTTCATTGTAATTTTAGTACAATTACAATAAAGATTATTATTATTATTATTATTATTATTATCATCATCATCATCATCATCATCATCATCATCATCATCATCATCGGGTATGATTTCGTATTGTACATCTGTACAGGAAGAAAGAGGGAAGAAAGCAGAGGAAAAAAAAGAGAAATAACAAGAGACTCTCAATGGAAATTACCACAGGAGGTTGCTGATTGACCATTTCGGCTTGCTTTTACTTATTTAGCCTCTGCTGAATTTGTAGAAATTATAGTATTATTTTTTTTTGAAGGAGGTGTATTTACAGTTATACCATCTTTAAAGCGCTCCATGGCTCGGGGCCTAGTTATATGCGAGACCGTCTCCTGCCCCATACATCCCTTAGACTGATACGCTCCCACAGAGAGGGCCTTCTCAGGGTGCCGTCGGCCGGACAATGCCGACTGGCGACACCCAGGGGAAGAGCCTTCTCTGTGGCGGGCCCTGCCCTTTGGAACGACCTACCCCCTGAACTCCGGACCATCACCGACCTCCGCCTCTTCCGCCAATGTCTAAAGACATACTTTTTTCATCAAGCCGGCCTAGCCTAACCTCCCATGGGGACTTTTAGAAAAGTTTTAAATTGGGTTTTTAATAATTGGTTTTAGCATAGGATCGGGATTATTTAATATATATTTTAAATTATTTATCTATTTTCTATTTTGTATATCTTTTAAATCTCCTGTGCGCCGCCCTGGGTCCTCTGCGGAGAAGGGCGGGATATAAATGTAATAAATAAATAAATAAATAAATACCAAGACAAGAAACTGAGTAGGCTCAAAAATGTGCAACTATCCTTATCTACATCACATATTAATTAGTATATTTACACTAAATAAATATAAATATATGAGTAAATAAATAATAACTAATTTATACTAATACTATTTAGTATAATTAGTATTAATTAGAATCCACTTCCAATTAAAGGGAGTGTAATTCTATATAAGGCCAGGAGGGGGCAATCGGGTACTTTGAACAAACTATGTTAGGGTGGCCTACAAGTATGGTAAAGACAGGGAACAGGAAACAAATCTTGGCCACTGAGAACTCTTTGCCCTGCCTAATCTGTGTCTCTGAGACTCCCAAAATAGAAGAATAAAACAACCACAATGGGGGATAAACAGCAGATCCCTCCCCAGCCCTCAAGAGACAAGTTTCCACGTGAGTTCCCTGTGGAGGGGGAACTCGTGTGTTTTTTTCTGGCCAAAGAAGAGTACAAATAATTATTGCGGCAAGATTGGCATTTGCCCAGGAATGGAAGAATGATCAAATACCGACAGATAGGGCAGTAATAAATAAAATTAATGAGTGCGCAGAGTCGGATAGATTAACAAAATTAATTAAAGGAAAAAAGGACTCAGAATTCTATAACTCGTGGAAGAGGTGGTATAATTGGATACGGGAACGACCGAATAATAACAACTGAAGCAATAATATATGTTTAAATTGGATATTGGTAAATAATATCAATAAGAAATTAAATGACGAATAAGAATTGATGAAGTAGGTAGGTTAACTAGATGGGCTGTAAATAGTGTAAATGCTGGTGTTAAATATTAGGCCTACTATTAGGACTTTAATGTTAAGTTTGGTTATTTACATGTTGTCGCTTTCTCGCGTTGTGACGGCAATGTGTTTAAAATTATGTTTGTATGATTTTTTTTATAAGAATAAATAAAATTATTTAAAAAAAAAAAGAAGAGTACAAATATGGACAGCACAAAAGTAGGACTTTTGTACCAATTTCCAAAATCAGCCTACAAGTTCTCAATGATGGTCCAAATGATGAGATATTTTAAAAAGCAGAAACTGAGCAAAGTCAAGGTTCAGCCCTCATGATTTCAATCTAGTTAGAACACGTTGCACACACTTCATAGCCTTGGCGTTTTAATCTCCCTGAGCATTTTTGGGGGGGGTTTAAGAATTTAATGATTTATTTATTTATGAAAACATGGGACAGAACAACATCAATAGCTTTATAAAAGATGAGGGGTGGGGGGGAGATAGAAAATGACATGGTGGATAACAAACCTTGGTGCCGATACAGTTATCCTAACATTTAAAAATTCGTTTTTTTAAAATGTGTCAATTAATTAAAGGTAAAGAACTAAGTTTATTGTGTCATCTTAAGAAATAATGAGAAATCTCTGAACTTGGAATTAATATTGATGTCACCACTGCTTTTCATTTTTCACGATTCTATTTCATTGTAATCATGTAAAAAGAAAAATAGAAAAAGGAAAAGGAAGGAAAGGAAAATAGTTTGTTTACTTTTTAAAAAATCTTCCTGTAGTTACCTATTCCTTTTAAATTAGCAATACATGGAGAATAAATGTGTGCATGCATACCCACCCACATAGATATATACTCACCCTCCACAGATGTATATATAAATGCATGTGTATGTGTATATGTGTGTGTGTGTGTGTGTATACACATACATACACAGAGAGAAGCAACTTAGAACTGAGGAGAAATTTCCTGACAGTTAGAACAATTAATCAGTGGAACAGCTTCCCTCCAGAGGTTGTGAATGTCCCAACACTGCAAGTCTTCAAGAAGATGTTGGATAGCCATTTGTGTCTGAAATGGTATAGGGCTTCCTGCCTAGGCAGGGAGTTGGACTAGATGACCTCCAAGGTCCCTTCTAACTCTGCTATTGTATTGTATATACATATGAATATAAATATATACTCACACACACTTCATACACACTTGTATTCATACATATAAACAGATAGATAGATAGATAGATAGATAGATAGATAGATAGATAGATAGATGGATGGATGGATGGATGGATGGATGGATGGATGGATGGATGGATGGATGGATGGATGGATGGATGGATGGATGGATGGATGGATGGACAGACAGATAATCAGAATCATATAAATGTTTAATAAGCTCCACTGAATTTGGTGAGAAATTTGTGGAACTCATTGCCACAGCATTCAATGATGTATAGTGACTTAGATGGCTTTCCAAACTAGAAGAGCTCACTATTCCACTTTATTGGTTAGTATTAGCGGAATAATTAGAGATTCTTTTTGTTGTCACAAGCAGCCTCATACATACTGCAATGAAATGACCGTGTTTCCTGCACACACAAACTGCTGCTTCACAATCTGTACAGGGCAATATTGGCCGAATACAAGGCCCTCGCCAGACACAGCACTGTGAGAAAAGGGAAAACCCTGAGCTTTTAAAAGTTTGCAGGATAATATTTTGTCAGTCTTTGGTAGCCAAAAACCACAAATCTGGCAGCCCTTTTTCCAACCAACGAATTATTACACAATTTAATTAGAAACTGTTAAAACAAATTTTATTCAAGGTTCTGCAAGGTCCAACTTTTTCTGGCGAGAAAGTTGGTTCATTTGGTTTTTATACCTCACAGAACTGCAGCTGAGAATTTAAAATTCTTACCCTGTTTTTAAAGTCCATTTAATTTCTAGGGACACCTAAGACTATGAAGAAATATTTACAAATTAAGTTTTGTGCCTGTTTGTAGGCGGCCCAGCCCATCATCAATGTTAGAGCCAGATCTTATCTGACAACTCGGTATTATTATCAATTTCATAATCCCTTTTGCTACGAAGGAAACTCTGTTTTAGTTTTTTTTCTCCCTGCTTGTACTACGCAGCGTGCAGCTTCCTCCTAGTAAATTTATTTAGTTTATTTATTTATTTTGTTAAGTAGATTAGTAATCCAATCTGATTTCATTTAATCTGTTCTTGACTCTGATCCAGCTGATACTTTCTTTTATTTTTAGATGTAGCCCAATGGAACTTCCATGGTTAGAGGCACTTTACCTCTGGATAATAGATTATATGCAACAGTGGAAGGTTATTGTCAGCTAGAAACAGAACGCTAGACTAAAAGTTCTTTTTTTAAGCCTAGAAAAGCCCTTCTTGTGTACTTAGTTATTTTCTCTAATAATTCATTTATAAACGCTTCAGTTTTTCAATCCATCCCCATTCTCTTGGTCAAAGCCGTTTCAACTTTTATTCTACTGTCATTTCAACCAATCTTTTTACTCGAGGTTAATATTTGGAGGGTAAATTCTCCTGTGATTTCAATTATTAGCATAGCAGAATCCAGCTTGAATCAGACAAAAATCCCTTGTGGAATCACTATTCCCAAAGTACTCGGATAACTTAACAAAATCCATAATCAGACTCCTGAAGGCATATTCTCCTGCCAGGCAATAACATTTTCAGCTTTTTAAACACATAGCAAAAAAAAGGGAAAGATGGAAAAATCTTCAGTGTATAGAACTAACAGGATTATTACTACCTTTCAGGTGAGCCTAGAACAGGGGTCCCCAACCTTTGCAACTTTAAGTCTGAAGGACTTCAGCTCCCAGACTTCTCCAGCCAGGCTGGAGAAATTTGGGAGCTGAAGTCCTTCAGACTTAAAGTTGCAAAGGTTGGGGACCCCTGGCCTAGAACAGAGTTGCTCCTTAAAAAAGGTGAGGATAAACACACAGTAGTAGCTATTCGTTCTATCCAGAGGAAGGATTGTGTGTGTGTGTGCTTGTGCAAGTCACTTCTAAAAATAAAAATAAAAAACAATGCTCAAACAATGTTCATGGATGCGTGGAATCACAGTTTCAAGTTGTTCTTTTTATATCTTCCCTCCCCCCATTTTCTTTCTCTTGCTCAAAATGAAAAAAAGGGATGGACATTTTTTTCCCCTCAAAAAAGATCGGGAAAGAAAGAGTTCACACACTGAATGTAACATAAACCTGATCACGGAATAAAGATGATTTTAAACTCCAATGAATGTGTGAATGTATAAGATACGGTATATTACAGAAGTGGGTACACCCTCTCACATTTTGTAAATATTTAAGTACCGTATTTTTCGGAGCATAAGACGCACCTTTTTTCCTTTAAAAAGAGGCTGAAAATCCGGGTGCGCCTTATATATCGAATACAGCAATTTTTTTCCCTCCTGGAGCCCCACCCCCTTCACCAACCTGGCTGTGCCTAGCCTTATAGAGGCTTCCAGAGAACTCCTGGGGGCTGGGAGGGCAAAAATGAGCCTAAAACGGGCCCCCAGCCCCCAGCAGCACTCTATAAGCCTTGATAGGGCTATGCATGCAATTTATTTGACACAAAAATGACCTGTTTTTGCGATAAATGGGCCAGGTTTTTTGCTCATTTTTTACCCCTCATCCCTCAGGAGCACTGTGCAAGCCCCCCCAAGGCTATTCATGCTTTTTCTTTGAAAAAAAACAGGCCCGTTTTCGGGGAGAAACGGGCCATTTTGGAGATGTTTGCAGAGTGCAAAAAGGGGTTTATTTTCCTTTGGAAAGGTCTTTAACTGTTTCTGTGCCAGCAGAAACGAAGTCTTAAGGTTTGTCAGTGATTTCCTTCTCCAGGACATGGATAAATGGACCTGGAAACATCAACCTACCTACTCTCTCTCTCTACCTACTGAATTTCTCTCTATATATATATATTTCTCTCTCACTCTCTATTCCTTTATCTACCTACCTACCTACCTACACACTCTCTCTCTCCCTACCTACTTACTGTATTTCTCTATTCCTTTATCTACCTACCTACACACACGCTCTCCCTCCCTCCCTCCCTCCCTACTGTATTTTTCTCTCTCTCTATCCCTTTATCTACCTACCTATCTACTCTCTCTCTCTCTCTCTCTACCTACCTATCTATTGTATTTCTCTTTCTTTCTCTCCCTCTCTATCCCTCTATCTACCTACCTACTTTTTTTGTAATTTGCCTCTTCAAAACCTTGGTGCGTCTTATACTCCAAAAAATACGGTATATCTTTTCAGGTGATAACACTGAAGAAATGACACTTGGCTACAATGTAAAATAGTGAGTATATAGCTTGTATAACAGTGTAAATGTGCTGTCCCCTCAAAATGACGCAACACACAGCCATTAATGTCTAAACTGCTTGCAATTACAGTATATCTGTGATATACATATAATGAGGACTAGCAGCCTCACTACAAATCAGTCAAAATCAATTAGAACCCAAATCCAGATAGCGTGTGCGCACGCACACACTGACTTTGTTTATACATTTAATTTGGCCAACCGAATCCATTTTTTGCATGCACTTGACATGACATAAATTCATCAAACAGGGTGCATTTTACCAAAACATCTACTTGCAAAAATATATTAATAATAATAATAATGAAGCTTAACACTAGCCAAGCTTTACACATTTGAGAAAAACATCCCTGCTTATTTTCCTGAGCCTGTTTAATCTATGTGTAAACACAGTTTCTGGGGCAGGGTCAAATCATCCTTTAGACACCCAGAAGACCATTAGATGCCAACAAAGACTTGCCCAAGTGAGAGAACGTCTTTAGAAATAGAAACGGTGCTTTCTTTTTTTCCCTCAACGCATTGCAAAAGGCCGCCCTTGCACAACAGGCATCGTTCTGCTGGGCATGACTGTTTCGCCGAGTGACTAAGTTCATTGCAAACAATTATACAGTAGCATGGATTTGTTGTAGTGAAATCCGTGGGCAGAGCTGCCATTGCTATCTGGGGAGAAGGAGCCACGGCGGGCTTCAAAAATTTTAGCAACGAGTTCTCTGCCCAGTTGCTGGGTGGGTGTGGCCTAGTCAGCCTCCTGCATCATGATGGGGGGCAGTGATGGGTTTCTACCGGTTTGGACTGGTTCGGTCGAACTGGTGGTGGTTTGGTGGCCTGGGTCACTGGAACCAGCAACAGCCCAGGCCTGTCATGCCCCCGAACTGGTTCTCCTGTCTGTGCCGTCAGTGTGGCCATCTTGTTTTTGGCTTCTGCGCATGCGCAAAACAATTTTGGTTCAAGTGCGCACGCGCACGCCGCATGCATCAAGCGCGCACAGCACACATCAAGCATGCAGGCATGCATGTACGGGGCGTGGCCATGAGCGAACCGGCCTGCCAGAATCCACCCCGTTTCCCTTAACAACCGTGTGACCAACTAGCAACTGCAGTGATTCACTTAACAACGGTGGCAAGAAAGATTGTAAAATGGGGCAAAACTTACTTAAACAAATTGTCTCATGTATCAACATAAATTTGGGGCTCAGTTGTGGCCATAAAGTCGAGGACTACCTGTAAGGGTATGTGGGAATGATATTGAAAGGCAGGAGGAAGAGCTGCAGAATAGACAGCAGTCAGAGAAGAGCCGCAAGTCATAAAAGTCCACAAGTCTTAAAGTTGCCAAGTTTGGACCCCTGTTTTAGAATATCACCAGCTGGTGGCCACTGCTATATTCTACTGTCTAATTTATGCAGGGTGAATGAGCTTTTTTCAATTTGGAATTAGTTGCTAGGGAACTTCAAAGGGTGTCCCCATTATATCCCAGTTAACAATTCCAGATAATCTTTTCCCTTTACTCTTTTCTCTTCATTCTGTCTTATTCACGAGTGAGAGAAGACTAACCTCCAGGCCCCAAATGCAATTACTTGATGGCAGTGTCACCCTGTGCATGTCTATCCAATGAGTGCTGAAGTACTTCTAGACCAGGGGTCTGCAAAGTCGGCTCTTTTAAGACTGGTGGACTTCAACTCCCAGAATTCCCGCTGGCTGGGGAACTCTGGGAGTTGAAGTCCACCAGTCTTAAAAGAGCTGACTTTGCAGACCCCTGTTCTAGACCAATATTTCTCAACTTTGGCAACGTAAGATGGGTGGACTTCAACTCCCAGAATACCCTAGCCAGCAATGTGGGCTGGAGGATCTTGGGAGTTGAAATCCAGCCATCTTAAGTTGCCATGGTTGAGAAACACTGGTCTATACTCTTGTTTTTATGAAATGTTGCTTTGAGCTACCTAGGATTATCAAGTCTGAGACAGGAGTCTATACAGGTTTTTTAAACAAATGCATAAGTAAGCAAGAGAGAGGATTTCCATTTTTTAATTTTGAAAAATGAAATAAATGCATTACAAGTACTATGTTTCCCTGAAAATAAGACAGGGTCTTATTTTGTTTTGATCCCTGAAATAAGCACTTGGCCTTATTTTCAGGGAGGTTTTATTATTTTTGAGGTGCAGGAGGCGGTGTGGTCACCTCATGGCTTCTGCTGTATGGCAATATTTTTGGGGAGGGCTTATTTTCGTGGGAGGGTTTGTTTTAGCGCATGCGCTCAAAAGTCCGATTGAGCTTTTTATCTGGGAAGGTCTTATTTTCGGGGAAACAGAGTAGTTTTTTTCAACTTGCGACCACAATTGGGACCAGAATTTCCACAATGCTAAGTTAAGTGAATCACACCCTGATTTGTACCTTTTCTAGCAGGGTCTTTATGCTATCAATACAATAGCAGAGTTGGAAGGGACCTTGGAGGTCTTCTAGTCCAACCCAATCAATCGGAAAGCATTCCTAACCCATTAATGGATTTTCTGTTGCAAGAAAAGGGAAGGAAGAAACAAGAGGTCAACACAACAATTATAACCAGGAGGAGTTGGAGACGCAGCTCAGTAATAATAACCTTCTTATGAATTATGTTCATGCAATTCGTAAGATGTAGGGAAAGATGAAAAAGGAGAAAAGGATAGCCAGCAGGAAGGTGGATGGCCTTCTAACAGGTGCCCCCTTAGAAGACTTGAAGGATCACGTATGGGGACGGATCCTCCTGAAGAAAACTGATCTATGTGGGACACTAAGCACTGATGCCAACTTGGTAGCACATCAGAGTTCAGAATTCAATCAGAAGTAATGCTAGTCCCGATGCTTAGAAGGTTGCATTTATAATGCTAGCAACTTGGATAAGTACCCTTATCTTCCCAGAGGGTCTGTCCTTGCTGAGCGCCACGGGATATATTCTCTAGCGAAAATTGCACAAGGCTGCCTCCGTTTCAATGCTAGGTATGTTTAGTCAAATGCAATTTCCTACCAATTTCAGTTTTTACCAATGCTAACATAGATTGTCTCTGTCTCTCTCTCTCTCTGTCTCTCTCTCTCTCGTATCCTTGTTAATGTAATCCTGGTGAATAGAATAGAATAGAATAGAATAGAATAGAATAGAATAGAATTCTTTATTGGCCAAGCGTGATTGGACACACAAGGAGTTTGTCTTTGGTGCATATGCTCAATGTACATGAAAGAAAAGATACATTCGTCACGAATCATAAGGTACAACACTTAATGATAGTCATAGGGTAGAAATAAGCTGTACAATAAGTATTAGGTACCAATAATAAGGTACAAGTAAGTGTAACTCAGGGAAAGAAAAGGAAAAAAATCATAATATCTCCTCTTACTCATACTGCAGATATTCCCAGTGAACCTTTGCAACTCTCTGCCATGGGAGGCAGCAATGCCTGCTATGAATTGTACCCCTCCAAGAGATCTTCTGCGTTTACTTAAAACATTTTCAATCAGTGAAATCAATAATAATAACTATGTAATCCTCCACTTACAACCATTTGAAGTTACAATGGTGCTGAAAAAGTGACTTATGACCAATCCTCACACTTACAACCATCACAGCAACTCTGAAATCACATGATAAAAATTTGGTATGTTGCTTGGCAACGGGGATGGATGGTAGTTTGCTTGGCAATGGGGATGGATTTATGATTTATTTACAGCGTCCTGAGGTTATTTGATCACTATCTTGTCACCTTCCCAGCTGGCTTCTGGAAAAAGTCAATGGGGGAAGCCAGATTTGCTTAATGACCATGCAAATGGTGTGGTGATTCACTTAATGACCCTGGCAAAAAAGGATGTAAAATTGGACATGACTCATTTAACAACTATCTTACTTAGCAATAAGTAAGTTTCAGTCCCAATTGTGCTCATAAATTGAGGACTGATTGTATTAGATTTCTTGAAAACAGGAATCTGCCTTATCCAGACAAATAAACCCTCTATACTTTGAGATCCGGGAACAAAGAACAGGAAGGCACTGTGGCCTTCAAGCACATCTCTGTAGATCTTGAAAATACACCTTCCCTTTGATCCTTACAAGCTGCTTGTTTACAGAGATTCTCAGTCATCCAGGTCACGATTGTCCCAAAGGTGCTTTATTTTTTTTACAAAAAGGCAACAGGGCTTTGTTTCTTCCTTGAAGATGTTTCCCTTCTCATCCGAGAAGCTTCTTCAGTTCTAACTGAAGAACTTTCTCCACCCTTCAGTCAGAGCTGAAGAAGCTTCTTGAATGAGAAACGAACATCTTCCAAGGAGAAAAAAAAAACCCAAGAAAGCCCAGTTGCCTTTTGAAAAAGCACTTTTGTGAAAGCACTTTTTACATTTTGTGAAGAGGTCCGTGGATAATAATGGGTGTGGTGACATGGTACAAAAGGCGTACTGATGATTTCATGGCTTAAGGTTGGAACTGTATTTGGAGCCATATCTTGGAGGGTTGGAAATTATGGTGTGGCAGGGTGTGTGTGGAAAAGAGGTTATGTACTACATTCTGTTTCTGGGTGATTCGGCTTCTGAGACACCATCTTATTCCTATTTCCATGAACACGAGTCCTTCCTGTTGCCCATACAACATGCCACACATTGTGTGTCAACCATGCCGCAGTACTGTACTTCAAGATGAAAGGACTTCAACTCCCAGAATTCCCCCAGCCAGCCATGTTGACTGGGGGTTTCTGGGAGCTGAAGTCCATACATCTTAAAGCTGTCAAGGTTGAAAAAACACCAGCAGATTGGCTGAACAAGATTCTAATCCAACCACTGATGTCACTTGCAAAGCCCAAATAAAAGAGGTTGCAACCTCTTGCTTTAAACATAATACTTTCTACTCAGGCGTGCCTTGTTGTTGAGTAGGGTTGATTCATTCCAAGGAGGAAGTGGAAAGATTTTTTTTTTTTAATTGCCTCCTTTTCCTCCCCCACCCCCATAAAAAAAGCTTCTCCATTACAAAAGCTTTTGGGAGCCGGATTTTCCTGATGGCTTTCTTTGTTCCACTGCTGATCGGCTTTAGGTCTTGTAGAGGGTGGGGGGGACGGACATACTGTACCCATTCTACAGGTGGCACCATTAAGATAACAAACACAACTACCTTCAGCCCTTTAAATCTTCCTCAGGATGTAAACAGGGACTTGTTGAAGTCTCCTGTCTGTGATTTAAGCTGAAGGGAGAATTGAGAAATACAACAGGCACCATAAGAAATGAGGCAACCAATGTTCCCCATAAGCACCTCATAGTTTTCCACATCGGATGAGAAGATTTTTGCCAGTTTACAGATTACAGATTAACAGAGTTGGAAGGGACCTTGCAGGTCATCTAGTCCAACCCCTGGAGGGAGAATTGAGAAATACAACAGGCACCATAAGAAATGAGGCAACCAATAAGCACCTCATAGTTTTCCACATCGGATGAGAAGATTTTTGCCAGTTTACAGATTACAGATTAACAGAGTTGGAAGGGACCTTGCAGGTCATCTAGTCCAACCCCCTGCCCAAGCAGCCTCTACCTAGGATCGAACTTACAACCTCCTGCTTGTGAGGCAAGAGCTACACCTCTAGGTTCTGGCACACTCATTCCCCCTACCCACATACGACAACTTCAGACCATCCGAAAAACACTAATCACTATTTGCTATCGTTTGGTATGTGTATAATCCTTGAGAATAGATTCAACCTTAGCATAGAGATGCTCAATTATTCTCTCCTTTATCTTTACATGTTAATTTTACTTAAATATTTGAACGAACTGAATGCAGGCACTGATTGAGTAGCCAGGAAAAAAAAAATCCTGCCCCTCTGATTTATTTATTAAACATATATTGCAATCCAAACCATTCTCAACGGCTCTTTCTGAAAAGTTCCTTTCCTAACCACAGTTATTCCCCATAGAATAATATATAATTATTCTATACTGGAATAGCATACAGCATTGCATGCCTAGGAAAAAAAAATATTTGGCAGCTTCAGATAATGTTAGAAAAGCCCATAGCCTGCAGATGCTTTGCGATATTACAGATAAGACGGGCCAAGTTAGGACAAGGATCTGACTCAGTCTCAACTGCAGCTTCTACTCTCTATTGAAAACCATGAGGATTAGAATCTTACTTTACTTTGAGGGGGAAAAACCACAACTCAGCAAAAATACCCTGAATGCAGAAAAATCATCATCTTCTTTTAATGACCCCATAATCCCTTGTGAGGTAAAATCTGGGCAACTGAATGGAGCTGAGTGTTTACTGGCCAGATGCCCTTCCTGTCGCCAATGTGGAGTTTTGTTCAGCAGATATATTCTCATTGTGCCCAGGGAGAAAAATATCTATCTCTACCAAGGATCAATTTCAGGCTCCCGATTGTGAGGTGAGAGCTTTTACTTTACTTTACTTTATTTCCATTTCTATACCGCTCCTATCTCCCCAATGGGACTCAGGGCGGTGCACAGGAGAATTAAAAAAAGTACAACAACAGACAATAATAAATACAGACATATCATTAAAATGTAATTAAATTAAATGTGGCCTGTGCTAAAATATAGTTAAAACTGTTAAAACAAATGTTAAAATTCAATAACTAAAACTGCAGTAATTATATCAGGATCTAAGCTAGGCCAGCTAGATGAAAAAAGTGCGTTTTGAGCAATCGGCAGAAGAGGCGAAGGCCCGTGGTGGTACGGAGTTCGGGGGGTAGGTCGTTCCAGAGGGCTGGACCCGCCACAGAGAAGGCCTTTCTTGTGCCTCTTCCTAGGCCAGGGGTCCCCAACCTTTAGCTTGTTCTCTAGGCCAGGGGTCCCCAACCTTTTTGGCACCAGGGACCGGTTTCATGTAAAAAAAATTCCGTGGACCGGTGGGAGCCTCCAGCAGGTGAGTCGAGTCACATGGGCCACGCACGCGTTCGGTGGTCACATGGAAACTGAGGCGGGCTGGGTGGTGCCCCGAACCCCCCCAATGCAGGCCGTTGCCCCTGTCCTGCCCCGGGGAGCGCCCTGGCCAGCCGCCAGGATTGCGGAGCGTTTGCTACACTTTCCTAAGAGTTGCGCTACTCTCTCTGCCGCTCACTCCGGCCTGGTTACTATGAAGCCACGGACCAGCACTGGTCCGCGGCCCGGAGGTTGGGGACCCCTGCTCTAGGCCACCGCACCATTCCACTCTGAATGCAGAATATCCCAGGAGCAAATTCCATTTCCAAATTGCATTAGTAATGAGTACCCACTCCTGATTCTGCCAAGCTTTAGCCAGTCATTGGGATTTGTGCCATGGGCCCTTCTAAATAACCTGCCTTCTCATCATTCTAACCTCTAATTTCATAAAGGTGGTGCAAGACTTGAGTGGCTTCTTCTTATTTATTTATAATTATTGAGACTTTCACATAAAGTAAAAGACAATTGTGAAAAAGAAAGGAAAGAAAGGCAAGAAGAGGAAAAATAAAGAAATTAAAGTTATAAAATATAATAACTTCTGACTGTCTCTTTGGTAGAAAATTACAATCTTGCAAGCTATTAAATCTCCTATTGTGCCCATTTCCCAGTTTTTATTTCCTAGGTTGGATGGAAACTGGAAGATTCTTCAGTAGGGCAAGTTCTCATATTTCTTTCTGCAAGATTGCGTACCATCTCGGACCTCCGCCTCTTCCGGCAGTGTCTAAAGACACATCTCTTTCAGCAAGCCGGCCTAGCCTAACCTCCCGTCGGGGCTATTTTAGATAGTTTTAAACTGGGGATTTTAATTTGGATTTTAGCATAGGATTGTAATTTAATATGTTTTTAAATTCTGTATTTTATTGTTTTATATGTTTTTAAATTCCTGTGCGCCGCCCTGGGTCCTTCGTGGAGAAGGGCGGGATATAAATTTAATTAAAATAAAATAAATAAGATGGCTACACTTAGCACTATGTTAAACTAGCAATAACTGGGTAGGCAGCAAACCATCATTGGAAAGGGGGGAGATGGAGAGAAAAAATTATTTACTTTAATATGGCAAGTACATCTCTGCTTGGAATAGCTCTTGGTACAGGATGGCCAAAAACAGATAGTCCTCATCTTACAGCCATTTCTTTAAGTGACCATTCAAAGTTACCATGAAACTAAAAAAAAGTGACCTCCGAGTGACCTCCGAGTGGCTGTGGTTTCCGGCTGCCCGATTCAACCAGCTCTCTCCAACGCTGGCCATAGGGGGCGAACATCTTGCCCCTGTGGATGGGGCGCGCAACTTGGGTGTCCTCCTGGATACCCGGCTGTCCATGGAAGATCAAGTGACAGCCGTGGCCAGGAGGGCGTTTTACCAGGTTCGCCTGGTACGCCAGTTGCGCCCCCTATTGGATCGGGACGCCCTTCGCACAGTCACTCATGCTCTCGTGACATCCCGACTGGATTATTGCAACTCTCTCTACATGGGGCTCCCCTTGAGGTGTACCCGGAGGCTTCAGTTGGTCCAGAATGCAGCCGCGCGAGCAATTATGGGCACCTCTAGGTTTGCCCATGTAACACCGCTGTTGCGCGAGCTGCACTGGCTACCTGTCGTCTTCCGGGTGCGCTTCAAGGTGTTAGTCACCATCTTCAAAGCGCTCCATGGCTCGGGACCTAGCTATCTGCGGGATCGGATCCTGCCCCATACATCCTCACGGCCGATTCGCTCCCACAGAGAGGGACTTCTCCGGGTGCCGTCCACTAGACTTTGTCAGCGGGCGACGCCCAGGGGAAGGGCCTTCTCTGTGGCGGGCCCAGCCCTCTGGAATGACCTTCCCCCCGATATCAGGACAACCACGGACCTCCGCTCCTTCCGCTTAAAATTAAAGACGCACTTTTTTCGTCTGGCCGGCCTTGGGTAGTCTCTTTTTAGGTCAGGGTTTTTTAGGGGTAATTTTTAGTCTAGTTATGGGTTTTAGCGCAGGATTTATTTAATTTATTTTTAACTTTGTATTTTGTATTTGTTTGTGGTCTATTTGTATTTTTAATTGCCTGTGCCCCGCCTCGAGTCCCCTTGGGGAGAGAGAGCGGGATAGAAATTAAATTATTATTATTATTATTATTATTATAATTCTCATGTATTTATGATGGTTGCAGCATTCTGGCATTTGCGACTGCTATTTATGACTTTTCCAGCCAGTCTCTGACCAGGAAAACTCAATGGGGGAAACTCAATTCACTTAAAAACTGTCATTTCCTTAATGACCATGGCAAAAAAGCTTGTAAAACCAGGCACGATAACATGATGGTTCACTTAACAACCTCACTGTTTAGCAATGGAAGTTCCGGTCCAAATTGTGATTGCAAATTGAGGATACCTGTATGTAACTTTCCTTCCAAGTAATTCTGAACTCTAAGACTTTAGGTATTTATCTCTAGGCGATCTCTATCTTTCTTTAGAGATTAGAGGCCTCAGAATGCTTTCACAGCACGTTGGCGTGGTAAGTCTGCATGAAGAACAGCAATGTGCCTACAGCTATGATACCACACCAGCTGTGATGTTTCTGGAAAAATGGCAATCTCTGCAGTCAAAAATGAAAAGGATCTGCAAGTAACCTTTCTGGTAACAAAAGTAAAAGGGCAGAGTGGGGAAAAAAAGTGACAAAAATTAAATTCTAGGAAGAGCAAGCTAATGACAATAGGTCAGGGGTGGGCAGCTGAAGTCCTTCAGACTTAAAGTTGCAAACTTTGCCCACCCCTGCAATGGGTACAACCACAAGTTGTAGAACTGGCAGTGGTAGATAGCTTCTGTCTTTTAGAATCAAATAAAGGCAGTAAAGGAACAAGCAGTCAAAAATACACCACAGATAAGCAGAAGGTTGTGAGTTCAATCCTAGGTAGAGGCAGATGTAGGGTCTCCTGCTTGGGCAGGGGGTTGGACTAGATGACCTGCAAGGCCCCTTCCAACTCTGTTAATCTGTAAGATATTCAGATGCTGGGATGTGTCTATTCCTACCAAGATCATAATTGTGTGAGCTAGTGTGACATGCTATGGAAGCAAAGTTGGACGTTAAAGAAGCAGGATAAGATGCTTCTGAACTTTGGCGTTAGAGAAGACTTCTGAGAATGTTAGTGCTCTTTGAGCTTAGTTGTTTTCTTGCAGACATTTCATTACCAAACTAGTTAACAGCATCAATCAGCGCACCAGTCATGTTAGTCATTACAGTTAAGCAGCTTTCCCTCCCTGACCTTGCTTGTCAGAAGCTGATTTGGAAGGCCACCAATGACAATTGTATGACCCTGGGATGCTACAACCCTTGTAAATACATGCCAATGGCCAAGCATTCAAATTTTGATCATCTGATTATGGGGGTGTTGTGATGGTCATAAGAATGAGGACCGGTCATAGGTCACTATCTAATTTCAAATAGTTGTTAAAAACAAGTGGTCATTCAATTGAGAACCACCTGTAGTCAGTTGGGGAAACCCAACCATTTTTATAGTCTAGTCTGGTCTTTATTGTCATTGTAACAAATAAATACAACGAAATTGGCTAGGGCTGATTTGAAATTTTTGAATGATTTGAAAATGAAATTTTCTCGGGGATGATTTGCAAGAACAGTTTTCCTTTTTTTAAAAACGTGATTGTGTGAGAGACCTGCAAATATCATGCCTTTCTGGGTCACTTTGCAATTTTTTTTAACCAACTTTCCTCCCTTCTTTCTCTCCCTCTCCTCCCACCAGAAGGAGAAGGAAGAGGAAGAGGAAAGAGAGCGCTGGAGAAACAAAAGAAACAGGGCAATTAAATATAAAGGCATTTAATGCTTCTCCCACTTTGAAATGCCTGTTGCCCAACTTCCCGGGAAAGCTCCTCGTCGTTGTCGTAGTTGTTGTTGTTGTTATTATTGGCACAGCTGGCTGGCTGAAACCACATGGGGTTATATAACCACCATCTGCTAAACATTGGTGACGTACAAAGCTGGCTCTGGAGGAAGAGAGCCTGGCTGGGTTACGCTTGCTTATTGGGCTGCCGAGTCTGTTGATTGACTCGGAGGCGGGTGCCATTGGCTGTCGAGCCTGTCCGTCAAGCTTGTGCTGAGCGCTGAAGTCATTGCCGTCCTACTGACATACTTTCTGCTTCTAATAGAATTTAACAAGGTGCTTGTGTAACGAAAGCGTTCGCTGAATTTAACCCTTGCGACGCCCAAGTCCTCAGAGAGCAGTTCTGTTTTATTTTTGGAGAGGGCTCAAAAAAAAAAAAAAAAAAGCTTCGACTCAGAGAAACGGAATTAAATAAAGTCGAATGAAATAATAAAAGAAATTAAAAAAAACACTGAAACGAAACAGACAGATGGGAAGAAAGGGAAATAGATGTCAATTAACAATTCTGGCTAAGTGGAACTTTTCTCGACCAATATATGTCCAATAGAGGTCAGCGATCCAGAAAAAAATACTTTCAAATACGGAGTTTATGACTTCCCTCTTGGGAACTCAAATGATCCCTATGCCAGGGATGTCCAAACTTGGGAACTTTAAGACTTGTGGACTTCAACTCCCAGAATTCCCCAGCCAGCTATGTGCAAACTTGGGAACTTTAAGACTTGTGGACTTCAACTCCCAGAATTCCCCAGCCAGCTATGTGCAAACTTGGGAACTTTAAGACTTGTGGACTTCAACTCCCAGAATTCCCCAGCCAGCTATGTGCAAACTTGGGAACTTTAAGACTTGTGGACTTCAACTCCCAGAATTCCCCAGCCAGCTATGTGCAAACTTGGGAACTTTAAGACTTGTGGACTTCAACTCCCAGAATTCCCCAGCCAGCTATGCTGGCTGGGGAATTCTGGGAGTTGAAGTCCACAAGTCTTAAAATTCCCAAGTTTGGACATCCCTGCCCTATGCTAAGTAAACAGGCTTAATCCACATGAAATGCTAAGTCTCCCACAGTTAACCGCGGTTTACATCAATGTTTTTCAAACTTGGCAATTTTAAGATGTTATGGACTTCAACTCCCAGAACTGCCCAGCTGACATGTCTGAAAAATGTGGTTTACACCAACCAAGTTTATCCTGGCCAAATGCCCATTTTATTACCCTGTGTGAATACATCCAGGAGACAGCAGGCTACTCCCTTCCCTTCCCTTCATGTTATAATTATGTGGCTTCACACTGAATGAAGCTGCTTCTAATGTTTTTATGTGTTTGTAAAGGAAGCTAAACTATGAATCCTCCATATTCATGGGATAAAGGCAAATAATAGGGGAGGGTTGTCATCCTTGCAAGTTCGTTAAGCTTTCTTGGAAACATAATCATAAGCAAGGATGAGGCTCAATTTAACTGAGCAGATTCTTCTCATGCTAATAAAGGACTGGCCCTGAAAGGCGTTAGATGCATCATACTGCCAGAAACCAAAGACGTATTCCCACTGCCCACTTGGAAGATACAACTTCCCACAATAAGAAACAGGCAGCCAACTTCAGCAGCTTCATATCTGAAATATCTCACACCTCCAACTGGACACTTCTAACCCCTGTTCGTTTGGGGGTTATGAAAATTATGGTTCTAATTTTACTGAAAGGTGCCATTTTGGAGAAATGTCATTCAAACTATCTCCTGCCATCTGATCCCCCTAATGGAAGATATTGCAGAAGATACCATGGATGGAAATATCATGAATTTATAAGCTGTTCTCAGAATGGGAGGGGTCCTTGCCAGTGGTGGGTTTCAAATTTTTTAGAACCTACTCTCTAGGTGTGGCCTATTTTGTGGGCGTGGCTTGGCAGTCATGTGACAGGGTGGGAGTGACCACCTTTTAAAATGTGGTGAAACTCATTTAACAACGCTCTTGCTTAGCAACCAAAATTTTGGACTCAATTGTGATGATAAATTCTTTCTTTCTTTCTTTCTTTCTTTCTTTCTTTCTTTCTTTCTTTCTTTCTTTCTTTCTTTCTTTCTTTCTTTCTTTCTTTCTTTCCTTTCTTCCTTCCTTCCTTTCCTTTCCTTCCCATTGGGTCACTGGCAGCGGCGGGCCAGATTTTCTTCCAGGTACGCCAGTGGAACCCCCTCTCACCGGTTCTCTAAATTTCACCAACCGGTTCTCGCGAGTAGGTGCGAGCCTGCAGAAACCCACCACTGGTCCTTGCCAAAAGGAATAGGATACACGATCTTCCCAAAATGCAGAGGGTAGGAATGAGTCATCTATGAGCCTTGGGTCTAATTATATTAGCATCCTACAAAGGAGGTTTGGGGTCTAACAAGAGTGACCCACTCTTTCTTAGTAGACAGCAGGAGACAGAGAAAGAGATAAAGCTGAAGAAGAGAGAAAAAGAAGAGAAAGATTAAAAGAGGTAGTAGGAGAGGCCTCTGACCCCAGCCAAGGTTCTGACGACCATCTTTAAAGCGCTCCATGGCTCGGGGCCTAGTTATATGCGAGACCGCCTCCTGCCCCATACATCCCTTAGACCAGGGGTCTGCAAAGTCGGCTCTTTTAAGACTGGTGGACTTCAACTCCCAGAGTTCCCCAGGGGAATTCTGGGAGTTGAAGTCCACCAGTCTTAAAAGAGCCGACTTTGCAGACCCCTGCCTTAGACCGATACGCTCCCACAGAGAGGGCCTTCTCAGGGTGCCGTCGGCTGGACAATGCCGACTGGCGACACCCAGGGGAAGAGCCTTCTCTGTGGCGGGTCCAGCCCTCTGGAATGACCTACCCCCTGAATTACGTACCATCACCGACCTCCGCCTCTTCCGCCAATGTCTAAAGACATATTTGTTCCAACAAGCCAGCCTAGCCTAACCTCCCATGGGGACTTTTTAGGAAGTTTTAAATTTGGGTCTTTTAAAAATTTGGTTTTAGCATAGGATAGGATTATTTAATAGTTATTTTAAATTATATTTATTGAATTTTGTATGTTTTTTAAATTTCCTGTGCGCCGCCCTGGGTCCTCTGTGGAGAAGGGCGGGATATAAATTTAAATAAATAAAATAAATAAATAAATGGCGATTTCCTTACTGCCGTGACTTCCAGCATCGTTTGGGTAATAAAGTCTGTACTCACTATTGCTCTTATCATCACAGTGTTGATAGTAAGGTGCTAGACAGAAGATGCTGGCTGTGGAATTCTGGGAGTTGAAGTCACCCTCCTAGAGTCATCTAACTATCCTTGGGCCAAAATAGCAGCAATGAGAACAGGTTCTGCATCCACATATATGGCTAACTCTGAAGACACCAGTGCGAAAAAGCCCCAAGTTATCGAGGATCCTGCTGCAGATAAGAATGGCATCTTGGCAAGAAAAGGGACTATTAGCCCTGGCATTGTAGGATGCTCTTCTAGGCCTAAACAGAAAGATATTTGCCTCATCTTGCTATTCGGAAGCAAAGTATGAGAGCATCTTCAAGATGGGCAGTCAAAAAAAGTTAAGATGGTGGTTGCAGTTTGCAATTAAAGCCCTGCTGCATGCATGAAAAAGTGAAGCTGATTTTACAGTTTCAATCAGCATCTTGATTTCTCCCCATGGAGAATCAATAGTCCTTGTAACTATTTGAGATAGAAGGACTGACCCACATCTTCCAAGTCCAACAAATAGGCTGGATTCATACAGTACACTAAACCCAAATGCAGGTTCACAAACTACAGTGATTGATCCCGCATCATACTAGCCCCAAAGAAATATAAACCACAAGACATCTTAATGTTGAAATACTAAGTACTCCATTCCATTTTTAGCTTGGTGTAGCCTGTAGGGCAAATCCATCCATAAGATTTCATGTAGTCAACACAGAGATGTGTTCTCCACCTCAGCATTACTCTCTAATCCCTTCCTTAAACAAATAATCAAAGCTAACCATCTCTATACATCATGGTGGCTTCTATAAGTGAATGAATCTGTGATTCATATTGGCTGACTTGCACCGGATGGTAGACCTCAAATGACGCAACTGGAATTAAATCTAGTCTACTATGGTGGATGAACTTCAGAATGGGAAGACCCCGACGTTACCCCCTTTGCCAAGCAACAAAGGCCAAGGCTGGAAAGTTTCAGCTTCCCAAAGGCCCCAAGAGATGAGCTGAAGCTCCTGGGTGTCAACACCCAAAGGTTTAGAGGGAGAAGGCAACGCCCTCACCCAGGTAAGGTCTTGGCACTAGCTGTAGCAGCCGATCCACATTCCTACAAAGCTAGGCGAAGCAGCCAAGGGTGTGCCTGCCAACTCACCCTCACAAGCTTTCTTCGCCTCCTCCCCGCCATCCCCCTGTGCCAACCCAATGGTATTCCTATAAACAAACAGGGTGGGGGGCCCATGACAAACTAACCCTTCAGCCCCGCCTGGGGAAGTGTCATCTGGGCACACCCTGGCATTTTGCTAATGTGAGGAGAACAACTCCCCTCCACAGTGGAAGAGGGGCCTTGTTGTGGCTTATTTTCTCTCATGACCAAGATGGAAGCCAATGTGTGCTGGATCACAGAAGGTCCAGCATGGCAATTGTCTGCTTAGATCAGGGATGGGGAACAAGAGCCCCTTTATAACTTGGGGACTTCAACTCCCAGAATTGGCTGGCTCAGGAATTCTGGGAGTTGAAGTCCCCAAGTCATAAAAGAGTCATAATTCCCCACCCCTGGCTTAGACCGAGGACAGACTAAAAACAATGGTGGGACTTAGAAGTCAAAATAAAATTGATAATTTCCTCCATTTTTATTCCTGGCAGCTACTTATTTTGGGAACAGCTTCAGAATGAAAATAGACATTTGTATCTTTACTATAAAAAGGAATGAAAGGTGAACTTCAACATCCAGAAGACAACTTCTGTGTCTTCTGTGGCGGGCCCGGCCCTCTGGAACGACCTTCCCCCCGATATTAGAACGACCACGGACCTCCGCTCCTTCCGTCTTAAATTAAAAACTCACTTTTTCTGTCTGGCCGGCCTGGGATAGTCTCCCTGTCTTGGGGTTTTTATTGGGTAGTTTTTAGTATAGTTAGTTTTATGGGAATTTTAGCACAGGTTAGTTTAATTTGGTTTTAGAATTGTTTGTATATTTTTATTGTTTTTATTAAAAACCTACCTGTGCACCGCCCCGAGTCCCCATGGGGAGAGGGAGCGGTTTATAAGTATTAAAATTATTATTATTATTATTATTATTATTATTATTATTATTATTATTATTATTATTATTATTATTATTATTATTATTATTAACTAACTGAAAGCTTCTCCTGTGGGATGCAGATGGCTGGCCAGAAGACTGTGCAAAGCCCAGGGTTTAAATGGGGAAAAAGTATGTGCAAGATAGTGGTAGAAGTAGATTATGGCTCTATGAGTGCAATCGAGCTTAATATCTCTGCCCTGGAGCCCCTGACCAGCAGGCACACAGCAGAAATGACCTGCTCTCAGTTGGAAGAGGAAGGACAACATTTGTAGGAACTTCAAAAGGCCTTCAGCTCATCAGAACAGAATCTCTGACCTCATCATGGTTTCATTAATTCCCGAAAGGGCTAGAAACTCAGCTTGCTGTGGTTAGTAGCAAAGGGGGGCCAAACACCATTGTCCTTTCCAATCAACTATCCCTCCGATGCATTTTCATGGGCACCAGGCTTAATTGGCCAGCAGGAATCCTGGGAAAAATAGGTCTCTTGCCCACAATGCTTTGCAGAAATGCGTGGTGGATCAATGCTGTAGAGCAGAGGAGGGGAAGGAAGTCTCAATTAAGACTTGGAATCCTGCCTGTTCACAGTTGGGGGGGAATCATCAGGGATTCATGAGGACGAGACTCGTGGACTAACACGTTGGTAAGTGGAGAAACAACCATGTTGTAACTAGTGCATTTGTCCTTTTTTAAAATCCCTCTTCCATTAACTCCATCCACTCTCCCATTTCAGCCATAGTTGATAGACAGTAATCTATGCAACCATTTCAAATATTTTATTTTATAAACAGTTCTAAAAATGCACTAAATCCACATTTCAACTTCCCTCTTGCTATGGACTGGAGACTGCAGCGTCGTCTCACAAATTCATATGGTCCCACTATCACTATGCTAGTGGGATCATATGAATCCAGTCTCTTTTTCTTTCAGGAAATACATGATTGCTTCCCATTCTGAACCAACCCCCAACCCCCCCACGCTTGGCACCTTCCTGATGTGTAGACTTCAGGATCCAGAATTCCCCAGCCAGCCTGACTGTTGCTGAGAATTCTGGGTGTTGAAGACCGCACATTTGAAAGTTGCCATGGTTGGGAAACATTGCTCTAAAAATCAAAGGAGAATTTGTAGTCCTTTCGATCAGCACCCTGAAACCTGGCACTTTTCTAGATTATTATTCTAGAACCTGGCACATTTCTAGATTGGTATTCTAGAACCTGGTATTCTTCAGGTATTAAAGAAACCATAGATGCATGCACTAAAAAATCTGACCCTGATTTGTATTGAAGATGGCATGGGGTAAAATTTGGGCATGCCTTGAAAACAACTTCTGAATGGTTCCTGAGCATGGATAAATGCCAGAGGTGTGATTTTTATTTTTATTATGCTTTGTTTTACTGTTTCAGCTATCTGAGTCAGAGGCAGCTTAACTGTATCTTAGATGATACCCAGCAATGCATATAGATGAGTTCTAAGGTAGGACAAGCAGGAGATAGTTCTAGATCATCAAGATCAAAATCCAACCACATGATTGTTGAATGACGTCTATGAAGTCTATATCTCAGGTCACATCAGCAACATAAACTGATACCTCCTTTCTGAAATTAGGTAACTGAAATTATGAAAATATGGGATCAACCAGGAGTGATTGTTTGTGTGGGAGGAGAACAGAAAGCTGAGCAAATGTCAGAATGCTTGTCCTTGCCCACTCATCAGAGACGCCATGTTGTATAGCTTGTGACTGGGTTCACACACCGTAATGTGATTTGTTTAATATTAAGTTTGCTTTGTTGTATGAATCCAGCCAACAGTGATTTGGGGACTCACACTCCGCCATCAACAAATCACAGCTTACGGCAGGGGCGTCAAACTCGATTTCATTGAGGGCTGCATCAGGGTTGTGTTTGACCTCGGGAGCCCGAGGTGGTTGTGGCCAGGGCAGGTTTGGTCATCTTGACCTCACTCATGTCGGGGCGCCTGTGGTGAGCCACGTGCTCTGCCAGCAAAAATGGGATCCTGGGCTCCGTTTTTGGCTGCGACGGCGTCCTGCAACTCTCTGCCAGCGAAAACAGAGCTCAGGAGAGGTGCACATGGCCCTCCCGAGCTCCGTTTTCTCTGGCAGAGGCACTGTGGGCCAGTCCTTCACTGTTTCCAGGGTGACCCCGTGGAGCAGATCTACACACCTTGTGGGTCGGATGCGGCCCCTGGCCTTGAGTTTGACACCCCTGGCTTACTGTGATGAGTGTAATTAGCTTATATCCCTGATGGTGAACCTATGGCACGTGTGTCACAGGTGGCACGTGGAGCCATTTATGTGGGCACACGAGACATTGCCCTGTCAGCTCCAGAGCGCATGTGCACACTGGCCGGCTGGTTTTTGGCCTTGATTTTTGGCCATTTTTCGCCCACTGGAGGCTTCATTTTCATTTTCATTTTATTTTATTAAATTTATATATTGCGCCACTCTCCCAAAAGGGACTCGGGGCGGTGCACAGGAAAAATAAAACCACGCATATACATAAATACAGATAATAAATATGTCAAAATATTAAAAACTTATTAAATTAACCCAACCTGTGCTAAAACCAATTAAAACCCCAATAAAATCTAATTCAATTTAAAACCAGTCTATAGTCTCGGAAGATTAAGCCAGGCCAGCTAAGCGAAAAAAGTGCATTTTTAATTGTTGACGGAAGAGGCAGAGGTCTGTGATATTCCTAAGATCGGGGGGTAGATCGTTCCAGAGGGCGGGGCCCGCCACAGAGAAGGCCCTTCCCCTGGGCGTCGCGAGCCGGCATTGCCCGGCCGTTGGCACCCGGAGCAGACCCTCTCTGTGGGAGCGGATCGGTCGGAGGGATGTATGGCTTCCCTGATAAGCCTCCTGAAGCTTCCGGTGGGAGAAAAACGGCTCAACGGGCAACCTGGAAGTCTATTCCCGAACTTCCGGTTTGCGTGTTGGGCCGTTTTCGCCCTCCCTAGGCACCAAGAAAGCCATGCACGCATACACTGGGCAGTGGGAGGGTCACACGTGCATGCGCAGGAAGCATGGCGCAGGGGGGGCATTATATTATGGGGGTGGGCATGCAAATGTGCACGATAGCACACGCGAGTTTGCTTTTGGCACCCGAGGCAAAAAACGTTCGCCATCAGTGGCTTATATTATTTTGCTATCGCTTCTACATGGAACAATTCTAATAAAGTAGAAAGGAAGGCCTGTAAGTTTAAAACCCGAGCAATCCTAATAAAGGTATCACATAAATAGATTCATGCAGCTGTTGCTAGCATGAAGTGCATAGTAGCTTAAAACAAGATAACGCATTCTTGGAAAATGAAGCAATTCATATAGCCATGAGGTCTCAAATAACTGTGCCAAATCTCCAAACGCTGGTTTTATGCCAATGTGTGACAAAGATTAGAACCTTGCTATATCATCTCCAAAGATCCAAGTAGGTTAACATCTTTTTTTGAATGGACAACCAGGCACAGATTAGCAACATACTGGAATCATAGAAGTTATAAATGCACTTGCACAACACATTCCAAGAAGCAGGGGGCTCCATGCTTCAGCCTAGAAACCCAGCTATTATCTCAGCACGTTGCATGAATGAGGCCGACATAATAAGCTGTAATAGGGTTTATTTTGTTGGCCTAGCTTGTTATTTAAGTACAGCAAACGTGTTTTGCTATCCCAACTGCAGGAATTAGCATGTTGTGGGAGCACAGCCTTGGACTAAAAAGCAGCCACTTGGATCACCGTTTCTCAAACTTGACAGCTGTAAGACAGGTGGACTTCAACTCCCAGAATGCATGGGGAAGGTAAAGTTACCAAGGTTGAGAAACACTGATTTAATTAATCAAGTTCAAGTCTCTGCTTTTTTAACCATAGCAGCCACCAGCTCTTCAAGCAACAGCTGTGAGTTTAGGACAGTGGTGGGCAACTATGGCATCTTTACGACCTGTGGACTTCAATTCCCAGAATTCCTGAGTTAACCATGCCAGTATTTGTATGTAAAAAGGGAGCAAGCCCCTTTCCTTTTAGCACTGATGATCTTACCTACTTTGGTAACAAAACATCTGCCAAGCTTAGAAAGCACAAAGGACCCCACAAAAAATCTCTCATATCTGCACTACAGTATAACCACTAATGTTTTTCTTTCTTCTTAATTTCAGTGAATAGTGAATATTCCCTTGGCTTGGTGGAAAACATAGGTTCCTTTGGCAGTTTCCTAAGCCATGTTATCCTGCTGATTTCCTTTGTGAGTTATAGATTCTCCACCTAGAAAATATCACACCCTATAAAGCTGGACAAGCACCCTAAAACCAGGCGAGTTGGGAAATTACAGCAATGCACAGGAGATACTGTGCCAAAATAAATATTTGATATATATATTTCCCCCCCCTGTGTTCCAATCCCATATTAATTTGCAAGAGGGAAGATTAAATCTGCATAAAATGTTGAACTGGAACACGTTTTAAAACATCAGTTTCCCCCCCAAAGTGCATCTATACTGACATACTTTATTTAATATGCATGTAATTTTTTTTAAATTGGAAAGAGGTAGATTTTTAAACACACTTTGGTACAGTGAGATACGCTGCCCACTGTAGATATTAAAGGGCTGTGCAATCGAAAGGATAATTATTTTCCAGTTTGCTTATTAGTCTGGGAGGGAAAGATCATATCAATTTCCATCAAATATATTTAAGCAATCGTGAATGAAGCAACTGAAATGTAAACAAACCGGGGAAACCAACGTTCAAACCGTCACTCATCCATGAAGCTCTTTTGGATCAATTTAATGATGAGACAAAGCTGCTGTGCAAAGATAGTACAGGATAAGGTAGGATATCTGGACTTCAATGTCCGTAATTCCCCAGTCAGCATGACTAGGGAATAGGTGGCCAGGGAATTCTGGGAGTTGAAGTCCACATATCTTAAAGTTGCCAAGTTAAGAAACGCTGATACAGATGGGTAAGAAGAACCAAGTAAAGGTGGGATGTACAAATATAAATACAGGTAATCCTCAACTTACAACAGTTCATTTAGTGACCCTTCGAAGTTACAATGACACTGAAAAAAGTGACTGATGATTGTTTTTCACACTTATGACCATTGCAGCATCCTCATGGTCACATGACTGAAAGTCAGACACTTGGCAATTCATATTTATGACAGTTGCAGTGTCCTGGGATCATGTGATCCCCTTTTGCAATCTTTTGACAAACAAAGTCAACGGGGAAGCCAGATTCATCTAAGAACTGCATTACTAACTTAGCAACTGCAGTGATTCACTGAACAACTGTTGCATGAAAGGTTGTAAAATAGGTCAAGATTCACTTAACAACAAATTCGCTGGCATAGCAATAGAAATGTTGGGCTTAGTTGTGGTCGTAAGTTGAGGACTACCTATATGATCCAAGACCCAACCTTTAATGGTAAAACAAAAGAGTCAATTTAGGTTAGATTTATTGCAAAAGGATGAGACGGTGGAACACAAATTAAAGACAAGAGAAAAAATGCAAGAAGCAGTGAAGGAAAGAGAAGTAACATCAAATTAAAACTGAATGACTGTACAAAGGTAGGGTTGCATAAGGTCTGTTATATAAGAAGGAGTATCAGAAAGGAAGAGGTACATAATTTGAGAGAGCAGGTTTGATGCTGTAGTTAAAGGCACCGGGCAAAATAATAATAATAATAATAATAATTTAATTTCTTGACCGCTCCCTCTCCCCGTAGGGACTCGGAGCGGTGCACAGGGAAACTAAAAAACCATAAATATGCAATCAATATACAACATCTTAAGAACAAATTAAACCATATCTGTGCTAAAATACCCATTTAGACTAAAATTCCCACTAAACAACTAAAACCCCATAGAGAGAGACTACCCTAGGCCGGCCAAGCAGAAAAGATATGTTTTTAATTTTAGACGGAAGGAGCGGAGGTCCGTGGTCGTTCTAATGTCGGGGGGAAGGTCATTCCAGAGGGCTGGGCCCGCCACAGAGAGAGCCCTTCCCCTGGGCGTCGCCCGCTGACAAAGTCTAGTGGACGGCACCCGGAGAAGTCCCTTTCTGTGGGAGCGGATCGGCCGTGAGGATGTATGAGGCAGGATCCGATCCCGCAAATAGGGGAAAAATGGGGAAGCTATGATTTCTAGCCCTGCCTTTGGTACAAATGCCAACTGGGTGACTTTGGGCCAGTCTCTCCCTTTCTCTCATCCCTAGGAAGAAGGCAAAGGCAAATGGCTTCCGAATTTTTTTGCCAAGAAAACTGCAGTCATTGCAAGCCTTTAAAAGAAACCCTAACCCCACAGTTCTAAGCAATGCTAAAGATATGGGGAAATATACGTGGCAAACCTATAGTTTATCTATATACATATAAAAGGCAAACACCGCTCACTCATCATGAAATCTCTAGAACCGTAAAGCATACAAACTTGAAATTTGGCACGTATGTTTCTCTTGGCTTCTAGGTGCTCGTTAAGAAAGGATTTGGCGAAATGACCATCAGATCATTAGTATTTCTTATACAGTAATTAACACTCTTTGATGCTAAGGAGTTCTACACCCCCTCCCCACCTGAAAAGAACTCTGTTCCAACTGCCAGTTGCTTTATATTAACACACTTTGATGCTAAGGAGTAAGACATTCTACTCCCCCTCCCCACCTGAAAAGAACTCTGTCCCAACTGCCAGTTGCCTCACATTCCGTTACCTCAGTTCAAACTGGCAGACCTTCCACTCCTTCACTCAGGAGTAGTTTGGGGCTCCTTTCAGTATCTCACCAAAATGTCTACGCCTTCCACCTATGAAACTGCTTCCGGACTCAAGGGGGTGGGAGCGATATTCCCTTATGTGTTTCAATCACCGACCACCACTGAGCCAACAGGTTGTGAACCGAATTTCTCCTGCATAGCCTGATCACATAGTTTTGTTATTAAGCATGGGTATCCAGCTAGTATAGGTATAAAGCTATACTACAAAAGCCATATTGCACACATAAATAAATAAACAAACCTATACTCAGATAAACTACTTTGTAAAGCATGTAAGAAAACAAAACTCCATTAATACAAATTGGCTGTCATTCATTTTCTTCTCTTCTTCTAAGATGCTGGGAAGATCATCCTTTTCCCAACAACTAACTTTTACAAAAAGGCATAAGTGTTCATACAGGCTAACATGGTTCCCCTCCTACAATGAGAAAATCAAACAAAGCACTGAAAAATCAATCTTTGGCAATTGGGAATTAGGAAATATAGTGAACTAATAAAATTAGGTTTCTAGTCCTCAGCACTGCAAGAACATCATGACTTTTCTTCAGTGATTTAACCAAATCTACCCTGTTTTCCCGAAAATAAGCCTCCCCGGATAATAAGCCCAATCAGGCTTTTGAGCGCATGCACTAAAATAAGTCCTCCCCTGAAAATAAGCCCTCCCCCAAAATATTCCAACCCAGCAGCAGCCATGAAGTGACCATACTCACCGCCCCCTGCACCTCAAAAATAATAAGACCTTCCCAAAAATAAGGCCAAGCGCTTATTTCGAGGGTCAAAAGAAAATAAGATCCCATCTTACTTTTGGGGAAACACGGTAACGCTGTAAGCAAAAACTATCACCCTATCCCAGCTTTGGTCATTTTGTGGATTACTTTCTAATGTGTTTGTGTTTCTTAATAACAGCTAGAAAAGTGAAGCTTTTTACATTTATTTCTAAAGGGGAAAATAGATATTGTTGATTGCAGACTGAAATTCAGAACATCCTAAAGGCTCTTATATATTTTCAGCTGTCCACTAATAATGTAGTAAAGAATAGATTCTACGCATTATGCAAATATTCGTACTGGCAATTTACATATATTTCTGAATTACTAGATTCCCCAGCAGCTCCAGAACAGAAATTATTTATTTAATGTCCTCCTCAGTTAGCCTTCTTATTGGCGGTATTGGATGGGCCAGTCTAGTTGATGTGGGGCTTTTCTTTCATTGTTTTATCTAGTTAAATAATGAATTCTGATTTCTGGTGAATGGTTATCTGGATTGGATATCTAAATAAGGAGTGATAACAGTTGGTAGTTAATAGTTTTTCATTTCATTTTAATTTTTTTTGTAATGTTTAATTGTGAATCGAGGAATGAGGGGAACATAGACTAAATGGGAAAGGGTTTTTTATGTTTATGTTGTTATGTAATTTTGCCAGTTGCATCTTTGCTGATTTAATAAAGAGAGCTAAAGATTTAGACATGAATTTATAGAAAATGAGCTAAGGTATGGAATGAAGAGTTATCTGGCTGTATGGTAAGAAACAGTGATGAATTGTTAAGTGGACTTCGAGTGAGAAACTAAGAGAAATGTAATTCTGATTTGGGGATTCAATAATTAGAATTATGGGGGATCATAGAAATAATATTGCTAATTTCAGAGTAAGAGTTAGATGTATTTTTTATCTATATTGTACCCAAAAAAATCAGAAACTGTTCTTTTTCTTCTTTTTCTTTTTCTTTTCCCTTTTTTCTCACTTTTTTCTTGCTTTTTATCTGATTTTCTTTTTTCTATTGTTTTCCTTGTTTATCTTTTATTCACATTTTTAAAATGTAATAAATCATATTAAGACATGTGGGACTTTTCTTTTTAGACTTACTTAACTTCATAAAAGTATGTATTATGTTTTTAATCACACCTAAGGAATACTAAAGAAAGTGTAAGTGGTTTTCCAGTCTTATCCACTCAACAGCCCTTAAGTCTAGGACAGAATAGAGAATCTAATCCATTTCACCATATTTGAGTAGGGGTTTGAGCCTGGGTTATAGTACTAATTCCACTCATTGTTACCTTATTAGCCCTATCTTTCCGAGGTACTACTCTCATTATAGAAATAATTATGTCCAACAACCCTGTAAAATAGGTCAGAGGTATTAGCTACATACAGCATAGCGTGATGCTAAGCATGTCACTTGATCATAAGATGAATTTCAAGGATTTATAGCAGGACTATTTCACCCCAGTTTCACTAAGTTGGCTATCCGGTTTTAAAAACAAACTCTCTATTCCAATGTTCCTCAAACATAGACACTTTAAAATGCATGGACTTCAACTCCGAGAATTCCCTCACCAGGCTGAGGCATTCTGGGATTTAAAGTCCATGCATCTTAGAGTGGCCATTCTTGAGATACACTGATCTATCCCAACGGTAATAACATGTCGGGAATACGGGAATGTGGATCTCCGTAGCAGCCCAAAACAAAACTCAACATTAATTTAAAGTAGCCTCCCAAGTCACTCCACGTAAATCACTTGCCCACAATATTGTGTCCTTGCCCTGTTGCTGACGCACTTCGGTGTCACCTTTTGCCTACAGACAAAATAATAATAATAATCAGAAACCCTCATCTCCCTTGCAATTTTTTTTTTTAAATGAGTGGGCAGAACTTGGACACCTACTGAATTTTTAAAAGAACCCCATTGTAGAATGACCCAAACAGTTGCAAAAGACACACACTTCAGGTAAAAGGTCAAATCCTTGACACCCATCTTCAGTTTACGAATTTGTTTTGATTTTAGGAATGGTTCAGCTGACAGGAAGGCATAACTGAGATGCTGAAATCTGTATTTGGCTACAATCCTCCCCTCCCCTATTCACAGATCCCAATCAGCCAGCCTGGCTTTAAATAATCTGAAATCTGCCTGAGCATGTTGTAAATCTCTTACGAACCGCAAGGGAGACCATCCGCTTTGTTCCCTGGATAAAGAGATCCCCGACTGAATGCACCAAGCAAATTAACACGTACACATGTTTACACACACACACACACACAAACACACACGGGAAACATCTCAGGACTCCTAGGAATTCTGATAGGGGAGAAGAGAGGCCCAATCTACCCCATTGTGGTTTCGTTGTGTTTTTTAATAATTTCTGCACATACTGTACACTTTTCAATACGCTGGATTCCTGCTGCCTACTCAGCCAGCTTGTTTGCTTAAGCAGCAGCCAGGCTGCAAACGGGAAAGAGAGCTATGGTCCCATCAAATCAACGGGTTTGTGTAAAAGGCAAGGGAATTTGACAAGCGACCCGGCTTTTCTAGACTCCCAAACAATGAAAAAGAACATGTCAGGGAATGAAAAATATAGAATCAAGATTTACTCCTTGGGAAAGTGCTCTTTGACAATACTGTTGTTGTGTTGGGACAACTGCCTTGAAAAAAACCTCTCTCTCAAAACCTTCTGCCTTCTCTCCTCTGAAAATTTGGGTAAAAGGAATTGTGTTGCTTTTCTTTACGACAATTCTATGAATGCTCCACATGTGCGTTTTCCAACCTCTAGGAAAGATTAAGAGTGGGAAACATAGGTTCAGCATGTGAAATGCCCCACATTGGATTTGTGACTTTCAACATTCTCCAAAAATGTGGTTTTAGTTGGCTAGGAATTCTTCAGAGCATCAAGGCGAACGTCTCAAGAGTGGCAATAGTCAAGCAGGGATAGGTTTTGTTCTGTCTTGAGCAAAATAGGTTCTGATACCCCTAGACCCATGATGGCGAACCTATGGCACCTGTGCCACAGGTGGCATGCGGAGCCATTTGCCAGCTGACTTTGGCCTTCTTTTGAGGCAGTTTTTCACCCTCCAGAGGCTTCCCTGAGGCCTCCGGAGGGCGAAAAACCGGCCCTACAAGCAAACCGGAAGTTCAGGAACAGACTTCTGGTTTGATTATAGACTGTTTTTCGCCCTCCAGAGCCTTCAGGAGGCTTCCCTGAAGGCTCCAGAGGGCGAAAATCGGCCCTACGGACAAGCTGGAAGTCACCATTCCCAAACTTCCAGGTTCCTCATAGGTCCATTTTTCGCCCGCACACAACCCCCCTGTGCTCTCCCATTTTGGCACAGGAGCCAAAAAAGGTTCGCCATCACTGCTCTGGACTGACTAGTGGATGCTCAGGTGATATTTGAGGACATGCTTAACAACAATAAAAAAATAAATGGCACCTAGAAATTGAAATACGTTTCAAATCCTGCTCTTCCAAATCCTCAAAATATTACAAATAGATTATCCCCACAAGAGTTACAACAACTTGATTAGGTAAGTAGTATCACTAGGCTGCGGCTAGGCCAGCTAAGGAGGAAGCTCACAGGATAGCTAAACAGCTTAACAATATATGGGCAGAGTCAATCTATTTCAGTGTTTCTCAACCTGACAACTTGAAGATGTGTGGACTGCAATTCTCAGAATTCCCCAGCCAGCTTGGCTGGCTGGGGAATTCTGGGAATTGAAGTTCACACATCTTCAAGTTGTCAAGGTTGAGAAATGCTGGCATACAGTATAATACCTTCTGCACATTTGTTTAAAAAATATATATCTCTCACTGTGTTCAGTGTGGTTTCTTGCAAATAAAGGTATTTGTAAATGAAAGCTTACAGCATAATCCCATAAACTGAATAGGATGGCAAACATGAACTGCAATGCTGAGCACATTTACCCAAAAGGAAATCCTGCTGCCTTTCCTGGGATCTTTCAGCAGTAAAGGAAATTAAGCATATTTTAGTTTTTACAGCAATATTTCTCAAATCTTAGCAACTTGAAGATGTGTGGACTTCAACTCCCAGAATTCTCCAGCCAGCAGAATTCTGGGAATTGAAGCATGGCTGACTAGAGAATTCTGGGAGTTTAAGTCCACACATTTTCAAGTAGCCAAGGTTGAGAAATACTGCCTTAGACTGCAATTCCCAACATGCTTAGAAATGTCCATTCTGGATGGGGAACTTCCATAGATCTTTTCCTGTGTCACAACCTCTTGTGCTGAAGTGTATCTTCATGTATCAAGACCCTTTATCACACAATCATAATTGCCCAAGAAATTATGGTCATAAGTCATTGCAGTTACTAAGATAATCACTAAGTAAAGTAAGTATATAACCAGACCCGATTTTATGACATTTTTTCCAATGGTCTTTAAGCAAACCATTATACCTAATACCATATTTTCCCCAAAATAAGACCCAACCAGAAAATAAGCCCTGAAGTGTATTTTGGAGCAAAAAGTAATATAAGATCCACTCTTATTTTCAGAGAAACTAGGTAAATGTTGTTTCCCGGAAGTTAGAATTAAATGCTGGAAACCAGCAAAAAATGACAGAAATTGCAATCACGTGGCAATGGGACACCGCTAATGACCATAAAGACGAACTAGTTGCCAAGCACCAATATGTGATCATATGAGTGTGGGGGAGGTGTGGTTGTTGTAACTTTGAAATCAGGTCATAAGTACTGCATCTTTGGGGGGGGGGTTGCCTGTTGAACAATTGCAAATGATCAAGGATTACCTCTACTCACTTTTACTGTAATATCAAACGTCAAGTATCAAGTTAAACTAGGTATGATGTGAAGGGATAAATGATTAGTCAGTGGGGGCTATACATACATAAATAAGGCCGGATATAAACCAACAAAATATAAGGGGGAAATAAGTGAATAAATATTCCTGAAAAATGTGGTAATACACCACTTGAAATGTTCTACACAAGAGTTGTGACACAAAGGAGTCACACAAAGCCTTTTATGTGATCTCAGAGATACTGTTCCCTTAGATGCTGTCACTGAATATTTCCTTTTGTTTTATTTTGTTTAAAACCCAAAACCTATATTTACTGAATTGCCCTGCTCCCTTAGAGCAGTGTTTCTCAATCTCAGCAACAATTAAAATGGATGGATTTCAACTTCCAGAATTCCCCAGCCAGCTAGGGAATTCTGGGAGTTGAAGTCCATGTGTTTTGGTTGTTGCTGTGTCTGAGAAACACTGCTCTAAAATACGGTTAGGTTAGGGTGATTCTTTCTTCTGGCTTCCTATTATTGGGGGGGGGGGCTGAAAATGATGACATACCTGTGTGGGAGGGGCCAGGTGTTCAGGGGGCTGCAACATATCAAAGGAATGTTAAAAGCCTTCCTCAAACCTTAGCTTTTGCTTCCTGGCAGAATATAAGCTAGAAATTGGGCTCTTGACATTTGCAGCAATCACCACTGCTCCATCTAGCAGCAAAACCTTAACCCTCTTGTATGGAAACTGGAAGGTTGTCTCCATACTTTAGGATTATCCTTCAGCATTAGGATTATCCTTCGCCTCCTTTTCCATCTTAAATACCTCGGTTCACCCTATCAACGTATCTTTATTAAGTAAAGTACAGTACCCCTATTTCCTATTATTTGAACGTACCTGGATCCTACCAGAGGAGGGGGAAAAAACTCACCTGTTTGACATTTACAGGTTAACCAGCATTCGGTTTTTCTACTTAGCGTTTATTGTAAACTTGAAAGACTGAATTTAAATTGGAATATTCACGTCTATCACCAAACTGGATAATGGTGTTTTATATACTAAACGGACGGATCCAGAGGTGGGCAAAAATATCAAGATGTTGGCTGGGACACACATTTAAAAAAACAATTACTGGTAGTCCTTGACTTACAACAGTTTGTTTAGTAACTGTTCAAAGTTACAACATCAATGAAAAAAGTGACTTATCCCCAATTTTCACACTATTGCAATATCCTCATGATCATGTGATCAAAATTCAGATGTTTGGTAACTGACTCATATTTATGACGGTTGAAAAGTCCCGGAGTCATGTGATCACCTTTTGCAACCTTTTGATAAACAAAGTTAGGGAGGTATCCAGATTCACTTAACAACCATGGTACTAACTTAACTGCAGTGATTCCTTTAACAAGTGTGGCAAGAAAAGCCGTAAAATGGGGCCAAATTCCTTTAACAAATGTCTCACCTAACAACAGAAATCTTAGACTCAATTGTGGTCATAAGGCGAGAACAATCTATACAGTATAAGACCATATCTTAATTCCCCCCCACTACCACTCCCCATGGAGATCTTTGGTAGGAGATACTCTCCAAATTTAGTCTTCCTTCTTCCCAACTCCCAGGATCAAATTCAGGTGTGAAAGTCACGGTAAGTGACCAAACAGAAACAAACCTCCCTATTCACATCCCTATTCTGTGTTTTAACAACTTAAGAGCCAACCGTTTGCACACAATTTGCATTTTCACATCAAGGCCATTGCGGCGATGCTCCAACATCTCTTGGGATGAGCAAAAGAAGCGTAATTGTCCGCTTTTCTACCCAGATATGCTCCACTTCCTTTCTTCTGAATCTCAGAACAGAACAACATGTTTTAAAGCTTTTCAAGCTGTTATCGTAGCTTTCTTAGAAGACTGACTGCTAGTGTTCTCCCTCAAGTTAGCAAAAATCCTTTTCTGTACTGATTCGGAGAGAGAAAACGCAAAAAGCCTCGCTCGAAGGAACCAGGAAGCCCAAATTCGTTTTTCTGTGGAAATTTCAGCCAGACTTCCTGAGGGGCACCCTGACACTGCCCATAATTCTATACGATCTCACTTATCTTTGTGGCCACCCCAAGGGCAAAATAATCTAGGTTCAAATGCAACTGTCTAACGCAAGGAGAAAAAAATTAAATAAATAAAATGGTCAAAAAATTGCACATTAAAGAGGAACATTAAGAGGGAACCTTTGCCCTCCCTTTCTGCTCATAATGAAAAAGCACCATAAAAATATTTTGCCAGCTATGATTGGAAGGATGAAAAAGGCACATCCAGAGAGCTGGAGTGGATTTCTGCTCCTTAACTCGCTACAAGTGCACCGCCCTGAGTCCCATCTGGGAGAATAGAGTGGTATATAAATCGAATAAATAAACAAATAAACAAATAAACAAACAAACAAACAAATAAATAAATAAATTTTAAAAATGGCACTAAGATATATTCTTGTTTTTTAAATTGATTATAGCATTACCACTTGCAATTATTACACTGAAATCTCCATTTACAGGGAGGTAGATGTTTGTTTTCTTTCCAAACTCATCTCGCAAACATTGGATGCGCAATTTTTTTTGGGGGGGGGCATTGTACCAGTTGCTCACATGCTGGTTTGCACCTAATCTAAACTTCTAAGCTTAGAAAGAATATGCTTTCCTCAGAATTTCATTGTCCATCCCGACCCCTACACCACTTCATCCTTAAGCCCCTCGCACTGCAATTCTTCCCTATCCCCACCCAATGCCTTTTCATTTCACTGTAAGCGATGCTTGAAAGCAGCAAGGCATACCAGGGCTGCAGATTAAAATGGCCGCTAGAGAGGAAAAATGGCGGAACTTGTAGGACTTCAGACGAACACCAACGAAGCATGCACACTGGAGAAGCAGTGCATCTGCCTCTGCAGTGATGTTCAGGAATCGGCTGAACAACCATGTCCTCAAATACTAATCTGCTCCCAAACTAGGAATTGGAAATTTGAAAAACTGGCCCCGTACTGCAAACGACATGCAAAAGGCTGCAGAAGATACAAGATTTAGATCTGGAAGAAGGATAGGAAAAAGATAGGAAAGGAAATTATGCTTGGGGCTGGGGAAGGAATATGACATAATTTATTTTGGCATTTGATCAGGCAAGCCATTGGTTTATATAATTTCCTTCTTCCTAGTCTGTTTTTTTTTTACATACAACCAGAAAACAAAAACTCAGAATAAGGAACTGAGTCCAGCAAGCTGGCCAGCCATGCTGAATCGGGATGCCTACAAATTTAATAAATAAATACAACTTATATTTTCCAAGAGCAACACAATAATGCCACTCAACAGTGCTCTATGCCAAAAACAAAATTAGAAATGACTTCCCCCATATTTGATGCTACAAGATATCAGGTTTGGGATTACAAAGCGATGTTCCTCAAGCATTAATTAAATTGTTGGTCCAATTTTACTCATTCCCTCCTAGGCAAAGAAATAGCCTCAATCACCCAGTTTGATCTTATGCAGCTTTTCTAAGCAAAGACACGAGAGTCCAGCAAGATTTTATTTTAAGCTAAACGCTCCAACCCTGGACCTCCTTTAGCAGAGTTTCTCAATCTTGGTAAGTTACTGAAGGGTGGACTCTTAACTCCCAGAATTCCCCAGCCAGCTGGCTGGCTAGGGAATTCTGGGAGTTGGAGTCCACCCACGGGAAACCTGCCAAGGTTGAGAAATGTTATACTCAGGTATGCATTTTCCGTCCTATAAGGTCATGACTCTGCTCAAAATGGGTCAGCAGACGGTCTGAACTGAAAAAGGAGGAAAAACAACAAAAATGTTGGGGTGCGATGAAAGAATGGATGATTTGGCTCACGGAATGATTCATCAGCTAAGCAAGGGTGGGACAGGAGGGCAGGCCAAAACGGGCTGTGCTTGTCTCGGAGCTGGGGAGGGAGGGACGCAGCTTTTTGTCAAAGCACCATCAGCCCAAGGCCGGTTCAAGGTGCTCCTTGTTTGTTTATTTATTTTATTAATGATACACCTCTATGTACAATCAAAACGACGGGGAGAATGGAGTGGCTGGAGAGTGACAGTTCTGAAAAGTAGGTGTCATGGTTTTGCTTACTTTCTACAGTGTTGTTTATGCAAAATGGTTCCTCCTTCCTGATTATGTTGATCCATCGCCACCGTAAGATTTAAAAAAATCATGGCCTTGATGAAATCTCTCTCTCTTTCCTTCCTTTTCTATTAGCTGGACATATTCAAAGCTCCCCACCACACTTATTGTAATCAGAGGAAGGACAACTTGCAATACGTACATGGACATTTGCATGCACACAAAATCAAACTTTTCACAATACACTGGATGGACCTATTCTACCAAACAGAATAGGAGCGTTATTATTTATTGAAACATTCATTTAAAAAAAAGCCTCTTCTGCTATTCTTTTCTCCATCCCATCCTTGCTTCCCCAGGCTTAATTTCGGACATGCTTTCATTCTCTATCTCCTATCTCTCTTCTATAATCTTTGCGTATACATCAAATTGCAGAAAAAGGAGGAGGAAAAAAAATCACATTGCAAGCGCTAAAATTATATGTGGCTTGCTATATGCCGTGCACATGAGGACAAAATAAAATATTTCCAAGTCCCCAAGTTAAAAATTATAAATCACTGAAAAGAAAAAAAATGACCTCAAGCACCATTAGTATAAAGCTATTGGACAAACCTATTTGACATTTTCTAGGAGGACTTATTAATAACATAAGATATGATGGGAGAGAAATGAAGTGAAATAAAATTATTCCTTTGCCTATGGGAAAATGTTAGCCAAAGCTCATAGAATACTGCCAAAGCAGTACTGCCAAAGCAGTACCTCTGAACAAGTACAGTCTCTTATCTACAACACCAAAAAATTAGAGTTGGAAAAAATACCCTCTTATTGAAATCTATACCTGTTTTACATCTGGATATGTAGTCTTTCATGCTTACGCATTCAAATGAAAATAATACGGATCAGATTACATTCTGCTTTTCAGTTTACTCACGCTGAGGGCTAGAAAAGTCCTTCAGAACTCATCAAATTATACCTTAAATGACTTCCCAGGATAGAGATAAGAAATGGGAAAAGACTGCAGGGTGACCCTAACTTCATTCAAGAGTAAATCCCACCACGAACAAGTGGATCTATTTCTTAGCAAAAGGATCTATACCTTCATTATTTTTAGGGTTTGTCTCAGGATAAAACCTAAAATACTTCTTGGCAGGAAAAAATCACAAGGTCACGTTAAAAGAAAAAAAACCTACCAAGTAATATAAAGTTTTTTTTTAAAGGAAAAGAAATCCATAAAATAAAAAGGGATTAGAGATGAGGGTGGAGTGATGGATTTACACATACAAACACATGCTGGTTTGCATGTGAAAATAATTGATCTCCTTAATATCTATTTCTGCAACATAAAACTGCTAGATGTGAGTTTCTGCAGATTACGTTATTACATAAAACAAAACAAAAAAATCTCCATCCTTTAATGAGTTTTGCACCCAAACACATTTTTTTCCTTACGCCACAACTCACAATAACAATAATAAATAATAATCACAACAAAGATGCAGTGGTTGTTTTTAAAAAAAAATGCAAGTTGCTTAACCAAAGGAGTGCTCAAAATGCACATCTGGAAGAGAACGTGTCCCCCCCACTTCCTATTCCATATCTACAGTATATATAAGGTCCTGTTTGCTATTATCCAACATCCAAAGATGCGCTTGTTTTTCCTAGTTGCTCGCTAAACTGTTTATGGGTTGCAACGTCTTTCTTTTAAAATCTCGTTTCTAAAGTACGGCAGCGGCTTCGTTTGGAAGAGAAAGAATACCCACGAGTGAAGTAGCTGGATGTCGGGAGAAAAATACGATTATTTATTAATCAAGGAAGGGAGAGAGCGCGCGCGATCGCAACCGAGCGCTACGACTAAGCTCCTTAAACCCTGCGATCCCCTCCCGCTCCTCCTTTTTTTAGGAAAACCCCCAAAGCAAAGTGGGACCCGCTTCCGAAGAAACGCTCCCACTCCGCTTCGATTCCCCCCAAGGGAAGACACTTCGGATCTCCCGCCCTGCAAATCGGGGCTGGATCGCGCCCTGGCCCCGCGCGTCGACCGATCGCCTCTCCCACCTGGACGCCAAGAGAGAGGAATCCGCGTAGAGATCCTTACCTCGCATCTTCTACGCCGAGGTTCCCTTCTCTTTATCTCCCTTCTGGAAATAGCATGGAAAAAAACAGGCCGTCAGAAACAAAACTCCTTGCAGAAGGAGAGGAGGGGGAATCAATAGATACGGCGGGGAGCGGAGGGTATAAAGTTTCCAGCGTGGGATGGGGCGGGCGGTTGGTTTCCCTCGATCGCTCGCTCGGCTGGTTTCTTCTCTTCTGTTTGTGTTTTGCAGCTCGCCCAACGCTTAAGGAGAAGTGGCTGAAGCGTCTTCCTTCTGACGTCTCCGCACCTTCCTTTCTCCTTCCTTCGCTCCTTCTCTCCCTGCCAAGCGCTCTTGGAGAACTGCTAACCTACTTTCTTCCAGAGGTTGGTATGTACAAGAAGCATGGGAAACTCACATGACAAATCCCTGGCTCGGGCTCCGCCTACCTCCTGTCAATTTCGGCCCAAGCTCCACCCCTCTGGGTCCCAGGGCCCGCCCCTTCGCTTTGCATCCTTGGATTTGTTGTTGTTCTGATCTGTTGTCCTTCGATAAAAGACTACAATCGTGATTTCTTTCTTTCTTTCTTTCTTTCTTTCTTTCTTTCTTTCTTTCTTTCTTTCTTTCTTTCTTTCTTTCTTTCTTTCTTTCTTTCTTTCTTTTTCCTTCCTTCCTTCCTTCCTTCTTTCTTTCCTTCCTTCCAACCTTCTTTCTGATCTGATTTCCTTCCTTCCTTCCTTCCTTCCTTCCTTCCTTCCTTCCAACCTTCTTTCTTTCCTTCCTTCCAACCTTCTTCCTTCCTTCCTTCCTTCCTTCCTTCCTTCCTTCCTTCCTTCCAACCTTCTTTCTTTCCTTTCTCCCTTCCTCCCTTTTTTCCTTCCTTCCTTCCTTCCTTCCTTCCTTCCTTCCTTCCTTCCTTCCAATCTTCTTTCTTCCTTCCTTTCAACCTTCTTTCTTTCTTTCCTTCCTTCCTTTCTTTTTTCCTTCCTTCCAACCTTCTTTTTTTCCTTCCTTCCTACTTTACATCTTTCTTTCTTTCTTTCTTTCCCTTTCTTTCTTTCTTTTTCCATTTTCTTCATTGCATGTACACTTTTCTCTGTTTTATTCTCCATGGGTTTTCTTATCCAGCAAAAATGTATTTATTGCATTTATTTATATTCATTTCACAGATTCCTGCCCAGCATTTATTTATGTTTGTTAAATATTTGTTAACGAAACGGCTGTCTGAAGAGGCTCGTTTTACAAACAGGCCTTGTTTAGTGACTGCCTTTTTGTAACTTCACTATTTTGATGCTGATGAAGAAGTAAATTTCCGACCAATCCTCGCATTTGCAGTTTTTGCCAGTCTGAAAAGCCAAGGAAAGCTAAAGTAGAATCATAGTAACACTTTCACTTAGCAACTGCTTTGTTTAGTGACCAACTTGCCAGACTCAGCTGTGGTCATTAAACGAGGATTATTTGTTTTTGCATACTGTTGCTTTTTCGTTTATTCATTTGATTTTCAATTTATTTTCTGCTCTCTATCAGAAAGATTCTAAGATATGAAACACTGTGTTAACATACAGCAATGGACTGAATAAAGACTACCAAACAAACTAAATCATGAACTGAACTAAGATCGTAGCTGTTGAGGTCCGCGGGCAGCCTGCAAAGCTGGCAGCAGAGTCGGACAGTGAGGAAGTTGAGAAGGAACATTGGCCAGTCCTGGAGTCTGGGAAAGGCTCGGATGAGGGCTCTGTGTTGGAGGCAGAGAGGGGGCCAGTTATATGCTGCCTCCGGAGCCTCCAGAGTCGGACATTAGTGGGGAAGAGGAACAGGGGGAGCCTGTTCCCAGTGCATGCATGCGCAGAGCTGCTAGAAGGCAAGAACAGTTAAGACAAAAGGGGCAACTTGGGAGTAAGACTTGGAGATGATTGGCCCCTCCCATAAGACATAAAGGAGGAGCAAAAGCACATGAGCCTTTTGCAGGAAGCAACTTTGTTCGTTCTGGTCGGTTTAAATTCTGAAGCTCCGTTTTGACTCTGTGCTCTTGCAAAGCTAATTGGCAATTAGGTCTTTGGCAGCATTTCAAGGGAGATAAAGGTGGGTGCTTATCAGCCTTATCCCGAAACACTTTGCCAGACTTCTGTTGGACTCTTTACAAACTATTTGGGACTCATTACGGGCTGTGAATGAACATAATTCATAGCCGTTGAAAAGAGGGTTTTGGGGACTAAGCGTGTGCTTTGTACTGTCTCAGGAAGTCTAGGTCAAAACAGTAGCTACGTGCAGCTTTTCTTCCAAATGCCTGAAGTAAGGTTTTCATTTAGTCTTGGAATGATTGTTATCTCAGTGCCCATTTAATTTGTCCTGGAATAGCAGCCCACAAATTAGAAAGGCTAAAGCAGAAAAGGGCCCTGCTTCATGACTGTCAATTGGCATTGCATCAAAATAAGGGTAAACCTGGCTGATGAAGACGCATAGTTGTATACTTTCACAACAAACCATCCTCACTAGAGGAATATTGGGGAAAATATACCATTTTACAACAGATTCATTTGGCTTGCATTTCTGAATAAATACAGATACTCGACTTACAACACTTCATTTTCAGCACTGAAAAAAGTGACTTGTGACCATTTTTCACACTTACGATGGTTGCAGCATCCCAATGATCATGCGATTAAAATTGAGGTGCTTGGCAACTAGTTCAGTGTCCTGAGGTCATGCGGTCATCTTTTGCGGGCGAAAGTGACATGACCATTTCTTACATTTATGACTCTTGCAGCATCCCCATAGTCATGTGATTTACATTTGTTAGATAGTGCCCAATGTTCAAGTTTGTCAAAATCCTTCTGTATCTTAAGCCTATCTTCTGGAGTGTTGGCTATTCCTGCCAGCTTGGTGTCATCTGCAAATTTGATGAATTCCCCATTTATTCCCTCATCCAGGTCATTGATGAAGATGTTAAAGAGTACTGGGCCTAAAACAGAGCCTTGGGGTACTCTGCATACTTCCCTCCATGTAGTTGTAGTTCCATTGAGGACTACACGTTGAGTGCAGTTGGTCAGCCAGTTACGAATCCATCAAGTGGTGATGCTGTCTAACCCACATTCTTCTACTTTATCTAGTAGTAGGTTAGGGTCTACTTTATCAAATGCCTTTGGATGATCCAACTGGTTCATATTTATGACGGTTGTCCTTGGATCATGTGATCCCTTTTTGCAATCTTCTGACAAGCAAAGTCAGTGGGGAAGCCAGATTCACTTAACAACCGTGTTATTAGTTTAGCAACTGCAGTGATTCAAGTAACAAATGTGGCAAGAAAGGTCTTAAAATGGGGCAAAACTCACTTAACAAATGTTTCACTTACCAACAGGAATTTTGGGCTCAATTGTGGTCGTCATTACCTATACTACACTTTTTCTGATTTTATCATTGGATTGCCTTCATTCAGGCAGAGAGAGGCATTTAAACTCACTTTACTTTATCACCACCTGTTTGTATTTTTTATTACATTCTTTCTCGTATTCTTGAAGTGAAGAGAGAAATAAATTCTACATTTCTCATCCTTCTTGTATCTTTTAAAACTCTCTTTTTTGTTCAGAGCTGGAATTTAGGTTTTCTTTGAAATGTTTTCCTCAAGAGGACTAGCACCTTGCAAGTGGCAAAACTAGGACTGTGGGGCCAGAGGCAGTGATTTAACCAGGAGTGAGCTAGTTATTTTTAACCTCCATAGTGCCACCTAGTGGGAGAGATAAACCCGACAGCCATTTGGAAAGTCATAACACCTGTGTACTGGATGACATGTTGTGTTATCCAGGTTAGTTGGAAAGCTTTCAAATGTTCATCCAGCAATTTCTTATGACCAGCTGGGCCACTACTTTTGGCTAAAGGAAAGAAGTGGAAAAAGATCTTCCTTGCTGATGGCTAGCATTATTTCTTGCTACTCATGTAGAAATGTCTGAATAAAGTATATTCACTAATTTTTAGAAACTTGAACTGTTTTTCTTGTTGGCTATAAACTATCCACCATGCAAGTTATATATTTAATATTTCTGCATTTTATTGCTCTCATGTAGCACTTATCTAAGCAGTGAAATAATTATTTATAAATTTTGAGTTTTGTTTTGACCAGTCGAAATTTGGGCCAGGCCAATAGACTAAAACTACTTCTTTAGACACCTTATGAAGTAGTGGGCAGCTGTAATGAAATGAAGAAGAAGCTGTCTTTAGGTTTGACATGCATTCCCACAACCTCATGGACATCCCATACTACCGTATATTGAATAACATAGGTCCTAGGATGACATGGTGGATCAAAGGTAATTAACAAACCAAGGCCTACATTCAGGAATACCAATATCAAGTCTTTCCAAACATGGTTTAGAAATTGGAAGTCACTGCCAGGAACTGTTAGCTAGCAACAAAACGGAAAGTGGTAGCTGAGACCTACAGAGTTATCCACAGAATTTAGCAAAGGAAATCAGCACATAACATGCACTGAAACTGTCCCTATATGACAATTATGCTCCCAAATGGAATCTGGCCAGCTGACCCACAATTTTGACCTTAACTGGGCTGCAGAATGCAGAATGACCGTTAAATTAATCTCTGGAACAGCTTGTCTCCAGAAGTTGTGAATGCCCCAACCCTGGAAGTCTTTAAAAAGATGTTAGATAGCCATTTGTCTGAAATGGTATAAGGTTCCTGCCCACGCAGGGGGTTGGACTAGAAGACCTACAAGGTCCCTTCCAACTCTGCTATTGTATTGTATTGTATTGTAAGACTCCTGCGAGTCCCTTGGACTGCAAGGCAATCAAACCGGTCAGTCCTAGAGGAGATCAACCCTGACTGCTCTTTAGAAGGCCAGATTCTGAAGTTTGCAGCAGAATGAAAAATAGTAGAATTTTGCTACCCTGATATGGTACTCCTAGAAACTTAGAAATTGTTGATACAGGTAGTCCTAGATTTATGATTGTAATGGAGCCTGCCCATTACGGTTGTAAGTCGTGACAGTTGTAAAGCGAATCAGCTATGTGACTAATCCAATTTTCCGACGGTTGTTAAATGAATTACTCCGGATGTTAAGCAAACCCATTGTTGTAAAGTAATTGCCAATTTTCGACAAAAACGACAGAAATCAAAGTCACATGACCCTGGATAAGGGGATAATTTGTAAAACTTTGGAACTGGGACATACGTTCCTTTTGGTGGGTCTGTCATGATTTCCTCTAAGTGACCAGTCATAAGTCGAGGATTACCTGTAATAAACTTTAGTTTCTGCCCCAAATTAAATTGATTCTGGTGTTTCTGTCCCAGATCTCGCTGTAGCATATAAAATCATCAGTGGCTATCAAAAAAACAAAAAGGAAAACCTGAGAAATCCAATATAGGATGCACCAGATTCACTTCTATTTTACACGGAAAGTTATGACTTGAATGGGTGCTTATCAAATTGTCCATCATGATAATGCAATGCACAGAGAGTAGCTGGGCTGGAAGGGGGGAAGGGGAGGAAAAGCAAAAATGCACAGATACACACACATGAACCAGCTGTGTACAATGTTACCATCCCCCCATCCCTTATGTGCATGCTCACGCTCAAACACACAAGCACACACACACTGATGGATTTAAATTCTGCAGTGTATAAGCTGGCTTTGTAAGATCAGGAATTCTGTATATCTACCGCCATTTTAATGCAGCTTAAAAGCTAGCAAACTAACAAATGTGAGGGAATGATAAATTTATACCATGGTTATACAGGATACCTTGAATTTAACTGAAGAGGCTGCAAACAGTACCCTAGAAGTTATTTTGCCTGGAAAAGCTTTATTATCTGTCAAAAAAGAGAGAAGATAGAAGATAGATTATCTAGACCCGCGCCAGTCCGGCTTCCGGCCCGGTCACAGCACCAAGACGGCATTGGTCGCGTTGGTTGATGATCTCTGGAGGGCACGGGATAGAGGTTGTTCCTCTATCCTTGTCCTATTAGACCTCTCAGCGGCTTTTGATACCATCGACCATGGTATCTTATTGCACCGATTGGGGGGGTTGGGGCTGAGAGGCACCGTTTTACGGTGGTTCTCGTCCTACCTCTCTGGTCGGTCGCAATGGGTGTTGGCAGGAGGGCAGAAGTCGTCCCCGAGGTCCCTCACATGTGGGGTCCCTCAGGGGTCGGTCCTCTCACCACTCCTGTTTAACACATACATGAAGCCGCTGGGTGAGATCATCCATGGTTTTGGGGTGGAATACCATCTGTACGCTGATGACACTCAGTTGTACATATCCACCCCAAGCCACCCCAACGATGCCGTCGAGGTGCTGTCCCGGTGTCTGGAGGCCGTACGGATCTGGATGGGTAGTAACAAACTCAAACTCAACCCGTCCAAGGCCGAGTGGCTGTGGTTTCCGGCACCCCAGTTCAGCCAGATAAGCCCAACACTGGCCATTGGGGGCGAACAACTGGCCCCCGTGGAGAGGGCGCGCAACTTGGGCGTCCTCCTGGATTCCCGGCTGTCCATGGAGGACCATGTGGCGGCCGTGGCCAGGGGGGCGTTCTATCAGGTTCGCCTGATACGCCAGTTGCGCCCCTTACTGGACCGGGGAGCCCTTCGCACAGTCACTCAAGCGCTTGTGACATCCTGGCTGGATTACTGTAACGCTCTCTACATGGGGCTCCCCTTGAGGTGCACTCGAAAGCTACAGTTAGTACAGAATGCGGCCGCGCGGGTGATTATGGGTGCCTCAAGGCAAACCCACGTAACACCTTTCCTGCGCGAGCTGCATTGGCTGCCTGTGGCCTTTCGAGTGCGCTTCAAGGTGTTGACGACCATCTTTAAATCGCTCCATGGCTCGGGGCCTAGCTATATACGAGACCGCCTCCTGCCCAATACATCCCTTCGTCTGATCCGCTCCCACAGAGAGGGTCTTCTCCGGGTGCCGTCGGCGGGGCAATGCCGGTTGGCGACACCCAGGGCCCCGCCCTCTGTGGCGGGCCCGGCCCTCTGGAATGACCTACCCCCCGACCTTCGCACTATCTCGGACCTCCGCCTCTTCCGCCAATGTCTTAAGACGTATTTATTCCAACAAGCCGGCCTAGGATAGCCCCCCGTTTCTGACTTTTTAAAAATAAATTATAATTTGGTAAGGTTTTAACATGGGTTTTAGCACGGGTTTAATTAATTTAATAAGTTTTAATTGATATATATTGTATTTTGTGGTTTTAAATAATGCCTGTGCACCGCCCTGGGTCCTAACAAGGAGAAGGGCGGGGTATAAATTTAATAAAATAAATAAATAAAATAGATCCTATTTTAGCTTCCACCAGTTAATGGAGCTAGGTAACACTGCTGTAACACAGTATGGTAGAAAGACCCACCCAAAAGTTCTCCAAGCATCTCTAGGGGAAAGATTATCAAAAGAAGGGAAAACAGAAGAAAAGAGATTGGCTGGAAAAATGAGAGATTTCTCCAAATCAGTGTCCCCCTCCAGATCAGTGGGCTATCACCCTCTTCTATTTTTCTTTGTTAGATTTGATTCCTTTTCTTCATGAGTTTAAATGAGACAACAGGGGAAAGTTCATATAATCCCCAGAAAAAAAGAGCCCTGTAAGGTAGGTTGGGCTCAGAGTGATGGGTCCCCAAATCGCCCAAGTCGCATGACTGAAGATGGATTTGGACTCAGAGGTCCAGTCCTTTCCCTGCTATATCACACTGACTTTTATATCTATGGAGATCCTCAGTCATCCAGGTCATGGTTGTCCCAAAGGTGCTTTTTCAAGAGGCAACTGGGCTTCCTGGTTTTTCTTTGAAGATGTTTCACTTCTCATCCAAGAAGCTTCTTCAGCTCTGACTGGATGGTGGAGGGAAAACATTGACTTTTACTTTGATCAGCTCATTAACCTCTTCATGAAGGTTCAGGTTGTCCATCAACACACACACACACAACATTTAATATATAAAAATAATTTAATAAATGCTACTTTAACTAATGGCATTATGGATAGAGGTGAGTTGCCAATTTTTCTACTACCTGTTCAGGCACGCTCCCACGCTCCTCCTCCTGCACAACACTTCTCCCACTGCCATGACTACCCGTTCGTCCGATACGGGCCGAACCAGGAGCAACCCACCTCTGATATGGATAATAATAATGGAACAACTGTGGCAGAAAGAAGCAAACGTAGCATCAATAGACACCTTGGATGCAATCCCAAAGTAACTGGAACACCATTTGAAAACCACTGGCATTGTCAACATCACAATCAGTCAATTGCAAAAGGTAGCTTTACCTGGAGCAGCTTACCTTTAACACCATGAAACATCCACATCTGCCTATCCCCGTTCCTTGGGTAGGATTCAATAGGACATTTTAATCCCTGTTCCTTGGGTAGGACTCAATAGATGGATGACCATGTGAGGGCTGTGGATGACCATGTGACGGCCGTGGCCAGGGGGGCTTTCTTCCAGGTTCACCTGGTCCGCCAGTTGCGTCCCTTACTAGACCGGGACTCCCTTCGCACAGTCACTCATGCACTCGTGACATCCCGGTTGGACTATGGAAACGCTCTCTACATGGGGCTTCCCTTGAGGTGCACCCGAAGACTACAGCTAGTGCAGAATGCGGCCGCGCGGGGGATCCTGGGAGCCTCATGGCATTCCCATATAACACCTCTCCTGCGCGAGCTGCACTGGCTACCTGTGGTTTTTCGGGTGCGCTTCAAGGTGTTGATTATCATCTTTAAAGCGCTCCATGGCACGGGTCCTAGTTATCTGAGAGACCGCCTCCTACCCCACACATCCCTTCGACCGATCTGCTCCCACAGAGAGGGTCTTCTCTGGGTGCCTACGTCCAGGCAATGCCGGCTCGCGACACCCAAGGGAAGAGCCTTCTCTGTGGCAGGCCCTGCCCTCTGGAACGAGATACCCCCTGATCTTAGAAACATCACGGACCTGCGACTCTTCCGCCAACACCTAAAGACTAATTTCTTCCACCTGGCTGGCCTGGCTTAACTTCCGAGACTATATTAGCGACTGATTTTAAATTAAATTAAATTTGTATAAGGGGTTTTAAATTGATTTTAGCACAGGCATTATCAAATTTAATAGGATTTTAGTGATTTTAGGATGTATTTATTTTTGTATGGTCTTATTGGTGTGTTAATTTTCCTGTGCACCGCCCCGAGTACCTTCTGGGAGAGTGGCGCGGTATATAAATCCAATAAAATGAAATGAAAAATTTATTTATTTATTTTTATTTTATTAAATTTATACCCCGCCCTTCTCCTAAAAAAGGACCCAGGGCGGCGCACAGGCATCATTAAAATCATACAAAAATCCAAAATTGTTAAAAACTAATTAAATATTCCCTGTGCTAAAATTAATAAGACTCTAAAATTTAAAATTATCCCTATAAAAGTGAAAATGAAAAATGAAATGAAATAGGACATTTTAATCCCTGTTCCTTGGGTAGGACTCAATAGGACATTTTTATCCTATTGATAAAAATGTCAAATCCAATCTAAACATCTGACTGACTCGAGATGAACTATATAATAAACGCAGATAGTCCCATCAATGGGAGTCAGTATAGATCACTTTGGAAAATCATCCTTATCATTATTTTCCATTGAATTTATATCCTACCTCTGAGGGTTCGAGGCAGTATATTCCCTCAAATTCTCTCCACAACCGCCACAATATGTAATAAATGAACTGGCCCCAAGTCTGTCTTATCAAAGTCATCATTCCTGGCCGGTAAATTTTGCAGATTGCAACCGAATGACAGTGGGAGTTTCTACTGACAGGAATTTATTTGGAAGCATCACACTGCTTTTTGTACGTGAGGGAAAGTTGCCATTGTGAACTATTGATGAGAGTTTGACACTGAATAAAATGGATGGAGCCCACATTTGTTATTTATTTTATTCTAAGTATTTTGAGGTAGTGGTTAAGGCATCAGGCTAGAAATTGTGAGATTGTGAGTTCTGGTTTTTCTCTAGGGACAAAGCCAGCTAGGTGATCTTTAACCAGTCTGTCTGTCTGTCTCTCTCTCTCACACACACTCTCTCTCTCTGTCTCTCTCTCTCCTAAAAAGTTGGCAAGGGCAAACTATTTCCAAAAATCTTGCCAAGAAAATGGTATGAACCTGTCCTTGCAGGAATCCATATTGATGGTTCCCAATCTCCCAAAAGAAGCATTCTGCCAGCTGCCTTGGAACAATGATTGAAGGGAAGAGTATAATGTTTAATCATCAATTAACCAGTGAATTAAGCAGCCAATATCTTTTAAAACACTTCATATCTTCTCCATTAAAAAGGTGAATATTTTTGGGGAAATGGAATGGAAGGGTGTTAGGAGCATTACTCTGCTCCCTTCTCTCTGTTAGATGAGGAGCTAAGCGTGAAAAATTGTATGCCTGTTTTCCTTCCTGAAATCTTTCTTTTGGTTACCCCAAGATACAATACAATACAATAGCAGAGTTGGAAGGGACCTTGTAGGTCTTCTAGTCCAACCCCCTGCATGGGCAGGAACCTTATACCATTTCAGACAAATGGCTGTCTAACATCTTTTTAAAGACTTCCAGGGTTGGGGCATTCACAACTGCTGGAGGCAAGCTGTTCCAGAGGTTAATTGTTCTTACTGTTAGGAAATTTCTCCTTAGTTCTAAGTTGCTTCTCTCCTTGGTTAGTTTCCACCCATTGCTCCTTGTCCTGCCCCCAGGTGCCTTGGAGAAAAGTTTGACTCCCTCTTCTTTGTGGCACCCTCTGAGATATCGGAACACTGCTATCGTGTCTCCCCTGGTCCTTCTCTTCATCAAACTAGACATACCCAGCTCCTGCAGCCATTCTTCATATGTCTTAGTCTCCAGTCCTCTAATCATCTTGGTTGCTCTTCTTTGCACTCTTTCCAGAGTCTCCACGTCTTTTCTACATCGTGGCGACCAAAACTGTATGCAGTATTCCACGTGTGGCCTTACCAAGGCACTATACAGTGGCATTAACACTTCACGCGATCTAGATTCTATCCCTCTGTTGATGCAGCCTAGAACTGTGTTGGCTTTTTTGGCAGCTGCTGCACACTGCTGGCTCATATTTAAATGGTTGTCCACTAGGATTCCGAGATCCCTCTCACAGTTGCTACTATTGAGCAAGGTACCACCTATACTGTACTTGTGCATTTGGTTTTTCTTGCCTATATGTAGGACCTTACTTTTTTCACAATTGAATTTCATTTTATTAGACAGTGCCCAATGTTCAAGTTTGTCTAGATCCTTCTGTATCTTAAGCCTATCTTCTGGAGTGTTGGCTATTCCTGCCAGCTTGGTGTCGTCTGCGAATTTGATGAGTTCCCCATTTATCCCCTCATCCAAATCGTTGATGAAGATGTTAAAGAGTACTGGGCCTAAAACAGAGCCTTGGGGGACTCCACTGCATACTTCCTTCCATGTAGATGCAGTTCCATTGAGGACTACACGTTGAGTGCGGTTGGTCAGCCAGTTACGAATCCATTTGGTGGTGCTGCTGTCTAACCCACAATTTTCTACTTTATCTAATAGTAGGTTATGGTCTACTTTATCAAATGCCTTACTGAAGTCCAGGTAAATTATATCAACAGCATTCCTCTGGTCCACTGATTTTGTTACTTTGTCAAAGAATGCAATTAGATTCGTCTGGCATGATCTGTTTTTGACAAACCCATGTTGGCTTTTGGCTATTACTTTGTTTGCTTCTAGGTGTTCATTTATTTGTTGTTTAATTATCTTTTCCAGAATCTTTCCTGGTATTGAGGTCAGGCTGATGGGTCTATAGTTTCCTGGATCTGTTTTTTTTCCTTTTTTGAAGATGGGAACCACATCTGCTCTTTTCCAGTCTTCTGGCAGTTCCCCGGTGCTCCAGGATCTCTGAAAGATATAGTTCAGTGGTTCTGAGATCTCGTCTGCCAGTTCCTTCAGAACCCTGGGGTGTAATCCATCCGGTCCTGGTGATTTGAACTCGTCCAGGGCAGACAGGTGCTCACTTACCATTTTCTTCCCTATTTCAACTTGTGTTCCTAATCTGATATTTGTGGTGCTGTTTTTGATTGATTGGACTGTTTTATCCCTTTGTGTAAAGACAGATGCAAAAAAAGAGTTAAATAGTTCTGCTTTCTCCCTGTTGCTTATCATCTTCTTGCCATTTTCTCCCAGCAGTGGACCAATTGTTTCCTTAACTTTTTTCTTATTTTTAACATGTTGGAAGAAGCTTTTTTTGTTATTTTTTACTTTTTTGGCAAGCCTTTCTTCATTGTGAGCCTTAGCTTTCCTCACTTCATCTTTACAGGCTCGGGCTATTTGCTGATATTTTGCCTTGGTTATGTTCCCCTTTTTCCACTTTTTATATTTATCCTTTTTGTCTTTCAATTTGTCAGAGAGTTCTTTATGCAGCCATGCTGGCTTCTTTTGGCAACTGTTATTTTTCTTCTTCATTGGTATTGCGCTGGACTGGGCTTTTATAATCTCATTTTTCAAAATTTCCCAAGCTTCTTGAGTTGTTTTCCCCTTGAGGATTCTCATCCATGGAATCCTTCCCAAGCTCTCTCTGAGTTTATTGAAATTAGCTCTCTTGAAGTCTAAGACTCTAGTTTGACTTTGTTCAACTACTTTTGTTTGCATAATGTTGAATTCCAGTATTTCATGATCGCTTGCCCCCAAAGTTCCTGTAGCTTCTACACCTTCTATCATTTCCTCTCTGTTAGTGAGAATTAAGTCCAATATTGCTGATCCCCTTGTTCCCTTCTCTACCTTTTGGGAAACAAAGTTGTCTGCTAGATTTGTTAGGAACCTGTTGGATCAAGATGTAGCAAAACATTACTACATTTGTAAAAAAAAGATGGGGGGGAAATAAGGCTTTGAGAAAGAAAGAAAGAAAGAAAGAAAGAAAGAAAGAAAGAAAGAAAGAAGGAAGGAAGGAAGGAAGGAAGGAAGGAAGGAAGGAAGGAAGGAAGGAAAAAAGAAAGATCATGTCTTATTGACAAGTTTTCATTTTGTCAATAAGGCATGGCCTTCCTTCCTTCCTTCCTTCTCCTTCTCTTCCTTTCTGAGTGCTGAGGGTGTGGGTATTAATGAATATGTGTTAATTAGAAATGTTGTTGGATTATTGCACTTAAAATATAAAATCTACCCTAATTGTCATTTTTGTCTAGGAGGTGATAAGAAATGCTCCCTTGACAAGGTTATAAATCCCTATATCATGTCACTACAGAGAGGAGATTAATCTAAGTGAAGAGGGGCAGTGCCATGAGAATATATGAATTTCAAACCAGACCCTCATAAAATTTGGGAAGATGTTATCATAAAGTCCAGCAAAACAGCCTCTCTGCATTTTCTGATGTCTTCATCCCTGCAGACAGGTATCAAGAAAAGGCACTACACATTTTAGGCCAAGCTCCCTACCTGGCAATACCTATGGAATATTTACAGAAAGTGATGAGATCATCATTGGGGAGGGAGATTTTGTTGTGGCAGAACTGCTTTAGATTCGGGCAGGACACAGAGTTTGTTCATGCTCTTGGGAAGCCTAGGCCAGAACCGATTTAAGTACTGATAGTAGCTACGTTGCAATCTGCTACTAATGCTGCTCTACATGGCTTGAGCCTCACAGGGCCTTTTGGAGAACAGAACTGGTGCCAATGATTTCTAAGATCATTCCCAACATTTTGAAGTCATGAAAGCTTTGCTTTACCTGCATTTCCAACCTGTTTGGAGATGTTAGACAAGGAAAGTTATAGGAGAGTGATGGCTAACATTTTTGTCGTTGCGTGCCGAAAGCGCGCACAACACCCATAATGCAATGTGTGGAGGCCCCTGCCCCTGTGCCCCACCCCCTGCGAATGCACACATGACCCCCTTGTGCTCCCCCATCCCCCACACATGCGCATGCAACCAAACACACGTGCCCTGCCCCCCATGGCATGTGCAACAGAGACCCAAAAACAGCTGGCCGGTGGGTCTTGTGCGCGTATGCGCAGTGGAGATGAGCTGGAGCGATGGCTCGCATGTCTGCAGAGATGGCTCTGCGTGCCACCTGTGGCATGCGTGCCATGGGTTCGCCATCACAATTATAAGATGAAATGGACTCTTTGCAATAAGCACTTTTTCTCTCTATTCTCCTGAAACTATTTTAGATGTGTGGATTTTGAACGTGATCTGAGAAGATTCTGGTCATCCCTGCCAGTTCTAGCCTCTTCTATAGAAGAGGTTCCACAAATCTACAGTGCCATTTAGAACCGGTTCCAGCCCATCCTCACATCATCAAGAGGAAGAGCGAGAGGAGGAATTCTGGGAGATGAAGTCCACAAGTCTTAAAGCTGTCAAGTTTGAACACGCCTAGGTTTTTGTTTTTCTAAAAGGTTAGGGGTGCAAAGGGTCTTGTAACTCGACAGCTTTAAGACTTGTGTGCTTCAAATGCCAGAGTTTCTGAGCCAACATTTTGGTTGCTAAACAAGAATGTTGTTAAGTGAGTTTCACCAAGTGGCCGGCAAGCCACTCCCACAAGGCAGGCCATACCTACAGAAGAGGTTGTAAAAATTTTTGAAACCCACCACTGATCCCTGCCAATAGTCTGGAAGTAATATACTGTAGACCCAGTAACAATTTTAGCAGCCATTTAAAAGAATAAGGCCAGAGTTTAATATGTACTTTCCGAAGGGCTGGTCAGTAAACATCATGGTGAAAAGACATCTGGGATTATATTACTTTCCCCTCTCCAGATACCTCAGCATCTCTGGGGGCAGCTTTTTAATAACTGCAAATATGGATTTTAATGCTGACAACCAACCATGGTAAAAATTAAAACTGGTACGTTGAGGTTCAGGGAGATTTGCAAAAACGGAGAAGCCCAGAGAGTAGATTACAACAGAGCTGGTAAAGCTGCAATTCTTCTTTTAGTCTTCCTCTCCAATTTCTGTCAGTGACAAACCAGCTGAGCTAACAAAGTTTTTCCCAATCTGATACCATCCGGATGTGTGAAGAAGGGGAAGAGAGAAAAATCCAGGCAGTAGCTACAACGGTGCAATTGGCATTTTGACTTTTTTGACCTGCTTGGATGCCTCAGGTGGGGACTGCAGTGTCTAGATTTCCCAGGTTACCATTTGAAACCACTTCAGAGAGATGTCTATGGAGATTCTCAGTCAACCTGGTCATACCGTATATTTCGGAGTATAAGACGCACCTTTTTTCCTCTAAAAAGAGGCTGAAAATCTGGGTGCATCTTATACATCGAATACAGCATTTTTTGCCTCCTGAAACCCCGCCCCTTCACCAAAATGGCCAAGCACATACCCTTATGGAGGCTTTCAGAGAGCTCCTGGGGGCTGGGGAGGGCAGAAATGAGCAAAAAACAGGGCGTTTTGTCCCCCAGCAGCACTCTATAAGCCTCCATAAGGCTATGCATGCTATTTTTTGACCAAAAAATGGCCCGTTTTCACACAACAAATGGGCCGTTTTTCCTCAATTTGCCCCCCCCAGGAGCACTCTGCAAGCCCCCCCAAGGCTGTTCATGCCTTTTATTTGAAAAAAAACGTGCCCATTTTCACGAAAAATGGGCCGTTTGGGGGAGGTTTACACAGTGCAAAAAGGGTTTCCCCCCCCTCTCGGAAAGCTGTTTAGTTAGAGTGATTGTTGAGAATTACGTTGGTCAAGTACTGTGCCTGCAGAAACAAAGATTTGTTCCAAAGGTGGTCAGTGATTTCCTTCTCCAGCACATGGGTAAATACACCTGGAAACATCTACCTACCTACCTACTCTCTCTCTCTCCCTACCTATCTACTGTATTTGTCTCTCTCTCTATCCCTTTATCTAACTACCTACCTAACTACACACTCTGTCTCCCTACCTACCTACTGTATCTCTCTCTCTCTCCCCCTCTACCTATCTACCTATCTACCTAACTACTCTCTCTCTCCCTACTTACCTACTGTATTTCTCTCTCTTTCTCTCCCTCTCTATCCCTCTATCTACCTACCTACTTTTTTTAAAAAAATTGCCTCTTCAAAACCTGGGTGCGTCTTATACTCCGGTGCGTCTTAAACTCCGAAAAATGCAGTAATTGTCTCAAAGATGTGTTTCCCCCCCTCCCCCACACACACAAAAAAAATCAATTCTGCCAGAAGCGATGAAGCTTCTTGGATGAGAAGTGAAATGTCTTCCTTAAAGAAAAAATAAATAGTCCATTTGCCTTTTGAAAAAGCAACTTTGAAACCTTCTCACAAGCAAAGTCAATGGGGAAAGCAGCCAGATTTGCTTAGCATCCATGTGATACACTTAACAACTGGAGTTTAACAACACTCACAAAAAGGTACAGGCAATTCACCTAACAAACTGCCTTGCTTAATGATGGAAATTCTGGTCCCAATTATGATTGTAAGTTGAGAACTACCTGTACATACTTCAAAGTCCTGCCTCCTATTCTCCCCACAACAAGCATTCTGTGGGTTGGGCTCATGGGTGGGCTACTAGGGGTTCGGGATAATCTGTAGCTAACGTTATGGTCAGTTTGAAGAACTTCCAAATCCCACCCCTGGCTGGTCCCACCCACCCCTCCCCTCCCTGGAGTTTCCATGCAGCCCGTTTTGGATGCGAGGTACTGTAATTTTCAGAGTATAAGATGCATTGGAGTATAAGATGTAGTATAAGATTTTGAAGAGGCAAATTTTAAAAAAAAAAGGTTTTGCACTCTACACACCTCCCCAAAATGACCCGTTTTTCAAAAACAAAAAGGGGGGGCATGAATAGCCTTTAGGAGGCTTGTAGAGTGCTCCTAGGGGCTGGGTCCCCCCCCCCCAAATGAGCAAAAAAAGGGCAAGCAGAGCCTTTAGCAGGCCTATAGAGTGCTCCGGGGACCGGGGGGGGGGGCAAAATTGAGCAAAGAAATGTCCGTTTTTCGCTCATTTCTGCCCTCCCCAGCCCCCAGGAGCATTCTGCAAGGCTCCTAAAGGCTCTGCATGGCCATTTTGATGAAGTGGGCGGAGTTTTGGGAGGCAAAAAATGCTGCATTCAGTGTATAAGGCACACCCAGATTTTCAGCCTCTTTTTTGAGGGGAAAAAGGTTCGTCTTGTACTCCAAAAAATACGGTAAGGAGCGGGGGGGGGGGGGGGAATGGGCCTCCTGGAATTTCCGGAAGTCCAGAAACAGGGCTGTTTTTGTTCTCCCAGAGCAGGGGTCTGCAAAGTTGGCTCTTTTAAGACTGGTGGACTTCAACTCCCAGAATTCCCCAGCCAGCCAGGCTGGCTGGGGAATTCTGGGAGTTGAAGTCCACCAGTCTTAAAAGAGCCGACTTTGCAGACCCCTGTCCCAGAGGCCCGAGGAAAGCCTCCGGAGCCTGAGGAAGACGAAAATTGTCCCGTCCCCCCCACTGTGGTGCAGGAGGCATGCCCACCCAGCAACCAGGCAGAGACCCCGTTGCTGAAATTTTTGAAGCCCACCCCTGGTTGGACTGGGAAAGAATGATGAGCCCAAAGTCACCCAGTCAACCTCTATGCCTAAAGAAGGACTAGAATTCACAGCCTCCTGGTTAATAATGCAGCACCCTCATCACTAAGAGAAACTTTCAAACTTGCTCCTAGAATATAAGAAGAACAGGTGACTTTGTGCTTCTTGATATTTTCAGCAACAGCTCTTATATATTCTCGTTAGCCGTGATGGGAAATGATAACGTTCGATGCGAGATGAAGTCCCAAAGTTTTGGAGGACACCATATGACCTACCTTGGGGTTATGGATTTTGGATCATATTTGGATATCATCTTTTAGGAGAATATAAACACAGAATATCAGAGTTGGAAGGGGACTTGGAGGTCTTCTAGTCCAACCCTTTGTTCAAGAAACAGACCCTATACTATTTCAGACAAATGGCTGTCCAATCTTTTCTTGGACACCAACAATTTCTGGAGGCAAACTGTTTCACTGATGAATTGTTCTAACTGTCAGGAAATTTCTCCTTACTTCTAGGTTGGTTCCCTCCTTGTTTAGTTTCCATCCATTGCTTCTGCCTTCGGGTGCTGTTCGGAGAATCGGTTGAGCTCCTCTTGTGGCAGCCCCTCAAATATTGGAACACTGCTATCATGTCAACCCTAGACTATCATGGCAGCTAAAGGATTAGGAGAAACTAAAACTGGTGGGTTGGATTGGAGAGAACATTAGAGAACATTGAAGTTTTGTGGTCTATGTAAAAAGTTTGGAGCTCATCTTGGGAAGTGTATGAGAAAACTGCTAAGGAGAACCATGGAGAAGGTTCAAGGAGAAGGAGAAGGACCTTGGAGAACGATCACACAGCCCAGAGATAGAAATAAGCAAGACAAAGTAACTCAAAATAGCTTTGCCTTCTTTTATTTAATAGAAAATGGGACAGAGAAGAACTTTCAAGATTTTTTTAGCTCTATCCCGCACGAAGGAGTTGCATTTCTGGAATCATGGCTGTGCCTTTTTCTTTATTTGCTTTCCTCAAAAGGCTGACATAATTCTTGAAAGCCTGTCCAAATATCTCTATGTCCCATCTTATACTAAGTGGGGCTACTTTGAGTCTGAGAATTCAAAGAATTAAAAATCAGCTCAACCTATTTTAGGGGCTCAGTTCCCTTACCTTAAACCAGTTCTTAAATTTGGACTATATCGTCTTGACTTGCGAATGTTGGAAGCTCCTGAAGTAGACTGTTAAGTTTCGTAATTGAGGGAGTCCAGACCAGGTTAGCTAGAACGAATGCCATTTATTTGGCAGTGCGAGAAAAACACAGGGAAAACTATTTACAGAAATAATAAGCGCGGTAGACAGGGGCTCCCGCATTTGACAGCTACTTATACGCGAGCTGTCAAATGGGGAGCCAATCAGGTCGCGGCCAGAACGGCTTTCCCGCAAGGCGCGTCTTGGCCAATCAGGCGCGACTAGCGGTTTACAGGCTTGTTACAGCCTGTTGCCAAGGTTCCATCCGGCAGACTGGAAGACCTGCGGCTGGTTGTAAGTCGAGACCAGTCGCAGGTCGAGGACACAACACCCCTTTCCCCCCTCGGTCTGCGCATGCGCAGCTTGGCTGTCCATCAAGGTAAGTTGCGCATGTGTAGTCCGCCAAGTAGGCGGGGTGGCGCCGGGTCTGCCCAGACCTCCTCATTTGCTGCGGAGAGCTCGTCGAGGTAAGTAGGTCCTGTGGAAGCTCCGGGCTGGAAAAGGCGGGGAGGGGGCGCCCCCAGGTTGCAAGGCTGCACCTCGTTATAGGATGGGTGCAGCCTGTCCAAGGTTGTCCGCAGGCGGCGGCCCATCAAGAGCTCAGCGGGGCTCTTCCCGGTGGCCGGGCAAGGGGTGGAATGCTGACCCAGGAGGTAAGCAGCCACCCTTGCAGGCCAGTCCCCCTTGGTCATCCGTCCCAAGGCCTCCTTGGCCGAGCGGACGGCCCTTTCCGCTCTGCCATTGGAGGCCGGATGATAAGGGGCCACTGGCGCGTGGCGGATCCCCTGGGAGGCCAGGAATTCCTGGAAGGCGGTGGACTGAAACTGGGGCCCATTGTCGGACATCACGATGTCCGGCAACCCGTGCGTCGCGAAAAGGCGACGCAACGCCCTGACCGTACTCTCCACTGTGGTGGATGCCATCAGGATGACCTCCGCCCAGCGAGAGTAGGCGTCCACGGCCACCAGGAACGTCTGGCCTCGGAAGGGACCCGCGAAGTCTATGTGGAGCCTGGACCATGGGCTCCGGGGCAGGTCCCATTCCCTGGGCGTCGCAACCGGAGGGGCGGGGCGGGAGGACTGGCAGGTGTCACAGCCGCCGACCCAGGCCGCTACCTCCGCGTCCATGCAAGGCCACCACACATAGCTGCGGGCGAGCGCCTTCATCCGAGCTATGCCGGGGTGGTCTGCATGGAGCGTCCGGAGCACCTGGTGTCAGAGCGGGGGGGGGGGGATGATGACCCGGTCCCCCCAACACAAGCAGCCGCAGTGGAGCGAGAGCTCCAGCTGGCGTGACTTGTAAGGCTGAAATTCTTCGGCCACGTTGCCCTGAGGCCACCCTCGCAGGACCCAGGTGGAGACCTGGGACAGGACAGGGTCGGCCTTCGTCCGGGCCGTGACGTCAGATGACGTCAGGGGCAGACCCGAGTCTGCCACGGACAAGACGGACAGGGCTGGCACCGGCTCTAGGTCCGTCTTGGGGAGGGGGCATCTGCTCAGGGCGTCTGCGTGCCCGAGCTGCTTGCAAGGACGGTAGTACAGCGTATAATTATACGCTGCCAGGAACTCCGTCCACCGGGTCATCCTGGGGGAGAGGATGGGGGGGTCGGATGGTCACCGGCCAGAAGTCCAAGGAGCGGCTTGTGGTCAGTGAAGACAGCAAAGGTCCGACCGTACAAGTACTGGTGGAACTTTTTAATCCAGGACACTATAGCCAGAGCCTCCTTGTCGATCTGGCTATAGTTTCTCTCCGTTGGAGACATTGTCCATGAATAAAAAGCAATGGGCGCTTCTGAGCCATCTGGGAAGGAATGGCTCAGGACGGCCCCCAGGCCGAAAGGGGAGGCGTCGCACGCTAGAGTCATAGGCAGCCTGTCATTATATTGCACAAGGACTGCCTCTGACGTAAGCGTGGCTTTGACAGCCGCGAACGCATGCGCCTCGCGGTCGCCCCAGTGCCAAGCCATGGATCGATCGAGCAATCGATGCAGCAGCTCGGCTAGCGATGCCTTGTGGGGGATGAAAGGCTCGTAAAAATTCAAAAGGCCGAGGAACGCCTGCAGCTCCGTCTTGGAGGCTGGCGTGGGGGTGTTCTTAATAGCCTCAACTTTCACGGGGGTGGGGTGGATGCCCCGGGCATCAATCATGAAGCCCAGGAACTCCACCTCCGGTGCAGCAAAAACGCATTTGCTGCGCTTTAATTTCAAACCCGCGCCCCTGAAAACGCTGAGGACCTTCCTGAGTACTTTGGCGAGTTCTGAGACGCTGGGAGCAGCTATCAGAACATCGTCAAAATACGGGACCACGCCTAGGAGCCCATGGAGCAAACGCTCCATGAGGCTCTGGAAGATCCCCAGGGCAACGGACACACCAAATTGAAGTCGGCGACAACGAAAAGCCCCTCGGTGGGTGACGATGGTCTGCGCCTCCGCAGCAGCGTCATCCACCGGGAGCTGTTGGTAGGCCTGGGACATATCCAGTTTTACAAATATGCGACCTTGCCCCAGGGAATGGAGCAGGTCCTGTACCACCGGAACTGGATATGGGTTCGCCTGGAGCCCACGGTTGATGGTCGACTTGTAGTTGGCGCAGATGCGGACGGACCCGTCGGGCTTGATGGGGACCACTATTGGGGTCTCCCATTTCACCTGGTCAACGGGTTCGAGCACGCCCTGCGCCCCCAAACGGTCAAGCTCTGCGTCAACCTTGGGCTTCAGGGCGAACGGCAGCCTGCGGGCCTTGAGCCTAATGGGTGCAACCTGGGGGTCAAGGTTGAGCGAGACGGGGGTGCCCAACCGGCCGTCAAAGACGTCGGCGAAATCCCCCAGAACCCGGGTGACAGGGGAGGAGGCGGGGATGGAGTGCACCCCTTGCACAGACAGGCCTAGTGAAGGGAACCAATCTAGGCCGATAATGGCCGCTAGGGGGTCGGAGACGACCAGGATTGGCAAGTCCCCACAGAATGGCCCATACTCCACCCTCAGGGACACCTGACCTAATGTGGGAATAGAAGCCCCCTGGTAGTCTCTTAAGACTGTCAGCGGTGGGGGCAGGCTGTCCACGGCCAGGTCGGGGCGTAGCTTGGCCAGCTGGGCCCTCGAAATAATAGATCTCGAGGAGCCCGAGTCTACTTCCATAAGGACCCCCACCCCCTCCAGTTTCACGGTCGTCCGGAGCCACGTACGCTCGGAGTAGACGGTGTCCTGCGGGGCGGGGGCATCTGTCAGCGCGAAGCAGCTGGACGGTTGCGGCTGCTGGCGGCGGGCCTGGCGTCGCTGGTTCAGTTGGCGGGGCGCCTGAGCTTGCCGGTCGTCCACATTCCGTCGCTGGGCCTCCGGGGCAGTCGGCATAGCAGTGGGCAGTGCGGCGCGGCAGACCGCTGCCAGGTGGCCTTTTTGGCCGCAGCGGCGGCAAGTGGCGGCTCGGAAGGGGCAGTCGGCCTGGGGATAATTTCCCCCGCAGCCCAAGCACTGTGTTCTCCCAGCGTTGGTCAGTGTCTGGGAGATCCAGGTCATCCAGGGGTGCGAGCTCTTCCACCAGGCAGGCACGGGGCGATGGCAGCTGTCCCTGGCCGCAGGTAAGGTCGGCCACTGAGGCCTCCGACATTTCGTAGGCTCTGGCCTTGTCCACTGCTTGCTCGAGTGTAAGCTCAGACCTAGCCAGGAGGCGCCGTCTGAGGCGGACATCTTTGAGTCCCCAAATAAATTGTTCGAGGAGGGACTCGCTCAAGAAAGCGGCTGGGAAATCGCAAGGGATTCAATTCAATTCAATTTTTAATATTTGTAAACCGCTCCCTCTCCCCATAGGGACTCGGGGCGGTGCACAGGAAGAATAAAAAACACAATAAATATATACAAACATTTCTTTAAAAAACAAATTAAACTTAAACCTGTGCTAAAATTCCCCATTAAAACTAAACTATACTAAAAAACTTCCAATAAAACCCCAGAGACAGAGAGACTATCCTAGGCCGGCCAGACAGAAAAGATGTGTTTTTAATTTAAGACGGAAGGAGCGGAGGTCCGTGGTCGTCCTAATGTCGGGGGGAAGGTCGTTCCAGAGGGCCGGGCCCGCCACAGAGAGAGCCCTTCCCCTGGGTGTCGCCCACTGACAAAGTCTAGTGGACGGCACCCGGAGAAGTCCCTCTCTGTGGGAGCGAATCGGCCGTGAGGATGTATGAGGCAGGATCCGATCCCGCAGATAGCTAGGTCCCGAGCCATGGAGCGCTTTAAAGATGATAGTTAACACCTTGAAGCGCACCCGGAAGACGACAGGTAGCCAGTGCAGCTCGCGCAAGAGCGGTGTTACATGGGTAAACCTAGAGGTTCCCATAATTGCTCGCGCGGCTGCGTTCTGGACTAGCTGAAGTCTCCGGGTGCACCTCAAGGGGAGCCCCATGTAGAGAGAGTTACAATAGTCCAGTCGGGATGTCACGAGCGCATGAGTGACTGTGCGAAGGGCGTCCCGATCCAATAGGGGGCGCAATTGGCGAACCAGGCGAACCTGGTAAAACGCCCTCCTGGCCACGGCTGTCACTTGATCTTCCATGGACAGCCGGGCATCCAGGAGGACACCCAAATTGCGCGCCCCATCCACAGGGGCAAGATGTTCGCCCCCTATGGCCAGCGATGGAGTGAGCTGGTTGAATCGGGCAGCCAGAAACCACAGCCACTCGGTCTTGGTCGGGTTGAGCCTGAGTCCGTTACTTCCCATCCAGATCCGCACGGCTTCCAGGCACTGGCACATCACCGCTACGGCATCGTTGGGGTGGTTTGGGGTAGATATATACAGCTGAGTATCATCAGCGTAAAGATGGTACTCTACCCCAAAACCACGGATGATCTCACCCAGCGGCTTCATGTAGCCGTGGCCCTGAGCGACTGCAAAAAGTCGGCCACTGACTGGGACGGCTTCTGGAGACATTGTCGGAAGGCGAATCGGTGCGTCATTTTCGATGGCACCGAGGCATAGTGTGCCCGGAGTCTCTCCACCAACGTGTCCCAAGGCAGGTCGTATACCGCTGCCGGGGCGGCAACGGTGCGCGCGGTCGCGAACAGGTCGTGGCCTCCGCAGCCCAGAAAATAGCCGAGCTTCCTGGCTGGCGACAGAGACCCATACTCATTTGCCAGCAGGAAGCACTCGAAGCGGGCCATGAAGGAGGCCCAGGTCTCCTTTGCTGCATCGAATGGTGTAAATGGAGGCATCGCGGCCATTCCGATCGTACCGCGAGATTAAAGTGAGGAAGAAAAAATTCTTTCTTTTGAATTCACGTGGAGCTATGCCTGGCCCCAGCCCTCGTCGCCAGTGTTAAGTTTCGTTATTGAGGGAGTCCAGACCAGGTTAGCTAGAACGAATGCCGTTTATTTGGCATTGCGAGAAAAACACAGGGAAAACTATTTACAGAAATAATAAGCGCGGTAGACAGGGGCTCCCGCGTTTGACAGCTACTTATACGCGAGCTGTCAAACGGGGAGCCAATCAGGTCGCGGCCAGACCGGCTTTCTCGCCAGTGGCGTCTTGGCCAATCAGGCGCGACTAGCGGTTTACAGGCTTGTTACAGCCTGTTGCCAAGGTTCCATCCAGCAGACTGGAAGACCTGCGGCTGGTCGTAAGTCGAGACCAGTCGCAGGTCGAGGACACAACATAGACCTGAAAGGAAGATGGTCTGGAATTGGGAACGGAAGCAGGGAAGAGATGAATAGCAAGGCCTCATAGCTCAGCTGCAGTGAAAATGCAGAACAGGACAATGGAGATGGCAACATACTCCACTAACCTACTTCGAGTATAATTATAGCGCACCGATAACACTACCACAGCGGCGGTTTGTTTAGAAGCAACCAAAAAATGGCACAAAGATAGAAGACAACCAAGATTGGGGAGAGAAGATATACTGATTTCTATCAATTGGCAGCGGAGAAGGATTGTTTGCCAGCTCCAGGCCTGGCTGGTAACAAAGGCCTCTAATCCAACAGTTATTTTTTTAAGGAAACGACTGAGATGATGGAGAGGTAGACAGGCTTGTGAAACAACTCTGAAAAGTAGATCCAGTGGGCTCATGAAATGGGAAACTGATTTGCATCTGGGTAGTCAAAGAAGGAAGAGCAATAATTTATATCAGTGCTTCCCAACCTTAGCAAAATTTAAGACATGTGGAGTTCAACTTCCAGAATTCCCAAGCCAGATGGCTCGGCAATTCTGGGAATTGAAGTCCACGTGTCTTAAATTTGCCAAGGTTGGGAAACACTGATTTATAGGAGGCAATATCTGGGCAACTAGCAGTATCAAAGCCACACTTAGACCTACAATTATCTGCAAGTATAGTATAAAAAAATCAAGATGGCAGCCACCACTGGGCAGTCAAAACTCTGTTTTTATGTAGTTGTACCCATGTTTCCCTGAAAATAAGGGTCTTATTTTCTTTTGACCTCCAAAATAAGCCTTATTTTTGGGAAGGTCTTATTATTTTTGAGGTGTGGGAGGCAGCGAGCATGATCATCTCATGGCTGCTGCTATGTTGCAATATTTTCGGGGAGGGCTTATTTTAGCGCATGCACTCAAAAAACCAATTGGGCTTATTATCCAGGGAGCAGTAGTGAGTTCCTGCCAGTTCTAGCCTCCTTCTATAGAAGATGTTCTACAAATCTACAGTGCTATTTAGAACCAGTTCCAGCTTCCACCCCCCGCCCGTCCGCCCATCAGAGGAATTCTGGGAGTTGAAGTCCACAAGTCTTAAAGCTGTCAAGTTTGAACACCCCTGGGGTTTTTTTTCCTAAAGGGTTAGGGGTGCAAGGGTCTTGTAACTTGACAGCTTTAAGACTTGCGTGCTTCAAATGCCAGAGTTTCTGACCTAACATTTTGGTTGCTAAGCAAGAGCACTGTTAAGTGAGTTTCACCACCATTTTACAAATTGGCCACACCCACCCAGTCACATGACTGCCAATCCACTCCCACTTGGTCACATGGTCAACAAGCCACTCCCAGAAAGCAGGCCACATCTACAGAAGAGGTTCTAAAAAAATTTGAAACCCACCACTGCCAGGGAGGTCATATTTTCAGGGAAACAGGGTTCATAAACTTTGATTGTACCATTGTGACCACCATTCTGGATTTTTGTTAACTATGGATTTCTCAAGCTTCTTTTTATGGATTTGATAAACCTGTTGGGTCACTACTGTTGAAAACTAGTGGCAAAATACCCTACTAGCACACTGAAGAGCCTCAAGTTGTCTTAACATGAATTTAGAAATCCTTTGAAAAATTCTGCCTAGCAGAAAATCCCAGATCTCCCCTGACTATGTAGATGAGATGCCCTCACCCTCTTCATTATATTCTCCCACCTTCTGTGATTTTTCTTTAAGTAGAGGAATCAGGATTGAACCTTTGGCGGAAAGAACATGACATAGACATAGACTGCCTCTTGGAAGACATTTAAAAACATCAGATTGGATGAAGAGAGGTTGGATTCTCACCCCTACCAGTTATACAATACAATACAATACAATACAATACAATACAATACAATACAATACAATACAATACCAGAGTTGGAAGGTACCTTGGAGGTCTTCTAGTCCAACCCCCTGTGTGGGCAGGAACCTTATACCATTTCAGACAAATGGCTATCTAACATCTTCTTAAAGACTTCCAGGGTTGGGGCATTCACAACTTGTGGAGGCAAGCTGTTCCAGAGGTTAATTGTTGTAACTGTCAGGAAATTTCTCCTTAGTTCTAAGTTGCTTCTCTCCTTGATTAGTTTCCACCCATTGCTTCTTGTCCTGCCCCCAGGTGCCTTGGAGAATAGTTTGACTCCCTCTTCTTTGTGGCAACCACTGAGAGTTCTCTTTACTATACAGTAATTTATGAGAGGTATTTCCCCATGTTCTTTTAACCAGATATAAATGTATAATCTTCAGAGCGATTTCCTGTAGTCTCTTTCTTTCTACAGTGAGACAATCCATATGTTGTAGATTGATCCAGTACTCCCTATCGTATTTAGGCTGCAGTTTTTGGTATGTTTTCCAGTTCTGTAATACTGCATATTCTTTGGATAATATACAAGATTACCAGTTCTTTATTTTTAGATAGCCACTCTAAAGCTTTCTTCTTCTTCTTCTTCTTCTTCTTCTTCTTCTTCTTCTTCTTCTTCTTCTTCTTCTTCTTCTTCTTCTTCTTCTTCTTCTTCTTCTTCTTCTTCTTCTTCTTCTTCTTCTTCTTCTTCTTCTTCTTCTTCTTCTCCTCCTCCTTCTCCTTCTCCTTCTTCTTCTTCTCCTTCTTCTTCTTCCTCCTCTCCTTCTCCTCCTTTTTCTCCTCCTCCTCCTCCCTTCTTCCCATCTCCTCCTCCTCCTCTCTTTCTCCTCTCTCTGTCTCTCAAACTTTTCAGCTTAGCTTCTGAAGATGAAAAAAACCCCAATTTCATGGCTAAACCAACAGCTCAGGAACAGCAATTACATTTGGGGGGGGGGGGGGAGGAATCTCTGCAACAGTATTTTAAACTACTAAGTATTTCTATGCAAAAACACGATGGAAGATTGAGGGGTTTCCCCCCCCCCTCCCAATCTGTATGTATTTCTCTATTTCAGAACCTCGATAAGTAACTTCAACAAATCCTCTGGTGTAATAATTAAGGAATGAGAGCTGGGAAAGGGGGAGGAGAATCAGTAGAATATTTCTTGCTTGTTGATTCCTCAGCGGCCGAGAGAGATTAAAAAAAGAAAGACAGGTGGGGAGGTTCTTCAGCTCTTCCGTATAATTTTGATTGAATCAAACATTTGCTCTCCTTTTTTCTCCTCCCTCCTTCTAGTTTTATCCATTTCAATGATCTAAACTTAACTTTAGGAAAACCTCTCATCTTGCCCAATTAAAGTCCACATCTTTGCATCTTCTTTGGCCAGTCAGAGATATTTTGCTGCCCAGATGGAGGTTCATGTAAGGGCTACCTCAGATAATAATAATATAATAATAATAATCTTAATTTATAAAACCGCACCCTCTCCCCACAGGGACTCGGGGCGGTGCACAGGTAGAATAAAAACCAAATACATACAACAATTCTAAAAACAAATTAAATATAACCTGCGCTAAAATTCCCATTAAAACTAAATAATACTAATTCCCCATAAAACCCCAGAGGCAGAGAGACTCATCCTAGGCCGGCCAGACAGAAAAAGTGAGTCTTTAATTTAAGACGGAAGGAGCGGAGGTCCGTGGTCGTCCTGATATCGGGGGGAAGGTCGTTCCAAAGGGCCGGGCCCGCCACAGAGATAGCCCTTCCCCTGGGTGTCGCCCGCTGACAGTGTCTAGTGGACGGCACCCGGAGAAGTCCCTCTCTGTGGGAGCGAATCGGCCGCGAGGATGTATGAGGCAGGAACCGATCCCGCAGATAGCTAGGTCCCGAGCCATGGAGCGCTTTAAAGATGATAATTAAAACCTTGAAGCGCACCTGGAAGACGACAGGTAGCCAGTGCAGCTCGCGCAAGAGCGGTGTTACATGGGTAAACCTAGCGGTTCCCATAATTGCTCGCGCGGCTGCATTCTGGACTAGCTGAAGTCTCCGGGTGCACCTCAAGGGGAGCCCCATGTAGAGAGAGTTACAATAGTCCAGTCGGGATGTCACGAGCGCATGAGTGACTGTGCGCAGGGCGTCCCGATCCAATAGGGGGCACAATTGGCGGACCAGGCGAACCTGGTAAAACGCCCTCCTGGCCACGGCTGTCACTTGATCTTCCATGGACAGCCGGGAATCCAGGAGGACACCCAAATTGCGCGCCCCATCCACAGGGGCAAGATGTTCGCCCCCTATGGCCAGCGATGGAATAAGCTGGTTGAATCGGGCAGCCGGAAACCACAGCCACTCGGTCTTGGTCGGGTTGAGCCTAAGTCCGTTACTTCCCATCCAGATCCGCACGGCTTCCAGGCACTGGCACATCACCGCTACGGCATCGTTGGGGTGGTTTGGGGTAGATATATACAACTGAGTATCATCAGGGTATAGATGGTATTCTACCCCAAAACCACGGATGATCTCACCCAGCGGCTTCATGTATGTGTTAAACAGGAGAGGCGAGAGGACCGACCCCTGAGGCACCCCACAAGTGAGTGGTCTCGGGGTCGACCTCTGCCCCCCTGCCAACACAAATTGCGATCGGCCAGAGAGGTAGGAGGAGAACCATCGTAAGACGGTGCCTCCCACTCCCAACCCCCCCAGCCGATGCAATAGGATACCATGGTCGATGGTATCGAAAGCCGCCAAGAGGTCTAATAGGACCAGGATGGAGGAACAACCCCCATCTCTGGCCCTCCAGAGATCATCAACCAACGCGACCAATGCCGTCTCGGTGCTATGCCCGGGCCGAAAGCCGGACTGGCGCGGATCTAGATAGTCAACTTCCTCCAGGTGACGGGGAAACTGTTGTGCCACCACACTCTCAACAACCTTCGCCACAAAGGGAAGGTTGGAGACTGGACGGTAGTTGTTTAAAAGAGCTGGATCCAAAGAGGGCTTCTTAAGGAGGGGCCTCACCATCGCTTTTTTTAGGGAAGCAGGCAAGGAACCCTCACTTAAGGATGCGTTGACAACCTCTTGGAGCCAGCCTCGTGTCACCTCCCAGGATGCCAGTACAAGCCAGGAGGGGCACGGGTCCAATAAACATGTGGTGGCTCGCAGTCGCCCACGTAACCTGTCCATATCATCGGAAGTAACGGAGTCAAACTCCTCCCAAACAAGATCTGTCTCGTGGCATCCCACTGGGCCATCAATGGAGGGTAACCCATTCTGTATCTGAGCGGTTTTCTCCTGCAGAAAAGTCACAAATTCCTCTGCTCTACCCTGTAACGGGGCTTCCCGCACCCTTTGCTGAAGTAGGGAGCGGGTCACCCTAAACAGGGCGGCAGGGCGGTTTTCTGCGGATGCTATGAGAGTAGCACAATGATGGCGTTTGGCCACTCTCAGCGCCACAATGTAAGTCCGTAAATGGGCTCTTACCTGTGTCCGGTCAGATTCAGATCGGGTAGACCTCCATCTTCCCTCTAGGCATCTCTTGTGGCGTTTCATCACCCGCAGCTCTTCGGTAAACCAAGGAGCCAGGGTGGTTCGGCGCCGCAAGAGAGGCCGCAAGGGCGCGACCCGATCCAAGGCTCCCACGGCCGCACTATTCCATGCGGCCGTGAGGTCCTCTATCGGGGCACGGGTCAGGGGTACAGGAAATGGCCCAAGCGCCGTCTGGAACCCATCCGGGTCCATCAGGCGCCTGGGGCGGTACCAGATTGGAGACTCTGGTTCCGCCTCCCCGCGGAGGGGAGCAGCGGTCGGAAAGTCGAGCCGGAGAAGTGAGTGGTCTGACCATGACAAGGGCGTGATGACTATATCCCCTATACCCAGATCACTCTTCCATTGGCCAGAGACAAAGATGAGATCCGGCGTATGTCCACCCTCGTGAGTGGGGCCTTGAATTAGTTGGGTCAGGTCCATGGCCGTCATGGAAGCCATGAACTCCCGAGCTACCTCGGATGATTCGCCCAACGATGGCAGATTAAAGTCCCCCATGACTAAAAGTCTGGGGGTCTCCACTGCCACCGTAGCGATCACCTCCAGGAGCTCGGGCAGGGCTGCTGCTACATAGCGGGGAGCCAGGTATACAACCAGCAAGCCCAACTGCCTCCCTAGGCCCCACTTCACGCAGAGGGACTCACAGCCGGTGGTCTGTGGCACAATGGTCTCTCTCGGCTCAAGACTGGTTTGTTTTCTCCCACAACTCAAAAGTGGTTCTGAAGATCTTAAAACCCGAAAGGCCTCAAGTGCAAAATACTTTATAGATTGCTTCTTTTCATGTCATCCAGGTTCGGATCTAATATGCGATGGAGAGATTCTGACTAGGTGGCTCAGTGGCTAAGACACTGATCTTATTGATCAGAAAGGCTGGCAGTTTGGCGGTTCAAATCCCTAGTACAGGTCTCTTGTGTGAGCAGAGGGTTGGACTAGATGATCTCCAAGGTCCCTTCCAACACTGTTTTTGTATTTCTTTTGTCTATGTTCCCTTCCATCCCTTTCTGGAGATTCGCACAAGAGCAGAAATTGCAAACTTATGGATGGATTTTGTTCACAGAAGGGATTAAAACCATGGAAAATTCAGTCCTGATTAAACAAGTTTAGGATGATACGTGATTGTATTGGTTGGGATTTTGACTAGCTTGGTTAAGCGTGCCATTAAAAGACAGGAAACCAGTGGAGAAGAGAAGAGGCTTTTTCATGGCCTGCATTTAAGCCAGTGTTTCTCAACCTCAGCTACTTTAAGCTGTGTGGACTTCAACTCCCACAATTCCACAGCCAACATTTCTGGCTATGGAGTTAATACAATACAATACAATAGCAGAGTTGGAAGGGACCTTGTAGGTCTTCTAGTCCAACCCCCTGCATGGGCAGGAACCTTATACCATTTCAGACAAATGGCTGTCTAACATCTTTTTAAAGACTTCCAGGGTTGGGGCATTCACAACTGCTGGAGGCAAGCTGTTCCAGAGGTTAATTGTTCTTATTGTCAGGAAATTTCTCCTTAATTCTAAGTTGCTTCTCTCCTTGGTTAGTTTCCACCCATTGCTTCTTGTCCTGCCCCCAGGTGCCTTGGAGAAAAGTTTGACTCCCTCTTCTTTGTGGCACCCTCTGAGATTGAAATTGAAATTGAAATTTATTAACTGCACCCTCTCCCCACAGGGACCCGGGGCGGTGCACAGGCAGAGCTAAAAACAATATACAATAAATACAACATACATACTTTAAAATAAAATTAAATAGTATTACCCGTGCTAAAAATATAAGATTAAGAACCCATTAAAATATTTGGAGTCAATAGACAGAGAGAACTATTCAATAGTTCTATTCAAGATATCGGAACACTTTGTGGGAGTTGTGGGAGTTGAAGTCCACACTGCTTAAAGTGGCTGAGTTTGAGAAACATTGATTTCACCTATGGAACTCCCCACCCCAACAAATAAGTTGGCACTGTCTTGACAAACTTTTATTATGAGACTCTCTGAACTTGGTGGTTTTCTTGCAGACCTTTCATTACCCAGCTAGGTAACATCATCAATACTTTACTAACTGCTTAGGAAATACCTCCTACAGCTTGCTCTTACTGTGGTTTACTATTGAGCTAATACTTATTAAAATTTTAAATGTACAGGTAGTCCTCAACTTACAGCCTTTCATTTAGTTTAAACGGCACTGAAAAAACTGACTTATGACCATTTTTCATACTTATGACCACTGCAGCATCCCCATGGTCACATGATCAAAATTCAGACGCTTGGTAAACTGGTTCATATTTATGACGGTTGCAGCATCCGAGGGTCATGTGATCCCCTTTTGCGACCTTTTGACAATCAAAGTCAATGGGGAAACCAGATTCACTTAGCCATTGTGTTCCTAATTTACCAACTACAGTGATTCACTAAATTCATTTTTGGGGCATTCCTGAGGCAGATAGGTAGACAGACAGATGCAAGTAGAAAGCCAGTAATCTGATTATTGTATGTCATTGGCAGGGAGAAACATAAATGTTTAGTCCTTTTTTGGAGGCAATGTCATTAAAGGAAAATAATCTTGTCTAAATTAATCAAATGACTTGGATTGGCAAACCGTACCTAAAGCCACCCCCCAAAAAATTAAGTTTGAACCCAATTCAGTTGAATTAATATTAGACCACATTAATTAAAGGATTGATATATTATCATTCTCCACACATTTAGTACGTTTCCGCATCTGTCAAAATCTACCAATGACATTTGGAGTAATTGGGGAGGGGGGAATGGGGGCAGAGTATTGGAGGTTGGCTAAAGGCCCACAGCTCTCCACACTTTTCTTCTATTGAGGAGAAATACACCTGGAAACATCTACCTACCTACCTTCTCTCTCTCTCTCCCTCCCTCCCTACTGTATTTCTCTCTCTCTCTCTCTCTGTCTCTATCCCTCTACCTACCTACCTACACACACTCTCTGTCTCCCTCCCTCCCTACTGTATTTCTCTCTCCTTCTCCCTCTCCCTAGTTACCTACACACTCTCTCTCTCTCCCTACCTACCTACTGTATTTCTCTCTCTCTCTATTTCTCTCTCTCTATCCCTCTACCTACCTTTCTACTTACCTACCTACACACACTCTCTCCCTCCCTACTGTATTTCTCTCTCTATCCCTCTACCTACCTACCTACCTACCTACCTACCTACCTACCTACCTACCTACCTACCTACCTACTCTCTCTCTTCCTATCTATCTACTGTATTTATCTCTCTGTCTCTCTTTCTCTCTCTCTATCCCTCTACCTACCTACCTACACACACTCTCTGTCTCCCTCCCTCCCTACTGTATTTCTCTCTCCCTCTCCCTCTCCCTACTTACCTACACACTCTCTCTCCCTACCTACCTACTGTATTTCTCTCTCTCTCTATTTCTCTCTCTCTATCCCTCTACCTACCTTTCTACTTACCTACCTACACACACTCTCTCCCTCCCTACTGTATTTCTCTCTCTATCCCTTTACCTACCTACCTACCTACCTACCTACTCTCTCTTCCTATCTATCTACTGTATTTCTCTCTCCCTTTCTATTTCTCTCTCTCTATCCCTCTACCTACCTACCTACCTATAAACACACTCTCTCCCTACCTACCTACTGTATCTCTCTCTCTCTCTCTCTCTCTCTCTCTCTCTCTATCTATCTATCTATCTATCTATCTATCTATCTCTATTTCTCTCTCTCTCTCTCCCTTTATCTACCTACCTACCTACATACCTACCTACCTACCTACCTACCTATCTAACTACTTAACTACCTAACTACTCTCTCTATCTACATACCTGCCTACTGTATTTCTCTTTCTTTCTCTCCCTCTCTATCCCTCTACCTACCTACCTAATTTTTTTTAAAAATTGCCTCTTCAAAACCTTGGTGCGTCTTATACTCTGAAAAATACGGTATATCAACTTTTATTCCAAAGTTCCTTAAATTTTTCAAGGCCACAAAATTCCAATGCATCTTTTTTTTAAAAATGAAGGACATCTCTTCCCCTTCTTGAAATAAATAAATAAAATCTCAGAACACCATAACTTATAATATGTAAAATAGTAAATATAATAATCTTTATTTCCCCTTGCACAGAATACAATACATTGATTATAGAATGTAAGCTTTGAATTTGCACACGATGTTTCATCAAGGTGTATTAATAGAAGATTTGCAGTCGGCCTAATTTTTGACTTTGGTTGTTGGTGAATGCTGAAATGCTGGTCACGAGCCTAGATAGAAGGACATGTTAATACAGGTGTACGACCACGATTGGGAAAAGAATTTCCATTGCTTATAGTAAGGTGGTTGGTAAGTGCATCCAATTTTACGACCTTTTTTGCCACAGTTATTAAACAAATCACTGTATTTGTTCACTGTTGGGATCCTGCAACTATTGTTAAATGCACACCAGTTCCCAATTGCCCAAATTATGATCACATGACTGTGGGGATTCTCCAATAATTGCAGTGCGAAAACTAATTCAAGATCACTTTCTGTTGTGGCCCGCCAGCTGCCATCAGAGCTGGCAGCTGATTTGGAGAGTCAGGAGGTTGGGGAGGAACATGGGCCAGTCCTGGAGTCTGGGGAAGGCTCTGATGAGGGCTCTGTGTGGGAGGCAGAGATGGAGCCAGAGCTGTCTGACAGTTATCAGCTGCCTTCAGAGTCAGACATCAGTGGGGCAGAGGAACAGCTGGAGCTGGTTCCCAGTGTGCGCATGTGCAGAGTTGCCAGACGAAGGGAACAGCTAAGGAACAGGGGTTAACTTGGGAGTAAGGCCAGAGGTGGACGATGAATGGCCCCCTCCCAGAGGAAATAAAAGAGGGAGCTCCAGGGGAATGGAGTTTGCAGGAGACAATTCGTTCACTTCATTGGTTCGTGACTGCTTGCCAAGTTTTGCAGATATCGGTCTGGCAACTCTCCAAGCCAGATAAGGTCTATGACTGTAAATCCTCCCTCAAAAGACTTTGCTGGATGTGAATGAGCAGAATTCACAGTCAATTCATAAAAGGGTTTTTTTCTCAGGACAAGGAGTTTGCTTCATACTTTTGGGAAGCCTCGGTCAGAAAACTTTATTCAGTGCTGTTGTAACTTTGAATAGATGCTAACCGAATGGTTGTAAGTTGAGGACTACTTGTGTTTTTCTTAGGACTATGTGATTATGTGCTGATAGGCATCTGATGGCAAAAGCAACCATTGATCTGAATGTCGCACAAATTGACATACAGCCTATTTGGCCTTAGATTGAGATTTTTATGTGAGCTCTCAGGACAATTCCATAGGAAATAAGCAGCCCTCGATATACAACAGTTCAATTAATGACCGTTCCAAGTTACAACGGCACTAAAAAAAAAAGCAACTTATTAGGTTAGGGTTATGCCATTCTCCACTCTGATGACCGTTGCAGGATCCCCATAGTCACATGATCAAAATCCAGATGCCTGGCAATTGACTCATATTTATGACGGTTGCAGCGTCCTGGGTCATGTGATCCCCTTTTGCGACCGTCTGCCATGCAAAATCAATAGCGGGAAGCAGGATTCATTTCACGGCTGCCTGATTTATTTAACAAATGCAGTGATTCATTTAACAACTGTGGCAAAAAAGGTCACTTAATAGCCACCTTGCTTAGCAATGGGAATTCTGGTCCCAATCGTGGCTGTAATTTGAGGACCACCCATACTAACATATATTTTTATTTAGGTTTGTGACAAGCATTTCGGCATTTACCACTGCCAAAGCCAAATGCTATGTCAAATCCAAGCCTTCTCTCAATAAACCTTGATGAAACATCACCTGCAATTTTGGATTTGCGTAGCAGCTGTGTGGTTCACTTAACAACTGCAGTGATTTGGTTAACAACTATGGGGGAAAAGATCATAAAATCAGGCTAGGCTCACTTAACAATCTCCTTGCTTAATAATAAAAAGTCTGACCCCAAATGTGGTTGTAAGTTGAGGACAACCCGTATTTTGAGAAATCTGAAAGAGATAGGAGCACGCTAAAGAAACAGTTATAACAGATATTACGATACAATAGCAGAGTTGGAAGGGACCTTGGAGGTCATCTAGTCCAACTCCCTGCCTAGGCAGTAAGACCTATACCTCTTCAGACAAATGGCTATCCAACATCTTCTTAAAGACTTGCAGTGTTGGGGCATTCACAACTTCTGGAGGGAAGCTGTTCCACTGATTAATTGTTCTAACTGTCAGGAAATTTCTCCTTAGTTCTAAGTTGCTTCTCTCCTGGATTAGTTTCCCCCCATTGCTTCTTGTTCTGCCCTCAGGTGCTTTGGAGAATAGTTTGACTCCCTCTTCTTTGTGGCAGCCTCCGAGATATTGGAAGACTGCTATCATGTCTCCCCTGGTCCTTCTTTTTATTAAACTAGACCTACCCAGTTCCTGCAACCGTTCTTCGTGTGTTTTAGTCTCCATATTGATTGGGTTCCACTGGAAAATCCTTCTTTGGCAATTACTGCGCTGACCCCAATTGCAAATTTTAAAGTATTTGCTGTACCAGCACAAAGGTCTGTAATAAGAATTTTATAATGTACTTTCTTGGCTGCCCAGTTTGTGAGGTGAGGCGGCGGTGGCAAAGGACGATAATAAGAATGCAAACAGCAGCTTGTGTTTATAAGCCTATTAGGAGCTTATGTAATTTGCCATCTCTGGGTTACAAAGCTTTCGTCTCCTACCTAAATAAGGACATTGCTCTCTTGATGAACGGGGGGTAGCAGGGCCCAAGGAACACAAAGGGCAAAGGGAATTGGGTGCTGCTGGCCGTCAAAATGGCTTCCGTCCGCTTTGGGATGTGGGTTTGGCAAAGGGGCTTGTGCAAACCATCTCTCTGGTTGTCGTCATCATCATCATCAACCTCATTGTTATATCCTCGACCTGCGACCGGTCTCGACTTACGACCGGCCGCAGGTCTTCCAGGCTGCCTCTTGGAGCCTTGGCAACAGGCTGTAGCAAGGCAGCCAACTGACAGACGCGCCTGATTGGCTGAGGCGCGCCTGGCCCTTGCTGCAGCCTGATTGGCTTCCCCTTTGACAGCTCCAATATAAAGAGCTGTCAAAGCGCGGGAGCCCCTGTCTACCGCCTATTTCTTTCGTACTTGTTCCTACTGATATTTTAACCTGCCTAAAATAAAGGGCTGTTGTTTTGAGCAAACCTGGCTTGGACTCCCTCTATTCTCCACCGTGCAGAGAATCTAACACTGGCGACGAGGGCCTGCGGCCAACCCACCCACCCAACGCCGCCGGGGCAGACGCCAGCAGCCGCAGCCGTCCGGCTGTTTTGCCTTGACCGACGACAACTCTCTGCTGGAAGCCCTGCCCGACCGTACGCGGCTCAGGACAGTTGTGAAACTGGAGGGGGTGGGGGTCCGCATGGAGGTGGACTCTGGCTCGTCTCGGTCCATCATTTCCCGGGCACAGTTGGCCAAGCTACGCCCCGGCCTTTCCTTAGACAAATTGTCCCCCCCACTCACGGTTTTGCGGGACTATCAGGGATCGTCAATCCCCACCCTGGGCCAGATTTCCCTGAGGGTGGAGTACGGGGGTTTCAAGGGGCCCTTGCCTATTCTGGTGGTTTCTGATCCCCTGGCGGCCATCATCGGCCTGGATTGGTTTCCCGCCCTTGGCCTGTCAGTGCAGGGGGTTCACTCTATTCCCGCCTCCTCTCCCATCTCCGGGGTTTTGGAGGAGTTCGCCGACGTGCTTGACGGTCGGCTTGGCTCTTACGTGGGCACCCCTGTCTCCTTAAATCTTGACCCTCAGGTTGCACCCATTAGGCTCAAGGCCCGCAGGCTGCCGCTCGCCCTGAAGCCCAAGGTCGATGCCGAACTTGACCAGCTGGTGGCGCAGGGCGTGCTCGAGCCCGTTGACCAGGCAAGATGGGAGACCCCCATAGTGGTCCCCATCAAGCCCGACGGGTCGGTGCGGATCTGCGCCGACTATAAGTCGACCATCAACCGTGGGCTCCAGGCGAACCCATATCCAGTCCCAGTGGTGCAAGACCTGCTCCATTCCCTGGGGCAAGGCCGCATATTTGCGAAACTGGATATGGCCCAGGCCTATCAACAGCTCCCGGTGGACGAGGCGGCTGCGGAGGCGCAGACCATCGTCACCCACCGGGGGGCTTTCCGTTGTCGCAGACTCCAATTTGGTGTGTCCGTCGCCCTGGGGATCTTCCAGAGCCTCATGGAACGTTTGCTCCATGGGCTCCCAGGCGTGGTCCCGTATTTTGACGACGTTCTGATAGCTGCTTCCAGCATCTCAGAGCTCGCCAAAGTACTGAGGAAGGTCCTCAGCGTTTTCAGGGGCGCGGGATTAAAGTTGAAGCGCAGCAAATGCGTTTTTGCAGCGCCGGAGGTGGAGTTCCTGGGCTTCTTGATTGATGCCCGGGGCATCCACCCCACCCCCAAGAAGGTCGAGGCCATTAGGAACGCCCCTACGCCTGCCTCCAAGACGGAGCTGCAGGCGTTCCTCGGCCTCTTAAATTTCTACACGCCTTTTCTTCCCCACAAGGCAACGTTAGCCGAGCCGCTTCATCGATTGCTCGATCGATCGGCGGCCTGGTGCTGGGGCAGCCGCGAGGCGCATGCGTTCGCGGCTGTCAAAGCCACTCTGACGTCAGAGGCAGTCCTTGTGCAATATGATGACAGGCTGCCCTTGACGTTGGCGTGCGATGCCTCCCCTTTCGGCCTGGGGGCCGTCCTGAGCCATTCCTTCCCAGATGGCTCAGAAGCCCCCATTGCTTTTTGGTCCCGGACAATGTCTCCCACTGAGAGAAACTATAGCCAGATTGACAAGGAGGCTCTGGCTATGGTGTCCGGCATCAAAAAGTTCCACCAATACCTGTATGGTCGGACTTTTGCTGTCTTCACGGACCATAAGCCTCTCCTTGGGCTTTTGGCCGGTGACCGTCCGACCCCCCCCATCCTTTCTCCCAGGATGACCAGATGGACGGAGTTCCTAGCAGCGTATAGTTATACGCTGTACTACCGTCCGGGCAAGCAGCTGGGGCATGCTGATGCCCTGAGCCGGTGCCCCCTCCCCAAGGCGGACGAAGAGCCGGTGCCGGCACTGTCCGTCTTGTCTGTGGCAGACTCAGGCCTGCCCTTGACGTCCTCGGACGTCGCCGCCCGGACGAAGGCCGACCCTGTCCTGTCCCAGGTCTCCACCTGGGTCTTGCGAGGGTGGCCTCAAGGCGGCGTGGCCGAAGATTTTCGGCCGTACAAGGCACGCCAGACGGAGCTTTCGCTCCACAGCGGCTGCTTGTGCTGGGGGGATCGGGTCATCGTTCCCCCCCCCCCCTCCGTCACCAGGTGCTCCGAACGCTCCACGCCGACCACCCCGGCATAGCCCGGATGAAGGCGCTCGCCCGCAGCTATGTGTGGTGGCCGGGCTTGGATGCGGAGGTAGCTGCCTGGGTCGGGGGTTGTGTCCCTTGTCAAACCACCCGCCCCGCCCCTCCGGTCGCCCCGCCCAGGGAGTGGGACTTGCCCCGGAGCCCTTGGTCCAGGCTCCACATAGACTTCGCAGGCCCCTTCCGGGGCCAAACGTTCCTGGTGGTCGTGGACGCCTACTCCCGTTGGGTGGAGGTCATCTTGATGGCTTCCACTACGGCCGAGAGTACGGTCAGGGCCCTGCGCCGCCTTTTTGCGACGCACGGGTTGCCGGACATCGTGGTGTCCGACAACGGGCCCCAGTTCCAGTCCGCCACCTTCCAGGAGTTCTTGGCCTCGCAAGGGATCCGCCACGCGCCAGTGGCCCCTTATCATCCGGCCTCCAATGGTCGGGCTGAACGGGCCGTCCGCTCGGCCAAGGAGGCTCTGGGATGGATGACCAAAGGGGACTGGCCCGCAAGGGTGGCTGCTTACCTGCTAGGTCAGCATTCCACACCTTGCCCTGCCACACGGAAAAGCCCCGCCGAGCTCTTGATGGGTCGCCGCCCATCATCATTTTAGCCATTGTCTATCCCAGTGATGGCTAACCTTTTTTGGCTCGCGTGCCAAAAGCGGGAGGAGTGCAGTGGGGTCATGTGTGGGCGTGCCACACCCATAATGCTATGTGCGCGACCCCCTTCTTTTGGCATGCTTTTTTCGCCCTCCCCAGGCTCCAGAGGCTTTCTAGGAGCTTGGGGAGGGTGAAAACAGCCTCCCCTCTCCACCGCCAGAGGCTTCACAACAGTGGTGGGTTTCAAATTTTTTAGAACCTACTCTGTAGGTGTGGCCAATTTTGTGGGCGTGGCTTGGCAGTCATGTGACAGGGTGGGAGTGGCCACCTTTTAAAATGTGGTGAAACTCATTTAACAACGCTCTTGCTTAGCAACCAAAATTTTGGACTCAATTGTGATGATAAATTCTTTCTTTCTTTCTTTCTTTCTTTCTTTCTTTCTTTCTTTCTTTCTTTCTTTCTTTCTTTCTTTCTTTCTTTCTTTCTTTCTTTCTTTCTTTCTTCCTTCCTTCCTCCCTCCCTCCCTCCCTTCCTTTCCTTTCCTTTCCTTCCCATTGGGTCATTGGCAGCGGCGGTCCAGATTTGCTTCCAGGTACGCCGGTGGAACCTCCTCTCACCAGTTCTCTAAATTTCACCAACCGGCTCTTGCGAGTAGGTGCGAGCCTGCAGAAACCCACCACTGCTTCAGAAGCTTCCCTAAAGCCTCCAGAAGGCAAAAAACAGCCTCAAAAGAAGGCCTAAATCAGCTGGCCAGCACACACATGCACCATAGTGCTGACAGGGCAATGCCTCGCGTGCCCTAAGAAATGGTTCCGCGTGCCACCTGTGGCACCCGTGCCATAGGTTCGCCATCACTGGTCTATCCAATGCAGGATGAAGGCCACTTCTGCGTGTTTTCAACCAATATAGTCCTAGAACTTTCTTTTGTCAATTGGGCCCGCCATATTTGCTGATGTCATCGATCCATTTTCTTTTAGATCTCTTTTGTGGATGCTTTTTTATCAAGTAGGATTCATTCTATGGCTGCCTTGGTCCACTTGCCATCTGTTCGTCTTCCTGTGTGACCAGCTCGTTCCCATTCTTTTACTCTCTTGATCAGGGGTCTCCAACTTTAGCAACTTTAAGCCTGTCGGACTTCAACTCCCAGATTTCCCCAGCCAGCTGGCTGGGGAATTCTGGGAGTTGAAGTCCGACAGGCTTAAAGTTGCCAAGGTTGGAGAACTCTTGATGATATTTTATACTGCCATTTGTTTTGTAATCCATGTGTGGGTCTTTCTATATTGTCTTCAGATGCTGAGCATGTATCTTTTCCATGACTTTTTGCGCCACTCGTACTTTTTGTATCGATTGTGATGTTGGTATCCATATTTCACCAGCGTATGTCAGAAAGAGTGGGCATAATGTGCATTCAGCTTGCTGAGAATGTAAGCTTTCATTTTAAAAAAAGCACTGCACCTTTTGCCTTGGTTAGCTTTTGTCATTGTTTTATTATATGCAGGTAGTCCTCGACTTACAGCCATTCATTTAGCGGCTATTTGAAGTTATAATGGTCCCCATCTGGGTTCATTTCCAAGTGGGGAGAAAGACACTGGAAACAATGGTGGCTGTTTGGAAAGATGGTTTTAATGGTGGACAGAATCACATGGTTTGAGGTGCTGGGCAGGGGTGGGTTCTAGCTAGCATTACTGCTGGTTTGCTCATGCATGCTAGATGCGCGCTGTGCACCCATGCACAGTTCAATGGAAATTGTTCTGCGCATGCACAGAACTAAAAAAAAAAAAGGTGATGGTGGCGACCGGAGAACTGATTCGGGGGCATGGCCAGCCTGTGTCACTGCCAGTTCTGCAACCCAGGCCAGCATACCACTACTGGTTCAGTTGAACCGGTCCGAACCGGTAGGATCCCATCTCTGGTCCTAGGCAAAAAATGGGGAGAGGTGTTGAGATTGCCTGGGTTTTATGCCCTCTCTGGGCTTTTGAATTTCATCTCATATTCTGATTGGTTGTCAGACTCCCATGGGGCCATGCAGGGATAACTTTGTAGGTTGTGTTTTTGAGTCCCAAGTTTGGTTGAGCCTCGCTGGGTGATGATGTAATTAAAGGGTTTGGGGCAATTCCTACTATGGCTCTGCCTGAAGGAGGTAAATCTTTGTAGAATAGACTGGCTCAGGCCTTAATGGCCCATTGACAAAGGTGGGGGGGTGGGGCTGAGTTTCTGCCTCCCTTTTAGAGGAATTATTCTGTCCTTTTAATGTTTCCTAAAATATTTCATTTTTCTAGGAGAGACGTGGGTGCTAACTTCCTACAATGGCATTGAAGAAAGAGATCACATGTACAAATGTGGGATGCTTGGCAATTGGCCTGTATTTACAATGGTTGTAATAGTCCAGGATTATGTGATCGCCAAATATGCAACCTTCCCAATTGGCTTCTGTCAAGCAAAGTCAATGGGCGAAGCCAGATTTGCTTAATAATCACGGCATTCACAATTGCAGTGGTTCGCTTAACAATAATGCTGAAAAATAACATAAAATTGGTGTGTCTCAAATAACAACCATCTTGCTTAGCAAAGAAAATTCTGGTCCCAGTTTTGGACATAAGTGGAGGTCTACCTCGAGTAGTCCTTGACTTACAACCATTTAGGGCTCATTCGAAGTTACAACGTCACTGAAAAATGTGACTTGTGACCATTTTTCATACTTACCACTGTTGTAGCATCCCCATGATCATGCAATCATAATTCAGAGCTTGGCTACTGGCTCATATTTATGATGGTTGCAGTATCCCGGAGTCATGCAATCCCCTTATGCGACCTTCTGACAAGCAAAGTCAAGAGGGAAGCCAGATTCAACCGTGTTACTAACTTTACAACTGCAATGATTCGCTTAACAACTATGGCAAGGAAGATTGCAAAATGGGGCAAAACACACTTAACAATGGTCTCGCTTATCAACAAAAATGTTGGGCTCAATTGTGGTCGTAACTCGAGGACTACCTGTATACCTCTGAAAGAAAGATTACATTCTCAGATTTTAGGGGTGGGAAAAGGTACCCTTGGCCCTCTCAGTTGCTCATCCCAAACTTACAAGTGTCAAAACATTAATACGATCGAACGGGTCCAGAGATATTTCACGAGAAAAACACTCTCCACCTCTGCTCACAATAGAATCCCTTATGCCAGGGGTCTCCAACCTTTGCAACTTTAAGTCTGAAGGACTTCAGCTCCCAGAATTCTCCAGCCAGCTTTGCTGGCTGGAGAAGTCTGGGAGCTGAAGTCCTTCAAATTTAAAGTTGCAAAGGTTGGGGACCCCTGCCTTATGCCACCAGGCTCGAAATGTTGGGCTTGGACAACCTGGAACTATGCCGCCTATGGTCTGACCTAAACTTGGTACACAAAATTGTCTGCTACAACGTCCTACCTGTCAACGACTACTTCAGCTTCAACCTCAGTAATACACGGGCAAACAATAGATACAAACTCAAAGTAAACTGCTCCAAACTCGATTGTAGAATATATGGCTTCAGCGACAGAGGGGTCAACGCCTGGAATGCTGTACCTGACTCCGTTGTTACATCCTCAAGCCCCCATGACTTTAACCTTAAACTGTCTACCGTGGACCTCACCCCATTCCTAAGAGGTCCGTAAAGAGGGCGTGCATAAGCACATCAGCGTACCTACCGTCCCTGTCCTACTGTGCCCATTTATTTATACTCATTTCCTTTGTGCATGTCCATGTTTGTACTTATACCTGTTATCTTGTTCATGTTTGACAAACTAAATGAATAAAATAAGTAAATAAATAAATAAACAAAACGTTCCCTCCTGACATATCTCTCTCTCTTCCTGCTAGGAGTGTTGTGAACATCCGATGTCCTTACCTACAAGTTCTGGACAAAGGCTGAGCTGAGTATTACTGAGATTAATCTTATTTGAGCTGCTAATTCCCAACTCCAAAAATAGTTTGGTTAGCTCTCCCTCTATTACTCAGATACCTAGCCAGCTACTTATCTATCTATTTATCTATCTGTCTCACTCCTATGTCTTCGGCTAGAAGATTATTCTATTAACCAATTGCTCATGTATAGAGATGCGATGGGAGAATTTTTGCCTAGTAAACATCTCTTATGAGTCTCAGGGCCATTAAGGAGGCATGAAGGTTGCCCTGTGGCAGGGCCGGCCCTCTGGAACGACCTACCCCCCCGAACTTCGCACTATCACAGACCTTCCCCTCTTTCGCCGTTCACTCAAGACTTACTTTTTTCAGCAAGCTGGTCTTGCTAAACGCTTAGATCGGATTGTTATATAGCTCCTGCCACATTCGTAAATGGACGTTGGGTTTTTAGTGGGAATTTTAGCACAGGCCCTTAATTTGATTCTTTTTATTCATATCTATTGTATTGTATACTATTTATTGGTTTTAATTTCCTGTGCACCGCCCTGGGTCCGTTTCGATGGAGAAGGCGCGGTATATAAATCGAATAAAATGAAATGAAATGAAATATCCCAAACCTTTCGAACCTCAGGAACACTAAATTCATAATTTTAAATCCCGCAGACCTCTAATATGATCTGCTTAATGACTGGCGGGGTGGGTGTGGCAAGGTAGTCATGTGACTGGGTGGGCGGGGCCAACTTGATGTCACGTACATCAAGGGCCGCCTCACCAGCCTCTACTTGCCCCTCTTCTCCCAGCCACTCCTCACCTGCCTGCCCAGGCTCCTTAGGGCCCCAATAGGAAGCAGTTGTTGAAGCCAAGCAGCCACCATGAGAAAGAGTTGGCAAAACAGCTGGCTCAATCCAAATCGGATCTGACTAAGAAGGAGGCTCAGCAGAAGCACCTCACTGCGGACTACGCGCATAGGCTTTCCAAGCAGAGGGAAGACCTGCGGGAGTGCAAGGTCGGGTGCCAGCGCCTGGAGGCTCAGAAGGCTGAGATGGTCAGCCAGTTTCAGACCATGATGTAGTCCCACTGGAACGAGGCCCTCCGGCTCTTCTCCACCAGCGGCACTTCCCTCCAGCCTTCGGCCAAAGCCTCGTACCAGGAGGCCAAAGCAGACACCAAGTCGGAATTTCTGCCCCCCGCCTGCCTCGCGCAAAAAGATCCCGAAAGGGGAGACTCTCTGCAGCAATACAAGTGTTCATTGCATGTATCTGTCTCAGGGGCCGTAGTTTGAGGGCCCCTGATTTAATGCAATATAAAAATGCAAATAATTTTTCTGCGGACCACCAACATTTTCTCACGGACCCCCGGTTGGTGACCGCTGTCCCAAAGGACACTTCAGAAATTTACTTTCAATTTTCCTTTGGGTCAGACCAATCTCTGGGCAATTAAATAGCTGATGTTTTGGACATAACCAAAGAGTCTGTTTCGGAGACAGTTCAATGATTCTACAAGGCCACGGAGAGGACCAAGATGCTAATGCTAAAATCAATCATTGGACAGCAGATGTTATGCAGCCAACATGGCAGATTTAAAGAAAGGGACCTCACACATTGCAGAAATTAGAGGTGCACAAAACTCCTGTAGTTGTTACTAGAGGATTCCCAATGTCCTTCCGGTCATCCTGAAGCTTTTGAGCTTCAGATGGGATTGTGTTAAGCTCAGGATAATTCTGGAGTGGTGGTGTCAAAATATTTTGTGCATCTCTAGCAGAAACAAAACAAGCAAGCAAAACACCCATTAAATCTCTTCCCCAGTTTCTAAAAAAGAAAACAATACAATACAATACAATACAATCAGTGGTGGGTTTCTGCAGGCCCGCACCTACTTGCAAGAGCCGGATGGTGAAATTTAGAGAGCTGGTGAGAGGGGGTTCCACCGGCGGACCCAGAAGTAAGTCTGGCCTGCTGTTGCCGGTAACCCAATGGGAAGGAAAGGAAGGCAGAAAGTAAGAGAGGAAAGGAAGGAAGGAAGGAAGGAAGGAAGGAAAGAAAGAAAGAAAGAAAGAAAGAAAGAAAGAAAGAAAGAAAGAAAGAAAGAAAGAAAGAAAGAAAGAAAGAAAGAGAATTTATCATCACAATTGAGGCCAAAATTTTGGTTGCTAAGCAAGAGCGTTATTAAATGAGTTTCACCACATTTTACAAGTTGGCCACTCCCACCATGTCACATGACTGCCAAGCCATGCCCACAAAATAGGCCACACCTAGAGAGTAGGTTCTAAAAAAATTTGAAACCCACCACTGAATACAATACAATACAATAAGAATGTCTTCCCTCCCCTCCTCCCCAAGAAAATATAGAAGAGATTAAATACAATTTTGCTTTTACAAAGGAGCAGAAAATGGAAGGAAGGAAGGAAGGAAGGAAGGAAGGAAGGAAGGAAGGAAGGAAGGAAGGAAGGAAGGAAGGAAGGAAGGAAATGGAATATTCTGGAAAGGCTTATGGCAGAAAAGGATTCTGGAAGGAGCAGTTTATGGTGATGCAATGATGCAACACTTTTGTTGACCTCAGAGACAGAAAGTGTAACTCTTCAAAAGCTTTTGAACTACAATTCCCAGAATCCCTTATGACTATTTTGACTCTCCTGGCAGGGTCTGCTCTGCTGGCAGTTGTAGTTCCTTGACAACTAAGATAGCAACTAAGATTTGCCCCCTTTAAAAATTTGGAAACCTGTCAGGTTATTTAGGACACCTTTTTTAGGGTCAGAACTGAATGGGCGAAGAGTTGTAGCCGAGAGAAGCAGTACGGAATGCTGTAAACGGTCTACAGGCCAAAGGTCAAAAAAGTCAAGATGGCAGTCACTACTCTTTCTTAGGTCTGCAAAGATTTTTTTTAAAAGGCCCAAGAAGTCAATAACACTGTTGTGGCTGACATCCTGAACCTTTTTATTCCATTCTGGATGCCCCTATCATGCTGGCAAGTTTAAGAAATCGTGCAGGCCTTCAAATTTATGAAATCAGATGACTTCAATTAGAGCTGATCTATCTGGGCTGCAAAAATTGGGCAACCCTTAAGTGATGGAAGTAGGATTGAGAAAGCTCTAGCTCTCTGCTCCCATCTAGTGATTGTCCCAAAGTAAATCTTTAACCCAAATGCCTCAGGATTACAGAATGTGTGAGTAGTAACATCCTACACAATTGTACACCACAAGAATTCCCATTAAGTTCGGTGACGTATGTCTGGAGGCAGGTAGGTTTCAGTTTGCAACCTGAACTCCATATTTTAAAAAAAAAAATCCGCATACAAACCTTGCCTGACCCCAAATTAATTACAGTATGGCTTTCAGTAAGTTGGTCATTCTGCCTCAACTTTAGCCCTTCCACTCTTCAGTATGGAATAATAATACCCTTATAAAGTCGTTGGCTTACAGCAAAAAGAGCCAGGTGATGTGAGAGCCAGTTTGATCTAGTCTCTAGTGCATGACTTTTTGGCACCGAATGCCCAAACCAGAATGTGTGCGCAAATGTGTGCATGCGTGAAACCCGAAGACCAGCCAGCCGGCACATGCATGCCTGTTTTGGGGCCGATTTCGGTTGTTTTTCGGGCCATTTTCAGGCAGTTTTCCAGCGTTTTGGCACCCTCAAAGATCAGCTGGCCTGCATGCTATAGGTTCACCATCACAGGTCTAGTGGTTAAGACACCAGACTAGACAACTGGGAGACCATGAGTTCAGATTCCACCTTAGCCATAACCATCTGCGGGTAACTTTGGGCCAGTCTATCTCTCTCTCTCTCTCTCATATCCCATCCCACCTCACAATAAGAGGAGCCCTGAATTATTTGTAAAAGTAATAAAGGCAGAAAACATAATGAAATAAAATATAAAATAATAAAATAAAATAAAATAAAATAGCAGAGTTGGAAGGGACCTTGGAGGTCTTCTAGCATGGTGACTCACTTAATAACTGCATTGCTTAGCAACCAAAATTCCAGTCCTCATTGTGGCCATACGTTGCCTGTAAAAACGCTTAGATTCTTGTGCTTAACTTTTATTTCTACAGGTAGTCCCTAACCTGCGAGCCTAATTAAGCCCAACATTTCTGTTGCTAAGTGAGACAGTTGTTAAGTGAGTCTGTCCCATTTTACAACCTTTCCTGCCATAGTTATTAAGTGAATGCTGCAGGTGTTCAATTAGTAGCACGGCTTTTAAGTGAATCTGGTTTCCCCATTGACTTTGATTGCCAGAAGGTCACAAAAAGTGATCACATGACCCCAGGATTCTGCAACCGTCAAAAATATGAGTCAGTTGCCAAGCATTTGGATTTTGATCACGTGATCACAGGGATGCTAGAACGACTGTGCTTTTTTCAGTGCTGTTGTAACTTTGAATAGTCACTAAGCAAACGGCTGTAAGTCAAGGACTTCCTGTATTTACAACAAGGAAGACCAAACGTTCTAAAAACAGCGCTGCTTAAACTCAGCACCATTACATAAATATTGCCCTCAAATGGCATAGTATTTATTGTTCAGCAGGAAGAAGGAATTGTGTGTATCCAGACTTCACTATGTATTTTGACTGCCCACTTACTTTTTCTGCCGGGTACAAATTTTAGGATAAACTGTGTTTCACTTCTCCTTGTAAAAGCTGCATATAATCTTTTATGAGCCACGTCTCCAAGTGCAACATCCAAAGACAATAAAACACGATTTTAATAGTTAACTTTGGCTGGCTTGGAATAAAAAAAAAAGACACAGCAATCATTGCTAACCCATTTTCTGCTTAGAGGTAGGTGTGGTAAAATAGCGCCCCCTATTGAGGGAACGCTGTACCACAGAAGGCGGGCTGCTCCGGTGGGAAAATAAGAACGAAACACATGGGATTTTCCTCCAAATGAGCGCGCGCCGACTAGCTCGGTGTGGGCTCTTTTATTGGCACAAAAGTGAAACTTACATTCTAGTATAGTTTGATTGGTTCATACAGTTGCTTGGTAAAACACATACAATAGCCTGGGAAAATACATTCAGCTATCCAGTGGCCTGGGAAAATACATTCAGCTATCTAGCAAGATACATTTAGTTACATTTTGTGTATTGCTTGGTGCATTAGATACGTGCTCTTAGGAATTGGGTGATGGTACACACTAGCCTTTGTTAGCCTTTGTCAGGCGAGATGACGTGTGCTTCCTAAGTTCAGGGTTCATTCAGTGGCCTAACAATGGTTTAAAGCCTATACTAATTTAAAACCTACTGAACTGCCAAAACCTGGAATGATAATCGCAACAGGTAGGCAGGGGAAAAATATTTACTTAGCTTTCATTTGCACTGTAATTATCCCACAGGACAATGCATGGATTTCCTTAGGGCAGAACTGTCTCGAAGCCTTCCTTGAGGTGGGTTTCAGGTTCTGTGGGATATAAACGCAACAGAAACATAATGGTTTCAACCCCGAAAAAAAGGCACAATGCACTTGCTCAATGAAGGTCTTTCCTAGGTAGCACAGGATATACAATACAATACAATACAATACAATAGCAGAGTTGGACGGGACCTTGGAGGTCATCTAGTCCAACTCCCTGCCTAAGCAGGAAGCCCTACACCACTTCAGACAAATGGCTATCCAACATCTTCTTAAAGACTTGCAGTGTTGGGTCATTCACAACTTCTGGAGACACTGTTCCACTGATTAATTGTTCTAACTGTAAGGAAATTTCTCCTCAGTTCTAAGTTGTTTCTCTCCTTGATTAGTTTCCACCCATTGCTTCTTGTCCTGCCCTCAGGTGCTTTGGAGAATAGTTTGACTCCCTCTTCTTTGTGGCACCCTCTGAGATATCGGAACACTGCTATCATGTCTCCCCTGGTCCTTCTCTTCATCAAACTAGACATACCCAGTTCCTGCAACTGTTCTTCATATGTTTTAGTCTCCAGTCCCCTAATCATCTCTGTTGCTCTTCTCTGCACTCTTTCTAGAGTCTCCATTTCTTTTCTACATCATGGTGACCAAAACTGAATGCAGTATTCCAAGTGTGGCCTTACCAAGGCTTTATAAAGTGGTATTAACACTTCACGTGATCTTGATTCTATCCCTCTGTTTATGCAGCCTAGAACTGTGTTGTCTTTTTTAGCCATTGAGCCCAAAATTTCTGTAATTAAGTGGAACATTTGTTGAGTGAATTGGGTCCAATTTTATGATTTTCCTTGCCACCATTGGTAAGTGAATCACTGCCATCGTTAAGTTAGTAACACGGCTGTGAAGTAAATCTGGCTTCCCCATTGACTTTGCTTGCCAGAAAGTCACACTGTAACCGTCATAAATATGAGTCAGCTGGCAAGCATCCAAACTTTGATCATGTGATCGTGGGGATGCTGCAATGGTTGCAAGTGGGGAAAACGGTCATAACCAATTTCATTGTAATTTTATTTTATTTTATTACAATGACAATAAAGATTATTATTATTATTAAGTCACAAGTTTTTTCAGTGTCATCGTAATTTTGAATGGCCACTAAATGAACTGTTGTAAGTCGAGGACTACCTGTACAAACATATAAGGCTTCTAAGAAAGAGAAGAAGAACCTACTGAGACAAATCCATATCTGTTGTAATGCAGTAGCCCCCAGCCAGGGGTGGGATGCTGCTGGCATTGCTGCCGGTTCTCGTCACGTGTGCGGGCAAGACGAGTGCTGCACACACATGCACAGTTGACTGTAAATTGTTCTGCGCATGCCTGGAATATGAAAAAAATTACAAAAAAACATGCCAGCAATGACAGCAGCAAACGGGGAACTGGTTCGGGGGCGTGGCCAGCCTGGGTCACTGCCGGTTCTGTGATCAAGGCCAGAATACCGCTACAGGTACGCCCGAACCGGTGCGAACCAGTAGCAATCCACCTCTGCCGTCTTTTGGGCACCAGGGACCGGGTCCATGGAGAGGGGCTTTTCTGTGGACAGGAGGAGCATGGTTTTGTGCTGCCTGCATCCCACGGATGGGGCTTTGCTTGTTTGCGTAGTCCAGTTTCTGGCATGCCGTGGCCCAGTGCAGGTCCACAAACCTAGGGTTGAAGATACCTGTCTTCATGTGATGGCCTGAGTCATACAACATGCTAAGACGCTTTCTGAGTTTTCACAACAGTGGTGGGTTTCAAAATTTTTTAGAACCTACTCTCTAGGTGTGGCCTATTTTGTGGGCGTGGCTTGGCAGTCATGTGACAGGGTGGGAGTGGCCAACTTGTAAAATGTGGTGAAACTCATTTAACAACACTCTTGCTTAGCAACCAAAATTTTGGGCTCAATTGTGATGATAAATTCTCTTTCTTTCTTTCTTTCTTTCTTTCTTTCTTTCTTTCTTTCTTTCTTTCTTTCTTTCTTTCTTTCTTTCTTTCTTTCTTCCTTCCTTCCTTCCTTCCCTTTCCTTTCCTTTCCTTTCCTTTCCTTTCTTTCCTTTCTTACTTTCTGCCTTCCTTTCCTTTCCTTCCTATTGGGTTATTGGCAGCGGCAGGCCAGACTTACTTCTGGGTCCGCCGGTGGAACCCCCTCTCACCGGCTCTCTAAATTTCACCATCCGGCTCTTGCGAGTAGGTGCGAGCCTGCAGAAACCCACCACTGATTCACAAGATCTTGGGTCACAAATTGCTCGGACTCATTTATGCTTAGAGAGCACCATGATTACGAAATCTCTGCTTCCTAACCTCAGTCCCTCTTCCCATCCATTATTTAGTCTAGAGAAAATTCCTGCATGGATGGAAACACACACAGCCTCCCAAAGTGTTTGTTTTAAAACTGGGTGCTTTCATTGTTTTCCTTCTTCTCCCTCTGGTTTGTTTTATCCTGGATGTTTTGATGATATTCTGTTTCTCTTCATACGAAAAAGAAGATTAAAAAACCAATAAATAAGTGATTCGCTGTTGTGCAGACATCTTTGTTTCATCCTGGATGCAGGCCACACAATCAGGAAAGCTCATTTGAATTTATTTTATTTCACTTACTATATTGATGAATACCCATCAATAGAATGATGATAACAATGATGAAATTCAATGGTGAAAAATGTAAGGTTCTACATTTAGGCAAGAAAAACAAAATGCACAGGTACAGTATAGGTGGTACCTTGCTCAATAGTAGCAACTGTGAGAGGGATCTTGGAATCCTAGTGGACAACCATTTAAATATGAGCCAGCAGTGTGCAGCAGCTGCCAAAAAAGCCAACACAGTCCTAGGCTGCATAAACAGAGGGATAGAATCTAGATCACATGAAGTGTTAATGCCACTGTATAGTGCCTTGGTGAGGCCACACTTGGAATACTGCATACAGTTTTGGTCGCCACGATGTAGAAAAGACGTGGAGACTCTAGAAAGAGTGCAGAGAAGAGCAACCAAGATGATTAGGGGACTGGAGACTAAAACATATGAAGAACGGTTGCAGGAACTGGGTATGTCTAGTTTGATGAAGAGAAGGACCAGGGGAGACATGATAGCAGTGTTCCGATATCTCAGAGGGTGCCACAAAGAAGAGGGAGTCAAACTATTCTCCAAGGCACCTGGGGGCAGGACAAGAAGCAATGGGTGGAAACTAATCAAGGAGAGAAGCAACTTAGAACTAAGGAGAAATTTCCTGACAGTTAGAACAATTAACCTCTGGAACAGCTTGCCTCCAGAAGTTGTGAATGCCCCAACCCTGGAAGTCTTTAAGAAGATGTTAGATAGCCATTTGTCTGAAATGGTATAAGGTTCCTGCCCACGCAGGGGGTTGGACTAGAAGACCTACAGGGTCCCTTCCAACTCTGCTATTGTATTGTATTGCATTGTATTATGATGTCACAACTACATAAGTGAACAGTAGAATACTTACTACATTGACGAACCTATGGCACGCATGCCAGAAGTGGCATGCAGAGCCATCGCTCCGGGCATGTCAGCCATCGCCCGTTGCTCTTCTGGATTCCAGTATGCCAGCCAGCTGGCTTTCATGTGCGTAGGAGCACCAGAAACTGGAAGAGCAGTTCCCCAACGTGCATGTGCGCACCCGGAAGCTGAGCTTCCAATTTCTGGCGCGGGCATGCGCACTGGCCAGCTGGTCTTTACGGGCATAAACCAGACGACCAGGTAACTGGAAGATCAGCTTCCTGGTGCGTGCATGAGCGCCAGGGAACTGTTCTTCTGGTTTTCAGCACTCCTGCGGGTGCGCACTGGGGGGTTGCTCTTCCGGTTTATGGTACCCTCTTGCACGCACCTGCACACGCCCGTTTCAGCACTCGGTGCCGAAAAGGTTAGCCAATACTGCCGGAGAGTGTCAATATATTACATACTTGGAATATGAGATGTCACTTTTTAAAAGGTAATCCTTAATCCTTGGGTTTTAGGGTTATCCTTTTGAATTACAGGGAGTCCTCGACTTACAACAGTTCATTCAGTGACTGTCCAAAGTTACAATGAAAAGAATGAAAAAAGGGACTTAAGACAGTTTTTCACACTTACAACTATTACAATCTCCCCTTAGTCACATGATCAAAATTCAGAAGCTTGGCAACTGTCTCATATTTATGACAGTTGCAGTGTGATCATCCTTTGCAACCTTCTGACAAGCAAAGTCATTGGGGAAGCCAGATTCACTTAACGACTGCAGTGATTCACCCAACAATTATTGAAAGAAAGGTCTTAAAATTCACTTAAGCAAATGTCTCAGTTAGCAACAGAAATGTTGGGCTCAATGGTGGTCGTAAGTGGAGGACTACCTATTTTATATTTTTGTATTATGAGATGTTACCTATTTTAAAGGTAATCCTTTCCACTTTGGTTTTAGGGTTGCTCTTTTGGATTCCTTTGTATTAGTGCTTCAGCAAAACTGATGTCATAGTTTTTAAAACTGCCTTCCTTCCTTCCTTCCTTCCTTCCTTCCTTCCTTCCTTCCTTCCTTCCTTCCTTCCTTCCTCCCCGTTCCCTTTGTATCCCATCTTTCCTCTAGGATAGTGTTTCTCAACCTCAGGAACTTTAAGATGGGTGGACATTAACCCCCAGAATTCCCTCAGCCATCCTGCTTTGGGGGGATTCTGGGAGTTGATATCCACCTGTCTTAAAGCTTCTATGAGAATCACTGCTCTATGAACCCAAAGTGGTTTACAAAGGAAAGTGGCTTCTAATTTTGTCACACAGCAATCATCCTGTCAGATGCGTTAGGCTGAGAGGAACAGACTGGCCCAACATCTCCCAAAACATAATTAGAAAAAGAGAGGAGCAAAATCAGGTTTTCTGACTTACATTTATTTATATGGCAGACTAAAACAAACATTCTCTCAATAGATTGCAACATAAAAATAATCACATTTCAGAAACAAACAAACCTGCCTGTAAAAGGCACGGAGACACAAGCCAATTAAACCACATAATTAAAACTGAGGGAAAACACAAGAAAACCCACAGACCGGCTGCTTTGAAAAAGAAAACAGAGGGGGAAAAGTTCATGGAATGAAAACAAAATTAAAACTATACCATGATTTAAAGAATTTGGAAAGATAGAAATGCCTGGCATCAGAAGAAAATTAGAACATGTACTCAAGTAGATAGGATCTTCCAAAATTTGGGTTTGTGCAACTTAGGCTGATCTCCCTAAAATGCTTGTGATAACAAGGTATATGACAGAAAAGGGTTTGAATTTTCTCATCTAAATGAGTATTATGGTTTCATTCCTACAGCTAGTCCTCAACTTATGACCACAATTGAAACCAGAATTTATGTTGCTAAGCAAGGTGGTTCTTAAATGAGTCGTGACCAATTTTACAGCTTTTTTTGCTGCAGTTCTTTAAACAAATCACTGAAGTTAAATGAATCACATTTTTTAAATCTTGGCTTGTCAGAGGCTGACTGGGAAGATTGCAATGGCAGACACATGACCTCAGAGGATGCTGCAACCATCATTAATACATGCTGATTGCCAGGAACCTGAATTTTGATACCTTCACCATGGGGATGCTGTGGTGGTCATAAGTGCGAGGACCCATAGTAAATCAATGCTGTTGCAACTTCGAATTTGTGTAAATCCATAAACTGAGCAGATGACACCACTCTAATGGTCGAAAGTGAAGAGGAACTAAAGAGCCTCTTGATGCGGGTGAAGAAGGAGAGTGCAAAAGTTGGCTTGAAACTCAACATTAAGAAAACTAAGATCATGGCATCCGGCCCTCTCAATTCCTGGCAAATAGATGGGGAAGAAATGGAGGTAGCGACAGATTTTATTTTTCTGGGCTCCAAGATCACTGCAAATGGGGACTGCAGCCAAGGAATTAAAAGACGCTGGCTCCTGGGGAGGAAAGTGATGGCAAATCTAGACAGCATCCTGAAAAGCAGAAACATCACCCTGCCAACAAAAGTGTGTATAGTCAAGGCTCTGGTTTTCCCAGTTGCAATGGATGGCTGTGAAAGTTGGACCATAAGGAAGGCTGAGCTCCAAAGAATGGAGGCCTTTGAACTATTGTGCTGGAGAAGAATCCTGCGAGTCCCTTGGACTGCAAGGCGATCAAACTGATCAGTCCTAGAGGAGTTCAACCTTGGCTGCTCTTTAGAAGGCCAGATCCTGAGGATGAAACTCAAATACTAATGAGAAGGAAGGACTCAATCCCGCTACTGATTGGCACCATAGGTTTTTGGGCAAGCACCTTGATTCTGGATTTTGGATGGAGAGCTCCCCTCCTCTCTCTATAATGATACCCTAAAGTTACTCATTCGTTGCTCTGCTGGACAGCTCCCCTGCTTACTGTTAGCTAAGGGACCATCTGAGCATCGTGGAATCATGCCACTGTCTGCTAAATTGAGCACCAGTGCATGTAAGATTTCTGTGTGATTGTGGGAACGTTGTTCTATGCTTAACCGATCTCATTTCAGTCTCGTTTATTGTGTGAACCTAGCATATGCGATTTATGGTTCAGTGTGCCAAGTCAACAGAGGAAATTAGGTTAAGTGAATACATCATAGTTCATCTAATCATGGATAAGTGAACCACAAGACCACTGAGCTGTGTTTGCAGAATAACATAACCAGGTCACTTAAAGACAAACTGCTTTCGTTTATTTTTAAAAATGGTCTCTTGGTTGATGTTAACTTTGGTTTGCTTTTTGTGGCTTAGCATCTTGATCGACTCTAGCCTGTTTGGTTAGTTTATACTTCAGTGGACTGGGTGAACCCAGGAAATGGGTTGAAATTAATAATCAGTAAAGTCTGAGAATGCAATCACACCCTTCCCTATTTTATATCCCTGGATTTCCCCCCCTTTTTTCTTTCCAAAGTGACCTTTGGCTCACTTTACCAAAGTTTGTGCACCTTGTAATCATTCCACAGCGGTGTTCTCATCGTCTTTTTCATGCCATCACAGAGCCTCAGCCATTGGATGGAGTAGAGGAGAAAGAAAGCAAAAATGACAGGTGTGGAATGCTCACCTTTGGTTATTGCAATTTCTCTCCAAGCCTAATTAAGAAAAATAATTTGTTGCCTTTGTATCTGTCTGATGGTTGGGCCATCCAACCCAAATCCTGAAATTTAAGCAGCTTGGTGGTGGGTGTTGAAAATGCCCACTATGTATTTTAATTAGACAGAATAGCAGAGTTGGAAGGGACGTTGGAGGTCTTCTAGTCCAACCCCCTGCTTCTCTGTAGCGGGCCCAGCCCTTTGGAATGACCTACCCCCTGAATTACGCACCATCACCGACCTCCGCCTCTTCCGCCAATGTCTAAAGACATATTTGTTCCAACAAGCCGGCCTAGCCTAACCTCCCATGGGGACTTTTAGGAAGTTTTTAAATTGGGTATTTTAAATTTGGTTTTAGTACAGGATAGGATTGTTTAATATTTATTTTAAATTATATATTTATCTTTGTATTTGTATATTTTTTAAATTTCCTGTACGCCACCCTGGGTCCTCTGTGGAGAAGGGCGGGATATAAATTTAAATAAAATTAAAAAAACAACAACACAGAAGACCCTACACCAGTGATGGCTAACCTTTTTTGGCTCGTGTGCCAAAAGCGGGGGGAGCGCAGGAGGGTCGTGCATAGGCGTGCTACACCCATAATGCTATGTGCACGACCCCTGCTTTTGGCACACTTTTTTTCACTCTCCCCAGGCTCCAGAGGCTTTCTAGGAGCCTGGGGAGGGTGAAAATAGAAATAGAATAGAAAATCGGAAACCTTCCTGTTAGGACTTAAACCTCCAGATATCAATATGGAGATATGGTTTCTGGTGTTGCACATAATTATTGCGGCAAGATTGGCATTTGCCCAAGAATGGAAAAGTGATCAAATACCGACGGATAGGGCAGTAATAAATAAAATTAATGAGTGCGCAGAGTTGGATAGATTAACAAAATTAATTAAAGGAAAAAAGGACTCAGAATTCTATAACTCGTGGAAGAGGTGGTATAATTGGATACGGGAACGACCGAATAATAACAACTGAAGCAATAATATATGTTTAAATCAGATATTGGTGAATAATAACAATAGGAAATTTAATGACGAATAAGAATTGACGAAGTAGGTAGGTTAACTAGATGGGCTGTATATAGTGTAAATGCTGGTGTTAAATATTAGGCCTACTATTAGGACTTTATTGTTAAGTTTGGTTATTTATATGTTGTCGCTTTCTCACGTTGTGACGGCAATGTGTTTAAAATTATGTTTGTATGATTTTTTTTTACAAGAACAAATAAAATTATTTTTAAAAAAATAGCCTCCCCTCCCCACCTCCAAAAGCTTCAGGACCTTCCCTTGAAGCCTCCAGAGGGCGAAAAACACCCTCAAAAGAAGGCCTAAATCAGCTAGCCAATGCACACATGCATGCTGGAGCTGACAGGGCAACGCCTTGCGTGCCCTAAGAAATGGTTCCGCATGCCACCTGTGGCACCCGTGCCATAGGTTCGCCATCGTGGCCTTACACCATTTCTGACAAGACTGTCCTGTCTCTTCTTAAAAGCCTCCCATGATGAAGCACCAGTGGTGAGTTCCAGATCCCATTGCAACCGGTATGATGCAACGGGGCCGTGCATCTACCACATGAATGCGTGCAGCATGCGCATTTATACTTATCACCTGCGACGCTCCGCAACGCCTCCACAACACTCCGTGACACTCCAGTGTGGAAGCCCCAAACAGCTCAAACACAGGTAAGGAGTGCGGGCGGGCAGACCCTCCAGAGCACCGTACAGGAATGGTACCTGGTGCTCCCAGCAGGCACCAGTACACCCGTACCGGGGCGTACCAGTCATAACCCACCACTGTGAAGCACGCACAACTTCTGAAAGCAAGCCGTTCCACGGCTTGATTGTGCTTGTTGTCAGGAAATGTCTTTTTAGTTCTAGGTTGAATCTTTCTTGATTAGTTTCCAACCATTGTTTCTTGTCCTGCCTCCAGGTGGTTTGGAGAATAGATTGACACACACACACCCCTCTTCTTTATGGAAGCTCCTAAAATATTGGAAGACTATTATCATGTTACTCCTGGGCTTTCTTTTCTCTAGACTAGACATACCCAATACCCAAATCCTGCAACTGTTCTTCATATATTTTAGCCTCCAGACCCCTAATCATCTTTCTTGCTGTTCTCTATACTCTTTTCAAAGTCTCAACATCTTTTTTATAATGGGTGACCAAAACTGGATGCAGTATTCCAGGTGTGGTCTTCCTAAGGCTTTATAAATTTTATTTATTTATTTTATTCAATTTATACCCCGCCCTTCTCTAAAAGGACCCAGGGCGGCGCACAGGAATTTAAAATACAATACAAAATCAAGTAAAAATTTAAAAAACTTATTTCATACCCATCCTGCGCTAAAAACAAATTAAAATCCCCAAATTTAAAACTGTCTAAAATAGTCATTTGTGGAGGTTACGCTAGGCCGGCTAAATGGAACAAATGTGTCTTTAAACACTGGCGGAAGAGGCGGAGGTCGGAGATGGTGCGAAGTTCGGGGGGTAGGTCGTTCCAAAGGGCAGGGCCTGCCACAGAGAAGGCTCTTCCCCTGGGTGTCGCCAGTCGGCATTGTCCGGCCGATGGCACCCTGAGAAGGCCCTCTCTGTGGGAGCAGATCGGCCGTAGGGATGTATGGGGCAGGAGACGGTCTCGCATGTAACTAGGCCCCGAGCCATGGAGCGCTTTGAAGATAAAGAGATACTAGTAATTCATGTAGTCTTAATTCTACCCCTCTGTAATTGCAACCTAGGATTGCATTGGCCTTTTTGGTTGCTGCCACCCAGTGCTGGCCCATAAATAGATGGTTGTCCACTAGAACTCCCAAGATCCCTGTCTGAATACCTCTGCTTTGATGCAATATAGTGATTGGGGAGATAATTTCAAAAAGCTGACCTGGGTAATCAAAAACTATAACATTTTGGTGCACCTTGTTATGCAGGGGGGGGGGGAACAGTAGCAGGCTTGAAATGCAGGAATATTCTTTTTTAGTAAGGCCAGATAATTATTGCAATGATACAATTAATGCTCAATACAACATTAATAAGAGGCATTTGCAGTAATGCTGGGAAAGATTGAGGGCAAAAGAAGAAGGGGACGACAGAGAATGAGGCAGCTGGATGGAGTCACCGAAGGAGTCGGTCTGAGCTTAAATGGACTCCGGAGGATGGTAGAGGGCAGGAAGACCTGGAGGAACGTTGTCCATGGGGTTGCGATGGGTCGGACATTGACTTTGCAACTAACCACATAAATTTGTAGTAATAATCTTCATTGAGACCCTCAATGTTATTTTCGTGCGGCAATTTGATTCCTTCAGTTTTCACTATTTTTCCTTGTTTGATAGTGAGTCTGGCACATACAGTATGTCCAATCCAAAGTCCATTGCAATATCTTGCCTATATATATGGGGAGGGGCAGGACCGAGGGGAGACAATTCTCATCCTCCCGGTTGGTGGCACGCAGCCGTTGGTTACAAACGGTCGGGTGCCACAACCCCCGCAGGCTAGGTGGCCAGGGAATACAGAGCCAGGGTCTGCGGCTGATGTTCTGCAACGCCAGGTCCGTTGTCAACAAAGCCCCCCTCATTAGTGACCTTGTGTCAGAGGGGGAGCCGGACCTGGTAGGAATTGCGGAGACCTGGTTGGGCCCCGAGGGAGGTCATCCCCTCGTTGAAATGTGCCCACCAGGCTACCGCGCATTTCATCAGCCGCGGGCCCTAGGCAGGGGTGGCGGGGTAGCGGTCATTATTAAGGAAGGCCTGGAGCCGAGAGAGTCCATTGTGCCTCAGACCTCCGGCTGTGAGTCCCTCTGCATGAAGTGGGGCCTAGGGAGGCAGTTGGGCTTGCTGGTTGTATACCTGGCTCCCCGCTATGTAGCAGCAGCCCTGCCCGAGCTCCTCGAGGTGATCGCTACGGTGGCAGTGGAGACCCCCAGACTTATAGTCATGGGGGACTTTAATCTGCCATCGTTGGGCGAATCATCCGTGGTAGCTCGGGAGTTCATGGCTTCCATGACGGCCATGGACCTGACCCAAGTAATTCAAGGCCCCACCCATGAGGGTGGACATACGCCGGACCTCATCTTTGTCTCGGGCCAATGGAAGAGTGATCTGGGTACAGGGGATATAGTCATCACACCCTTGTCATGGTCAGACCACTCACTTCTCCGACTCGACTTTCCGACCGCTGCTCCCCTCCGCGGGGAGGCGGAACCAGAGTTACCAATCTGGTACCGCCCCAGGCGCTTGATGGACCCGGACGGGTTCCAGACAGCGCTTGGGCCATTTCCTGTATCCCTGACCCGCGCCCCGATGGAGGACCTCACGGCCGCATGGAATACTGCAGCCGTGGGAGCCTTAGATCGGGTCGCGCCCTTGCGGCCTCTCTCGCGGCGGCGAACCACCCTGGCTCCTTGGTTTACTGAGGGGCTGCGGGTGATGAAACGCCGCAAGAGATGCCTAGAGAGAAGGTGGAGGGCTAGCCGCTCTGAATCTGACCGGACACAGGTAAGAGCCCATTTACGGACTTACATTGTGGCGCTGAGGGTGGCCAAACGTCACCATTGTGCTACCCTCATAGCATCCGCAGAAAACCGCCCTGCCGCCCTGTTTAGGGTGACCCGTTCTCTCCTTCATCAGAGGGAGCGGGAAGCCCCGCTACAGGGTAGAGCAGAGGAATTTGTGATTTTTCTGCAGGAGAAAACCGCCCAGATACAGAGTGAGCTAGCCCCCATTCATGGCCCAGTGGGATGCCACGAGAGAGATCTTGTTTGGGAGGAGTTTGACCCCGTTACTTCCGAGGATATGGACAGGCTACGTGGGCGACTGCGAGCCACCACATGTTCATTGGACCCGTGCCCCTCCTGGCTTGTACTGGCATCCTGGGAGGTGACACGAGGCTGGCTCCAAGAGGTTATCAACGCATCCTTGAGTGAGGGTTCCTTGCCTGCCTCCCTAAAAGAGGCTATGGTGAGGCCCCTCCTCAAGAAGCCCTCTTTGGACCCAGCTCTTTTGAACAACTACCGTCCCGTCTCCAACCTTCCCTTCTTGGCGAAGGTTGTTGAGAGTGTGGTGGCACAACAGTTTCCCCGTCACCTGGAGGAAGTTGACTATCTAGATCCGCGCCAGTCCGGCTTTCGGCCCGGGCATAGCACCGAGACGGCATTGGTCGCATTGGTAGATGATCTCTGGAGGGCCAGAGATGGGGGATGTTCCTCCATCCTGGTCCTATTAGACCTCTCGGCGGCTTTCGATACCATCGACCATGGTATCCTATTGCATCGGCTGGGGGGGTTGGGGGTGGGAGGCACCGTTTTGCGGTGGTTCTCCTCCTACCTCTCTGGCCGATCGCAATTTGTGCGGGCAGGAGAGCAGAGGTCGACCCCGAGACCCCTCACATGCGGGGTGCCTCAGGGGTCGGTCCTCTCGCCTCTCCTGTTTAATGCATACATGAAGCCGCTGGGTGAGATCATCCGTGGTTTTGGGGTAGAGTACCATCTGTACGCTGATGACACCCAGCTGTACATATCTACCCCAGACCACCCCAACGATGCCGTAGCGGTGATGTGCCAGTGCCTGGAAGCCGTGCGGATCTGGATGGGAAGTAACGGACTTAGGCTCAACCCGACCAAGACCGAGTGGCTGTGGTTTCCGGCTGCCCGATTCAACCAGCTTTCTCCAACGCTGGCCATAGGGGGCGAACATCTTGCCCCTGTGGATGGGGCGCGCAATTTGGGTGTCCTCCTGGATACCCGGCTGTCTATGGAAGAGCAAGTGACAGCCGTGGCCAGGAGGGCGTTTTACCAGGTTCGCCTGGTTCGCCAATTGCGCCCCCTATTGGATCGGGACGCCCTTCGCACAGTCACCCATGCCCTCGTGACATCCCGACTGGACTATTGCAACTCTCTCTACATGGGGCTCCCCTTGAGGTGCACCCGGAGGCTTCAGTTAGTTCAGAATGCAGCCGCGCGAGCAATTATGGGCACCTCCAGGTTTGCCCATGTTACACCGCTCCTGCGCGAGCTGCACTGGCTACCTGTCGTCTTCCGGGTGCGCTTCAAGGTGTTAGTTATCATCTTCAAAGCGCTCCATGGCTCGGGACCTAGCTATCTGCGAGATCGGATCCTGCCCCACACATCCTCACGACCGATTCGCTCCCACAGAGAGGGGCTTCTCCGGGTGCCGTCCACTAGACTTTGTCAGCGGGCGACGCCCAGGGGAAGGGCGCTCTCTGTGGCGGGCCCGGCCCTCTGGAACGACCTTCCCCCTGATATTAGAACGACCACCGACCTCCGCTCCTTCCGGGTAAAATTGAAGACCCATCTCTTTCGACTGGCCGGCCTTGAATAGTTCTCTCTGTCTTTTAATTACAAATTTTAATGGGTTTTAATTATATATTTTTAGCATAGGTAGATTTATTTAATTTTATTTTAAGTAATGTTTGTATTTTGTATATTGTTTTTAATTATGCCTGTGCACCGCCCCGGGTCCCTGTGGGGAGAGGGTGCGGTTAATAAATCTTAATTTGAATTTTTAATTTGAATATGTGGACAGCATTGAGCAGCAATTCTGTTTCATCCATGTAAAGGAGGTGGGATAGTCTGGCAGATGTTTTTGATGTTTGATGGCCATGCCCTGAGTTATTCAGTGTTGACAGAGGGAACAGTGCAATGACAAACATTAGTGGTGATAATGAATCTCCTTGAAATATTCCTCTCTTCATATTAACCTCTCACCATTGACCTGCAACTGTGTCTTCTCTTATGTCATCGATCTTTGCAAGAAGCTTCTGAAGTTTCTACTGACTCCTGTTATTTCTAGGCACTTGATTATCCAGTCACGTGGCAGAGAGTCGAATGCCTTTTTGTCGTCAATCTAGGGGTGGGCTTCAAAAATTTCAGCAACGGGTTCTCTGCCTGGTTGGCATAGCCTAGTTCGCCTCCTGCACCATGGCCGGTGGGGGGGGGGGGCGTTTTTGCCTTCCCCAGGCTCTGGAGGCTTCCCATGAGCCTTTGGGAGGGTGAAAACTGCTTCCTCCAGGCTCCGGAGGCCCTCTGGAGGCTGGAAACGGACCTGTTTCCAACCTTCCAGAATTTCCGGGAAGCCCATTTTCCCCCATCCCTGAGCAACCAGGCAGGCCCTGCACTTACCGTATTTTTCAGAGTATAAGATGCACCTTTTTCCCTCAAAAAAGAGGCTGAAAATCTGGGTGCGTCTTATACAGTGAATACAGCATTTTTTGCCTCCCAAAACCCCAGCCCCTTGACCAAAATGGCCGTGCATAGCTTTTAGGAGGCTTTCAGAGAGCTCCTGGGGCTGGGGAGGGCAGAAATGAGCAAAAAATGGGCCGTTTTTGCCCCCCACCCCGCAGCAGTGCTCTATAAGCCTCCTAAAGGCTATGCATGCCCTTTTTTTGACCAAAAATTGGGCCTGTTATTGCGAAAAACAGACTGTTTCGGGAGGTTTGCAGAGGGCAAAAACGTTTTTTTTAAAATTTGCCTCTTTAAAACCTTGGTGCGTCTTATACTCTGGTGTGTCTTATATTCCGAAAAATATAGTACTTCACATCCAAAACAGACCGCCTGGAGACTCCTGGGAGGAGAGGAGCAGGATGGGAGGGGTGGGGAGGGTGGGGCTGAGCCAGCCAAGGGTGGGATTTGGAAGTTCTCTGAACTGGCCATAACGTTAGCTATGAGTTCTCCCGAACCTGGGCAAATCCATTGCAGCCCACCCCTGCGTCAATCCATGCTACATTCTGATTCATCTTCTTTCTTCTTACGGTTTCCCCAAATCAATTGATTTGGAGTTGATCTTTTGTTCCTCTCCTGTATTTTTCTTCTTTTTCAGTAATGCATTCTTATGCCGTGAAAATGCGAATGCTCTGTTGGACATCGGGCATCTCCCTTCTTGACCACATCACGAACGGCATCATTCGACAACATTTTGGTGCAGCACCAATTATAGAGAAGAAGAGAGAAGGCCAGCTACACTGGGATGGACATGTCCTGAGAGCAGCACCTTCCACCGTTGCCAAGACTGCCTGCCAACTAGAGGTCAATGGCCGGCGACCTTGTGGGCATTCGAAACAGAGATGGAAAGACACCATCAACAAAGATGTGCAAACCATGGGCCTGCGCCTCAGAGATGCAGCACAGAGGTGGGTTCCTACTGGTACAAATACAAATACAAATACAAATACAAATACAACAGCAGAGTTGGAAGGGACCTTGGAGGTCATCTAGTCCAACTCCCTGCCTAGGCAGGAAGCCCTACACCAGTTCAGACAAATGGCTATCCAACATCTTCTTGAAGACTTGCAGTGTTGGGGCATTCACAACTTCTGGAGGGAAGCTGTTCCACTGGTTAGTTGTTCTAACTGTCAGGAAATTTCTCCTCAGTTCTAAGTTGCTTCTCTCCTTGATTAGTTTCCACCCATTGCTTCTTGTTCTGCCCCCAGGTGCCTTGGAGAATAGTTTGACTCCCTCTTCTTTGTGGCACCCTCTGAGATATCGGAACACTGCTATCATGTCTCCCCTGGTCCTTCTTTTCATTAAACTAAACCTACCCAGCTCCTGCAACCGTTCTTCATATGTTTTAGCCTCCAGTCCCCTAATCATCTTTGTTGCTCTTCTCTGCACTCTTTCTAGAGTCTCCACATCTTTTCTACATCGTGGCGACCAAAACGGTACGGTACGGTTTGGCTGAATAGGCAGTAACTCTGGCGGACATGTGACTGTACTAGTTCTATCCTTGGTGGCGCCATCTTTATTTTCTGTTCTGCACATGCACAGAACAATCTTCATTGAAAAATGTAATTCCCCCCCCCCCTTTTTTTTATGGTGTGACCATACCAGTCCCAGAGATGTCCCAGAGATGGGCTTTTTTTCACAAAAATGGAGGTGTTTTTCCCTTCACCCAGCCTCTAGAAGCACTTTGCAGGCTTCAGCAAGGGGAAATGCCCGCATTTTTGCAAAAAGCGGGCCGTTTTCTGCCCATTTTTCACAAAAACAGAGGCATTTTTCCCTCCCCCCAGCCCTGCTGAAGCCTGCAGAGTGTCCCTAGGGGCTGGGGAGGACAAAAACTTTATTTTCTTACTGGATAGTTTACAGGTGCTCCCTTAGCTCCACCAGGGCTGGAGCTCCCCACCCCCCCTTTGTCAAAAAACTTTTTGCCACTGTTTCGGTGGGCATGGCTTGGTGAGGGGGTCATGCAGTGGTGGGTTCCGGATTCCGTTCCAACCAGTACGGTTGGAATGGCCCTGGCATCACCCACATGTGCCCATGCGACGCGATGCTCCAGCTGCTCGGGGGAGCGTTGCGCAGGCCACATATGCGCCATGCGCATATGCGGAAGCGCCAATAGCTTAAAACACAGGTAAGGAGCGAGGGCGGGCAGGTGGGCACTCTGGAGCACCATACCGGAATGGTATCCGATGTTCCGGGCAGGCTCCAGTACGCCCGTACCGGGGCATACTGCCTGCAACCTACCACTGGGGTCATGTGACTGAGTATGCATGAGTGATGTCAAGTTGGCCACGCCCAATCTAGCCACGCCCACCAAACCGGTAGTAAATTTTTTTGAAACCCACCCCTTCAGGACCATCCCTGAGGCCTCCGGAGCACAAAAAAAATCCGGCCCTTGTAAAAAGGAAGGGAAAAGAAAGGATTGTAAAAAGGATGGGAAAAGAAAGGAGAGGAGAGGAAAGGAAAGGAAAGAAGGAAAGGAGTAGAGAGGAGTGGAAAGGAGAGGAGAGGAAAGGAAAGGAGAGGAAAGGAAAGAAGGGGAGAGGAAAGGAAAGAAGGAAGAGAAGAAAAGGAGGAAAGAAAAGTAAAAGAAAAGAGAGGAGAGGAAAGAAGGAAAGGAGAGGAGTGGAAAGGAAAGGAAAGAAGGGAAGGAGAGGAGAGGAAAGGAAAGAAAGGAAGGAAAGGAGGGAAGGACATTAAAAGAAAGGAGAGGAGAGGAAAGGAAAGAAAGGAAGGAAAGGGAAAGGAGAGGAAAGGAAAGAATGACAGTCTCTGTCCAAAGAGATTATAATCTAAATTGTTATAATCTGGGCCAAGCTCTAGATTTAGGAAAATATTTCCTTTCTTACGATGCGAGATAGGAGGGTACGGCCACATTCTAAGAATCATAAGTCTAGCACTCATTTACCAAACTCGTTTTTAGGTATTTAGTATCAGACTCTTAATTTCCTAAACTCCGTTGCCAGAACAGTCCCTGAGAGAATAAATTTATTTATTTTTTTATTTTAATCATATTTATATCCCACCCTTCTCCGCAGAGGACCCAGGGCGGCGCACAGAAATTTAAAAGCATACAAAAGAATAAATACATAATTTAAAAACATATTAAATTATTCTAGTCCTATGCTAAAACCAATTTTAAAATCCCCAATTTAAAACTCTCTAAAATAGTCCCCACGGGAGTTTAGGCTAGGCCGGCTTGCTGAAAAAGATGTGTCTTTAGACACTGGCGGAAGAGGCGGAGGTCGGTGATGGTACGCAATTCAGGGGGTTTTCGACTAACCTTCGACTAATTGTACATTCAGCCCATTTGAGCAAGATGAAGAAAAACAGGAACACCTACAATCACCCCTCGTCTCATTCAAGGCCTGCTAGGCCGAAAAGAGTTTTCTATTCTCCCCACCCCCCACCCCCACCCCCAATTGGCAGAGCCCATTCTGACATTCTGCTGTTTGGCACTGCGAGACGACCCATGTTGTGACTCTTAAAATCAAGGGGGTGGGGGCAGGGGCTGGGCTCAAACCTGCTTAGTAGACAAGAATAAATATTGCCCTCCCTTGCCCAGAGATGGCATGCCTGGCCTGCCTCCCCCATCGCTGCAGTTGGATGGAGCGCGGCAGCTCCGCCTTGGCACACTGGCCCAGATCTGCCATTCCACATGGCTGCTTCATCAGAGTCTTCCCAGGGGCCAGCCCTGAGCGGGCAGAAGGACTTTCACCGTGACTGGGCTAATCCAACATGACTTTTCCATTAGGGTTGAGAGGCTAGCAAAGAGCTTTTTAGTGTAGGGAAGAGCTCTTCCGACCCCTTTTGCCCTCCCCCCTCCACGTTCTCAGCCGGCAAATGTGCCATCTCTACCCGAGACCCTTCCCTTCCTTCTTCCCGGCACGAGCTGCTTAAGCGTGCGAGTAAAGCCAAGGCAACGGGAAAGCCGGCAGGACAATACGCAGGTAGTCCTCGAGTTACGGCCGCAATTGGGATCACAATTTCTGTGGTGAAGCAAGAAGTGTCCAATTTTTCACCACAGTCGTTAAGCAGGCGGCTGCAGTTGTTAAGTGAATCAGGCAGTTGTTCAGCGAATCCAACTCCCTCCATTGACTTTTGCTTGACGCAGGATGGCTGGAAAGGTTGCAAAAGGTGATCGCGTGATCTTGGGATGGTGCAACCATTGCAGTGGTGGGTTTCTGCAGGCTCGCACCTACTCGCGAGAGCCGGTTGGTGAAATTTAGAGAGGGGGTTCCACCGGCGTACCTGGAAGTAAATCTGGCCCGCCGCTGCCAGTGACCCAATGGGAAGGAAAGGAAAGGAAAGGAAGGAAGAAAGGAAAGGAAAGGAAAGGAAAGGAAAGAAAGAAAGAAAGAAAGAAAGAAAGAAAGAAAGAAAGAAAGAAAGAAAGAAAGAAAGAAAGAAAGAAAGAAAGAAAGAAAGAAAGAAAGAAAGAAAGAAAGAATTTATCATCACAATTAAGTCCAAAATTTTGGTTGCTAAGCAAGAGTGTTGTTAAATGAGTTTCACCACATTTTAAAAGGTGGCCACTCCCACCCTGTCACATGACTGCCAAGCCACGCCCACAAAATAGGCCACACCTACAGAGTAGGTTCTAAAATAATTTGAAACCCACCACCATTGTAAATGCATATATCCAATATATCCATGATGGCGAACCTATGGCACGGGTGCCACAGGTGGCACGCGGAACCATTTCTTAGGGCACGCGAGGCGCTGCCCTGTCAGCTCCAGCACACATGTGCGCTGGCCAGTTGATTTAGGCCTTCTTTTGAGGCTGTTTTTTGCCCTCTGATCTTGCCCCCACACCCACAAGTCCATCACATGGTCCAATCTCCCACTGCCATGCTGGCAGATCCACCCATCCAGTTCCGGTCAGGTGCAGAGGTGTAGAGACAAAGGATGACCTTGACTTTCTAGAAAGGAATTTTATTTTGACAACATCCCATTCTTCGCCTTCCTATTCCCCCTCCCAATTCCCCACTAATGAAACAGCATAGCAGAGTAGAATATTAGTGTGGCAGGCCAAAGATCCCAAAAGGAACCGACTGCAGGCCTGACAATAGTTTGAGTTGGGAGAATGTGACTAGTTTAAGAGGAAAGGATTCACCCAATCAGCTTCCTGGCTCAGAGGGGACTAGAACCCAGTAGTCCAGGGGCACAGTTGACTAGAATCCTCCAGGCAACCTCCATGGCTGAAGGGAGATTAAAGCTCAGGGCTGCTCCCTCCTCCTAATGCAGCCCCCATTGCAACAAAATGGCTGTTGAATGGTGTGGGAGGCCCAAAAATCCCCCAGGGAGCTTCAATGGTGCACAGTCCAATGGTTTAATTTGTTAATCTTAGCAGCATTACGTTATATGGCAGCGATGGCGAACCTTTTTAGGCTCGTGTGCCATGAGGGGGAAGGGGAGTGCAGGGGGATCGTGCGCGGGCGTGCCACATCCATAATGCAATGCACCCCCCAGTGTGCATGTGCACATGACAGGCGCTTCCCCCATTTTTTACATGCTTTTTTCACCCTCCCCAGGCTCCAGAGGCTTTATAGGAGCCCGGGGAGAGCGAAAACAGCCCCCCCAGGAGGCCCTCTGAAGTGACTTCTGGTTTGCTCATAGCATCGTTTTTAGTCGTCCGGAGGCTTCCGGGAAGCTCCTGAAGCCTCTGGGGGGCTTTCGGGGGGACGGGAGGCTGTTTTCGCCCTCCCCAGGCTCATATAAAGCCTGGGGAGGGCGAAAAATGGCTTTAAAAATGGCTGAATCAGCTGACAGGGCAAAGCCTTGCGTGCCCTGCCAAATGGCTCGTGTGCCATAGGTTCGCCATCACTGTTATATGGAATGGACTTCAACTCCCAGAATTCTTGCTGACTGGGGAGTTCAGGGTGTTGAAGTCCGTACATTCTAAAAAGTGATGGGTTTTACATTTTGTTATCACTGGTTCACTGTGTGCGGCCCGCTGACTTTGCGCCCCTTCCACGCATGCGCCCAACCTTCTGCGCATGTGCTTTGCATGCATGCGCCTTCTGTGCATGCGCCTGGCCTTAAAATCGTGCCTAAATAGGATGGCATAGAAGCAGGGTGGATGGGCACCTGTGATTTCCACTACTGGTCCAAACCGGCTGAATACCATCTCTGATTCTAAAGTTGCCAAAATTGAGAAATACCATTTGAATTATTTTTTTATTTTTATTTAAGTGAATCACTCTGGTTGTTAAGTGAGGCCAACACGTGTTAATCTGGCTTCCCCCACTGACTACTTGTCGGAAGCCATCTGGGAAAGTCACATGACCCCAGGATATATGACAGTTACCAAATGTTCAAATTTAGAACATGTGACCATAGGGATTTGCAATAGTTTGCAACACATATATGAAGCCGCTGGGTGAGATCATCCGTGGTTTTGGGGTGGGATATCATCTTTACGCTGATGATACTCAGTTGTACATATCCACCCCAGACCACCCCAACGATGCCGTCGAGGTTATGTCCCGGACGGTGTTTGGAGGCCGTACGGATCTGGATGGGTGGTAACAAACTCAAGCTCAACCCGTCCAAGACTGAGTGGCTGTGGCTTCCGGCGCCCCGGTTCAGCCAGATTATTCCAACTCTGGCCATTGGGGGCGAAACACCGGCCCCCGTGGAGAGGGCGCGCAATTTGGGTGTCCTCCTGGATTCCCGGCTGTCTATGGAAGATCATGTGTTTTAACATCCCTGTGCGCCGCCCTGGGTCCGTTTGGAGAAGGGCGGGGTATAAATTTAATAAAATAAATAAATAAATAAAATAAATAAAAAAGTTGGAAGTAGAAGGAATGGTTGTAAGTCACTTTTTTTCAATGTTACTTCTAACTTTAAATATTCACCAGTGGCGTAGCGTGGGTTGTCAGCACCCGGGGCAAGGCAAGTAATTTGCGCCCCCTAACCCGTGGATTTTAGCACTCGGGGGAGGCAGCTCTTCTTGTGGTGTCGAGCCCACGCACCTTCCGCGAGGATCCGGCAGGCAGCCGCTGCCCAAAGGGCTCGGCCATCCGGGTCCGACACTCGTTGCCTCGCCTTGGGGAGAAGCGGGCGCCCTTTGCGTGGTGCGGGCCTGGGACACCCGACGCTCCTTTCTACGGAGGGCGACGGCCCGAAAGCCGGGGCAAGAGGGTCTTCCCGGGCCGCCGCGGGGCCCAGGTCGCCGCTCCTCTCGCTGGCTCGGAACGGAGGAGTCTTCCAGGGTCTTCGCACGGCCGTTGCTTCGAAAGACCTGCGCCTTTAAGTCTCGCCTGGCCCCCTCGGGTGGCACTGGCGGGTGCGAGGAGCCGACGCTGGCCTCAGCCGGGGGATGGCCCGGGAGGGTTTGGCCCCTATTGGCCGCTGTTCGCTCCCCGACTCTCGCCGGCCCAGGAGCGCCCAGGCGCCGCCGCCGCCAACTCCAGAGACCCGCGGAGGAGAGCTTCCGAGTCGGGTCTCTGGAGTGCGCCCCCCCAGATGTTGCGCCCGGTGCGGCCGGCCCACCCTGCACCCCCCACGCTACGCCTCTGATATTCACCAAATAAATTGTTGTAAGTCAATAATAATTGACTTTCAACCATCTTTTGTGCTGGACTGATATAATAGTATAAATGCAATATTCATGTTTTCAGTGGTAGGAATAACTTTATTTTGCAATTTTTGTGCACTTTTCATAGCAAGTTTGATGGGGCTGTTATTTATTATATAGGCGAAATAAACTGAGCAAACATATTTAAATTGCTACCATGCACCTTAATTTAATAGAAATTTAATAATTTAATGCCTATGTTTACATCGCTCTTCTTAAATGGAACCTGATATACAGTACTGATTATACTGATATTGTACAACTGATTATTCTGTTGTTGTACAACCAGAAAAACTCAATTTTGTATTTCCACTCAGCTGTGAAGCTCCAGCTTGGGTGACCCCCCAAGATCTCTCTGAACCTGTTCTACTTTGCAAGGTCATTGTGTATTAAAATGGGCTGCTAGAGATTCCTTAAAGTAAGATAAAGACATAGTAATAATTTTAAAAATCCACCCCAGTCTTTGGAAGGATGGTGAAAAGGCAAATAAAATGGATATTGCTAGATTTTAAGTCATCGGGAGTCATTTGGGAGGCGAGCAACCTAGAAATGTGACAATTTAAACCGAACTATATTAAATTAAATTTTCCTGAGGTTTCTCCTTTTTCTTTGCTTAAAAAGAGGGATAAATAATTTCTTTTTACCCTCAATTCAAAAGAGTTTAAATATGTGGGTCAAACATATAACAAGTTACTAGGAGTTGCTGGGAATAGGACAGTGTAAAAATTTAATAAAAGAAGTAAATAAATAAATACAAATCTCTTTATTTTGTTTATACTTTAGTTTCTCCCTTGATAATCCTCACACGCATTTTCTGGTTGGTCGCTGTTTGTTACAAAGACCTCATTTATCCCCCAGACTGTAGATGCATTTATACAACGAAAATATCTTTATTTTGATACCTGTTAAAGGTTTTTGATATTTTTTATCTGTTTTTGATTCTGACTATCATGAGCCCTGGACAGAGAAAAAAATGTTTAAAGATGGTTTCCTAACAAGAAGTACTTGCTTTTTATTGCAATTTAATAATTCATCTTAAACACTGTTCAGTGTCTCAAAGAGGCATTATAGAAGGTTTTCAGCAATACTGGAATGGATTTAAATATATTTTAAATTTGAAGTCCATTTTTAATCTTTTAAAAGACAGGCAGTCAAAAAAAAAAGAAAAGGTTACATCGTGGGCTTAGCCTTAGCAGGGTGAGTGAATCTGTCAAGCTCACTTTTGCTCATTTCTGAATTTTTCTGTTGTTCCATTGACTTGGGAGTTTCTGCATCAGTTCACAAATTATTTTTAAGGTCCCCACAAAATTTTAAGTCATGTCTTTGTCGCTCTGTCCACCATATATGCAGTTTGGAATGCATGATTACTCAAGTGTACAATTTCCCCTGATGTAATTGCTATTTTTGCATTATTTTCATGAATGTGTGCCGCTACGTGTATAGTTTCCCTTCTAATAAATCCATTTTTGTCTCCTCTTTCTGAGGGGTGGAAAGTATGGCTGTACTATACTTTCAAAGAATCACAATGTGCCAGTGTGTATGTTGATTCAGTAAAGGCATATTAGAGATCAAATTATGAACCATTCAAGATTTATTTTACAAAAACATAAAATAAAAAGTTTTCTTTATTGACCCCCCGGAAAAGCTGAGGTACTCTCTTGTCTAGTGCCTCCTCCCTCTGCTATCTCTTCAGTTGCAAACTTGGAGTATCAGAAAATGATACTTATTTATTATTATATTTTAGCAAGTTTTTGAGGAAAGGCCTCAAAATAATGTCCCCAATAACTTGCCTTATTCTGAGTACAGATAGTCCTCAACTTATATCCCCAGTTGGGATCATAATGTCTGTTGCTAAGCAAGGCAGTTGTTAATTGAGTCATGCCTAATTCTAGATCGTCTTTGTCGCTGCTGTTAAGCGAATCATTGCAGTTGTTAAGTGGATCATGTACTCATTAAGTGAATCCAGCTTCCCCTATTGGCTTTGCTTGTCGGGAGCCAGCTGGGAAGGTTGCAAAGGGTGATCATATCACTCTGGGACATTGAAATTGTCATAAGTACCTTCTTGTAGCCAAGTAACTGAATTTGGGGCCATGGGGATGCTGCAGTGGTCATATGTGTGAGGACAGGTCATAAGACACTTTTTGCATTGCTGTTGTATGAAAAGCCACCAAATTAATGGTTGTAAAATGAGGACTATCTATGGAGGTGTTTGATGTGTGACAGTAGACATTTGCCGATCTATTCACCTAGTAAAATATTTGGTGGCCTTGTATTTATCTCCAGTTCTTGCTCCATGAGATTCTTTTCTTACAACTTTTCCTTTAGTTTGTGGGTACAGGACAGTAGTCCTCAACCTATGACCACAATTGAGCCCAAAATTTAATAAAAAGTATGTATCGTTGGAAATGAGGAAAAGGAGTCGGAACATAACATTTTGAGGATTGTAAAATTGGAACTGGATAATACATAGATAAATATATAAAGGAGAATAAGGGATGTGTTAATAAGATTAATGTAGCTATGTACAATACAATACAATACAATGCAATGCAATGCAATGCAATGCAATGCAATGCAATGCAATGCAATGCAATGCAATGCAATGCAATGCAATGCAATGCAATGCAATACAATACAATACAATACAATAGCAGAGTTGAAAGGGACCTTGGAGGTCTTCTAGTCCAACCCCCTGCCTAGGCAGGAAGCCATATTCCGTTTCAGACAAATGGCTATCCAACATCGTCTTAAAGACTTCCAGTGTTGGGGCATTCACAACTTCTGGAGGGAAGCTGTTCCACTGATTAATTGTTCCAACTGTCAGGAAATTTCTCCTCAGTTCTAGGTTGCTTCTCTCCTTGATTAGTTTCCACCCATTGCTTCTTGTTCTACCCTCAGGTGCCTTGGAGAATAGTTTGACTCCCTCTTCTTTGTGGCAGCCTCTGAGATATTGGAAGACTGCTATCATGTCTTCCCTAGTCCTTCTTTTCATTGAACTAGACCTACCCAGTTCCTGCAACCGTTCTTCATATATTTTAGCCTCCAGTCCCCTAAATATCTTGGTTGCTCTTCTCTGCACTCTTTCTAGAGTCTCCACATCTTCTACCAAAGGTGGAAATTGTATTTGTTGTTAAGTTAAAATATATATGGAAATGATGAAGCCTGAAAGCTCACTCTATGTCCAATGTTTTTAATGTTTATTCAATTAAAATTTTTTTAATAAAATTGAGCCCAAAATTTCTTTTGCTAAATGAGGCATCTGATAAGTGAATTTTGGCTCATTTTACGACCTCTCTTGCAACAGTTGTTAAGTGAATCTGATTTCCCTGTTGACTTTGCTTGTCAGAAAGTTGCAAAAAATGATCACATGACCCCGGGACACTGCCATGTCATAAATATGAGCAAGTTGCCCAGTATTCGAATTTAGATCATGTGATCGTGGGGATGCTGCAATACATACATGTGAAAAACAGTCATATGCCACTTTTTTCAGTCCCGGTGTAGCTTGAAACAGTCACTAAATGAACTGTTGTAAGTCCAGGACTGTATTTGTAAAAGGCGGCGCAGGGGGGGGGGAGCGGGAGGAAGTAACATTGTAATGAAATCGTCTTGCAAATGTCAGAAATAACATAATTTTTGACATTTGCACAGTGGCTTCTTCCTATTGCTTAGTCTCACATGGAAAAAAACATACTATGAACAGAGAACTCATAGGAAAAAATGATAAAAGAGGAAACAATTGGACAGAAACTAGGACTTTATTAGGATGAGTAAACAGTATGAATCATCCCGAGATGCTGAGGTGGACAAAAGCGAGCGTCTTTTTTAGGGATGGGTGCATCTGTCAGTTTTAGTTTTTCTGCGTTTCTCATTTTTGAGACGGTGTCAAATTCAGTTTATCCAACTTGAGAGGCTTTTGTGAAACCTACACTATATTTTGCGTGCATTTTAATGCATCTTTCTTCAAATATAGATATTTGTTTACCTTTCAAATGCAGAGGAATTAAAAAAAAATTCATGAAACTTTAAAAAGTTATTTTTCAAGACAGTGTGCCTTTTAGGAAAGTCATTTCCGTAGTGAATATTTTTTTACTGCTGGCAAACTACGTTGCGTATTTCCCCTCCGTCTCTTAGAAACGGAAGTAAAAAGGATAAGAATTTCAAATTTGTGCATTTAGACATGGAATACTTCTAGATACCAGATACTAACCCATCTACCAAACCACCACCACAACCACACACATAAACACCTACCGTTTATCCCTTTTGCTTTAGTTACCAGCTACCCACTCCCCCATTCAATCACACGAAAAATCCACTAAGTGAAACAATTCATGGAAAAAAAATTAAGCTCTTTTGAGACTTACAGGCCTTTTAAAGACCAAATATGTTACCCCAACTGCTGAAATACCAATGGAATGGGTTGCGTTCAACTACTACAGGGGCTATTATGGTTGTTGTTGTTTTTTTTAATCACATCTTTAAGCTGAATAAAAAGCATCTGGCTTTCAGATGAGTAGAAAATGGATCATGGATGAAGAGAGAATTGGAAGATGAAGCAGAAATGTTGGCACAGGATGTTGCCGTGACTTTGATATAATAATTGCAGAGTGGGGCCTAGATTGCACTATGCAAGCATATCCTTGATTTTTCACCTACAAAATATCGGGGAAGATTGTTTCGTAGCCTTGAATGTACCAGAAAAAGAAATAATCTGATAGAGCTGCTGCTGCTGCTTCAATGGGAACCTCCCCCCTTTCCCCCCCCCCCCCCACCTTGCATTCCTATCAACAAATATGTGCCTCGACCTGATGCTCCACTTTGATTTATCTCGGCACCAATCACATCCTTTTCCCGTTTGCTGAAGATCAGACGCTTGCGCCCACCCCAACTCCCATGGCGTTTTATTTATTCATTTATTTGCATACCATCTTATAAAATCAAACTATACCCAAAGCAGCTTATAGAGGATTCTGAATTATTAAAAAGACACGGCAATAGGAACAGAGCGAGCTCTTCCCTGATGCAATGTTTTAACAGGCTTGAACTGCAGAGCCGGGAGGGCGGGTGGCAAGGAGCTTAGACGTCCTCAGAAGATTACGGCCCCGTGCTTTATTTCCCCCCCCCCCACTCTCCGAATATTGCAAGCGGCTCAGCAGCGCTAGCCCGGATCCCCACCCTCACGCTGAGCCTGCAGTGCGGGAACCGGGAATGGTGGCGGGGAACGGTGAAGGAAGCTCCTGTCAAAATTCATTAGGGCCTCCTCGCCTGGCACAAAAGCATGGTGCCCCTGCTGCTTTGCTGAGCTGGTTGGAGGGAGGCGGAGGAGCACCCTTCCCCAGCCAGGACCAGTCAAAAGCAATCAGTTGATGGGAGGGAAAATCCAAAACCAAGCCAGGGCTGCCACCCACAGATCAGGGCGGAGAACCCTGTCTGAGTGGGCTTTTATGCTCGATCTTGCCTGGGGCAGGGGAGGGGAGGGGGGGGACAGTTTTGGGGGTTGAGTCCCAAAAGGGGAAAAAAGCAAAAAAAAAAAAAAAGTGGAGAAAAGAAGATTGCCAACAAACCCCCTTTTTGTCAGAGCAAAAAGGAAATTTAGAGCAGAGAAATAAATGTCTGCAGGCAAAGGGGCGGCTGTTCGGCCGCCATCTTGCCAGGCCCCACGTCCCTTGATAGGTTCCCGGCAGCCATTTCCCATCAAAAACAGCAAAGGGAAGGAAAGAAAAAGGCCAGCTGAAAAATGGGGGATCTGTCTGAAGGGATTTGTCTCCTGTGAACAGTCAGGCATGAACAGCAGAGATGATGCGGAAGTTCGGGTTAAGCCAGGATCGTTCCTTCTAAACATGCTTAGCGGAGGGATCTCTGGAGGTTCCCCAGCCATCACCGTAGTTGTCTCCCCAACTCGTCATGTGGCCTAGAGGTAGAGCTCTTGCCTCACACGCAGGAGGTTGTGGGTTCGATCCAGTGGTGGGTTTCTGCAGGCTCGCACCTACTCGCGAGAGCCGGTTGGTGAAATTTAGAGAACCGGTGAGAGGGGGTTCCACCGGCGTACCTGGAAGTAAATCTGGCCCGCCACTGCCAGTGACTCAACGGGAGGAAAGGAAAGGAAGAAAGAAAGAAAGAAAGAAAGAAAGAAAGAAAGAAAGAAAGAAAGAAAGAAAGAAAGAAAGAAAGAAAGAAAGAAAGAAAGAAAGAAAGAATTTATCATCACAATTGAGTCCAAAATTTTGGTTGCTAAGCAAGAGCGTTGTTAAATGAGTTTCACCACATTTTAAAAGGTGGCCACTCCCACCCTGTCACATGAATGCCAAGCCACGCCCACAAAATAGGCCACACCTACAGAGTAGGTTCTAAAAAATTTGAAACCCACCACTGGTTCGATCCTAGGTAGAGGCACATGTAGGGTCTCCTGCTTAGGCAGGGGGTTGGACTAGATCACCTGCAAGGTCCCTTCCAACTCTGTTAATCTGTTTACTGCTCCTGAAGATGGAGGTTCCATCCTACTGTCACATCTCGGTTCTTTCCTTAGGAAGACCCATTTATCCATGGAGCATATTTTGTAAAGGTAAAGGTTCCCCTCGCACATATGTGCTAGTCGTTCCCGACTCTAGGGGGCCGTGCTCATCTCCGTTTCAAAGCCGAAGAGCCAGCGCTGTCCGAAGACGTCTCTGTGGTCATGTGGCCGGCATGACTGAACGCCGAAGGCGCACGGAACGCTGTTACCTTCCCACCAAAGGTGGTCCCTATTTTTCTACTTGCATTTCTACATGCTTTCGAACTGCTAGGTTGGCAGATGCTAGGACAAGTAACGGGAGCTCACTCTGTTACATGGTGCTAGGGGTTTGAACTGTCGAACTGCCGACTTCTGATTGACAAGCTCAGCATCTTAGCCATTGAGCCACTGCGTCCCTTTTTGTTTTTGTTTTGGACTTTTAGCCAAAAAATACAAAGAGGACAAGGCCCAGTTTGTTCCTGATGTGCACGCTTTCAACAAGGTAGACTGTCACTGGAGTGGGAGCTTCCCATAAGGGGGAAAAAAACCCACCATAGGCATGTGTTGATTTATTCATTTGGCCTGACACACTTTCTACATGAAAGACATACAACTTGCTCTACAAATTAAAAAACAGAACAGAACAGCACACTTACAGCATCTAATCCTTGGACCAATAAACGAGGTTGCTTTTGTTCTGCACCCCAACACTGTTGCGAAATTAAGAACCTGTTTTTCTTCTCCTCTGCAATCCACCCTCCTTCCCTGAAGGGGAAGCGGGACGACGGGGCCCTCATTCAGACCTCTATTATTTGGTTGCAAACTGCTTAATTTCTTGGACAACAACAAGGAAATTATATTTTTGTTGCTGTTTTCTGTTGTTGCTGATGGCCTGCCCCCCCCCCCCCACAATTTTTCTGGTGTGGTACAATAGGGGGGGGGTGTTGGGTTGATTCTATTCATCCATTGCCACGGCAACCAGACTCCATCAATGGCCATCAGTGACTGTGGACAATTAGAGAGTTGCTGTGGAAAAAAAAGGAAGTGGGAGGTGGGAGATGAGCAGCCCCCTCACTCCGTCCCATCTTCGACAAATGACTTCAATTATCCGCATTATTTCTTCGCTCCCCCTTCTTCCTCCGATTGCATTCACTGGCACCCCAGCTGCTTTGCTACTCAATTTTGTTACATAAATGCCCAGCGGGAGGAAACGTTGGTAGGCCACAAGGCTTAACTGGACAACTGGGAGTGACCTTCACCACCTTCCCTGCCCAGCTCAGTTCCTCCAAAGCAGGTTACTGGAGCACCAGCAGGAATAGTTATGAAGAGAAGGAACTGGGGGGTGTTAGCAAGCTGCCATTGAAACCCCAATTCCCTCCCTCCCCATAGCCCTGTTTCTTGTTTTGCTGAATAAAAGCTTAAACATGCCCTCGGCTTGATCATGGCTCTTACTGGAATTCTCTGAGCCGCAGTTTGGAAATGATTTATTAGACCAAGGGTCTCCAACCTTGGCCGCTTTAAGACTTGTGGACTTCAACTCCCAGAGTTCCTCAGCCAGCAAAGTGGTGGAGGGCTCCATCCCAGGAGGTATTTAAGAAGAGACTGGAGACAAGCATGTATCTGAATTGGTGTTAGGGCAGGGGTCTCCAACCTTGGCCGCTTTAAGACTTGTGGATTTCAACTCCCAGAGTTCCTCAGCCAGCTTTGCTGGCTGAGGAACTCTGGGAGTTGAAGTCCACAAATCTTATTTATTTATTTATTTGTTAAATTTATACCCCGCCCTTCTCCAAAAAGGACCCAGGGCGGCGCACAGGAATTAAAAAACATACAAATATAACAAAATATAAAATTTAAAAAGATATTAAATACCCACCCTGTGCTAAAATCAATTTAAAAACCGCAAATTAAAACTGTCTAAGAGCAGTCACAACGGAAGGTTACGCTAGGCCGGCTTGATGGAAAAGGTGTGTCTTTAGACACTGGCGGAAGAGGCGGAGGTCAGAGATAGTTCAGGGGGTAGGTCGTTCCAAAGGGTGGGGCCCACCACAGAGAAGGCCCTTCCCCTAGGTGTTGCCAAAGCGCCAAAGTCTTAAAGCGGCCAAGGTTGGAGACCCCTGTATTAGATAGCTTTCCAACCTTTATTTGATACAACTCAATGCCACCTGTATACACAGGTAGTTCTCAACTACACCTGAGCCCCAAAATTCCATTGCTAAGCGAGACAGCCGTGTAAGTGAATTTTGCCCCGTTTTCCAACTTTCCTTGCCACAGCTGTTAAGTGAACCACTGCCGTTGTTAAGTTAGTAACGCGGTCGTTAAGTGAATCTGGCTTTCCCACTGACTTTGCTTGTCAGGAGATGATCACACGACCTGGGATACCGCAACTGTCATGAATGCAAGCGGCCAAAGGGTGAACATGTAAACACAGAGAAGCTGGGATGATCCTAGGTGTGAAAAAATGGTGATAAATCACTTTTCTTCAGTGCCGTTGTAACCTTGGATCAGTGGTGGGTTGCAGGAGGTACGCCCCGTGCCGGGAGCACCGGGTACCGTTCTGGAGGGCCCACCCGCCTACCCGAGCTCCTTACTTGTATTTGAGCTCTTCGGCGCTTCCACACATGCATACGGAGTGTATGCTGCCTGCGTGATGCTTCGCTGAGCAGCTGGAGCGTCGCAGAGGTGCATGTGGGAGACACCAGGCCCCATTGGACCGTACCGGTTGCACCAGGATCTGGAACCCACCACTGCTTTGGATGCTCAGTAAACGAATTGTTATAAGTCGAGGACTACCTTTAACAGATTAACAGAGTTGGAAGGGACCAACCCCCTGTCCAAGCAGGAGACCCTACATCTGCCTCTACCTAGGATCGAACTCACAACCTCCTGCTTGTGAGGCAAGAGCTCCACCTCTAGGCCACAGCAGCGGACCTTGTAATATTCTCTCCTGTTTTTCCTGCAACAACAATCTTGCAAGGTGTGTTTTCTCTGCAACAGCTACCTTTCGAGATGGCCGAGTTGAGAGGGAGTAAACAGCTCAAAATCACTCAGCATTGTTCCTAATCCAGCACTTTAAACATTATAGCGCTCTGATTTGCTATTGCCATCGGCTGCATCTTTTTTAAATTTTTAAATAAAATTTCCTTGAATTAAAGGAAATTTCTCAAGAATTTAATGTCAGCCTTTGACGTTTCCTTGTAGTCTTTCATCCAATTACTAGGCATCGTTTTTAAGATCAACATTAGATGATACGCTGTCATTTTCTGTCATGATAATTGTCTCTCTCAAAGTTAACTCCTCCAAAGCAAAGCAAAGATAAATACAGACAAATAAAGCAGGTAATATTTTGTGCCTTAAGGAAAAAATAGAGAAATATGTTCTTCTACTTCATCTATCTCTACCACAAACTTTGATGTGTATATGATAATGAGCATATTTTGTGAATGTTTAATGCTGACCAAAGGTAAGGTGACCAGATATTCAAAGTCCCAAAGCGGGACACCGTCGACAGGCGGGGGGGGGGGGGCGCTCCAGCACATCACCCGCCTGCGCAAAGGGCGTCGGGGTCAGGGCGCGCTCCCATCCGCCCCTGCGGGGCCTTCTTTAAAGGCAGCGGTGGCGGCCCGGCCTGGCGGCGCTGAGAGCCCCCTCCTCCTCTGCCCCGACGCCCTCCCTGCCTGAGCCGGCGCACAGAAGGCGTACAGAGGTGTGCACCTCTGAGCGTGTACAGAGCGCCCACCGCCTGCCCGCAAAAAGCGGGACATTTTGAAGAGGCGGCGGGGCGCAGGAGGAGGCTGCGCCCCGCCGCAGGACTGACATCTGGTCACCTTAACCAAAGGGGAACCCAAAAAATGGGAGAGGTAAAATGTCCAGAAAGTAGACCAGGAAGTGTATCAAACTGCAATATTTTGTTGCGTTGGAAGAAATGTCCATCTGGGTTCAGCTCCAAGTGGGGAAAAAGACACTGGAAACACACGGAGGCTGGCTTGAGCTCCTGAACAGAAAAGGGGGATCACATCCTTCCAGATGTTGGGTAAAGAAGAAAAAAAGGCAGAGAGGCTGAAAGTCCCTGGTTTTATACCCTCTCTGGCCTTTGATCTTGACCTTGTATTCTGATTGGTTGTCAGACTCCCATGGGGCCATGCAGGGGCAGCTCTATAGGCTGTGTCTTGGGTCCAGGTTTGGTTGAGCCTTGCTTCTTCCCAGGTGCCCTGTGGTGAGATGGGTAAAGGGCTAATACTATCATCATGCCTTAATCCCATCACCTTGGAGCTGAAGAGGGGAGATATTTGTTATGTAGAACAGACTGACCCAGGCCTTTTAATGGGCCATTGACAAAGGTGGGAGCTACTAAGAGTGAGTCTGTTTCCTGGCTAAAAATATGTTTCTCCATTTCGTATCCAGGGAAATATAATATTCTGCCTTTTTAACATTTCCTAGGATGTTTCATTTTTCTAGGAGAGGGGTGGGTGCTAACTTCCTACAGTGGCAGACCCTCTTGCAATGTTTACTGCACCCTATCTCTTAGTACAGGGGTCTGCAAAGTTGGCTCTTTTAAGACTGATGGACTTCAACTCCCAGAATTCTTGGAGTTGAAATCCATCAGTCTTAAAAGAGCCAACTTTTCTTGTAAGCACGAAGTGTCCTAATCTTTCATATATTGAATATCCAAAATCCATGCTTAATATGAAGTTTAGATTTTCCTTCTCTCCTCAGACAGCTTTATGAAAAGTTGATCAAAAGTCCAGTTTGTTGTTGACTATCGCCCCCTGCTGGCTAAAAGAAACCAGCTTTATCCTTATTTCCTAGGATTAAGAATGCCTATTGCAATCTCAACTTTTCTGATTCCCCAATTTTCTATCCATATTATTTTCCTTGTGGCAATATTTAGATTGCAATTTGCTTGTGTCAATGAACTTACGCTCTGTAGAAAACTTACGGCCCCAAGCATATTTAAATAGCATGAAAGAATCATGTATGTATCCTAATACTCAGCCAAAATGTTGGAGGTGTGGGTGTTTAGATGCTACCTTTTTTCACGTATGGTGGACCTGTACTAAGGTTAAAGCCTTTTGGATAAAAATATGGTGGGTTGTACAAAATGTTTTTAAGAAAAAAATACAATTTACTCCGCAAATGTTTTTATTGGGTATAACTAAGGATTTTACTAAAGGGGAAACAAAATTGTTTTTGTATATTGTCACAGCAGCTAGGTTATTGATTGCTCAACATTGGAAGAAAGATTTTTTACCGTCAATTGATCAATGGACTCAGAAAGTGGCGGGGTTTGCGGAAATGGCAAAAATTTCAGCTTTTTTAAAAGATCAGAAGCAGGAGAATTATACACAGGAATGGGCAAAATGGATTAATTGTATACAGAATAAATACCAGACTGGGAAATACCATGTAGCCTTTAGGTAAGAATGTTTGGATTGATAGGTGAACAGAGTAAATAATATTTGGGATGTTTGGAATCTTTAAAGTGGTGTATAGCGGAAGTCAGGGGGGGTGGGATTGAGTGGGAGGTGGGGGGGGGGTTAGGGTGGTGGTGGGGGAAATATATCTGGATAAGTAGCATAGAGATGGGAATAACGGGATATGGTTATACTATGATTTACACTTGTTTAATTAAATTAGAAGATGCTGTTAATGGGAGATTGATATAGATTATACTAAGAGAAATTTATATTATGTTTGTCGGGAGGCGAGGGGGTATAATATCTAATATTTGATTGAGAATTTTATTCTATGATGGGGGGAGGGGAGGGGTACATTACTTGTATGTGATTTATATTATATGTGGGGGGGGATAAAAAGGGGGAAAACTTGTTTTAATAAAACTTTTTCAAAACAAATAGCATGAAAGAATTTCTTCCACCGCCAGTAATCATACTGCTAGTGTGAATACATACTATGAAAGATACATGCTCGGCATCACAAGACAAGATAGAAAGACCGGCACATGGATTAAAGAACAAATGAAAGTATACGATATCATCAGGAGAGTAAAAGAATGGAAATGGAAATGGAAATGGGCTGGTCATACAGCAAGAAGAACGGATGGCAGGTGGCCCAAGGAAGTCGTATAATAGATCAGTGGTGAAATTCAGCCGGTTGTAACCGGTTCAGGCGAACAGGTAGTGCTGGTGGCAGGAGATTTCGCCCACCTGCCTGGATATCATCACGTCCTGTTTTTGACGCTCTGTGCTTGCACAGAAGGTCCTGCACACGTGCGTGCGAGTGAAGCGTGCATGCACACCCTCACCCAGTGGTGGGTTCCAACCGGTTTGGACCGATTCGGCTGAACCGGCAGTGGTTTGGTGGCCTGGGTTGCTGGAACCGGCAGCAACCCAGTCCTGCCATGCTCCTGAGCCATGCTCCTCACATCAAGCGCATGGTGCGCCCACAAGCAAACTGGCAGTAGTGACTGCCGGAACCCACCCCTGGCACTCACATTTGCAAACCGGTAGCGAAAGTAAGTTGATTTTACCCCTGGAATGGATCCCACTTGACAAAAAGCATCCACAAAAGAAATCTAGAACAAGAGGGATCGACAAAATCAGCAAGTAATACAATAATACAATACAATAGCAGAGTTGGAAGGGACCTTGGAGGTCATCTAGTCCAACACCCTGCCTAGGCAGGAAACCCTATACCATTTCAGACAAATGGCTATCCAACATCTTCTTGAAGACTTGCAGTGTTGGGGCATTCACAACCTCTGGAGGCAAGCTGTTCCACTGATTAATTGTCCTAACTGTCAGGAAATTTCTCCTCAGTTCTAAGTTGCTTCTCTCCTTGATTAGTTTCCACCCATTGCTTCTTGTTCTGCCCTCAGGTGCTTTGAAGAATAGCTTGACTCCCTCTTCTTTATGGCAACCCCTGAGATATTGGAACACTGCTATCATGTCTCCCCTAGTCCTTCTTTTCATTAAACTAGACATACCCAGTTCCTGCAACCATTCTTCTTGTGTTTTACTCTCCAGTCCCCTAATCATCTTTGTTGCTCTTCTCTGCACTCTTTCTAGACTCTCCACATCTTTTCTACATTGTGGTGACCAAAACTGGATGCCGTATTCCAAGTGTGGCCTTACCAAGGCCTTATAAAGTGGTATTAACACTTCACGGGATCTTGATTCTATTCCTCTGTTTATGCAGCCTAGAACTGTGTTGGCTTTTTTGGCAGCTGCTGCACACGGCTGGCTCATATTTAAATGGTTGTCTACTAGGACTCCAAGATCCCTTTCACAGTTACTGCTATTGAGCAAGGTACCACCTATACTGTACCTGTGCATTTCATTTTTGTTGCCTAAATGTAGAACCTTACTCTTTTCGCCATTGAATTTCATTTTATTAGATAGTGCCCAATGTTCAAGTTTGTCAAGATCCTTCTGTATCTTAAGCCTATCTTCTGGAGTGTTGGCTATTCCTGCCAGCTTGGTGTCGTCTGCAAATTTGATGAGTTCTCCATTTATTCCCTCATTCAGATCATTGATGGAGAATGTTGCAATCTGAATTGGCAAAAGATAGCTCAGGACCACATTGGTTGGAAATATGGGAAAGAGGCCTTCAATCTGCAGTGGATAGACAATGGCTAAAATGCTGCGACGGCAGCTGCTGAATACATCTTTCTTATGCTTGAATTAGTATTTCAACCCATTGATGCACTTAAAGCTAGCTGAATTTCCTTAGCTTCCAATTGATTCTCCAATCTATTCCTTTTGTTGTTTTTGGTTTTGATTCTCCAGCATCTTCTAAAATTCCATCTGTATTAAGGCGGTTGGGTTTTCTCTCGAGTCGCCTCGAGTCCCTTCGGGGAGAGAGAGCAGTTTATAAATTAAAATTATTATTTAAAAATTATTATTATTATTATTATTCTCTGATTACTTAAAGTTGTAGTTCGCTTTTGTCACAATTTGGGGGGAAAATACAAAAGAAACGTATTTGTGTAATGTTAAAAATGGCACCAAGTTGCTTTATTAGCAGCGAAACAACTTCATTTGATTTAACTTGAGTTTAAAGTACCAGGCATTTTATTTTTCATTAAATGGACACTTCAGACCATGTTTAATAAGGCTTGTGAAATCTTCTTGAAGTTATACATAATTTGGGAACTGGAAAATACCTCCCATCATTTTGGCCTGAACTACAGTTGGTCCTTGACTTACAATCATGCCAGTTGCTTAGCATCTGCATTTTAATCACAAGACCATGGGGATGTTGCAATGATCATAAGTGTGAAAAATGGTCATTAGTTACTTTTTCAGTGCCATTATAACTTTGAATAATCACTAAACAAATGGTTGTAAGTCTAAGGATATCTTTACCATAGTTTAAAGCTCATCAAATGCAGGTAGTCCTCAACTTATGACTGTTTGCTTAGTAACTATTTGAAGTTATAAGGGACACCCTCTAAATTGCTCAAGAAGCAATGAGTTGGAACTAATCAAGGAGAAACGCAACTTAGACCCGAGGATAAATTTCCTGACAGTTAGTACAATTAATCAGTGGAACAACTTGCCTCCAGAAGTTGTGAATGCCCCAACACTACAAGTATTCAAGAAGATGTTGGATAGCCATTTGTCTGAAACTGAATAAGGTTTTCTGCCCAGGCAGGGGGTTGGACTAGAAGACCTCCAAGGTCCCTTCCAACTCTGCTATTGTATTGTAAATGAGGAATGGTTCCCATCCTAACTTCAAATAGTATCCTCTAAAGCAGGGGTCTCCAACCATGGCAACTTGAAGACGGGCAGACTTCAACTCCCAGAGTTCCTCAGACAGCTGTACAGCTGGCTGTACAGCTGTTTGCCACGTCCTATGGTCACATGACCACAATTTATAATGCTTTTGCTAAAAACCAGCACTTACTACCACTTTTCAGCCAAAACACCCCTAGAGAACTATGGGTTTGCTTAACAACTGCAGCAAAAAAAAAGAATATAAAATTGGGTTGGTCACAGAGTGACTTGCTTATGCCCATCATACCTTATGACTGCAATGGGCAGGCTATTGTACCCAAATCTGTGTACAAACCCCCACTTTATTTAAGATACACCCACCCACCATTTTATGTATGATACATCTTAGCATTTGTGCAAGATCACTTTTTGGGGTTTGTGCACCTTTGAGTCAGTTTTGATTCCTGTTAACGGCCTGTAGTTTTCTCGGCAAGGAGTTTTGGAAGTGGTTTGCGATTAACTTCTTCCTACAGTGGAAATTGACTAGCCCAAAGTCACTGAAGCTGATTTCATGCCCAAGAGAGACTAGAACTCATGGTCTCCAGTTTCTAGCCTCATAACTTAGCCACTACACCAGTGATGGCGAACCTATGGCATGTGTGCCACAGGTGGCACACAGAGCCATTTGTTAGGGCACACGAGATGTTGCCCTGTCAGCTCCAGCGCACATATGCATGCTGACCAGCTGACTTTGGCCTTCATTTTCGGCCATTTCCCCCCCTCCAGAGGCTTCAAGGAAGCCTCCTGAAGCCTCCAGAGGGAGAAAAATGGCCCTGAGGACAACCCGAAAGTCTGTTCCTGAACTTCCGGGTTGCCCATAGGGCCATTTTTCGCCCTCCGAAACCTCCAGAGGGCCTCCAGGTGGCGGGGAGAGGCCGTTTTTGCCCTCCCCAGCTCCTAGAAAGCCTCTGGAGCCTGGGGAGGATGAAAAACGGGTCCACCACGGGCCAAAAGCGGGGGAAGGGTGGGGGTCTCACACACATGCATGGGGGTCGTGTGCAGAGAATGGGTGTGGGCACACCTGCACACAACCCCCCTGTGCTCCCCCCGCTTTTTGCACACGATGGCAAAAAGGTTAGCCATCACTGCACTACACCAAACTGACTCCGATGCCACATCATGGCTTCCTTTTATATCTACACTGCATTTAATACAATACAATACAATAGCAGAGTTGGAAGGGACCTTGGAGGTCATCTAGTCCAACTCCCTGCCTAGGCAGGAAACCCTATACCAGTGATGGCTAACCTTTTTTGGCTCGTGTGCCAAAAGCAGACGGAGCGCAGGGAGGTTGTGCTTGGGTGTGCCACACCCATAATGCCATCTGCGCGACCCCCTACTTTTGGCACACTTTTCTCACCCTCCCCAGGCTCCAGAGGCTTTCTAGGAGCCTGGGGAGGGTGAAAACAGCCTCCCCCCCACCTCCAGAGGCTTCAGGAGCTTCCCTGAAGCCTCCAGAGGGCGAAAAACGGCCTCAAAAGAAGGCCTAAATCAGCTGGCCAGCGCACACATGCATGCTGGAGCTGACAGGGCAACGCCTCGCGTGCCCTAAGAAATGGCTCCGCGTGCCACCTGTGGCACCCATGCCATAGGTTCGCCATCACGGCCCTATACCATTTCAGACAAATGGCTATCCAACATCTTCTTAAAGACTTGCGGTGTTGGGGCGTTCACAAGTTCTGGAGGGAAGCTGTTCCATTGATTTATTGTTCTAACTGACAGGAAATTTCTCCTCAGTTCTAAGTTGCTTCTCTCCTTGATTAGTTTCCACCCATTGCTTCTTGTTCTGCCCTCAGGTGCTTTGGAGAATAGTTTAATTTAATTTAATTTATTTAGATTTATAGAACCGTTTGACTCCCTCTTCTTTGTGGCAACCCCTGAGATATTGGAACACTGCTATCATGTCTCCCCTAGTCCTTCTTTTCATTAAACTAGACATACCCAGCTCCTGCAACCGTTCCTCATGTTTTACTCTCCAATCCCCTAATCCTCTTGGTTGCTCTTCTCTGCACTCTTTCTAGAGTCTCCACATCTTTTCTACATCGTGGTGACCAAAACTGGATGCCGTATTCCAAGTGTGGCCTTACCAAGGCCTTATAAAGTGGTATTAACACTTCACGGGATCTTGATTCTATCCCTCTGTTTAAATTTGGTTTTATTCTGAGTTAGCTTTAATACACACACACACACACACACACACACACACCCCACACACACTGTTTTCTCTAAGGTTGTTTGTGTTTTAGTTTGATAGAAGGCAAGCAAAAAGATCTTCGAAAAAGCAAAAGCACTAAAATGAATCAATATTTTTATTTTTAGCTCTGTCAAGTGGGAGTGACATAGCAGGTTTCCTGAGTGAAAGTGGATTGGACTAAGTCTCTTCCTGCTGTATGGTTCAAAAGCTCTGCATTCTAGCATACAAGTAATTGAATCCTGGTCTACTGAACTAACCCACTTTAAAATATAACACACACATTTTAAACCACAACTGGTTTAAACTCCCAGTTAGAGCTACACAGTAGAGGACCATGGTTGGTTCAGCTAACCCCAGTTTATTCCAGCATATTGTAGGAACCTTCTTTAAGAGAGCCAACTAACTTGTGCACACAGCACACAACTTAATACAGGTAGTCTTCGACTTACAATCTTTTGTTTAACGACCTGTAGAAAGTTAGCACCCACCCCTCTCCTAGAAAAATGAAATATCCTAGGAAATATTGAAAAGGCAGAATGTTATATTTCCCTGGATCAGAAATGGAGAAACATGTTTTTAGGCAGGAAACAGACTCAACTCATAATAGCCCCCATTTTTCTTAATAGGCCATTAAAATGCCTGAGCCAGTCTATTCTACATAACAAAGAGTTCCCCCCTTCAGCTCCATGGTGATGGGATTAAGGCATGATAGTGTTAGCCCTTTACCCATCTCACCACAAGGAACCTGAGAAGAAGCAAGGCTCAACCAAACTTGGATTCAAAGCACAACCTAAAAAGCTGCCCCTGCATGGGTCCATGGGAGTCTGACAACCAATCAGGATACATTTCTTACACAGGAACAGGAAATAGAGTGGGGCCGAACAGAGAGTTTATACTTTATAGCAGGGGTCTCCAACTTTTGCAACTTTAAGTCTGAAGGACTGAAGTCCTTCAGACTTAAAGTTGCAAAGGTTGGAGACCCCTGCTTTATAGCCAGGAACTTTAACCCCTTCTCTCTTTTTTCTTCTTCAACTAACATCTGGAAGCATGTGATCAGCTTTTCTGTTCAGGAGCTCAAGCCATGTGGTCCTGACCACCCTTAAACCATCTTTCTAAGCAGCCTCCATGTTTCCAGTGTCTTTTTCCCCACTTGGAGCTGAACCCAGAAAGACATTTCTTCCAACAGACCATTCAAAGTTATCACGACAGTGAAAAAAAGTCATTTATGACCACTTTACGCACGACCGTTGCAGCATCCCCATGGTCACATCATCAAACTTCAGACGCTTGGTGACTGGCATGTATTTATGACAGTTGCAACCTCTCCGGATCATACGATCTCCTTTTGCGACCTTCTGAGAAGCAAAGAAAAGGGGGAAGCCAGATTCACTTAACAACCGTGTTACTAACTTACCAACTGCAGTGAGCCGCTTAACAACTGTGGCAAGAAAGGTCATAAAGTGGGGCAAAGCTCACTTAACAACTCTCTCAGAAAATGTTGGGCTTGGTTGCAGTCGTAGGTCGAGGACTACCTGTAATTGAATTAACCCACTTTTAGCTTTACATTATTTGGATAGATAGGCACAGAGAGAGAGTTTCTAGATCAAAGACATGGGCTTGTGCAGTTCCTCTGTGGACAGAGAGAGGACTGTGCAATCCTACTTTGGAGGCACAGAGTCTAGCATCTTGATGGCGAACCAGGGGTGGGTTCCTGCCAGTTCCAACCTCTTCTATAGAAGAGGTTCCACAAATCTACAGAGCCGTTTAGAACCAGTTCCAGCTCCCTCCCCCCGCCCGTCTGCCCATCATCAAGAGGAAGAGTGAGAGGAGGAATTCTGGGAGTTGAAGTCCACAAGTCTTAAAGCTGTCAAGTTTGAACACCCTTGGAGTATTTTTTTCCCTAAAGGGTTAGGGGTGCAAAGGGTCTTGCAACTTGACAGCTTTAAGACTTGCGTGCTTCAAATGCCAGAGTTTCTGAGCCAACATTTTGGTTGCTAAGCAAGAGTGTTATTAAGTGAGTTTCACCACATTTTACCAGTTGGCCACACCCACCCAATCACATGACTGCCAAGCCATACCCACCCAGTCAATGGCCAGCAAGCCACTCCCACCCAGTCACATGGCTGGCAAGCAAAAAGCAGGCCACACCTACAGAAGAGGTTCTAAAATTTTTGAAACACACCACTGTGGCGAACCTATGGCACGCAGAGCCCTCTCTGTGGGCACGTGCACTGTCACCAGTTGATCTTCTGGTTTCTGGTACGCACATGCACAGCTGGTCTTAATGGGTGCAGGAGCACTGGAAGACAGCCTGAAAACGGCACTGAAAACAATGACCTGAAAATGGTTCAAAAAAGGACCAGAAAACAGGGATGTGCATGCCAGTTGTGCCGGCGTGGGAACACAACCCTCCTGCGCTCATAATGCTATCCCTAACCTTAACCCCAGCATGCATGCATGCATGACCAGTACTCCCCCCCCCCATTTTTAGCATGCTGTTTTCACTGTCCCCAGGCTCCAGAGAGTTTATAGGAGCCTGGGGAGGGCGAAAACAGCCTCCCCCCACCCCCGAGGCCCTCCGGAGGCTTCAGGAGCTTCCCTAAAGGCTCCAGAGAGCTAAAACCAGCCCTACAAGCAAACCTGAAGTCACCTCTGGTTTGCTCGTAGGGTCGTTTTGCTCGTAGGGAAGCTCCTGAAGCCTCTGGAGGGTGAGAAATGGCCTCAAAAAAAGGCTGGTCAGCTGACCAATGGCCTCAAAAAAAGGCTGGTCAGCTGGTCAGCTCTGTCAGCTGACCAGCTGGCGTGCTGGCCAGCTGACAGAGCAACGCCTGGCGCGCCTTGACAAATGGCTCCGCGTGCCACCTTTGGCACGGGTGCCATAGGTTCGCTGTCACGGTTCTAGCACAATGGGAGCATTGGAAATCCATTGTTATAATGGATCAAGCCCTCGTCATATCCCGCCTGGACTACTGCAACGCTCTCTACATGGGGCTCCCCTTGAGGTGCACCCGGAGGCTCCAGCTAGTTCAGAATGCGGCCGCGCGGGGGATTTTGGGAGCCTCTAGATGCTCCCATGTAACACCTCTCCTGCGCGAGCTGCACTGGCTGCCTGTGGCTTTCCGGGTGCGCTTCAAGGTGTTAGTAACAACCTTCAAAGCGCTCCATGGCAAGGGACCTGGTTATCTGCAAGACTGCCTCCTGCTACCAAATACCTCCCACCGACCAGTCCGCTCCCACAGAGAGGGCCTCCTCAGGGTGCCGTCAGCCAGGCAATGTCGGCTGGCGACCCCTAGGGGGAGAGCCTTCTCTGTGGCAGCTCCTGCCCTCTGGAATGACCTACCCCCTGACCTACGCACAACCACGGGCCTGCGCCTTTTCCGCCGAGCCTTGAAAACCCATCTATTTCGCGCGGGCGGCCTGGCGTAGTTTTTAATTTGCTTTTTATTAGGGGTTTTATAGGGTATTTTAGAGCAGGCTTTGTGTTTAATCGATTTTTAATATATGTATTGTATTGGATGTTTTATTGTTGTTTTTATTATTGCCTGTTCACCGCCCTGAGTCCTGTAAGAGAGATAGGGCAGTATACAAATTTGAATAAAACCTAAAACCATAATACTTGCGGGTATTATTCTCAGGTTTTGTCTCGGACCCTATAAGCTTCGTAGCAAAATGCTGTTGGCTGGATGTCAGAGTGGTGTAGGATTTCCTTCATAGCCCCTTGAAAGTGCTTGTGTGGATGACCTTAAGGGTGTCTTCCCCCAGTCTCTGGTATACCATAGAGCAGAGGTGGGATACAATGGCTCCTTTACGACTTGTGGACTTCAACTCCCAGAATTCCTGAGCCAGGCTTGAAATCCACAAGTCATAAAAGGGCCAGAGTTCCCCACTCCTGCCAGGAGCACAGGTGTCAAACTCGGCACCTCATGTTGCCGTCGCATGACGATGTTTTTCCCCTTTGCAGAGCTAGGTTAGGCGCGGCCTGCACATGACCCATCTGGCTTGCCGGCTGCTGACACCCCTGCCCTAGAGCAACTGGTAAGTCCTCCATTCTGATGACATGCCCCACCCACCACATTATCAGGAACTCAATGCTGATGGATTTCACGCAATCCAGGACCTCCAGATTGTGGGCATAATCCGGTGGTGGGTTGCAGGCGGTACACCCCGGTACGAGCGTACCGTTGCCTGCCGGGAGGACCGGGTTCAGTTCCGTTCCGGTGCTCTGGAGGGCCTACCATTCCACCCTTCTTACCTGTATTTGAGCCCTTTTGAGCTTCTGCGCACATGCACGGAGTGTACAGCACCTATGCAACGCTCTGCTGAGCAGCTGGAGTGTCACGGAGGCATCGTAGAGCATCATAGGAGGTAAGGATGCATGTGCGGGCTGCACATGTGCATGCGTGCATGGTGCGTGTTCATGTGGTGGATGCTGGGCTCCATCGCACCATGCCAGTTGCAACGGGATCCGGAACTCACAACTGGCATGGTCTTACCAATATATGCCAAGGGTGGTGCTCCATCACATAATGACATAATATACTAACCATAATAATAAAATCACATAATTAATTAAAAAACACATTTATTGTGTTGATCACTTAACACCTAGCACAGTGATGGTGAGCCTATGACATGCGTGAACACAAAACACAGTCACCCATTGCTCTTCTGAGTTCCGGCGCACCACCCAGATGGTCTTCATGCACATGGAAACTCCAGAAACCGGAAGAGTAGCCGCCCAGTGCGCATGCGCATGCCGGGAAGATGGTTTTCCAGTTTCCAGCGGGTGTATGCGCAACAGCCACCTAGTCTTCTGGTTTCTGGCACTCATGCACACGTGAAGACCAGCTGGCTGTTGCGCATGTGCATGCCAGAAACCAGAAGATCATCTTCCCAGTGTGTATAGGAACGAAGGAGCCAGGGAGTTTGGGAGTGAAAACGAAGGAAGACCATAGGAGGGTCGATATTTTGGCTTACTCCGGACTATCTTGGGGGTTGATTGAGACAGAGACAATAAGGCAGACTGGCTGAGGGTTTGCGAACTATTCTCCCTCCGCCTGGAAAGCCAGGCTTACTCTGGACTCTGGACTCAGCTGGACTATATTAACTATCAACTATTCAATCTATGTCCTCCTTTACTTCCCCCCTTGTCCCCTCCCTCCCCCTGGTGGGTAGATCTCCCTTCCCCATGTATGTACCATCTCTCCTGGCCATCCGATTTATAAGGTCATCATATTGGCACCTTACAACTTAGCCCTGACTTGCAGTTACCATCATAGTCCCTTGGAGCTGACAGGGACCCTTAGAATGATATCTTATTCTTTTTATATTGAAAAAGTTTTATTGGTTTTACAATTTTTCATTGGGGTAGGGTAAGAGATACAAAGAAATTTTGAGAGCTTACGCGTCGAAGTCGTCGGCCCTTCCGGAGCTTCATAATAAATCATTAACAAAAAACATTTTTCATAATACTACAAAGTGAAAACAAGTACATATTTCTAAGTTCTCAATTCAATGCTGTCAGTCATTTGCAAAAATCCAGATACACGTTATATAATATTACTCAAAAAATCAAGGCAAAGTTATTTTTTAGATCTAAGTCTCTTGGCAATTGTGTCTTCTGTCCCTCCTTCCAGGCCCCCAGCGGGCGGGGCCGTGGCCCCCCCTGCCCCCCCTGGATCTTCCCCCAGGACAGAGGAATGTTTTTTAAGAAAGGCTTCCGCCTCAGCAACTGTTTTAATCCTCACTCTTCCTCCTTCCCAGAACACCAGCATCCCTTCGGGCATCACCCACTTGAACCAGATCCCATGATCAAACAATTTTCTAGACAAGAAGGAAAATTTCCTTCTCGCTTCTCTAATCTTTCTTGGAATCTGCTTCAAGATGGCAACCTCCTTTTGTTGGTAAATTAACGGTCCTCCTCTTTGCACCTTCAAGATTTCCTCTCTGGTTGACCTTCTAACAAATTTAACATGTATCTCTATGGGTACTTCATTTATCCTGGCATATGCAGAGTTTATTCTGTAGGCTAGGTCAATGTCCCCTCTGATCTCATCCTTAGGTTTATGTAAATAATCTGCTAAAATTGTGCTCATGAGTTCAGGGAGACATTCACCAGATTCCTCAGAAACGTTCTGAAATCTCAAAAAATATGTCATCCTTTCCATATCAATCCTAGACACATGCCCATTTATTTCTACAACCTTGTTAGTAACATTTTTAATCTCTCCCTTAGCCCCAGCCAGCCCCCTTTCCAACTCTTCATTCTTCTGTGTGTTATCCAGCACTTGTTTCCGTGTGTCCAGTAGCTCCTTTTTGAAGTTGATATTTTCTTCTCTCTGGGCCTTGATTTCTTGCACCAAAGTTTGTATAACTGATTCAAGAGAAGCCATCCTTAGTTCTAAGCCTGCCAGTTCTGATTTCTGTGCCATAGTTAGCTGTTAAAGTTAATGCCACTAAAATGGCGTTTTTTGGGTGGGGCCGTTGAGGCAAATCAGGAGCTGGAAGTTCAAATCAGGATTGTGAAAAGTTCAGGAACCAAAAGAGAAACAGTTTTCCAGATCAATAATTCTAATAGCGAAGGCACTCCAGAAAAGAAATCACATAATCCAAAAAAATTCTTTAATAACAAGAGGAAGTCCAAATCACAAAGCGATGCTGGCAATTTTCCATAAGTAAAATAGTCATTCAGGGACAAAGAGAAGCCATTTTCCACCGCCCAGACTCAGAGCCAGAAGGAGAGAGTGGTAAAAAAAAATGTTTCAAGTCAGCCAGACCTAGATACTTTGTTTCAAAGGCAAACCGCAGATCACTTTCCCTTGTTTCAAACAGTCCGGATTAAAGATATCCGCTTCCTCGCAGCGAGGAGCCATTCTTAAGTGCCGCTTTAGTCCGAGGGGGGGTTTAACAAGCAGACACCCCCCTCCAAGTTCTTTCAGCCCAGGCTGACAGCAAAAAAAATGTTTAAAACCACTCACTTTCCCCCTCGCAGCCGAAGCCCCGGGAAGCCTTCCGACTCAGACGGCCAGCTCTCTCCATGTTCTCAAAACGATGCCGCCCGCCATTGGCGAAGGGGAATCCCCCCGCAGCATGTCCTCTTCCACCTAAGCCGAAGACAAGGGTCGCTTCCCAGCTGCCGCTGGGGGAGGGCAACCCAGGCAAGCCGGCTTTACGGAAGACCCCCAAAAACGGGGCGTCTCGCCCCCTTGGGGGGGCAGGAAAAGAAACAAAGCGGCTCCAGCGTCGCCGCTGGAGCCGGAACCGGAAGTCAGAATGATATCTTATTCAAGGTCTGATCTCCTTTGCCTGCGGGAGCTTCCTCTCTCGCAGCCTGGCCCCCTGGACTAACACGGGCCCACCTCGAGGATGGATTGGTAGATCCAGAGAGGTGGGTGAAGCGCAAACTCAGGGTTTTTTTGTGTAAATATTTAATTTGGCTTTTAGGGGGTTCCAGGGAGGAGGGAGGGGATAGTCAGGTGGGGGGACGTCAAATTATAAGGCCAGCCGGCGGAAGTAGAGAAACGGAGGAGGGGGAAGGGGGGGTCGTTTCCACTGAGGCATTTTCCATCAGTTCAGTTTTGGGGAGGGGCAGGGGCGGTGGGAGACGGGATGGACATTACCGGTTGGAGGACTGTGGCCGCTGGTTACGGGCGGTCACGCGCTCCAACCCCCCATGCTCCCATCGCAGACTAGGTGGGCAAGAACCACAGACCCGGGGCCCTAGGCTGATGTTATGCAACGCCAGGTCCGTGGTACAAAAAGCCCCCTTCAGAGGGGGACCCGGACCTGGTGGGTATTACGGAAACCTGGTTGGGCCATGAGGGAGGACTACTCCTCGTAGAAATGTGCCCACCAGGCTACCGAGCCTTCCATCAGCCTAGGGCCCTAGGGAGGGGTGGGGTGGTGGTGATTATGGTTAGGGAAGGTCTTGAGCCGAAGGAGACCACGATCCCTCAGACGACCGGGTGTGAGTCCCTCCTCGTGAAGTGGGGCCTAGGGAGGCAGTTGGGCATGTTAGTTGTATAACTGGCTCCTCGCTATGCAACAACAGCCCTGCCCGAGCTCCTAGAGGTGATAGCCGAGGCGGCGGTTGAGACCCCCAGACTACTGGTCATGGGGGACTTCAACCTGCCGTCAGTAGGCGAAACCTCTGGTGTAGCTCGGGAGTTCATGGCTTCCATGACAGCCATGGACCTGACCCAGGTAGTTTTAGGCCCTACTCACGAGGGTGGACGCACCCTGGACTTAATCTTCGTCTCGGGACAGTGGAGTAGTGACCTGGGAATAGGGGATTTAGGCATCACACCCCTGTCATGGACAGATCACGCTCTCCTTCGGCTGGACTTTCCGATCGCCGCACCTCACCGCGGGGAGGCGGAGCCTGATATTACCTGATGGACCCGGTAAAGTTCCAGAGGGAGCTTGGGCCAATTCCTGTGGACTTGCCCCGCGCCTCGACTGAGGACCTAGTGGCCGCATGGTTAAGTGCGGCCACGGGGCCCTTGGACCGAGTCGCGCCCTTGCGGCCTCTCTTGCGGCGACGAACCACCCAGGCTCCTTGGTTTACCGAGGAGCTTAGGGAGATGAAAGAGACGCCTAGAGAGCAGATGGAGATCCTCTCGCTCCGAAGCCAACCGAACACTAGTGAGAACCTATATTAGGACTTACTTAGTGGCGATAAGGGTGGCCAAGCGTGAATATTGTGCCACCCTTATTGCATCCACAGATAACCGCCCTGCCGCCCTGTTTGGGGTGACCCGCTCCCTCCTTCACCAGAGGCCTCGGGAAGCCCCTTTACAGGGTCGAGCAGAGGAATTTGGGATTTATCAGCAGGAGAAAATCATTCGGATTCGGAATGAGCTACCCTCCATCCAGAGTGGTCCAGTCGGACTGTCCGAGGCTGTTCTTGAGACACCATCCTGGGAGGAGTTTGACTTTGTTACTACCGAAGATATGGACAGGTTGTCAAAGAGACTTAAGGCTACCACATGTTTATTGGACCCGTGTCCCTCCTGGCTTGTACTGGCATCCTGGGAGATGACACGAGGCTGGCTCCAGGGCATTGTCAACGCATCTTTGAGTGAGGGGTCCTTGCTTGAAAGAGGCGGTAGTAAGGCCCCTCCTCAAGAAGCCGTCCCTGGATCCAGCATTATTAGAGAACTATCGTCCGGTCTCCAACCTTCACTTTTTAGTGAAGGTTGTAGAGAGTGTGGTGGCCCAACAGTTTCCGCGACACCTGGAGGAAATTGATTATCTAGACCCGCACCAGTCCGGCTTCCGACCCGGTCACAGCACCGAGACAGCATTGGTCGCGTTGGTAGATGATCTCTGGATGGCGCGGGATAGAGGATATTCCTCTATCCTAGTCCTGTTAGACCTCTCAGCGGTTTTTGATACCATCGACCATGGTATCCTATTGCACCGACTGGGGGGGTTGGGGCTGGGAGGCACCATTTTACGGTGGTTCTGGTCCTACCTCTCTGGTCGGTCACAATATGTGTTGACAGGGGGGCAGAGGTCAGCCTCGAGACCTCTCTTATGTGGGGTTCCTCAGGGGTCGGTCCTCTCACCCTACAATTCAACACATATATGAAGCCGCTGGGCGAGATCATCCGTGGTTTTGGGGTGGGATATCATCTGTACGCTGATGATACTCAGCTGTACATATCCACCCCAGACCACCCCAACGATGCCGCCGAGGTGATGTCCCGGTGTTTGGAGGCCGTACGGATCTGGATGGGTAGTAACAAACTCAAGCTCAACCCGTCCAAGACTGAGTGGCTGTGGCTTCCGGCACCCCGGTTCAGCCAGATTACTCCAACTCTGGCCATTGGGGGCGAAACACCGGCCCCCGTGGAGAGGGCGCGCAATTTGGGTGTCCTCCTGGATTCCCGGCTGTCCATGGAGGACCATGTGGCGGCCGTGGCCAGGGGGGCGTTTCATCAGGTACGCCTGATGCGCCAATTGCGCCCCTTACTGGACCGGGCTGCCCTGCGCACAGTCACTCAAGCACTTGTGACATCCCGACTCGACTACTGTAATGCTCTCTACATGGGGCTCCCCTTGAGGTGCACTCGAAAGCTACAGTTAGTCCAGAACGCAGCCGCGCGGGTGATTACGGGAGCGCCTAGACACTCCCATATAACACCAATCCTGCGCGAGCTGCACTGGCTTCCTGTGGTCTTTCGGGTGCGCTTCAAGGTTTTGACGACCATCTTTAAAGCGCCCCATGGCTCGGGACCTAGTTACATGCGAGACCGCCTCCTGCCCCATACATCCCTTAGACCGATACGCTCCCACAGAGAGGGTCTTCTCAGGGTGCCGTCGGCCGGACAATGCCGACTGGCGACACCCAGGGGAAGAGCCTTCTCTGTGGCGGGCCCAGCCCTTTAGAACGACCTACCCCCTGAACTTCGCACCATCTCCGACCTCCGCCTCTTCTGCCAGTGTTTAAAGACACATTTGTTTCATCTAGTCGGCCTAGCGTAACCTCCACAAATGACTATTTTAGATAGTTTTTAAATTTTTGGGGATTTTAATTTGGTTTTAGCGCAGGATGGTTATTAAATACGCTTTTTAAATTTTTTACCTGATTTTGTATGTATTTTTAAATTCCTGTGCGCCACCCTGGGTCCTTTTGGAGAAGGGCGGGGTATAAATTTAATAAAATAAATATATATATATATATGCGCACCGGGCGGCTGCTCTTCTGGTTTCTGGCATGCGCATGCGCACTTCCGTTTTGGCACTTGGTGCCAAAAAGGTTCGTCAACATTCACCCAGTGTATTGAGTTTGGAGAAAACAATAGAATAGAACAGCAAGGGCTAACATTTTTTGGCTCGCGTGCCAAAAGTGGGGGGAGCGCAGGGAGGGTCATGTGTGGGTGTGCCACACCCATAATGCTATGTGCGCGACCCCCTGCTTTTGGCACTCTTTTTCACCCTGCCCAGGTTCCAGAGGCTTTCTAGGAGCCTAGGGAGGGTGAAAACAGCCTCCCCACCCAACTCCAGAGGCTTCAGGAACTTCCCTGAAGTCTCCAGATGGCGAAAAACAGCCTCAAAAGAAAGCCTAAATCAGCTGGCCAGCGCACACATGCATGCTGGAGCTGACAGGGCAACGCCTCGCGTGCCCTAAGAAATGGTTCTGCGTGCCACCTGTGGCACCCATAGGTTCGCCATCACGGGAATAGAATAACAGAGTTGGAAGGGACCCTGGAAGTCTTTAAAAAGATGTTAGATAGCCATTTGTCTGAAATGGTATAAGGTTCCTGCCCACGCAGGGGGTTGGACTAGAAGACCTACAAGGTCCCTTCCAACTCTGCTATTGTATTGTATTGTAACTCTGGTCCCGTAACCAGTGTTTAGAAATAAATGCGGAACAGTGTAATTCACCGGACAGTAAAGAGATTAGTTGCTTTAACCACAAACAAACTCTAAAACAGTGATAGTAAGAAAATAAAGTCTTTACTTTATAGCAACTAAAATACTTCTTCTGACCAGTGATTCTAACTTCCAAACAATCCTTCACAAAACGCAGAGTTATCTTACAGTGATGTAAAACATACAGCCCTACAACCCTACAACCCTAACGTTGTGCTTTCTGTAGTGTTCTGTAGTGTTTTTTTTGCAAGCTCTCTTGCTATATGCTGCAAAGGTTGGTTGTAGACTTCTAGAACTTGCTTTCATATTTTGGGGGGCGATGGTAGGAAGAATTATCCAGAGTTTCTCCAGACTAATGTCTGAAAAATTGTGGCTTTGCCTTAGCAACCCTGCAGCTTTCAAGTGGTCATCAAGAATAAATTCCTAATAGAGGGAACAAACCACAGGTGTCCTGCTCTTGGCAGGTAATAGCTGCCAACAGCTGCCTGACAATAGAACAGCCTAGCACAACAGATGGTAGACTTTGCAAAGATGTGAGGACAAGGTGGATGGCCATCTGTCAGAGATGCTGCAGTAGGGACAGGCAGTTGGGACAAATGATAACCAAGATCCCTCTCAAGCCTTCTGTCCAAAGTTCTCTGCATATAATAAGCAACGTTGGAGTTTAGTTATGCGCTGTATGAACCCAATTACAGTAGCAATAGCACTTAGACGTATAGACTGCTTTCCAGTGCTTTCTGGCCCTCTCTAAGGTTTTACAGAGTTAGCCTATTTCCCCCAATAATCTGGGTCCTTATTTTACCCACTTTGGAAGGATGAGTCAACCTTGAGCCCCGTGAGATTTGAACTGCCAAATTGCAGGCAGCCGGCAGGCAGCAGAAGTAGCCTGCAGTACTGTTACTCTTAATCTACCTACAGTAGGTTAGGTTCATGTTTTAGCTAGCACATAAGCACACACAAACACATGTATACATAGAAATTGTCCTTGACTTACAATCATTTGTTTAATGAAGGAGTTACATTAGCCCTGAACTAATGACTGGTCCTCACACTTACAACTGTGGTAGTGTTCCCATGGTCAAGTGATCGAAATTTGAGTGCTTGATGACCAGCACGTATTTATGACAGTTGCAGTGTCTTCTGCTCATAGGATCACCATTTGCAATCTTCCCAGCTGGCTTCTGAATGCAAAGTCAATGGGGAGGCTAAATTTGCTTAATGACCATGTGATTCACTTAACAACCAAGGGGAAAAGTTGATAAAATTGGGTGTGACTCACTTAACAGCTGCCTTGCTTAACAACAGAAATTCTGGTCCCAATTGTGGTTTAAGTCAAGGACTACCTTATGTACATGTGCATTAACAATTAGATACCTTATTGGCTTGTCAGTTATGGTTTATTTGAGCAAACCGTGGCTTATGACATGACATACTTAGTAATACCATTGGTTGATCAGAAGTAAACTTACTGACTGAATTTGCATAGTAAGGTAAAGGTAAAGGTTTCCCTTGCAAATATGTGCTAGTCGTTCTCAACTCTAGGGGAGATGCTCATTTCCGTTTCAAAGCTGAAGAGCCAGTACTGTCCGAAGATGTCTCCATTGTCATGTGGCCAGCATGACTAAACGCTGAAGGCACACGGAAGGCTGTTACCTTCTCATCAAAGGTGGTTCTTATTTTTTCTACTTGCATTTTTTACGTGCTTTCGAACTGCTAGGTTGGCAGAAGCTGGGCCAAGTAACGGGAGCTCACTCCATTACGCAGTGCTAGGGCTTCGAACTGCCAAACTGGTTATTATTTATAAAACACTGATGATCTGGCACCTTGCTAAGTGCAGGTCCACCTTCCCTAAACTGGCCCACCCAGTGTATATGGAGCCATACATTCCCCACCATTTGTGGAGATTAATTTCTCAGAAACAATTTCTCATTTGTGTCTCGTAGCCTTGTAGAATATTCCTCCATGAGAAAATAAGGTTTGCTGCATGCACCCCTTCTAACGTTCGGGAGGCTATTTGCAATGGGACTTTTGCAACCAATGTGGGTTAAATTGATTGCGACATCTCTCCTTGATTTATTTCACTTTGTGTATCTTAATTATGCATTTAAGTGGTATTATTTAGTTGGGCTTTTTAAGATTGTTTCATTACCCTTTTATTGTTATAACCTTGATTCGTTTTTGATGATGTGTACTGGGGTTAATAGTTTTTTCCCCCCCACTGCTTTGTAAACAGTTCTTTGTTGGATCTGGTAGTATCCAAACTGAATGAACAAGCTGATTGCCTGATTTTATATCAGGCAGAGAAGAATTGGAGCCAAAAGTGGATAGGAACATTCATCTGATGTTGATACTCACCTTTTGTTCTCTCTGGCATATTTTTGCTTCTCAAGGAGGAAGCTGCAGAAGGACATTGATCAGCTCCCTCAAGATAAGAGCTGTATTACTTTAGGCCAAGAACTACATGTGGTCCTTGACACATCACTCATTTCTGGCTTATAGAAAATTTGTAGCAAAGAGCAAGATGGCTTGCAAAAAAACACTGCAGAAAGCACAAAGTTAGGGGTGCAGGGCTGTACGTCGCTGCTGACACCACACAAAAACCCAGCAGTGTGATCCCAAATTCAGGCCTTGAGAACTCACTGAATATTGTTAAATTGCACAAATCAAGTTTCTGGTCCCTAAGGTTGAACGGATGTGCTTGAAAAAAATGTTTAGTTGCAAACTGGGTTCAGGGGCTTCAGAAATGTGTCGAGTTCCTTGCTCGGTCCTCCACGAATAAGAGAAAAGGATCTCATGGATGATGGATCTCATCATCGTGGATGGTATACCTTTAGAGGGAAATTTTCCTCCCTCCCTTCTAAATGGCAGAGAAACCCTAATTAGAGGACGAGCAAAAAGCTTTAGAAGATGGACAGGAAGAGGCCACAGAATGTTCAAGGCTCCCTACCCAGGCCAACATTCCCATCGTCCCCTGCTGAAGTTAAAAGAAACGGAGCAGCCTGCTTCCTGAAGCTGTGGGTGCTCCATCAATGGGAATTTCTCAAATAAAGATTGGGCAGTCATTTGTCTGAGATGGTGTAAGATTTTTTTTTCACTGAGCAGGAGGTCGGACTAGAAAAGTGTTGGCAAAGCCTTTTCCACTCGGGTGCCAAAAGCATGTGCGTGCGCGCACTATTGAGTGCGCTTGCGTCCCCATCCCCATAATTTAATGCCCCCCATGCCACCTGCACATGCCACCTGACAATACAATACAATAGCAGAGTTGGAAGGGACCTTGGAGGTCATCTAGTCTAACCCCCTGCCTAGACAGGAAGCCCTATACCAGGGGTGTCCAAACTTGGGAACTTTAAGACTTGTGGACTTCAACTCCCAGAATTCCCCAGCCAGCGATGCTGGCTGGGGAATTCTGGGAGTTGAAGTCCACAAGTCTTAAAGTTCCCAAGTTTGGACACCCCTGCCCTATACCATTTCAGACAAATGGCTATCCAACATCTTGAAGACTTGCAGTGTTGGGGCCTTCACAACTTCTGGAGGGAAGCTGTTCCACTGATTAATTGTTCTGTCAGGAAATTTCTCCTCAGTTCTATAGCATTATGGGTGTGACACACCCATGCACAACCCCCCTGTGCTCCCCCCACTTCTGGCATGCGAGCCAAAAAAGCTTCGCCATCACTGTGCTAGACCAATGATGATGAACCTTTTCGGCATCGAGTGCCCAAGCTGGAACGTGCATGTATGTGCGCGCGCTGGAGCACCGGAAACCCGAAGACCAGCTGGCCGGCACGCGCATCCCTGTTTTCTGGCCCTTTTTTGAACCATTTTCAGGTCATTTTTCGGCCTGTTTTTGGCCTGACAAATAGCCCCAAAACGGCCTGTTTTTCAGTGCCATTTTCAGGCTGTCTTCCAATGTTCCAGCGCCCACTAAGACCCGCTGTGCATGTGCGTACCAGAAATCAGAAGATCAACTGGTGACAGTGCACGTGCCCACAGAGAGGGCCCTGCGTGCCACCTCTGGCACACGTGCCATTAGGTTCGCCACAGTGGTGGGTTTCAAATTTTTTTAGAACCTCTTCTGTAGGTGTGGCCTGCTTTTTGTTTGCCAGCCATGTGACTGGGTAGGAGTGGCTTGCTGGCCATGTGACCGGGTGGGAGTGGCTTGGCAGTCATGTGACTGGGTGGGTGTGGCCAACTTGTAAAATGTGGTGAAACTCACTTAACAACGCTCTTGCTTAGCAACCAAAATGTTGGCTCAGAAACTCTGGCATTTGAAGCACGCAAGTCTTAAAGCTGTCAAGTTACAAGACACTTTGCACCCCTAACCCTTTAGAAAAAAATACCCCAAGGGTGTTCAAACTTGACAGCTTTAAGACTTGTGGACTTCAACTCCCAGAATCCCTCCTCTCGCTCTTCCTCTTGATGATGGGCAGACGGGCGGGGGGAGGGAGCTGGAACCGGTTCTAAACAGCACTGTGGATTTGTGGAACCTCTTTTATAGAAGGTTAGACTGGCAGGAACCCACCACTGGGCCAGAGCCTCCCTCTCAGCCTAACAGCCAGGATACATTTGGTGATTAAGGTCATGGACTAAGAGCCAGTCCCGTCTTCTCTGCCCATGAGCCAATAAGGAGTAGTGAGGAAGGCGCTGGACTAGGAGTGGGGAAACCAGGTTTAAGTCCCTATTCAACTTCAGAAGCTGATTGGTTGACTTTGGGCCAGACCCTCCCTCTTGTCGCAACCTGACTTTTAGACTATAAAGACAAATAAAATGTGTGAATTGTAATTCCCAAGAGTGACATTACTAGATTACCAGGACATGTTTGTCAGATAGTAAAAAGTCTTTTATTATTATTATTATTATCATCATCATCAGCATTATCATTATTATTATTAAGAAGGCTTTGAAGTTTAAAAAAAAAATAAAACTCTGGATACAATTTTCATAACTGTCAAGTCAGATCAACAAATATATATATATATATATATTTATATGTATATATTTCAGAACTTTAGCCGTTGGATGGTTAAAGGTCTGGTCCTTGCCCCCACCCAATGCCAAGCCCCTTTTCTTAAAAAATAAAATATATTTTAGTTCTTAAAATTTTTTCAATAAAGTAACTATTTTCCTAGAAATTCCCTACATATACACAGAGGTAAAAAATAAACTTTAAAAAGTCCAACATAAAAAAGAGACTTTTTTTGCGTGTGCGTATTATGCTGATATTTATTTTTCCTTCTTTGCCCTCCCTAAGGGAGCCTGCCCGACTTCTCCCTTCCAGCTTATTGGTCCCCCTTGAGAATTAATATCAATTTATATAATTTGGGGGACCAGCCAAATGCAGATAACACTTGTCTTGCCAACAACGAAAAATTATGTTCACGCTTTCGTTCTCTTCAGAACTGTATACCAAAAAAAAAAAGGTAAAGGAATAATAAGAGAGAGAGAGAGAGGAAGGGAGGGAGGGAGGGAGGAAAGAAAAGAAGGAAAAGAAAGAAGGAATGAAGGAAGAAAGGGGAGGTGGGTAGGAAAGAAAGTAAGGAAAAGAAAGGAAGAAGGAAGGGGAGGTAGGTAGGAAAGAAAGGAAGGAAGGAAGGAAGGAAGGAAGGAAGGAAGGAAGGAAGGAAGGAAGGGGAGGTGGGTAGGAAAGGAAGGAAGGAAGGAAGGAAGGAAGGGGAGGTGGGTAGAAAAGAAAGGAAGGAAGGAAGGAAGGAAGGAAGGGGAGGTGGGTAGGAAAGGAAGGAAGGAAGGAAGGAAGGAAGGGGAGGTGGGTAGAAAAGAAAGGAAGGAAGGAAGGAAGGAAGGAAGGGGAGGTGGGTAGGAAAGAAAGGAAGGAAAAGAAAGGAAGAAGGAAGGGGAGGTAGGTAGGAAAGAAAAGAAAGAAAGGAGGGAAGGAAGGAAGAAAGGGGAAGTAGGTAGGAAAGAAAGGAATGAAAGGAAGAAGGAAGAAGGAAGGAAGGAGAGGTAGGTAGGAAAGAAAGGAAGGAAGGAAGGAGAGCTGGTAGGAAAGAAAGGAAGGAAAAGAAGGAAGGAAGGAAGGAAGGAAGGGGACCTGGTAGGAAAGAAAGGAAGGAAGGAAAAGAAGGAAGAAAGGAAGGGGAGCTGGTAGGAAAGAAAGAAAGGAAGGAAGGAAGGAGAGCTGGTAGGAAAGAAAGGAAGGAAGGAAAAGAAGGAAGAAAGGAAGGGGAGCTGGTAGGAAAGAAAGAAAGGAAGGAAAAGAAAGGAGGAAGGAAGGAGAGGTAGGTAGGAAAAAAGGAAGGAAAAGAAAGAAAGGAAGAAGGAAGGAAGGAGAGGTAGGTAGGAAAGAAAGGAAGGAAAAGAAAGAAAGGAAGAAGGAAGGAAGGAAGGAAGGAGAGGTAGGTAGGAAAGAAAGGAAAAGAAAGAAAGAAAGGAAAAGGAAGGAAGGAAGGAAGGAAGGAGAGGTAGGTAGGAAAGAAAGGAAAAGAAAGAAAGAAAGGAAAAGGAAGGAAGGAAGGAAGGAGAGGTAGGTAGGAAAGAAAGGAAGGAAGGGGAGCTGGTAGGAAAGAAAGGAAGGGAAGAAAAGAAGGGAGGAAAGAAAAGAAAGAAGGACAAAAAGAAAGAAAGAAAATCTTAAAAGTGCACAATATGGACTTTTGCTTGATTTATCTTTGCAAAAAGAAATACTGTTTCTTGGGGCGAAAGGGCTTGAGGAACAGCAAACATTTAACCCAACCCAGCCTGTGCTTATGGGGTTGAGAGTTAAAGCTATTCTGTAAACAATATTTGAACAGATATATATATATATATTGCCCAGCTCTGAAAGCAGGCTCTTGCCAAGCACAAAACACAATTCAGCCCTCAGGTGTTTGGGATTCAAGTCCCAGGATTCTCAGCAATGCCCGTGACAGGGAATTCTGGGAGTCGACCTCCACACATCTGAAAGCTGCCCTAAATGGTGAAGACACTCGTCGCCTTCCCCTCCCACCACCAATATTATATTCCCTCTCCCTACCTCGACGTATCTCCTTTCACCAGGCAAGACCCCAAAAGACATATTCCGTTTCCCTTCCCACCCCCCTCCAGGTTCTTTCGCATGTTCTGATTTCCAAAAAAAGCTTGATATAAACAATTAGACGCTTGGAAAAAAAGCCATGTTCTTTGTTGTTCTTGTGGGTTTGTTTTGGAGGGAAAGGAAGTGTGTGTGTGTGTGTGTGTGTGTGTGTATGTGCCCCCCCCCTCCCCGGCAGTAAATGCATGGCGAGTCGCACCCACTCGGTGGCTATGAGAAAATATGGATGGCTTGTGTGGCTGGTGCGTGGCAGGCAGGGCACTGGGGTTCAACCCGGCCACAGATGCGCATGGCACACTCCATGCAGAAGAGGTTATGGCCACAGGGCACGAGGGCAGCAATCACTTCGCTCTCAAAGCACACCATGCACTCGCGGGAATTCTTGCGTGCCCGCTCCGAACTGTTAGAATCGGTAGGCGAGCCAGAAGTGGCGGAAATGCTGCTCGGTAATGGGGAAGAGGATGAGTAGCCGGTGCTGTTGGAGAAGGAGGACATGGAGCCCTGGGCCGGCAGCCAGGACAGGGCACTGACTGGATCGCTCTGGATGCGCCGGGCTAAAGGATGCTCCAGAGCCATGCCAGGGTCTGGAAGGGTGGGTGAATGCCGAGGTGTGGCGGTGGTGCTGAGTGTGCTATTGCGTCTCTGAGCGCTGCCGTTCACTGAGGAGGTGGAAGAACTGCTGAAGACCTGGAGGGGGTTGCTGGGAGCCTCGAAGGGGGACCAGATGGTGGTTGGTGTGGTGAGGTCCAAGGCCAAGAAGTCAAACCCAAAATCGCCGTCATCAGAGCCCAGTCCAGGGGCCGAGGGTTCGCTGAAAGAGTAACTGCTGTTGTTGGAAACAAAGGAGCCCGTGGGGGGGCTTTCAGCCACATGGCCCCCAAAGTAAGGCTCGGTGGCCGAGGTAGCGCTACCCGAGGAGCCAAGGCTATCGTTGCGTAAACTGGGCACGGTCCGTCGGGTAGGGTGAGGCGCTTTTGACCACAGGCTGGACGGATTGCCACCCATCAAGTCGAGGCAAACGTCAGTGCCGTTGGAATGAAAGTCGTTGTTGATGTTGATGTCAATGAAGGAGCCCGTCCTCATGGTGATGTGAGCCTCGATCTCCTCGCGCGCCCGGTCCACGTTCTCCGGCATGCCCGTCACTTCAAACACCGGTTCCTTGTCCCGACTCGGGGTCACGATGTAGGTGTGGGTCTGTTGCTGGATGCGCTTGATGGTGGCTCCCTTGGGGCCCACCACTAGCCCGACCACACGGTAAGGAACCCGTACTTGGATGGTCGTCTGCCCGGGGAGGTTCGGAGGGGCCAGGACCGAGCCGGCCATGCCGTTGACTTTGTTGCGAGTGGCCCGGATCACGGAGAAGTGCTCGGCAGCCGAAAGGATTTCTCTCTTGGCCATCTCCACATCTTCTTTCCGTCCAGTCACAATAAAAATGGGTTCCTCGCCTCTCACTGGCGTTTTGATATAAGTGTTAGTTTTCGCTCTCAGGGCTTTGATCTTGCATCCTGAAAGACAGAAATATCGAAGACGAGAAGAACAAAAGGGACATGTCAGCTAGTGGAAAACTCTATTTATAAATCTTAGTCTTGGTTAGGAATGTATCGCTGCATAAGAAATTGCGCTGTCAAAAAACAGCTTTCCATAACAACAAGTAGAATTTCTATGACTATCCAAACCGGGGCCTTTCCGATGTGATGCACCCCAACTCCCAGAATCGCCTCCAAATCCTGGAGGTCACATTTTTCCCTTTTCCAAAGCACTCCCTCTGTAGCTACAGGTAGTCTTTGACTTACAATCGTTTTCCACACTTAACTATTATTGCAGCATCCCTGTTAGTATAATCCTAGTGTTGGGTTGGCAATATATATAAGCCATGATTACAAATGGTCTTTGTTACTTTAAATGTTATATGTTTGAATGTAATTAGCTGCTGTAATTAACTCAGCAATAAAAGGAAGCCAGGAGCTCTCTCTCTCTGCTCGCTCTGACTGGCTGACTTTGCAGAACTAGGAAGAATCGTGGATTGCAACTGTAAGCTAATTGTTTTTGAGCTAAGGACTGTATTTGATTCAATATCTACTATCACTGCTTGTGAAGCAGTAATTTATTTTTCAAGCACAAGTAAAGATACTTATTTTTACTATCAGTGTCTGACTATTTGTGTTTCTACTAGCAACGGTTTCTCTTGCTGCAACTTCCATAGTACAACTCTCTGTCTCCTAAAGGAGATATCCCCAACAATCCCCACAGTCCCATGATCAAAATTCAGATGCTTGGCAACTGGAATATATTTACGATGATTGCAGTGTCCTGGAGTCATGTAATCACCTTTTGCAAGCTTCTGACAAGTAAAATCAATGGGGAAGCTTAACAACAGCAGTAATTCACTTAACAATTGTGGCAAGAAAGGTTATGAAATGGGTCAAAACTCACTTAACTGTCTCACTAAATAACATAAATTTTGGACTTAACTGTGGTCATAAGTCTGTATAGTAACTCTCTGGAAAAGGTGGAATTATCTCTTTCTCCTCTTGCTATTTTAAATAACTGGAGAAGTTAAGGGGGAAATACAGATTTTTTTAAAAGCACTTCTTAAAGGTAAAGGTTACAAATATAAATATGTGCTAGTCGTTCCCGACTCTAGGGGGGGTGGAGCTCCTCTCCATTTCAAAGCTGAAGAGCCAGCGCTGTCTGAAGACGTCTCCGTGATCATGTGGCCGGCATGACTAAACGCCGAAGGTGCACAGAACGCTGTTACCTTCCCACCGAAGGTGGTTTCTATTTTTCTACTTGCATTTTTATGTGCTTTTGAACTGTTAGGTTGGCAGAAGCTGGGACAAGTAACGGGAGCTCACTCCATTATACGGGACTAGGGATTCGAACTGCCGACCTTTCTGATTGACAAGCTCAACGTCTTAGCCACTGAGCCAACTGTGTCCCTTAAGAAAGCACTTCTTAAGAACCCCAAATTCTACCCCCTCTTTTATCCCACATCCCTTTCCACAGAGTAGGGAGAATCAAGAGGCAAAACGCTCCATTTCTGCTTAAGGTAGCGTTTCCAACCGTGGCAAGTTTGAGATTTGTGGATCCCAACTCCCAGAATTCCCCAGCCAGCAGGGGGAATTCTGACTATGCTTGTCAGAAGCCGGATGGGAAGGTTGCAAATGGCAATTACAAGACCCTGGGATGCTAAAACGATCCTAAGTATAGGCCGGTTGCCAAAAGCCTAAATTTTGATCATGTGACTATAGGGCATAAGAGCCATCACTAGTCGTAAGTCACTTGTTTTCAGTGCTGTTGTAACTTCAAATGGTCACTAAATGAATGGCTGTAAATTGTAGACTATCTTTACTGGTTAAGGACTAGAAACTTTTTGTTCTATTTTAACAGAAGGGGAGATTCCTAGGCAAGAGAAGCAAGGTTTACACAACGATGGTTCAGCAGCCAATTTTTTTACTACCAGTTTGGCCGCCCTCCCACACGTGCACAGCTTCTGCGCATGCACAGAAGCGTCCAGGTGGGTGGGCGGAGCCTCCCATCACCGCTACTACCGGCTCACCTGATCCGGGCTGAACTGGGAGCAATCCACCTCTCTTCAGCAGCATGTACAGAAGTATATCTCCCCCTCCCCACTAAATAAATTAGATTTTCATTTGCTTTAAAGTTCTTTTTTTTTTAAGATTCCTGGATGGTTCAAGAAAGCATCTCAACTCCCTCTCTTCCTGGAAAAGAGACTGCAGAGGGAATATTTTTATAGAATCTATCTTTTGTTTGTCCCCGTCTCCCTGCTCCTATATTTTTGGAGTTACCATCTTTTTCGGAGTATAAGAGCCAGTGGTGGGTTTCTGCAGGCTCGCACCTACTCGCGAGAGCCGGTTGGTGAAATTTAGAGAACCGGTGAGAGGGGGTTCCACCAGCGTACCTGGAAGTAAATCTGGCCTGCTGCTGCCAGTGACCCAACGGGAAGGAAAGGAAAGGAAAGAAGGAAGGAAGGAAGGAAGGAAGGAAGGAAGGAAGGAAGGAAGGAAGGAAAGAAAGGAAGAATTTATCATCACAATTGAGTCCAAAATTTTGGTTGCTAAGCAAGAGCGTTGTTAAATGAGTTCCACCACATTTTAAAAGGTGGCCACTCCCATCCTGTCACATGACTGCAAGGCACGCCCACAAAATAGGCCACACCTACAGAGTAGGTTCTAAAAAAAATTGAAACCCACCACTGATAAGACCCATCTCCCCCCCCCCCCCCCCCCCCGAAAAGTGGGGGGAAATTTAGGTGCATCTTATAGATCAGGAGTTGGCAAACTTAAACACTCAAAGAGCCGTTTGGACCGTTTCCCACAGAATATTTATTGCTCATAGATAACACAAAGGCCCCCCGCATAAAATGCTGAGCCACCCCAATGTTAATTTATCCTAAAAAGCACTGCTGACACAAAAGCGTTATGAAGATACACCGAGGGCACTTTTCGGCCATTCAGATTGGGGGGAAAAACAAGCTTTTGCAATCGCTAATGTGGCCAAAAGCCTCTTTATCCTCATGCTCTGCTCTTCCCAAAGCAAACTGGGACATTTTCCCATCCTGCGGAGTTAAGACTCCTGTGTGGAAAACAAAGATAACCAGGCAGCACAGGGACTAACCACAGTTACCCAGAGAATTGGTCTGGCTCCCCTCTTAATACTATCCAAGGCTGACAACCGCTGTGCCATGTTGGGACAAAGGAGCACCAAACTTTAAGAAAATTTATAATACAATAATACAATAGCAGAGTTGGAAGGGACCTTGGAGGTCATCTAGTCCAACTCCCTGCCTAGGCAGGAAGCCCAATACCAGTGATGGCGAACCTTTTTGTTGTTCGGTGCCAAAAATGCGAGGGCATGTGCATAATAGAATGCGTGCGTGCCAGCACTCATAATGCAAAGCGCCTCCCCCATATGCACATGTGTGCACAACCTCGCACACACACCCCACGCGTGCCACACTGCTCGCCTCCAAGCTGAGCTTGGTATTTCCTCCAGGGGGCTGGGGGGGGAGGCATTTTCACCCTCCTCAGGCTCCAAGAAAGCCTCCAGAAACGAACTTCCGGTAGGTGTTTTTGCCCTCCCCAGGCTCCGAAGGCTTTCCTGAAGCCCGGGGAGGGTAAAAATGGCCTCCCCCAGCCCTCTGGAAGGCCAGAAATCAACTGGCTGGCACACACATCTGCACTGGAGCTGATGGCTGGGGTGCCAGCAGATATGGCTCCGCGTGCCACCTGTGGCACACATGCCATGGGTTCGCCATCACTGCCCTCTACTGTCAGGTCTGCTTCATCGATAACCAAGAAAGAAACATTTCAGACAAATGGCTATCTAACATCTTCTTAAAGACTTGCAGTGTTGGGGCATTCACAACTTCTGGAGGCAACTTCTGTTCCACTGATTAATTATTCTCACTGTCAGGAAATTTCTCCTCAGTTCGAAGTTGCTTCCCTCCTTGATTAGTTTCCATCCATTGCTTCTTGTTCTGCCCTCAGGTGCTTTGGAGGATAGTTTGATTCCTTCCCTCTTCTTTGTGGCAACCCCTGTTTTACTGTGTTTCCCCCAAAAAAAGACAAGTCTTATTTTCTTTTGACACCCCCCCCCCCCAAATAAGCACTGGCCTTATTTTTGAGGAGGTCTTATTATTTTTGAGGAGCAGGAGGCGTTGAGCATGATCACCTCATGGCTGCTGCCGTTATGTTGCAATATTTTCAGGGAAGGCTTATTTGGGGGGAGGGGTTATTTTAGCGCATGCGCTCAAAAGCCCGACTGGGCTCCAGGGAGGTCTTATTTTCAGGGAAGCAGGGTATACACATAGTTCTCGACATTTTAGGCCCAGTGGAAGCTAAAATGCCCATCGCTAAGCAATTGTTAAGTACATTTTTGCCTCAGTTCAGTGAATCCCTGCAGTTTTTAAGTGAATCATGCGGTTGTTAAGTGAATCTGGCTCCCCCCCCCCCCCCAATTGACTTGGCTTGTCAGAAACCAGATGGGAAGGTGGTAAATGGTGATCATGTGACCCAGGACAGTGTCATAAATACAGGCCATGGGGATGCTGCAATGGTCATAAGTGTGGAAAAATGGTCTTTTTTCCCAGTACCGATATAACTTTGAATGGTCACTAAATGAATGGTTGAAATCGAGGACTACTTATATGCTGCCAAATTCACTCTCAGTGGCTCCAGGTGGCTTACAAGGATTTTACTCACACTCTGCAAACTCCTCCATTTTATCTGCTACGGATCCATTATTCCATTATCTCTGTGTTTCCCTGAAAATAAGATGGGGTCTTTTTTTGGGGGGACCCCCAAAATAAGCGTTTGGCCTTATTTTTGGGGAGGTCTTATTATTTTTGAGGTTCAGGAGGCAGAGAACATGGTCACCTCATGGCTGCTGTGCTGCAATATTTCTGGGGAGGGCTTATTTTAGCGCATGCACTCAAAAGCCTGATTGGGCTTATTATCTAGGAAGGTCTTATTTTGGGGGGAACAGGATATAATGTGCTTATTTGATATATTTACTAATCACATATCTAGTTTCTGTTTGATACATTTTCTTCTCTTCTGAATCAATGGCCTAATATTTTATAGGGGTAAATCCACTGTGACCTTTGCTATGTCCACATCCCAAAAAACTACACACACACACACACACACACACACACACACACACACACACACACACACACACACACACAAAAGATATGCCAGAAAAAAAAATGTGTCCAACACTAAATTTTCCGGGAGACTGATGAGGAAATCGGACAGAGGAAAATTATGATTGAAGCCATATAACACTGATCGGGCCAGGAAATTGCTGCTGTCCCCATCACTGTTTCATAGATGAGGACAATCTGATGAGAAAGGAAATTTGCTCTTAGCCATTTTTCAGGAAGAAAGAAGAAAAGCTTTTTTTTTTAAAAAAAAGAACACAATTTATGGAAAGCCTAGCTGCAAAACATTTTTGCACATGGCGCCTTGAGTCGCCATGTGCAAATAGGCGGCAGTATAAATTTCCAAATAAGTAAATAAATAAAACCTAATTGTCCAGTTTCCTTTTTTCCCAGTCTGAAGTGGTCAAGCATTCTGAGGAAGATTTCACAGGTACTTTCTATATCAGGGGGGTCAAATTCAAGGCCAGGGGCCAGATTTGGCCCGAAATAGCAAAGGACTGGCCTGCGGTGTCTCTGCCAATGAATACGGTGTTCGAGAGGGCCGCGTGCTGCCCTCTCAGGCTCAGTTTTGGGCTACGACGGCTTCCTGCTGCCCTCTGCTAGCGAAAACGGAGCTCGCCCTTCCCCCCCCCCCCAGCTCCGTTTTTGCTGGCAGAGGGCTGTTGCAGCTGAAAATGGAGCTCTGGATCCCGTTTTTGCTGGCAGAGCACTTGGGCTACCACAGATGTCCCCCTGACACAAGTGATGTCAAGCTGGCCATGCCCATCTTGGCCACACCCACCCCGAGATTGCATCCTGCGAGATCGCATCCTGCCCCATACATCCCTTCGACCAATTCGCTCCCACAGAGAGGGACTTCTCCGGGTGCCGTCCACTAGGCAATGCCAGCGGGCGACGCCCAGGGGAAGGGCCTTCTCTGTGGCGGGCCCAGCGCTATGGAACGACCTACCCCCAGAGTTTAGAACAACCCAGGACCTCCGCGCCTTCCGTCAAAAGCTCAAAACCCACCTCTTTCAGCAGGCCAGCCTGGCCTAACCACCTCCAGCCTTTTTAGTCTGAATATATAAATTGTTTTAATTGGCTTTTTAAGGGATTTAGTTTTTAGGATTTTAGGTTTTTTAGCGCAGGGATAAATTGTTTAATCTGATTTTATATATTTATTGTGTATTTATGTCTGTACGTTTTTTTAATTCCCCTGTGCACCGCCCCGAGTCCCTTCGGGGAGAGGGAGCGGTCTATAAATTAAATTTATTATTATTATTATTATTATTATTATTATTATTATTATTATTATTATTATTATTATTATTATTATTATTATTATTATTATTATTAAACATAAACCCGATGCGGCCCTCAATGAAATCAAGTTTGACACTCCTGTCCTATACCGAGACTAGCATGGAAAAAGTTTCGGTGCAGTGCCTCGACAGGCATGGAAATAGTCCTCAACTTACACACAGTAGCCATTCAAAGTTACAACAACGCTGAAAAAAGCAACTTATCAGTGGTCCCTGCACGTATGGCTGTCACAACATTCCCAGTTACATGATCAAAATTCAGGGAGTTTGGCAATTTGCACGTATTTACGATAGCTGCGGAATCCCGGTGTGTGTGTGTGTGTCACAGGATAGCCATTTGCGACTTTCCTTGGCTTCTAACATGCCAAGACAATGGAAAAAAAAACAGATTTACTTAACGATTGTGCGATTCACTTAACAACTTCAGTATTTCACTTAACCTTGGCAAAAGAGGCCATCAAAGTGGGTGTGACATAGTGGTGGGTTCCGGATCCCGTTGCAACTGGTATGGTGCAACAGGGCCGGGCGTCCACCACATGAATGCGTGAAGCTTGCGCACACATGCGTACTTACCGCCCGTGATGCTCCAGCTGCTCGGCAGAGTGTCGCGCAGGTGCCGTATGCTCTGGGCATGTGCATGGAAGCCCCAAACAGCTCAAATACCGATAAGGAGCGCAGGCGGAGGGGGGGGTGGGCCTTCCGGAGCACCGTACCAGAACCTGGTGCTCCCGGCAGGCACCGGTAAGCCTGTACTGGGGTGTACCAGTCATAACCCACCACTGGTGTGACTCATTAACAACAGCCTTGTTTAGCCACAGAAATTCTGGTCCCAACTGTGGTCATAAGTCAAGGACCACTTGTATGCTTCTAGAGCAGCTTACACATGTGTAATTTAGAGCAAAGCCTGCTTGGCTGGAATTTCCCTTCCCTTCTGTTCACAAACCACAGGATTAAGCTCTGAAGCAGATTGATTTAATTCTGGACTAGCTGGACTATTCCTGACCCTAGAATTACAATTCCTAGAAATGTGACTTGATTGGATGGGGGTAACCAACTCTGGGTGAGAGAGGCAGCCTGGGAACTCATAGTTGAATAGCAAAGCATTTTTTTTTTTTGCCTAATGAAGGTCCTGGATTCGGTTTTTGGAATCTTTCAATAGAACCCCAAAGCGCCAAGATATACCATGTTGTCTTGCAAAAGGACTTGCCCATTCTACCTTGCAAAGATCCAGGAAGACCCAAAAGTCCAGGAAGAGCTTGGCATCTGTGGATCTTTTAGAGCAGAGGTGGGGAACTATGACCCTTTTATGACTGGTGGACTTCAGTTCCCAATTCAGTTCCTGGCTCCAAAATTCTGGGAGTTGAAGTCCACAATTCATTAAAATGCCATTGTTCCCCACCCCTGTTTTAATAATAATAATAATAATAAATTTTATTTGTTACCCGCTCTCTCTCCCCAGGGGACTCGAGGCGGGGCACAGGAAAATTAAAAAACAGTAAACACAACAGAATACATAATTTAAAATCACAATTAAACAACAAATCCTGCGCTAAAAACATCTATAAAAAACTAAAAAACTGTCCCTAAAACCCCTAAGCACTAAAACCTAAAAACCCCAGGACAAGGAGGCTATCCCAAGCCGGCCAGACGGAAAAAGTAGGTTTTCAATTTAAGACGGAAGGAGCGGAGGTCCGTGGTCGTCCTAATATCGGGGGGAAGGTCGTTCCAGAGGGCCGGGCCCGCCACAGAGAGAGCCCTTCCCCTGGGTGTCGCCCGCTGACATAGTCTAGTGGACGGCACCCGGAGAAGCCCCGCTCTGTGGGAGCGAATCGGCCGTGAGGATGTATGGGGCAGGAATATAACCCACTAACAAGCCATGTACAGGTATATTAAGCTTAGTATACTATGCAAATTTAAGGGGACGCGGTGGCTCTGTGGCTAAGATGCTGAGCTTGTCTATCAGAAAGGTTGGCAGTTCGAATCCCTAGTGCCATGTAACGGAGTGAGCTCCTGTTACTTGTCCCAGCTTCTGCCAACCTAGCAGTTCGAAAGCATGTAAAAATGCAAGTAGAAAAATAGGGACCACTTTTGGAGGAAGGTAACAGCGTTCTGTGCGCCTTCGGCCTTTAGTCATGCCGGCCACATGACCACAGAGACGTCTTCGGACAGCGCTGGTTCTTTGGCTTTGCAACAGAGATAAGCACCACCCCCTAGAGTCGGGAACGACTAGCACAGGGGTGTCCAAACTGGGAAACTTTAAGACTTGTGGACTTCAACTCCCAAAATTCCCCAGCCAGCTAGAAATCAGAAGACCTTGAGTTCTAGTTCTGCCTTACGCATGAAAGTTGGCTGGGTGGCTTTGGGCCAATCACCAGGAGACTGTGAGTTCTAGTCCCGCCTTAGGCATGGAGGTTAGCGGGGTGACATGGGCCAGTCTCTCTCTCTCTCAGCCTAGCCCGCCTCCCAGTGTTGTTATTGTGAGGAAAACAGGAGAAGGAAAGAGTACTAGATATGTTTTCTGTTTTGAATTATTTGTAAAATTAATAAAGGCCGGATAAAAATGTAATAAATACTCATCCATTTCAATTCAGTCAATGGCTTTATGCACCCATGTGCAGTCCAGTAATGAATCTAAGCAAGGCTACTGACAGCTCAACTGGCTTAAGTGGCAAAGAGTTACAATGCTGACGGCCACAACCTGTTGGCTGCACCTGAAGGGCACTTTTAGATCTTTGATAGTGGGTTACATGGAGAGGTGGCGGGTGAACCGGTAGTGGTGACCTGCGGGGGCGCCTGACCACCCGCCCCGGCTCTATGCCGTCCTATTTAGCCACATTTTTGAAGCTGTGCGCATGCGTGAAAGCCGGGCGCCTGAACAAAGCGCATGGCGGAAGGCCACATACATGTGCAGGTGCGCATGCTCACAAATGGTAGACTTCTGTGAAACCCACTTCTGCTTGTAGGCACTCTCACAGAATGGCTTCCATAGGCGGAGGGCATGGTTGATCCTTACTGGTTGAACCTTATTATTCATCAGCCTTCCTGGCTTCTGGCAGAAGATATTTCTACCATTTCTGTCTTATTTTTGACCAGATGGACAAAGAGCGCAATAAAGACGGGGCTGCAGCCATCCACACCATTTTATTTTCTAAGGATGCTTCTGTTCTCCATGGGGCCCTGTGAAGGTTGAAGATCATGTCTGGAGTTTTGCTCTGCAGCCTGCTAGTCTTAAATTGTCAAGATCTGAGGGGAAGGGAGAGGTTAGGTCTCTAGGGAAGTATCCCGTGGTGAAATTCAAATTTTTCTACTACCAGTTCTGTGGGCGTAGCTTGGTAGCCATGGCAGGGGAAGGATACTGCGAAATCTCCATTCCCACCCCACTCTGGGGCCAGCCAGAGGTGGCATTTGCCGGTTCTCTGAACTACTCAAAATTTCCACTACCGGTTCTCCAGAACCTGCTGAATTTCACCGCTGGAAGTGTCCCCATAACTCTGCTGCTTACAGGTGCTACATTACCTGTGAGCAGCACCATGTTATTGCCTAATATTCCTCAGGTATCACTAGAGGTAGCCTTCCATTTACAATCATACATTTAGTGACTGTTCAAAATTACAACAGCACTGAAAAAAAAATTGACTTATGACTGTTTTCACGCTTATGACCGTTGCAGGATCCCCATGGTCATGTGATCAAAATTTGAACGCTTGGCAACTGGCCTGTATTTATGACGGCTTGAATGTCCTAGTGCTGTGTGATCACTTTTTGTGACCCTAACAATTAAAGTCAATGGGGAAGCCAGGATTCACTTAACAGCTGTGTTACTAACTTAATAACAGCAGTGATTCACTTAATGAAAGGTTGTAAAATGGGGCAAAACTCACTTAACAACTGCCTCATTTAACAACAAAAAATTTGGGCTCAATTGTGATTGTATGTCAAAGACTACCTGTATTTGGCCCTCAAAGGGGCTAAAGAAAGTCCAAGACTTAGTTTCACCAATCGGTCCAGAAGGACCTCACTATCCACTGGATCAAGAGATCCAGATCCAGAATGGATCCATCAAGGGATTCAGGAAGAAAAACAGGAATGGATCCATTTCTCCATAACATTCTTGGAGGAGATAATCCTTCAAAGAGAGAAAAAGCACATGCGCTGCTATTATTTTGCCTGATTTTGATGGGTTCAGATTCAATTTTGGAAGGTCCTTTCAACAGCCTTAGCTGAAAATAATAAAGAAAATTAACCATAATATAGAAGATACGTCATTCTTTCCAACAATGGTCTTTTCTGGACTGACATGAGATGTTTAGGCCCTTCAAAAGGGAAAAAAATAAAGCAAATGGAGAAAAATGACCCTAAAATAATTTTTGGCTCAATACCTATCCTGCAGGTGAACCTCTAGGAGGAATAAGTCTTTTTTCCTTCCTAATTCCCTCTTCTTTAACAACAAAGCCTGATGGCTGAACAAACTTGAAGAATCTGGATTCATAACCGAAGTGAAATTTGAATTTCTGATCACAAAAAATGACAGACTGAAACTCTGTTCCATGATGAGAGCTAGAAACTTGAAGCTGAATAGGGGATCTATGTGCATTTTCAAGACAGAAGATTGTGCTATTCTACACAAAGCTACCTAAGAAATCTTTTACCCAACAAAATATACAAGGAAATGCAAAAACTACATTGTTTGTTTGAACTGTATATTTTGCACTGCACAATTAAACTTGATAAATTTCTTCTTCTATAAAATTTGTTGTTGGGTGTATAGCAGGGATGTCCAAACTTGGGAACTTTAAGACTTGTGGACTTCAATTCCCAGAATTCCCCAGCCATTCTGGGAGTTGAAGTCCACAAGTCTTAAAAGTTCCCAAGTTTGGACATCCCTGGTTTATAGCTAGCAATAACTTTTAAAAATGAGTTGCCCATGCCTCAGAAAACGTATTTTTCATGGAGTGGCATTAAAACCCTCTACAGTTTAAAAAAAAAATATTTTAAGGCAATACTGCTTTAATCAAAATCAATTTGGTCAACATTGCTATTTGCAAGGAGTGAGAGACAGGTCCATATTTTCTAAAATAAAGGTATCTGAGCAAACACTACTTTTATCTGCCACTAACCAATCACATTCTATGTGTTAGAGATAGTGAGAAGATTTACCTGATTGGACAGTAAAAACCTCAGGTTGCCTTCTTGAGGAATTATATACCCTGATTGCTGCTAAGACAGGAGAAGCAGAAAAAAAGTTGGAAAGAGAGCTGCATGGCCTAATATAAATTGGGCGTGGCCAAATAGGGGCGGGAGGGGAAGGGGGGGGGGTACTTCCAGAATTATCCAATAGGATACAAGGAGCGTGATGTCACCGCGCTCAACACAGCATGGTCTCAGCTAACAAAGCGAACAATAGGGCAGATATGTGCCCCATTGACAAGGGGAGAAAGACTGATACAGACCCCAAAATTACAAACTTTAAAAATACAAAAATGTTACACAACAACTTAGGCTGGCTATAAACAGAGAGGCAGAGTAATTCTTATTTAGAAGCTTGGAGTATGCCTTAAAATGTTCCAGCTTTTGGGGGGGAAAGGAAGGTACATTTTCCTACAATATATTTTGGCATGTATTATGGTAGCTTTCAAATATAAAAACCAGCAAAGACAGGAGAGCATCAGTTCAAGATTTCGCCTACCAGACGCTCATCTGTGTCCACTGAAACTTGCTCATTCTCTTTATACCTTTGCTGCTAAGACAAAAAAATGGGTTTTTGTAAATCAAAGTGTTAACATGCAGGGAAAGAATGTGAATAATCGGAATTATGCTGAGTGAGCAGTTCACAAAAGGAATGACATGGGTCTCAAAAGAAGCGGGACCTGAAAAACGGGGCACAGATGACACCCATTTTGCATGGATTCCAGAAGGTGGGTCCAGTTTGCCAACTTCTTATAGTCTTTCCATCCAGAAAGAACAAGAAGCCTCTAAAACTGTGCTCAAATGAATCTCCTCAATGTGTGTAGCACCTTGTCTTTTCAAAACAAGGATTACCTATTTTAAATACAATTCATAAAGATGCTTACACAGTTCTGTCAAAACGAGGGGAAAGTAGATGGAGATGGAAATATTGTTATTTCTGGAATAATTTTTCCAACTGTAAATGTCGAAAGTTTTTTAGTTTCCTTCCTTCCTTTCTCTCCACATTTCTATCACACGAAAAGAACAAAGAAGCTTTAAGAGTCTCCCCAAAGCCAAATGGAACAGGCCCAGAAATTAGGCGTTCCTTAGCTTTCTGGATTTCGGTAAAGTTTGAATTAAGGAAGAGAAACACAAAGCCAAACACGGCTGGATTTAGCCACAGAAAAGCTGAAAAAGTTGGTACTGGGGCACAGAGAGATGAAATCTGCCAGCTTTCACATCGAGAAAGCTTAAACATGCAGCATTTCTAAATGCATTACATAAAACAACTTTTTAAGATTTGGGATGTGCACATACATCGGTTGCCTCGAGCAGGCTCAGCTACCCTTCCAAAGTTTGGGTTTTTTCTTAAAAAAGAAAAGAAAATGACCCGCAGTTGGTTTGATTTCCTCCAAAGATGGGATGGGTTCTATGGATGCTGCTTTCCAAAAAAAATATGTACATATATGAATCAAAGCTCTTTTCAACCCCCATTAAATGAAAGAGAGAGGGGACAAGCCCAGGTAAAATGCAACCCTACCCAAGACTTTTAAAAAGCTAGGTAGGAGATTGCTGAGTAATTGGGGAAGGGGGCGAGAGGATCTCTAGGGGCAGGTGGGAGGGGGTGCAGAAACTAAGGATGGCGGACCCGCCCTTTCCTACTGATGGGCTAACTTTATTATGGGCACAACTAATCAACTCTCCTTGCATTCTTGGACGGGTTTTTTATTTATTTTTTATTGTTTTACCTTGACGGCCCACGATTTCTGCCACATGCTCCGAGCTGGGCACCGAGACGCATTCTGTCATGTTGACACTTTTCTTGCGGCTGCCGATGATGCCCAGCTGCCCGGCCAGCAGGGGGTGCTGTTGCGGAGCGGGGTGTCCCAGGTGGGGCGGGAAGGCCCCGAGGATCTCCACGGGGGAGGCGCAGTTGGAGGCTGGGGGGCTGCCCTCGGCCTCCAGCAGGACCAGGCCCCCACCACCTGCGGGCGGCGCTGCTGCCAGCGAGGGAAGCCCATGGTAGCTGAAGGGGTCCAGCCCTCCTGGATCACCTGCCTCCATCAGGTCGTCCTCGGGTCGTGGTCGTCGTCGTCCTCCTCCTCCATCCTCCCTGGCCGCCTCCTCCTCCTCTTCTCTCCCGCCTTCTTCTCCTTCCTCCTCCTCCTCTTCCTCCTCCTCCACCGCCAGCCCCAAGATGGAAAGCTGCTCCAAGGCCAAGGAAAGCTCCGCCGCGGGATCTCGGGGCGCCTGGGCTTCTTGCAGGAGAGGCGGGGAAGGCGGCTCCAGGCTGGGCTGCTCGGGGCCGGCAGGCAGGGCGAAGCCGCTGCCGGAACAAGCCGGTTGCTGCGCGATCTGGTGGGGGGTCAGCAGCCCGCCCAAGCCAGGCGGGGGGCAGCAGCGGGAGGCTTCTCCATCCAGCTGGTAGATGGCGCTGGGCATGGCTGCCTGCAGCTCCCCCTCCTCCTCCTCCGCCGCCTCCTCCTCCTCCTGCTGCCCCCCCAGCCTGGGACGGGCTCCCTGCCTCCGGCTTCGGGGCGCTCTCTCGGCTGCCGCCGCCGCCGCCGCTGCACCGCCCCCAGATCGGCTCCGCTCGCCTAGGATCCCGCCCCCCTGCCTCCTCCTCCGCCGCCTTTGTTTGCTGGCCCTGCCGCCGTCTTCATCCAGCAGCCCGGAGAGGCGGGGGGGAGGGAGGGAGGTTGGACGGGGCGGGGAGCCCGAGCGGAGGCTGCCGGCAGCACCCCCCTCCCCTCCACCCGATGGCGCCTCGCCGCGCCTCTGTCCCACCCAGAAAGAGGACGTCACCTCCAGCCCAACAATGAAAGACCGGGTGGGAGGCAAAGAAAAGGGGGGAAAGCGCATGCGCGGGGAAAGCCTTCCCCCCGCTCCCCGGGGGTAGCTCCTCCCCCTCCCACGCGCTGTAAAGGCTCGGGGTTAAAACCGCGGCCACGCCCTCCAACTTCTGGCTTGGGAGTGGGGGCGGGGGGGAGGAATGGGACTGATTTGGGCTGGGAGGGATGATTTCACCCCGATTTCCTGAGCTGTCTTTGTAATAATTTTATTTATATATATTTATATATATATATATATATATATATATATATATATATATATATATAACAACACCCTGTTAAGCCTTAAAGGAGGAAGCACACTGCTTTCTTTTTCCGCCTTTCTGCTCATCACCAGAGACCATCTAGACAGAAAGCTATGAGTTCCGTTGTGTACTTTTTTTTAATGTGTTAGGTTTTTGAGCTGATTAATAAATAAATCAGTCTCGCTGGTCCTTCTAGTCTCCCTGATTTATTGATCCGCTCAAAAACCTAACACACCCACACCCACACCCACACATCTATGCTTGTTACTTATTTATCAGCTCAAAAACCTAACACACACACACACATATACATGCCTGTGTCCATACACACACACACACGTTTTAGGTTTTTGAGCTGATAAGGGACACAAGCATATATATATATATACACACATTTACACACACACACAGCTGGCTGAAGTCTCATGGTGCAAGGAGTGGGTGGGTAGGGTTGTACTTAAAAAAAAAAAAAGGAACCTCTTTCCAGTCAAGTTTCTTGGGAGTAATGGAGTGCAAAAGCGGTTTCCTTGGCCGCTTTTGGGGATCGGTTTTCGTCTGGTTTGCAGCATTGGAGTTTCCTTGTGGTCTACCATCCCAGCGTTTCAGCTCAGTCCTCTTTAAACTGTCAGCTCCTGTAAACGTGGCACACTTATTTAGTTCAGTAAAGAGCCTAATTGGTAACTTTATCAGAAAACGCCATGCTTTGGCTAATATTACTTTTCCCTGCCCCACCCCCTTTTGGTTTAATTGTCTGATATTAAAAAAAAAGAGCTGATAAAGGAACTGTATTGTGTGAGTGCAATCACTAAATATTACAACTTCTTGTTGCTTTGGGAACCAGTGAGAGTGGTTACATCAGGATTTAGTATATTGTGCAAAACTCTGGATTTGGGATAACAACACTAATCTCATTCTATGGAGATTCTCAGTCATTCAGGTCATGGTTGTCCCAAAGGTGCTTTTTCAAGAGGCTACTGGACTTCCTTGTTTTTTCTTTTGAAGAAGTTTTGCTTCTCATCCAAGAAGCTTCTTCAGCTTTACCATCAGAGCTGAAGAAGCTTCTTGGATGAGAAGCAAAACTTCTTCAAAAGAAAAAAAAAACAAGTCCAGTTGCCTCCTGAAAAAGCACTTTTGGGACTAACCTGATTCCAACATAGCTCCAAGTCCTAACCATCTTCAAAGTTCTCTGCAGAAAGTACCTCCTCTCGGTTCAGATAAATCTGCAGGCATCTCTGAATTTCATGCTTCTCTGTCCCACTATTCCCACTTTCCATAGCCGGGAACGCAGAATGATCAGTCTTGGCTCTGGTGATCGATTCATGGCCATTAAATTGATGTTAACTCTTGGTGACCTGTCCCCAATTTGCTCCTTCCATGGGGCACCCATCCCAGCTGTAATCCAATCCACTTATGGTATTTTTCTGCTGGCTACCTTTTCTCCTGCCACCTTCTCCTGCTTTATGGACGTCTCAAGGAGCTCTTTGCATTCAAAATTGAGCTTGGTGCATTTGTGCATCAAGTGGAAACTTTGGATTGATTTAATGATTCATTTTGTATGTTCTTGGTTGTTCACGATAGTCTCTAAAGTCTTCTTCAACACCAAAGCGCGAAAGCATATGTGCTCTTCTTTTTCCAAGTCCAACTTTAATTTCCATTGAAAATCACTGCATGGCTAATTCTGATCTTTCGATGCAAAATACAGTTGAATGAATGAATGAATGAAGAGCCATGTGCTTCTTCCTCAGTTGGGACCATTTGTATCCCCAATGTAAATAAGCCCAAATTGCTTTTATTGCTTTTCATCCCCCCCTATCTACCTTTAAATCATTTGGATGTCACTTGATTGGTTAATGGTTAATTAAAAAAAAAATTAAATTAAAAAATAACTGGGTCGTGGTTGAATCGAAAATACAAATACAATATACTGAACAAATTGAAGTGCATTCTTCTGGTATTTCATTTATAAAATTTGTTGCTACAATAAAAATAAGCTTATAGCAATATAATAAAGGATAAACAAATGTAAAGTATGGAGCATGAATATCTGCCCTTATTTTCTTTCCTCCCTTCTCCCTGTACATAGTAAAATGATGATTGTACTGCTTTGTATCTTATTGTTAATAGTTAAAACTAATGCACCAATACTTATATTCTGTCTACGAAGCTCCCGATTTCCCCCCCATTTGTTTCTTGTGGTTATTGGTGACCCCAACTAATAATTGAAGGAAGATGAAATGATTGACATTTTAGCAGAGAATATCTCCCTTGGGAACTATGGTACTTTTGAATAGACATGGGTAGTGTTGAATTGTAAATATTGTATTGCTCGAGTTTATGAAATTTATACATACTACCCAACTCAACAACTCTAAATTATGAAATGAGGATTCTCCCTCCCCCTCAATATAGTCCTGGGTGAAGAACGGCTCTTCTAAACAAGACGAGTTGGGGCCATCTAGAGCTTGGGCAAAGCCTCATTCCAGAGGGCAGGTGCTGACACAAAGGTGTGCTTCTGAGGTACCAATAACATGCCAACCAGGGGTGGGCTGCTGGAGGTTTGCACGGGTTTGGGCGATCCTCTGGCTAAGATTCTGCCCAGTTCAGCGAATCCCCAAATGCCAACCCTGGCTGACCATGCCCGCCCCTCCCCTTCCCGGACGGCCCATTCATCATGCCAAGTAAGTGTGGGGCCTGTGCACACCCTCCTGGAGGCTTAAGGAAAGCCCCCGGAGCCTGGGGAGGGCAAACAATGCCCCCTCCGTGGTGCAGGAGGCGGACTAGGCCTTGCCCACGATCACCTAGCAACAGGGCAGCCAACCCGTTGCTGCAATTTTTGAAGCCCACCCCTGATGCCTACCCTTTGAAATTGAACTGGCTGGGCAGATACTACGGGAAGCTGCTGTGGTCTAGAGGTGGAGCTCTTGCCTCACACGCAGGAGGTTGTGGGTTTGATCCTAGGTAGAGGCACATGTAGGGTTTCCTGCTCGGGCAGGGGGTTGGACTGGATGGCCTGCAAGGTCCCTTCCAACTCTGCTAATCTGTTAAATAGATGATGCCTTGAGTAACCAGGCCCACTGCTATGTAGGATTTTGTAAGTACTGAGACATGCCCATCATTAATTGCACCACTGCATTCTGGACCAGTTGAACCTTCTGGGTTGTCTTCAAGGGTAATCCCACATAGGTTTGCAGTAGCCAAGCCATGAGATAAGCTTGTATGCCCTGTAGGTCTATATCATATTTATAACAGTTTATAAAACAAGTTGTAATAGTATTTTGATATTCAGAAGAAAGATTTAACCATATTCAAGAACATTTGGAAGAACATTTCAGCAATCCAAAGGTAAGCCCGTGACATTTTTTCTCCCCCATAAGAATTAGTAAAGTGCTTACTTTTGGCTAGATCACATGCATCTAGTAAATATTTATTCCTCCTATCTTCAGTTGCAAAAATACGCAAAGAATTTCCTGAATTTGCCCTAAAATATGTAATTGTGCAGAGAATTACTAAGTTTGTAAATGTTTCCGGACCAGGTGAGAATATATTTAATATGAGTTGAAATTATGCAAGGGAGAATTCTTAACTCCAAACCCACTATAGCACAGAAATGACTTTTTATGGATTTAAATATTCCTTTTTTTTTTTTTTAGTGTTTTCACCCTTCTTTTTCATTTGGTAAGTTTACTTTTAGTATAGGTAGCCCTAAGTGTTTAGCAACTGTTTGAAGTTATAACAGGCCTGAAAAAAGTGACTTACAGACGGTCCTTGCACTTATGAGCCCCATGATAAAAATTTGGGTACTTGGCAACCAGCATGTATTTACAATGGTTGCAACATTCTGGGGACTCACAATACGTTTTCTGACCTTCCAATAGGCAAAGTCAATGGGGAAGCCAGATTCCTTTCACCACCACATGCGCGAATCGCTTATCAACTGCAGTGATTTGCTTTGCACCATGGCAAAAAGGGTCATAAAATTGTTGGTAATTAACTCAACAACCCCCTTGCTTATCAACAGAAATTCTGGCTCCATTTATGTTTGTAAGCCGAGGACTACCTGTATATTATTTTATACAATGGGTGTAATTTGTTCAACATTTTTGTCACCTTGATGCTTTGGAAGGTGATTTACAAGACGAGCGATGTTCATATATTCTTTCAGTCCTGAAAGCCGGATAATAAACTTGAAAAACTTGATACAAGTTTATTTACCTGTGGCCAGTTGCATCTTTTCACGATTTTGACTGTACGCCCCTCCTCCTCCTTTCCGGTTCCTCTCCACATGATGGAACAAAAAATTTATGGACTAAGTATGAACATCCCCTTATCACATCAGCGTGCTTTAAGTCCAATTTATAAGGAAGGCAGCCTCCTTGTTGCTCTTGTTCAATCACTATGTCATTGTTAGGATATTTATCCTTATGTTGGGTTGACAATAAATATATAAGCCAGTATTCTTAAAGAGTATATGTAGCGTTAAGAACTAGGTTGAATTCTGATTGGCTGTGCTTCTCAGCTCTACCATAAAAGGAAGCTCAGAAACAGAGTTCATTCCCTTTTCGATTCCTTTTGATTCCTGTGTTTACTGTTTGCCGCTGAGAAGCTGAAGCTGAAGACTGAAGAAGTATTTGTTTTGCATCACTGTAAGATAACTCTGTTTTGGTGAAGGACTGTTACTGTTCGAGAAGTTAGAATCTCTGGTCGGAAGAAGTATTTCAGTTGCTACAAAGTAAAGACTATTTTTCTTACTATCACTGTTTTAGAGTTTGTGTGTGGTTAAAGCAACATATCTCTTTACTGTCCGGTTATTACACGATTCCGCATTTATTTTCCAACGGGGGTGTTTGTTACCCCTAACACTGGTTACGGAACCAGAGTTGTAACACTGGTTCTGAACCCAGAGTTGCTAACAGTCATGTCTGACCCTTTGTGACCTCATGAACCACAGCCCGAGGCCCCCCGTCCTCCACTGTCTCTCAGTTTGTCCAAATTCAAGTTCATTGTGTTGACACGACCTATTTATTTTATTTTATTTATATCCCACCCTTCTCCAAAAGGACCCAGGGCGGCGCACAGGAATTTAAAATAACATATAAAAAATACAAAATTTAAAAAGCTATTAAATATTCAAACCTGCGCTAAAAACAATTAAAATCCCCATTTTAAAACTATCTAATACTAGTCACAGCGGAGGCTATGTTAGGCTGGCTTGATGAAACAGGTGTGTTTTTAAACACTGGCGGAAGAGGCGGAGGTCGGTGATGGTACGGAATTCAGGGGGCAGGTCGTTCCACAGGGCAGGGCCCGCCACAGAGAAGGCCCTTCCCCTGGGTGTCGCCAGTCGGCATTGTCCGGCTGACGGCACCCTGAGTAGGCCCTCTCTGTGGGAGCGGATCGGTCTAAGGGATGTATGGGGCAGGAGACGGTCTCGCATGTAACTAGGTCCCAAGCCATGGAGCGCTTTGAAGATGGTCGTCAAGACCTTGAAGCGCACCCGAAAGACCACAGGAAGCCAGTGCAGCTCGCGCAGGATCGGTGTTATGTGGGAGCATCTAGAGGCTCCCGTAATCACCCGCGCGGCTGCATTCTGCACTAACTGTAGCTTTCGAGTGCACCTCAAGGGAAGCCCCATGTAGAGAGCATTTCAGTAGTCGAGTCGGGATGTCACGAGGGCCTGAGTGACTGTGCGAAGGGCAGCCCGGTCCAGTAAGGGGCGCAATTGGCGCATCAGGCGTACCTGATGAAACGCCCCCATGGCCACAGCCGCCACATGGTCTTCCATGGACAGCCGGGAACCCAGGAGGATACCCAAATTGCGCGCCCTCTCCACGGGGGCCGGTGTTTCGCCCCCAATGGCCAGAGTTGGAGTAATCTGGCTGAACCGGGGTGCCGGAAACCACAGCCACTCAGTCTTGGACGGGTTGAGCTTGAGTTGACCTAACCATGTCACCCTATGCAGTTCCTTCCTCCTTTTGCCTTCCATCTTATCCAACATCAGGATCTTTCTTTCTGAAGAGTCTTTCTTCTCATTAGGTGGCCAAAATCTTTTGAGCGTCAGCTGTCCTTCCAAAGAACACAGGGTTGGTTTCCTTTAGGGTTATTTGATCTCCCTGCAGTTCAAGGGACTCCCAAGAGTCTTCTCAGGCACCACAATTTGAAAGCAACAATTCTTCGATGCTCTGCCTTCCTTATGATCCAACTCTCACAACCATGCATCATTACCGTAGTTTTCCTCCCAAGGAGCAAGTGTCTTTATGTTCTTGACTTCAATCATCTTGGAGCCCAAGAAAATAAAATCTATCATCCCTTCCATTTCTTGCAGCCTTCCTACTGTCCTCCTTCGTTGAAAGACAGTAGCTGAAAGGCAGAATTGCCTCCAGATAAAATGAGGGTTAGTATCTTCTCTGCCTAAGATGTTGGAATAACTTTTTGTTGATGTCAGCTGATGGGCCAGGGTGGGGTGGTGGCTTGTATCTTTAAAAGGGTGAAAAGAATGCTATAAGCATTTGCCAGCCTTCAGACAATCATTCTGCAAGGGCCATTTTCTCTGAAGAGGGACACAGTCACAACCCAACATTAATGTTTCAGTGAACCAAATATTGTCAGTACTTGACAAATTTTGATTTAACACAAGGTGTGGATTGTAACATAAAGTGGACTTCTCCAACCTGGTGCTTCCTATAGGCTGATCCTCATATTCTCCAGTCAACATAGGTCAGTGTTTCTCAACTTTAAGATATGTGGACTGCAATACCCAGGTATGCTGGCTAGGGAATTTTGAGAGTGGTAAATCCACCTATCTCAAAGCTGCCAAGGTTGAGAAACACTTACATCTGGGAATTGATATGCAGGATATCTCCAGTGAAGGAAGCTAAATCAATTAGTTTCATTGTTCAAAATCGTTTCGGACATGTACATGTCTGCTTTGGGTTATACTGTGGGTGAATTTACACATCCCTAACATATGGAACACTTGTGCAGAGTAAGCCACCGGCTAGTTAATATGAATGCTACTTTCTTACTACATACTTTACTACTGGAAGCTTTTAAATGATTAAATGTATCATCCAGAATCAGAGCAATTGCCATTTCCACTTGAGTGAATGAAAAGTATTGGCTACTCAGGATTAAGGTGCTTATCTGAGATTGTGTCTAGGAACTATATAGGAAAGGAGAGGGTCTAGCACATGCATTTAGGTTAAGCAAACAGGAAGGTTTAATGTGTCTGACATTTTTGTGTGTAGCTCAGTAGTGTAGGTACCCAACAAATGCAATTTTTTCAACAGTTTTATGATCCAACTGGTTGCAACTTAATAAATGAGGTACTAATGCCATGCATGAGCTAAGCCACTTGTTGAGTTTGGGATGAGAGATGCAACTCTTGCTTGCTGCTATATTCAACTGAGCACTCCTTGATCAGTGGGGTTAGCTGTTCTAACTCTTGTCCACTGTGCTTGACCAAGCCTGGAGTTGTGTACACTGTATGTGTACAGTGATTATTTATGGAGATCATAGATGGGCCACAGGGCTATGAGCTTGTCATTATGACTAATCTCCCTTTCCTAAACATTTCAGATATTGAAAAAATTCAGATTTTCCATTTTGTGATAATAGCTCTATAAAGGTTGGCACACAGGTGGCACTGCTGCAGTTAGCAGGAAACATTGATATAGATCCAAAGCTGATTGTTACCAAAATTTACTTTTAGGCCCTGTTAACAGCAGAATGTATCAGCAGTGAAGATTAGCCTCCTCCTCCTCCTCCTATGTGAGTGAAGGGAGTATTTTGTACCTGAGAATGCTTGATATGATTAAGCATCTAGTCCTTTTATTAATATTTTGGTGTGATTTCAAATGGAAATATTCATAATTAGCATTCAAGCAGGAAAAGCCATTCACACATTCCCTAATTTGCGGGATAGGAAAGCATCCCTTGAAGACGTTACATCTTTTATTCCTGCTCTCCAATTTTTTCACTGGGCAAGAGACACAACTTCAACCCTGTGGCTTACAGCAGTTCTCAATATAGTTATTCTTGCACCTTAGCAATGCTGATCAGACTAGCAACCTATTCATTCCTAGTAACTTGATTATGAGAAACTCTTGAACAAAATATGGTAAAATGGCTTCACCCAATTCAGGCTTCGTGCAAATAATCTTAGGAAGTTTGCTGAGTCTGGAAATACATTTGTCACAACTGGTCTCCATCCTGTCTGAACAGAAGCCATTGGCAAGCATTCATTTTTATACATCAGTTATGCTTTTTGAGTGCTGATTCCTGGTGACTAGACAGGTCCCTGCAGTTTTCTTTGCAAGTTTTTGAAAGCAGTTTGGCAAGTTTTTAAGTCTTTTTCTAAAGGCTGAGAAAGGGACTGGCCCAGGGTCACCCAATGGCTTTGTGACCATGGCAAGACTAGAACTCATGTTTTCCTGGTTTCTAGTCTGGTGCCTTAACCACCATACCAAACTGGCTCTCTATTCTTTTTTTTTATTTACATAAAAAAAAAGCTAACCACAATTGTAATGTTGCCCTGTAAGGAAGAATCTGACCATTTGGGGTTCTAAAATACTCCCAAGTAGAGAATGAAAAGCTAAACTTTCATTCTCTTATTATTTCCATGCAACTATTTAGTGGGCTTCCTTTACTCATAAAGATACAAATACTAGATTTCAACCGGTCATCTAATCTAATGACCAGCATTTCCTAACCCAGGAATTCTATAGCACTCTCCTGCCTGCTTTGAATCTCTCTCATTATGACTGTTACATACTATTATTATTATTAATTTAACTTGTATACATTTTTTTAACTTCACCTCTTTTCCAGGTCTATGATTGGAAGTAACATTATTTGAGGAGTTATGCTATTCATATTTCACTATATTTTCTCAAAAACATTAAATGCATGAAAAATTAAATGTATGAAAAACATTTTATTACAAAACTAATATTCCCCAACAAGACTGTACATTAAGATACTGTTACAATTAAGGTACATATCAGTGGTAAGGTGGCGACAGTGGTGATGAGTGTGTACTTGAAAGACAAAGGATTGAAGAATTTTCTAAATTCTTGTTAATGAACATCACACTATCAAATCATTGGTTAAAAAGGAAATAAATGCATCAATCTGGCTTGAGGATTCTGTGAAGACAGCCAGACTGCATTTCCTTTTCAACAGGGCTTTTATACAATTGCGCACTAGTTGCAGCTTCATCCTAGCACGACTTAAGCACGCAACATGATTTTGCAGCATAAAAAGCTTAAAGCAATAATTTATGACATTTCCTAGGAATTATATGCCAAGAGGTTTGCTTCACAAATAAGCAAAGAAAAGAAACCAAGCAGGGACTAACTCTTATGTGCATGCAAGAGCAGAAGAGAAATATACATGATGGATTTCAACCAATAACTCAAAAATCTGAAAACAATTAAATAAGAGACTACTGGACCAAAATCCTGAATTTCTTTTGTTTACAAGTCTAAAATGAAAAGAGCTACTGTATATTGGGCCCAAGATCATATTTCTAACTTTGGGAATTAAAAAGGGAAGATATACCCCACATTTCCAAAATACGTAAAATCTAACCAGGATTCATGAAGAGGGTTTCCGTCAGCCCTGGCTTTTTTTTTTTTTAAAGAGATGTAGTACTGTCATCTAATCCTGAAGTTTAAAATCCAGTGCTGAAAATTTAGTATCGTGTTGATGGCAGTTTATTTAAACACAGTATGCATTAGGAAGCAAGCAAGAGCAAAGATGGTATCATTTATGTTTCTAGTAACCCAATCCCGGCAGAGGTGGAATTCATTAAGGCAAAATCTGTGTCATTTACAACTGGCCTGTTTTATTTGCTTCTCCTCAACTATTTTAGCAATCTAATATTACTACTTCTGAAAAGCATTTAATTATACGAGACAAAGGAATATCCCCCCCCCCCCAAAGCAACCAATTCAATTATAAAACAAGAGGAGGTCAATGGCACTAAGTCATCCTTTCTTTCAAATAGTTGCAAAAAAACTCACACAGCACCTTTTGGTTACACCTTCTCTGATTGGGTAATTATTGTCATCATTTAACATTCTTCCCACAATGGTTTGTGCTCATAAAACCCTGCATGAAGTATAGTTCTATGTCATATTATATTCATGCAGAAGAAGGGGATTTTGACCAAAACATGGATCTGTATAGCTTCAGGCGATCAGTTTCCCAGTCCACATGGAAAGGCACGTTCTGTTGATGGGAGGTGTTTTTTTTTTAAGCAAATAAAATGAACCCATATTAAACAATCAGACAAGAAGATGAAGATCACCACAGCAAGATTTTACAAGTGGAATAGTTTACCTATGCCACCAAAAATATTTTGTTATATTCAAATATGTAGAGAAAACCTAAAAAGAATTTCTTCCTGGCATCTCTGGGCTAAACCAATTTGTTTAGGGCATGTACAGACACTATTAGAAAAGAGACTTGGGAAACCTGTTTCAACTGCTAGACTGGAAATGAGACAAAGGGATTATGTTCACAATTCGTGAATAACTTTTTTGATTCCTCTGTTGCCCTGTGATACTTTTTAAGAGAAAAATGAGGGGGCAGAGGAAAGAAAAAAAAATGAGCTCAGCAAATTCTTCTTCAAACTACTCAGTCTGACTGGTCCCTTCAGCTTCTTGTGAACTGAAGCCAAACACGTTCACACACGCAGATACAGTTAGTGCACAGCATTCTGAAGATGCACTTGCCTCTGTGTTGACCAAGTGCAGGCTAGGTCTTGGAAAAAACACCCTGAAGGAAAAGAGACACTTGATCAGCTACAAAGCATGGAAGATATGGCTCCAAGAGGTACCGGGGAGGGGGTGGGAGAGCAAATAATAAGATTCCTAACTTGGGTAGGGGGTTGGGCTAGAAGACCTCCAAAGCCCCTTCCAACCCTATGATTCCATGATCATAATGTTGAAGACCTTGCCAAGCAAGCATGCAGCAAGATCAAAACAGCTGCCTGTGACTATGGTGGGTTGTGAAATAATCTCTATGTTCAAAAAATGTTTTCCTATTCTGAAGGTTCATGTGCACTTGCTATTCAACGTTCAGGAGAGGTCAAGAGTATAGCCGCTCCATTCAAAAAACAGGCCAAGCCAACTTGGCTTCAGGACCAAGAACCTACCAAGAATACATCTAATCCCCACTTCAAGTCCCTTCTAGTTAAAATAGAAATGGAAGAAATATTTTGGAAATGTATTTTCTTAAAATCTTGAAAAATGCTATCCAACACTGCAAATATTGAGCTTGGTAATAAATATAAAGAAATGTAAGGTAAAGACACTTTGAAACTGAACCAAGGATTAGGAAAAACATCAACACAGCCCTGCAAACCTATGGGTGGTGGGGAAAAGGTATTAAAGTGGAACTGTGCTACCTGGACTATACATTCTCCATCTCCTGTACACGATCACCATCTTCCTCCTCCTCTTCCTCTTCTTCATTACCCTTTACTGCAGGAGTCTCACCATCCCTGGCTATCTCTTCCACGTGAGCAAGCATGTCGGCCATCAAGGCTTCCTCTAGCCTCTTCCTCACTTGCTGAACCAGCTCTTCTTGCTTCCTGGAGAAAGAAAAATAGATAAATAAATGCCCCCAGCACATGTTGTACCTATTCCTTTGTAGCACGCAGCAGATATAAGCGGAGAAACCCTGCTATTAGGGAAGAGGTAAATCGTCAAAGAATAACAGGGTCACTTTTATATCCCATGTTTCATTTCAGTAATTCAAGGTTGAATAGGCAGTGCTTCCTTTCTTAATATCTCCCCAACCACCATCTTATGGGATTGGAATGAGAGCCAAGAGGCCAAAAAGCACAAAGGGAGCCTACTGAATCTGTGCAAGTAATCATCTAGCTCTGGAGACTTGTAAGATTCATGAAAAGTGGGCAGCTGCTCTAAAGAACTACTGTAAGTTGTCAATAGTACAGACTTCCTTCTCACCACTGACGTGGGCTCTCTTTTGTGTAAGGATGATACCCGGGTGTTTTGTTTGGGGATTCTGTTCCCTACCAATCAAAATCTCAGATCTGTCCCTTCTGCTTCCTATTGGACTGGTGGGGAAGAAGTCAGCAAGTCATCCAACTATTACATATGTACTCTGGAGAACAACAATGTAAGTTACAATGTAGGCTATTACACTGTGGCTACAAGCAGCTTTGTGGCTGCCATAGCGCTTATCAGATTTCTTTCTGAGTCATGCAGTACATGGTCAGAGCATAATGCTGCACTGCTAGATGCTGGCATGTTTACTTGCCCTTAGCACTTAAGAGAGTTCCTTTACTGTTTCCCAAATGCTGTTAGTGAGCTTGCTGGTCATGAATCCCCTACCAAAATGATTGGGGGCGGGAGGAGAAACCCCACTAAGTAGCTCGGTATTTGACAGCTTCAAAACTCATCGAATTTAATAATCAATGCATTTTGACATGAAAATGCTGCCCCAGTACTTGTTGGTTTGGTACTCGGTGTATTGCAATAGAAAAAGAGGGACAGCTACGGAGAATGGACAAGTCGGCCTTGCTGGAACTCATCTTGTTTTAAATCTTCGTCGCACCTCCTGGAACCAATTAACGATGAGGTACCACTGTAGAAGAAAAGAGATCTCAATTGGCCAAATTGTGGTCAGGCTGAAGTTGTGGTATTCTTGTGTACTTTCTAGAACAGGGGGAGGACAGGAATTGGGCAGAGAGATTATCTGCTTCTTGCTGGAAACGTCAAATATTTGTAGTCCTGCTTGTGAATTAGACTGAAGAAATGCTCAGACTCCACTATAAGTGATTAATGTGCATATTACAACAATTTAATTTTTTTCTGAGGACAGAAACATAGATGCTTTTAATCATCTAACAAATTGTGGCACTACGTAAAACACCAGGGGGAGAAATTCACCTCCTGCCCTGGGAGTCAGGTTTTACTACCTGATGTCTTCATCAGTCACCATGAAGGCTTTGCAGAGTGGCTGAGAAGTGTTCAGCCAGACCCCAGGATTTTTCTCAACAGCAGCAGAAAGCTGTCCAGTGATGGGCATTGTGCTGGTATGCAAGGCACTGGCAATGGCTGAAAGGAGTGTCTCATCAGTACATCCAGGTCCCACACCTAAAGAGGTACAGCACAGTAACAGTTAATAAACGATTGTCTTTTTTTGCTAATACTATTACAAAATTCCTACTGATCAATACGATCATGTTTAAGGCACAAATATACTCTTTGATAGCCTGATAGCAGTATCAGGCAATAGCTAGAGTGGTGAGCTGAGATTCAAATTTAAATCCCTATTCCACAACTAAAGCTTCTTTAAACTTTTTTTGGGAGGATAATAATTTCTTTGTCCTTTCCTTCCTTTAACGCAACTAAGGGGGAAAGCCTTTTCTCCTTTACAGAAGGCAGAGCTAACAGTAAGAGGGCAGGATTAGCCTCCAAACAGTTTAAGCTCTGTGTCTTCTAGGGGAAGAGATAGAATTAAGATCTTTCCTGTGGTCTCTCTTTTCAGCAGACTTGAAATCAGCAAGCTTCCCTTCCCTTGCTCCGTTTTGTTTTCCCAAGGATAAGGGGGTGCAAAATGAGTATTTCATTTTTTGCACATCCCACCTGAATAGTGAGATTTAAAAAAAATGTATTTTGTATTTTTAACAAATTGTTCAAGCAGCTGATTATGATGAGACATCTTAGTGCAGAAAGGAAGGAAACTGGAATCTGAAAGGATTGGATCACTTCTGAAATGGAGATTAGGAAACAGCAATTTATATAAAAGGTGGGGCAAAAGAGGAGGTTCTCGCCAGAAACCCTTCACGAGGCCTTCCTGGGTGCTCTCTTGAGCTTGGCTGTTTGCTTGCAGACATTTGGGTAATGAAACGGCCTAAAGAAAACAACCAAAGTTCCCAGAGCACCAAGGACCCTCATTTAAATCCCGAACTACAAATATTCTCCTTTATTAGAAACTCTTCAACACAATTCAAGGATTGTGAACAAGAGAGATTTAAAGCTTTCATTACTGAAGTGAATGGACAAACAAACATAAACATTAACCTTCTGTGTGACATAAAAGCTTATGAAAAGATGATTTACTCTTGCAACTAGCAAGTGAAGATATATTTATGGCATTGTGTTAAAAGTGCTCTATACAGCTGACCTATCTGGACATTTGTTTTTATGACTGGATCATTTATTTGAAAAATCATTTGATAGTGGAGAAGTGAAGTGCAAAATATTCCCAATGAAATAATTAGCTTCATGATCAAGGAACCTGGTCACAGCCATCAGCAGTTCAGCTCTCTACCAACTTAAATTACCTTGCAAACCCTTTGGAAGGTCCATTGTTTTCACCAGCTCCTCTGCGATGTCAAAGGCATTTAAGCCACTTAGTTTCTTTTCCCAGAAGAGCTAAAAAGAGAAAGACAATTTTTGTAAAAATAAAAAAGGAGGGAGGGAAGAGACAGTGGGAAGGGGGAAGAAAAGTTATGAGTCTCCCGTTACACATCTTTAAAAAACCTGCGCTATGTCATTTTCCCATCTAATTCCAGTCTTAGCCAGTATGCATCCCTCCTAATGTTATTCAGCGTAAAAGCATTTAAACTCACTGTGGCTTTGAAGATCCTGAATGGCCTACACATGATGCCCAGACCTCAGACACATCATTTAAAACAGAGGTGGAGAACTATGGCCTTTTATATGACTTGTGGACTTCAGCTCCCACAATTCCTGAGCCAACCACGCTGGCTCAAGAATTCTGGGAGTTGAAGTCCACAGGTCATAAAGAGGCCATAGTTCACCACCCCTAATTTAAAAAGACATGTTACAAAGAGTTTGGGGTAGGAAGCTAACTCAGGAACAAGTTCTTACAGTGACCAACTGTAATGCAGGAAAGCAAACAACCCAGAGGGGAAACAAACAACTTTCAGCTTGAGCCAATGGAAAGGCCCAGCTTCCATTTTTTACATTTCTGGAACTGAATGGAACAGTTGCTGGTCAAGAGCTGAGGAAGGTAGAGTATGGAGGATTTATGTTTTGGATTTCATCTCCCATCAGCTAAAGCCCACGTGAATAATTATTGAAAATAATATAATCCAAGTTATCTGGAGGTACCATATTGAGAAACATTGGATTTTACCCTAATGCTGACTTTCCAGGAGAAAATAGACCAATCTTCCCATCCAAGTTATTTTTAAAGCTCTAGAAAAGGTGTATGCAAAAATTGTCAGTTTGTGAATTCAGCATTCCAGACATTCAAGAATGTTGTGTTTCCCTCTAGACCATAACACTTCTGGAAGTGGGATAGGATATTTCAGCTATTTACAGAAGTAGCTTCTGAACTGGAAGTGGCTTGGGGTTACTGCCTGGGCATCTATTTTGTCCAGAGCAACTTGAATCATTCACAATTTGGAGACAAATGGGATTTTTCTGAGTATACCAGAATGGCCCATTCCAGATTGATGAATTTTGCAGCTCTCTATTGAACAAGATATTTAATCTTCTGCATGCAACGTATTTCTCCAAATATTTTAAGGAAGATTGTATAATTTTTATTGAAGGTTTCACTTGAAAACTGGGTGAATCTAGAATCATACACTGTTTATAACTTCACCCAATCATTCATTCATATACACACATACATATATATAGCTATTATTTTTACAAAGATCTCAAGGCAGCCAGTGACCATACCTAATAGACCTTCCCCCTCCTATTTTTCTAACTGCAACAACCCTCTGTTGGGCTGTGATTGGCCCAAGGTCATCCAACTGACTTGGTTAAGGCAGGACTTGAACTCAACGTCTCTTGCTTTCTAGTCTGATGCCTTAACCACTACACCAAACTTGTTCGAGGGTATCAAGGATTTCCCCCTTTTAAACTCTACTCAAAATACTAAACTATGCAAAATGGGCCAGCAGTGGCCCCATCCACTTGGGAGAAGGTGCTGTGTAAGTATAGCTAGCGACTTGCATGCAGCTCCAAGGTCTACAAGTTTCAGATTTTACTTCAGATTAATCTGAAAAGGGAGAAAGGATTAGTATGAGCAATTTTTCCTGTCTCAGCTAGGTTCTTTCATGCAACCCTTGGTTATGGGATATACTTGGAAATAATCTAAAGCTCATGAAGTGCTAGTGAAATGAAACTTCTCAGTATTCAGAAATGTTAATTTCAAGTTCAGAGCTAATCTAAAATTGCTACGGATTGGGGGAGTAGGATGGCAATTTATATTCCTTGCAAACATTCTTGCAACATGTGGCTAACCACTCCTGAAATAAGATGCTGGATTAGGTGGATTTAATAGGAGTCTTTTTACAATATTACAGTAACTTAGTGTGGTATAATGGAGAAAACAGACTGACTTCAAAGCAGAGATCAAGGTTCATATTGCTGCTCAGCCTTGATTAGGCCTCTGCTTCTCAACGTAGCATTTTATGAGATCTTTTGGAAAATACTTCAAAGCAAACCTCCCACCTCTCAATCACACCCCCTTACCTGTCGAGGTTGGTCAACTGCTTTTTGGGGGTCAGTCTTCACTTTATTGCTGGGATGATTTGTGATCTTAGTGACTGGTTGCTTAAAAATTGAAGCGGTCTGCCTCACAGGAAGTGTGGTGTTTAGGTCAGGTTTACCCTAAAGATTTAAGAGGATAGGAAGTGAGCAATATAAAAAAAGAATCATTCCGAAATTAAACTAAGATCCCAGACTACAACATTATGGAGTTCGTGGTGATACAAAAATGTTTTGAATCAAATTATTTCTAATCCGAAATACCCTGTTTCAAATGAGAATCAGCTGTGAATAGGCTGTGCATTTTTAGCCAGAAACAGCTATGTTCTAACCACAAAGATTTGATTTTGAGTTGAAACAGTTTCAAAATGGTTCAAACTGACAATTTTGCAATTGAAGTGGTTTGATTCTAAGTATTTTCAAGACTCCTAAAACTTAAAAAGTCTACTGGAAGTTACCGTAAATAAGTCTTTATAAATTTCAGATTTTTTTAAAGATACACGACAAGGAAAATAACCCTTTCCTTATGTTGTGATTCTGGAGAAATCACTCAACAAAAGAAACTTTTTTTTGGCTACAATGAATTTTCTCCATTGGCAGCAATACAGAATTTTCTTGTCAGGAATTTAACAGAAGGAAAGAGTTGCTTTCCCTTCATATCTATCTTGATCATGAACTATCAGTTTTTCCTCCCAACACTAGACAGCTTTTTAAAGAGTATACAGAATACTCTTTAGCCTATCTTAGTTCAAGCCTTAGACTAACAGCTTGCCTTCATATAAGACAACTTTAGGAGTCCAAGTCTGTGTGTATAGTTAGCCATATCAACATTCTGATGTACTTTAGTGATAAAACGCTACAAATTAGTATAGGTAGTCCTCAACTGAAAACCATTTGTTTAGTGACCATTCAAAGTTATAACAGCATTGAAAAAAGTATGTCCATTTTTTATACTTTAAGGCTGCTGCAGCATCCCCATGGTCACATGCTAAAAATTCAGAAGCCTGGCAACCAAGTTACAGATCTGATGGTTACAGTGTCCTGGGGACATGTGATCACTTTTTGCAATCTTCTGATGAGCAAAATCAATGGGACAGACAGATTCATCAAACAAACGTGTTACTGTGGTGATTCACATAACCCAACAGCAAGAAATGTTGTCAAATGAGGCAAAACTCACTTAACAACTACCTCTCTTAGCAACATAAATTTTGCCCTTGCGGTCATAAGACAAGGACTACCTATGAGGTCTGTGAGCATAAGGCTGGTGTGCTAATGGATCCTACACCAAGTAGCAGATAACTACTAAGATTCAATACTAATTTTATAATTGGAGATCCAATCAGCTGTGATCAGGAGGGCCTTAAAGTAATTTTATTTCAGCAAGCTTTTGAGCTCTAGGGTGATTATAAGCAGTTATCTGTTTTTGTTACTGTCATGATGATGTTGATTTTTGGTGCAGGTTTTTAAAATAATTGATCAGATATTCTATATCAGAGTTTGCTTTTATCACCACACACAGGTGGGACAGCTATAGAAAGTGCTAAATAAACTTTAAAAATAAATAATAGGAGCCTTAATTGACAATATCAAGGTTGACTCAGCCTTCCATCCTTCCGAGGTGGGTAAAATGAGGACCCAGATTGTTGGGGGCAGAGTTGACTCTGTAAAATGCTTAGAGGGCTGTAAAGCACTGTGAAATGGTATATAATTCTAAGTGCATTTGCAATATCCGAAGTCAACCAAGTATAGTGCAGTTAATGAAGTCTACAAGTGGCACATTCATGTCTATGAAAAACAACACAGTGTACAGACAATGCAGTTTGATTGATGATTGAGGGCAAAGTCTGCTCTCTTAGAAAAGGAGGGGAAAGCCCTACCTTAGATGTGGCATTTATTTAAGTGTACAGAGTATTCTAGGTTCAATTTCCAATTTAACAGCTAATGTTACTTCTATTCTGGGAATACAAGTTTCCCCTTCATGCTCTGTCATAAAATAGTAACTTGGCCAGGAATAGTGAACTACCCAAAAAAAATCTAAAAATAGAGTTCCCCAATCCATCCCTTTTTGTTCGTCGCTTGTTATGTTTTTAAGATAATTTCTTTCGCTTCCAATGAGGATTCATGGCAAACTAGATGTCTCTGAAGGAGCAGAGAGCGAGATCAGCAGCCAGACATTTCTCTGGATAAAGGAGAGTGTGAGATATTCCCATGTGCATTCTCGACAATCATTCCTCATAAGTAAACTAATGGCTTGTGAGATGAATAGCTGAGAATCAAGGGATTCCACCAAGTTCAGAGCCACAATGTAGTTTTATGGACACAAAGTTCTGCCCAATCTCATTTCCTAATCACTTCTGTAAATGCCATTATGGATCATCTTTCAAAGATGTTTTGGAAGAGGAACTAGTTTTACCAGACTGAGCTGGATCTTAGATTTAAAAATGACAGGGTATAAGAATATGGAAAAAGATGTTGCTTTAGGCATACAAATGAAACTGACTGCTATTCTTAACAAAAAGGGATATAGAAATGGCAAACCAAAAGAACAACTTTCTTATGTTGGGTTTACAAAAGAGACCTGATAAAATTCTTAAGGATTCAGTGAGAAAGAGACAAAGAAAAATGAAAAGCAAACAAGTTCTAGGACACTTGAAGGGATTAAAGACCAAGTTTATTAAAAGTAAAAAGAGTATACAGTAGGTTTATTTTATCAAGGTTAAAATAGATACGTTGTCATATCTATTTTCTGGTAACCCTTAATGGACTTTTGATGACTAGGACTGAATGACAAAGTTTTAAGGATTTGTTTGTAGATAAAAGAGATGAAGAGATTGTTGTATTTTAGGAGAAAGTGGTTGTTAAAATTCTTTATAAGTGTTCTGACAAAGAGCACAGCATTTCTTTATAATTCTTTTCCTTTTCTCTGCTTTATTCTGTCTGTCTACCTTCTTAGCTGCCCATCTCCCTCATAGAGGGGCTCTGGGTGATATACAATTTAATCAGTATAATAAAACATTAAAAACCAAATAATAAAAAATGATTAAAAAGAGTTCCAAGATGGGGAAAGGAGTTAATATGGGGTTGGGGGGGGGGGGTGTTTCCTCAAGGGGCCAACCAGCCCCATGGCTATGTCCCCCCCAGGCAAGGCTACGCAGCCAGGTTTTGACCCCTTTGCAGAAGGCTAAGAGATTGGGGGCTTTCCTCACCTCTGAGGGCAGAGCAGAAAATATCCTCTTCCTTGATCTCACCATTTTTCTCTCTATGTTCTTTTTTACAACTTTAATTTTTTCTGGTTTGCATTCATTTTTATCTGTTTAACTGTAATTTATAATAAAATGCACACACATATAAAAAAGGATAATTGGGTTCAACAAGACATTTTGTTTAGAATCAAGAATCTTGGATATGTTTTTGTCTCCCATTTGCTGAAATGTTACTTTAGAATTTTTAATATGAAATCTATTTTAAATGCTATCTGCTTCAAGTAGAAGCTATTAAAGAAAGAGCATTGACAAAAGTAAATAGACTTAATAAGCCATATCATCGTGTGTATTCAGAGTTCAACTGTAATTCTCTTATAGCCAACAGGATATTCAATTTTTTTTTAAAAAAAAGAGATGGAAAAAAAGAGCAGCCTCACCTTGGTTTGGCTTGAACAGTCATAGCGCATCCTTTGCCGGTTTTTGTTCACCTTGCTCATTAGCATCTTCCCTGTTCGGAAGTCAAACGTGCTCAGGTCCATGGAGTTACCCAAGTAACGGGCCAGCTGAGGTTTGCTGCGGAATTTCTTCCCACTTGGACTGAGAAATGGACAGAATTTGGATGGGGAGGGGTGGAAAGAAAAACAAGTTTAGCTTTTGAACTCTGGGCAGCATGTGTTAGAATTATAGCCTAAATACAGCAATTAGTTTGGCGCTATTTGCACTTATCCCTGCAAAACCATAAGGGCTTTGTTCTGGCAGTTAACAGACTCCTTCCCCTTCAATTCAGTAACTACAGATGCAACAAAGCTAGCTAGCTAGCAGCAAGTTACTTTCATCATTGCTGAGGACACTATGGACAGTATAATGCACATAGAAAGAAGATCAATGGTGAATTTAAGCTTAGTAAAGGGGAAGGATTAAGAGCTATAGCTTAAAATTAAGAAAATACTGTACATGCTTTTCTATATACGAGACGTTTGCAACTGCTCAATACAAACAGAAATAATTCCAAGACTACCATCTTATCAGTATGATACAAATGTGTAAAGAAAAGGCTTTAGACTGTGGATGTGAAGTCCTCCTGATTTAAGGCCTGTAAGTCATTTGTGAGGAAAGTATCCCATGTGATTATGGGGTGTTTTTTTTACTAAAAAAAGTGAATGCAGAAAGCATTTCTGTTCCTCCATTGTTCAATCAAAGATAAAAAAAGCAGCTGCAAAGCAATGGAACCAATTCTCCACGCTTGCCTGTCTTAAAGGTATGCTGGCATTGTAAAGTTTTCCATGGTATCCTTCAGACTCTGTTTACAAAAAAAAAGCTGTCTGCTTTTCTTTTACTCTTTTATTTAGAGTGTTACTTGAAATTCACAGACTTTTGAGAACATACATGGGCTGCAGGGGGGAAGAAAAGGGGAGAACTTAAAAAATGAATACATTGCAACCTATTCAAACTGGGTTGAACAGCCTCCAGATGTCTACTCTGCACAGACAACCTGGACTCTTTGTTCTTTTATATTCTGATTTGCAAGGGAAAATGTATCTTTGTCCCACTTACATGCAAATTCATTTCCATCACCAATTATCTTAGCTTCAGGAAAGCACACACAGACATTCATAGAACGAGGAAAAAAACAATTAAAACAAAAGCAAAAGTGTAACATCAAGCAGTAGTTTTTGGAGCAAGTGGGTAAAATACAGCAGTAGTTTTCAAACTGTCTCCTTCCACTCTTTCTCACTGAGTCTAGGTATCCAGAATACTTTTACAAGGTAATATATATCTATCAAGCCTTATTATTTGCATTCACACTCAGTCCTCATGGTCACTTAAATCTTTGCATAGCTGATTCCTACAGTGAGAATATTCTTTTTTTTAGAAATAAAAGCCCACCATTCCTTATTTTTTCACCGACAAATGTTAAATATTAAACATCAGAGAATACAAGCTGAAAGTCACAAGTATCAACAGTACTCAATTTAATTATGCTCATTTGTACAGCACACTAAATGAGTACGTGAGATTACCTAGTCAGACCGATTTATTGGCATAATATTATCTACTTCACCTGGCCACGAATGCCCAGATCTCAGGCAGGCAGAAACACGTCTTCATTGATGCAATTCTTTCAACATCAGATCCCAACATGCAAAGCTGAATCACCATTTGTCTGATGATAAATGTCTTGCCCAGCTCAAATTATTATTATTTACTCCAATTTCCAAAGGTCTCAAATGCAGATTTTGCTCATCTCTTGGTTTACCAAGATCCATTTATGTAAATACAGCATCAAAATCTTACGTTAAAACTATCAGGTACTTAAAGCACTTAAAGCAGTGTGATGCAGAAAACTATTGTAACAACTATTATTTAAACATAATTAAAATGAGAACTTCATTAAACCAACCCAACTTCTATTCAAAACAGCTTGAATTAAAAAATCTTTAGGATCTGTTAGGATGTTAGAATATTTATTTAGATTAAAAAAAACTATGTTTTTTAATCAACTAGTTGATCCATACATGTATCTGTAGCAGTGGTGGATTTACTTTTTTTTTTTACTACCGGTTCGCTTGTGCATGTACACGTTTCTGCACATGTGCAGAAGCATCCAGGTGGGTGGGCGGAGCCTCCCACTGCCACCACTACCGGTTCGCCAGATTCGGGGCGAAATGGGAGAAACACACTTCTGATCTATAGGTGATATGTCTGGAGGGGGGGGGGGGAGAGTACTATACCTTAGCTCATATTTAGAGCTCAAGAGCTTAATAGAAATACTTCAAATAGGGGCAGGAAGTGAATAGGCTTTAAGATTGAATGAATGCACTCTATTATTTAGCACCACCAAGCATATAAGCAACTGTCCTATGCTATTTGGAGCATCCATACTATCCTCAAAGGCAAGCATCTATATTTCGTTTGGGGATCTTTAATGTTGAAAAGCAGGTAAGTGTTTTATAAAGAAATAAAGTAATAAACAAATACATGTTTTATAAACTAAGAGCTGCTATAAGTAGCATATACAAAGGCAATGAAAGACACTTTTAAACTCTAGTGCCACATGTATGGTATCCTATTGCACTGTACATGTGCACTATTGCACATGTATGGTATCCTATTGCGACCATGGTATCCTATTGCACTGACTGGGGGGGTTGGGGCTGGGAGGCACCGTTTTACGGTGGTTCTCGTCCTACCTCTCTGGTCGGTCGCAATATGTGTTGGCAGGGGGACAGAGGTCGGCGTCGAGACCCCTCTTATGTGGGGTTCCTCAGGGGTCTATCCTCTCGCCCCTCCTATTCAACACATATATGAAGCCGCTGAGTGAGATCATCCGTGGTTTTGGGGTGGGATATCATCTGTACGCTGATGATACTCAGCTGTACATATCCACCCCAGACCACCCCAACGATGCCGCCGAGGTGATGTCCCGGTGTTTGGAGGCCATACGGATCTGGATGGGTAGTAACAAACTCAAGCTCAACCCGTCCAAGACCGAGTGGCTGTGGTTTCCGGCACCCCGGTTCAGCCAGATTACTCCAACTCTGGCCATTGGGGGCGAAAAACCGGCCCCCATGGAGAGGGCGCGCAATTTGGGTGTCCTCCTGGATTCCGGCTGTCCATGGAGGACCATGTGGTGGCCGTGGCCAGGGGGGCGTTTCATCAGGTATGCCTGATGCACCAATTGCGCCCCTTACTGGACCGGGCTGCCCTTCGCACAGTCACTCAGGCACTCGTGACATCCCGACTCGACTACTGCAATGCTCTCTACATGGGGCTTCCCTTGAGGTGCACTCGAAAGCTACAGTTAGTTCAGAATGCAGCCGCGCGGGTGATTACGGGAGCTTCGAGGCACTCCCATATAACACCGATCCTGCATGAGCTGCACTGGCTTCCTGTGGTCTTTCGGGTGCGCTTCAAGGTTTTGACGACCATCTTCAAAGCGCTCCATGGCTTGGGACCTAGTTATATGCGAGACCGTCTCCTGCCCCATACATCCCTTAGACCAGGGGTCTGCAAAGTCGGCTCTTTTAAGACTGGTGGACTTCAACTCCCAGAATTCCCCAGCCAGCTATGCTGGCTGGGGAACTCTGGGAGTTGAAGTCCACCAGTCTTAAAAGAGCCGACTTTGCAGACCCCTGCCTTAGACCGATACACTCCCACAGAGAGGGCCTTCTCAGGGTGCCGTTGGCCGGACAATGCCAACTGGCGACACCCAGGGGAAGGGCCTTCTCTGTGGCGGGCCCTGCCCTGTGGAATGACCTACCCCCAGAACTCCGTACCATCACTGACCTCCGCCTCTTCCTCCTACATGGGATGAATGGTCATTATGCTTTAGTCCAATCTCTAAATTGCTCTCTTCCGAGGCTTCAGGTTGATTTTTAAAAAGCACAGGAGAGGAAATGGAATCATCTAATACTGTACTAAAAATATTAAGTGGTATAGAGACCTCCCATCATTAAAGTGTAACTTACCATAAAGGATTGGAGCCACTGCCTATCAGTTTCAATCGTTAACTAGACCAAAATACGAAAAGCAATGATACAACTGAGAATTATTGTGATTGGATATTCCAGGTTCACATTATCTATCAGGTTAAAGTTATTTCTCATGTCCAAGTTGAAAGTTGGAGAAAGGATGCAAGTAATAAACTTCATTGAAAACTCAAAGGAATTGAAATGGCACAATATTTCTTTGATTAGAAAGCAGAACTTTTCTATGAGATATACATATTTTCCCTTCTTGCTCTTGTTCACATACTTCATGACTATAACATGGTTCACTTTTACTTCTTTCCTCAGTGATTCCATGCCACAGCTCTTTCCTATTCACTGTTTCCTAACTGTAAGGTACAGGCAATCCTCAGCTTGCGACCACAATTGAGTCCAAAATTTCTGTCGCTGAGACAGTTGAGTGAATTTCTTGGCACAATTGTTAAGTGCATCACTGAAGTAACATGGTTGTTAAGTGAACCTTACAAGCTTTCTTGGCACAATTGTTAAGTGCATCACTGCAGTAACATGGTTGTTAAGTGAATGTGACTTCTCCACTGACTTTGCTTGTCGTAAAAGATAATCCTATGACCCTGGGATTCTGCAACCATCATAAATATGAACCAGATGCCAAGTATCCGAATTTTGATCACGTTGATGCGGCAATGGTTGTAAATAGGAAAACAGTCATAAGGTTTTTTTTCCAGTGCTACTGTAACTTTGAACTGTCACTAAACAAATGGCTGCAAGTCGAGGATTAGCTGTACTTCTTTTAAAAACAAATCCTGAACATTTCAGAAGCATCCCAGATACATTTCTCCAACTTAGTACTTATAATTATTGCTTACTCAACTAGGCCAAGCTAACTTAGTGCAGATAAGGTAGAAAAATGAATAATTCTGAATGGTTCTAGTAATGCTTATCCTTAAATCCAGCTCCTACATGGAAGTGTGCATTTTGGTTTCTATTTCTACCTCAAAATATTCTAAGCAGTCATATCTCCATATCACATTTTTTCAACTATTTCTGGGGCTTACTCTGTTACATTTTATTCCTGAAGTTGTAAAATTATAAAAACCACTGGAGTTCTCTAAATCTTTCATGATATGCATAATACTGTTTGATTATATGGGCATAGCACTAAAGCTTTGTTCTACACATCAATAAAAAATATACATATAGCTAATAGACAACTGGCAGCCCACCAGCATTTTTCAAAAAGTTTAATTTACTGATGCCATCCGAAGATACATGCTGTGTCACCAGTGCTGCCCTTCTGTTAGCCCCCAAACCCGCTGATCAGCATGCTAGGTATTTGTCGTTTGGGATTATTCTTTTAATTTATCGATGTGGCCCTTTCCCTTTTACATGTTGTGCATGCCTAATCTAGACCAATTCTCAAATCTCAAAGATATCTCCTAGAACAGAAATTCCAAAATGCTCTATCATCCAAACTATGGGTGTTACAGGTGTTTTTTTTCTTCTAAAAAGTGTGCTAAAAATTAGCAGACGTCCACTTAATTATACCTAGGATTTACATGTTCTGCCTTTATTTCCCTCTCTTCTCAATTCATGTGAATTGTTATCTGAAGGGTATAATTTATAAGCTTATAAACATGCAATAACTGTGCTGGGTTCCTCTGTACTGCAGCCCTGAATCCTATCTCTACAGCGTCCTGCATGAACAAGCACAAGATGCCATCTCAGCCTTCTTCCATGAGGTTAGAAGGCTGAAGACCTTTTATGCATTGGCAGTCTGGCATAATTTGATATATCATAACGCCACCAGCAGCACATTGTAGCAGCCACAATGCAATTTGTTTAGTTCTTGCTTAGTATGATTTGTAAACCCAGACTTATTTAACAAATCATGGTTAGTGAAATATAGTGAAACATACTTACTAGTATCTTTATGCAACAGACTGTATCTTCTCTTATTACTAGAAATACTGTGACTATATTGTAAGAGATTAGGAGGATCTGTATCAGGCAGGCTCACTGCTTCTACCAACTCATCTTCTGCAGTCTTTCTGTTTCCCATACACCCACATAGAACATTGTGAGGACATCTTACATTATGTCTATGTAAGCAAGCTAAAGGAAACCAAGGTGGCAACACAACAACAGTACTACTTCGTTATTTTTTTGCCTACACACATCCTTAAATGGCTAGGTTTCTACCCTGCATCTTTTCTTGATTAACTTTCTACAATGTTTCTAGCTTACTGATATAGCAAAAAGAGAGTAGCTGGGTCACCCACTATTCTGCAGATTGGGGTTTCCCCTCATTTGCAAAGAAACTCAGTTCTCTGGTTTCCTCCCTAAAAACTCTCTTGCACTTAGGATAGTACTTCTGACAGTGTAGTTATCATCCACTACTGATTCCAACTGAATTTAGACTCAACTAAATTTAAATGTATTTAAATCAAATTTAGATTATCAATCTGCCTTAGGCCTGAAAGCTTGCCTGGCTGACTTTGGGATAGTTGTTCCTCTCTCAGCCCAATTTACCTCACAGGATTGTTGTGTGAAAAACAAGAAGAGGAAGGAGTATTAGGTATGTTCACCACTTTTATTTACAAAAATGGTGGTTGTGGTGGGGAATCTAAAATCAACTCATGCATTCTCCACAAATGTTGCCCTGCCACATGACTCCCACAACAAATTGGATTTTTCTGTACTTTAAAGCCTCATGTTCTCTCTGTGCCACTCTTTCACAAATTCAACAAATTGAACCATTTAATAAATATTAGAAAAACAAAAGGAATATCTTCATCTCTGAAAGCATTTTTCAACAAGTTATTACTGCATCTGTGTTATATTCTGATATACCTACATCTCCGTTCTAAATTTTAAAGGCCCCTTGAGTTAAATTTTGTACCAAAAAATGAAATCCGAAATTAAGAATTTATTTATCACTTGAAATGGTGGGTAGACTCCATTTGGTTAATGTGGGGATGCTGTGGCGGACCAGCTGTCCTGTGCAGATCACTTTGAGAACCACTGCCCTGTTCAATATAAAAGTCTATTTCTCTCCAGAGAACCCTACATTGATATCTTTCAAAATGCAGATGCAAAGTCCCTGGAAAGGGGTATCATATTTTCATAGCCCCAAAGACAACAAAAAGCAGACAGCAACGTAGCTCCTCCATCTTGAAATAACAGGGTAAACTTCCACAAGAATATCTTACAATTGCAACAGGATTATAATTTTTTAGCATGCAGATACTAAGAGACTAACCTGCCCCCAATTTACTGGGGGAAATCGCTCAAATGCTTCGCCTCTGGTACAATAGTAGTAATCTAAAATCAGTTCTACTTGAGGATATACACCAAGTGACTGGACTTTTAAGATGTGAAACTGTCATTTGTAGTTTACTCCACTGCTGACCGAGAGAAAGCCATTGGCAACACTCCTTTCAAGCGATTCTTTAGCTAAATCCAGAACAAGGAACGTCTGTAGCTTATATCAAAGCTTTCAAAAATGCTAAAGATGCCATTTTCAGCCCTGAAATCTCTAGCACAGCACACACGCAAAGGCTGGAAGTAACCATTCATTCCTTTCCCATTTGACATGCAGAAACCAGTTTCCCCCTCTCCCCACAGAACTAGACTTTCCACAGTAGCTGCAAACAGGGGACAGGAAAGACCAGCTATATCTCCACCATGCAGAAAATGCAGACTGAGCAAACAGACTCCCCCTCTTTGTATGCATATGTTTGCAATGACAGTCTTAGAGCAGCAAGCATGTAAAGATAAAGATAGGTGGCGGCGGCCACAGCAGCCCCGTCACCCCCTCCATCTTCCTCCCTTCCCACCGCCAACCCTCCCTACCCAAGGCCCCTCCGCCGTGGCACATTCACCTATAATAATAGACATCACTCTTGCCAGCAGAGAGCCCCGATTTCCTGGTCACTTCTTCCCTTTTCCATCCCTGCGGGAGAGCTGAGCACTCCCACCTCTTCCGATCCATTGCTTCCACGATGCCTGGGTCTGGATCTGGATCGAGCCAGCCTCCTCCTCCTCCTCTGGCTCCTGCCTGCCGGCTTGCTCCAAGGTCCCTCCCAGCCAGGACTGCGGTGGTTTGCTTGCTGCTACTTGCTGGCTAGCTTCTGTTGCAGCTGGTGGCGACTGCAACCTCCACTCTGGCTTCCAGGGCCAAGCTCTTCCAGAGTGCCTCCCTCCGTTGGGACTGGAACGTTCAGTGGCTGTTCCTTTCAGTAGCTGTCAATCGCACCTCCCACCCTTCACTTCTGCCGCTGGATGGGGGCGCTGTTCCTTTTACCCGGCCGCCGAGCTTCTTTGCTTGCATCATCAGCTCTTCTCAGGAGCTGCCTCTCCTCCCGCTGCTGTCTCCCTCATTCATTCCTTTTGCTTTTTCCCTACCGCGCACGTGCGCCTCCCCTCCGCGGCTGTTCCATTCACTCATGCCCCCCCCCGCCGTACGGAGGAATGAGGTAGAGCGCAGGCAGCCGTTGGTGAAAAGCCAAAAGGAAAAAAAAGTCCACTTCCCATCCCGCCAAATTAAAGAAAAAAAGCGCCCACATGGTATCCCTCCGCTTTGGCAAGAATATAGTTCCCCTCAGATATTTTTTTTTTTTTAGCCACATATACGTGAACGGACGTTAATACAGGGCACCTGCTGGTAAAAGCACTGTCAGGGCTTGGGGTTTTTCTTACTTATAAAACAGATACCGGTTACAACTCAGACGCTCACCGTCTCATTTCTCCTCACGGTGTGCCTCCCACTCTCTCCCACTGAACCCCGCAGCCAGACAGCTGCGTACGTGTGAACGCTGCCTCCCGTGCTCAACTCCGGCCACTTTCCCAGCCGCCACCCTTTCTCTATGAAGCTTCTCCTGGACCTCCCCGTCGTTAGGCAAACCCCTGCGACCACTTCCCCAGAGGCAGCGCGGGCCCTGCAAGATACCGGGAGTTCCTGTCCGAAAAGGCGGCATCCAAACACACGGGGGCCCACATTCAAACGACTCCCATCTACCCGGCTTTTGCACTCTACACCACACACATCCCGGCTCCTCGAGGGAAGCTCTTCGCCCGCCCGCCCCATCTGCCAACGGCCTCCGTTGCTCCCCATTGCTTTCACTGCCTGCCCTGGACCCTCCGGGGGTTGCTTGGGCAGGCCCCACGGGTCTCGCCTTGGCCCCCGCGGCTTCTCCCCATTTCCTCGCTGTTCCCCCCCCCCCACACACACACACGTGCCTTCAACGGCTCCGCCCCTCCCCCCAGCTCCTCTCACAGGCTGCCTCCCCTGCCCGCCCGCCCGCCTTCTCCTTCCCTCCCGCACCGGCCGTTCGTAATTATCGACGGGCGTTTAATGGCATCTAAAGTTCCACCACGCGCGGGGCGAAGGCCGCCGCCTTCCCAGTCGGGGGAACTCCCCGCTCGCCGTCACCACCACGGGACCCCCAGCCCCTCCGCCGCCAGCCAGCCAGCCAGCAAGGCCCTTCCCTCCCCGCCGGCAATCCGTCCCCTTCCTCCACCCCACGGCTCAAGCCCTCCCCGGTCTTCAAAACTCCCGCCCCGCACGGAGCGAGCGCGCGCGCGCCTCTGCCTCGCCGCCCCCCGCTTTCTTCGGCCACCCCCCGCGGGCGACCCTTGCGAGGACCTCCGCGGATGACCCGAGGCCGTTTCTTACCGCCCCCCCCCTTTCCCTGTGTCTCCCGAGGCTGGCGGAGCCGCCGCCGCCACCCCCCCTCCCTTCCATCCCCGGGGTCGCCCTCCAAGGGCTGGAGAGCGTCCATTTCCCGCATCGCCTCGACGCACCTAAACATCCCCTCCCCCACTCCCCGGTGTGCCCCCTCCTCAGCCCGCCCCAGGGCCCTCCGTGCGGCCGGACTTCCAGCAGAGCCCCTGCCTGCTCCGCGCCTGCTGACCGGCACGGCTCGTGCCTTGAAACCTTGTCCGTAGCTTCAGTCCACACACCTTCCCTTCCCCCCCCCCCCCTGGCGGGCACACCCCTTCCCCAGGCTCCCCTTTGCGCTCACCCCAAAGGAAGGCAGCGCGGGCTCCCTTTCGGCCCCCCGGGTGCCCCCGGCGCCTTGGCCATCTTCCTCTTCCCCGGGCGGTGCAGCGGGCGCCACGTGGTCCCAAAGCCCAGGACCCCCGCTCCTTTCGACCCCAGAAGCCCCGCCCCGCCGGGCCAGCCCGCAGGGGACGGAGGCGGCGGTGTGAAGGGGGGGGGGGGCGGCCTCGAACACGTGAAAAGGCGCCTCGGCTTCACCCACCCCCCAGCGGCCTTTGGGCGCCGGATTCCGGCTCCCTCCTTTCCTCCCTCGGCGCCTGTGACCCTCGCGTGGCGTCCGTGGTGCTTGTCTCCCCCCTTATTTAATGTGCCTTTAAAATCAGCGTACGCGCTCAACAGGTGAGGCCTATTGCAACGCTGCCTTCGCAAACCGCTGCCCACGAATCTTCTCTCTGCCTCATCTACGCAGGCCCGGGTTTTCCTATGAATCGTCTCCTGGACCGCAAGATATTTTGGTGCTTCCCAATTTATATGAGCCTTGAAATTATTATTTTTTTAAATTGCACATTTGTGTGTGTAGCAGCCTGAACAATTTCAAGGGGTTTTCCCTCCCAAAAAACAACACGGTTCCTCGCCAGCAGGTTAGAACACAAGAGCAGAGCAAGTGCGAAAAGAACCCGTCATTTACATGTATAGGGGTTTTTTTTGCTCATAGATGCAGTCATGCTAGCTTGCAATAAATATAAAGTCATATGACACGATTAAAATCAGTTAACAATTGAAACCTTAGTGAAAGTGACTCATGTTCCTAAATTCTAGGAGAGTGGGGCGGGGTGAATGCTTCTCCCTGGGGAGAGCTTTCCATGTCTTTGGAAGGTGGACAATCACCAATAGTTGAGCTGGCTGGGAGAATTCAGAAGAACCTCTCCTAAAGATCTCATTAATTAGGCAACTTCATTGTGGACAATACACTGAAACCAGGGAAGCTGCAAATTCCCCAGGTGGGCCTCCATTTAAAAAATAATAAGATGGTCATGATTTCTTACACAATCAGTGGATGGACAATGAATTGTAGCAGACAAGCAAATGTGCCGGACAAAGCATACTAAATGGAATGACCAGAAGATGTCCTCAGAACTTAAGAAAATTCCCAACTCCTTGTTGCCATCTGCAGGTTATTCAAAAGTTTGCACTCCATTGCCTGGAGTTTTAATACTGGGAAAACCAGTATTAGAAAACCATTTCAGTATTCCGCCAGCAGCTGGTTTTTTTTTTTTTTATAAAAGCAGCCTGTCTGTACAGGTCCCAGCTCCAGAACACATTGGCGCTCTCAAATGTAGCAACTGCTAAGGTGAGAATAGAGAGCACCATCTGAAAGATCTGCTTGGAGGCCTAGTGAGTTCTTCAAGTAGAAGGATTCCTTCAAATATTCAGGTCTCCAGTCTTTTAAGGCTTTAAATTATGCCTGGCAAGTGCAGATCTTTCAGGGTAGACATCCTTGTACTTTGTACCAGTTAATTGTCTGGCTGCTGCCAGTTGTACCAGTTGTAGCTCCTGAATTAGGTTTCAAGCATGATCCTCCATTGCAGTAGTCAAGGTAATTTAAAAAAAGAAAATTCCTTAGCTCATGCTGACAGGATGACATTGTACCCTATTACACTGGAAGTTGAGGTGAAAGAATGCAAGACATCCGCTGTGATATAAATTTTATCACCATTGTGAACCCAAATCCTTCTAACACTAACACTTCAATTAGAAGTTTGCATTGCTTTATGATTATGTGCCATCAAGGTGGTATCAACACATATTCTCCACAATGATTGCCCCAAGCTATTCTTTGAAGTTTTCCAACGGTGCACACATTGCTACCCTATATCAGCCCATCCACCTTGCTGATCTTTCCGTGCCCCTTTCTCAGCATTAAAGCTGAGCCAGAGAGCTGAGCCTTCACTTAATGTGTCTGATATGGGATAATTTGAGACTGGTCAATTGTGCCTCTAGCAAGTATAGGTTGATTTGTTCACTGGTCCATTGGTGTTTTCTTGGTTGTCCACATTATTCTCAGGAGTTTGGTTCTCTAACACCAAAATTCAAAGTTGTCAATACTTTCCCATCATCTTTTGAAGTGAAATTGCTTTATAAGAATTACAAAAAAAATCTGATAGATTTAGCAGATCAATGGGGGAGGGAATCAACTTTTAAGCTGCTTAGATGGTCAATGAAGAATTGGATACAACCTAAAATACCTATGCCTTTATTTTTTTATCCTTTCTATGGACTTAATGATTTGAATAACTACAAAAATAATTTTGAAGCAAGAAAATGGCACTCTTCATTTGCAGTTTTTACTTGCATATTAACAAATGCAATTAGTAAAATTACTGATATTTTAATTACTGTAGTTATTGTTAGTTTATCAGAATGCTGAGAAAACGTTTTCTGAAGATTTCTTAATCTCAAATGGTATATACTTCTAACGCACACATACTGCATAAAAGAAGTAAACACAATGTTTTAAATATTAACACTACCATGTGAGCACAAATTAGTATGAGGTACTTAACAAGACTATGGTTCCAGCAAATGATACCAGCAGCTAGAAAAGGCTAATTTCTCGATATTTCAGTGTCTTTCTGCCTTTGCTCCAAGGAAATTATGAAAGACTTTACTCCTTTTTTATTGTACTGTGTTATTTTGTGCTTCAGCACATGAAAAAGTTTTGGAAGCTCTCTTGATTAGAAAATCATTTTCACCTGATTCATATAAAATTGAATACCAATGAATTTAGACAAGGATATACTGCTATGGAAATTAGCAAGTTCTGCTAAACATATTTTATCCTTTTTTATTAATTTTTAAAAATATTTGCTGTAATAATACTGTTTTAATGTTTTTGCAAATTTTTGTATATTTCAATGTATTTTGTTAGTTTGGTCACTTTCATGCAAGTTTTATCTTATTTTTACAAGCAATGGTCAAAACAATAAATAATTTGATACAAATTAGCTGATGGTCATTTTCTTCGATTATTAAGAATTTAATAACAAAAGACTTAAGCTGATGATTCCCCTCAGAAGTCTGATTTTTGCTGATTTTAATCAGTGACTAAAAATGAAAGATAAAAAAAGTTACATGTGCAGAGATGCTATAGGGAACTGCTTGTAGAGATATTAGGAGCCCTGGCGGAACGTGATTATGATGATGGCGCATTGTAACCGGATACAAGGACCCCTGGTGGCACAGTGGTTAAGTGCAGTATTGCAGGCAAACTCTGCCCACAGCCTGGAGTTCGATCCTGACAGGGCTCAAATTGATGGAGCCTTCCATCCTTCTGAGATTGGTAAAATGAGGAATCAGGGGACAATATACAGATAACGCTTCTATACACCGTAAACTACCCAGATAGTGCTGTTTATTGGGCTTACAAGGCAGGTTCAAGTTCATATTCTCTTAGTACCTTATATATCTGGGCTTATGATCTGGAAGCTGCCATATCCAAACAATCTGTAGAAATATTTGTCAGATGTCCCAACATCCAGCACCAAGCAAGGTTACTAAAGTTCTTAAAAGGGAATCTGGAAGTTATAGTCTAACATGGAAGGAGGAAGAACTGAGAAGGGATGTAAGGCAGCTGGGGGTTCGCACAGGTTTGGGCAATCCTCTAGGTAGGATTCTGCCCAGTTCGGCGAACCCCCAAATGCCACCCCTGGCTGGCCACGCCCCTCCCTCCCCCCCTCCCAGGAGTCCCCACGCAACCCGTTCATCATGCCAGGTAAGTGCAAGCCCCACGCAGAGGATCGGGGGGAGGGGGGGGGAGGGAGTGGCCCAACTGGAAGTTCCGGAAGTCCAGAAACGAGCCTGCTACTGGCCTCCGGAGGAAGCAGTTTTCACCCTCCAGGAGGCTCAAGGAAAGCCTCCCGAGGTTGGGGAGGGCGGAAAAACGCCCACCTCATCCCGTGGTGCAGGAGGCCAACTAGGCCATGCCCACCATGGCCAAACCCACCCAGCAATGAGGTAGCGAACCCGTTGCTGCAATTTTTGAAGCCCAGCCCCCGATGCATTGTTGACTGGAAAACAATACTGAAATGTGGTACTACATAGGAAGTGCAATGATGTAGAATAGCTCATTTTTTTCAACCATTACGCTAGATCAGGAATGTCCAAACTTGGGAACTTTAAGACTTGTGGACTTCAACTCCCAGAATTCCCCAGCCAGCATAGCTGGCTGGGGAATTCTGGGAGTTGAAGTCCACAAGTCTTAAAGTTCCCAAGTTTGGACATCCCTGCGCTAGATGAAAAATCAGGCATGCCTTTTTCTGGGATTCAAACTCATAGACATACTTTTCTACTACAAAACCACACCAGGATAGGTAAAGAGAACGTTGACATAACGCATGCATATCTGTTCAATATGAATCAAAAAAATTTTAAATATATATTTGGTTGCATTAATTCATACAATAAGTACCCCCAGAGGCAAAAAGAAAACACATTGCTGCGTCGACCCCGTGAGCTAAGACATTTATTGGTTACACAGGACATTAAGTGGCAACTGCTCGTTGAGGAGGAAATGAAGCTGTTGTGCACTTTCATGGAAGGTGACATCAGAGACTCAGACCAGGAACATCAGAGAAGCAGCTTCCCCAAGACAAGGTAGTCTGGCCTGCAGCAGGAAGAGAAGGGAGTAGTAGAAAGGTAGTGAGTGCTGGATAAATGCAAATTGATGGGGGGGGGGGGGGAAAGAAACACAAAACGCCAATGTTAAATAACTATGAATGAATGAAAGAATGTAAAGAGAATAAATGAGAACTGAATCATAGAACAAATATGCAAAACTAAACTGGGTTGACAGGAAGGTGGACAGTTAGAAAGTCTTGGAGGGAATGAAAGATCCTCAAAAAAGAGACGATTACCTATAATTTAACAAATAAAAGACAATGTTTTAAAGTGCAGTGAATAGTACTGAGGCAAACTGGATTTGGCGTTCTTTTTCTAAGTTCAGACTTTATTTTAATAATAATAATAATAATAAACAAATTAATTTGTAGACCGCTCCCTCTTCCCGAAGGGACTCGGAGCAGTGCACAGGGGAATTAAAAACATACAAACATAAATACATCATAAATATATAAAATCAGATTAAACAATTTATCCCTACGCTAAAAACCCAAAATACTAAAAACTAAACCCCTTAAGAACCCAATTCAAACAATAAACAGATGACTAACCTAGGCCGGCCAAGCAGAAAAAGTGAGTTTTTAATTTTTGACGGAAGGAGCGGAGGTCCGTAGTTGTTCTAATTTCGGGAGGCAGGTCGTTCCAGAGGGTCGGGCCCGCCACAGAGAAGGCCCTTCCCCTGGGCGCCGCCCACTGGCATAGCCTAGTGGACGGCACTCGGAGAAGTCCCTCTCTGTGGGAGCGAATCGGCCGCAGGGATGTATTTTGCTTACTAAAAGCGGCCGTTGATTTATGATCATAGTTGAGTCCCACAATTATAAATCATAATGGTTGTAAAGCAATTACCACGTGACCAGACTGATTTACAAGGTTTTTTTGCAGTGGTCATAAAGTGAATACCGGAGTCACTAAACGAATGCTGCAATCATTAAGCAAACTAATGGAGTTGGGGGGGGGGGGCTGTTGCCAGAAAAAAACACCGTTTTTTAGCCAAAATGTCATAAATTTCAATCATGGGGCATTGCAAATGACCATAAATGCAAAATCAGTTGCTAAGCGTCCAAAATGTGGTCCTGTGACCATGGAAGGGAAGGCAGATGGAGGAATTTTGAATCTGGATCGTCAGTAACTTTTCAGAGTCATAATTTCAAATGGCAGCTAAATGACGTTTGCCGTTATGGCAGACCCTGAAAAAGCTACTTACCCATCCTTACTTCTGTCATAAGTCAAACACTCTCCATTTCCAAATTCTGCATAACCTTGCTTCACCTTTAAGGTAATAAGAGTAATGGACATGTGTATATGTCTTATACAAAAGTTAAAACTCAAAATGTCTTGCCCTGTTTTATCTTGACACTCCAGAGGAAGAAATCTTTTCTGAGATGGGAGTGCCAAGCACTTTCTTTGCTTGCAGAAGATCAGTTCCTGGTGCCTGCCAGTTTTAAAAAGAGAAGCTAGCAAGCAGTGAATAATATCCCACATTCTTGAAAGATTGGCAGAATTGCTGCCAGTCAAAGCAAAAATTATGGAGAAAAAGGGATTTACTGCCTAACCGAAAAAGGGTTCTTTTAAAAAAAAAAATGTTCACAATATGTCCTTTTAGTCATTCTATTCCGAAGTTAAATTTATTTCCAATTATGAAGCAGAAATCCAAGGGATTAAAAGTCTGTTTTAAAAGGAAATTAGTACGAAGGATGAGACGCATTCAAATAAAGCCTAGAGAAAAGAGAGTGAGATTAACACGTTTGTGATATGGGGGAGAAGGAAGCCCATAAGATAAGTTGAGGAACACAGAGAAGGAAAGAAAAAACTGAGAAAGCTAAACAGGTACATATTAAATATTTTCTGTATTAATTCAAGAAAGTTATCCATGCTTCTGGTTGCAAGAATTCCTAGCAATATTCATAAGTTTTTTTTAGGATTCAAAAAAATAATCTTGACGGCCTTACTATCAAGGCAAAAAATTATGCTTGCCAAAAGATGTGGGTTTTTTTCAACTACTGGACCTTGAGCTCTTCTTCATGTCAACATTTGAAGCTGGGAGGGGTACAGATAGCCCCAATTTACAGCTTTTCGTTTAGTGACCGCTCAAAGTTACAATGGCACTGAAAAAAATGACTTACGACTTTTTTTCAAACTTAAGACCAGTCATGGGATCAAAATTTGGATGCTTGCCAACTGGCATGGGTTTATGTCAGTTGCAGTGTCCCAGGATCATGTGATCGATCGCCTTTTGCGACCCTCTGATAAGCAAAGCCAGATTCACTTAACAACCATGTTACTAACTTAAAAAGTGCTGTGATTCACTTAACAACTGGCACGAAATGCCGTAAAATGGGCAAAATAACTGTCTTGCTTAGCAATGAAAATTGGGGGCTCCACTGTGGTTGTAAGTCAAGGACTACCTGCATACAATAGTTTTGGGGCAGAAGGAAGCCAGAAGGGCATATGTTTAAGAAGGGAAGCCTCACACATCGCAAGTCTTACCTAATGGTACAGGTTTTGCTCACTCATCATTCTTAAACTTGCCGCTGATCCATGGGACATAACCAAGGATCACCTTCCAGTCTGTGAGCCACACACCTCCTATGATGACACTGGTGGCCCAGAGCGAATATACACTCTTCCTGCAATATGGAGAAAATGAGTAACTTGAACAGCAGTAGTTTAAGTTCTAGAATATTTCTTGTTATGAAAACTTTCACATTTGAGGGGTCTTTTTTTGCAGAGCGCTTTCAATCACTTGCCATGAACCTTTAAAGATCAGCTAATAATAATAATAATAATTTAATTTTATATCCCGCTCTCTCTCCCCGAGGGGACTCGAGGCGGGGCACAGGCAATTAAAAATGCAAATAAAACCACAGACAAATACAAAATACAAAGTTAAAAATAAATTAAATTGATCCTGCGCTAAAACCCATAAACTAAACTAAAAATTACCCCTAAAAACCCCTAACCTAAAAAGAGACTACCCAAGGCCGGCCAGACGAAAAAAGTGCGTCTTTAATTTTAAGCGGAAGGAGCGGAGGTCCGTGGTTGTCCTGATATCGGGGGGAAGGTCATTCCAGAGGGCTGGGCCTGCCACAGAGAAGGCCCTTCCCCTGGGCGCCGCCCGCTGACAAAGTCTAGTGGACGGCACCCGGAGAAGTCCCTCTCTGTGGGAGCGAATCGGCCGTGAGGATGTATGGGGCAGGATCCGATCCCGCAGGTAGCTAGGTCCCGAGCCATGGAGCGCTTTGAAGATGGTAATTAACACCTTGAAGCGCACCCGGAAGACGACAGGTAGCCAGTGCAGCTCGCGCAAGAGCGGTGTTACGTGGGCAAACCTAGACGTGCCCATAATTGCTCGCGCGGCTGCATTCTGGACCAACTGAAGCCTCCGGGTACACCTCAAGGGGAGCCCCATGTAGAGAGAGTTGCAATAATCCAGATAGACCTCATGAAACTGCAAACAGGTCATTTTGAAATACTGTTTTCTTCTTCTCATGTTAAAAGGTAAAGGTAAAGGTTCCCCTCGCACATATGTGCTAGTCATTACCGACTCTAGGGGGCGGTGCTCATCTCCGTTTCAAAGCCGAAGAGCCAGCACTACCCGAAGACGTGTCTGTGGTCATGTGGCCGGCATGACGCCAAAGGTACATGGAACACTGTTACTTTCCCATCAAAGGTAGTTGCTATTTTTGTACTTGCATCTTTACGTGCGTTCGAACTACTAGGTTGGCAGAAGCTGGGACAAGAAACAGCAGCTCACTCACTTAAGCAGTGGTAGGGATTCGAACCACCGAACTCCCAACCTTTCTGATCGACAAGCTCAGCATCTTAGTCACTGAGCCACTGTGTCCCTCTTCTCAGGTTAGGCGTGCTTTATAATTTAAGTATATTTTTTAAAAATAAAATTTATGTCAGCTGCTTAGGAATGAAGATTGGTGTGGCTTTTGTCTGGAAGAGACATACCAGCATTTCATTGTTCTGATATGAATCCTAAATACAGGTCAGGAAACCAGCTTGGAAAGGACATGGTGAAATGGAGACTCAAGGTTGACAAAATCGTGAGAAAAGGTTTCATACTCTCCCTTTATTTATTAACCTACATGTCAAATACTAATTAAGGAAAGCTGAATTGGAAAAAGTTAACCATGATTTTAAAATTAGAGAAACAAACAGAACAATCTATGGAGATTCTCAGCCATCCAGGTCGTGGTTGTCTCAAAGGTGCTTTTTCAAGAGGCAACTGGACTGTTTTTTTCTTTTGAAGATGTTTCACTTCTCACTCAAGAAGTTTCTTCAGCTCAGAGCTCAGAAAAACCAGGAAGTTCAGTTGCTTCTTGAAAAAGCACCTTTGGGACCAACAGGACAGTCCTTTATCATACTGTAAGCTTACAGTATTATAAAGTTCTCCTTTAATATTTTAAAATAAAAGGAATATCCATAAAAGAATAAGCCTTTATTTCAGAAAGCTGTCTTTTATTAGAATACGGCATATTCTAATAAAAAGCTTTCTGAAATAAAGGCGTACTCTTTATTGATATTATTTCCAAATAATAAAGGACAACTTTATAAAGTTATTCTTGGTTTTGCTAGTTGGTTTTTTTTTAAAAAATTACAAAGGAGATATTGTCATTGTAGTTTTATCCGACCGTTCAATTTTAAGGGTTTTGTTCTTTGAATTCTCCAAATGAAACGACACAGGGGTTAAATTTGGAGGATATTGTTTTAGGTTTGCATTCTTAAAACATTCAATGTATGGCAGAGGTCTTCAAACTTGGCAACTTTAAGACTTGTGGACTTCAACTCCCAGAATTCTCCAGCCAGCAGAGCTGGCTGGAGAATTCTGGGAGTTGAAGTCCACAAATCTTAAAAGTTGCCAAGTTGGGAGACCCCTGATTTATGGCTTTGGAGGGCGAGGATGGGGGGGCTGAAGCCACTCTTCCTCAACTTCTTATACCCCACGCACGTTCTATTCCAGTTCTCATAACTAGGATAACTAGAATAACGTGGCCACAGTGGCTCGAAGTGCTGGGCTATGTAGTCGTTCCCCCCCTTCCCCCAGCACGCCTGCAGGGCAAAACAAGGGCAGGCGCTGGGAAATAAGAGGCTGGGGTGGGATTAACTGCCAGAGCCACCAGCGTCCTTCCAAGAGGGACCCCTTTTTCCAGCGCACAAAGCCGCACAGCCGCACCCCAGCCCGACTCACTGCTTGCGTAGATGCTCCAACAAGCCGGGCTTCAGCCCCAAAAGCGCCATGCCCGCCATGAAGGTCGCCCGTCCGGCTCGCCCGCGCCCAGCGGCTCTCCGCTCGACCCCCGGGGCGCATGCGCAGCGCCGTTAGAGCCACTCACCGGTCCCTAGACCTAGGTTAAAGTGTAGAACGCAGCGCTCATTTTTCAGCAGGAATGTGGAAAAAAACATTTTTCTCTAGTGTGGAGTCTTTAAAGGAAAACTCGGTGAAATAATAGAACATACAGAGCAGAAGATGTTGGATAGCCATTTGTCTGAAATGGTATAGGCTTTCCTAAATAAGCAGGGGGGTTGGACTAGAAGACCTCCAAGGTCCCTTGCAACTCTGTTATTCTATTCTATACAGATGAAGCATACGAGAAAGCTACAATAGGCAAACGCGTGCAGGGAGTCCTCAATTTACAACGGTTCATTTAGTGACCGTTCCATGTTACAACGGCACTGAAAAAAGGGACTTGGGATCATTTTTCCCACCCTTAACGACATTGCAGCCTCTCCATGGTCATGCGATCAAAATTCAGATGCTCGATAACGGATTCACATTTATGACACTTGCAGCATCTTGGGGTCATGTGATCGCTTTTTGCAACCTTCTGACAAGCAAAATCAGTGAGGAAGCCAGATTCACTGAATGACCATGTTACTAACTTAACAACTGCAGGGATTCCTTGAACAATTGTGGCAAGAAAGGTCGTAAAATGGAGCACAAATCACTTAACAACTGTCTCACTGAGCAACAGTAATTTTGGGCTCAATTGTAGTCATGTCGAGGACTACCTGTATCTCATCTTGTGATTTTTGATTGGTTGTTTCCCAAATTTCCCTCTGTGGTCTGTGAAGTATCCTGCTAATGAAGGGGTTCCCAAACTTGGCAACTTTAAGACTTGTGGACTTCAACTCCCAGCATAGCTGGCTGGAGAATTCTAGGAGTTGAAGTCCACAAGTCTTAAAGTTGCCAAGTTTGGGAACCCCTGTGCTAATGAAACAGTGGTGTGTGTGTGTGTGTTAAGATTGGTTGGGACTCCCACAGAACAAAACAATCCCCTTGCTTACTTGGTTGCAGGCAAATTGTATTACTAACTAGAGCATACAAAACCTGTGCTAGACCAATTATCTAATACAGCTCGTCTGCCTGGAATCCACACTGTATATCGGACATTAATACAATTGAGCGTATCCAGAGGTATTTCACGAGAAGAGTCCTTCACGCCTCTGCTCACAACAGAATCCTTTATGCCACCAGGCTCAAAATTCTGAGCTTGGACAACTTGGAACTGTGCCGCCTGTGGTATGGTCTAAGCACAGTACATAAAATTGTCTGCTACAGCGTCCTACCTGTCAACGACTACATCAGCTTCAACCTCAATAATACACGAGCAAACAATCGATACAAACTCAAGGTAAACTGCTCCAAACTCAATTGCAGAAAATATGTCTTTAGCAACAGAGTGGTCGCCTTGAATGCTCTACCTGACTCTGTTGTTACATCCTCTAACCCAGGGGTCCCCAACCCCCGGGCCGCGGATCGGTGCCGGTCCGTGGCTTGATGGGAACTGGGCCGCAGTGAGCGGCGCAACTCACCCCCCCCCCCCCGTGCACGCATGCTCCACCTGTTCCCCCTCCCCCCACTCCACCTCTACGCCGGCCAAGCCATGCACAACTCTTAGAAAGGGCCGGAGAAGAGGAGGAGGAGGGAGCAGCCCCCTCTGCAGAGCGCGGCTGCTCGCATTGTTGGGGGCCGAGAGGGTGAGTGAGCCGACTCCCCCCCCAGACGCGCGCATGCGCCGCCTGTTCCCCCTCCCCCCAGCTTCCCCTCTACGCCGTCCGAGCCATGCCCACCGGTCTGTGGAATTTTCTTTAAAATGAAACCGGTCCTTGATGCCAAAAAGGTTGGGGACTCCTGCTCTAACCCTCACAGCTTCAACCTTAAACTGACTAGCGTGGACCTCATTCCATTCCTAAGAGGTCTGTAAAGAGGGGGTTCATAAGCGCACCAGCGTGCCTAACATCCCTGTCCCACTGTCCCCATTTACTTGTACTCATTTTCTTTGTCCGTGTCCATGTTCTTACTTATACCTGCTACCTTGTACCTCAGTGGTAATCAACCTGCTCCCTACCGCCCACTAGCAGGCGTTCCAGGTTTCATGGTGGGCAGTAGGGGTTTTATCCAATACTGAAGCACTTTCCTTTTTTTAATTTGACTTCCCTACTTTATGAACCACCATTACTGTGGAACCGATGGGCGGTTAGAAAATTTTACTACCAACAGAGATACAAAAGTGGGTGGTAGGTATTAAAAGGTTGACTACCCCTGTTGTACATGTTTGAGATAGATAGATAGATAGATAGATAGATAGATAGATAGATAGATAGATAGATAGATAGATAGATAGATAGATAGATAGATAGATAAACTTTTTGAACCTTGACGTCTTGAAGATGTCTGCACTCCAGAATTCCCCAGCCAGTTTTGCTGGGAATTCTGGGAATTGAAGTCCACACCTGTTCAAGGTCCTGAAGTTGAGAAACACTACTTTCTAATTATCCATCGATAGAAAAATACGTCTTGTAAATTCTACACATACACAAAACAAAGCCCGCACAGCTCCACAAGAATTAAACGGTCTGAGTCGTAAAGGCGTCAACCCTCTGAGCAGTGGTGGGTTTCTGCAGGCTCGCACCTACTCGCGAGAGCCGGTTGGTGAAATTTAGAGAACCGGTGAGAGGGGGTTCCACCGGCATACCTGGAAGTAAATCTGGCCCACTGCTGCCAGTGACCCAACGGGAAGGAAAGGAAAGGAAAGGAAAGGAAGGAAGGAAGGAAGGAAGGAAGGAAGGAAGGAAGAGAAAGAAAGAAAGAAAGAAAGAATTTTGGTTGCTAAGCAAGAGCGTTGTTAAATGAGTTTCACCACATTTTAAAAGGTGGCCACTCCCACCCTGTCACATGACTGCCAAGCCACACCCACAAAATAGGCCACACCTACAGAGTAGGTTCTAAAAAATTTGAAACCCACCACTGCCTCTGAGCTATTTTACCTTGGCAGACCCAATAGCTCGTTTAAAAAGGCTCTCGTCAATCTGAATCGACTGAGCTGACTGCGAGTCTATACAAAAGTCTATGTTCGATTTTATTCCACTTTCCCCGCCTTCTTTGTGACGCAATGCAGTGCGCTGCGCTCACGAGCTACCCTCTCGAGGAAGGCCCCTAACAAGGTTGTACTGTATTTTAGATGATAAGGAGCATTGGGTGTCTCTCGCGGTGCCTTGTAAACATGTGCATTCAAAATAATAAATACTGCAATAGGTTCCGTTCTGAAATCCATTCTTTTGCAGCAAAGGACATTTGGGTCATAATTGCAACTAGGATTACACTTAATAGATAGGGACTGGACTGAACTTTGTTTAAAGCGTTCAAACCTTGCAAACCCCCCCCCCCCTCCACTGCAAACTCTGCTTAGGGTTCAATTGCATCACCACAATGAAAATCTCAGCCCAAGTTTTTTTTTAAAGGTGGAAAGAAGGTGACTACACGTCCTTTGGGCAAGCCAACATTTTCCCAGGTGCTGTTTTCAAGATGATTGGACAATAAAGTCTCATTATTCTTAAGTGAGCATGCTACTATGCTTGGATGGAATGATAGGTTGCTCTAGTCCAGGGGTCTGCAAAGTCGGCTCTTTTAAGACTGGTGGACTTCAACTCCCAGAATTCCCCAGCCAGCAGACCCCTGCTAGTCTAATGCTTTTGGAGAACATCTTTCTCCTTCTGTTGGAAGAACATCCTTCTGGGTTTAGTTCCAAGTGGGGGAAAAGACACTGGAAACATGGAAGCTGCTTGGAAAGATGGTTTAATAGTGGACAGGATCACATGGCTTGAGTTCCTGAATAGGATCACATGGCATGAGTTCCTGAGCAGAAAAGGGCAGAGATGCTGAGAGTCCCTGGTTTTATGCCCCCTCTGAGGCCCTACCTCTGTTTCCTGTTCCTGTGTACTAAATGTATTCTGATTGGTTGCTGTCAGAGGTCATAGCTAGATCTGTAGGTTGTGTGCTAAGTTTGGTTGAAAGTCGGTGGGTAGTGTAATGAGATGGGGTAGATCTTGGTTATGTAGAATAGGCTGGCTCAGGCCTTAATGGCCCATTGACAAAGGTGGGAGGAGCTATTAAGAGTGAGTCTGTTTCCTGCCTAAAACATGTTTCTCTGGCTCAGGCCTTAATGGGTGGGGGGCACAGTTTCTGCCTCTCTTTCTACTTCTCTTTTTAGGGGAAATATTCTGCCTTTTTAAATATTTCCTAAAATATTTCATTATATAGGAGACGGGTGGGTTTTAACTTCCTACACTTCTATCCTGGCCACTTTTTACAGAGGCATGATTGAAAGCGATTTAACAAACTGCATCATGGTTTGGTTTGATGGCAGCAGCACTTCAGATAGAAAGTCCATACAGAGAGTGGTAAGGACAGCTGAGATTATAGGAAGCTCCTTCCTCTTGTTTAGGATACTGCTTATAAGTGCTGTGTGCTTAGAGCTCAAAGCATTGTTAGAGATCCCACACAACCACTTCACGGTCTTTTTTCTGTTGCTCCCCTCTGGGAGAAGGTTTTGAAGTATTTCTGGCAGGACTACCAGATTCTGTAATAGCTTTGTTCCCTATGCCATCCATCTGGTAAGCTTGCAAGATTAGTTTCTCTTGCCATGTAAATGTATACAATCGAACTAGACTGTGTTGTTTCTCTGCATCATATATGTGACATGTACATATTTATTTAATTTTATTTATTTTGTTATGTTGATGTAGTGTATATCAGAGGTGGAGACCCTTTGAGAGCTCTATGCAACAAATTTTCATTTTAATGGATACCGATTAGTGTACATTCAAAGTGACAAAGTTATTTTAAGTCTAAATCTAACTTTGGAGTTACTCAAGAGGTTTGAGCTTGGAATGTATGTAATTGATAATAGCAAATGGCATGAGATGAGGATGCATATTGTTTCTCAATCCATGATATTCTCTATATAAGTTAAACAAATATATGGCCTGTTGTTTATTGAATACAATTGGAGCAGAATGGAAGACCATGGGAATCGTTCCTATCACCCATTTCCTTCCACTTATGACTGTACCTTTGTTGCTTGTATCCTTACAATTTATATTGATTGTTTCCTAATATGATTTGATTGCTTATTTGTACCCTATGACTATCATTGTGTTGAACGTTATAATTTGTGACGATTGTATCTTTTATGTAGACTGAGAGCATATTGCACCAAAGATAAATTCCTTGTGTGTCCAATCACACTTGGCCAATCAAGAATTCTATTCTATTCTAAATAAACATTGGAAGTTTAAAACTTAATACAGTACTTTGAAAGAAACAGGTGATACATCTGTATTACTAAAATAAAGAACATAGAAGAGCTCATTACGAAAGAAAAAGTTGAAAGTGGAAACTGTAGATTAATATTGAATATACTGAACACAGAAAAGAAAAAAAAGAATATCAACCTGCATACTTTATGAACCTGCAATCGAGAGTAAAAAACATGAAAAATAGCTCTATGTCCAGACAGTAGACAGTGCATTGAAGTTAATGCTGGGGAACAAGGCAGTGATCAACATAGACAAGATAGTGAAGAATAAGACCATTTCAGTTACAATCAAGATAATAGTGCTAGTTAAAGTAACAATCTTTCTGGTGGTGCAGTGAAATCAGGATCCTGAGAAAGTGGAAGGGAAGCATAATAGATGCCTCTGAACTATATTTTTGAAGAATTATTTGGCAGACAGCAATGGCATTCCCTGTGACACTCTATGGAAGCAGACGTTGGACTTTGAGGCACAAAGAGTATTGAAGCTTTAGAAATGTGGAGACGTTTTAAGGTTTGGTGTTAAGAGAAAAGTCCTGAGAATCTCATGATCAGCCCAAAAATCAAAGCAATAGATCAGGAGTATCAAATTGGAGGCCCACGGGTCAGATGCGGGCCACACCCACCCCAGCTCCATGAAGGGAGAAAACATGATAGGTCAAGTGATGGCAATGTCTAACACCTGTGCAATAGATTGTCAAACAAATCAACCCAGAGTTCTCACTTGAGGCCCAAATGGACCAGGTTCAAATTATTCTACCTCAGAAACATGACACAAAGACCAATCTCTAATGCTGGGAAAGGTTGACCTTGAAGAGCATCTGGAAGCTTCAATTGGTACAACATGCTCCAGTGTAGGCAATTATGTGTACCCCTAGAACTGCACGTATCACATCTCTGGTCCACAAGCTGCATGCATTGGTTGGCAATCTTCTTCTCGGCTCAATTTATGGTGCTGGTTATGACTTTTGAAGGCCTACATGGCAGGGGGCTACGTTATTCAATTACTATCTCATTAGATCCAACAGAAATGGCATGTTATGGATTCCATCTACTAAGGAGTTTTATCTGCCAGGATTCAGAAGATTTTTCTTTTTTTTGCGGTTTGGAACATTTTCTCCTATCAAGGTGAGGTTTTCCTGGACCTTTATGACTTTCCAGAAATCCTTTAAAATGTGGCTTTTGCTTTTTCTCTTGTGGCTTTTTCTCCAAGGCACCTGGGGGCAGGACAAGAAGCAATGGGTGGAAACTAATCAAGGAGAGAAGCAACTTAGAACTAAGGAGAAATTTCCTGACAGTTAGAACAATTAACCTCTGGAACAGCTTGCCTCCAGAAGTTGTGAATGCCCCAACCCTGGAAGTCTTTAAAAAGATGTTAGATAGCCATTTGTCTGAAATGGTATAGGGCTTCCTGCCCATGCAGGGGGTTGGACTAGAAGACCTACAAGGTCCCTTCCAACTCTGCTATTGTATTATTGTATTATTGCAGCAAGCCTGGGGATCCTATAGAACAGTGATGGCTAACCTTTTTTGGCTTGCGTGCCAAAAGCGGGGGGGGGGGGGGGAGCGCAGGGGGGTCGTGCGTGGGTGTGCCACACCCATAATGCTATGTGCGTGACCCCCTGCTTTTGGCGTGCTTTTTTCGCCCTCTCCAGGCTCCAGAGGCTTTCTAGGAGCCTGGGGAGGGTGAAAACAGCCTCCCCTCCCCACCTCCAGAGACTTCAGGAACTTCCTTGAAGCTTCCAGAGGTCGAAAAATGGCCTCAAAAGAGGGCCTAAATCAGCTGGCCAGCGCACACATGCACGCTGGAGCTGACAGGGCAATGCCGTGCGTGCCCTAAGAAATGGTTCTGCGTGCCACTTGTGACACCCGTGCCATAGGTTCGCCATCACTGCTATAGAAGGACAGAATTTGTGAAGAAGTTGCATTGTTCATGTCTTTTGGAATACACTCTTCTGTATTTTTTGTTATATCTGCAAACTAAAAAAAATCTTGTATTGTAACGTTTTTAAAATGTTTTTGTTACTTTTGTCTGTGCCACCCAATCAGATATGTGAGATGGTTGGCTCCATAAATTTAATAAATACACTTTTTTTTAAAAAGTGCCAATTTTAACAGCAACGTGATTTTTCTCTGATGCACAAATGGGAACTCTAGTTTCAGATTGTATTTTTACACGAACCGTGCAGTCTTGGTCATATTCTTTCCACGATTAACGTTTTTCTCCTATAAAAATGCACTTTCCTTTTGGTCTGGGTTATGACTTTAAGCAGCATGGTTTATAGGAAAAAGAAAAAGCAGAAATAATGGTCCAGTTGCAACATCAACAAATCTCAAAATTCAATCCAGCAAGTGATGGGGAAGAAAAAAAACAGCAGAAGCAATTTTAGTACAAGGTAAAACCTTTATTACAACTTTTTTTTTCATTGATAGGTATACAACATCTGAAAGACAGATCTGGGGAGAGGGGAAAAGGTAATATTGTTATAAAATGTCACATTTATTGCTACATTACTGTTATATACAGGACAGTTCTCAAAATTCTACTTTTAAAAAAGTTAAGGATTATTTAAAAATTCCAAATAATCCAGCCAGCTGTTTTTTTTTCTTGACACTTGTATAAAATTATTATATATATATTTTTAAAAAATGAACACAATCCATATCTTGAGGCACTCAGAAACACAATTTTAACCCCGTGCTCCCCATCCCAGTAATTCTGAATCAGTCCAAAAAAATTATTTTTTAAACTATCTTGCCTTTTTCCCTCCCCCAATACTTTTCTTCCTTTTTCTTTTTTTTTATTGGTGTTAGGCATATATATATATATTTTATTTATTTATACTATATATATATATATATCTTTAAAAACTATAATGTGTATCTGATTTAATAACAAGGATCTCAGCCAGTTAAGTACAGCTGGATTTTTACACATAGGCAGCGAACACCAAGACTCCAACCCACATACAGTTAGATAAAACTTAAGCCCACCGGAAGACTTAAGTTAGTCCATTCATTTCTGTAAGACATTGCCATGATTAAACTGTATCTGGCTTGAGGCAGCCCTCCCAAAGCAAAACAAATCATTTTTTTAATATAAAAAAGCCATGATAACAACAAAAAAAACCCCTTAAAACACTCTACAAGGACTGAAAGTTACACAGTCTTCCCCCACCCTTTCTAGAAAAATATATCTTAAATGGGAATCAAGTTACATTTTGTTCTCTGCATTGCTTGAAACCCTATTTTTGTTAACAAAACATGTTACATTTTCCCATGACAACTTGATTCTTTTTCTGCTTGTCCCTTTTTGTCTCCTGAAACCCACATTCCCCTCCCCCACCCCACCCCAAGAAAAATAAATATCCCAAGAGACTTTGGGACACATCTATATTACAAACCTAAACTGGTTTCAAACCCGTTTCTGGCTACAGCAGCTCCGAGATACTGGAGGTCTGCAAAATGTAGCCTTAAAAAAAAGAGTCCCATTGGGAATGCGCAGACATTCTTAACACCGTTTTCAAACCTGCAGGATTCCTCAGGGTTTCTCAACTTTAAGATGGGTGGACTTCAACTCCCAGAATTCCTCAGTCAGCTGTCTGAGGAATTCTGGGAGTTGAAGTCCGACCCGTCTTAAACTTTCTAAAGACTCTTCAACTGATCTGAAACTAGCTTAGCGCTTGTAGTGTAGACATACCTTGGAAAGGTGCTTCCCTTTCAACAGAAATACCTTTAAAAGCAATCAAAACAAAACAAAACCATAATTAAAGGAGAAGCTGGTTTCATGCTGGTGGACTAGAAAGAGATTTGGGGAGATCTGGCACGGGAAGGACTCGGCCACTCTTTCTGCTTTGCAGAATCACATTGCCACGGTGGTGGTAGGAAACGTGGTCTGGATTGTGCGTGCCATTCTGCTCCTTTAACTCCACGCAAAGCCACTCGAACCCAGCGACAACCCAATATCCTTGGTTTCCAACTTTGCCCAAGGAACAGAGAGAAGGAAGAGAGGGAAAGTCAAGAGCTCTCTGGAGGACCTAGGCCACATTTCTTCTCCTATCTTGAGAACTTTCCTCCTGTGTCCACTTTTTTTGCTGCACTCTCGTCGTCAGGAAACAGGAATTCTGCAATTCAGTCAAAGCAGGATGACGCAACGGAGGAGACCATGCCAGATTGACTTGGCTGGCGTGTCCTTTGTCATCAAGAGGTACAGTGTCTGGTCTTTTTTATCCTTCTTTAGAGAGTGGTCAAGGCAGACATTTTGCAGAAAAGTCCATTCTCGCGGAGCCCTTTATGATAAAACGTCTCTCAACAGCATTAGCGCACTGTTTCTCAATCTCAGCCACTTGAAGATAGGTGGACTTCAACTCCCAGAATCCCCCAGCCAGCAATGCTGGCTGGGGAATTCTGGAAGCTGAAGTCCATCTATCTTTTGAGTTGTTGAGTTCGAGAAAGACTGCATTTAGAAGAAAGGGAAGTGGTTGCGGGGTTACCACAAACTATCCAGCAGATGCTGCATCCTTTTCTCCAACCATAAAAAAGTTGACATGCGGCGGGAACAGTTGCAGCTCACATTTTTGAGACTGCTTGCATGCCCTTCAGCTGGCTCCAAATGCCTAGCAACCCAAGACAACGTTTAGCTACAGTCGGCTGGTCCTACAGAAGAATGCCAACTCTTCGGTGGGTCTTCAAAGATCTTCGGCCAATGGGCCCCAGGATAGCTTTCTTCCTCCCCAGGGGCAAAGCAACCTTACAGGGGATTGGATTTCTCTGGCATCAGGGAGACCATCAATATTCTCCTTCTCTTGTCCGTGAAAAAAGGGGGGAGGATCTCCCACGAGAGCACACGGGGAATCCGGGGGAGGGGGGGGAGGTGGAGCCACCTCACCAGCATTTTCTGCAGAAATGCAACAGTGATGGCAGCAAGCACATTCTGAGACATGTGGAGCATTGTCAAGCTGGTAGGAGATGCGTCTTCTTTGGTGTGTGCATTTGTTTCACAACAGCGACTTGGACTCTGGACGCCACTCTCTCTCTCTCTCTCTCTCTCTGGCGCTACATATATATCCATTTATTTATTTTTTGCTGGGTGAGGCTTTCTTGTTCCTTTTCTCCCACGAGATCTTTGTTCTGATTGTAACCTGTTAGGATCGTTCGCTTCCTTTTGTTTCACGTCAGTTTGCACCCGTGCTTTAAAAAAAGAAGGCAAGTGGTTTTCCATCTAAGCAGAGCTAGAGGGGGAAGAGTTAAACGCGTCATCAGCTCAGAGTCGTTACGTTCCCACAAACAGTCCAAGTCCAGCCCCCCCCCCCCCTTGAATTCCGTTGACCCCTTATCTGGTGTCGGTTCGGGTCTGAACTTTAGTCAATGAGATTCTTGTGTATAGGCTCGAGCAAGGAATCCTTCTGAATTGCGACTCAACGTACAGTCCTGATTCTTTGCGCCCAATACAGAGGCTGCCACCCAACTCCAAGCCATGTTTTCCAACCAATGTTCAGAAATGCCGTGTGTCATTCTTTGTCTTTTTTTATTTTTTTGTTAGAAGGGATTGGAAATACTTTGAGTGGCAGGGATGATGGGAGAGGGCCAGACCAAAGAGAAAGCTTCCAAGAATTGCAACTGGTTGCATCCTTTGTGTGAAAGACATAAGCCATAATGACACAAAGACTAGCAGCTGATGGATTCATTCCCTCTCCAACCCTCCCATATTCCAAGCGACAAAAAGGAACTGAGGTGATAATCAGTATTTTCTCCTCCCTCTCTTTGTCTCTTAATTATAAAAGCTACTAGCCTTAGGGAAGATTTTATTAACCCGCTCGCTAAGCACACGTGACTTTCTCAGAGCCGAAATGCAAATCTCTCTTGTACCAATCTCTTCTTTTGTTTTTCTTTTGTTTTTCTTTTTAAAAAACATCCAGTCTCTTAATACAAACTTTTAATATTTCTGGTTGATCTTATTTAAAAAATAATATGCAACATTTAACTATAGAAACAGCAGCAGAAAAAGGCATGGGGAATCATCAAGTCTTTTTCTCTCTCTCTCTCTCTCTTTCTTTCTTTCTTTTTCTCTCTCTCTCTCTCTCTTTTTACATTTTTTTTGTTGCTTACAAAACAGAGATGCAAAAGAAGCTTTAAAAAACAAAAAAAAGGCATTACTATGTTTGTTCTACATTTAAAAAAATTATTGTAACTAATGTTCTTTTTTTAAAAAAAAAAGAAAAAAAAAGAAACAAACGCATAGGCACGATATCTTCTGCTGGCCTTTTGTGAAAACAAGCCACTTGTATCTCTCCCCCCACCTCCCACTGAAGGATATGCATTAAGAGTTCCAGAATATACAGTTAAGGCAATCTTTGCTGTTGGGTTTTTTGTGGTTTGTGGTTTGTTTGTTTGTTTGTTTGTTTGTTTTGGATAAAGTTGTTGCTTTTTCCTTTCTGGTGGAGGGAAATAAAAGTTCCTTCGAGCACACTGAATTTCCATTGCCATGTCAGTATTTCAACAAGACTGCAGTTTCTGGCGTGGACACCCAGCAGGGGGTGTGAAAATGATCCAGTCCTCACTTCTTCCTACAGACATCTGCTTCCAGGTCAAGGGGGGGAAAAAAAAATCACCTGTAAAGAAATCAGAGGAAAAGGTTTAGAAAGCTTGATGTCCTGCGCGGATCTCTTTCTAAGAAACAGCAGAACCAGCTACAGGTAAACCTTGAGTTTGGGTTACAATGGAACCCAAATTATTTGTTGCTAAGTGAAAACATCTGTTACCGTATTTTTGGAAGTACAAGACGCACCAAGGTTTTGAAGAGGCAAGTTAAAAAGTTTTTGCACTCTGCAAACCACCCCAAAACAGCCGGTTTTTCATGAAAACGGGCCCATTTCCCCCCCCCCCCAAAAGAGCATGGATAGCCTTTAAGAGGATTGTAGAGTGCTCCTGCCCCCCCCCCCCCAAAGAGCAAAAATTGGCCTGTTTTTCACTCATTTCTGCCCTCCCCAGCTCCCAGGAGCACTCCGGAAGCCTCCTAAAAACTATGCACAGCCATTTTTGCAAAGGGGACGGGGTTTCTGGAGGCAAAAAATGCTGTATTCAGTGTTTAAGACGCATCCAGATTTTCAGCCTCTTTTCTGAGGGAAAAAGGTGCGTCTTATACTCCGAAAAATACGGTAAGTGAATTTTATCCCATTTTATGACCTTTCTTGCCACAGTTCTTAAGCGAATCACTGTTAAGTAACATGGTTTTATTTTATTTATTTTTATTTTATTAAATTTATTATACCCCGCCCTTCTCCTTGTTAGGACCCAGGGCGGCGCACAGGCATTATTAAAACCACAAAATACAATATCAATTAAAATATATTAAATTACTAGACCCGTGCTAAAAACCCATGTTAAAATCATACCAAATTGATTTATTTTTAAAAAGTCAGAAGTAGGGGCTATCCTAGGCCGGCTTGTTGGAATAGATACGTCTTAAGACGTTGGTGGAAGAGGCGGAGGTCCGAGATAGTGCGAAGGTCGGGGGTTGTTAAGTGAATCTGCCTTCCCCATTGACTTTGCTTGTAAGAAAGTCACGAAAGGATCACATGACTCTGGGACACTGCGACTATCGTAAATATGAGTCAATTGCCAAGCATCCGCATTTTGTGACTGTTGGGGATACTGCAACAGTCGGAAGTGTGAAAAATGGTCATAACTCACTTTTTTTCAGGGCTGTTGTAACTTTGAACGTTCACGAAATGGACTGTTGTAAGTTGAGGACTACCTGCAATTTATTTATTTTTGTTTTACTTATCTGTGTCCCTTTTTTATTTTTACAAGTAACTCAAGGCAACAAATGCACATCCCTCCTCTTATTTACACCACGACAACAATCCTGCGAGGTCTGTTGGGCTGAGAGAGAGGGACTGGCTTAAAATCACCTAGCCGGCTTCCATGCCTAAGGTGGGACTAGAACTCACAAGTCTCCTGGTGATTGGCCCCAAGTCTGTGATGGTGAACCTATGGCAGGGGTCTGCAAAGTTGGCTCTTTTAAGACTGGTGGACTTCAACTCCCAGAATTCTCCAGCCAGCCATGCTGGCTGGGGAATTCTGGGAGTTGAAGTCCACCAGTCTTAAAAGAGCCAACTTTGCAGACCCCTAACCTATGGCACAGGTGCCAGAGGTGGCACGCAGAGCCCTCTCTTTGGGCACACACATCGTCGCCAGCTGCTCTTCCATCGCATGTATGCACACCGGACAGTTGCTCTGTTCTGGGTTCCAGTGCATGCACACATGCTCCAGTTTCAGCACTCGGTGCCGAAAAGGTTAACCATCACTCTCCTAGACCTTGCCAGCCGGGATTCCTTGACCGATGGGAGTCCACAGCACGGCTCTCTGCCAGCATGGGTGGGGCAGGCCAGTCCCATTGGGGTAAGATGGTTCCTCAGATAAGCTGTGGGAAAGCATATGGGCATTCCTTTCAGGTACAGTTTCCTGATCCCTAATTGAGGGAGGAGGAAGAAGAGGCTAAAATCCACCAAGAATTTCTGCTATTGGACATCATTTCAATCCACAGAGAGAGAGTTTCCTCCAGGGAGGACGGAACTGCAGAAATCTAAGCCAGCAGGGGCCACAAAGTCCACGGGATGACCTTGCCATGTTCCCTTAGTCCTGGTTGCCTCACAGCAATTGGAAAGCTTTATTTGTCTTTGAAGGTTTACAGTCTGCTTTTCTGTAGGGAAGTTTTTGAAAAAGGAAGTCCAGGCATCTTAAAGTTGCCAAGGTTGGGAATTACGGGTTTAAATTAAATTAAAACAGAAGTTCTTCTCCGGGAATTAAAAAGAGAGACAGTTTGCTACAGTGGTTAAGGCACCAGGCCATATAGCAGGAGAATGTGGGTTCAAGTCTCATTTTAGGCATAAAAGCCAGCTGGGTGACTTTGGGCCAATCACCAAGGGACTCTGAATTTTAGTCCCGCCGTAGGCATGAAAGCTGGCTGGGTGACTTTGAGCCAATCACTAAGGGACTCTGAATTCTAGTCCCGCCTTAGGCATGAAAGCTGGCTGGGTGACTTTGAGCCAATCACCAAGGGACTCTGAATTCTAGTCCCGCCTGGCTGGATGTCTTAAGAGTCACTTGTAACAAGACTGGTGGCAAATAAATGTTCATTCATTGATTTATTCATTTTTTCATAAAACTGCACACTCCATTTTCAGGAAAAGTCCCATCCCAGTCCCAGCAGAAAATACCTTTACATATGTCCCACGGGGTTGTGCCCATCTCCTAATCCTGCATGAGATGCCGAAAGTGCCATCTGGGGATCACCCACCACGCCAGACACTTTCTCCTCTTCACGACGTTTCAAGCAAGCTGCTTTAGGGTTCAGATTGCGTTCTGGGAGAAAAGAGAAGAAAAAAAAACACGCGCCATGGGAAGGAGGAGAAAACCTAGATGGGGGTAAAATATCTTGCAATGAACACGGTCTCTCTGCTGTCCTCCCCAAGAAGCATAAGAGTAGAAAAACAGAGGTTGAACATACATGCTGCTCAAAGGAGAGAAAGTAACCCAGCAAGGGAAACAGCAGGGTGTGGGGAAGCTGCAGTAAGGCTGCCGCTACTAGATTTTAGCTGCTATCGAGGCAGATGGTCACTAGATGGCAGCAAAGAGAAACCAGACAATTCTCACGCTTTGCTGCCACCTAGTGCTCAGCCAGTCTAAGCAGGCAACGGCTTGCTCTGGATAGCAAGTTCGAAAGGATATGCTTAAGACACTGCATACCCCCACCTCTGAAGAGTCATGGGGCTGTTTAGCCTTCATTCTAAACACAGAACGATCATTTGAGGATCATTTCCGCAGTGGTCCACGTGCAGCCGACAGAGCGATAAAGCAAAGCAAAACCTAGGAAGACGACGTTGCAACCGAAACCACGCTGCTAAGCTCCCCCGAGCAAAGGATGGAAGGGACAGGCATAGAAGACACTCATGCGAAGAAGGGCACGTGGGGGGACATCCCAGAAAGAGACAGCCTCCCACCCATGCAAGAGAATGACCTCAGGGTGGTGGGGCACCCCTAGTGCCGTACCTCGTACTTGCTGTTCCAAGCCTAGAATGACTTGTACTGCTTGCTGCAGGATGATGAGTTTGGTCTGTGCTTTGTCTGTTTTTAAGTGCATCTGGCACATGCGTCCCAGCTCTTTAAAGGCCTCGTTAATGTCCCGTACGCGCACCCTCTCCCTTGCATTATTGGCCATCCGCCTCTCCCGGTCCCTCAGATCTTTGTCCTCCAGGGATAGCGCCTCATCCGTACTGCTGGGTTCACACAGCACCACAGGGGTTAGTCAGGGAGCAAAATGTGACTTGGGAATCGGGGTGGGGGGTGGGGAGAGAAAGAGGGGGACGGTGCCAAGGTGTGGTGGAAAAATGTCCATGGGGGGGCCACTACAAGCCAACAAGGGGCCAGGCCAATTGATCGTAGGGAAACTCTTGAATCGCGCCATAGAGATAAGAAGCTGCCAAGGACTCTGGGGCAGGAGTAAGGTCCTCTGCCCTTTACTTCCTAGACCAGTGTTTTTCAACTGTGGCAACTTTAAGTCCTGTAGACTTCAACTCCCAGAATCCCCCAGCTATGCTGGCTGGGGAATTCTGGGAGTTGAAGTCCATAGGACGTAAAGTCGCCAAGGATGAGAAACACTGTCCTAGATGGTCTATTTAAAGAAAAAGAAGAGTTTTACGTGCAAATCAATCCCTTCCTTCATCAGACGAAATGCTCGATGTTAAAGTGAGGACTCTCCTTTGCAAGTCGAGAGAACCACAGTTTGAGGACAACAAAGCCGCCAGTAATGCAAAAGTGGGAACTTCGTCCCCCCGCCTCCTCTGAAGATTGGCTGAACAATAGATTCTTCACCGCTATAGTAAAGATTTCAGCAGTCTTACATAGTAGGAATCTGTATTGTCCATGCATTTGTTTTTATTTTCCCTTAGGGCGGGAGTCTGCAAACTTGGCAGCTTTAAGACTTGTGGACTTCAACTCCCAGAATTACCCAACCAGCTTGGCCTCTGCCCTTTACTTCCTAGACCAGTGTTTTTCAACCTTGGCACCTTTAAGTCCTGTAGACTTCAACTCCCAGAATCCCCCAGCCAGCATAGCTGGCTGGGGAATTCTGGGAGTTGAAGTCCGCAAGTCTTAAAGCTGCCACGTTTGCAGACCCCTACCTTAGGGAATTAAAAATCAGACTTCCAATGCCTTTCTTTTTAGAAAGGAGGGTGGAAAAAAAAGGAAAATCCAAGTTAAGCATTAAAAACAACAGGCTGTGAAATCTGGAGCCCCGAAACCATTTTATGGCTTCTGGAGCCCCCTCAGATTGTGCTTTGTAGCAGCACAGTTGCATATTTAAGTACAAGGAGTATAGGATGTTGTAACTTCCCCCCACCCTCCCACCTAAAATAAGCGGTCTGAGAGGCCATTTAAACACCATGAGGCCTCAAAGGCAAGAGAAATAAAAATAAATACCAAGAAACAGTGTACAAAGGTTGCCCCAGTCCATCCAATATCTCCTCAGGAAATTAACCCTCACACAGGTAGTCTTCGACTTACGACAGATCGATGCTAACAACCGACCCGAAAAAGGGGACTGACGTTCCAACACGGTCACATGACCCAACTCGGAGTGCTCGGCAACATGGCCGCATTTATAGCCATTTGTAAGGTCCTGTGGTCACACGACTGTGGTCTATGATGGTTTTGCCCCCAAATGGCACTTGCGACTGGTTTTCAGCAAAACCAGGCCCATCGTGAACCACTGGCTTGCTTAACAGCCAAATCACCTCCACAATAAAGTCATAAATGCAGGCTGGTCACGTGAGCGATCCATTTTATGACCATTAACAGCTATGTGTCAGATGCAAGAAATCCAGAGCCAGGATAGAGTTTGAAAGCACTACAAGTTTATTCCGTGCAACATATATGCAATAATCTGATCTACTAACAGTCAAGGCAAATTGGCGCCAGGTAAGACTTCAAGGAGGGCTGGACTTTTGGTCTCTTTTGGGGAGGGGGTAGTAACCCCAAACTGATGATGTCTTTGACCACATCCTTGGGCTCAGCCTGGTCATTTCCTACCTCGTGACCATAATGGACAGGCTGTTCAACTTTTATTGAGCTGCTCTAACCCGTGGGAAGGGTCAGAGAGAAACATCTGGTCCATGTTCGTTCAAATGCTCTTCAATCGGTCAAGATACTCCAGCACTGTTGCCTAATGCGTGTTTGAATGTGGCATCTCTTCTGAAATCTAAACTTCATCATTAGGAACTTAAATTTCATTTGTTGAGTGCCTTAAGTCAGGGGTCTCCAACCTTTGCAACTTTAAGTCTGAAGGACTTCAGCTCCCAGACTTCTCTAGCCAGCAAAGCTGGTTGGAGAATTCTGGGAGCTGAAGTCCTTCAGACTTAAAGTTGCAAAGGTTGGAGACCCCTGCCTTAAGTGATTCCTGGTTTCTTCAGTTAATGCAGTGGTAGTCAACCTGGTCCCTACCGCCCACTAATGGGCGTTCCAGCTTTCATGGTGGGCGTTAGGGTTTTGTCCGATACTGAAGCACTTTCCTTTTTTAAATTTAATTAACTTCCCTACTTTATAAATCACCATTACTGTGGAACCGGTGGGCGGTTAGAAAATGTTACTACTAACAGAGATACAAAAGTGGGCGGTAGATATAAAAAGGTTGACTACCTCTGAGGTAATGGGAAAAACATTATGCTGACATGGACATGAAAGCAGAATGAGAAAGGAACTATCAGGCAGGAAAGACCCAGGAGCGCAGGCAGTTTGTTGTATTACCAGTTCGCTCCAACCAGTAGTAGAAATTGTGGGTTGGCCCTGCCCCTCCCCCCCATGCCGTCCCATTTAGGCACTTTTTTTTAGCCAAAGCACATGCATGAAAGGCTCAGTGCATGTGTGGACGGGGCGCATGCGCTCATATTTGTGAACCAGTCGGGAAGGTGAGTGAATACCATCTCAGGTGACATTTTAATTTGAAGTGATTTATTGCTCATGTCTATCCACGGGAATCTAACTAAGAACACTATTTTGGTGCCAGGTAAAGGTTAACATAATTCAAGAGGGGTTAGACATAACCTATTTGCGGCTACTTAGAGACTCTAGGCCAGTGATGGCGAACCTATGGCACGGGGACCACAGGTGGCATGCGGAACCATTTCTTAGGGCACACGAGGCGTTGCCCTGTCAGCTCCAACGCGCATGTGTGAGCTGGCCAGCTGATTTAGGCCTTCTTTTGAGGCTCTTTTTCGCCCTCTGGAGGCTTCATGGAAGCTCCTGAAGCCTCTGGAGGTGGGGAGGGGAGGCTGTTTTCACCCTCCCCAGGCTCCTAGAAAGCCTCTGGAGCCTGGGGAGGGTGAAAAAAGCACGCCAAAAGCAGGGGGTTACGCACATAGCATTATGGGTGTGGCACGACTACGCACGACCCCCCTGCGCTCCCCCCGCTTTTGGCACGCGAGCCAAAAAAGGTTAGCAATCACTGCTCTAGGCCAGGGGTCTGCAAAGTCGGCTCTTTTAAGACTGGTGGACTTCAACTCCCAGAATTCCCCAGCCAGCCATGTTGGCTGGGGAATTCTGGGAGTTGAAGTCCACCAGTCTTAAAAGAGCCGACTTTGCAGACCCCTGCTCTAGGCCCATGACAGCAGGCTTGTGGCACGCAGAGCCTTCTCTGGGCACGCCAGCCGTCGCCCCAGCCCAGCTCCACCATGCTTGTGTGTGTGCTTCCCGCTGGCCAGCTGGTCTCCAGGTCTTTGCTGCGCATGCATGTGTGGTGGGTGCTCGCATTGCATTTTGAAGGTTCCCCGCGCCACATTTTGGGCCTGGAAGGCCGCCTGCATCAACCTGAAAACCAAAAATGGGCAGGCAGAGCGCAGACACGGGTGACACGCACGTCAAGCGTGGTGGGCGGGGCGCATGCAAGGGAGGGCCGCACGCTTTGGCCACTCGGCACCAAAAAGGTTCGCCATCACTCAGCTCTAGGCTGAGTCCTCTTGGGATTCCATCCCTAGGTTCCGCTGCTCCTTCTCTTGCAGGGAGAAGGCCATTCGAGAAGGGAAAATAGAAGCCACCACTGGCAACTGGCTTTGCAAAGTTGGCTTCCTAACCCTTGCCACGAATAAGAGTCTAGGCAGCAGAAATAAGCAAAGCCCCTCGTTAAATGAGTCACGTCCAATTTTATGACCGTTCAACTCATTAAATGAATCACATGGTTGCTCAGCGAACCCGAGTTCTCCTCCTGACTCTGCTTGTCAGAAACTCCCTGGAGAGGTTGCAAATGGTGACCACATGATGTCCTAGGACAGGGGTCTGCAAAGTTGGTTCTTTTAAGACTGGTGGACTTCCAACTCCCAGAATTCTGGAAGTTGAAGTCCACCACTTAAAAGAGCCAACTTTGCAGACCCCTGTCCTAGGATGCTGCAGCTGTTGTTAAATACATATTGGTTGCCGAGTGCCCAAATTTAGATCACATGACCTTAGGGACACAGTGATGGTCGTAAAGGTGAGAACTGGTCATAAATAGCATTTTTCAGCACCATCCTAACTTTGAACAGTTGTTAAAAGGATGGTTGTAATTCGAAGACTACCTGTACCAGCTTTGGAAAGATCTCCATCTAAAACAAAAAACAAAAAAAACGAAAGCTTGCTTCTCTGAAACATTCCCATCTTCCCCCTAAGCCACCCAATCAGGCAAAATATTGTAGCTTCCAGGTATAATCAAACACAGCATCAAAACTGATCCCGTCTAAAATAATTATGAGCATTGGCAGCACCTTAAAGCTCTTGGCAGATTGAACCTAGGAAATCGTTTTACCTCCCATCACACCCCGTCAAGTGCTATTTTTATACAGGGACAGCCTTTTCCCCCAGAGCAAAAAAGAAGAAAAAAACCCTCGAAATGGTATAATTGCCTTCTTGTGACATGGCATAGTGGATGTCCCCAGTGAATTGAGGAAAGGAGGCAACCATTTTCCACTGGAAATGATTTCCTACTGAAAGAGTGTGTGAAGGCACAATTCTAGCGCCTGCGTAGCTTGGAATTAAGCAACCTTTTTCTTATCCAACTAGCAAGACAAAGTAAGATGTATTTTAACATGCTCTTCATTTCCAGCCTGCTAATCCAGTGTTTCTCAATCTTAGCCACTTTAAGAGGTCTGTACCAACTTCAACTAAAGGGTTGGAGTCCAGACCTCTTAAAATGGCCAAGGTTGAGAAATGTTGTCCTAAACTGCAAAAGGCAAGCCAGAATAATATCCAGAATAACATCTCCAGAACCATCCAAGACAAACTTCTCAATTACTTTATCTTTTCAGTGATTCACTTACTACTTGAATCTGAAAATGGCTCTTTTGTGTAAGCTTCACTGTCAAAGGTCAGTCTGGATTCTCCCATGATCTTGTCTGGGAGTTCAGCCTAAATCCAGCATGGATTTTTGATCCCATGGGTTTAAAAATGGCGGCTAACAATGTAGGGCTCACTTAAGTGCCATCTCTTTCTGGTATGTCTTCAAAATTCAGGCAATGTATGGATTCACACAATTTACCTATCCGAGTTACAGAATTAAAGCCATTCTCTTGGAATTATCACCTTATACACCAAATTACCAATTATCCAAGCAAACTCTAGCCACAACAAACTAAACAACAATAGAAGTAACCAAATTTGAAATTAACCAAGCTGGCTGTTATTTTGCTAATAATAACCATGGTTAAGTGGAAGCCAAGCCGCTATGATACACCTGCGTGGGAGTTATCATTACCACTTAGAAGCAAGTCTCACACTAAATGCAACAGGACGTACTGTGTTTTCCCAAAAATAAGATAGAGTCTTATTTTCTTGTGACTCCCAAAATAAGCACTTCGCCTTATTTTTGGGGAGGTCTTATTATTTTTGAGGTGCAGGAGGCAGTGAGCGTGGTCAACTCATGGCTGCTGCTGTGTTGCAATATTTTCGGGGAGGGCTTATTTTAATGCATGCGCTCAAAAGCCCAATTGGGCTTATTATCTGGGGACGTCTTATTTTCAGGGAAACACCGTATTTCCAAGCCAACGTCACATTTTAAATTCATAGTTATTTCAAGGATTGTCCAATTCAATTTAAAACTTAGTCAACATACTCACATCCAATAGGAACTATAATGGCTAACTAGGAATTGAAAGAAATATAAATTGAGTATTATAGCAAACAAAATTGAAGCTGTATCCAAACTCTTGGGGTTGCAATTAGCCCTTCGGCTCAGTGGCTCCTGTCACAGAAGGAATCCAACTCGTTCATGTGCTATAATAATCCTGTGCAAGCTTGCTCCTATCCCAAAGCAAATTCAAACTTTAGCAGAGTATTGAGAATAACTATCAGTTGTAGTGCTGCCTGATTGACATCAGCTAGATGTTCCACAGTGTTTTGGCCTTTATAAAATACAGTAGCACACTCTCAAAAGGATAGCAACAGAATACATTCTTGAATAAATTGGTAACTGGTGGGATTGAAATGGAGAAGAGAAAGCCCTACAGAAAACCCAACCAAGGTACTATAAGGAGTAGGAGCCTGTGTTTTGTGAGGGTCCCGGTCTAACTTCAATTTTCCTTGTGTTCTTGCTGGAGAAAATGTTATGGGCTGCTTTTTCTAGGATGCACAGATGTCAACTCTCAGAAATATGAAGCTCATCTGATGGATACCTGTCTCTTCTTAAGCTATCTGATAAAAAGTATCCAAGGGATCAAAAATATCCATAGAAGAGAATATTTATAGTTCAGGGTTGAACTGTGGGGTCCTTGGTATTCTCTGAGCTTGGTTGTTTTCTTGGGGACATTTCAGTACCCAACTAGGTAACATCATCAGTGCTAGGGACGTGCTAGCACTGATGTTACCCAGTTGGTTAATGCAGGGGTCTGCAAAGTCGGCTCTTTTAAGACTGGTGGACTTCAACTCCCAGAATTCCCCAGCCAGCATGGCTGGCTGGGGAATTCTGGTAGTTGAAGTCCACCAGTCTTAAAGGAGCCGACTTTGCAGACCCCTGGATTAATGGAATAGCTGCAAGAAAATAAGCCAGTTCAGAAAGAAGCAAGGCCCCCACAAAGATATCCAATTGGGATTTTTTTTTAAAGGGGGATTAAATGTAGGAATGCCAACTGCTTACCAGTCAAGGCAAAACTTCGCTCATTTCTAAAGGTAAAGGTTCTCCTTGTACGTATGTGCTAGTTGTTCCTGACTCCAAAGGGCGGTGCTCATCTCCGTTCCTAAGCCAAAGAGCCAGCACTGTCTGAAGACATCTCCATGGTCATGTGGCTGGCAGGACTAAATGCCAAAAGCACACAGAAAGCTGTTCCCTTCCCACCAAAGGTGGTTCCTGTTTTTCTACTTGCATTTTTATGTGCTTTCAAACTACTAGGCTGGCAGAAGCTGGGACAAGGAATGGGAGCTCACTCCGTTACGTGGCACTAGGGATTTGAACTGCCGAACTGCCGACCGTTCTGATCGACAAGCTCAGCGTCTTGGCCACTGAGCCACCGCGTTCCCTCTCATCTTCTACCTCAGGTAAAATGCTATTTATTTATTTATCTTTTTTTTAAACCGAAAACCAAGAGCCTGAACACCAGACGAGAGGACCACACGCCAAGTCTTCCGCTGACAGATTGTTCCTTTCCTGCTCTCTGTGCCAACCCACTTCCCCACTCCTGGTTTTTCTTCCTCTCCCTCTCTCTCTCTGAGCAAGCAGCAAGTACAAGGTAGAGGGTGGGAACCACCGAGAGGTCACGGCTGGGGACTGTCTGTAGGAAAGCAGGTAAAAGGATTTGGGGGAGAAGGGGGAGAAGAACGAGAAAACGTTGGACAAGGAAATCAAAAGTTATACATGTTATGTGACAGGCAAAAAAAGGGAAACGAAAAGTGAAAAGAGAGAAAGAGAGAGAAAAGCATAAATGAATTCCAGCATTGCAACATGACAGCGGAGTACAAAACAGGCTGTGGATCTTGATGGTAAAATACAGCCGCCTCTCTTGAGGGAAAGAGCCAAAATCTGCCAAGGCAACCCCACGGGATGGGTTTCCAAAGAAAGGGAGGTTAGATGCTCACATGCACAGCCAAGCATTTGCAGCATTCCCAGAAGAAAAATGAGCACAACTACCCTTGGCGGGAGTCCGTCTTTCCCTTAGGCAGAGCCCCGTTTCAAACTTCCTTTCCCCCTTTCCTCCTCCCTCCCTCCCTCTGGGACATTCTGCGTTCTAAGAATCCTAACCGTGATTCTTGAATTCTACCTTGGCAGCAGTGGTGGGATCCGGCCGGTACGGTCATACCGGTAGTAGTCGGGAGCAGCGGCCACCGTATCGGTACGGTGGCGCATTTAGCCCACCCGCGTTCCATACCTGTTTTTGAAGCAACCGGAAGAATTGCGCCTGCACATGCACTGTGCGGCGCCTGCACGACCTCTGGCGAGCAGCTGGGTGTCGCAGGGGCGGTAGAGTGCGCATGCGTGCGCAGCACACATCCGGCGCTTGCACAACGTGCATCCGGCACGTGCACAGCACACATCTGGCGCATGCACGAACAGACCACGAGCAGCGTACTGGTAGCGACGGTAAGAGCAACCCACCACTGCTTTGCAGGGATGACCTCTGCGGTTTAAGTTGTGATCTGGGACAGTGGTGAAATTCCAAATTATACTACCAGTTCTGTGGGCGTGGCTTGGTGGGTGTGGCAGGGGAAGGATACTGCAAAATCCCCATTCCCTCCCCACTCTGGGTCTAGCCAGAGGTGGTATTTGCTGGTTCTCAGAACTACTCAAAATTTCCACTACCGGTTCTCCAGAACCTGTCAGAACCTGCTGAATTTCACCCTTGATCTGGGACCACGGCATGATTGGAAGACTCGGGTGACAGACAGAAAATGACCTTCAAAGTCAGAACCTCACACATTTTGATGTAAGTAACATCCCAGGTCCTCTGACCATCTTTCACTACTTCCAAGTTGCTGATCCCAGATCTTAAAAACTACCAGTTCTTAAAACTACCACAAGCTTGGACACAAATGTGTCTCTCAGGTGTATGTTCCCTATTCTCCTTGTATACCTCACTTGTGATCCAAATTCCGTCATTCCTGATGATGGGCAGAGAGAGAAACACCCTGGAGAGCTACACCACAGACTACACCAGGGATCTCCAACTTTGGCAACTTTAAGACTTGTGGACTTCAACTCCCATAATTACTCAGCCAGCTTTACAGATTGAAGAATTCTGGGAGTTGAAGTCCACAAGTCTTAAAGTTGCCTAGGTTGGAGGCCCCTGGACTACACAACATGTGCCTTGAGACTATTCTAGGCAGAGGGATTTATGGTCATGTATTTTTCCACAGGGAATTTTCCTCACAGGATGAGAAATGGTCCCACCAAAACAAGATCTCAAGTGGAGAAGCAGAGGTAGTAACTACGAAGACACGGTACCATTTATTTTCAACGTTGAGGGTTTCCCAAACCCTAAATCTACATTTTACTACAGGTACCTCTCTCGAATTACGACCACCATTGGGCCCAAAATTTATGCAGCTAAGGGATACATTCGTTCAGTGTATTTTGCCCCATTTTATGACTTCCCTTGGCACGCTTGTTAAGAGAATGACGGCAGTCGTTAAATGAATCTGGCTTCCCCAATGATTTTGCTTGTCCAAAGGTCGCAAAAAGGGATCACATGACCCCGGGACGCTGCGACCGTCATAAGTACAGGCCCGTGGCCAAACGTCTGAATTCTGATCACGTGACCATGGGGATGCTGCAACAGTTGTAAATGTGAAACGTGGTCTTAAGACACTTTTCTCAGTGCCGTTGTGATGGTCGCTAAACAAATGTTTGTAAGTCGAAGGCCTACTTCTGTACTTAAGAGGCGTGCACGAATGTGTTCTAGGAGGCTGGGGTGGGAAAGGGTGCTCCAATCAATAGGGAGGGTACGGTGTATACAGTTTTGTGAACTCCTCCTCAGTATGCACGGCAACCTTGATCTTTGCAGACGCTGCCCTTTCCCCGTTATTTAGCAACGAAGCGCTGAGGTCCAAGGTGGGCCGCCCTCTACAGCGCTAAGTAGCAGAGAAGGGAAGGAGGGAGAGAGAAGCAGAGTCCCCGCACAGGCACGAGGCTGGCTGGCATGCAGAAAGTGCAGCTTCTTTCTTATTTTCAAATGCAACACAGGGAATTACAGCGGATGCAAAACAAAACAAAAACCAAAATGGAACAGAGAAGTAAAAACACAAAACCAAACTTAAGGCATCGTCATAAAAAATAAAATAAAAAAAAGGATGCAGGAAAACGTCAGCAGGATGGAGAGCATCGGGCAGGCCTGCCCACCACGGTGGGCCGGGGGCAAGGTTGAAAGGATCAGACAGACAGCCCCATGCCGTTCCGAAACGTCACCACATCGGAAGCCTCCACTGACCTCTAACTTGTTGTTCCAGATTCAGAATAACCGACACAGCCTGATGTAGGATTAGCAGTTTGGTCTGTGGTTTTTCGCTGTTAAGGTGCAGCTGGCACATGCGCCCAAGCTCTTTAAAGGCCTCGTTGATGTCGCGGACCCTCAGGCGCTCCCGAGCGTTATTGGCCACCCGCCTCTCTTTCTCGCGCTCGGCTTTTTGCTCTGGGGGAAGAAGGTCGTCCTCCTCATCCTCATCTTGACTGATAATTTGAAATAAGAATGAAACAAGGAGAAGGGGGGACATTTTTCGTGTGTGCACACCTCGGCACCGGAATATGTTCACCAAAAAAAAAAAAAGGAAAACTGTAATACATATAATACACACATGTGCGCACCCCTACATGCACACACGACAGAAAACAAACATATCACAATGGCGTTTTGTTGTTAAACGATATTTGAAAAGGAAAAGTAGACATTAATCTATTTTGCCATCTCTGGTCAATATTGACGACATGCATGCCTGACAGGACCTCCCCCCTGCTACCCCAATCTTCTGAATGGCGTCGTATTCGCTAAATAAAATTTGGGTCGACTGTCCTAGAGCAGGGGTCCCCAACCTTTTTTGCACCAGGGACCGGTTTCATTTTAAAGAAAATTCCGCGGACCAGCCGGCGTAGAGGGGGAGCGGGGGGAGGGGGAAACAGGCGGCGCATGCGCACGGGGGGTGGTGGTGAGTCGGCTCACTCGCCCCTCTAGGGCCCCCAACGGCGTGAGCGGCCGCACCTGCGCTTTCCTGCCCCCGGTGCGTGCTCTGCCCAGGGGGCTGTCCCGTCCTCCCTCCTTCTCCTCTCTGGCACTGCGGCCCGGTTCCTATCAAGCCACGGACTGGCGCCGGTCCGCAGACTGGGGGTTGGGGACCCCTGTCCTAGAGCACATTTTACATTTGGGTGAGGTAAAAGAGAGGCTCAAGGAAGTAAGCCATGCCTTTCTCCTCTACTCAGGACCTTTGCAGGGAAATGGCGGGAGGGGAGGACCTGGTGTGTGTGTGTGTGTGTGTGTGTGTGTGTGTGTGTAACGACAAAGTATCAGGGGAGATAAATAGGACCAAAAGCTACGAAGTCAAGCTGTCTCGGTAGGACGGTTCTGCTTCTCCACAATTTCTCAGGGAAAAGTAGCAAAATTTGAAAATAGGCATGCACTGAAGAAACTGAATAAATAATTTAATACATTAATTTAGCGGGGGGGGGGGGGGGAGGATACACCAAAATATTTTATCTTCTTTGAATTAGCCAGCCCAAGGAATTGCCTGACTGGAAAATCCCTCCTCTGTGAAGGAGATGGATGGCTTCTAAATTTGCTAAATAAAACAAATGAAAACTAGATGGAGGCTCTTCCTGATCCATTTCTCCAATCAGACAACCTGCCCCAGTCTTGCGAAGGAGTTGGGCCCATTAATATTTGTAGTAGGTTCCTAGAGGTTTGAAAACTGTGGGTGGATTTTCCCCAAGACTGGAAGATTTTTGGAGGAGGCTGTTTTGCCTTAGGCTTTCTTTATGGCAGGGGTCTCCAACCTTTGCAACTTTAAATCTGAAGGACTTCAGCTCCCAGACTTCTCCAGCCAGCTTTGCTGGCTGGAGAATTCTGAGAGCTGAAGTCCTTCAGACTTAAAGTTGCAAAGGTTGGAGACCCCTGCTTTACGGGGTCAGGATTTTTCCCTGCCCCGTGAGCCTCCAAAGGGAACAGAGGAAGGTTGAGACCTGTTCAGTGAGCACCTTGTTCTGGTTCGAGATGACTTCAGTTCCTTTTTCTCCTCTTCTGAATTGTCAGCCACTGACGTGTTTTCGTCATCCTCCTTGTCTTCCCGCTTGATCTCACTGGTGCCAGATGAGACGCTGGCCCTTCCCAGGCCCCCAGTCAAGCCTGCAAGCCAAGGAGAAGGTTGACCCAAGGATAAAGTGAGAAACGTAGGACAAATCACCCTCACCTACAACCTGACGTAAGTTGAAATCTTCAGCATAATTGTACGTAAGGCATCAGACTATAAACCAGAAAGCTGGGGGCTCTATTCCCCCTTACGTATGAAAGCTGGCTGGGTGACTTTGGATCAATCACCAGGAGACTGTGAATTCTAGTCCTGCCCTAGGCATGAAAGTCAGCTGGGCCAATCACCAGGAGACTGTGAGTTCTAGTCCCACCTTAGGCATGAAAGTATCTCAGCCAATCACCAGGAGACTTGTGAGTTCTAGTCCCACTTTAGGCATGAAAGTATCTCAGCCAATCACAAGGAGACTTGTGAGTTCTAATCCCACCTTAGGCATGAAAGCCGGCTGGGTGACTTTGGAGTCCCCCTCAGCCCAAGTCACCTTACATGGTTGTCGTCGTTGTGCGGAAAATAGGAGGAAGAAGTATGTGTGTTTACTGTCTTGTGTTATTTATAGAAATAATAATTTTTTAAAAATCTAAAAATAAAACATCTAAAATAATAATTAATGAAATGATTTTTGATTCTGAGTTGCAGATTCACATAAAGAGAGAGATCGCAAAGGTGTTTTTTTAATTTTTATTGAAAGCTTTTTCCTTGAAGACATTTTGCTTCTGGTGCAACTCAGCCTTACCGCTAAAGGCATCTGAAGACTGTCCTCTGCTGAGGTCAGGAAGCGAGCTGGTCTGGGCAGGGAGAGCAACATGGTTGTGGAGAAGACCAGGATTGTTAGAGAGGCCGTCTTCAGGGTGACCTCCCCCCACCTGCCAAAAAGAAAAGCGACAAGGTCCAGGGAGGCCAGTATGTCAGTCATGCTGAATTGGGGAATTCTGGGAGTTGAAGAGCACACACATTTTAAAGCCCCAGAGGTTGAGAAACAGTGCCTTACGCAGTGCTAGTGAGCAAGTGTAGAAATTTAAAAGGGGCGTATCAACCAAGCCCTTAGTAACCACCTTGACATTTTGTAGGATGCAACCCAAATTTGGAAGAAGGAAAAATCCCACTCAGCTGTGAAACTCTAAAGCTGTCAGAGAGACGGACAGAATTATGTTGCGGAATGTAGGGGCCATGGGAAACTGCCTTTTGATCTTAAGATACCCTGACTGCTGTCCCTCAGCCATGATCTTATATCATAGGTCATATAGAACCATGATGGCAAACCTATGGCACGCACGCCACAGGTGGCACATGGAGCAGTCTCTGCAGGCATGCAAGCCATCGCCCAGCTCAGCTCCACTGCGCAAGTGCGTGCGCCTCCTGCTGGCCAGCTAATTTTTGGGTCTCTGCCGGGCGTGCGCAGGGGGATGGTCACGCACGTGTGGGGGTGGGGGGAGCGTGTGGGAGGGAGCAGCACCACCCCGGTTCCGTTTTTGGTCCCAGGAGGGTTCAGGGAGGCCTGCTAGGCCCAAAACAGGGCAAGGGGGTTGGGAAATTCAGCTGGTTTGGCCGAACCACATGCTAATTTAACATCTGGTTCAGCCCAACTGGTAGTTGGAAGGACTGGCTGGCCCCTCCCACCCCACCCTGCCCATCCCAGAAGTCTTCATGTGGCCCGTTTTGGATGCCATGTAAATGCAGGGACTGTGCAGAGGTTCTGGGAGGGCACAAAATGGGCCTCCCAAAAGTTCTGGAAGTCTGGAAATAGGCCTCTTTCCGGCCTCCGGAGCCTGGGAGAAGCCTTTTTCGCCCTCCTGAAGGTTTGAGGAAAGCTTCCGGAGGATGCAAAGTTTCGGTATACAAGGAAAAGTCTGGCCATCACTGTCATAGAATGTTCTCTTTTCTGCCTCTTGACAACAAAGCCCACAATGAAAAGGGTCTAAGTGTGGTAGGACTTTTGAATATGAAGCAGTGGCGGGTTCCGGATTCTGTTCCAACCGCTACGGTTGGAACGGCCCCGGGCGTCAGCCACATGCACGCGCGTCGTACTTGCCTGTGACGCTTCCGCAAGGCTCCCCGACAATGCAGCTGCTCGGCTGAGCATTGTGCAGATGCCGTACATGCACGTGTGCGTAAGTGCCAAAGGACAAATAAGAAGCGAGAGCAGGCGGGTGGGCCCTCTGGAGCACTGTACCGGAACAATGTCCGGTGCTCCAGGCAGGCTCCGGTACGCCCGTACTGGGGCGTACCGCCTGCAATCCCCCACTGATATGAAGAATATTACTGAGCCTGCAAGAAGCATTTTTAACATGGGCAGTCTAGGACACAACCTCCAGCATCTACAAGGAAAAGGTGGTTTAAAAAAACCCTTTTGATTGCTAGTTTTACTAAGCTAGATTAGTCATGGAGAACTTCTGCTCTCCTGATGCTTTGGACCAACCAAGTCTCACCAAACTCCAGCTGTATGTCTAAAGCAGGGATCGGCAACCCCCAGCTCTGGAGCCGCATGTGGCTCTTTCATCCCTCTGCTGTGGCTCCCTGTCACCGGTTGGCTCCAAAATGGATAGGGCTTTCGGTTAGGACAGGTAGAGGAAAAAGGATGCCGCACTAGGAGGAGACTCTATGGTGGGGGAACCGGACTTCTGGTCAGCTCCAGAACTGAGCTTCCGGTTAGGACCTTTGTGGCTCTTTGAGTGTTTAAGGTTGCCGACCCTTGGTCTAAAGTCAATGGATTCTAGGAACCGTGGACCAAAATGCCTAGATCAGGTGGATTAATAGTCAAGTTATGCAAATAGGCCTTTAAGGAGCTTCTTGAAAGGAGAAGCCATAAAGTTTTGAACAGCAAAGCATGTCTGAAACACAGCCCCCCCCTCCAATTCCTAGCTTACCAGGTTCGTATGCCGACTAGCAATTGGCAAGACAGAAGCTGGGGAGAAAGACTGGCTAAGGCTGCCCACAGAAGTGCTGTGCGCAGAAGCGGATGCCAGCAAGTCGTGAATGTCCCTGTGGTTGGTCTGGCCCACTGCATGGCTCCTCAGCACATGGATGGCTTCGTCCAAGTGGTCTTCCATTTTGTTTTGCTTGAAGGAAGCGAAGAGAGGGAAAGCATGTGAAACAAGAGACTACCACAACCACCGGGGAGAGGCATGCCGAGAGTTGAGATTCAGGTACCAACCAAGCATGAAGTTAAGAACAAGTAGGTCCATTTTTCGCCCTCCCAAGGCTCCAGGAACTTTCTAGGGTCTTGTGGAGGGTGAAAAAAGGCCAAACACACAAACCGGAAGTTCAGGAATGGACTTCTAGGTTGCCCGTTGGGCCATTTTCTCCCTCTGGAGGCTTCAGGAGGGCAAAAAATGGCTGAAAAATTTCAGACAAATTGAGTTTGAGTTTTATTTGATTTATATCACGCCCTTCTCCAAAAGGGCCCAGGGCGGCGCACAGGAATTTAAAATACATACAAAATAATACAAAAATACAAAAATTTAAAAACCTATTAAATATCAAGTCCTACGTTAAAACCAATTAAAATCCCCAATTAAAACTATTTATACTAGTCACAGCGGAGGTTATGTTAGGCCGTTAGACCCTGGAAGTCTTTAAAAAGATGTTAGATAGCCATTTGTCTGAAATGGTATAAGGTTCCTACCCATGCAGGGGGTTGGACTAGAAGACCTACAAGGTCCCTTCCAACTCTGCTATTGTATTGTATTGTATTGTATTGTATTGTAACAAAAAGCAAACACAGACAACATTTAAAGATTGGACACGAAGCTTTCTTTACATTCCTAATTGGGTAGGCCCATGATGGTGAACCTATGGCACGGGTGCCACAAGTGGCATGCGAAGCCATTTCTGAGGGTACGCAAGGCGTTGCCCTATCAGCTTCAGCGCACATGCTGGCCAACTGATTTTCGGCCTTGATTTTCAGCCATTTTTTGCCCTCCTGAAGTCTCCAGAGGGAGAAAATGGCCAAATGGGCAACCTAGAAGTCCATTCCTGAACTTCCAGTTTGTGTGTTGGGCCTTTTTTCGCCCTCCCCAAAATCCTAGAAAGTTTCTGGAGCCTTGGGAGGGCGAAAAATGGACCTACTTGGTCCATCGGAAGTCAGAAAACGGGCTGTTTCCGGCCTCTGGGGGAGGCCATTTTTGCCCTCCCCAGGCTCCAAAAAAGCCATGTTTATACATATGCTGGACAGCAGGGGGTGTCACACATGTATTCTCAGGGAGCACGGCATGGGAGGCATTAAATTGTGGGGGTGGGCACACAAGCGTGCACAATAGCGTGAGTGCCTGTGCTTTAGGCCCCTGAGGCGATAAAAGTTCGCCATCTCTGAGGTCGGCCATTGCTAGGCCGATTTTTCAGGCAGAAAAAACAAGGCTAAAAAGAAAGTGGCTTTGGGGATATTATCAAGCAATATAGAATAGCATGATTTAAAGCATGATTTTTAAATTTAAATTTTTATTATTTTAATCAGGGTTAGTTTGGGTTTTTTCCACGTTTCGGCCAATATTTTAATTATGTCTTTTAAAAGCTTTCTTTTTAACTTTTATATATTTGTTTTTATTTTGGCTGTACACCGCCCTGAGTCCTTCGGGAGTAGGGCGGTATAAAAAACCAATAAACTCTAACTCTAAACTCTAATAGGCCCATGATGGAGAGCCTATGGCATGCATGCCACAGGTGGCACGCAGAGCCATTTGTCAGGGCATGCGAGGCTGGCCAGCTGACTTCGGCCTTCTTTGGAGACCATTTTTCGCCCTCCGGAGGCTTCAGGAGCTTCCCTGAAGCCTCCGGAGCGCGAAAAACCAGCCCTGTGGCCAAACCGGAAGTTCGGGAATGGACTTCCGGTTTGCTTGTAGGGGCAGTTTTAGCCCTCCGGAGTATTCAGGATGCCCTCAGGAGGCTTCCCTGAAGGTTCTGGCGGACCAAAAAAATTGACACTATGAGCAAACCGAAATGTTACTCGTAGGGCCGGTTTTAGCCCTCCGGAGCCTTCAGGGAAGCCTCCTGAGGGCTCCTGAATGCTCCGGAGGGCTAACACCGGCCCTATGAGCAACATTTTTGGTTTGCTCGTAGTGTGTGCACGTGGTGGATGCTGGGCCCCGTTGCAGCGTACCAGTTGCAACGGGATCCAGAGCCCAGTGTGCCTTCCCTACCTGTCCTACTGTCTCCATTTTATCTGTACTTCCTTCCTTCGTTTATGTTTATACCTATACCTGCTACCCTGTATATGTTTGACAAACAAACCAAGAAATAAAGAAATGGTTAAATGATCACGACTTGTGACCTTTCCTGACAGCTTCCCTGTTGACCTGCCAGCTGGGAAGGTTGCAAATGGCGATCACATACCCCTGGGATGCTCTAACCTTTGTAAAGGTGAGCTGGTTGCCAAGCACCCAAAGTCCAATGATATGACCATGCAAAGGCTGCCTTTTCCAGTGCCGTCATAACTTTGAATGGTTGGTAAACAAATGGTTGTAAATCAAGGACTACCTGCAATTATTTACTACAAAAAACAATGGCAAGTATAAAGTTGAGGGATACTTACCAAAGTATGGAGGGTGCCTTCGTAGCTTGGAGATAAGGCACCCTGTCCACTTGTTCGGGGCCACTGCGAAGAACCTGAGTAGAGAACAGACAACAGGGGACATTTTGTCCATTAGCAAATCCATCGGATAGATAGATAGACAGACAGCGTAGACATCCTTTCTCTTCACAAAATACTTTCAGAATAATAGAAGTAGCTCAGGGGCGAACTGTGGTGTTTTTGCTGCTCTCGGAGCTAGGCTGTTTTACGAGACATTTCATTACCCAACTATACAACATCATCAGTGCATTGCAAACAAACAACTTGCAAACTCTGCGCAGAAATGGACAGGCTGACTTTGGAGCTCAAAGACAAGGGTGAGATGGAATACCACAAAATCTGGGACAAAGGGAACCGATGGTTAGAATCGAGGGGAAAAGGTCGGGATAGAAAAACACAGGTAAGTTAAGAATTGGAAAATATGGCATTCATATCGTACGATAGGGAAGAATTGGATATGTATATGTACTGATACTATATAATGAAACTATATAATGAGAGGGATTAATGGGTAGGTAATTTGACTGCCTACACATGCTTATGTAATGGATATAACAGTGATGGCTAATCTTTTTTGGCCCGCGTGCCAAAAGCGGGGGGAGTGCAGGGGGGGTCATGCGTGGGCATGCCACACCCATAATGCTATGTGCGTGACCCCCTGCTTTTGGCATGCTTTTTTTGCCCTCCCCAGACTTCAGAGGCTTTCTAGGAGCCTGGGGAGGGTGAAAACAGCCTCCCTTCCCCACCTCCAGAGGCTTCAGGAGCTTTCCTGAAGCCTCCATAGGGTGAAAAACAGCCTCAAAAGAAGGCCTAAATTAGCTGGCCAGCGCACACATGCACACTGGAGCTGACAGGGCAACGCCTCGTGTGCCCTAAGAAATGGTTCCGCGTGCCACCTGTGGCACCCGTGCCATAGGTTCACCATCACTGGGATATAAACTGCTATTGCTGTAAGATCAAACAACTCAATGGAAATGACTATGCCAGAAATGCCGCACTATGTCCAACGTTTTTGATGTTTTCCAAATAAAAACCTTTTTTTAAAAAAACAAGGAAACTCTGGGAGCACTAATTATTCCACGCTTCCAGGACGCATCACAAGCCAAATAGAACTTCGGGAGCTCCATGAGGATCTATCGCTTCTTACAGCCAATTTTATTAAAACTCGGGAACTTTAAAATGTGTGGACTTCAACTCCCAGTATTCCTCAACCAGCAGGCTGACTGGGTGATTCTGGAAATTGAAGTCTACACATCTTAAAGTGGCTGAGCTTGAGAACCGGAGCTATAGACTTTTCCTTCCATTTGAAATGTGCTCGCTCCCCCCCCCCCCACAGAAATGTCACAAGGAAGCATCACCGCATCTTGGAAACGCATTTCATTTGCAGCAGCTGCCAAAAAAGCCAACACAGTTCTAGGCTGCATAAACAGAGGGATAGAATCAAGATCACGTGAAGTGTTAATACCACTTTATAAGGCCTTGGTAAGGCCACACTTGGAATACGGCATACAGTTTTGGTCGCCACGATGTAGAAAAGACGTGGAGACTCTAGAAAGAGTGCAGAGAAGAGCAACAAAGAAGATTAGGGGACTGGAGACTAAAATATATAAAGAATTATCGCAGAAACTGGGGGTGTCTAGTTTAATGAAAAGAAGGACTAGGGGAGAAATGATAGCAGTCTTCCAATATCTCAGGGGTTGCCACAAAGAAGAGGGAGTCAAACTATCCTCCAAAGCACCTGAGGGCAGAACAAGAAGCAATGGGTGGAAACTAATCAAGGACAGAAGCAACTTAGAACTGAGGAGAAATTTCCTGACAGAACAATTAATCAGTGGAACAACTTGCCTCCAGAAGTTGTGAATGCCCCAACACTGCAAGTCTTTAAGAAGATGTTGGATAGCCATTTTTCTGAAACGGTATAGGGTTTCCTGCCTAGGCAGGGGGTTGGACTAGAAGACCTCCAAGGTCCATTCCAACTATGCTATTGTATTGTATTGTATTGTATTGTTTTAATGTTGGCTTTTCCCATCTACCTAGAAGATAGGTAGAAATTACACTGTAGTCTTCTTTTCATATTTTTTTCATAAAAAGTCAGGACAAAATGAATTGGGCAAGGAAGAAGATAAAAGAAGATGGAGTACAGGTCAGTTTTTACAAGCCACATTTGCTTAGTGAAGAGGATTGTTTTTGAACCCCGACTTGCATTCAGTTCATCCATGTGACAGCAGGTGGAGCCAACAACCCACAAACTTCAGATGTGTTGATTCACACATATACCCTGGAGCTATAACTGTGCAGCTAAGCTTTAATAAATCTCAGACTAAGGCTGTCTCAGTCTCAGGTTAACAGGACATTTCGTGGTCAAAGCGGGTTGCCTTTAGCTAGTAGTCTTAAGGAAAATTCACTTGCGTTGTATTCCTCTGTTGTAGTTAGTACATGTCCCCTTAAGTCTTTGGAAGTAGGCAAACCTGCAGTATAGAAAACTGTGTTCCCACACTTTTCAGTCCAGTACAAAACCAAGATGACAGCGCTCTGTGACATCATGCTGGCCAGACGACTACAGCAATATCTTCAGACAGCGCTGGCTCAATGGGTTTGAAATAGATACGAGCACTGTCCCTCTAGAGCAGGGGTCTGCAAAGTTGGCTCTTTGAAGACTGGTGGACTTCAACTCCCAGAATTCCCCAGCCAGCATGGCTGGCTGGGGAATTCTGGGAGTTGAAGTCCACCAGTCTTCAAAGAGCCAACTTTGCAGACCCCTGCTCTAGAGTAAGTGACATCTTAGTGGAGTACAATCCACAGGGACTCCTTTACTTTACAAAACCAAGAATTTTAAATCACTTTCTGCAAAACCTTCTTATTTAGCATTAATTAAACCCACAAGTACTTATCTGTACTATTCCCCATCTCATCAGAGTTCTGTTCACATGCAAAAGAAGCAAAGGACATATTTTTCACCATGTCTTAAAGAAGAGGAAAGAAAAAATTCCTCAGGCGACCAACTTTGGTGGATGTAGAAATTTGATTGAGTGGACCTCTATAGTCGTGTTTTTCAAACTTGGCAGCCTGGAGATGCAAGGACTTCGGCTCCCAGAATTCCCCAGCCAGGCTAAGTTTGAAAAACACTGTTGTAGACCTTGCTCAATAGCCTGTAAGGGGCGAGCTTACAAAAACTGAATACTTTCCAAGAACTTTAATAATGTGTATGAATAGTAGAATTACATCAGTTGGACAATTGTTCTATATGTGGTGTAAGAGATAAAAAATTTTTTTGAATGTATGCTAGGAATGTAGTAATGTAATTAATATTAGTATGAGAACTGTGTAAGCGGGAAAATCAGCTCGTACAAATAGGATTATAAGAAATGAAGGATTGAAGAAAATAACACATAAATAAAAATTTGATTAATAATGAAAAGCTAGAGAAAGATCATGATTGACATATTGAAATATTGAAAAAAAGAAAAGGTCACATCTTTGATTACCAGAATGATAAGGGAAGGAAGGGAAGGGCTAAAATAGAGGTAGAAATATGAGGGGGGGAAATAGTAAAAATTGATATTAAGAGGATAGGAAGTATGGTAGAATTATGAGAAGGTTTAGAAATGAAAGATGATAGTAGAAACTATGTGTTGGCAGATTCAAAAATGAAAATGGATTGTAATTATTAAGAATAATATTGTTATGATTAGATGTATTGAAATGTATGAAACCCAGGAACCAAACCATTCACGAAATGAGATGTACAGTGTAAGAATAAAAAAAACTGAATACTTTCCTCATTTTGCTGAATCCAGGCACTGGATACAGATGGAGGCCCTAAATTGTTTGCAAGGGTACCCTATATTCTGCAAACTGGATCAGGTTCAGAATATGAAGGGTCATTTATCTTGAAAAACTCATTGATGAAATGCCAATCCCAGCTTCTCCTCTGAGATTTCCAGACTCCGTTGCTGGTTCTAAATTCATACTGCTTTTGCATACAGGCAAAAATGTTACAGCTTACCTGTTATTCCCTGAGGGGAGCCCACCGGAGTGGATGGGTTCGAAGAGAAGTTATTGCTAGAATGATCTGGAGAGTAGATCTGTGGAGGAAGAAAAAAGAGAGAAAGAGTTTGGGAGAAGGAACGGAGGGAAAAATATCATGCTGAAAATACTCCTGAAAAACCTAGTCCTCTTTTTCGCTTAAGGTTGGCCACAGAATTTCCCACTGCTAAACAAGGCCGTTGTTAAGTGAGTTGTTAGGCTCAATTTTACCACGGTTGTTAAGCAAATCGCTGCAGTTGTTAAGTGAATCACATGGTCATTAAGTGAATCCAGCTTTCCCCACGGATTTTGCTTGCAGGGAGCTGGGTGGGAAGGTTGCAAATGGGGATCACATAAGACTCTTGGAAGTGGCAACCTTTGTGAATACATGCCGGTCGCTAAATGTCCGAATTCTGATTTCGTGACTATGGAGAGATGCTGAAACACTTGTTAAGTGCGGGGTGGGTCGTAAGCAGGTGGTATTCAGACAGTTTGGATTGGTTGGCCTGCCCACCTGCCCCCGCTCTATGCCATCCTATTTAGACACGATTTTGAGGCGGGGGGCCTGCATGGAAGGCGCATGTGGGGCAAACCGGTGGTAACAAAATGTGAAACCCACCGCTGGTCATAAGTCACTTTTTTCAGTGCAGTTGTAACCTTGAATGGTCACTAAAGAAATGGTTGTAAGCTGAGGACAGCCTATCATAAACACATAGTTCTTGCAGATGTAGCTCCAACAGATCTGCGTTGTGCTAGTTTTGGAAGCCTTCCATAAACAACGTACAAAGCATCTGCAGATAAAAATCAAAGGTTATTGGAACGAGAAACCATAATGAGACTTACTGAAGCTAATGCTTTTCCAAGTGCATCACCTGAACTGCCAGCGGTGGTTCCTCGATTACCTGAAGAGAAGATTAAATCAGAAAGGACGAATAAACAAATGGAATATCAAGGCCAGAAATTTTTAGGAATACCCGTGTTTCCCTGAAAATAAGACAGGGTCTTATTTTCTTTGGACACCCACCCATCCCCGAAATAAGCATTTGGCCTTATTTTTGGGGACGTCTTATTATTTTATTTTGAGGTGCAGGAGGCAGCGAGCATGGTCCCCTCATGGCTGCTGCTGTGTTGCAACATTTTCGGGGGAGGGGTTTATTTATTTATTTTATTTTATTCAATTTATATCCCGCCCTTCTCCAACAGGACCCAGGGCGGCGCACAGGAATTTAAAACAACATACAGAATGGTACCAAATATATAAATTTTTAAAAAACCTATTAAATGACAAAAAACCTGCGCTAAAACCAAATTAAAATCCCCCATTTAAAACTGTCTAATATTTGTCCCAGCGGAGGCTATGTTAGGCCGGCTTGATGAAACAAGTGTGTTTTTAAACACCGGCGGAAGAGGCGGAGGTCGGTGATGGTACGGAGTTCAGGGGGCAGGTCGTTCCACAGGGCAGGGCCCGCCACAGAGAAGGCCCTTCCCCTGGGTGTCGCCAGCCGGCATTTCCCGGCCGATGGCACCCTGAGAAGGCCCTCTCTGTGGGAGCGTATCGGTCTAAGGGATGTATGGGGCAGGAGACGGTCTCTTAGTGCATGCGCTCAAAAGCCTGATTGGGCTTATTATCCAGGGAGGTCTTATTTTCAGGGAAACAGGGGTATGAATGAACAAACCACAAGAAATTCTGAGCATGGAACATCCCTGCTGGAAAGTCTCGGTAAAAACCTCTTGAATATATATGTTTTGTTGATACTAGAAACATATGGAGTATTCCACATGCAGTATCCCCTTGATCACCCATTCTTTACTGGAGATATGCCGACATACATGGCATGGTCATTCATTATATGTGCTACTCATCATCCAATTTACAGAAAAAATAAATACCAAATAAATTATTTTTAATTTATCAAGGATAGAATCAATCTAGAACTCGGGAGAAATTTCCTGCCAGTTAAAACAATTAATCAGCGGAACAGCTTGCCTCCAGAAATTGTGGGAGATCCAACACTGAAGGTTTTTAAAAACAGATTGGGCAACATTTTTTTTTTTTTTTTGTAATTGTATTCGAATTTGTATACCGCCCTTTCTCCCTTACGGGACTCAGGGCGGTGGACAGGCAATGATAAAAAACAATAATAAAAACATCAATATAAATACCTACGCTAAAAATAAATTAAACACTAAGCCTGCTCTAAAATGCACAATAAAAACCCCAATAAAACCAGATTAAAAGCTACACCAGGCCGGCCGTACGAAAAAGATGGGTCTTCAGGGCTCGGCGGAACAGGTGCAGGTCCGTAGCTGTGCGGAGGTCAGGGGGCAGGTCGTTCCAGAGAAGCCACAGAGAAGGCTCTCCCCCTAGAGGTCGCCAGCCAACATTGGCTGACGGCACCCTGAGGAGGCCCTCTCTGTGGGAGCGGACTGGTCGAAGGGAGGTATTTGGTAGGAGGCGGTCTTGCAAGTACCTAGGTCCCTTGCCATGGAGCGCTTTAAAGGTTGTTACTAGCACCTTGAAGTGCACCCGGAAAGCCACAGGCAGCCAGTGCAGCTCGCACAGGAGAGGTGTTACATGGGAGCATCTGGAGGCTCCCAGAATCCCCCGCGCGGCCGCATTCTGAACCAGCTGGAGCCTCCGGGTGCACCTCAAGGGAAGCCCCATGTAGAGCGTTACCGTAGTCCAGGCGGGAGATGACGAGGGCTTGAGTGACCGTGCGTAAATTTGTCTGAAATGGTATAGGGTTTCCTGCCTGAGCAGGGGGTTGGACTAGAAGATCTCGAAGGTCCCTTCCCACTCTGTTATTCTGTTATTATTCAAGTAGGATACAAAAAAAATGCATTTTAGCTTCATTGTTGCTCCTGCTGGGAATTTTAACTTAAAAAAAAAATATTACCGTATTCCAATTGTTTATAGGTTGGGTGTTATGTAGCTGTGACTACCACGTCCCAAACATTATGACTATAGGAAATAAAGCTAAGAGCCAAAACATGTTCCAAGTTCCCATTTTTACATAAGAAAGAACACTCAAATGTCTCATGTTATCCAAAACTGGGGACAAAGTGTTAGAACATGGAAACACTTTGTCCAAACCCAGAGAATTCACATTTTATTCATTTCATCCAGTTACAATGCACTTGAAAGCCAGGCTCAAAGTGACTAGTAACAGGAGGGGGGGAAAAATCACATTAAAATAGAACCCATTATAAATCAAACAGAACAAAGCAATGGTACCCAAAGGAACAGCTACGACATTAAATCCATAGAATGTCCGTCCCCCCATCTGCCTTTGGGGATGGGATGAATGCAAATGCTTAGGAAAACATGAGAGAGATGTGTTTTCCCCCCCTGTTCCTTGACTAAAACATCTCTTTTCTCTACAGAAACAGGATCGGAGGTTCTAACTGGCCCCTTTGCATTCAGATTTTGTGACAAGGGGGCAGGATGTGCCCATGAAGGGGGGAAAGATGATGTTTGGTGACTGTTGTTGTTAGTTGCGAAGTCGTGTCCGACCCATCACAACCCATGGACAACGTTCCTCCAGGTCTTTCTGTCCTCTACCATCCTCTGGAGTCCATTGAAGCTCACGCCGATTGCTTTGGTGACTCCATCCAGCCACCTCATTCTCTGCCGTCCCCTTCTTCTTTTGCCCTCAGTCTTTCCCAGCATGAGGCTCTTCTCCAGGGAGTCCTCCCTTCTCATTAGGTGGCCAAAGCATTTGACTTTCCTCTTCAGGATCTGGCCTTCTAAAGAGCACTCAGGGTTGATCTCCTCTAGGATTGACCGGTTGGATCACCTTGCAGTCCAAGGGACTCGAAGGCGTCTTCTCCAGCACCAGAGTTCAAAGGCCTCCATTCTTTGGCGCTCAGCCTTTCTTATGGTCCAACTTTCACAGCCATACATTGCAACTGGGAAAACCAGAGCCTTCACTATACACACTTTTATTGGCAGGGGGATGTCTCTGCTTTCTAGTATGCTGTCTAGATTTTGCTTTCCTCCCCAGGAGCAAGTGTCTTTTAATTTCTTGGTAACTGGACGCTCAGGCCCAAATCACTTTCCTGGGGAAATCGATCAGTCAACTCCCAGTGACTTTCCACCACCAATCACTTCCCCCAAATCTATAGAAGGAGTTAGAGCAGTGATGGCTAACCTTTTTTGGCTTGTGTGCCAAAAGCGGGGGGAGCGCAGGGGGGGGGGGCGTGCGTGGGCCTGCCACACCCATAATGCTATGTGTGCGACCCCCTGCTTTTCGCATGCTTTTTTCACCCTCCCCAGGCTCCAGAGGCTTTCTAAGAGCCTGGGGAGGGTGAAAACAGCCTCTCCCCCACCTCCAAAGGCTTCAGGAGCTTCCCTGAAGCCTCCAGAGGGCGAAAAACGACCTCAAAAGAAGGCCTAAATCAGCTGGCCAGCTCACACATGCGCGTTGGAGCTGACAGGGCAACGCCTCGAGTGCCCTAAGAAATGGTTCTGCATGCCACCTGTGGCACCCGTGCCATAGGTTCGGCATCACTGAGTTAGAGGCTTTTTCAAAAGGACGGCAGGTTTTTATTTAATTCCTTAATTGCTGGGAAATTATTTATTTGTATCCCACCTTTATTATGCTTACAAATAACTCAAGGCAGCAAACGTATCCAGTAAACCTTCGTTCCCCCTATTTTCTCCACAACAACCGCCCTGTGGAAGTAGGTTGGGCTGAGAGAGAGTGACTGGCCCAAAGCCACCCAAGCCAGCTTTCACGGCTAAGGTGGGACTTAAACCCAACAGCCTGCCGCTTTTATTAATTGTTCCTAAAGTAATTGTTCATTTTATTAAAATAAAAATGCTAAAAGATTTCTAACAAGTTTACATGAGAATGAGGTGACTAGAAGGCTGGATTCAGCGTCAGCCCCCAGCATTTTCCCAATGGATCTAAATCACCCGGTCTCTCGTCTTCCCTGATCCGCATTATCTCCCTCCCCCCCGCCCCCATTTCTAATCCTTGTTTATAACAGCAACTCCCAGGGACGGCTGCATTTGTCCCACTTGGGTGCCTCTAGGATTTGTCGGGCCTCTATGACCGAGGTTGATTAAATTAAAAATGGGCACTTCCTTAAGTAAGTCAAGTAAAGGCCACCTCCAGTGCCAACCATTTTGAGGGATCTCGCGGATGAATCGAGGTGGCATTTGGTCTCTTTCCTCCCCTCCCCAAGCAGCGGTGTGAGGGGAGGGCAGGAGGATTAAGAACAAGTCTTCAAGTCTATATGTAATAAATGTGTGAGGGATGAAGATTCTATGTCTGGCTGTCAAAAAGGGGAGACATCACTAAGTACGTCCCCCAGACAGGGGCTTAAAGCTAAATAGATCTATTTCCGTCTGCTGGGCTCCCCTGGCCCAAAGCCACTCTTGAGGGATTAACCTTCATGTGCCTGGAAGACACGAGAAGGGAAGGAATTTGCATTAGAAGAGCGGCAGGGCACCCAAAGCAGGTTATGTGGGTGGGTGATTAGGAAGCAGACGCGTCCAGAGTTATTTCTGCCCCACTTTTCTCCCTCCCACCATTGTGGGTGCCCCATAGCATGCTTCCAAGTCTAAAATCCACCCAAGTGCTGGAAATTTATACAATACAATAGCAGAGTTGGAAGGGACCTTGGAGGTCATCTAATCCAACTCCCTGCCCAGTCAGGAAGCCCTATACCATTTCAGAAAAATGGATATCCAACATCTTCTTAAAGACTTGCAGTGTTGGGGCATTCACAACTTCTGGAGGCAAGCTGTTCCACTGATTAATTGTTCTAACTGTCAGGAAATTTCTCCTTAGTTCTACGTTGCTTCTCTCCTTGATTAGTTTCCACCCATTGCTTCTTGTTCTACCCTCAGGTGCTTTGGAGAATAGTTTGACTCCCTCTTCTTTGTGGCAACCCCTGAGATATTGGAACACTGCTATCATGTCTCCCCTGCTCCTTTTTATTAAACTAGACATAGCCAGTTCCTGCAACCGCTCTTCATATGTTTTAGTCTCCAGTCCCCTAATCCTCTTTGTTGCTCTTCTCTGCACTCTTTCTAGAGTCTCCACATCTTTTCTACATCGTGGTGACCAAAACTGTATGCCGTATTCCAAGTGTGGCCTTACCAAGGCCTTATAAAGTGGTATTAACACTTCACGTGATCTAGATTCTATCCCTCTGTTTATGCAGCCTAGAACTGTGTTGGCTTTTTTGGCAGCTGCTGCACACGGCTGGCTCCTATTTATATGGTTGTCCACTAGGACTCCAAGATCCCTCTCACAGTTACTGCTATTGAGCAAGGTACCACCTATACTGTACCTGTGCATTTCGTTTTTGTTGCCTAATTATAGAACCTTACTCTTTTCACCATTGAATTTCTTCAACAGCCTCACAGTATTCGAATACCTAAGGGGTTGCCACAAAGAAGAGGGTGGCCAATCTATTCTCCAAAGCACCTGAAGGTAGAAGCAACAGATGGAAACTAATCAAGGAGAGGACCAGCCTAGAATTAAGGAGAAATTTCCTGTTCCGGTTAGAACAATTAAGTATGGAACGACATGCCTCCAGATGTTGTGGAGGTTTTTAAGAAGAGACAACCACTTCTGTGAAATTTGTATATGGTTCCTGCCTGAGCAGGGAGTTGGACTAGAAGACCTCCAAGGTCCCTTCCAACGCTGTTATTCTGTTAAATCTATTATTCTGATATTATTGGAACTACTGCTTTTAATCCTAAATTTTGTGACCACATGTTCATAAGGTCAAGATGTTGGTTTCCACTGCTTTGCTGCGGCTAGTATTTTGATCCTTCTTTTTCTGTCTGACGTAAAATTAAACAGGATCAAGAAATATTTTATTAATAACTCTTGACTTCAATCAGAGAAATGGGGGAGAAGGTGTTTTTTTTTTGCGGGGGGGAGGGGAGGAGAGGTTTGGCAAGCTATTTGATCTTGAAAATATCTAGTCCCTCCAATTTTTATTCTCAGACGTTATAAGTTCGTATGGCAGGAAAAAAAATGAAAATGAAAAAGAAAGAAAAAAAGCACTTATCATGTTTTTCGGAGTAGGGTGAAAATCTGGGTGCGTCTTATACACTGAATACAGCATTTTTGCCCTCCCGAATCCCCGTCCCCTTTACCAAAATGGCCGTACAGAGCCTTTAGGCAGCTTCCAGAGTGCTCTTGGGGGCTGGGGAGGGCAAAAATGAATGGAAAACAGGCCGTTTCCCCCCTCCCCGAGCACTTTATAAGCCTCCTAAAGACTATGCATGCTCTTTTTTTGATTAAAAAACGGCCCATTTTGGCGGAAAACAGGCTGTTTTGGGGAGTTCTGCAGAGTGCAAAAACTTTTTTTTTTTAAATTTGCCCCTTCAACATCTTGGTGTGTCTTATACTCCGATGCATCTTATACTCCAAAAAATACGGTAAATGTGTTTCCATGGCTTTGGAGAAAAAAGACCAAACACTTACCCATGACGTTTTCTGTCCCACCAATCGGGGGAGTGTGGCTGGACACTCCATACTGAGTGGAGGCTGAAGAAAATCCAGGGACGGATGGGAGCCCACCATTGACTTCGCTCGAATGCATCTGATAATTCTAGAAGGGAACAAAGGGAAGGCATTTAGAAAGGGAGGAAGGGGGATACAAAATGCGGATCTTCCATTATATTTCGCCTTTCAAACACGCTTTAGAATTTTAGGCGATAAAAGCTTCAGGATTTACTCCTCCTGCTCTCAACGTGAACCTCAGGAAAGTAGTACAGGCAGTCCTCAACTTATGACCCCATCTGAGCCCAACACTTCTGTAGTTAAACAAGGTAGTTGCTAGGAGGGTATTGCCCCATTTTTGAAAAAAGAAAGTTGAACTCTTAACAAAACAAATGCCTATGGGGCAGAGGTGGGTTCCTACCGGTTTGGACTGGTTCACCTACGGGGCCGCCATCTTGATAGTCAGTTGTATGCATTTGCAGAACAATTGTAATTGCACAAATGTAATTCTCCCCCCCCCCCTTTTTAAATGTTTTGCGCATGCACAGATTTATTTTTGTGCAAATGCACACACGCGCAGAGCACATGTCTGGCGTGCATGCAAAGGAAGTGAGTGCGCGAGGGCCAAATTTTTGCACACACTGAACCGCCAGTAATGCCAGGAGCAACCCGTCTCTCCTATGGGGATTCTCAATCATCCCAGTCAGGATTGTCCCGCAAGTGCTTTTTCCAAAAGGCAATAGACTTTCTTGTTTGTTTGTTTTTCCTTGAAAATGTTTCCCTTCTCATCCAGGAAGTTTTTTTTTTAAAAAAAATTCTAACTTAGTTCAGTTAGAACAGAAGAAGCTTCCTGGATGAGAAGCGAAAGGTTTTCAAATAAAAATAAAATAAAACCAAAGTAGTTGAGTTGTGTTTTGGAAAAAGCACCTAACGAGATGAAGTTTTTGTTTGCACAGAAGTCATTTGCTCTCCTTGACTCTGGATGTCACAGTGTTTCCCCCTGAAGGAAGAGGCCAACAGTACTCTGGAACTCACAACTACGATAGTAGATTTTAAGATTTAATAGCCAGAAGATGAAAACAGAAATAAAAAAATATATATGAAAATACAGAATGGAACAGAACTGATAGAAAAAAACGGGTTTAAAGATTGAGAAAGAAGTAAAATATTTGGGTGTGATTATGACAAATATTTATTATATTTTATTTCAAAGCAATTATATGAAGACATGGAATGAAATTTACAAAGACAGGCTAAGATGGTAGAAATGACATGTGTCACTATTGGGGGGAAAAACTTCTGTGATAAAGATGAATGCCTTGTCCAGAATGATGTTTCTGCTTCACACAATACTTGTTTTGACAACTGATGTGCCATTTAAACAATGGCCAAAAGATATATCTAAGTTTGCATGGCAAAAGAAATAGCTAAGAGTTAAATATAAGGTTTTATCAATATGTAAAGAGAAGGACTTTGATTGACCTGATCTGAAATTTTAATTTGCAATTTATTGTTTGCTTTGGATAACAGAATGGATGGATGTGAGAAATAAAAGACTTTTAGAGTTAGAAGAACATTACCTGACATATGGGTGGCATGGATACTTGTTATACAATGAAGTCAAAGTTAATATACCCTGTTTCCCCGAAAATAAGACTTCCCCGGATAATAAGCCCAATCGGGCTTTTGAGCGCATGTGCTCAAATAAGCCCTCCCACCAAAATAAGCCCTCCCCAAAAATATTGCAAGATAGCAGCAGCCACGAGGTAACCATGCTCATTGCCTCCTGCACCTCAAAAATAATAAGAACTCCCCAAAAATAAGGCCAAGCACTTATTTCGGGGGTCAAAAGAAAACAAGACCCTGTCTTATTTTGGGGGAAACACAGTAGATTTCAAAAATTGTTATGTGAGATGTGCCACATTAAGAATATGGAATAGATACCAAATCAGGCTGTGTCTGAAAACACTGCTAGGGCTCTCAAAACAAAGAAGCATTTGATAGACAATAAATAATAGGTAAGGATAAATGGATAACCGATGGTCAGATATTAAAATTGTATCAAGGGGCAGAAACATAAAATCAAGAGTACTGATGATAAAGTCGATGGTTTTCTTGATTTAAAAATGACTCAAAATGGATAAAGAATTCATGGTACTGAACAACACAAGATAGAATTTGACACGGAATAGCAGGGACATTACTGTATGCGTGCACTAAATGGTTGTTAAGTTGAGGACTACCTGTATAGAATCTTCCAATTTCTACATGTACTCACAAGCACACTAGAGTTTTTATTCAGGGGAGGGCTGCTGGGGGTCCGCAGGGGTTCGGGAGAACTTCTAGCTAAGATTCTGTGCAGTTCGGAGAACCCTCCAATCCCACCCCTGGCTGGCCCCGCCCACCCTGTGCTGCCCAACCCATCCCATCCCACTCCTCCCAGGAGTCCCCACACGGCCCCTCTTGGAGGCAGGTAAGTGCAGGGTGCGCACAGAGGGTTGGGGAGGGCAAAAAGTTTGTGAAGGCCAGAAACGGGCCCATTTCTGGCCTCCACAGGGCCTCTGGAGCCTGGGGAGGCTGTTTTCTCCCTCCCGGAGGCTCAAGGAAAGCCTCCGGAGTCAGGGGAGGGTAAAAAAGCCACCCACCCACCCCAGTGGTACAAGTGGCTGACTAGGCCACGCCCACCCAGCAACCGGGCAGAGAACCCCTCCCTAACATTTTTGAAGCCCACCCCTGGTTTTATTACCATGCGTTCATGCTGGTGAAGATTGCTGAAGTTGCTAGACTGGGGAAGCGGAGAGGAAGAAGCGCCCAAGATGGCCCCATAATTCGACTGGCTCATGCTGCTGGAAGAACTCCACAGATCTGCCGAATTGTGAAGCCCATCTGCAAGACAGAAAGAGAAGAATCAGAAACAAAAAGCTTGGCTACCCATTCTGCTTCCATACCCTCACCAAGTAGGAGAAGGTTTCATAATTGGAAATCTGCAAATCTACATTTGGATAGGCAGACCCCAGAGATCTCAAAGCCCAAGCTAAGATTTTTTTTTCAAACTCCAGAAAGCCAAAGGAATCGCTGAAGAGGGTTCAGCTAAGGAGTATGCAGCTGAAGCTTCCGTCCAACATCCTTTCCCCCCCACCAGAAGCCCTTAAGATAAGACTCCCCCAATCTGGATCCCTTCAGTCATGCTGGACTGCAACTCTCAAAATTCACTTGCAGTCATTTGCCTGGAGGTTACCTACCTGGCATGTAGAAGGCTCCAGGGTAGACAGTGCTGGGAGGCTTGGAAGGTGCGTAATTGGCTGAGTCCCTGCTGTATTCATCACCTGAGTTGGGTGGATACACCTGAGAGGAAAACAGACAGAATTTAACTTTTTCCAAGTTATGTTTCCAGTGGCTAGCTGGGGAATTCTGGGAGTTGAAGTCCACACGAAGTCACAAAAGTTGGAAAACTTTGATTTAAAGTAATAATAATCTTTATTGTCATTGTAAAAATTACAATGAAATTGGTTTTAACTTCACTGGTGCAAAATTATAAAGTCTTTATATTCCATCATTCCTTTTTCATGAAAGTTGAACAATGAGACGGTTATAAATTCAAGAGATCCCACCCCTAGGCCCAAAATGAGTACCACATTTAAAAATGCTAAGAGAACTAAAATCAAGATCACGTGAAGGGTTAATACCACTTTAGAATGCCTTGGTAAGGCCACACTTTGAATACGGCATCCAGTTTTGGTTGCCACAATGTAAAAAAGATGTGGAGACTCTAGAAAGCGTGCAGAGAAGAGCAACACAGATGATGAGGAGACAGGAGGCTAAAACATATGAAGAACGGTTGCAGAAACTGGGTATGTCTAGAATGAAAAGAAGGACTAGGGGAGACATGATAGCAGTCTTCCAATATCTCAGGGGCTGCCACAAAGAAGAGGGAGTCAAGCTATTCTTCAAGGCACCTGAAGAAGCAATGGGTGGAAACTAATCAAGGAGAGAAGCAACTTAGAACTGAGGAGAAATTTACTGAGAGTTAGAACAATTAATCAGTGGAAGAATTTGCCGCCAGAAGTTGTGAATGCCCCAACCCTGGAAGTTTTAAAGAAGATGTTGGATAATTATTTATCTGAAGTGGTGTAGGGTTTTCTGCCTAAGCAGGGGGTTAGACTAGAAGACCTCCAAGGTCTCTTCCAACTCTGTTATTCTATATTCTAGCTTCTTTATATATGAAAGCATATTAAAAAAGGACTGATTAGCAGATTTATAGCCAACTTCTTGATCCAGCCTGACAGATTAAGATTCCTGCAGGTACTTTAGAACTCTTGCTTCCCATCGTCTCCATCCGTCAGCCATGAAGTCTCAACAAACCAAGGAGGATTCCCAGTTGAGAAAGGTGGCTTAAGCTGACAGATAACTTGATAAATACAGAAGTCTATATTTGCTCTCTGTTCCCTGTTATCACTGAAAAGAAAATACTCTCTCCCAAACATATGGATCATTCATTCATCAGAAGTCCCTCAGAGTAAAACACTGCCTGTGGATTAAGCCAGGGTTCTCCAACCTTTGCAACTTTAAGTCTGAAGGACTTCAGCTCCTAGAATTCTCCAGTCAGCAAAGCTGGCTGGAGAATTCTGGGAGCTGAAGTCCTTCAGACTTAAAGTTGCAAAGGTTGGAGAACCCTGGATTAAGCAATGAGAATTATGCAGTTTGACTCTAACTTGACTCAATGCACAATATTGGTGGTCCTTGATTTACACCCACAGTAAAACCCAAAATTTCTCTTGCTAAGCGTGAGAGTTGTCAAGTGAGTTTTGTCCCATTTTACGACCTTTCTTGGCACAGTTGTTAAGTGAAGCTCTGCGGTTGTCAAATTAGTAACATGATCGTTATGCAAATCTGGCTTTCTCAGGCTTGTCAGAAGGTGGCTCTGCAACCATCCTAAATGCCTGCCAGCTGACAAGTGTCCTGATTTCCATTGTGCAACCTTGGAGACGCTGCAATGGGCTTGTGAAAAAAATGTTCGTTAAGTCATTTTTTCCCCCAGTGCCGTTGTAATTTTGAATAGTTGCTAAATGAATGGTTGTAAGTCAAGGACTTCCTGTACATAATGTGTGGGGGGGGGGAGGGGGGGTTGCTTTGCAAACTAGCTGGAAACAGAGGGAGCTGTTGTGAACTCAGCCAGTTGTGAATTATTCAATGAAGTCCAATGGAAGCAATCTTTTAGCTTTTATGAGGATGGGCTTTCTGATGAGAACTTAGTCATCTCCACCAATGCAACCCATGTTGAGTTGACGCTTGGGCAACATTGCAAAATGTTTCCATAAAACTTCACAAAGGCCTATTGGGAGATCTTGCTGACTCTAACTACACAACACAGCGTAGGTTACTCCCAACAAGCTAGTGGGGAACAATCCACCAACCCAACAACAGCAGAGAAATACAAGCTTCACCACCTTTATTGCCACAGTAGAGGCTCAAGCATGAGTTCATATATTTTTCCTTTTGGTTTTCCTCCAACAATGCTTGATGTTTCTTTTTGCTCGTTCCATCTCCTCATGATCAGGAAACAGAAGACCTTAAAAGCACAGTGGCCCCTTCTGTATTTCAGAAGTGGACCAAGGGTTTAGACCTCTCTCCCAAATTGCTAGAAACTCCCCAGCACCTTTGGGGATCTATTCAGACCCATCCACCTCCTGGCACAAGCCGACCTTTAATGGGTCCTTCTATCCTTCTGGAGTTGGGGATAGCAACTAATCTTGGGTGAATCAGGAAGGGATCCAACCTTCACAAAAGACTCACTGAAATGTCCTCAAAATTTACAACATACACCAACTGCTCTGAGGAGAAGACAATATCCAAAGTATGACCAAAGCTTACCTAGGATAAGTTCATGGCTGTCATGGAAACTGAATTCCTAAGTTTTCGCAGGATCCCACATAAAGGCATGGAGATTAAACCTACCCCCACAACATTTTAAATCAAAGAACTCCAAAACCAGCCTTGAATGAAGGCTCAGGAGTTGAGGAAAGGTGGATGTTATCCTCTTCAGCAGGGGTGCCCAAGGTTGGCAATTTTAAGAGCTATTTCAGAAGTGGAAGAATTCAACTCCCAGAACCGGCCGAGGAATACTGGGAGTTGAAGTCCACCAACCTTACAGCTGCCAAGGTTGGACACTCCTGTTCTATTAGGCAGAAATCTCTACAGCACAGGAGGTGTCAAACTGGCAGCTCCACGGGCCGGATGCTGTCACGCGCAGGCCATGCCCACCCCAGCTCTGCAAATGGGAAAAAAATTCGCAAAATGACAACATGACACGGCAAGTTTGACACTCGTGCCCTAGCAGGTCTCACCAGTTCCACATGTTGCCAATCACAACCCACCCTCTCGGAAGCAGTCACCAAACCTCTTTTGAAGATTATCCCCACTCTTCCAACCCCACTTTGGGATTATAGCTGACGCAAGGCCCCAACGGAGTGTGGCTAAATCTTTGAGAGCGCTGCTGCCCTCATCCAATCAGGTTTGAGTAATGAACTCTCAACTCTTCTTCCCATTGGCAAGAGTGATTCTATCAGCGGTTCCCATCAACGCCGCTCTGTGATTCATTGGTGCTCCCGAGTCCTCCTAGCACATCAAGGTAATTTGCCCTTGGGGCAGCTGCATATCGGTTCCACGAACAGCTTCCCATCCAGCTTTAACTACCAAAATACACACATGCCTAAAGACAAAGCTGAGGACGCCAACCATTAGTGGGAAGCCCTTTCCTGTTTTATAGCTCAACTTTCTAGTCCTCAAGGATAGAGAGAGGCTTGCAAGTTCCCAGTTGATGGGAAACTACACTTCTGTAGCTTCCTGCCAAAGGGGAAAAAACTCACAGCACCTTCCTTGGATATCGGATATCAGGTCAAAACAAATGTTATCTCCCCTCCACATCACAATTTTGCAAGATGATGTTCTTTGTTTAATCTCTTGGTTCTGGATGGTTTAAGGAGTGGCACACCTCTGTAACAGGGTGTCTCCCCCTTTTTTTTGGGTGCTGCTGCCTTTATTCATTTGGGAGAGATTTTATCAATGTTGAGCTACAATTATAGCGATTAATCTCTGAAGGGTAAAAAGCGGAGGACATTTTAAATGTCTGTTTCATTTGCAAAGGCAGGCAAATATATGGGGGGACGACGACAAATGGCAAAGTCTAGCTTTCTTGGTGTAGATGCTGGAATTCCTCTTTTCGGAGGACAGGGCAGGAGTAGCCCCATGGACAAGGAATAGTGCTACACAAAGTACAACTGGCTAGGATCCGTGTGAGAGGTGGTTTTTGATGGCTGGAAGCCAATCAACATTTTTTGGGAAGGCAAAGGCCGTGAGTGGGCAGGACTCAGTGATGCAAGAGAGGCAGGTCAAAACTTTGTGCTGTTTTTCCCCCTCTGGGTTTTTTTGGGGTGTGTGTGTGTGTGTGCGCGTGCGCACACACACACACACGCCTGAGTCTTTGTTTAGCTAGGTTCAATCTATTTTCAGCTTTTTCTTTGAACAATTCAAAATGGAAGGCACTCATGGACAAAAATGTCCATTTTTGGCAGTGCAGGTGGGAGCAGACCTCAGCAGAAAAGGCAGAAAAAGAAACAAAGAGGGAGTTACAGGTGGTCCTCAACTTACAACCGTTCATTTAGTGACTATTTGAAGGCACAACGGCACTGGGGAAAAAAAAACCATTGCAGCCGCCCCGTGTGATAAAAATTCGGGCACTCGGCAATCAGCATGTAATAAGTATGGCTGCCGGGTCCTGCAGTCATGTGATCACCATGTGCGACCCGCCCAGCCAGCGTCCTTCCAATGAGAAAAGCTGGATTTACTTAATGACCGTGTATTTACATAACTGCAGTGATTTGCTTAACAACCATGGCAAAAATGTCATAAAAACTGGGCGTGACTCATCTAACAGCCGCCTTGTTTAGCAGTAGAAATTCTGGTTCCAACTGTTGGCCGTAAGTCAAGGATAGGGGGTTACACACAAACAACTGGCAATTGTGGTCTTCACTCCAAAGAGTGGCAAAGGTTTTTTTTTTGGGAAGCAGGAATAAAGACTAGATTAGCTTTTGGGTTTAGGGAATTGTAGTTTAATTTTAGTTTAGTGGGTTTTAGCGCAGGGATAATTTTGTTTAATTCTTATTTTACCTATTTATGTATTTTATATTAGTATTTTTAATTTCCCTGTGCACCGCTCCGAGTCCCTTTGGGGAGAGGAGGCGGTCTACAAATAAAAATTATTATTAAATTATTATTATTATTATTTTGTTCTGAGTCTGGAAACAACAAAGACCGGCAAGCTTTTTGTGGGTTGTGTGTTATTATTATTATTAATTTGGGGTGTGTGTGTGTGTGTGTGTGTGTGTGTGTGTAGGGAGCTTTTAAAAAATTAGACCTCTGAGATCTCCAACACACACCATTATGAGAAACTACCGTGTTTCCCCAAAAATAAGACAGGGTCTTGTTTTCTTTTGACCTCCAAAATAAGCGCTTGGCCTTATTTTCGGGAAGGTCTTATTATTTTTGAGGTGCAGGAGGAGGCGAGCGTGGTCACCTCATGGCTGCTATTGTGTTGCAACATTTTTGGGGAGGGGTTATTTTAGTGTGTGCGTTCAAAAGCCTAATTGGACTTATTATCCGGGGAGGTCTTATTTTCAGGGAAACAGGGTAGTAACCATCAATACTCAAAGCTTAGCAGGAGTACCTACTTGATTCCTTCTATTCCCCCGAAGGAAGGTAAGATGGCAGCTAAAAAAAAAAAAGGGAGAGGCATCCTTGCCCCGATGAAATGGCCAAGCAGTTAAGCAAGATTCAAAATCGCATGAGTTAAAACAAATACTGTAACTTGTCTTCTCAGAACAGAGTAAGCCTGTGCTTTAAATGGCAAGTGAAAGGCAAGGCTTTGGGTTGGCTGGGAGGCACAGTCAAAAAGACTCAGCATCAAGAGATTGGGGGGGGGGGGGGGGAAGGAGAGACTGAACAGCAGGCAATGCGACTTGCCAGCAGAAATGGGTGGATTTCTTGCAGAATTGCTTCTAGGTAGAGCAAAACCTGGTCTTTGGGCTGGAATGTTAATTGCAAAAGGCTCATCTGCTTTGTACAAGAGTTTTTACATCTGGCTGTGCATTTCTAGGGCAGTAGGAAAGATCTCTCTCTCTCTCTCTCTCTCTCTCTCTCTCTCTCTGTTTTAAATCCTAGAGTGTCTCCCCACCCTCCAGCTAAGGTTGAATGACACTTCCTGTCCTTCCTGCCCACACATTTCTATTACTGTTTGGGTATCTCTAGTCCACCAGTTAACTGAACATCTCGGGATGGATCTTGGTTAGAATAGCAGAATAACAGAGTGGGAGAGACCTTGGAGGTCTTCTAGTCCATCCCTCTGCTCAAGCAAGAGATCCTATACCATTTCAGACAAATGATTGTCCAACCTCTCCTTAAAGACTTCCAGTGTTGGAGCATTCACAACTTCTGGATGCAAATTGTTCCACTGATAGAACAATCAATCAATCAATCAATCAATTCCTAACTGTTAGGAAATTTCTCCTCAGTTCTAAGTTGCTTCTCTCCTTGATTAGTTTCTACCCGTTGCTCCTTGTCCTGCCCCCAGGTGCCTTGGAGAATAGCTTGACTCCCTCTTCTTTGTGGAAGCCCCTGAGATATCGGAAGACTGCCAAGCTGGGGGCAAGCTTTTACCATCCTCCTCCTGTGGAGAGAGCAATGTACAAAAGTCCCCAGCTACCAGGAGTTACTTAAGGGACTGTGTAGAAATGGGATAAATAAATAAAACTCCAACATATCTGGAGGGCACCTCATTGGAGAAGGATGGAGAATTGTTCACATTATAGAGGATGATGGTCTCTCAATATCTGGTCCTCTTCAGATATGCTGGCTTGTTTTTACAACATCCTCAACCAGCATTGAGAAGAGCCTAATGTTGGGAACGATTGAGGGCAAAAGAAGAATGGGACAAAAGAGAATGAGGTGGCTGGATGGCGTCACCGAAGCAGTAGGTGTGAGTAGGGGATGGTAGAGGACAGGAAGGCCTAGAGGAATGTTGTCCATGGGGTTGCGATGGGTTGCAACTACCAACAACCAGCATAGTGGAGGATGGTGGGGTGCTCCTGTCCAACCAATCCCACGACATCAGGCATACAGGTAGTCCTCCACTTGCAACCATTCATTTAGTGACCCTTTGAAATTACAACAGCATTGAAAAAGTGACATGACCATTTTTCATGCTTATGACCATTGCAGCATCCCCATGGTCACGGGTTCAAAAATCGTCCACTTGGCAACTGGCTCATATTTATGACAGTTGCAGTGTCCCACGGTCATGTGATTTGCGACCTTCTGGCAAGCAAAATGAAGCCTGATTCGCTTAATAACCGGGTTACTAAACAACTGCGTTTCACTTAACAACTGTGGCAAGAAAGGTTGGAAAACGGGGCAAAAGGCACTTAACAAATGTCTCCCTGCACCATGGAAATTTGGGTCGTAAGTCGAAGACTACCTATACCAACGTTATGCCATTTTAAGATTTAACCAGGGCGTCGGAACCCGGAGACCAAATCCTCAGCTTAAATATGACTAATCCAAGAAATGAAAAAAGGAGAAAAAAAATAGCACCAGTCATGCCTTCTTTTGATACCGATCGAGGAGTTTCAGAATGAGGCACTGCTTGTAAAATTAGGCCTCTCGAAAGATTCTCAGGCATTAAAAACAATGAGGTGGATTTCTGTTTCATTTGCATATCACGGGGGCGGTGTGTTTGGGCTGCGTTATCATCATCATCATCATCATTATTATTTTTTAAAGGATTTTTCTCCCTGCGTGTTGGGCCTGTGCACCTTCCTGGCCCCTTGGATGGCCTCCTTAGGGAAGGCCCAACCTACTGTGTGTCAAAGGTAGAAGGATCGAATCCAAGCAAACCAACTTCCCTGACAATTGCAAATCTTTACCTTCTGCACTCTGTGTGTGTGTGTGTGTGTGTGTGTGTGTGTGTTTGTGGAGGTGGGGGTGGGAAAGAGAGAGGGGGGGAGATGTATACTACCAAGGCAAAGAGGAAACAAAGCGGGAAGGGGGAGGTAGAAGGAGAGCACTGAAGAGACTTAGGGGAGGCAGTGCGGGGGAATGAAACTCGCTGCAAAGAATAAGAAATCCAGTAAATTGCCTTTTCCTATAATTTGATTAAATAGCAGGAGCTGGGACTGGGACTCGAGCGAAGGAGGAGGAATAATAGCCGTGCGCCATCTGCCAGTGCCTGGCACCTGGCCAGTTCTCCAGGCAGCTGTGTGGTGCTGGGTTGGGAGGAGGGGAGGAAAGAGACAAAAAGGAGAGGGGGGGGGGAAAAAGAAAAGAAAGAAAGAAAAAGAAAGGGGGGGGGAGAAAACAGGGAAGGGGGAAATGCAGCTTAAAATTCAAGGCATTTCCAACTTCTCATATTGGAGGACGGGGAGGATGGGTGGCCCAGTTCCTTCCCTTTAACAGCCACCATCTGAGCGGAGGGGAAGGAAAGAGGGCTAAAAACTCGGGGTTTGGTCTGAGATTCGTAAAAGTTTGCGGGTTAAATTAAACATTCCCCCACCCCCCCCACCCCCACCGCTATCTTCCCTCATAAACATTCAAGGCTTTCCTGTATGGAGGCGGCTGTGCTCCAGTCTCTAGCACCAAGCCACCCAAACAGAGTAGTTTTCTGCCCGCCACCATATTTTCTATCAAGGCTTTTATTTGCAGAGCCAGGGAGGAGTAGAAGGGGGAATGGTTTTAAATAACAATAAAAATAAAAGAGAGAAGGAAAATGGAAAGAGAAAGAAAGAGGACGGCCACATGCGTCAACATGATACTCGGCCAGGGTGTCACACTTAAGTGTATGGTTGTCGGTGTTTTGCTTTTTTTTTAAGGTGGGCTTAAAAAATAGATGGGTGGGGAGAAGAAGCAGACCACATATGTGTTTTCAGGTATAAAAAAAAATGAAATGCAACAGAAAGAAATAAGAAATCTTGATTCCTGTGTGCTCTCCCTATTAAAGGTATTTCCCCCCCCTAATTTCTGATGGGATTTTCAAGGGTTGAAAAATATCTGATTTATGAAGAGGCAGAGAAACACTACAACGGCATCAATTAACAATGGTTGAGGTGGTCAAAAGAGCAAACACCAAAACTTTTTATCTACCTCAACAACTGAAATGGTAAAAGAGGAAGAGGATGAGAAGGAATAGAGGAGAAGAGGAGGAGGAAGAAGAGAAGGAGGAAGAGGAGAGGAGAAGGAGGAAGAGGAGAAGGAGGAAGAGCGGGAAAAGGGGAGGAGGAAGAAGAGAAGGAGAGGGGGAGAGGAGAAGGGGGAGTTGAAGAGGAAGAAGAGGAGAAGGGGGAGGAAGATGAGAAGGAGGACTGGAAACAGCGTGAAAGATTTTGTATTTCCCCGATATGCACTCCTATCTATGAATGAGACCTCCACTGGATCAGTCTGAGATGAGAAGAAGCGATGGGCACGGCAAATACAACATGGAATTTGCACAGCTATACAACAGCGGCGAGAACGAGTGACTGCAGAAAAGAATGAACTCCTGGCGAATTCATGCCACGATCGCCTTCTTCCCTCTGGAGGGAAGTCAAGAAATGGGGCCCCCAGAATGAACCCCAGATGTAAAGGCTGGTGCAGTATGCAAATGTTTCTCTAGGCAGATCCACTTCGGAAAAGGGGCAAGGACAGACTCTTACCCAAACAGGAAACGCTAAATCAAAGTTTCTCTCCCCCCGTGGGTGTGTTATTCAACCCCGCCCCTATTTCCCCTTATCCCACCCCACAGAAGCCCCCACCCCACCCAATCTTCTCCAACTCAGATTTTATGCTGCTGTCAGGAAAGAGTAAGAGTAGGAATAGAGAACTGAAAGAATTGTCCCACTTTACAAACTTCATCCCCATCCAATGAAGGGGATAATAATAATAATAATAATAATTTAATTTTATATCCCGCTCTCTCTCCCCAAGGGGACTCGATGATGATGATGATGATGATGATGATGATGATGATGATAATAATAATAATAATAATAATAATAATAATAATAATAATAATAATAATACGGTTGATACCTAGAATGCTGGCAGCAAACTGTATCAACCATTAGCACCAGTCAATAATATTTGCAATGCATTTTTAAATGTTCAGTTGGCTGAGTTTCATGTTTTATGAATAAAGTAAATAACAACAACAACACTTTAACAGTTCCTAGGTCCTTGGTTAGGACTCAAGCTGTTGAGCTGCCAACCAGCCCCAAAGGCTGTGAATCTCACCAAAGATTAATCACAGAATAATAATAATGATAATAAATCATTTTGCATCTAAACCAAACAAGAGCCTTGGTGGCACAGTGGCTACTTCTGCCAGCTGCCTGCAATTTGGCAGTTCAAATCTCACCAGGCTCAAGGTTGACTCAGCCTTCCATCCTTCCGAAGTGGGCAAAATAAGGAGCCAGGTTGTTGGGGCCAATAGGCTGACTCTGGAAACCGCATAGAGAGGGCTGTAAAGCACTGTGAAGCGGTATATAATTCTAAGTGCTATTGCTATTTATTTCTGCATCTCTCCTATTTGCCTGCCTCTATCAAGGTATAAATGCACCACCCTCACTGGGGAAATGTGAAAACGGATCAAGTAAGAGCAGTAGTTCACATCTAGGGAGGGAATAAGAGCTTGCAGCAAAAGGAAGGATATTTAGAGCCATACAATAATGTCAGAAGACAGGGGGAAAAGAACATAGAAAATAGAATAACAGGGTTGGAAAGGACTTTGGAGATGTTCTAGTCCAGGGGTCAGAAACCTGTGGTTCTGGAGCCACATGTGGCTCTTTCATCCCTCTGCTGCAGCTCCCTGTTGCCGGTTGGCTCCACAATTGATAGGGCTTTCGGTTAGGACAGGTAAAGGAAAAAGGATGCCACGCTAGGAGGAGACTCTATGGATGAGGGGCTTCCAATTAGGACCTTTGTGGCTCTTTGAATGTTTAAGGTTGCCGACCTCTGTTTTATTTATTTATTTATTTATTTAATTCAAATTTATACCCCGCACCTTCTCCAAAAAGGACCCAACCCCCTGCTCAAGCAGGAAACCCTATAACGATAGCGAACCTTTTTCGCCTCGGGTGCCAAAAGCACCCTAATAATTTCATTCCCCTGTGCGCTGTGCCACCCCCCGCTGTCCCACACATGCGCGCACAGCTTTCTTGGAGCCTGGGAAGGGTTTTTGCCCCTTAGAGGTTGGAAACAGCCCATTTTCCAACTTCCGGTGGGCCAGGTAGGTCCATTTTTCCCCCTCCCCAGGCTCCAGAGGCTTTGTAGGAGCCTGGAAAGGGCAGAAAACGGCCCAACACGCAAACCGGAAGTTCAGGAACGGACCTCCGGGTTGCCCATTGGACCATTTTTCTCCCTACGGAGGCTTCAGGGAAGCCTCTGGAGGGTGAAACATGGCCAAAAATCAAGGCCGAAAATCAGCTGGCCAGCGCACTGGAGCTGACAGAGTAATGCCTCGTGTGCCCTCAGAAATGGCTCCGCGTGCCATTCACTTAACAGCTATCTGGCTTAGCAACAGAAATTTTGGGCTCAGTTGTAGTCGTAAGTGAAGGACTATCTGTAGGAAATACCAAAATAGACAGGTGGAAATCATTAGTTCAGTTTAATAAAAAAAAAATTCCCATGTTCCTTCTTAAAAGAAAATAACCAAAAGAACTTGCATCAAAAGGATGTGTAACACAACATTGCAACAATAAAAACTGATTCCATTACAAGCCTTTGATTTGCTTAGGAGTGAGAAAGCAGTGATTCATATCTTAATGGAATACAACTTCTCTTATTCCAGCCATTCTTTACAAGCATGGGCACATAAATTCACGGGCAATATTAAAAGGGGTTTTCGAAAGCTCCTTTCTCCTTTGGGTATATTGGTATGTACCCACTTTTCATCAGAAAAATTCAGGTGTTCTATCGCTCAGCTTCATCACCACTAATTTGTAATTGAAACAACGATACAATGAGCAAAATATCACACACATGTGGGCTGCCACAATGATACACAGTATGGTTACACAAATAGAGGTATTCCCCCCCCCCAAATCTGACCCGGTTAGATCAAGATTACAATTGAAATTATTATAATATCCTGTACAGCAGTGTTTCCTTGACAACTTTTAAAATATGTAGACTTCACCTCCCAGAATTGTGGGAGATGTAAGTCCAAATATCTTAAAATTACCGAGGTTGAGAAATGCATCTTTATAATTTGTATTCAGGATTTTGGCCTTCACCTCTTTCTAACACTTGGTATAAATGTTCCCTGTTTGTTTAAATATTGATTTTAGCAAAGGGGTAATTTAATTCGGTTTTAATATTTTGTATTTTGTTGTATTTATTGGATTTTTAATTTCCTGTGCACCGCCCCGAGTCCCCATGGGGGAGAGGGGGCGGTCTATAAATTTAATAAAATAAACAAACAAACAAACAGGGATTGGATGGATATCTAATCAGTATTTTGTAGTAGTACTAGACGATTTCTTTCTATCCAGGTAAAGCGTTGAGCTAGATGATCTTTAAGATGCCCTCCACTTCTCCGATTCTGTCTGTTGTCCTCTACTTCTATTGTCTATCTCATTATTGCTGAGTTTATTTGTTCCCCTTCTTACCTGACTCCTTATCTTCCCACAATCTTTTTCTGACCTGTCCAAACCCAATTGTGGTCCCTCCCCAATACCACACACTTCCTCCCCTTGACTTAAATTGTTCATTGGCTTTTGTGAAATCTCGCAGCCTCTTGCAGTTAAACTGGCCTTGGACTCTACTTTTTACCACTTAGAAAACATTTTGGCACTCTGCCAACAGCCTCCCCCCCCCTCAGCCAGTGTTCTCTGACATCACAGCAGTTCCACCAATCAGAAAGAGGGAAAGATCAGGAACTGCCTTCAATGCACTAAGGACTGGATTCTTGCTCAACTTTGATAGATGGGTAGAGAAAATCGTAACTTACTGAAGACGGGAGTCCTGGAGGCACCTTTCGGACTTTTTTCGGTTGTCCATCTGAACATGGAAGGAGACAAAGAAATAAAAATGAAGCCAGTTAGAGGCACAGCTTTGGAGCAGCACTATATAGTAGGAAGATTTGGATTCAGATTTCAAAATCATTTTTACAAATGGGCTACCTTGATTTTCCCAAGGTTTATGGAGCACAACAACTTAAATTTAAGCATTTGTAGAGTACCCTGCTCTTCTAAATGAATATTTGGAGACAGATTAAAAATAAAAATCCACCTCAAAATATGCAACTGAAGGTATTTGGAATGATTGCAGGTAAAACCCACTAGCTTTAAAACAAAACTCAGCTAAAACAGCATAATAGAATAGCCCTTGCATCAACATAAATTTCGGTTTCGTGTTTATTTTTCACCTTCTTCCATAAAGCTGAGGACAGCAAATGTGCCCCCCCCCCGGACCCCCTTCAACACATAAAGCATCCTTGTAACAATCTTGTACAGTAGGTTAAAATGAGAAATATCAGCTCCTCCTGGGTCACTCTGTTGTGAAGGAATAGACTTTCTTCTCCACTTGACTTCAATACAAAAGATTAGCCCAATGCCTGGTTGAACCCTGGTCTGCACTGATGGACTTTGCAGTCAGAAAGGAAGTAGAAGGTGGAATCGTATTCCTCCCCATGAAATCAAGAAAAGTTGGAACGAAGAAAAGAAAGAACATCATCCCAGTCGCTTAGCAACCATTTGCATTTTTGACAGACCCCGAACATGGGACTTACGACCCAGACTCGACGGTCCGATGAATGCCTCCGCCATAAAGTCATGCCACTTCATTTTGGGTGCTCATCCATTGGCCGGTTTTTACGACCATTTGCAGCACCCCATGGTGCCGTGACTACAATGTACGCCATTTTGGCCGGCAACCAGTGTTTACTTCTGGTTTCTGGCCCCAAACACCCCATGTTGGACAATGGGTTCGTTTAAATGACTGTGGCATTGACTTTACGGCCATTGCATTTGCTTAACCACTACCATCACCACATCTCGGAGAAGGGCGGGATATAAATTGAATAAAATAAAAATAAATAAATTAATTAAAAGATCAGAAAATCAGACGGCCCACCTTATGACCGTAACTAAAATTGTGGACACAGTTACAGTTGTAAGTCGAAGGACATCAGTAATGTTAAGCTACAGATATTGATGGCTCTAAAGAGGGACAAGACACAGTCAAGGAGAAATGGGAGGATCTGTTAGGAAATTATCAGCCAGGGGCGGCAAAGTAAAGGCCCATGTCCCAAAGGTGCTTTTTCAAGAGGCAGCTGGGCTTCCTTTGTTTTTCCTTGAAGACATTTCGCTTTTCATCCAAGAAGCTTCTTCAGTTCTATCCTCAGAACTGAAGAAGCTTCTTGGATGAGAAGAGAAACGTCTTCAAGGGGAAAAAAAAGTCCAGTTGCCTCTTGAAAAAGCACCTTTGCGGCAACCATGAACTGGATGACTGAGAATCTCCACAGACAAGTAAGGCCCAGGTTTAACTCTTGGTGGGGGTGGGGTGGGGGTGGGGATATAACAAGGGTGTGATTGAAATCTACTCGCTTTTTTCATATCCTGCTTTGTCTGTCCTTTACTAAGGACCGAATAACTGGGCTATCTAACAGAGCTCTGCTTATGACTGCTAAGCAATGTTTTGAGATAAAGGCAGTGTGTATTTTTGGCATTCACAGTTTCACACCGTTTTGTCTTCCTTTCGTTCTTGTTAATTATATCCCATTATTAGTGAAGCTTGCACTTCCAGTGACATTTGTTAAATTTTCCAAAGCCACCCGACACCATAATGACTCTGAGCCATGTACAATATTCAGAACAGCACATTATAGCCAGGGGGAAAAAAAGAATTAGTAGACATCCGGGTACAACATAAAATTGTAACCCTTGTCCCCGCATATTCCCAAGGGTTAGGGAGGGAGGGATGTACTCCCTAACCCATGGATTGGGGGAAGAGCCAGATCTTCAAGACTTGCTTAAACAAGGTCAGATTGGGGATCATCTGAACCACTGGAGATCCTGTGTTGGAGAGCAGATGCTGTGACAGAGAAGGTGGGGCCCATTGTAACTCTGTTCAATCGATAGGACTCAAAGCATGCCAACTCTACAAGAGACAGATGGCCCCTTAAATATTCATCAAATGTGAACTGCCTTTGCACTCACGACACATTCTTTGGGCCCCATCTTCCTCTCCCCAGCACATCCCCAAATCTGCTGGACTGCACCTTTATAAACTCTCCAAGGATGATGGCTTTTGTAGTTCAAGGTACCCAGAGAGTACTGAGCAGGAGAGAACTTCCTAATGATCACTGAGGATGCTTTCTCCTTGAGAACATGCAAATGAGGGGAACGAATTGAATCACTGAAGGAAGGAAGGAAGGAAGCATCTTTTTTTTTTTTTTTGCAGGATCTTCATAAAAGAAGAGGAAAGAAGAATTGATTTGGGGGAGGGGTGGAGACTGCTAGGGTTTAACTCATTTCTGTGAAGCTACTCTCTCCTCTACCCCACGAAAAGAAGGATAAGGGTGAGCATTGTGAACTCATTTTACGTTTAAAACATGATTCTCCTTTTTGGGGTTTTCTTGGAAGTAAGAAAACAGTTCTTTTAAATCAACTATTTTGCAGAAGGAGGGGGGAAAGAGAAAAAATACAGACAGTCACTGACTTATGACTAGTTGTTTAACAACTGATCAAAGTTACAGTGGACTGAACATAAGCCATTTACAACCCATTGTCAAAAGTTGTGACTTGTTGCAATCATTCAACCATATGATTTACTTAATAACTTGTAAAACAGTCATAAAATCGAATCTGGTTATGTGGTGGGTTGTGTGTTCGTATTTTTGCCCCTTGGCAACTGGCCCACATTTACAACTGGTTGCAGGGTCCTGTTAGTCACATAACCACAATGTGCGACTTTTTTGCTGGTTTCCACCCCCCAAAAAAAAAAGCTGTCATTTGATTCAACCACATGATTTACTTCATGGCCACATTGACTTGCTTTACGATTGCTGTAAAACGAATCTAGTCATGGGGTGCCTCAACTTACAGCTGCAACAACTTAACAACCGAAATTCCGAGCTCCGTTGCGGTTGTAAGTTGAGGACTACCTGCAGCCAGTAGTGGATTAATTGCTAACTTAACCACTGCAATGATTTCCTTAACAACGGTGGCAAGAGAATTCGTAAAATGAGGCAAAAATAACTATCAACTGTCTTGCTTAGCAGTGGAAATTTTGGGCTCAACTGTGGTAACTCGAGGTCTACCTGTATACTCTCAAAAGAAGGCAGCCATAAGATTTCAAAGGCTGACTAGCATTCTCCCTGAAGGCTGAGGCTGAAGCAAAATTTGGACTAGAGGCATTAGTTTTTAAAATACGCAATGCTCAAATCTAAAGCAGCAAAGGTGGCTCAGGACTAAAATGGATCCCCTTGTTTGTCATGCTCATGCCAGATCTGAAAACATCACTCCCGCTATGGGTCAGATTCCTGCACACCTCTAATTATTAATTTTTATTGTTATGGTGATTAAGCAGGCATGGTTACAGCCCTGAGGGTTTTACAGTCCATCCTTCTCTTCCTCCCTTTCTAGTATGGCCTTGCACTCTGCTGCTGCCTGCTTCTGTTTTTCTCCCTTTTCTGTTATTCTCTTTCCTGGGTCTGTTTTAAATTCTAAGGCCAGGGAAACGGGGCCAGGACCCGCGCACCTGTTCTTTGCAAACCACCGCCTACCCAGACAGCGTTATATACATTAATAACGATTGCAAATGGCTGGTTTCTCCCCCACCTTTGGTCCCGGCCGCTGAGTGGCAGAGAAAAAGCCACACGGCTACGTTCACTAAAAGGACTCCATTCCTGAGATTCTTTTCCATCAATGAATGCCAGATGTCTGAGTTCTCCTGAAGGCAAAATCGAGCAACTACCTCCATTCCACCTCATAAAGTGTGTGTGTGTGTGTGTGTGTGTTTGCTTGGAAAGAGATTGGAGGTTTTTAAAAGCTCTCCTAGCATCCTCCTTCTGCTCCTCTGAATCGGACAAGGTGCCCATCGCGCAGGTGGGGGGAGGATAAAGGGAATATTTACATGCAGCTTGGATTGGGCTGGCCAAATTGCTTGCCAGGAAGGATGTGCTGGAAGCTATTTCAAAACATCCTTATGAGACTCCGGTTCATTTTTGAAGCTTCTCTAGCTGATGTTGCTTGCAGCTTTCTGGGGAACTGACTTCAAAGCAATGGGATGCAGGATCCCTGGCAGCTGGCTGAGCTTCCCAAAGCACAGAGCACCTGGAGATGCTTCACGCAGGAAGTGGGTCGCACCCATCTCGCTGATCTTCTGGCCTTCCCTCTCTGTTTCACACCCCTCGTGACAAGGGGCGTGCAACGGTATAAGGAGATCTGGATTCAAATCTCATCTTTACTGACGTTCTTACAATAGACCCATTCCCTGTCAGAGGAATGCATGGTCTATAGATGAATGAAACAGGAAGGAGGGAGCCAGTTTGGTCTAATGGTTTAAGGCACCAGCCTAGAAACTGGGAGACTGAGAGTTCTAGTTCTACTGTAGCCATGAAAGCCAACTAGGTGACCTGGGCCAATCATTGTCTCTCAGCGCAACTCATCTCACATGGTTGTTGTGGGGAAAATAGGAGGAGGAAGGTATAGTGGATATGGTTGCCACCTTGAGTTATTTGTAAAAAATAATAAAGGCTGGGAATGAATGAATGAATGAATGAATGAATGAATGAATGAATGAATGAATGAATGAATGAATGAATGAATGAATGAGCCACAACAGTTCAGGCATGTTTCAGCTTCTTAAGGGGAAAGAGGGAGTCAAACTATTCTCCAAGGCACCAGAGTGTAGAACAAGAAGCAATGGGTGGAAACTAATCAATGAGAGAAGCAACTTAGAACTGAGGAGAAATTTCCTGACAGTTAGAACAATTAACCAGTGGAACAGAAGTTGCCTCCAGAAGTTGTGAATGCCCCAACACTGGAAGTCTTTAAGAAGATGTTGGATAGCCATTTGTCTGCAACGGTATAGGGTTTCCTGCCTAGGCAGGGGGTTGGACTAGATGACCTCCAAAGTCCCTTCCAACTCTGCTATTGTATTGTATTGTAAGATTTGATATGGTAATAATGACATTTCGTCTATTATGTTTTCATTGTCTTATCATTATTAAAATGACAACAATATTGCTACTAAGGCAAAGGTTTTTTGGACTCATGGATTCCACAAAAGACTTTACCTCATGGATTACTAAACATTTTGCATCACACCTCCCTTTAGCACAATCTTAAAATGCACACCTTCCCTAAAAAATCCAAACATTAAAATGAATATAAATCGACAATGGGAATAACACAATGAAAGTATAGGAGAGCTGGATGTACTGTAATTGTACACTAAAAAGTTCTTCACACTTCCCTGGGATTCTTCACACTTCCTCTGGATTCTATCTGTACCTCATGAAGGAGATGCACCTCACAGTTTGGGCAACACTTGGGAAAGTGTCACAAAAAGATGGTTTCTGTTGTAACAAGTGTACATGGCCATTTTCCCTTCGTAAAATAAATATTGCTTTTGTTGCTGTTATTATATTACATCATTGACAAACTATGCAGCAGTAGTAGATCAACACCTTTTGAAGACCCAGTACAGACAAATGGTTGTCCAATCTCTTCTATAAAACTTCCAGTGTTGGAGCATTCACAACTTCTGGAGGCAAATCATTCCGCTGATTAATTGTTCTAACTGTCAGGTTCTAAGTTGCTTCTCTCCTTGATTAGTTTCCACCCATTGCTTCTTGTTCTACTCTCAGGTGCTTTGGAGAATAGTTTGACTCCCTCTTCTTTGTGGCAACCCCTGAGATATTGGAAGACTGCTATCATGTCTCCTTTGGTCCTTCTTTTCATTAAACTTGACCTACCCAGTTCCTGCAACCGTTCCTCATATGTTTTAGCCTCCAGTCCCCTAATCATCTTTGTTGCTCTTCTCTGCACTCTTTCTAGAGTCTCCACATCTTTTCTACATCATGGCGACCAAAACTGAATGCCGTATTCCAAGTGTGGCCTTACCAAGGCCTTATAAAGTGATATTAACACTTCACGTGATCTTGATTCTATCCCTCTGTTTATACAGCCTAGAATCGTGTTGATGTTTTTGGCAGCTGCTGCACATGGCTGGCTCCTATTTAAATGGTTGTCCACTAGGACTCCAAGATCCCTCTCACAGAGATGGAGTCTCCAATAATTGGTAGACTCCTTGGACAGGGACTTTGTAAGGTTTTGGACACAGTTTCAACAAGATAGCATTGCCAAACTGATTAGAGCAAAGTTTTGCCACCTTGGCATCTTTCAGACATGACTTCAACTCCCAGAATTCCGCCGGCAATACCAGCTGGGGAATTCTGGGTGTTGAAGTTTTCACATCTTAAAGTTGCCAATCTTGAGAAACAACTGAGTTAGAACCTCTGTCTCCAAACTGGTACCTCTCCAGATACATTGGGATTATATTTCCCCAAATTATTTTTGTAAGACACCCAGAGTCACCGAGGCTGAGGTGGGTCACCATATAAAATTTATTAAATTAAAAATAAGTAAATTATTATTTTTTAAATCCCAAACCTTCAGTTTCTTAGAATTTGTTGTCATAGCACATCTAGAGCGACACTAATTTGAGTACAGCTGATCTACAGTGTAAGTGTTTTCTCTCTCTTTGTTTCTAAATATTAGATTCTCGGGTCATCCAATGGCAGGAAAATAATGAATTGGAAGAAAACAAATTCATACTTCGGTCTATTTCAGGGTGCTGGTGAGGATAATTCAAAGGAGGCTGATTATATGGAATTAATCTATGCTTGAACAAAAGTTGTGGGAAGCGCATCTACCCCTCTCTATAGTATTCAGTTATTCAATTTGGGCCTTTTAATTCCCAGAATTCCCCAGCCAGCATGCTGCAACAGGGTATTCTGGGAATTAAGTCCACACATCTTAGAAGGTTGAACAACAGTGGTTTAGATCAGGGGTCTCCACACATCTTAGAAGGTTGAACAACAGTGGTTTAGATCAGGGGTCTCCACACATCTTAGAAGGTTGAACAACAGTGGTTTAGATCAGGGGTCTCCACACATCTTAGAAGGTTGAACAACAGTGGTTTAGATCAGGGGTCTCCACACATCTTAAAGGTTGAACAACAGTGGTTTAGATCAGGGGTCTCCACACATCTTAGAAGGTTGAACAACAGTGGTTTAGATCAGGGGTCTCCACACATCTTAGAAGGTTGAACAACAGTGGTTTAGATCAGGGGTCTCCACACATCTTAGAAGGTTGAACAACAGTGGTTTAGATCAGGGGTCTCCAACCTTTGCAACTTTAAGTCTGAAGGACTTCAGCTGCCAGACTTCTCCAGCCAGCTTTGCTGGCTGGAGAATTCTGAGAGCTGAAGTCCTTCAGACTTAAAGTTGCAAAGGTTGGAGACCCCTGGTTTAGATGAATCTGAGAAACTCTCAAAACAGGAGGACCGGAACTTTCTGTAATGGAAGGGCTACAGCGAGACCCTGATGGGAAACGTCTTTTGGTCTTCCTCCTTTGCAACCCAGAATTTCTGCCACACACAACCCTCACCAAGGCAACTGCTCCAGCCAACACCCTCACCAAGGCCACATACCTATGTTGCTGTCTGCGACTCTCCTGCGAGGGTTGTTGGCATATGGGTAGTACTGCGAGCTTCCCTTCACCCCCGTTGGGGAGAGCGTGCTGGGACTTGAAATCCCTATTTCGCTAGGCAGAAAGCCAGGCTGCAGAAACAAGAAAAACAAGAGTGCACCATCACAGCCTGAACAAAACCAACATCTCTTGCCGAACATGGTTTTCCAAAGCGGGGAGCTGAGCGCCAGGTGTGGACGCATGGGAGCGATAGTGCAGGGTTTATATTCCGGTTTGGGTACTCTAGCTCTTTCATACCTTTGCCAACTTGGCAGAAATCCATAGCAACCTTCCTCAATGATAACCTCCGAGTAGGATGGACTTCAACCTCTGCAAGAGCACAGGGATTGTAGACCAAGACACACAGTCCTACCCAGCATGTCCAACAGGAGAGGGACGCTGGGAGTTGTAGTTTAGCAACCTCTGGTAGGCCGCAGATTCTGTATCTTTACCAGGAAAGGGATGCTGGTAGTTGTAGTTTAGCAACTTCTGGTAGGCTGCAAGTTCCTCATCTTTGGCCAAATGGTACTCTCCATTTGGGGACTAATTTCTACATAATATACAGATAGTCCTCAACTTGCAACCATTTATTTAGGATTTGTTCAAAATTAAAGATCCTAAAAAAAGTGACTTACAACTTGGTGGTCGTACTTACAGCCATTGTAGCATCCCCGAAGGACACGCGATCAAAATTTGGTCATTTGGCAATTGGCATGCATTTATTGTTGTTGCAACATGCTGGGATCACCATTTGGGGGGGGGGGGGGAGGAGGGAAGGGAGTACAAGCTGGCTTCCAACAAACGAAGTCAATGGGGAAAGCAGGGCTTGCTTAATGACCTCACGATTCACTTAACATGATAAAAAAAGGTTATAAAATCAGGTGCGACTCACTTAACAAACACCTTACTTAGCAATGGAAATTGTGGTCCTAATAGTGGTTGTAAGACGAGGATTTTACCTCCTGGAGATGGATGGAAGGAAGGAAGGAAGGAAGGAAGGAAGGAAGGAAGGAAGGAAGGAAGGAAGGAAGGATTGAGGAGGCAATTAAATATTTGGAGGGTTCACATCATTTTAGCCTTCCAGATGCGGTGAAGACCTGGCTCAAGCATGGGGCTAGAAATGAGCCCAGTCAATGAAGATTTAATGAGACATTGTGAGGTTGTGGTGAGAAGTATGTCTTTAGTGGGGTTTTGTGGGTTCATCTATACCAGTGTTTCTCAACTTGAAGATGACTGGACTTCAACTCCCAGAATGCTGGCTGGGGAATTCTGGGAGTTGAAGTCCAGTCATCTTCAAGTTGACAAGGTTGAGAAACACTGGTCTATATTCTCATTTTTATGAATTGTTTCTGCGAGCTACCTAGGATTATCAAGTCTAAGACAGGAGTCTATATAGGTTTTCCAAATAAATGCAAAAGTAAGCAAGAGGGAGGATTTCCATTTTTTAATTTTGAAAAATGAAATAAATGCATTACAAGTACCATGTTTCCCTGAAAATAAGACAGGGTCTTATTTTGTTTTGACCCCTGGAATAAGCACTTGGCCTTATTTTCAGGGAGGTCTTATTATTTTTGGGGTGCCGGAGGCGGTGAGTGTGGTCACCTCATGGCTGCTGCTGTATGGCAATATTTTTGGGGAGGGCTTATTTTCGTGGGAGGGTTTGTTTTAGTGCATGCGCTCAAAAGTCCGATTGAGCTTATTATCTGGGAAAGTCTTATTTTTGGGGAAACAGGGTAGTTTTTTCCAACTTGCGACAACAATTGGGACCAGAATTTCCACAATGCTAAGTTAAGTGAATCACACCCCGATTTGGACCTTTTTTGCCATAGTTGTTAAATGAATCATGTGGTCATTAAATAAATCTGGCTTCCCCCACTGACTTTGCTTGCCAAAGGATGTCTGGAAAATTGTTAATGACGATCACATGACCCCAGGATACCGCAACCTTTGCAAATGATTGGTCGCAAGTCTTTTTTTTTTGCGCCATTGTAACATTCACGAAACAAATGGTTATAAGTTGAGGACTATCTTTGGCAGCAAAATCTTGGGAGTGTCGCAATTAAAGTGCCAAAATCTCATTTCTACTCTAAACACTCTACTCTAAGCTGCCTAGAGTTGGGGCAAGATGGGCGGCTAATGTATTTTACAAATAAATAAACATTAGATATGGGAAGTCAAATACAGGTAGTCCTCGACCTGCGACCACAATTGAGCTGCAAATTTCTGTTGCCAAGGGAAACATTTGTTAAGTGGTTTTTTTTTTATTTTACGACCTTTTTGTCACAGTTGTTAAGCGAATCACTATAGTTGTTAAGTTAGTAACACGGTTGTTAAGTGCATCTGGCTTCCCCACTGACTTTGCTTGTCAGAAGGTTCACCAAAGGCGATTATGTGACGCCAGGACACCGCAACCGTCATAAATATGAGTCAGTTGCCCAAGCATCTGAATCTTGCTCCTGCACCATGGGGATGCTGCAATGGTTGTAAGTGTGAAAAATGGTAATTAAGTCACTTTTTTCAGGGTTGTTGTAACGTTGAACTTTGAACACTAAACGAACTGTTGTAGATTGAAGTCTACCTGTAGTAAAGGGGAACTTTTCCTTGTTGAAGAACACTTGACAAATATCTTTTTTGCCTCATCAGAATGCTCACCTTTACCAAGTCTTACAAGACCAGTAACTAGTAAGTACAGGTAGTCCTCGACTTACAACAGTTCATTTAGTGACTGTTCAAAGTTACAACGGCATTGAAAAATGTGACTTATGACTGCTTTTCACACTTACGGCCATTGTTTCAGATGCTTGGTTTCATATTTATGACCTTTGCTGTGTCCCGGATCATGGGAACACAGTTTTGCAACCTTCTGACAAGCAAAGTCAATGGGGAAGCCAGATTTACATAACAATGGTGTTACTTATTTATCAACTGCAGCAATTCACTTAACAACGGTGTCAAGAAAAGTCGCAAACTGGGGATAAAACTCACTGGACAAATATCTCACTTAACAACAGAAATGTTGGGCTCAGTTGTGGTCATAAGCCGAGGACTCCCTGTATTCATTATCATTGTTTAACGACCCTATAATCCCTTGTGCGTGGGGGGTGGGGAGGGAGTGTGGCCAACTTAATGGTGCTAGCAGAATGTTTACTCTTCCAGATGCCAATGCAGAGGTTTGTTCCGCAGAGATATCCTCAGTGGGCCCACAGAGAGAAAAATATCTGCCTCTACCTAGGATCGAACTCACAGCCTCCTGATTGTGAGGCGAGAGCTCCACTTCTAGGCCACGGCACCGCTCCTGAGGACTACCTGCATTGGGGGGCGAGGGCGGGGGAGAATGAAAACTCCTTGTTCAAAAGCATTCTACCACGGAAGAGTTGTTGCTGGAAATGTTTAGACTGCGTCTCACCAATAATGTTGGATTTGGCAGACCCCTTGCCTAAGAAAAGACTTACAGGCTATGCTTTCTTCCCCTTGATTTATGGTCTGCACAGCAAGAGCCATGCTCTTCCCACTGACTCTTCCATTCATGACGTCACCCTTTCAATTATGCCCTCCTCCTCCTCCTCCTCCTCCTCCTCCTCCCAGAAAGCAAATTAAAACAACAACAACACGAGCAAACTCCAAACCCATACTATTTAAACACATGGCCGGCTGGCAAGTCTCCTGTTCTGTTTTTAAAATCACATCTATTTTGGCACCCATAGCGGTCCTCTCACATCTGCTTTGAAATTCAGCAGAATGAGTATGTATGTATGTATGTATGTATGTATATGTATGTAGGAGAAATTTCCTGACAGTTAGAACAATTAACCTCTGGAACAGCTTGCCTCCAGAAGTTGTGAATGCCCCAACCCTGGAAGTCTTTAAGAAGATGTTAGATAGCCATTTGTCTGAAATGGTATAAGGTTCCTGCCCACGCAGGGGGTTGGACTAGAAGACCTACAAGGTCCCTTCCAACTCTGCTATTGTATTGTATTGTATGTGTATGTGTGTGTATATATGTGTGTGTGTATGTGTGTGTGTTAATATATATATAGTTTGCCAGTCTCAGACGTTTTGGAAAAATTGGTCTAATGTTTTGGAAAAAATAATAATAATAACAATCCTCTCTTCTCCCCCCCCCCCTCTTTCCACCATTTTAGGATCTTATCTTATTTTTCCTTTAGAAGAAAGGAAAGATTTACAAGCAACTGTGAATGTGGCACAGCTCTGTTCAGACAGGAACAGGTGGGGATGGGAGAGAATATGTGTGTATGCATGTATGTGTGTGTGTGCGCGCGCACACACTCACACACACCGGAACTCAAATAATTTAAAAACTGATTCTCTGCCCCAATGGCCGGCTAGGTGGGTGTGGCCATGGTGGGTGTGGCCAAGGGGGTGTGACAGGCAGCACTCGGCCTCCTGCACCTCCCATGGTAGCAAAAATGGACTGCAGGGGGGGGGAAGGGCTGCGCCCCGTTTTGGGTCTAGTAAGCATCCAAGCAGCCTTTCTGTGGGCACCTGCAGCTCCTCTTCTGGTTTCCGGTCTTTGCGGGTGCCGGAGCACTAGGAAACGGGCTGAAAAACAGCCTGAAAAATGGCCTAAAATGGTCCAGAAAACGCCCAAAGAACCAGGCATGCATGTGCCAGCCAGCTGGTTTTTGGGTTTCCAGTGCTCCAGCATACGCAAAGACCAGCTGGCCAGCACGCGCATGCCAGAAACCCGAAGACCAGCTGACCATTGCACACACGTTCCGGTTTGGGCACTCAGTGCCGAAAAGGTTCACCATCACTGCCTAGAGGAAAAGTGAAATTTCCTTATTCTGCTTGGGAGAAAGAAAATATACAACTCTTTTGTTCCAAGACAGGAGTCCCCAAACTTGGCAACTTTAAGACTTGCAGACTAATAATAATAATAATAATAATAATAATGATAATGATAATGATGATAATAATGATAACAACAACAACAACAATAGAGGTAGAGTTTAGGAGCTGGAAAAGTATTATTATGTAAGCAAATTGACTCAGACAATACACTGTTCACAAGGCACTTAAGAATGTTAAATGAAAATGTATAAATAAACTGTTAAAAATAATAAAAAATAAATTGTTAAAAACTGTTAAAAATAAAAACTGTTAAAAATAATAAAAAATAAATACACTGTTAAAAAAAGACTTGCGAACTTCAGCTCCCAGTGTTCCACAGGCATCCATGCTGCCTAGGGAATTCTGGGAGTTGTAGTCCACAAAATCTTAAAGTTACCAAGTTTGGAGATCCCTGGTTCTAAGAGATCAAGACTTTGCTGATTAAATCTTTGATTAAAACACACATCAAATTCATTAAATAACTAAAATAAAACAGCAGCGCTGCTTACCTGATTGATAGCTGGCATGCCTGCATCTCTTCCAAATGGGTAGTTGCTTCTTTCTGTACCTTTTCCTAGAAATCAAGAATCAAAGAGACAAAAGTCTGTCTGGGGAAATATTAAGATAGTTGAAAGCAGGTAGGTATCCTGGTGGAGGAGATTAATCCTTCAGTTCTATTCCTCTTCCCATTCTGTTGCATCTATTTTATCAGACATGCTCAAACCCCAATTCAACCTTCCAAAAGTTACATCAGGGTTAAAAATGAGACACAGTTCAACAATATCTTAAGGAATACCAGGGTTCCCCAACAATGAGTACCCATGAGCTGATGATAAAGAGAAATTTACACCTACTCTCACCTCCAATTTTCTGGGAGCAAATCAGAAGTATTGGAAAATTACCATAAATGGAGACATACTGTATTTTTCAAAGTATAAGACGCAACGTTTTCCCTCAAAAAGAGTCTGAAAATCTGGGTGCGTCTTATACACTGAATATAACATTTTTTGCCTCCTGCAACCCCGCCCCTTCACCTAAATGGCTGTGCATAGCTTTTAGGAGGCTTTCAGAGAGCTCCTTGGGGCTGGTGGGCAGAAATGAGTGAAAAATGGGCTGTTTTTTGCTCAATTCCACCAACCCTCCCCCAGCCCCTAGGAGCACTCTATAAGCTTCCTAATGCCCTTTTTTGAAAAAAAGCGGGCCCGTTTTCATGAAAAACGGCCCTTTTTTTGCTGAAACACCCCCCCCCCCGAGAACACTCTATAAGCCTCCTAAGAGCTATTCATGCCCTTTTTTTAAAAAATGGGCCTGTTTTCGCGAAAAACTGGCCATTTTTGGGAGGTTTGCAGAGTGCAAAACCTTTTTTAAAAAATTTGCCCCTTCAAAACCTTGGTGAGTCTTATACTCCAGTGCGTCTTATATTCCGAAAAATACGATAAGTCAGAATGCAGGGAGAAAACAAAGGCTTTCCTCATCCACTGGAACTTTGTTGGAAATCCAACATTTTGGGATGTGCAACATTTTGGATCTGAAGGCAGAAAGTTACTTTGCAGCAGTTGTGCATCCTTTAAAAAGTGCATGTTTTCCTGGGCTTGTGTTGCTGCTGTAGGATCGCAGGAAAATATAAATTTGAGTTTGGGAGGTAGCAACAGCACGCCCTGAAACAGCTTGTTGCATGCCTGGATAACTCAAAAGGATATTTTCCTGGCTGCTACATGAGCTCCCAAAAAAAGACACGGCTTCTCAGAGGAAGCGCTGATGGGTGTTGCAGCCGTATTTGTGGCACCTCTTCAATTTTGGATTCAAATCACTGCACTTCCCTACCAACCGCCAAGATCCCAGATCTTCTCAAACCAGTATTATTATTATTATTATTATAATTATTATTTATTCAATTTCTATAGCTGCCGATCTCAAGATTCTCAGGAGCTTACAATCCAAAAACATAACGTATTTTTCGGAGTATAAGACATACCTTTTTTCCTCTAAAAAGAGGCTGAAATTGTGGGTGCGTCTTATACATCGAATACAGCATTTTTTTGCCTCCTGAAAACCTGCCCCTTCACCAAAATGGATGCGCGCACACCCTTATGGAGGCTTCCAGAGAGCTCCTGGAAGCCTCCATAAGGGTGTCTCTGGGGCTGGGGAGGGCAGAAATGAGCAAAAAACAAGGCGGTTTTGCCCCAGCCCCTAGCAGCACTCTATAAGCCTCCATAAAGCTATGCATGCTATTTCTTGACCAAAAAATGGCCCGTTTCCACACAAAAAATGGGCCATTTTTCCTTGTTTTCGCCCCCCCCAGGAGCACTCTGCAAGCCCCCCCCCCAGACTATTCATGCCTTTTATTTGAAAAAAAAGTGACCATTTTCACGAAAAACGGGCCGTTTGGGGGAGGTTTGCACAGGGGAAGGATACTGCAAAATCTCCATTCCCTCCCCCCTCCAAGGGAAGGATACTGCAAAATTTCCATTCCCTCCCCACTCCAGGGGAAGGATACTGCAAAATCCCCATTCCCTTCCCCCTCCAAGGGAAGGATACTGCAAAATCTCCATTCCCTCCCCCCTCCAAGGGAAGGATACTGCAAGATCTCCATTCCCACCTCACTCTGGGGCCAGCCAGAGATGGTATTTGCCAGTTCTCCAAACTACTCAAAATTGTTGCTACCGATTTCCCAGAACCTGCTGGATTTCACCCCTGCCGTTGATTCTGATCTAACTCTAAGCAGGTGTCCACTGTTAGTTGAGTGGATTCCTGTGCGTAGGTTTTTAGTAATAAGCTTTTAGCAATAAAAAAAATTCCTGAGCATAGTCTTTCAGCAAAAAAAAAAAAAAAATCAGTTTATTGAAACTTCATGTGCGAACCTGGTCTTTCACACCTGACAACGACTTCTCCCATGCTGAAAACTCACACTCAAATAAATGTCATTTCACATGAACGCAAACAGCTGGCTCAGACCCCCTGGCCCCATCTGGTTCAGCTGCCTGTTCTCACCAGGGCCCACCACACCTGCACCAGGAAGTCCGCCAGCCTCCCAGCAGATGTCCTTCAGAGGCAGCCATTCGGCCGATCCTGACTTTTCTCAAATCTACGCCGGTTGGAAAACCCGGGCGGTGATATAACATTTTTCAACAGCAAACAGGCATTATGCCACGCACATTCCCATTCATCTGAGAGGCTTAGCATTAAGTAAACAGGAGGTCAAAAGGTTGTAGGGCGAAATCTTTTAACTGACCTAATTTTTTAAAAGCGGTTTAGGAACTAATTTTGCCATATGACTGCCCTCATTCTACTCTCCGTCCCCCACCCTCCCACCGCACAAAAATAGCCACGGTGGTTTTTTTGCCACTCTGCTGACTCGGGTTAAACCACAACAGAGACGTCCAGGAGTATTCGCAAAGCAAAACGGCAAGATCTTTCCTTCTAGGTTTAGGTCTATAGCTATGCAGGGGAATTAATCTTGACAAGATCAGGACGAAAAGGGTGGTAAATGAGTGGGAGAGGTGAAATTTTCCTCTTTCTCGTCTCTCTTGATCCCAGGAAAAAAAGAAAAGAAAAGCACTTTAGAAATTACTTCCTGGCTTAGTGTGAGGCTGTGTTATTTTCTTTTAATCAATTGCCATGCATTTGCTAATACGTCCACGTTAATATTATTTTTGCGGCTAGGCATTGGTATTTAAAAATTTTTAATTTAGTGTTAATTACTTCCCCCTTGGGTTCCGAGTGCTGCAAGGGACAGGATGATGTCTCTGTTTGCGTAGACAAAACAGGTACATCAAGCACTTCCCATGCACTAATACCCCCTCTGTATTTTAGCAAAAAGGAATAAAGGAGAGGGCACGGCCCATTGTACAGGTAGGCCTCGACTTACAACCACAGCTGAACCCAGAACTTTGGTTGTAAGTTGTGGTGGTGGTTAAGCAGGTTACCACGGGACCAAAGTCGATTTTATGACCATTTTTACAAAGCTGGTAAAGTGAAGCCGCCGCAGTCGGTAAGCAAACCACAGGGTTGTTAAGCAAATCTAGTGTATCCAGTAGGAGGGTTTAAAAAAAAAAACATTTTCTCCTATAAAACAGCAAAACCACATCGTAAATTGCAGCCACAGGACCATGATATGCTGCAACTGGACATGAATGCGAGCTGGTTGCCAAGTGCCTGAAATGCAAGCATGTAACTGGAGGGTGGGGTGGGGTGGAGGGGGCAGTTGTAACTTTGAGGATGGGTCGTAAGGAGCTTTTTTGAAGTCTATCATAATTTTGCACCATTGTTAAGTGACTAGTAAGTTGAGGACCACCTGAAAATAGCAATAATACTTAGACATATATCATTCCATAGCGCTTTACAGTCCTTCCTAAACTGTTTACCGAATCAACATATTCCCCCCCACAACAATCTGGGTCCTCATTTTACCAACCTCAGAAGAATAAAAGAATAGAATAGAATAGAATAGAATAGAATAGAATAGAATAGAATAGAATAACAGAGTCGGACGGGACCTTGGAGGTCTTCCAGTTTAACCCCTTGCAAGAAACTCTATACCAGGGGTGTTAAACTCAAGGCCCAGGGGCTGGATCTGGTCTGCGTGGTGCTTAGATCTGGCCCATGGGGCTGCTCTGGAAACAGTGAAGGACTGGCCTGCAGTACCTCTGCCAGCCAAAATGGAGCTCGGGAAGGCTGTGTGTGGCCCCTTGGAGCTCAGTTTTCACTGGCAGAGCATTGCAGGAGGTCATTGCAGCCGAAAACAAAGCTCGCAAGGGCCATGGGCAGCACTCCCAAGCTCCAATTTTGCTGGCAAGGGTGCTTGGGCCATCACAGGCGACCCCAACATGAATGACATTGAGCTGGCCACACTCACCCGGGCCACACCTATCCCAGCCCCCCAAGGTCAAACACAAACCTGATGCGGCCCTCAATGAAATCAAGTTTGACACCCCTGTCCTATACCATTTCAGACAAATAGTTGTCCAATCTCTTCTTAAAAACTTCCAGTGTTGAAGCAGTCACTACTTCCAGAGACAAGCTGTGACACTGATTAATTGTTCTAACTATCAGGATTTTTTTTTTAAATTAAAAAGGATGGAAGACTGACTCAACTTTGAGCCGGTCAGGATCGAACTGCTGGCAGCCAGCAGAATACTGCAATACTGCATTTCAACCAATATGCCACCATAGCGCTACCTTTTTCAACATTTTTGCAGCCAAATTTCAGAAATACAATTTTGGTGAATTCCTGGAACTATAAAATGGGAAGGGGATACTCGTTGTCCACCTTCAACATACGCCCATTGAGTCTCACATGGGTTTTGGGGGGCTGGAAATAGGGAACAATATTTGCACGGCAAACATTTTAATTGAAGCTTATATAATTCTTACATCTCTTAAGTTCTATAAGCCTAGAAAACAATAATACACTCGAATCTGTATTTTTCTGAATTCCAAAACTTGTGTTATTTGAGCAAACTCAACCCTTAGTGAGAAATGGCTTCCAAAGAATGCAACTGTTGGAAAATTCTGTGCAAAAGTAGATTGTACCATATTAGCGAAAAAATGGAGAAAATTCATGCACATTTTTATGCAGACGCCCTTGAAAATTCATAAACAAGGGAGGAACCAGGCAAAATAACCTTAAGACTGGAGAGATAAACAGCTAAACTAAATGGAAGTTGTCAGATTCTCTCATTACCACTTTCAAAGCCTTCAGGAGTAAATTAAAATACAAATTACTTTCAAATATGAATGAAATGGAAATAACAAAGATCTAGTACACCAACCCAATCATGGTTGAATAAGAAATCTGAATTATGTAATGGCCATTAATTTACAGTACATCAGGGGCCTCCAACTTTGGCAACTTTAAGCCTGGTGGACTTCAACTCCCAGAATTCCCTAGCAAGCAGTCCATCACAGAAATTATTCCCCCCATCCCCCATTCTGTAAATATTTAAGTATATCTTTCCATAGGACAACACTGAAGAAATGACACTTGGCTACAATGTAAAGTAGAGAGTATACAGCTTGTATAGCAGTGTAAATGTGCTGTCCCCTCAAAAAAACGCAACACACAGCCATCAATGTCTAAACTGCTGGCAACAAAAGTGAGTGGAAAATAATGATGGCCACACAAAATATTGGAACTTTGGGCCCCATTGGGACATTATCACTTAGGGGTGTACTCACTTTTGTTGCCAGCAGTTTAGACATTAATGGTTGTGTCTTGCATTCTTTTGAGGGGACAGCACATTTACACTGTTATACAAGCTGTATACTCACTTCTTTACATTGTAGCCAAGTGTCATTTCTTCAGTGTTGTCCCGTGGAAAGATATACTTACAATATTTACAAAATGTGAGGGGGGTGTACTCCCTTGTGTGATACACTGTAGAAATTGCAGGTCAACGTTGCAAAGGGAGATGGTGGAGATGGCAATTCCGTGGGGCTTTTGCCTACAGGGATTTCTGGATTTTGGCACACAACAATCCGGAATCCTTCCTGCAGAGTTGCAATACGATTTGAGGTAATAGCCCTAGCTGCATGCATGCATGCATGCAGACACACAGAACATTCAGAGCTGCAACCAATGAACCAAATTAAAGCAAAGCTGCAGAGTAAGAGAGACACACCAGTGACTTTAGGGTCTCTGTCTCCATTTGACAATGGATTTCATCAGGGAAGAACAGGTGGGTTCCACACAGGCAATTTGTTCGGCCTACTGGGAGTTTCCACACGGATGCCTTCAAATCAGGGATGCTACTTAGACATGACGCGAGGCTGGTGGGAGAAGAGAACTGCAGCCATCTCTCCTTCCTTGCCTCCCTGCAATCGCCTCAGTTTGTAATACGGAGAAGTTAATACCACTTTATAATGCCTTGAAGAGGCCACACTTGGAATACTGCATTCAGTTTTGGTCACCACGATGTAGAAAAGATGTGGAGACTCTAGAAAGAGTGCAGAGAAGAGCAACAAAGATGATTAGGGGACTGGAGGATAAAACATATGAAGAACGGTCGCAGGAACTGGCTATGTCTAGTTTAATAAAAAGGAGTAGGGGAGACATGATAGCAGTGTTCCAATATCTCAGGGGTTGCCACAAAGAAGAGGGAGCCAAACTATTCTCCCAGGCACCTGAGGGCAGAACAAGAAGCTATGGGTGGAAACTAATCAAGGAGAGAAGCAACTTAGAACTGAGGAGAAATTTCCTGACAGTTAGAACAATTAATCAGTGGAACAGCTTGCCTCCAGAAACTGTGAATGCCCCAACACTGGAAGTCTTCAAGAAGATATTGGATAGCCATTTGTCTGAAATGGTATAGGGCTTCCTGCCTAGGCAGGGGGTTGGACTAGATGACTTCCAAGGTCCCTTCCAACACTGCTATTATATTAAGTCCTCGACTTGCAACCATTAGTTTAGAGACCGTTTGTGAGTTACTATGGCAATGAAAAAAAAAGCGACCTAGGGCCATTTCCCCACACTTACGACGGCTGCATGGTCACATGATCAAAATTCAAAGGCCCCGGCATTTTGAATTTTCACCTTTTGCGACCTTCTGAACAAGGAAAATCAACGGTGAAGTCAGAGTCATTGAGCTACCGTATTACTAACTTAACAACGGCAGTGATTCACCTTAATAACAATGCCAAGAAATGTCGCAAAACGGGATAAAACTCACATCTACTCTCCTGCTTAGCATTGAAATCTGGGGGTCAATTATGGTTGTAAGTTGAGGACTGCCTGTATATTAAAAGCAGGTATGTTTTCAAGTGCCAGCTATTATAAGAGCAATTATGTATCTGTTATTGTTTGATTTCAAGTAAGATGGCTAACATGTAACCTTGAGTATTGCTAAGCTGTGTCTTTTTATTCTTGACTAGCCATTCCCGGCCACGCGTTGCTGTGGCCCAGTCTGGTTAAATGGCCAACCAATCTGTGTGTAGATCTACACCTGCACACACAAACACGTACACACAACCACGGTATAACCCCCAACCTACCTATCCACTGTATTTCCCCCTCTCTCCCTCTACCTACCTACCTACCTGCCTACCTGCCTACCTACTGTATTTCTCCCTCTCTCTATCCTTCTACCTACCTACCTACCTACCTACCTACCTACCTACCTACCTACCTACCTACCTACCAACTGTATTTCTTCCTCAGAGTATTTTATGTCATAAAGGATAATACCTGTGGACCACTGCTCTCTCTATCCATCTACCTACATTTTTTACAATTTTTACATTTCCGTTGGGTGTACCTGGTACCCAGATAACTGGTACGGTCCCAGAACATCCCCCCCCCCCCCCAATAACTCTTAGATCTGCCCATTTAATTTTAAAATCATCACTGCTAACTTCAGGAGAGTATGATGAAATCTATAAGGGTGGTCAGTAGAAGGACATATGAAACAGAAAACATGTCTGGTTCTATGCATGGATCTACTATATTCTGCCTTGGAAAACAGGTTGCCTTAGCAGGAAGGATGTGATCTTGAATTTTGATTGCATCTCTAACGGACGCCTGCTTCCGAAAGGGTTAAGAATTGTTAATAAGGAGACAGATTGGCTGGAGGGGGCGGGGAGGAGAGGAGGCAATTAATCCAATTAGCAGGTTGGAGAAATTCAGAATTTCACATCTACTCATCATAGGCCTTATGCAGATATACATTTGTGACCTTTTTGCCGTTTGTGAACTTTGGGGCTTAACTCCAGCAAAAGTAGAATCACAATCCAAACAAGCTAAATTTGGGTTAGCAATAACCATGGTTTTGTTGCCCTTACCCTAAAGTAAGTTATTTTTTTTAAAATCAAGTTTTTATTTTATATTATTTATACATATCAATAAGTGAATGATGTGGTACCTGGGTATCATGCATTTCAATACACATAGACATAGTCTTATTACTCCTAAATATTCCATTCCATTCCATTATTTCATTATCATTTATAGATAATGCCCTCTGGAACGACCTACCCCCCGATTTACGCACCATCGGGGACCTCCGCCTCTTCCGCCAACGTCTTAAAACTCATTTATTCCAACAAGCCGGCCTAGCATAACCCCCGTTTCTGACTTTTATAGGGAAAATTTAAAATTTTAGAGTTTTATTAGTTTTAGCACAGGGAAAGTTTAATAGTTTTTAATAATTATGCATTTTTGTATTTTTGTATCGTTTTAATAACGCCTGTGCGCTGCCCTGGGTCCTTTTTTAGAAGGGCGGGGTATAAATTTAAATAAATAAAATAAATAAATAATAAATAGATGCCTTTTACTATTACCCTTCATTTCTAAGCCTTCTTTCTGTTCTTTTCTATATTTTAACATGCTAATACATATACCCTTATTCCCCTCTGACTTCTATCCCTATTTTACCCCTCCCCCTCATATCGCTGTTATATTCAAAGACGTGTTTTTCACCTGTTATATTGTTCGTATTTCCCTTAAGTTAATTCAAAATTTCATCCTTCATTCTTTCACTATTCAATATCTTAGTATACAATTTTAAAAATCAATCACAATCAGTTATACATTTAAAATACATTTATTCATATTCTTTCCAATCCTAGAATTCATATAATTCTATTAATACACACACACACACTAATCACCCATTGTTTGATTCTAGCATTTCACTGCTAATCATATAAAAGAAGGCTTTCGCTGTATCGTGGAAACTATGGTTTAGCTTGCTCTGCCCAGTTTGTTGCTTGCACTAAAGAATGCTATGCAAAGATACACATTTGTTAGCTCTCAGCCAGAGGGGAAGAGAAGCTACCTTACCTGTGGGGTTATTTTTTAAAAAGTAGGTTTAATGGTTGGCATTCATTGGCTCATCTACGCAAAATGCTATTTGGTTGGCAGTTGATTTTTCCAGGATCAATGAACCTATCTATTTGCTGTTTTTCACATGCTGTGTGAATGAACACGCTTTCGATGTTTCAACACACAATGGTTAACAAATCCTGGCTTAGCATTATGTCAGCACACAGCCAATCTAATCCTAGGCACGAGCAAAACCCAACATTCCAGGATCTTGGCCAGAACACCCCAACCGCTTCCGGTTCAAGAGGATTAAGTTCCAGAAAAAAAAATGCCAGGCCACCCCAGGACAGCAAGATTGGCATTCAGGAGAAAGATGCAATGTTCTTTTGCGTACCCCCTGCCTCGACAAATGGCTAACATGTCTCAGCTGGTGGCCAAACATGAACATGTGGATATTTCGGGCTCTGGTTCAAGGAACACAAAGGGTTTCCCTTCTCACTATGGTATTTGGAAGAAAAATGGGATTTTCAAAACCAATCATTCTATTAAGTGTATAATTCCTAGCGAGGGAACAGAGGAGGAAAGATAACATGTTGAGATTAAAAGCAGTGGGGAGGGAGGAGCGGAAGACTGTGAACCGATTAAAACCCATTGTCCAGGATGCACACCAGTTACAATGCTGGCTAGATTAGCAAGCTTAGCCCTGAAAAGGAGTTAATTGCTAGAAATAATTACTTGAAAGAGATCTACTCAGGCGGTTTGGTTTCCTTCCTAACAGTTAAATAATTCCCACCAACCTCTTTGCTTTCCTCCCTTACTGTTGATTAATTCACAAATACTCTCAGGAGGTGTGGGGGAGGGGGCTCCATTAGAGTACCTCAAAAATGTGAGCCATGTGGCTTTATGTGTACACATACCCCTTTCCAAGGGAGAACATTTGTAGCTCAGGGTTGAAATGAGGGATCCTCGGTGCTGTATGAACTTGGTTGTTTCCTTGCAGACGTTTAACTACACAAACTAGGTCAGTGGCGGCAAACCTTTTTTGGCTTGTGTGTCAAAAGCGGGGGGAGCACAGGGGGGAATCGTGCGTGGGCGTGCCACACCCATATTGCTATGCGTACGACCAGCGCTCTCCCCATTTTTGGCATGCTTTATTTGCCCGCCCCAGGCTCCAGAGGCTTTATAGGAGCCTGGCTGTGGTGGGATTCAGGCAGTTCGCACCTATTCGGGAGAACCGGTTGTTAACTTTCTAAGCAGTTGGGAGAACCGGTTGTTGGAAGAAATCTCCTTTTGTTTTTCCTCACTTTACAGGGCTAATCCTGTAAGGAAGGCAGGAAGGAAACATTCTGGTGTTGTTTCTAGCCTCCTCTTTATCACCCTGCTTACAGAAACTGCCTCTCCCGTTAGCCCTTATTACATTGTAACAACTAAGGCGAAGCGCCCATCGATGTGACTGATGTTGAGTTGGCCACGCCCATCTAGTCACATGGCCACCGAGCCACGTCTACCCAGCTTGTCATTAGGGCAGAGAACCGGTTGTTAAATTATTTGAATCCCACCACTGGAGCCTGGAGAGGGCGAAAAACAGCCTTCCCCGCCCCTCCTGGAGGCTTCAGGAGGGCAAGAAACCAGCCCTACGGCAAACCGGAAGTTCAGGAACAGACTTCCGGTTTGCTTGTAGGACCGGTTTTAGCCCTCCAGAGCCTTCAGGGGCCTCCAGGAGCTTCCCTGAAGGTTCCAGGGGGCAAAAAAATGACCCTACGAGCATGCGCCTCGCATGCCCTGACAAATGGCTCCACGTACCACCTGTGGCACGCGTGCCATACGTTCGCCATCATGGAACTAGGTATTCCTCAACTTACAATAGTTTGTGTAGTGACCGTTCAAAGTTACAACAGCCCTGAAAAATGTGACTTATGGGCATTTTTCACAGTTATGACCATGGCAGCATCCCCATGCAGCATGTGATCAGAATTCAGATGCTTGGCAACTGACTCATATTTATGACGGTTGCATTTTGAGACCTTCTGAGAAGCAAAGTCAACCAGGAAGCTAGATGCACTCAACAACCGTGTGACTAACTTTACAACTGCAGTGATTCATTTAATAACTTTGGCAAGGAAGTCCGTAAAATGGGGCAAAACTCGCTCAACCAACGTTTCAGCAACAGAGGTTTTGGGCTCAATTGTGGTCCTAATTTGAGGACTTTCTGCAACGTCATCACTGTTGGTGATGTTACCTGGTCTGGGGAATTAAACGTCTGCAAAAGAACAATAAGCAGGCATCACCAAGGACCCCTCACCTTCAGAAATGGCCTTGTAAGAAAAGCGATGCTACTGGTTCCATTTAACTGGGGGCAGCCAGAACAATTCACTGTTGTTAAATAGCCCTGCAATAATTCCTATGAACATACCTCACAGCTTCAAACTTAAACTCTCTACTGTATAGAATAATTCCTATGAATTATTATATACCGTATATAATTCCTATGAATTTATATGATAATTCCTATGAACAAACCCTCACAGCTTCAACCTTAAACTCTCTACCGTATATAATAATTCCTATGAATTTTTATATACCGTATATAATTCCTATGAATTTATATGATAATTCTTATGAACAAACCCTCACAGCTTCAAACTTAAACTGTCTACGGTATATAATAATTCCGATGAATTATTATATACCGTATATAACTCCTATGAACTTATATAATTCCTATGAACCTTCACAGCTTCAACGTTAAATTGTCTACCTTATATAATAATTCCTATGAATTATTATATACTGTATATAATAATTCCTATGAATTATTATATACTGTATATAATAATTCCTATCAATTTATATAATAATTCCTATGAACAAACCCTCACAGCTTCAACCTTAAACTATCTACCGTATATAATAATTACGATGAATTATACTGTATTATACTGTATATATGCTGTGACATATTAATATTAATTACCATATCAACCTTAAACTGTCCACCATATATAATAATTCCTATGAACCTACATTTTCAACCTTAAACTATCTACCGAAGACTGCACCCCATTCCTGAGAGGTCTGAAAAAGGGGGGGGCATGCATAAGCGCACCAGCGTGCCTACTGTCTCTGCCCTACTACTCTGTTTCCCCAAAAATAAGACCTTGCCAGATAATAAGCCCAATCAGGCTTTTGAGTGCATGCGCTAAAATAAGCCCTCCCCCCAAAATAAGCCCTCCTCGAAAATATTGCAAAACAGCAGCAGCCATGAGTTGACCACGCTCGCCACCTCCTGTACCTCAAAAATAATAAGACCTCCCTGAAAATAAGGCCAAGTGCTTATTTCAGGGGTCAAAAGACAATAAGACCCTGTCTTATTTTCAGGAAAACACGGGTATCCCCACTTATTTGCATTCATTTCATTTGTTTATGTCCATGTTCATACTTATACCTGTTATCTTGTACATGTTTGACAAACTAATAAATAAATAAAAAATCCATAAGGATTCTCTTGATTATGAGTAAAATCGACATTTCCCATTCTTCCACACACACGACGCAAGGGAATCAGGAAATGGTGATGGCTGACAGACAAATCAAACAAAGGCTAATAACTAAGGTGGTCAAGAAAGCATCATCATAATTTTACAATGTCAAGACTTGCTCCAAGCAGGGACACTTACCTACTATTCCAGACCCCAGGAATGATGACGAAGATATGCTGTTATGGGATGGCAGGTCCCTGTGTTCACTGTAGTGTGAACCTTCGCCATAACCCTGCTGTAAAGAGGAAGCAAAATAGTATTCATAGGCACAAAGTCATGAAGCACATTGCCTACTCACTCCTATCTCAATCAACAAGTTTATGGGTATCCCAGAACCATTTCCAAATCAAAATACTCCTTTAAAATTCAATTTAGTTGGATCTTATAAAGGCCTGCTATCTTGGGATGGATCAAATCGACTCCAACTGACTAGCAAACTGTTTCTATATACTCTCATTTTCCAACTTTTTTTTCCCTTCTGTTCAATCATGCCCAATTCTCAAAGACTGCCTGGACAAGTCCCTGAACTTTCTTGGCAAGGTTTTTTAGAAGTGTTTTGCCATTGCCTCTTTCCTATGCTGAGAGAGAATGACTGGCCCAAGGTCAACCAGTTGGCTTCTTGACCAAGGCGCAGGACTAGGATTCATGGTCTCCTGCTTTCTAGCCTGATGCCTTAAACCAGAGGTCCCCAAACTTGGCAACTTTAAGACTTGTGGACTTCAATTCCCAGAATTCTCCAGCCAGCTGTGCTGAGAGTTGAAGTCCACAAGTCTTAAAAGTTGCCGAGTTTGAAGATCTCTGCCTTAAACACTACACCAGACTGGGTCTCAGCAAAATGGTACAGAAGTTAAATAGGTCAACACACTTCCCTTAAGCCATGCTGCCTCAGGGTTATGGAGTGAAATAAATAAAATAAAATAAAAAACTCAGCACACACAGAAAGTCTCCATCATAAAAGATGGAATCTACCTCGGAGTTAGATAGGTGGCTTCTAATTCCGTAACTATGGTACTATCCAGAACAGGGGTTCTGGAAAAAAACATTCTCTTCATCTGCTATTATCGTGGGAAAGAAAATAAGTCCAACATAGTTCAAAAAGATGTATGATTAATGGTGGAAGGAAGACAGGTCAGACTCAAAAACAAGATGACCAAACAATTAACTGAGATAGCTAAGCAGAACCTGAATCTCATGGACAACCTCTTAGTGTATATCAGCCATTCAATTAGGTTCCATGAAATAAACCTCAACTTTGTGATAGTACCTATTCCTTCAGGCTCTGTTTTTCTCTCAACTACTTCCATTCCAGCAGATTATTTTAAGATCTGAATTTAGCTTGAACTGCAATAGAACTTTAAGAACTGATTCTTAAGCCTGTCATTTCCTCTTCCTTCTTCATCCTTCTTTCTTTCTGCATTAGACTATAAGCTGAATGAGCAGCACCGATTTTACATTATTGTATGTAAGCAGGTCTGGGAGATTTAGGAGCTAAAGAGAAAGGTAAAGAATATATTTCAAATATGATCCTACTAAGCATATACAAGCAAGAAAGTTGCCGTTTTCACCTCGGATTCACCTATGGATTGATTTCCTATAGGACAGTGATAGCTAACCTTTTCCCCAACGCGTGGCAAAAGCAGGAGAGCGCAGGGGGGTCGTGCGTGGGTGTACCCACGCCCATAATGCTATGCACGCAACCCTGCGCCCCGCTTTTGGCGCACGATGGACCCATTTTTCACCCTCCCCAGGCTCCAGAGGCTTTCTAGGAGCCTTGGGGAGGGCAAAAATAGCCCTCACACACACCGAAGGGTGAAAAATCGCCCTACGTGCAACTTCCGGTTTGTGCGTTGGGTGAAAAACGGCCGAAAAAGAAGGCCAAAGTCAGCTGACCAACACGTGCATACACGCTGGAGCTGACAGGGCAACGCCTTGCGTGTCCTAACAAATGGCTCGGCATGCCGCCTGTGGCACGCGTGCCATAGGTTCGCCATCACAGCTATAGGACATATGACAGGATGCTATAATTCCTTAAAATGACAGATTTGATTCCTCAAATTTAAATAGCTCAGCAAGAATTAGGATGAGAGGAAAGTTACTTTTCCTATATTTTCAGAAAAATGGGAATTAGGGTAGTTCGCTTTCCCATCTCAAAAGACACATACGTATGTGGAGAACCCCACCCCGCCCCAAAGATCCATTTGGATCTTGCAGTGAACAGATCTTCCCGATGCTTACCCTGACTTGGTCAAACGTGGAGTTATTCTGCTCTCCTGTTGCCCAAGAACCTGAAGTCGGTCGCTCATCCAAACCTACCGGGGAAAGAGAAGGAGAAAAAAACAAAGAATACTTTGATCTACAGGATCTTCAAAAGACAGACTCTCTCAAAGTTAACTCTTCCTTTCACAAATACAAAAATATTTGGATGAAAATCCCAAACCAACACTGACTTTTTCCTGTTTTGCAAATTTTCCACACAGATTCAGCTTCAAAGGAGTCTCAGTTGATATGTTTGGCAAAATTGTGAGAGGGCAAATTTTATTTAATATGTGTAACACCTCAAGGGAGTTGTAACACACACAACTTACCTTCCCCAAAGCTGCTTTGGCTAGAGGAACATTACAGGAAAGGAGGTGGGAAAATTCAGTAGGCTCAAATTATGAAAGTGGATGGGTGGGAAGGAGACAGTTAATGGAGCCAATTATTTTCTTTCTTAGCCAAACTTAATTGGTCCACCATTTATGTTCTAGAAGAAGTTATAAGTGGTCCAGAATGAGACATATTGGCACCACCACTTTGGTGTCGCCATCTTAGCATGGGACAAATCACCACAGGAAACTCGCCATGAGACAACTTGGTGTGGCCTTAAATGGCACCTCCCTTCGTCAACTGCAACATCGCAACAGACCATGTCTCCAGATCTGGGTCCAGCCTCCAGCAGGCTGGCAATCTGTCCCACACTGAGCTGGCGCCGCCGAGGTAGGTGCGTTGAGATAGCCATGGCAACATGGCCATGGCTAGATGAGGTGGCTGTGTCAAGAAGTCACATGCTCTTGTTATCACCAAGAAGGACCATCCCATTTTAGCACTGACTGAACTTTACCTGCTCCCAGATATGAAATGAGGACCTCAAAAAGCAAACCACCTTCCCCAGACATCTGAAGAAATGTTGCAGCAAAATAGACCTCTTTATTTCTCATCCACATAGAGATTTTAATTCCTCATGTTTGTTATGGAAGTAGCAGCACAGCTGCAGATTACAGTTTCTGGGAAATGGTTATGGACATCCGCTCGGGAGAAGCTTGCTAGATCTCGCTGTAGTATTATATACATTCATGAACACTATGAATTGTCCATTCCAACTGAAAATTCTGGGAATTTTAGCCTCGATGCATCTTGAGGCTGCCAAGTTGGGGAAGGTCCAACTCAAATACTGACAAAGTACAAGAAGAATCAAGAATGTACTCCTGGCTTCCCTGCCGAGGAAGATGGCTTAAGATGAGCTAACCGCCTTTTGAAGAAGCTATTATTCCACTATTTTTGCTCTCTTAGTCTTAGAGCAGCGACTCTCTCTCAAGCTGCCAAGTGTTTTTGCATGGGAACAGTTTGAATTCTCCAAATAAATAAATAAGCAAAGTCCCTACAAAATAGGATGGTAAATCTATGCTGGTCTCCTCCCACTGAGCACCTTCAGGCATCTTTTAATAGGCCAGAAGACCGTTTTAGTCCTCTCAAAGGAGATGACCAGGCTGAGCCCCAGGGAGGGGTCAAACATACAATACAATACAATAGCAGAGTTGGAAGGGACCTTGTAGGTCTTCTAGTCCAACCCCCTGCGTGGGCAGGAACCTTATACCATTTCAGACAAATGTCTATCTAACATCTTCTTAAAGACTTCCAGGGTTGGGGCATTCACAACTTCTGGAGGGAAGCTGTTCCACTGGTTAATTGTTCTAACTGTCAGGAAATTCCTCCTCAGTTCTAAGTTGCTTCTCTCCTTGATTAGTTTCCACCCATTGCTTCTTGTCCTGCCCCCAGGTGCCTTGGAGAATAGTTTGACTCCCTCTTCTTTGTGGCACCCTCTGAGATAAAGGAAGACTGCTATCGTGTCTCCCCTGGTCCTTCTCTTCATCAAACTAGACATACCCAACTCCTGCAACCGTTCTTCATATGTTTTAGCCTCCAGTCCCCTAGAGGACATGTTATCAGTCTCGAATCCCTTCATGCTCACAAGAGATCTAAGTCCAGCCCAGGGGTGAAATCTACTTGCCTTCGCTACCGGTTCGCAAATGTGAAGGCTCGCACGCTCATTCTGCTCGCACGCACCACCTACGCACATTCGCAGAGCGTCAAAAATGGATGGGTGAGTGGGCAGAGCCTGCTAATGAGCGCGCCTGCAAAGGTAAGTAGAACAGCAGGAAATCCTGCTTTCTAGCTAATACAAATTGCGCGTCACAGCTGATTGTTGGAAATACCGGTTCATCCGAACTGGTAATGTTTTTTTAACTTACTTTTAATATTTTATTATATTTATTGTATTGTGTTTTACTCTTCCCTGTGCACCGCCCTGACTCCCAAAATTGGGAGATAGGGCGGTATATAAATATGAACAAATAAATAAATAAATAAAACTACCGGTTTGGGCGAACCAGTCCGAACCAGTAGCATTTCACCCTTGGTCCATCTCCTTTTGAATTCCATTGACTCTTATCTATCGCCAATTTGCTTTATTTAGTAGTTCGGATTCTTGTAGAAAATTTTAGCCTACAATAAACCTGTATATTCATTTGAACTGCCTAGATTTCCTGATTTTCACCTCTGCTCTGATTGCAAATCAAACCATGTCTGGAACAAGAGCGTCCCCTTCCATGTCCAAAATATTACGTTTTGTGTATACAAAGGGTATTTTTCGTTTCCAATAGGATGTTTCCTCTCCTTGACTAATGCTGGAATGAGAGATCTGGAAATCAGCCAAGTCCAAGATGGCAAACCAGCTTCATTTGGAGACGGTGTCCATCTTAGAACGGTTCTTTTAATTTCACCTCATGCTCAGATAGTAACTCCAGCTCTATCATCACAAGGAGGCTTTGAAGTCCAACTCTCCTATGTTTGTATACGTGTATTTTTTAAAAAGCATATTATTATGAGAAACACACCATGTTTTTCTCTCCTTCCCTCTCCCTACTGTTCATTTAACCAGAAATTTCTTTCAAAATTACATGCTTCCATTCCGAAGCCTTTTGTGTTAATCATTTCCCCAGAGAATTGGTGTTTAATTGCTGTCTAATTTGCATAATTATGCATATTAATCTCCACTCCTAATGAATATTCATAACTCTCATTTAGAGTTTGTTTTCTAATAAAAAAAAAAATATTCCAATGTGATTACGTTGCAGGATTGAGGCTGGCGGTGGAAGTAAGATGCTTAATGCAACGATGAAAAACACCAAAGTGCTACCTATTCTTTTCAAGGCTGGCAATATTGCAAATTTTGCTCTGCTAATGTTGTACTTCTTCCTTTCCATCCTGCTCTTTCAGAATAATATCAGCTGTATTTTCTGGAAGTGAAGTGTGTGTGTGTGTGTGTGTGTGTGTGTGTGATCAAACTGAAGTATGTTCCAGACAGATACACACAAAATTTGAAAGGTAGGAAAAGTGATAATGTTCAAAGACTGTTTACAAAATTAACAGAATAACCAAGTTGGAAAAGACCTTGGAGGTCTTCTAGTCCACCCCCCTGCTCAAATAAGAGACCCTATACCCATGATGGCAAACCTATGAGGTGGCATGCAGACCATCGCCAGCTGCTCTTCTGGTTTTTGGCACGCTGGCCAGCTGGTTTTTGGGGGTGCCAGAAAACATAGCAATAGCAATAGCACTTAAACACATACCGCTTCATAGTGCTTTTACAGCCTCTCTGGGTGGTTTACAGAGTCAGCATATCACCCCCAACAATCTGGGTCCTCATTTTACCCACCTCAGAAGGATAGAAGGCTGAGTCAAACTTGAGCCAGTGAGAATCGAACTGTTGAACTTCTAGCAATCGGCAGTCAGCAGAACTAGCCTGCAATACTGCATTTAACCACTGCGCCACCAAAGCTTTTCCAAATATTGGGAGATTGCTCTTGTGTTTCCCCTAGCCCTTTTCATTGAACTAGACATAGAATTTTTTTTATTTTTTCACCTGCCCAGGTTTTCTGTTAGCAAAAGGATCCTGCCCCAAGGAGTTGCAAAACTCATAGCACAGGGAGGAAATACAGAAATAAATGTAATAAGAAAGGAAGGAAGAGTTGGGATCCCTTTTCTGGAAGGTGACCTTATAATCAGCCACTGTGTTTAAATGAAGTACTCAAGTTTAAAAACAATGTAATTGAAATACGTAAGGAAATACAAGAGGCAATGTTTAAAAAGAACACAAAAGCCCATTTTTATATTCACTTAAGGCTTTTTTTATGTGAAAAGTACTCAGGAGCTATCTGGGGTTCTGTAAAGAGAAGCGGCTGAATCTTGTTTTTGAATCAATGGAGACACTTTATGAATCCAAATCAAGGTGACGTGACTGACTTTCCCACCTTGGAAATATTTGTATTTGTTAAATTTAGATATATAAAAACCTAAATTTAGATATCCATCTCAATATTCAAATATCGATCTGCCTCTGGAAAGCATAAAGGTAAATAAAAGTAGGCAGATGACCAGGTAATAAAGGGGCATATCTATCTATTAAAGGCCAAGGTTTCACACTCCCACTAATTTTTTCACAATGGATAACTCTTCTTTTCATTTCATTACTATAAATCATTCTTCCCGAAGCCACCTCGAGGTCTTAAGAAGCCACAAATAACATGGTTGTACCAAATTGGGAGAGCCAAGATCATCTCAAATCAATTCAGAACCACTTGGATGTCTCTCCTTATAATAAATACATTATACATTAAATGCACAGTCCTTGACCTCTGAATAGAGCTTGCTCATCGTGATTGTAAATCATGATGGTTGCAAAACAATTTTACAACCTTTTTTGCAGCAGTCATCAGAGAATCCACAATCATTACGTGAAAGCCACGGTTGCTAAGCGAACCAAAGGGTCACTATGGGCACAGTTCCGCTGAAAATTAGAATTGTTGACATGACTGCGGGGTGTGTGGGTGTGTGTGTGTGTGTGTTGGTCCCATTTTCTGGGTGTATCGCAACTTTTAATGGTCACTAAGCAACTGGTTGTAAGTCGAGAACTAACTAAGTTTCCTTAAAATTGAATTTTTAGTTCTGCCTTAAATGGTGTCATTTCCATTTCTTAAGATAGCTACCAATCTTGAAAGTGTAAAATATTCGAATATCTGAAATATTCAAATTTCACACTTCATAAGGCGTTCACCAGCTAAAGGAAATGGTTTGTCCAATTAAACTGGAACCTGCAAACTCAGTTCTGTTCAAAAACATTCAATGTTTTGCTGAGCCTTTTCATTTTTATTTTTTTTAAAATAATAATAATAATAATAATAATTTAATAATAATTTATTAAATTTCTAAACCGCCCCCTCTCCCCGAAGGGACTCGGGGCGGTGTACAGGAAAATTAAGAACATCTAAAAACATAACAATACATACATAATTAAAACCAAATTAAATAAATTAACCCTGTACTAAAATTTATAAAACATTAAAACATCTTCCCTTGTGCTATGGGACCAATGGGGAAATGTTCACAAAAAGCCCTCCAAGCTCCAAAATAGACTAAAAAGCTAGGCACGCTCTACGCAGCCACATATCTATAGGCACACTGTGCCTTCATGCAATTCAATATTTAATGCAATAATGCAATACACAATGCAACACACACAATGTCTCCATGCATTTTTGCAGTTACGGAAGCTTTCCCCAGTCTCTAGGTTTATTTTACTACACTTTCCATCATCCTTAGCCAGCACAGACATGTTTAACATATCTGAAACACATCAAGATGGAGGACAGATTAGAGTACTAGATTAAAAACAAGAGATTTACATTCAAATTCTCATTTATTCACAAAGCTTATAAACAATTGGGGGCAACCTTACATGAGGGCTCTCTAGAGGAAAAGGAGAGCATTAACTGGAATAAAAATAAAAGGAACAGGAAAATAAACAGCAGATAATGCTTTCAGCTTGCCAAAACTTCCTAACATCGCATGTTATTTCCCAGACTTGAAGGGATAAGAAAACATTCATATTCTCTCTCCCTCTCTCTCTCTTATTCTCTCTCTCTCTCTCTCTGCCCCTGGCTTCACCCATCCCCATTCCATTAATAGAGTTATTAAAATGGGGGGTGGAGATAGAAACTCTATAGATTAATTATGCATTTTAATAACCCCACTCATGAATATTCATGAAGCATTCTGTGCTCATGTTCTAATTAAAATATACTAATAGTATAAGATGTAGCTGTCAGAAAGGGAGAACATTCTCTTTCCCTTGCCCCCTCCCCCTCGCCCAACAACCCCTCCCCTCGCCCGTCCCTTTTTTACACTGGAGTAGATGCAGGTAGATAGTGACCGACTTCACCCCGACCCACGGCACAGATAAAAATATCTCACTGAAGTTCAACATGAACGACATACTTAGGCAGGGTAAAAAGGGAACTGTATGTAGTAGGCAAATACATACACACTCGTGCACGCATAGACTAACTACAGTGGTGCTTATTTTTTTGAACAACGGAGTTAACAGCTGCACGTGATCTTGCTGAAGGAAAGAGTTAAGATTAGGGTCAAGTGCTTGTCACTATTTGCACGCACAGAGAAAACCTACTTCACGTGATATAGAGTGCCTGCTAAAATTTTGCGACATAATAAGAATAAATTGTATGAAGTCAAGTTTAATGACTCAGGGGGGGCAGAGAACCTCAATCAATCAATCCGAATAGAGCTGGAAAGGGCCTTGGAGGTTTTTCAGTCCGACCCCCTGCTCAAACAGGAGATCCTATACAATTTCAGGCAGGTGGCTGTCCAGTCTTTTCTTGAAAAAATCCAGTGATGAAGCACCCATGACTTCTGAAGGGAAGATTCAGAAGTTCACTGGTTGATTGTCCTCACTGTTGGGAAGTTTCTCCTTAATTCCAGGTTGCTTCTCTCCTTGATTAGTTTCCATCCATTGTTCCTTGTCCTGCCCTCAGGCGCTCTGGAGAATAAGTTCTCCGTCCTCAGTTTTTCAAAATTCAGACCTTGGATTGGTTCAACCTGTCTATTTGCATGGCTCTTAAGAAATGGTGCCCAATTGCACAGGGAGGCAGAGATGATGCAGGTTGGTTATTTATCCATGTAAGGAAGTAGCTAGCTATAGTAAACTAGTACAGTCAATCAGTAAATCCCCATGCCCCACCTCCCCGCCATCTCAAATTGTGAGCCATCATAAACTATAGGGCAGTGATGGCTAACCTTTTTTGGCTTGCGTGCCAAAAGCAGGGGGAGTGCAGGGGGAGTCACGTGTGGGTGTGCCACACCCATAATGCTATGTGCTTTTGGTGCGCCTTTTTTCGCCCTCCCCAGGCTTTCTAGGAGCCTGGGGAGGGTGAAAACAGACTCCCCTCCCCACCTCCAGAGGCTTCAGGAGCTTCCCTGAAGCCTCTAGAGGGCGAAAAACAGCCTCAAAAGAAGGCCTAAATCAGCTGGCCAGCACACACATGCGCACTGGAGTTGACAGGGCAACGCCTCACGTGCCCTCAGAAATGGTTCTGCGTGCCACCTTTGGCACCCGTGCCATAGGTTCGCCATCATGGCTGTAGGGTAAACCAGCAGGCTATTGACCTGAAGCCCCACAACTTTAAGTATCCCAAATCTCTCATAATTCATATTGATTGAACACTAGGAATAAGGTTTTCTTGCCTTGGGCAAGGAAAATGCCCAGAAGTCACTGAATAACAGCAATAGCAATAGCACTTAAGACTTATACACCGCTTTACAGTCCTTTTACACAGCCCTCGCTAAGTGGTTTACAGAGTCAGCATATTAGTCCTCATTTTACCCACTTGGGAAGGATGGAGGGCTGAGTCAACCTTGAACCTGGTGAGATTTGAACTGCCAAATTGCAGGCAGTCGGCAGTCAGCAGAAGTAGCCTGCAGTACTGCACTCTAACCACTGCGCCACCGCACCTCATAATAACCCACAAAGGAGTGTTTTTAATTGATATTTTTAATTAATCCATAAAGAAGATTTGAGAGAAAAAAGAAAAAATGGCAAAGAACGGAGGAAAAAGAAGACAATCATCATCTCCTCCTCCTCCCCACCCCCCACACTTCTATTATTATTTGCTCCCTTTTCATCCCACCTGAGCCAAACAATCCACAAAGCCTCAAAACCTTTTACCTCTTGGGGAGAGGAAGGAAGTACAATTTTTTCACCAGTTTTCCTCTGCGCGTACACACCCAAACTCCAGCATGTAGAACACAATGTTCTTGGATGCCATAAAACTAGAAGCCACAACTTAAAAGGTCATGGGAGGGAGGGTAGTGAGACCCAATGCTAGAATCCTTTTGGTGTCGGAATGCACCATCTAGCTCCTTCGTGGAGGAGGGCTGCGGTAATTTGATTTGAAAAAGAGGTGGCAGACGGCTGCCATGATAAACACTTTCATAATAAGCCGCTTTTGCTGCCTAATCAGCCTGAGAATCAGGCTGGGGCAAGCAGACAGCCGAGTGAGATTTGGAAAAAAAAATCAATGAAATTAGTTGACTGATAATTAGCTTTAAATCTCATAGCAAAATTGTTTTCCCACTAGTTACCCACAACAGGAATGTCATTCCCCCACAGACAGACACGGATACCCATTCCTCTGGACCATGCTTTGCAAAAGCGGAAAACACATTCGATTGCGCGGACCCAATTCAATTCCCACGTGCTTTTAAACTTCTCAAAAGAGGTGTATTTTTATCAGGCCTTTCCGACAACCATCAAGGCAGCGTGCAGAAATTCCAAAGCAGCAAAATAAGAATTGCAGTCTAAGCTGTAAGAATTTTCTTTGCTTGAATGGTGATATATCAGGACTTACCATAGTTTTTGGAGTATAAGACGCGTAGGAGTATAAGATGCAGCAAGGTTTTGAAGATGAAAATTTTTAAAAAGTATTTGCACTCTGCAAACCTCCCAAAAATGGCCCATTTTTGTAAAGACTGACCCATCCCCCCCCCCCCCCAAATGGCATGAATAGCTTTTAGAGAGCTTGCAGAGTGCTCCTAAAAAGATAGGGGGCCCTAAAACGAGCAAAAAACGGCCCATTTTTCACAAAAACGGGCCCATTTTTCATAAAAAAAGGGCATGGGTAGCCTTTAGGAAGCTTACAGGCCCAGATTTAATTTGTTTTTAATTGTATTTGTATATTTATTGTATTGTGGTTTTAGTTTTCCCTGTGCACCGCTCCGAGTCCCTACGGGGAGAGGAGCGGTCTATAAATTAAATCATTCATTCATTCATTCATTCATTCATTCATTCATTCATTCATTCATTATAGAATGCTCCTGGGGGCTGGGAAAATTGAGCAAAAAACGGGCTGTTTTTTGCTCATTTCTGCGCTCCCAAGCCGCCAGGAACTCTCTAAAAGCTTCCTAGAAGCTATGCACGGCCATTTTGGTGAAGGGGGTGGGGTTTCAGAAGGCAAAAAATGCTGTATTCCGTGTATAAGACGCACCCAGATTTTCAGCCTCTTTTTTGAGGGGAAAAGGTGCGTCTTATACTCCGAAAAATACGGTACCTTGCTATTGGTTCTCATTTAAATTTTATGTTACAGGCCAGTGGTGGGTTCCAGATCCCATCACAACCAGTACGCTGTGACGGGGCTGGACATCCATCTCAGACACGCGTGCTGCATATGCAAGCACGTCACCACCCTGCGACGTCCCAGCTGCTCGGAGACGTACGCTGTACATGCGTGTGCAATTGGCCCGTTTCCCTCAAATACAGGTAAAGATCGCGGGCCGGCCCACCAAAACACTGTTCCAGTATGGTGGCTGCTGCTCCCAGCTGCCACTGGTATGCCTGTACCAGGCTGTACCGCTCAGAACCCACCACTGTTACAGGGAGTCCTCAACTTACAACCACAATTGGGATATGGGTTTTTGTGCTAATAAGCAAGAGGGTTAAGTGAGACATGCCTGATTTTATGACCTTTTTTTGCTTCGGTTAAGTAAATCACTGCAGTTGTTAAGTGAATCATGAGCTCCTTAAGTGAATTGACTGACTTTGCTTGCGGCAAGCTGGTAGGAAAAGCCGCAAATGGCGATCATAGGATTCCAGGACACTTTAACTGTTGGAAATTCATGCCGGTTACCGAGCACTCAAATTTTGATCCCATGATCATGGGGAGTGCTCCAATGGTCGTAAACATGAGGACTGGTCGTAAGTTATTTTTCAAAACTGTGATAACTTTGAGCGGTCACTAAATGAATGGTTGTTGAGTCAAGGACTATCACTAATTATAATACAATAATACAATAGCAGAGTTGGAAGGGACCTTGGAGGTCATCTAGTCCAACTCCCTGCCTAGGCTGGAAGCCCTATACCATTGATGTTTAACCATTTTTGGCTCCTGTGCCAAAAGCGGGGGGGGAGCGCAGGGGGGTCGTGCATGGGCATGCCACACCCATAATGCTATGTGCGTGACCCCCTGCTTTTGGCACGCTTTTTTCGCCCTCCCCAGGCTCCAGAGGCTTTCTAGGAGCCTGGGGAGGGTGAAAACAGCCTCCCCACCACCTCCAGAGGCTTCAGGGGGCGAAAAACAGCCTCAAAAGAAGGCCTAAATCAGCTGGCCAGCGCACACATGAGCGCTGGAGCTGACAGGGTAATGCGTGCCCTAAGAAATGGTTCTGGGTGCCACCTGTAGCACCCGTGCCATAGGTTCACCATCACGGCCCTATACCATTTCAGACAAATGGCTATCCAACATCTTCTTGAAGACTTGCAGTGTTGGGGCATTCACAACTTCTGGAGGGAAGCTGTTCCACTGGTTAATTGTTCTAACTGTCAGGAAATTTCTCCTCAGTTCTAAGTTGCTTCTCTCCTTGATTATTTTCCACCCATTGCTTCTTGTTCTACCCTCAGGTGCCTCATCTGCCTGGAATTCTTGGGAATCAAGTGGCATTTATGATGAAATAACATATAAATAAACACTAGACATTTATAGAACAAGGGGGAAAAAACCCCTTTTCAAATCAAAGTTGCAAGTGAGAGGGAGTAAAGATTTGCAGTCAAGAGGTTCAAACTATCCCTTTCCATGCTGTGAGTATTCCTGCCTGTTTCCATTGTAGGGAAATGAATTTTGAGGGCTTGCAGAGAGAGCATCTGTGCATGCTAACACACTACTGTAGTATCTGCCACTAATCCACACCTGAAAAGCAAACACAGATGTACATGTCTGTATACATACATACATACATACATACATACATACATACATACAAATCCTTTTCCAATTGGTTCTGTACGGTTAAGCAAAGTTTCAATCTTTGGGGGAATGGTGGGGGAAGGGCAGGAGCACCACAGAGATACCCTCCGCGGAGGGAGAATTTAGAGGTGAGATGCTTCTGCTGGTTTTAATTCCTCTGATCTGGAAATTACGCTTTTAATGGAGCATAAGCTTTTATGGCAGCTGCTTCATGCGGTTTGCTCACATCTATTCAGTTTAAACCTGTTTATCTCACTTTTCTATTTTAAAAAGGGATTCCTAGCGGTCAACAAGATAACCAAGGACAGAAATAGAAGGATAGCCTACGTCAGGGGTGTTCACTGAGGGCCACATCAGGGCTGTGTTTGACCTCGGGGCGCTGGGCTGGGCGTGGCCAGCTCAATGTCATTCGTATCGGGGTGGGATGGGGGGCGCCTGTAGTGGCCTGAGAGCTCTCCCAGTGATGACAGGTTCCCGAGCTCCATTTTTGGCTGCGACCGGCTCCTACAACTCTCTGCCAATTAAAACGGAGCTCGGGAGGGCCACACACTCACTGGCAGAGTTATCGCGAGCCAGTCCTTTGCTGTTTCCATGGCGGCTCTGTGGGCCGGATCTAAGCACCTTGCAGACTGGATCCGGCCCCTGGGTCGTTGAGTTTGACACCCCTGACCTACATTAAAATGATTTAAATATATAAATTATATGTGTTTATACCCTATAGTCAATGAATAATCGTATTTCTATAACCAGGTTCAGGACTCAGTGCTGATAAACTGCCATGCCAAAAATGTAAGTATCCCCTAGAACAGAGGTTCCCAAACTTGGCAACTTTAAGACTTGTGGACTTCAACTCCCAGAATTCTCCAGCCAGCAGAGCTTCTGGAAGTTGAAGTCCACAAGTCTTAAAGTTGCCAAGTTTGGGAACCTCTGCCCTAGAATCTAGGGTCCTAGATAGACTGGGAGGTTCAATCTGGAGTAAGTTAGGGAAGCACAACTTTTGACTGGCCACAGCTTGTTAAGGGGTGCCTGAGGGTCATGGGGAGGGTACGATTACTGTAACCATGATTAGTTGGAGATATCTGTCAATCATTTCTACGTATACAGCTACTCGACTTACAATAGTTCATTGAGTGACCATTCAAAGTTACAACAGCACTGAAAAAAGTGACTTAAAAGTGACCCTTTCGCACACTCCATGACCATTACAGCATCTTCATGGTCATGTGATCAAAACTGAGATGCTTGGCAACGGATTGATATTTATGGCAGTTGCCGTGTACTGGGCTCATTTGATCACCTTTTGCGAACTGCTGATACACAAAATCAATAGGGAAGCCAGATTCACTTAACATCTGTTTTTACTAATTTACTAAACCCAGTGATTCACTTAACAATTGTGCCAAGAAAGGTTGTAAAACGGAGGAAAATTCAACTAACAAATTTTGGGTTTGATTGTGATTGATGGGACAGACATTGGGGGTGTTTTAGGGAACCAAAGCAAATTTGCTCTTTAAAATTCCCAAATATTTTAAAAATTATTGTGGGTTTTTTTGGGTTGCTTTTTTAAGGGTGAAATGTGTTCCTTAAACTCGATAACACCTAAGATAACTCTTTTGCTTTTTCAAAACAATCCCCAAATGTTGGTCTCAACCAATCTGCAGGATGCCCACCTGGGTTAATTCACAAAGATTTGACTTATGGTTTCTTTATCATTACTTTGTTTACTGATGTTTGCAATTATCCTTTGCCTTCTCTATGGGAACTCAACGGGTTTCTTATTTTATTTGCATAAGAGCCTTGTGAGACAGTTTGAGCAGCGTGCAGAGACATCCATAAGTATTGTTGTTGTTGTTATTATTATTATTATTATTTATTTATTTATTTATTTATTCATTCATTCATTCAAATTTCTAAACCGCCCCCCCTCTCCTCGAAGGGACTCGGGGCGGTGTACAGGAAACTTAAGAACATATAAAACATTACAATAAATACATAATTAAAACCGAATTAAACGAATAACCCTGTACTAAAAATTTATAAAACATTAAAACTGAATCCCAATTAAAACCTAATTAAAACAATTTAAGCTACAGACTGGGACGAGGAACAGAGATTAGGCCAGGCCGGCCTGATGTTGTGTGTAATTTCTTTTTTTTAAATGAAGACTGGTAAATTTTTCCAGGGACTGTGTAGCATTGTGAAATCTTAAGGTACAGATTGGTGGAGAGGTTGGAATATGGGCAAAAACTCAGCTTCAAGTCCCTTTATCAGCCACAGAGAACCATCCCACTCAAGCCAAACTTTCCTCTCACGATAGTTGCTGTGACCAAAAAGGGGAGGAAAAACTATTTATGACAATTGGGGCTCCTGGGGGAAAAAAGCAGGACATAAACTTAGCAAACAAATGAATGAATTTAAGGGCCTAAATATCATGAGATTCGTTGCGTTCTCATCCATAGACCTTGAGCAAACTCATGTGAGAATACTGAAATCTCACAAAATTTGTATAACTTTCTTTTCTTTTAAAAGGTTTTTGAGGATGCCTTTTAGAATAAAGGTAAGGTAAAGGTTCCCCTCACACGTATGTGCTAGTTGTTCCTGACTCTAGAGGGCGGTGCTCATCTCCATTTCAAAGCCAAAGAGCCAGCGCTGTCCGAAGATGTCTCCATGGTCATGAGGCCGGCATGACTAAACGTCAAAGGCACACAGAACGCTGTTAACTTCCCACCAAAGGTGGTTCCTATGTTTCTACTTGCATTTTCACATGCTTTCGAACTGCTAGGTTGGCAGAAGCTGGCACAAGGAACGGGAGCTCAGTCCGTTATGCGGCGCTAGGGATTTGAACCACCGAATTGTGACCTTTCTGATCAACAACCTCAGCATCTTAGCCACTGAGTTACATTGCCTTTTAGAATAATATATAGTATTTCGGGGCAGGGGAGGTGTCTGTCTTTCACCTATTAATCTATCTAATGCAGATATCTCTACCAATAAAGGAGAATATTTGTAGCTCAGGGTTAAAATGAGAGGTCCTTGGTGCTCTCTGAGTTTGCTTCGTTTTCTTGCAGACGTTTTATTACCCAAGCACCCATCAGTGCTGATGATGTTACCTAGTTTCGGTAATTAAAATAGCTGAAAGAAAACCAGAAGGCTCAGAGAGCACCAAGGACCCAGCAGATATTTCTTCCTAACAGGAACAAAATTCTGAACAGGCCGACAGAGGACCAGTTCAGGCCCCAATAAATAAATATGCTGGTCAGGACTTCATACAGAGTCAAACAATTTAAATTTGTACTGTCTCACTTCAGAACATGGGATGGCCCTCACAGGGCCGAGTCCATCCTCATGATAAAATTTGTGCATGCAGGAAACAAGCACATTTGTTTTTATATAACTGGGTGTTTAAATATAATCGCAGAGAAGCAATCCATCCATTCTTACCATCTGCAGTTGCACAGCCTCGATAGAGATATAGTGCCTTGCTATGGAATAAGCCAGAATGAGCAGCCTTTAAGGAAACATTTCCCCCATTTCTTGATTTATGGCATTGAGGAATTGCTGAGGCTAAGATATTTGAGGAAACCCCTTGGGAGAAACATAGTCCAGAAGGATTGGTTGACTGTATAGGATGATGGGCAGGGGGCCAGAATATCTACCAGCTGAGGGTGCCTCTTCAAGCCATTAAGGGCAGCAAATCTATTTTCTGTCACATCTCCCAAGACATAATTTCTGGAAGGGAAATAAAAAAAGACCCCAAAGTAGAGATCTTTCCTTTGGCTGTGGCTCATCTGTTTTCTGCCCTGCAACAAAGTCTTGACCAGGATATTTTCTCTGTGCACCTCACCCAAGCAAAAAAAAAAAAACCAACAAAAATTAATACTCTATTTACTCTTGCAATGGCAAAAGCAAAAGCAAAAAAAGAGAAGAAAACCCAAGAGCCCACAAATCCAAGTGGATTGAATTACCAAGTGTTTCACTTGCCTGCTAAACGTTGCTGCCTCCAGTCTGGAATTAAATAAACTGTATATCTGCTGCTAGGTGTGTGCAAGCACAAGAGTCAGGAAATGTAATTTTCTTCTGACTCTGCCCTCTGTGCACCAAATTCATCCCTCCAACCGAGATTTACAGTCATCTGCCGCATACTGGATTCCTTCCCACAAGCAATAGCGCTTAGACTTATATACTGCTTCATAGTGCTTTACAGCCCTCTCTAAGCGGTTTTACAACAATTTGGGTCCTCATTTTACCCACCTCAGAAGGATGGAAAGCTCAGTCAATCTTGAGCCAATGAGAATCGAACTGCCGAACAGCTGGCAATTGGTAATCAGCAGAATTAGTCTGAAAAACTGCATTCTAACCACTGCACCACCACAGCTTTTGCCCATAGCTTCTTACACAAGCCATTTTTGTTGTTTCTTTCAAATTCAAGTCACCCACCCTGGCTGAACAACACAAAATATTCCCTCTGTCACCCTTCTCTTCTCTACTCTACTTCACCTTCCTCTCTCCTTCTCCTCTCTCTCCTTTCCATTCCTCCTTTCTCCCCTCCTCTCCCCCCCCCCCTCTTCTTCCCTTACCTCTCTCCTCTACTTCACACTCTTCATCTCATTTACTTGGAGTATTTCAGCTTCGGAGCAAGCTCCATTTTATGTTGATGGTATTTAGAATTCCTTTTCAATGTACATATTTAATTTTAACTTATATCTTCCTCCTTAAAAAAAGAAGTATACATATATAGTCATTTTGAACAACACAAAATATTGATAGAGGTTTTTAAGAAGAATTTAGACAGCCATTTGTCCGGAGTGGTACAGAATCTCCTGCTTGAGCAGGAGATGAGACTAGAAGACCTCCAGGGTCCCTTCCAACTCCAATATTTTGTTAATTCTGTAAACAATCTGAGGGAGTCTAATGTAATCTGGTTGTCCACTATAAGGATGTGAGTAACATGGATAACTTTCTGCAACCTGGCCTGCGTGGATAGGAAAGGTTCAAATTTCATCTGTGTGGCAAAGAAACCATTTTCTTGTCTAAATTACTGAGGCAACAGGACATCTTTTACGTGCAGATAGGAAAACTCCATGTAACATCAACAGGCTACTTATTAACTGAGGCAAAAACACTACTTTTTTCTGTAGATCATCCGAAGAGACATTCAGATCTCTCGTGGGAAGAAGACTAAGGGCAGTGTGTGTTGGTTTGTGTGTGTGTGTGAGAGAGAAGGGGGGGGGAGAGAGAGGGAGGGACTTTTAAAGTACATCAGATACTTCCATAGGCATGATCAAGGGACACACTTCTTGGAGAAATAAAATGGGAGGTTAAACGTTCCCATGTCATTTACAGAGGCAATAAAGGGATGTTATTTCCCCCCAATTATATCTCAATAAATATTAGGGCACGTCCATTTGGTCAAACTCTGCCAAAGATTGATTTTCATAGGCCTGTCTTCTTCTGTTCTCTATGTCTGTGTTTCTCAAGCTTGGGGACTTGAGGATGTGTGGACTTCAACTCCCAGAATTCCCCAGCCAGTCATTGCTGGCTGAAGCATTCTGGGAATTGAAGTCCGCACATCCTCAAGTCGCCAAGGTCGAGAAACACTGCAGTTGATATTCTCTACCTTGATGCCAAGAAGCGGAATCTGGACTGTAGACTATATTTAATGTTATGCATATTGCATGCACGCGCTGCCACATGGCCGGCTCACACTTGCGTGAAAATATCACGTGGGGCTGGGACTGGGGATTTGTGAGCAGAGGAAGTAGTCTTTTCAAGCTTCAGGGGGTAGTTCCCCCATGTAGCCCCAATACTGTTTGGGAGAGAGGGGAGTGGAAGGGGATTTCCCAACAAGCTTGTGGGACCAGCTTATGCAAAGGACAGGTGTAGAGACCCTCTCCCACAGAACACCCGCCCCCCCCGATGCTTTCTCACCATTTGCTTATTGAGCACTCAACACCAATGTGCTCTTGGGCCCACTGCAACACAGTCATCGTTTACTCTTTCATTAAATCTCTGGCTGTGCTCATTTTGTTAATATTGTCCAGCAACGATGGCAAATTACAAAGGTTTCACTCCAGTCAGCATCCTCCTTCAATGAAAAGACCGTCCTGGAGGTCCTTGCCTCAAGTAAACAGTATTCCACAGAACAAAAGACCTTATTTATTTATTAGGTTTTTTTTTAATCCCTTTATTTCTTTATGAGTAATTTAAGGTGGCAAACATACATAATTCTCCTCCCTAATATGATTTTATCGACGACAACAACAATCCTGTGAGGTCAGTTGGGTTAAGAGAGAGGGACCGGCCCAAAGTCACCCAGCTGGCTTTTATGGCTAAGGCAGTACAGCAATAGAACTCACAGCCTCTTAGTGATTGGCCCCAAATCACCTAACTGGCTTTTATGGCTAAGGTGGAACTAGAACTCACATCCTCCTAGTGATTGGCCCAGTCACCTTTCATGGCTAAGGCAGGACTAGAACTCACATCCTCCTAGTGATTGGCCCAGTCACCTTTCATGGCTAAGGCAAGACTAGAACTCACATCCTCCTAGTGATTGGCCCAAAGGCACCTAACTGGCTTTCATGGCTAAGGCAGGACTAGAACTCACAGTCTCCTGCTATACAGACTTAACTACTACGTCCAGTTAGTCTGAAGGACCAAAGTACATATTTTAGAACAGGACCTTTAGTCAAGAACAAGCATTAATGGGAACAGTCACTGCTGTTTCCTGCTCAAAGCAAAGGAATTAGAATTGCACAAGGAACCAGACATTTTTTGTCCATCCAGAGAAGATGGCTGCAAGTTACTGCTGAGTTTTCATATATGTGATAGGCAATTGTTAATGTCCATAGACATCGCTTTCCAGCTGCAAACTCCTTTTAGAGCAGGGGTGTCCAACCTTAGCAACTTTAAATCCTGTGGACTTCAACTCCCATGGCTGGCTGGGGAATACTGGGAGTAGAAGTCCACAGGTCTTAAAGTTGCTAAGGTTGGACATCCTTGTTTTACAGCAAGGGTGTCCAAACTTGTGAACTTTAAGACTTGTGAACTTCAACTCCCAGAATTCCCTAGTTTTACAGCCTTTCCTGAATGGGTTTGAAACAACATTTTTGGAGCAGTTCTCCCCAATCTGGTGCCTTTGTCCAGATGTAGTAGAGCTGAAGTCCTTCAGACTTAAAGTTGCAAAGGTTGGAGACCCCTGTAGTAGAGAATGGATTTCATCACTCTCAAACAATCTGGGCAGCGTGGCTGGGAGCAGCAAGGTCAGTGGGATGACATGCTAGAGAAGGTAGTTTTGAGGGATACCTGCAGGGAGCAAATGAAGCAGTTTGTGAAGGCGAGCAGTTGATTCAGCTAGGGAGGGAGGGGGAGGAGAGAAGAGTGGCACCTGGGGAGAATGGAGAAGTAAATCAGTGCCCTAAACACTTCCCGGCAGCTGTAAAAACAATTGTGCAAACAAAGGACTCCAAAAGGAGCAGCATTGAGTAGGGAAAAAAAGTGTATGTGTATGTGAGGGAGGGGGTGAGTTCAAAGTCTTACAATAAAATCAGATTTGAAACACATACACATCTCAAAAGATGTCACAACACACTTTATAATTGTAGACCTGTTGCCCCACTATTTATTTTTTATTTTATTTTTATTGTATTATTGTATTTTATTTCCTTCCCCCCTTTTAATATTTTTACAAATAACCCAGGGCAGCTAATGTCTCCAACACACTTTCCTTTTCCTAATTTCCCCACAACAACCCTATGTGGTGGGCTGGGCAGAAAAAGTGACTGGCCTTCATGCCTAAGGCGGGACTAGAACTCTCAGTTTCTTGGTAATTGGCCCAAAGTCACGCAGCCAGCTTTTATACCTAAGGCGGGCGTAGAACTCTCGGCCTCTGGGTGATTGGCCTAAAGTTACCCAGCCAATTTTCACGCTTAAAACAGGCCTAAAATTCATGATCTCCCGCTTTCTAGCCTGCTGCCTTAGCCAGTAGACCAGTGGTGTCCAAACTTTTTTCAAAGAGGGCCAGATTGGATGAAGTGAACATGGTGGAGGGCCGAACATTTTTCCGAACATTCTTTGAACCATTACAATTAAATGCAAATAAATTATTTTATGCCAAGTTAATTGCAAATGACATACTTTTCATTTCATAACATTAAGATCAACTGACAGTTGAGTTTTCACAATGTATTGAAAATAAATTTTAAAAAAACTTACCTACCTCTTTCTCTCTTTCTCTCTTTCTTCCTCTCTCTCTCCATTTCTCTCGCTCTTTCTCTCTTTCTCTCTTTTTCTCTTTCTTTCTGTCTCTCTTTCTTTCTCTCTCTCTCTTTCTTCCTCTCTCGCTCTCTCTCCATTTCTCTCGCTCTTTCTCTCTTTCTTTCTCTCTCTCTTTTTCTCTTTCTTTCTGTCTCCCTTTCTCTCTCACTCTCTCTCTCTCTTTCTCTCTCTTTCTCCCTCTCTCTCCCTCTCCATTTCTCTCTCTTTCTCTCTCTCTCTCTCTTTCTTTCTGTCTCTTTCTTTCTCTCTCTCTTTCTTTCTCTTTCTCTTTCTTTCTCTCTTTCTCTCTGTCACTCTGTGTGTGTCTGTCTGTCTGTCCCTCACTCACTTAATCAGTCTCTATCTGTCTCACCCTCCCTCTCTCTGTCTCTCCCTGTCTCTGTGTGTGTCACTCTCTCTGATTCTCTCCCTCCCTCCCTCTCTCTGTATGTCTGTCTCTCTCTCTTTCCCCGTCTGTCTCCGATTCAATCCGATTCCGATTCATTCTCTATCTGTGTCTCTCTCCGTCTCTCTCCCTCCCTCTCTTTCTCTCTGTCTCTGTCTGTCTCTCTGTCTTTCCTTCCCTCCCCTTCTGTCTCTCTCTGTGTCTGTCAGTCACTCCCTCGCCACTCACAGCGGGCGAGGGAGCAGGCGGGGTGAGCACCCAAGGCTACCGTCATCTTAAGCACCACCGAGGCTGTCGCCCGGCAGGGGCGTCAGGCAGGGAAGCCGGTCGCGTCTCCATCGCGGCTCCCTCCGGCAGGCACCACGGCTTACGTTCTGAGGCCGCACGTCCGTCTTCCCTGCCTGACGCCCCTGCCGGGCGACCTTGTGCGGCGGGAGCTGCACGTTCTGGGGCTGCGTGGCTGGGAGGGAGGTGAACGCACCAAGCGGACGTTCTGGGGCCGCGCGTTCACCTCCCTCCCAGCTTCGCAGCCCCAGAACGTGCAGCGATGGAGGCGCGACCGGCTTCCCTGCCTTACGCCCCTGCCGGGCGACAGCCTCAGTGGTGCTTAAGATGACGGTAGCCTTGGGTGCTCACCCCGCCTGCTCCCTCGCCCGCTGCGGGAGGAGGCGTCCGTAACCTCCGTCCACCTCCCTCCCAGCCACACAGCCCCAGAGACAGAGGGAGGAAGGGAGGGCCACATTTACACAGAGCAGGGAGGGCTGTTGGAGGGCCGTATTAAACCGACCCCCGGGCCGCAAATGGCCCCCGGGCCTGACTTTGGACATGCCTGCAGTAGACCAAACTGTCTCCCCACCTGTCTGTGTGTGTGTGTGTGTGTGTGTGTGTGTGTGTGTGTTCTGTAACCTGCAGGTTGGAGATATTCAAAATGCCCAAACTTCCCAACTCCTGCCTTGTTTCATCAGCCTCTCTTTGGATCAAGTGCCTTCAGAATTTCAAAAGGAAATATTTTTGTTACCAGAGATGGAGACGCAAAAAACAGATCGTTCATTATCAGATTTATGCAAATTCATGGACACAAGGTGCCGATATACATTGCTATTCACTTGCCCGATTGTAATCCAGCTACCGGTACTAAGACTGCATTCCATTAGCTCGCATCTCGACAGCAGCCAATACTCTGATACTGAATTTACACAATATTCTAAACTAAAAGGGGATGGATAGTGGGGTGTATGAATTAGATTTCCTATTATATCAGAATGCCATTTATTTGTTCAGGCTTAACAAATTATACAAACATAAGAACTGTATTTGGTTCAACCGGGTTTAACATGTGTTAATCCAGGCTAGGAGAAAATTAAGTCTTCCGTTAAGCAATAACTTTTTTTATTCGTTTACATCTCTATAGCATTCTCTGGAAATGAGCAGTCCAGTAAATGAACATGTACTAATTCATAGTGTGCCACAGCAGCAAAAAATGAATGAAAAATATATCGGTGAGAAAGGAGCTATTGTTTGGGAATGAGATGTCAGATTTGAAGGTGTTGCATTTCCATCCTGGGTTCAAATCCTCACTCAGCAGTGAGAATCAGTGAGAAACCACTGAATGGTCACTTTCTCTCAGCCTAATAAACACAGGAAAAGGGCAACTCAGATGATTTAAGGCAGGGGTCTCCAACCTTGGCAACTTTAAGTCTGAAGGACTTCAGTTCCCAGAATTCTCCAGCCAGCTTTGGTGGCTGGAGAATTCTGGGAGCTGAAGTCCTTGAGACTTAAAGTTGCCAAGGTTGGAGACCCCTGATTTAAGGGGTTGAAGCAGTTTCCTTGTGAAGAGAGGTTGTGACACTTGGGTCTACTTTGTGTAGAGAAAGGGTGCACAAGTAGGAACGTGATTGAGATGTACAAATAGTCCTCGACTAGCAACTATTTATTTAGTGAGTATTTTATAAATTGCAACGCCACTGAAAAAGTGACATAGACTTTTTCACACTTAACGACAGTTGCAGCAACCACATGGTCACATGATCAAAATTCGGACGCTTGGCAACCGCCTCATATTTATGACGGTTGCCGTTTTCTGGTGTCGTGTGATCACCTTTTGTGACCGTCTGTCAAACAAAGACAACAGGGGAGCCAGGTTCACTTAACAACCATGTTACTAACTTACTAACTGCAGTGCTTCACTTAACAACTGCAGCAAGAGTACGCAAGCAAACAAGACAGACACAGACTTCAACGGATAATTAGAACTTCAGAAAAAACAATTGCTACCAACCTGCCTTCCATTGAAGGACCTGTATACTGCATGAGTCAAAAAGAGTGAAAATAACTGTAGACCGTCACATCCTGGACATAATCTTTTTCAACTTCTACCCTCAAAATGACGCTATAGGTAACTGCACACCAGAACAACTAGACACAAGGACAGTTTTTTCCCCAAATGCCATCACTCTGCTAAACAACTAATTCCCACAACACTGTCAAACTATTTACTAAGACTATTATTTTCCTTCCTAGTACCTATCTCTTCCCACTTATGACTATAACCATGTTGCTTGTATTTTTAAATTTTATATTGTTTTATTTGTTTCCTAGTATAATTTGATTGCTTATTAGTAACCTATGACTTTCACTAAGTGTTGTATCTTATGATTCTTGATGAATGTATTCAATTTTATTTTTCTTTATGTACACTGAGAGCATATGCACCAGTGGCGGGTTGCTGGAGGTACGCCCCGGTATGGGCGTACTGGTGCCTGCCCGGGGCACCGGGAACCATTCTGGTACGGTGCTCCGGAGGGCCCAACCACCCGCCCGAGCTCCTTACCTGTATCTTCGGCACTTCTACACATGCGCACGGCAGCTGTGCAATGCTCCGCTGAGCAGCTGGAGCGTCGCAGAGGCATTGCAAGAGTTAATGACGCATGTGTGCACTGCATGCGCTCATGTAGTGGACGCTGGGCCCCGTTGCAACCATACCGGTTGCAACGGGATCCAGAACCCACCACTGATATGCATCAAAGACAAATTCCTTGTGTGTCCAATCACACTTGGCCAATAAAGAATTCTATTCTGTTCTATTCTATTCTATTCGTTGTTTAGCAATGGGATTTTGGGCTCAGTTGTGGTCGTAGTTCAAGAACTATCTGTAAAAAATATGTGCCCAGCAAGGATAAAAAGGAGGAGGAGAAACTATTTCTCCATTCTGTAAATGTGAGAACTAGAAGTCACCTAATGAAACTCCACTGTGGAAGAATCAGAAAGCACCATTTAAACAATCCATTTGGGACTGGCGACCATGAGATGTGGTGCTGGCTACCAGCTTGGCTAGCTTCAGAAAAGTTTCATGGAAATTGTGGGCATAAATGGACATTAGCTCTGATGGCAGTGAGTTTGCTCTTTAAAGGTTGGGAGTCTAGCAGGCTTTCTTGGGTAGTTGGTGGGTCACAGTGAGAATAGACTGCAGGGTGAGAAAGGCCAGGGATCTAATCCAACAAGACAAGGCTTCAAGTTTTACCTTGCAAGAATAAACTGAGTAGTACTTTCTTTTGATATCTCAGATTCTTTGAAGGAAGGCTGGGATAAATACCTAGCTAACAACTGCAATAAAATTTTAACTCTTCCTTTAAAAAAAAAATCCCTTTCCACTCCAAACCAAAATAACTTAAAGGATCAGTGATAATAAAGCAGTTAAATAACAAACAACAGTTGTAGGCAGATACTTTTAGCCAAAGAACCTGGATGCAAGAAAATGTGTAACACGTGGCCAATCCATCTTATTTTTAAGCACTAGAGAGCAAGTAAGGCGCTCAGGAAATATAAGAAGGAGTCATGATCCAAGGGTCGCTTCCGGTAAATAAATTGCTCACAAGCCAGACTGTGACTCACAGCAGCGGAAAGAGATAAGAAGAATTGTTCAGCGGCAAAGCAGGACAATTCCTTGTGTACCAAAAAAAAACAGGCAGCCGTGTTCCCCCCCTTCTTCCTTAAAACAAAGTGTTCCTCCGCCATCACCTGCTTCTTTAAAAACCAGCGGAAACTCCTTCTGCTGGTAGCCTTTTGTTAGAGGCTGTTGTTTCAACTCCAGTTGCCACAACAAAGGGAATGATTACTTTCTTTTCTTGGGGACACCCTGGTGTTATTGTTTTTTAAAAAAAACTGATGTGTAAAAGTCTACTACTCACTGATGCCTGGAAACATAAGCCCGTCCATCCCCTGGACTGACGGGACCGCTGGTTTAACACACAATGAACTTTCTTTATCGGCAGGAAAAATTTAATGCTCTTTGTTTTTATTACAAACATTCCTTATTTATTTCTAAGCTTTAGAGGCGGCCCACCTTAAGAACAATCTTGGGAAGTTTGCATTGGAATAAAGAACACAAGAAAGAACCAAGCAAGAAGAGAGTCCTTAAGTACTTTGCAGGTGTCACTGGGAGAATTTGCAAGAAGAAAACCAGCAACACCTTAAGAGTTTTCATTCCTGGTTGAAGTGGATCAAATCTCCAAAACAGGATACTCAACAGCTCTATTGTTGCATCAGCTTGTATCAACGATGGCAAAATCTTTCAGATTAATAGGACGAATCTTTCAAAATAAATAAATAAATTTGGAAATATACTCCCAAATATCTTGCTGGATGAAAGCAGAAACCAGTTTGTGCATTGTACAATCGCAATGTGGTTTGTTTGAATTTGAATTTATGGCATCCGCAAACCCAGCAATTGTGTAGGATGTAAAATCATGGTTCTTAGCTTAGTGAGATGTATGAATCAGGCCACCATTTTAAACAAACTATGGATAAAACTGACCAATATGTAAAATCAGTCAAGAAGGAACCCAGCTTTCATCAACAATAAGCCAAATTAACTCTTTGACTCCAGAACATTTCTAACGTAGCTCTACTTGAGTAAGCCCTGTTGCATCCTGTGATTCCAGCTGAGTTGGTAGCTATGACACCACCCTCCACCGCTCCAAGCAATGGCACTGCCACACTAACTTGGAAAATGCAAGGTGGTTAGGTACCCTTTGTATTTTAAAGCAGGGGTCTCCAACCTTTGCAACTTTAAGTCTGAAGGACTTCAGTTCCCAGAATTCTCCAGCCAGCTTTGGTGGCTGGAGAATTCTGGGAGCTGAAGTCCTTCAGACTTAAAGTTGCAAAGGTGGAGACCCCTGCTTTAAAGGTAACAGGCATGAGCCCTAAATTCATTGTCTCTTCATTTTAGTATATTTTTATTAATTTTTTAAACAAGAAGTAAAAGCTAACACAAGCAAATGACAGTAAGAAAGGGAAAGAAATCAAAGAAGAAACAAAGAGGGACAAAGTTCAATTAAAATTTTTAAAGAAGTAGCTTCCGATAGTCTTCACGGTAGTTATAAATATATTTTGACCCCCCTCTCTCTAGTTTGTTAGAATATTTAAATTTAGTAGCTGGAACAGTAAAGTGTATAATGGGCCAGAATACACACTTGTAGTTGATTGGTTGGAGAGTGCTCCTGCATGAGGCAATCTATGCTATGATTGGTTGTTGTGGGTTTAAAGGGGAGTTCCCCTTTTCCTTGCCTTTTTTTCCTTGTATGCTCTGATAACCTCGTGCTGTTGGTGTATACTTAACTATCTTGTCTGTTGTAAATATAAATGTTAAATATATTTATATAAATATAAATGTTAAATATGTTTATTTATATAAAACTACAAGTTTGGAAAGAAGTGGCTTCTGATATTCTTCACAGCAGTGATAAATATATTTTGACCTCTCTCTCTCTCTCTCTCTCTCCCTCCAGTTACATCATCTTATCTTCTTTCAATAATCTATCTTGTCTAATCATCATAATCATAAGCCCTAAATTCATTCCTGATAATTTGAATGCAGTAAGTAAATCTCAGGATACGTAATGCAAGCCAAGTAAACAGGGCGCAGGAACTCAAAACAGTCATGGCCCAGACCACAAACGCAGCCAAGTGCAAAGGTAAGATTCATAATGCGTCAACATTCAGGATTTCAAAAATTATACCCGCACATATAAACACAGATCTAAATCAGAGGGCGTACAGCAATTTGGGAAAGTTTTCAGTCTTCTCATTCTCATTCTACAAATTCCAACAAATGACAGCATGCTTGTCTATATACATACGCAGACACACAAAGCAGGGCGGATAAAAATCGATTTATTTATTTTTTAGTTTTCTTTTCATTTAAAATTTCTATCTAATTTATTTTAGAGATTGGATAACCATTTGTCTCAAATGGTATAGGGCAGTGATGGCTAACCTTTTTTGGCTTGTGTGCCAAAAGCAGGGGGAGTGCAGGGGGGTCGTGCGTGGGCGTGCCATACCCATAATGCTGTGTGCGTGACCCCCTGCTTTTGGCGTGCTTTTTTCACCCTCCTCAGGCTCCAGAGGCTTTCTAGGAGTCTGGGGAGGGTGAAAACAGCCTCCCCCCCACCTCCAAAGGCTTCAGGAGCTTCCCTGAAGTCTCCAGAGGGTGAAAAACGGCCTCAAAAGAACACCTGAATCAGCTGGCCAGCACACACATGCACGCTGGAGCTGACAGGGCAACGCCTCGCGTGCCCTAAGAAATGGTTCTGCATGCCACCTATGGCACCCGTGCCATAGGTTCGCCATCCCAGGTGTAGGGTATCCTGGGCAAGCAGGCGGTTGGATTAGAAGACCTTCAAGGGGCCTTCCAACTGTTATTCTATTCTATTCTATTTTAATAAAATGCTTTTGGAGTAAAAAATCTATCTAAAGATAGTTTTCTATTTAAGATGCATTAATAATTTAGTTTACTCAGCATGAAATGGAGCTTAGTTATGTAGCATGAGGCTGAATATTCTGCAAAATTGGGACCGTCAGTGAGTCAATAGCGGGTCAGAAGAGGAGCTGCTGTGGGAAAGAGATGACAGTTGCTCTTTAAAAATTATGATTTAAATCGAGTTGATTTAAATCAAGCCTTTTTACTATTTACTATTTAAATAATTATTTAAATCATGATTTAAATCATGATTTAAATAATTATTTAAATCATGATTTAAATCGACTCGATTTAAATCTAATCCACCCTGACACAAAGTATAAAATGTGGGTGTTAATGGCATAGGAAACAGCAATGGGAAACTGCATAAAAGAGGTTCTGAGGGGAATTACATTCCAAACTATGTAGGAAGATTTACCTCATGGTCCGGGTGGGGGGGCATCATAACTAACAGCCTCCATTTCAGTGGCAGTAGGTGATATCTCTGAGCAACATGCTAACAGTAAACCAGGATTTTCCAACCATGGCAACTTTAAGATGGGTGGACTCTTAATTCCCAGAATTCTGGATGCTGAAGTCCACACGTCTTAAAATTGTCAAGAGTGGAAGGGTGAGGCTTTTTTGCTTCTTGGGCCAGAAACCATCCTGGGATTTCCAATATGGTTTGTCCAACTGCCAAAGTGCTAAAAGAGACACTCATTCAAACATGGCCCAATTGGGCAAGATCTCACACTCACCGCTCATCAATGAGGGTTTAAGTGGGACTATTCCTCCCGATGAAACTAAAGGCTCAATTCTACTCTCCTAGGGGAAATATCATGGCTTCAGGAAAGTAACCATAATCCAGGAACCAGTATGAAGGGAAAGAGAGAGCTGAAGGGAGAAGAAATTTCCAAGGCAATTTAAAATAGCCAGTCCTCCAATGGAGTTAAAATTAGTTTTTCAGGCCCACTTCCTGGCCTGAAGCGCTATTCCCCAGATCTGGAATTGTCATCAGGGATATAAAAGACCTGGCATGTTAACTATGCAAGCCTTCCTCTTCGGCAAAGTTATGCAAGACTTTCATTTCACTCTTGGCCTCTCCTGGGGAAGAGGTAGGGAAGAAAGCGATCTCCAGGGTTAGGAAAGAGATCCTACAGGATCTAGATCCCTTCTTGGAAGAATGAATTATCTTCCTAAGCTTCTTGAAGACTAGAAATAATCCTCGACTTACAGCAGTTCATTTAGTGACTGTTCAAAGTTGTAACGGCTCTGAAAAAAGAGGCTTATGACCGGTTTTCACACTTACAACTGTTGCAGCATCCCCATGGATCAAAATTCAGGTGCGTGGCAACTGACTCATATAGATAACGGTTACATGTTTACCACCCTTTTGTGATCTTCTGACAAAGTCAATGAGGAAGCCCGATTCACTTAACAACCGTGTTACTAACTTAAGAACTGCAATGATTCACTTAACAACTATAGTAAGAAGGATCATAAAACAGGACAAACCCCATTTAATATCTTGCTTAGCCACAGAAATGTTGGGCTCAAATGTGGTTGTAAGTTGAGGATTAACTACCATATATTTTGGAATATAAGACGCACCAGAGTATAAGACACACCAAGATTTTGAAGAGGCAAATAATAATAAAAAGTTTTTGCGAAAAATGAGCCCGTTTTTTGTCAAAAAAAAAGGATATGCATAGCCTTTAGGGGGTTTATAGAGCACTCCCGGGGGCTGGGGGGAGGCAAAAATGAGCAAAAAACGGCCCATTTTTCTCTCATTTTTGCCCTCTCCAGCCCCCAGGAGCACTCTGGAAGTCTTCTGAAGGCTATGCATGGCCATTTTTGCAAAGGAATGGGGTTTCGGGAGGCCAAAAATGCTGTATTGAGTATATAAGATGCACCCAGATTTTCATCCTCTTTTTTGAGGGAAAAAGGTTCTGTCTTATACTCTGAAAAATACGGTATATTCTTAAAATGGAGGACACACCAAAAGCAATGGAGAGGTTTCATTTGCTTGAGGGGTAAAATGAGAGGTGTCAAATGCATACGCTTGGTTTGGTCAATCCACAGCTTCCAATGACCTATTAGTCAGCTGGGGAAGAGATACACGATCAACAAATCTAAGTAAGTCACACCAAACTAATGGCCAAAGGAGTTGCCACGTTTAACTTGGGCTGGAGGCACCATCACCTTCCAGCTTTTTAAAACCCCAACACCCTGGCTGGTGGGATTTGGGTCCAGTTGCATCTGGAGAGCTTCAGATGCTTCATACCCACTTTATAAACAATAATAATAATTGGCCTATCTCAGGTCCTTGGGAAGGACTTGATAGGGAGATAAAAATGCCAAATCAAGTCTAAACATCTGACTGACTATGCGATGGACCATATTTACAAAAGACCACACCGCTTGGATCTGCACATATATTACGTCGCTACATTACGACATCCTAGGTTCTTGGAAAGACCTTGATGTGTTTGAAGGCCAACGCCAGCTAAAAAACTGGCAACTGTGATTTCACATTGTTGTGTATACAAGTATAAAATATCATCCTGTCTTTAACAGGACACCCTATGTCCATGGTCGCGAAGCTATGGCACGCATGCCATAGCTGAACTCTTGAGGTGCTTATCATTATTTAGGTAGTAAAACCTCATTATTCAGGTTAATTGCCGTGTTGGCACTTTGTAATAAATAAGTGGGTTTTGGTTGCAGTTTGGCACTCGGTCTCTAAAAGGCTCCCTATCACTGCCTATGCCCTATTAAGGGTCCCAAATCCCCCAGGGATGTCCATTGCTGGGAGGGGCGGGGAAGGCAGGTGATTAGAAGCCAAGTCTCCCTGTCCTAACCCAGCATCTTTCTCTCTGCAACTTTAAAGGAATTGGAAGGGACCCAGGAGATCTTCTAGTCCATCCCTCTGCTCAAGCAAGAGATCCTATACCATTTCAGACAAATGATTGTCCAATCTCTTCTTAAAAACCTCCAGTATTGGAGCACCCACAGCTTCTGGAGGCAAGTCATCCCACTGGTTAATTGTTCTCACTGTCAAGAAATTTCATCTTAGTTCTAAGTTGCTTCTCTCCTTGATTAGTTTCCACCCACTGATTCTTGTCCTGCCTTAAAGTGCTTTGGAGAATATCTTGACTCCCTCTTCTTTGTGGCAACCCCTGAGATATTGGAAGACTGCTATCATGTCTCCCCTAGTCCTTCTTTTCATTAAACTAGACATACCCAATAACAGAAAGCTCTTTAATTTTTAAAGGCAAATTAACAGGGCAATTTGATGAGAGAGTGTGAAGGGCTGTATATATGCATCTGCATATAAATATTCCTCCAACAGGTTCATGTGGGTGGGAAGAGCTTCCTTGCACAAAAACATATGCCAAAAGCCCAATCTTTGCTGATAATTTGCAAAAGATATCATCTTCTTCCATTTAAAAAAAACCTTCACCTCTTAAAAAAGGAAAACGCACTCCGGAAAAATAAACAGATTTCAATTCCATCAGGAAAGTACACTGAATTTCCTCTCCTCCCCTCCCCCCCCACCAGTCTTCCCCCATAGCAACCCAAACGTGGAGGCTGCTCATATGGCGAAAATCCCAGCTCTGCATTTGAAATGCAGTTGGACTTTCAAATGCAAATACCAACAGAAGCATAACATATGGTGGAGGTTAGCTCTTATTTTTCCTAATTAAATGGTGTACTGCTGTTTCGTATAACAATGTTAATAGGGTATTTGCAAGCTTTTGGAAAGGAGACCACTGTGATTGTTAAGGGGAAAAGAAGAGGAAATTGATTGGGCAAGAGCTGGAGAAAAAGGGGAGCGCCAATCACCCCACGACACCATTCTTTTTCATTAGCAGGCTCCCAATAGTATTGGGGGGAGGGGAAGAGGCAGGAAGAAGAAGAAAAAAAGAAGAGATTCCTGAAATAGAGAAGGGGTCCCTCAACACAGCGTTCTTTGCTCCAGTCCTGCTTGTCCAATCTGTAGTTTTGGGATTTTCCAAAGCCATTTTCCAAAAGCACAGGGGTTAATCTACAGTTGCAATGACAAATATGTCCTCCTTCGGGGAGGGGAGGGCACAAATGGAGAGCATGTTTTTTTTAGAAGAGAAGCTAAGTTATCTCTTTGGCTGTTTTTCTCTCTGGAAATGTCCTTCTCTCCACCCACCCCGTCCCACACCCCTAGGGGACTGGGTGGGAAACGAAGGAACCCAGAGGTCAACGAAGGGTTAAGCTTGCCAGGCAAATTCAGAGATGGGTAGTAGCGATTTCATAGTTCAGTTGCCAATTGCTTTTCTGTTGCCTGTGTCTTGCACCGACTGGCACAAACGTGGAGTCAACTCGCTCTCTTTCACACGCGCCAATCAACACTGGCCACAAAATGAATTGCAGGACCCGATCTGGGTCAGTTACCGGGACCGGAGGATGCGTCTTGCGAGTTTTTGGACTCGTGCTGGAGCCCATTCTCAGGGAATGTCATACATACTGGTGAGAAAGAAGCTCCCTGAGAATAAGCTCCAGCATGAGTCCAAATGCTCAGAAGACTAAACCTTTGGTCCCAGTGAAGTGATCTAAATGTCAACAAAGATGTTGAGACTCTAGAAAGAGTGCAGAGAAGAGCAACAAAGATGATTGGGGGACTCAAGGATGAAATATATAAAGAATGGTTGCTGGAACAGGATAGGGTTAGTCTTATGAAAAGAAGGACTGGGGTGACATGATAGCAGTGTTCCAATATCTCAGGGTTTGCCGCAAAGAAGAGGGAGTCAAACTATTCTCCAAAGCACCTGAGCAAAGCAATGGGTGGAAACTAATCAAGGAGAGAAGCAACTTAGAACTAGGGAGAAATTTCCTGACAGTGAGAACAATTTATAAGTGGAACAAATTGCCTCCAGAAGTTGTGAACGCTCCAACACTGGAAGTTTTAAAGAAGAGATTGGATAACCATTTGTCTGAAGTGGTGTAGGGTTTCCTGCCTAAGCAGGGGGTTGGACTAGAAGACCTCCAAGGACCCTTCCAACTCTGTTATTCCATTCTAAACCGGATACTGCAACATTTGTGACAAAATGTATTGCCCACCACTAACATGGGTTGCTTACAAAGCACTGCCCCTAATTCACATCTGGCTTTCCAACTATACCAAAACTCGTAATCAGATGCTGTGATCTTGACTGGGGCTGCAGAAATCACGCTAACCCAGAGGTCTTATTCTCGCAGGCCGCAGGCCAATTGCGGCCCACAGGACAGTATCTTGTGGCCCCCACCGTGATATGAAAGTATAATATTAGTATTAATATTAGTATTAATATTAATATAAGGAATCCCTTATGCGGCCCAGCCTCACCCAGACTCTGCCTCCAGCGGCCCCCAGGTAAATTGAGTTTGACACCCCTGAAGTAGAACATCAAAAATAAACTTTACAAAGGTGTACAGTGCATAAATCAGCATATACAAAGCCTATTTAAACGTTGTATAGACAACATAATAAATACGTGGAATAGATATAGTAGGTTTGAAAATAGTTGTATAAATGCATTAGAAACATATACATACTTGTAGAATGAGTGGCAGAACCTGGGGCCAGAGTTAAAAGAGAGATCAGCCTAGAATTCCTAAGTAGCCACAAGCGAACTAACTCTAATCTCCCTTGAATTCCTTTGATTCTTATCTAACTCCAAGCAGGTGCTAACCTTTAATTTGAGAAGATTCCTATTTGTAAGCTTTTTTTAAAGCAATAAATCAATTTGATTGGACATTTACATGTGTGGATCTGGGCTTTCCAGCCTGACATTATTTGGATAATACGTTATTTGCATTAAATAAGTAAGCAGGGAAGTGTAATTGTTTATTGTTACAATGACAAATCACACCATAATTTTCTTTGTTGTATTCCTTTCATTTTCCTTAGAATGTGTTCTTTTATATGTTCTTTTATGTGTTCTTTCTTTCCCTCCTTTTTGACAATGTATGTATCTTGATCATTATCATTGTGTTTTGTTCTTTTTACTTAACTCTTTTTTTGTTATTAATAAGCAATAAAAAAATAAAACAGGAACATGAAAAAATAAAGGTTACAAAGGGGTTTTGAGCCATGTGTTGGGGGTTACGCACCACAATGTAATATGTGCAGCAAAATCAAATTGAATTTAATCTCAATGACATGTTAGTTTCATTAACGTTATATAGTTATAATGCGATTATTCTCCAGTCATGTCTTTATAATTTCCCCCTTAGGTCATGTTTAAAATTACAATTTGATAACAGCTTTTGGATGTCTAGAGCTGCATTCAAAGTTTATAAAGGAGGCGGGCCATGTGGTCTTAAACTGTGCGTCTTTAGTGTAATCATATATAATTTTTAATACTCTGGCTTGCAAACACAGAAAGAAATAAGCACCCCTTCGTTTCCTTATTATTATTTAACAGACTTGAGGTTCTGGTTTTAGAAAGCAAGCTGGAGTTTTCCCACTTTGGCTTCAAAACCGTGGTTTTGGGGTGGGATATCATCTGTACGCTGATGATACTCAGCTGTACATATCCACCCCAGACCACCCCAACGATGCCATCGAGGTGCTGTCCCGGTGTTTGGAGGCCGTACGGATCTGGATGGGTAGTAACAAACTCAAGCTCAACCCCTCCAAGACCGAGTGGCTGTGGTTTCCGGCACCCTGGTTCAGCCAGATTACTCCAACTCTGGCCATTGGGGGCGAAACACTGGCCCCCGTGGAGAGGACACGCAATTTGGGTGTCCTCCTGGATTCCCGGCTGTCCATGGAGGACCATGTGGCGGCCGTGGCCAGGGGGGCCTTTCATCAGGTACGCCTGATGCGCTAATTGCGCCCTTACTGGACCGGGCTGCCCTTCACACAGTCACTCAAGCACTCGTGACATCCCGACTCGACTACTGCAATGCTCTCTACATGGGGCTTCCCTTGAGGTGCACTCGAAAGCTACAGTTAGTTCAGAATGCAGCCGCGCGGGTGATTACGGGAGCTCCTAGACGCTCCCATATAACACCAATCCTGCGCGAGCTGCACTGGCTTCCTGTGGTCTTTCGGGTGCGCTTCAAGGTTTTGACGACCATCTTCAAAGCGCTCCATGGCTCGGGACCTAGTTATATGCGAGACCGTCTCCTGCCCCATACATCCCTTAGACCGATACGCTCCCACAGAGAGGGCCTTCTCAGGGTTCCATCGGCTGGACAATGCCGACTGGCGACACCCAGGGGAAGGGCCTTCTCTGTGGCGTGCCCTGCCCTGTGGAACGACCTACCCCCAGAACTTCGTACCATCACTGACCTCCGCCTCTTCCGCCAGTGTTTAAAAACACACCTCTTCCATCAAGCCGGTCTAACATAGCCTCTGCTGGGACTAGCCATAGATAGTTTTAATTTGGGGATTTTAATTGGTTTTAGCGCAGGATGGGGATCTAATAGGTTTTTAAATTTTGTATTGTGTTTTTGTATGTATTTTAATTTCCTGTGCGCCGCCCTGGGTCCTCTTGGAGAAGGGTGGGATATAAATTTAATTAATAATAATAATAATAATAATAATAATAATAATAATAATAATAATAATAATAATAATAATAATAATAATAATAATAATAAAAACACACAGGGATAAACCTGGAGAAATAGAAATAAAACCCATCCATGGTGGATAATTCTGGGTTTTAGCAGAAGTCCTTGGCTTACAACCACAATTGAGCCCAAAATTTATTGCTAATCAAGGTGATTATTATGTGAGTTTTGCCCTATTTTACAATTCTTTCTTGTCACTGTTATTAAATGAATCACTGCAGTTGTTAAATTAATAACATGATTAAGTGAACCTGGCTTAACTTTGCTTGTCAAAAGGTTGCAAAAGGTGATGGAAGACACTACAACCACCATAAATACATGTAAGTTGCCAAGCACCCAAATTTTGATCACATAACCATAGAAACGCTACAACTGTGTGAAAATTAGCAATAGCACTTATATACAGCTTTACAGCCCTAAGCGGTTTACAGAGTCAGCCTATTGCCCTCAACAGGTTTGTATCTTTAAATTTTATATTGTTTTATTTATTTCCTAATATACTTTGATTGCTTATTAGTAACCTATGACTATCACTAAGTACTGTATCTTATGATTCTTGATGAATGTATTCTATTTTATTTTTCCTTATGTACACTGAGAGCATATGCACCAAAGACAAATTCCTTGTGTGTCCAATCACACTTGGCCAATAAAGAATTCTATTCTGTTGTTCTGTTCTGTTCTAATTTCTATTCTATTCAGACAGAAATTGGAATTTAAATTTTGTATGTGCACAAGAGAGTGAGCAACCTGGAGAATTTCTAGATACCTTGCATAACTCAGGTTTTTAAAAAAAAATCACACAGCTTGCTTGTTTTCTTCCAGTTAAGATTACTGGGCAAAAATGAGGAGGGCAATGTTTCACACTCTTTGCAACAAACATCGAAATCCAAATTGGATGCCCGGTCAAGCAAGGTATTCAAACAACGCATCATGGATCTTGCTACTGAAGGCCATCCCATTGCAAATTGATCAGCCAGTGAGGACCAATTTGGGGGGAAACATCTTGTTTTGCCTTGCATTATTGAGTTTGGAAAAGGAGAACGTGAGAAGATTCATAGGCCTCAAAAATGTTCTGCTGTGTTGAGCCAGGGGTTTGTTAGGCTGGCATCTTGTTTCTGAGACAACTAGTCATTGTTCTTAGAAAGGATGACAGCAGGGTTGGAAAAGAAGGATGTAATAATTATAGTCAAGGCTGTGGTCTTCCCAGTTGCAATGCATGGCTGTCAAAGTTGGACCATAAGAAAGGCTGAGTGCCAAAGAATGGAGGCCTTTGAACTCTGGTGCTGGAGAAGACGCCTTCGAGTCCCTTGGACTGCAAGGCGATCCAGTCGATCAGTCCTAGAGGAGATCAACCCTGATTGCTCTTTAGAAGGCCAGATCCTGAAGATGAAACTCAAATTCTTTGGCCACCTAATGAGAAGGGAGGACTCACTGGAGAAGAGCCTCATGCTGGGAAAGATGGAGGGCAAAAGAAGAAGGGGACGACAGAGAATGAGGTGGCTGGAAGGAGTCACCAAAGCAATGGGCGCGAGCTTCAATGGACTCCAGAGGATGGTAGAGGACAGGAAGACCTGGAGGAACATTGTCCATGGGTTGTGATGGGTCGGACATGACTTCGCAACTAACAACAACAATGATAATTATGGGTTTTATTAAAGCTTTCACGTTTGCATAGCTCTTTATAAAATCTTGCACGGAGATCTGAACTTCCTTAAACCCCAAGTGGGTAGCTCTACGAAACACCGTTGCCAATTTTTTAAATTCTAAGCAGGTGAACAGAAAGGCTGGTATCATCCACAGCTCTACAATAAAAGGTGGAGACTTTATTTCTTCTTCTATCCAGGTTAGCAGTTTAATTCTTTGTTTGGGAGATGAAGAGGGAGAAGAGGCTTGTTGCAGGGACCTCTGCAGCTCTCAGAAGCCTTGCCAACACATTTCTTTCTCCCTCTTTTGGAAAGAGATCAAAGCGTGCCAGGTTAACAATTAAAAAGAAAATTCAGAGCCGGGAAAAGAACTCTAAAGCCTTGCCCAATACAATTTTTTTTTTTGCCAAAAAGGTAGCTAAAAAAGGCAGCAAAGGGATTACTGGGTCAAGAGATGGCTGATTGGTTGGGTGGGCCCAGAGAGATCAGAGCCGCACAAAAATCACACAATGCGGGCATGAACAATACATCAACCCAGGGGTATATGTAACTTTATTTTTTAAATCTGTATTGTATTTCATCCCTCAAAACCAAATTTTCCAAGGGCAGCTCACAGCCTCAAATGCATTGCCCAAAACTGTTAGAGGTTCAGCCAATTTTGTCAATCTTCTTTCATTCTGCCCTTGCCTTTTTGTGTGGCAGGTGTTAGGGGGACACAGGGAGAATCCAAGCGGGAACAAGATGCCCTGTCATCTCACCAGCCTTTAGAACGCTTTCTCAGATTTCTCTCAATTTCAGCTCTTTGGGATTTTTTTTTGAAAGATACGGTCTCAATCTTGAGGACTAGGAACTTAAAAAAAAAAAAGACTGGTGGAAACTGAACCCTGGATCTTACAGCTCTTCCTCCGACACTGCAGAATTATGTGTGGCTACGCACACACGTTTCACCTTTCACAAACGTATTTTGTCTAGGCCAGCCATGTATACTCTGAAGTTCCAGAAACTGCAAAAGTGGCTTCTACTGTCCTATTTTTAAGGGAGGTAGCCATGCAGACCACACTCATTTTAATTACATTGATGTGCACAAGAAAGCCAATCAGGGTTTGTTTTCCCAGTGGTTTACTTTTATTTATATATTTTTTGTTAAATTTATTTGCTGCTTATCTCATCGGGGTACTCCATTCTCTGGCGGCACTAGCATTTTGTCCCTAAAATTGCAATGCTTAGCTCTGTATATGCGTTTAAGTTTTCAAGGCATAAATATGACAGGAAAGGTGTTTATGTGCCACCTTCCCTCCAGAGCAGCTCAAGGCAGTGTAATAATATCACTCCTCCAATTTTTCCACGTGCCAACCTTGTGAGATAGGCCCAGTTGGACTCAGAGTCTCCTAACTCCTAATTCAGCACCTTTGCAATTGGACTGTATTGGCAATGGGGCTGAGAGGGAGGGATGCAAAGTCAGCCAATGAATTTCCACAGTTGAAAAGGGGACAAGAACCTGGATCTCCCTCCTCCTAGCCCAGCCCTTTTGATGCTCTTGATTGGTTCTGGGGCTCAGAGGGAGGAACCAGCCCAAAGCCAGCCAATCAATATCCGTGGCCAAAGTGGGGGACGGATGGACACCAGAACTAGGTTTCCCCACTTCTAGTCCAGGCCCTTCAGTGCTCTATGGTTGAGAGGGAAGGATTGGCCCAAACCCAGCCAATGGCGTTCAGAGGTGGGGGACAGGGAGGGAGGGGGGGGAGAGTACTAAACCCCAGGTCTCCACGCAGTCCAGCTTCTTAACCCCTATACGTCACTGGAACTCATCGGTTTATTTTTAAGCGAGGAAGGATGCTGGCATTTACCAGGATATCCTCTTAATTTTCGGTTTAACATTAGACACAAATATAGGAAGCTAATTTACTTTAGGAAGCCATTTATGTATCCATTTCAGTTCTGTACTGTCTGTTCTAACTGCAAGTAGCAGTGCTCAACCCAAAACACTTACGCCAGTTCATTTAGAGACCAAGTGGCTACACTGGAGTAATGTATTAAAAGGCTGGTTAAGGGTTCAACCCGGTCACTTTTTCCTGGCCTCGCATGAACAAATGAATGCAACCCGTTTGGTTGGCCAAAATTGCAATGTATTATGTGAACCTGGAAAATGAGGTCATGTAATAATAAAGGTAAAAGGTGAAGGTTCCCTTTGCACATATGTGCTAGTCGTTCCCGACTCTAGGGGGCGGTGCCCATCTCTGTTTCAAAGCCAAAGAGCCAGCACTCTTTGTACAATCACAATTGTTAAGGAATCACATCCCACATTTTAACCAAATCCTGGGAGAAAGTCCGTGGGTGAGGTGGAAGACAACATTTTAATTACCCTTATATGCCACCTATTTCTCTGCCCAAAGTGATTCTTGAGTGACTTACAATAGAAGAATAATTATTAAAATTAACAAGAATCAGAAAAAAGTTGACCATGTGGCCATAATGACTAAACGCCGAAGGGGCACGGAACGCTGTTACCTTCCCACCAAAGGGGGTCCCTATTTTTCTAGTTGCATTTTTCCATGCTTTCGAACTGCTAGGTTGGCAGAAGCTGGGACAAGGAACGGGAGCTCACTCCATTACGCGGCACTAGGGATTCAAACTGCTGAACTTTCTGATTTACAAGCTCAGCATCTTAGCCACTGAGCCAGGTAAATAAATAAAGGTTTGAACTTTTTTCTGATTCTTGTTAATTTTAATAATTATTCTTCTATTGTAAGTCACTCAAGAATCACTTCGGCCAGAGAAATAGGTGGCATATAAGGGTAATTAAAATGTTGTCTTCCACCTCACCCACGGATTTTCTCCCAGGATTTGGTTAAAGTGTGGGATGTGGCTCCTTAACAATTGTGATTGTACAAAGAGAATATGGAGCATCTCCCCTGGATTAATTATTGGCTGAAGTTAATCGGCATGTTTTATACCTCTATGATATCCGAGGCTGCCTGGAGTTTGTCAGGTGGCTTTATGACAGGCAGACCTATCATCCCTAATACTCACTGTTCTTATTTAACCATCGATTACGTACACACTTTGACACAGACTTGGGACTTTATTATTATTTTTTAAATGAAAGGTTTGAATTCTGACTCATGTTTCTCATGCTCTTGCGCCATCTCAGCAAATATTCTACCTGCCACAGATGCTCCAGGAAGCTGTAAGAGTCGAGCCTGCGATTGCTGAAGACGCTCCAGATCGGGGCTGTGCTCAAATCCAAACAAAGTGGGAGAATGCAAAGGGAAGAACCACAGCAAGACACCCCCAGGTTGAGGTGTGGTGACCCAGCGCGCTGTCAACACACCCATGGGAAAAAGAGCCGATTCCCAAACTTTCCAAAGAAACAGCAAAAACATGAGGCATAAAAGCAGCTGGCAGAGCTGATGAAGGTATAAACTTTTTTTTCTGTGCAAACAGCGGGGAAGGTACATCCTTTCGCCCCGTTCCTCTCTAACTATATTAGCACAGCTTTGCTCAACCTGATACTCTGCAGATGTGGTGAGAAAAGCATCTGGAGGCTCCAAGATTAGGGACATCTGCATGAGGGGAGAATGGGGGAGTTACCCCCAAAAATGTTTTTTGAAGAATGGGGCAAAAAGGGAAGCACAACTTGACGAATCACTGCCAGATGAGATAAAGACCAGATGGCCTTTAAAAAAAGAAAGATGTATAAGTTCACAAAAGTTCAAGGGACTTAGGCGAATGCTGGTACCAGATGAGTCTGCTTAGACCCCTACTTTGGTTTGGGCTCATTGAACTAAGCCATGATTCTTTGTTTGCTGGGTTATGACTTCCGCTAATCATCAACTGTAGCTCACAAACTATGATGGATAATCACAACTCTCCCAAAAGCCACATTATGGCTTAGCATGTGGGAGGACCAAGTCAGTTTTTTTTTTGACTAACTTGCCCCAAGCTTTTTCCCAGTGCCGATATTAACCACTTAAAGGGAAATGAGAACTGTATCTCAGCCCGTGTGCATGTAAAAAATGGGCCATACCAAAAACTTTTAACTTTTAGACAAAACAGTGGGTAATTTTTTAATATATACAATGCTTGGCATATTACTTCTTGGGCCAACAGGCTGATATAGCCCGCAAAAACCAAAAGCCAAACTTAATTGAGTTAAGCCAGGAGAAATAATGCGGTTCTCAATTGATTACATAAATTAAATGCAAGTTAATTTAATTCCCATGCATTCTGTCTTTTTGCTCCTTCTCACTTTAAAATATCGCAATCTAGGGACAACTTGTGGAAAGCTTAGAACAGACATGTCAAACAGGCGGCCTGCGAGCTGGATCCGGCTTGCAATAGGCCCAGAGTTGTCCCGTGAGGTTGTCCTGGAACAGCGACGGACCCGCTGGTGCTACCCAGACCAGTCAGCCATAACGATCAGGCCACGGCCACCCCTGGCCCCTCAAAGATGCATGAGAAAAATTCTCATGGCAAAATGGAGGCTGTGACACACACACACGCAGAGCTGATGATATGTGGTGGAAGGACATTTTTCCTATCCAGAGAGGAGAGCATTGTTTTTCAACCTTGGGAAATTTAAGACTTCAACTCCCACAATTCCCCAGCCAGCCTTGCTTGGTCCACATGTCTTAAAAGAGCCAAGGTTGAGAAACATTACAATAGAGCATGCACTTTACAGCATTTTTGTTATATCCCACCGGGGATTCTCCAGGTTAAATCACATGCTTTTCTGCTGTCCTCCAGGGGCCTTGCCAAAATTCTATCCCTGCAGCCCATTTGCCCCACAAATGTCACACTTCTATCCCCACCTCCTCAAACTAGGGTTAAAAACACAGTAGAAGCTTCTTTGCCATACTACGAGCAATTATACTGAAGCTTTCCTCCCTCCTTCCAGCTTCTCAAAAAGGTCACGTCTGCTGCGTTGATATTGCTACAAGCTGCCTCAAAAATATCGAGGAAAGACATTTAAAAAAAAAAAAAAAGGTTAAAAGCTGGTTTGCAAAATCCCCCTCCCCCCCAAGAAACCCCATTCTTTTTCTTAGATGATTTGGAAGGCTTCAGGTAATTCTTGGAAGGAAAGCTGTAGGCAAGATTTTTTAGCATAAAAATCTACAGTTGTATTTATTTATTAATACACAGCGTTTTGTAGAGAAGTTGACGGCAGCGTACATAGTCTTCCCTCTTCCTAGTTTTTCCCTACACCAACCCTGCAAGGTTGGGCTTTGAGGTAGAGATTGGTCCGAAGTCAACCAATTAGCTTCCATGGCCAAGAGGGAACTGAAATCTACAGGTCTCATCACTCCTAGTCCAGCCCCTTCAGCACAAGACCTGATAGGCTGAGAGGATAGGACTGGCCCAAATGTCAGCCAATGAGTTTCCATGGCAGGAGAGCAGACTGGAATCCAGTTCTCATCACTCCTAGTCCAGTCCCTTCCCCACGGAACTGATTGGCTCCCTGGGCTGAAAGAGGGAGGGACTGGCCCAAAGTCAGCCAATGGTTGAAAGGGGGACTGAACCTGGGTTTCCCTACTCCTAGTCTAGCACTATTCATACTAAGCCACACTGCCTTTGAACCCAAAAACCCTCTCTCCAGGTCACCAACATGCACATAAAAAGGGAGAGGTCTTGACTGTGCAGCTGCATCCATCATTGTGACTTATTGCCCCCCGCCCTTCTATGATCTCTCTCCCTCTCTCTATTTATCTATACACAGCTTATATATACATAGCCTAGTCTTTGCATGCCTTTAGAAAAGGTTTGTGTGTATATAAACTCTTAAAGCAGCAGTGACAGCAGCTCAAAACTACCCATAACAACACTGGCATGAATCCAAATTAAACTGGGATTATAATGTATCCATCGCCCCATCAGTGCATTGGAGAAAGGAAAAAATCCGAGAGGGAGCTGAGTTTTGCTATCTTATTGTAGAACATCTGGCTTCATAGTGAAATTTGGTAAAAACTATAACACCATTATTAACTTGTTTCTGAGTGGTTGGATTAAACTCCTAGTAATCCTTACCAGGTTGGGAGGGCATAATCCAGAGGGCAGGGCATTGAACAAATAAGTCCTGGAAAAATTGATATTTTTTGCAAATTTACTGTTCTGTATCTTAACAAGGTGTCATATTATGGGAGATTACTGTATTTTTCAGACTATAAGACGCACCGGAGTATAAAACACACCAAGATTTTGAAGAGAAAAGCAAGGGAAAAAAATAGTTTTTGGCCTTCATGCATCTGGGTTTTGCCGCCCCCCCCCCCCAAAGTACTCTGCAGGCCTCCCAAACTCTCTATGCATCCCATTTTTACAAAAACAGGACGTGCAGGGCAGAGTTTCGGGAGGCCAAAAATGGCTGTATTCAGTGTATAAGACGCACCGATATTTCCACTCGAGAGGGGGGGGGGTGCACTTTATACTCAGAAAAGTACGGTAATTACATCGACTCTGAAGCAGCAGCTGAAGAGCACAGAAAGACCATGGGACAGAGTGTGTGAATATGGTTCCTAATATAATGATTGTAAGATTATTGCTTTGGGTTTTTTTTGTGAGGTGTGCATGCAGCAGACCAAAGCTAGTCTTTTTCTGCCAACCTGCAGGTATGGCTTGTTCAATAAAGTACGGTTAAAAACACCACAGTTTTGCACAATGTATGAACAAAATGTTCGTCTTGTCACTTAAGAGAGAAAAACATTCTTCCAAGTCTGTAATGTGTTGTTCTCTCCAGAATGGCAAATCCCATAGTTGCTGTTGGCATTTCTTGGCATCCGCAAAGGTATAGCTGGTGGGTGTGGCGGCAAGAGGATGGAGAAAACACCATAATAATCGGTGAATTACAACCGCCGAATAATGGGGCAGAGCCGGCCCGGGCCAATTTACAGGCCGCACAACTGATCTGAGTGGCTGATTGACGCTTCTGGTCTTTGGAATTCACACACAGAACTGATAGGAAATCCTGGGAACATGTTTGGATGGGTGTAAGTGTTGGGCGTATCACTCAAGAGATAAATGAGAAAGACAGTTGCTTTGAGATGGAATAGCAAGTCTGGGTGCAGAATTTCCTGAGTTCAAGACTTTGGCACTTCCAGTTCATAAAGGCGAGGAAATAACAGGAGGTGGAAAGAAAGCTCTCTATGTGAGAGAGTCTGAAAAAAACGTTTTTCTTAACCTCCTCCTCAGCAGCTTTAAGATATCTGGACTTCAACTCCCAGAATTCCCCCAACCAACATGAGGTTGATAAATACTGGTCTAGAAAGACTGCTCATCAATGTAGGCAATATGGAGTTAGGTGGACCCTGCCCTCTTTTCTTTAAATTCATTTTATCCACCTCGTCTTTTAATTACAAAGCTGGCAGCCTGAATGAAAAGCAGCTGACACAAAGGTGGTGGATTTTCTTCCAGCCCTAGAGGACGAAAGTCAGGCAGAGCTGGAGTGTAAACTTATGGATCCAAATCCCACGCATGATTCCTTAAGTATGGAAGCAAAGAACAACAATGATACCCCTCAAGCAAATATATCCCATAAGGGTTGACTGTGGCAAGTATCTTCATTTTGAAACACTTTTTTGTTTTTTGGTGAAAAAGAGCATCAAAGGGGGAAAACACAGCAGACACGACAACCTTCAGGCACAGAACATGTGGCGGGGAATTTGGCTTTGTTCTCACCGCCTGTAGCTTCAACATTCAACACTTGCACAAACTTGTATCGCCCGCTGGCAGAAAAAAAAGCATTTTCTCGAACACACGCCCCAAATCAAAGTGATCCCCAGTGACAATGGAGTTCAGTTCTTTACTTTCATGCTAAAGGACCAGCCCGAGAAGAAAAGAGAGCACTCTGTAGCTTTATACCATTAATAAATAAAAAGGCTGGGAATTTCCCTTCATTTTCAACTTTGTTTGGCTCTTCATTCATCTTGGGGGGCAGAGGGGGGGAGAAAGGAACACCTTCCAGGTGTTTGGGACTATGACTCCTCCATCTCTTGCCCATGGCTAGGAGACCAGGGTTTCTCAAAGGGACCAACCAGACAGTTCCATAAGTGCCACACACAACACTGGTTGCTTAAATCACTGTTTTTCAATGTTGGCAACTTTGTGTGGACTTCAACTCCCAGTGATCTCCTGCAGAATGCTAAAGTTGCTAAGATTGAAAAACACTTCTTTTAAAAAGCAAAAAAAAGAAAGAAAGAAGAATATGTCAATTGGCTTATAAAATACGAACACTTTGCTAAATAAGTAAGTGCCAATAAAGAAGAATAGCTCAGGGTTGAAATTAGGGGTCCTTGGTGTTCTCTGAGCTTGGTTGTTTTTCTTGCAGATGTTTTATTACCCAAACTAGGTAATATCATCACTGCATAAAGAAGTACGTTTTCAAAAAGCCCACATATTAAAAAACAAAGCAAAAACCATAGCACAGTCAAAATAGCAGGATGTCATTTTATTCCTTAGATCCCTGCTCCAGATAATCTTTTATGCGAACAGCCCTCCAGATGAGATCAAGGCGAACAAAAAAAGAAAGAAAGAAAGAAAAAGAAATAGGGGTGTTTAACTGGGGAAAAGGAAACCTTAAGTCACTGGACCAGATTTTTAACCATAGTCTCAATATTAGAAAACATGTTACACCTATATTAAAAGAGCCTGGGCTTTTTCTCCCCAAAGGGAAGAGAAAGTTAAGCAATACCTGATCCACCAAACTGCGTGCTACCAAGAGTCGTGGGTCTGTTTTTTCCATTAGTCACTGGCAAGGGAAACATCTAGAAAAAAGAAAGCAAACAACAACAAGATTAAACATCGGAGAACATGGGTGTGGGGAGAAAGGGAAATAATTCAGCAATTAAAAACATTCTGAGAGGTACCACCACAGATTTAGCTATCTAGCCAAAATCCAAAATGAAACAAAGCTGTCGTATTTCATCAGTGAGCTCTTCAAACTGTTTGCAAAAACTGTTGCTAATTTTTTATTTTTATTTTTGCAATTGCTGGATAGGCAATAAACCTTCTGCAGGGTTAAATTATGGGGCTGCCTATCTTGGGTCTGTTTGCTATTTAAAAACCACTATGCAAACAATAGAAAAACCCACCCAGAGCGCATTGCAACGATAAGATAAAAATCAGAAGCAGCAATAATCAAGGCAATAAATTAAAGCATAAAAATCGGGAATAAGGCAGCAAGGAAGCCCTAATGTTCTAGTATCATGAAATAGTTCTTCAAATTCCTAGGAAATGAAAACATCTTCGATTGGATATCAACATTTTCAGAAGGTCATCTCCAGGGATCACATTACACAGATGAAGCCTGATCCCGTAGGAGTCAAAGAAGTGGGATTCTTAAAATGAGTGCAGATGATCAGTTAGAAGTGCGTTTCTAAAAGATCTCAGTTATGTTCACTTAGGAATCATTCCAAAAAGTACAAGGTAGATTCTGCCCTTCCCCAAAGAACAGGTAGAAGCACAGCTGTTAGCATAGCTCTCCCCAACCTGCTATCAGGCGTGTTATCTAAATGAAGCAATAACCAGTTCCTGAGCAGGTAAGGGGCAGGTTAACCTAAGCAGTGGGAAAAGGGAGGGAGGACCAACACAGTACGTGTGTGTGTGTGTGTTTGTGTTCACCTCTTTTCCCACACAGCCTTGAGAGCCGCTATACTACCTTATATTGATCCTTCTATATCAGTGATGGCTAACCTTTTTGTCATCACGTGTCAAAAGCCCACACCCATAATGCAATGCACGTGTGACACCCCCCACATGCAACCCACCTATGCATGTGGGTGTGACGCCCCCCCCGCATGCACCCCGCCCCCCCCTGCATGTGCCCCCATGGCCATTCTTGGCTTCCAGGTTGGTGCAGGAGGCCTCCCATGCCCCAAAATGTATAACCCACCATTCCCCGTTTTGGGCCTTGAAGGCCCAAACCCAACCTGGAAGCCAAAACGGGGCACTGGGCGCTGCACGAGCCCCCAAAGTACAAGGCAAGTGCCCTCCCCACCCATGCACCTTGCCCCCCGCACATGCACGGCAGAGACCTGAAGTTCAGCTGGCCGGCAGGAGGCACACATGCATGTACAGTGGAGCGCGGCTTTGCCGACGGCTGGCGTGCCTGCAGAGGGCTCTGCATGCCACCTGTGGCAGGCGTACCATAGGTTCGCCATCACGGTTCTATATGGACTTATTTGATACCTCTTTCCCCTTCTTTGTGCCCACAAAGGCTGAAAGCGAGGTCTCCATTCTAGAAAATAATTGAACAGTCCCCACAAGCCAGAGTTGATAGACAAACAGTCCTGCCTGATATCCTCCAGATGTGTCAGGAGGAGACCCAGCACATCTGGAAGGCTTCAAACTTGGGAAGGCCGATCAACCTGAGGGTCACTCCAAGGTCTTGGCTGAATGAAGAATGCTCCTGATGGGCACAGCCAACTGTCTAGTGAAAAGTCAGGTCATTGGCTTATCTCCATTTGGCATTCTGGGTCTATCCAGCTGTAATTTCCATTCCTCTGTTTTGAGCCGATCTGCCCAATGATCAGAGATAGCATGAGGTGCAGTCCAGAAACATCTGGAAAGGACCACAGACTGGATTCACACAACATATTTAACTATGTGTTTGGAAGCCGTACGGATCTGGATGGGTGGTAACAAACTCAAGCTCAACCCTGCCAAGACTGAGTGGCTGTGGTTTCCGGCACCCCGGTTCAGCCAGATTACTCCAACTCTGGCCATTGGGGGCGAAACACTGGCCCCCGTGGAGAGGGCGCGCAATTTGGGTGTCCTCCTGGATTCCCGGCTGTCCTTGGAGGACCATGTGACGGCCGTGGCCAGGGGGGCGTTTCATCAGGTACGCCTTATGCGCCAATTGCGCCCCTTACTGGACCGGGCTGCCCTTTGCACAGTCACTCAAGCTCTTGTGACGTCCCGTCTCGACTACTGTAATGCTCTCTACATGGGGCTTCCCTTGAGGTGCACTCGAAAGCTACAGCTAGTCCAAAACGCAGCCGCGCGGGTAATTACGGGAGCCACCAGAAGCTCCCATATAACACCAATCCTGCGCGAGCTGCATTGGCTTCCTGTGGTCTTTCGGGTGCGCTTCAAGGTTCTGACGACCATCTTTAAAGCGCTCCATGGCTCGGGGCCTAGTTATATGCGAGACCGTCTCCTGCCCCATACATCCCTTAGACCGATCCGCTCCCACAGAGAGGGCCTTCTCAGGGTGCCGTCGGCCGGACAATGCCGACTGGCGACACCCAGGGGAAGAGCCTTCTCTGTGGCGGGCCCTGCCCTTTGGAACGACCTACCCCCTGAACTCCGGACCATCACCGACCTCCGCCTCTTCCGCAAATGTTTAAAGACATATTTTTTCCATCAAGCCGGCCTAGCCTAACCTCCCATGGGGACTTTTAGAAAAGTTTTAAATTGGGTTTTTAATAATTGGTTTTTAGCACAGGATTGGGGATTATTTAATATATATTTTAAATTATTTGTCTATCTTCTATTGTGTATGTTTTTTTTTTTAATTTCCTGTGCGCCGCCCTGGGTCCTCTGTGGAGAAGGGCGGGATATAAATGTAATAAAATGAAATGAAAATGAAAAACTAGACTAGAAAGCGGGTGAGTAGTCTGGCTCCACATGTTCAAACCAGGATATCACATTTAGCCCCCTATATGGCTTTTCATTTCCAACATGTTATGGGAATATAGAAATGGCACATTGTTTTGTTAAAATGGGGTAGGGGACAGAATGCTGTGTGAACCCAATTCTTCTCTTCTCTATAAGACAGCTAAAGGTCAAGATTCTGCCAGAGGAAAAGGCCTTTGGCAATTCCAACACTTTTACATGGAGATTCCAGGAACTAAGCTAAGGAAAATTAACAGAATAACATAGTTGGAAGGCACCTTGGAGGTCTTCTAGTTCAACCTTCTAGTCTTCTAGTCCAGTTTTTAGTATTTTGGGTTTTTAGCACAGGGATAAATTGTTTAATCTGATTTTATATATATTTATGATGTATTTATGTTTGTATGTTTTTAATTCCCTGTGTACCGCTCCGAGTCCCTTCGGGGAGAGGGAGCGGTCTACAAATTAAATTTTTTATTATTATTATTATTATTATTATTATTATTATTATTATTATTATTATTATTATTATTATTATTATTATTATTATTAACTCTTTCCTCAAGCAAGAGACCCTATACCGTTTCAGAGAAATGCATGTCCAATCTCTTCTTAAAAAAACCTCCAGTGATGGGAGTGCCCTCAACTTCTGGAGGTATTTCATTCCACCGATTGATTGATCTGTCAGGAAATTTCTCCTTAGTTCTAGGTTGCTTCTCTCCTTGATTAGTTTCCATCCATTGCTTCTTGTTCTGCTTTCAGGTGCTTTGGAAAATAGGTTGACTCCCTTTTCTTTGTGGCAGTTCCTCAGATATTGGAACACTGCTATCATGTCACCCTTAGTCCTTCTTTTCATTGAACTAGGCATACCAAATTCTTGAAATTTTTCTTCACATGCTATAATTATAATTTTGAAGACTGCATGTTTTCTACCTGATATTAAATTAGCAACTCTGATCCAGTCAATTGCTTAAGACAAACTCAGAACTAAGACTACAGTTGTTCAATCAACTTGTTCCAATTACAAATGCTTATCGCTAGTCCTCAACTTAGGCCAGGGGTCTGCAAAGTCAGCTCTTTTAAGACGGGTGACTTCAACTCCCAGAGTTCCCCAGCCAGCATAGCTGGCTGGGGAACTCTGGGAGTTGAAGTCCACCCGTCTTAAAAGAGCCGACTTTGCAGACCCCTGACTTAGGCTTACAGTTGGACTAGAATTTCCAACGCTAAGCAAGGCAGTTATGAGTTGCACCGAATTTTACTGTTGTTAAGTGACTCGCTGCAGTCGTGAAGTAAATCACCTGGTCATTAAGCGACTTTGGCTTTCCCCATTGACTTTGTCAGAAATCCACTAGGAAGGTTGCAAATGGTGATCACATGACCCTGGGACACTTCAACTGCTATAAACACGTGCTGGTTGATTAATTCTGATCACATGACCGTAGGGATGCTGTAAAGGTTACTAATTGTGAGGCCTTGTTGTAAATCCCTTTTTTCACTGCTGTTGCAACTTTGAACCATTGCTAAACAAATGGTTATAAGTTGAGGACTACCTGTGATCTCTTCAAATGAGGCTACAAAGCATTTTTCAAATTTTCAATTGGAGTATTACCAGTGAAATGCATGTTGTCAGGCCCTCTCTTAAGAGGCACTCCTGCCCTGGTCCAGCAAGGCATCGCAGAAAATGTGGAGTCCTTGATGCTCTCTGAGCTTGGTTGTTTTTTAGCAGACGTTTCATTGCTCAGCTAAGTAACATCAGTAGTACTGAAGGCGTTACCTAGCTGGGCAACGAGATGTCTCTTAAGAAAACAACTAAGCTCAGAGAGACTCTGGAAAGAGTGCAGAGGAGAGCAACCAAGATGATTAGGGGACTGGAGACTAAAACATATGAAGAACGGTTGCAGGAGCTGGGTATGTCTAGTTTGATGAAGAGAAGGACCAGAGGAGACATGATAGCAGTGTTCCGATATCTCAGAGGGTGCCACAAAGAAGAGGGAGTTAAACTATTCTCCAAGGCACCTGGGGGCAGGACAAGAAGCAATGGTGGAAACTAATCAAGGAGAGAAGCAACTTAGAACTGAGGAGAAATTTCCTGACAGTTAGAACAATTAACCTCTGGAATAGCTTCCCTCCAGCAGTTGTGAATGCCCCAACCCTGGAAGTCTTTAAAAAGATGTTAGATAGCCATTTGTCTGAAATGGTATAAGGTTCCTGCCCACGCAGGGGGTTGGACTAGAAGACCTACAAGGTCCCTTCCAACTCTGCTATTGTATTGTATTAAGAGAGCATCAAGGACTCCTCATTTCAACTCTAAACCACAAATAATCTCTTCTGTTGGCTCCATAGATAAGTCTTCCTCTGATCCTTTCTCCTTTTCTGCTTCTCAAAAGGACTTCTTTTGTGGAAAGGTATTTCCACTTATTCTAAGGAGGGGTGGGGCTGCTGGGCATTTGCAGGGGTTCGGGAGAATCTCTAGCTAAGATTCTGTGCAGTTTGGAGAACCCCCAAAATCCCACTTCTGGCTGGCCCTGCCCATCCCTCCCCTCCCAGGAGTCCCCACGTGGCCCGTTTTGGATGCAGGTAAGCGCAGAGAACACACGGAGGCTCAAAAAATGGGCCTACTGGAAATTTGGGAAGGCCAGAAACAGGCCCGTTTCCAGCCTCCAGAGGACCTCCGGACCCTGGGAAGGCCATTTTCACCCTCCCGGAAGCTCAAGGAAAACCTCCGGGGCGCGGGGAGGGCAAAAATGCCCCTCCCTGTCATGGCGCAGGAGGCCGACTAGGTCACGCCCACCATGACGACGCCCACCCAGCAACCGGGCGGAGAACCCCTTGCTAAAAATTTTGAAGCCCACCTCTGGGAATGGGGAATATGAGCTGTGAGGGGTCCTTGGTGTTCTCTGAGCTTGCTTGTTTTCTTGCATATGTTTCCTTACCCAAACCAGATAGCATCAGTGCACTGATGATGTTGCCTAGTTTGGTTAATGAAACGTCAATCCTGAGCAACAAATATTCTCCTTTATTTAACATGAGCAATTTATTTATTCAGAAAAGTTGTATTGTCACCGACTCGCACGTGGCGACTCGCGGCGGCTTACAAAGATCTAAAAACACCGTATAAAAATAAAAATAATAAAACAGTAATGCCACAACCCCTCCTTTTTTTCGTGTGGAGCAAGTGTTTTCAGGGAGCGATGGCTGCAATATATACCGTATTTTTCGGGGTATAAGACGCACCTTTTCCCCTCAAAAAAAGAGGGTGAAAATCTGGGTGCGTCTTATACACCGAATACAGCATTTGTGACCTACCGAAACCCCACCCTCTCTGCAAAAATGGACATGCAGAGGGTTTGGGTGGTTTGCAAAGTGCTCCTAAGGGCTGGGGAGGGCAAAAAAGAGCAAAACGTAGGCTGCTTCTGCCCCCCCCCCCCAGCACTCTAAGAGCATCCCAAAGCTCTACATGTGCTTTTTGGTTTTTTTTGCAAAAAGCGAGGCCTGCAGAAGGCTTAGGGGGCCTGTAGAGTGCAAAACCTTTTTTTTTTAAATTTACTTCTTCAAAATTACGGTGCGTCTTATACTGCAAAAAATACTGTACCTTCTGCATGTATAAAACAAAGGAAATATGTTTTTCTCTCTCTCCCTTTTTAAAATAGTCTATCAAGTGAAGTGACTAAGGCCTTTAACTTGGTTGTTATTTAGAAGCAAAGCTGGCTGAGGAATTCTGGGAGTTGAAGTCCACAAGTCTTAAAGTTGCCAAGGTTTGAGACCCCTGATTCAGAAACAGAAGCCTGGAGTTCACTCAACAGCCAGGCACAAAATTAAAAATAATTGGCACTAACAAATACTAGGCTATTCCATTTTAATTTGAAGTAGTAGTCTTTTTTTTAAAACATCATCTTGCTTTTCTAAAAACGTTTTGTCAAATTTCAACATTAACACTAAACATACGGATTACAAACCCGCCCCCCCCAATACCCATCTAGACCTTATTTGCATAGTCCCACCCCCACCAGATCCTTGGGAGTTCTACTTCCTGCTCTACCCTCCAATGTGACAGGCTGTGTAAGATAACAAAGGCCAAATCTTAAGAACAATAGCAAAACAGTAAAACAGGCAGCACTTGCAGTGACCTGCTGAACATGACAAAATTAATCCCATCTGTCTGGGAAATGTTCTCTTTCGGGCCAAGGGAGAAAGGAAGGAAGGAAGGCAGATTAAACTCAGACCAGTTCAAAAACATTTGCACGATGCAAAAAAGAAAAAAAAATCATAAAAGTGGAAAGATCTCCCACATTTATCACTCCTACTGCTTTATTTTACCCTTGCTCAATACACATTCGCAGTCTCACTCCAGCTGGAAGTTTCCTTCCAAATTAAAAAAATAAATAAAAATCTTCCTGCTTGTACCACCAACAGGAAGGCCTGTGAAAATATCTATCAATCCAGCACTGGGGAGGCCTCAAATGAGGCCTGCTTATAAAATCACAGATACAAAATTGCATCTAACGGAAAGCCTATATTAAAAGCTAGTACTGTCTTCAAAAGTGCCAGCTATTATAATAGCAATCGTGTATCTGCTACTATTTGCTTGCTTTCAAGTAAGATGGTTAACACTATCACAATGCACTCCTTAGACAGATCTCTTTATACAATTGCTGGTTTCCCAGTTTCTACTCTGTTGCATGCTATCAATTTATGGCTTTTGATTCAGCTCCAATGAGGTCTGTATTCATCACCGGGCCTCCATCACCACGCAGACTGCTTTTCAAGTCACCTAACCTCCTAGGTCCGTGATGGCGAACATATGGCACGTGTGCCACAGGTGGCACACGGAGCCATATTTGCTGGCACATGAGCCATCAGCTCCAGCGTGCACGCACGCACGCACCAGCTAGCTGATTTTCCTTTCTGAACTTCCAGTAGGCCCAACGAGCCTGTTTTTTGCCCTTCCCAGGCTCTGGAGGCTTTCCTGAAGCCTGGGGAGGGCGAAAACGGCCTCCCTCAGAGGCTGTCTGGAAGCCAGAAATTTCTGAACTTCTGGTAGGCCCAATAGGCCTGTTTTTGCCCTCCCCAAGCTCTAGAGCAGGGGTGGGCAAACTTTGCAACTTTAAGTCTGAAGGACTTAAGCTCCCAGACTTCTCCAGCCAGCAAAGCTGGCTGGAGAAGTCTAGGAGCTGAAGTCCTTCAGACTTAAAGTTGCAAAGTTTGCTCACCCTGCTCTAGAGCTTGGAGAGGGCAAAAACAACCTCCCTCAGAGGAAATACCAAGCTTAGCTTGAAGGTAAGCAGCGTGGGGTGCGAGGGTGGGTGGAGGGGTTTGTTGGCACATGCGTATGTGGGAGGGCGCTTTGCATTATGGGTGCCGGAACGCGTGCGCACTTGCGTTTTTGGCACCCAACAACAAAAAGGTTCGCCATCACTTCCCTAGGTGCTCCTCTGCCAGCAAAAATGCCAACTTTGAATCTTCGGTCAAGAAATCCAGCCACTTGTAAAGAAGAACGGATCCTATTCTAAGATGTAGCCTCAATCCAGAGGAGGGATTGGCTAAGGCTCTGGAAAAACCTTGTGGGAATCAAGGTTAGTTCCTACAGACATGGCCAGCGTCTCACTGGAGGGAACCAAATATCTCACGGAGCTGAATGCTTTTTCAGTTGAAAAAAAAAGAAATCCTAGAAAGATACATCAAGCCAACCACGATAGTCTCTCCGCCACTAACTGATCTTCCAGGCAAGGCTCTTTTTCCAGTCCTGGAAATTGCAGGAGACGTGACTGCGTTCAGTGCAAACCATGATATGTGACGTTGAGATACTTGCATGCAGAATATCAACAGGCCAGGTGGCATTTTCTGTGGCACAGTAGTTTTAGGGTGGATCGCCTCTGCTCGATCACGCTAAATTGTATTCAGTCCAGGATGGGTAGGGCGAGGGACTAATAAGGAAATTAATAAGGCCATTCTGTGTAATACAGGTAGTCCTCGACTTACAACAGTTTATTCAGTGACCATTTGAGGTTACAATGGTACTGAAAAAAGTGACATGATCATTTTTCACACTTATGACCGTTGCGGCATCTCCAGTGTCGTATGTTTTACATTCAGGAGCTTGATAACTTGTTCTTATTTATGACGGTTGCAATCTCCCAAGGTCACGTGGTCATCTTTTGCGACCTTTTGACAAGCAAAGGCAATGGGGAAGCCAGATTCACTTAACAACCGTATCACTAATTTAACAACTGTAGTGATTCAGTTAATAAGTGGGACAAGAAAGGTTGTAAAATAAGGCAAACATTAACAAATGTTTCACTTAACAACAGAAAGTTTGGGCTCAATTGTGGTCCTACGTTGAGGACTACCTGCATGTATATACAGTAGTTCTCAACTTACGACCACAACCGAGGCCAAAATTTCTGTTGTTAATAAGCGAGACATTTGTTAAGTGAGTTTCCCCCCACTTTACGGCTTTCCCCCCATTTGTTAAGTGAATCACTGCAGTCGTTTAGTGAGTAACATGGTTGTTAAATGAATCTGGCTTCCCCATTGACTTTGCTTGTCAGAAGGTCGCAAAAGGGACCCCGGGACACAGCAACAGTCTTAAATATGACTCAGTTGCCAAGCCTCTGAATCTTGATCGTGTGAATATGGGGATATTGCAATGGTCATAAATCACTTTTTTCAGTGCTGTTGTAACTTTGAGCAGTCACTAAACGAACTGTTGTAAGTCGAGGACTACCTATATCTTCGAAGCAGTCTTGCCTCCTGGTGACTTCATGGCAAGATTTCAGAAGTGGTTTGCCACTGCCTGCTTCCTAGGGATGAGAGACCTGGCTGGCACCAGAACTTCCAGCTGTGCTTAAGGCAAGATTAGAACTCAAAATCTCCCAGCTTTTAGCTTTTAACTATAACACCACGTTGGGTCTCTACCTTAATATAGGAAATACATAGTTAATTCATGAGACCCTGAAAATGTGTGCTCCCGTCACCATATTAAGGGGTGTGAAATTCATTTGCAAAGAGTAAGAATTTGGTTTGGTCTAGTGCAGGGGTCTGCAAAGTTGGCTCTTTTAAGACGGGTGGACTTCAACTCCCAGAATTCCCCAGCCAGCTATGGAGTTGAAATCCACCTGTCTTAAAAGAGCCAACTTTGCAGATCCCTGGTCTAGTGGTTAAGGCACCAGTTTAGAAAGAAGCAGACTGTGAGTTCAAGTCTCACCTTAGCCATCAAAGCCAGGTGGGTGACTTTGGACTTATCACCTAGAGCAGGGGTCCCCAACCCCCGGTCCGCGGACCGGTGCCGGTCCGTGGCTTGATAGGAACCAGGCCGCAGGGCCGGAGAGGAGGAGGAGGGAGGACAGGGCAGCCCCCTGGGCAGAGCGCGCACCAGGGGCGGGAGAGTGCAGGTGCGGCCGTTCATGCCGTTGGGGGTCCTAGAGGGGCGAGTGAGCTGACTCCCCCTCCCCGCGTGCGCATGCGCCGCCTGTTCCCCCTCCCCCTCTACGCCGGCCGGTCCGCGGAATTTTCTTTAAAATGAAACCGGTCCCTGGTGCAAAAGAGGTTGGGGACCCCGACCTAGAGACTGTAAGTTCTGATTCTGCCTTAGGTATGAAAGCTGGCTGGGTCACCCTCTCTCTCAGCCCAATCCACCTCACAGGGTTGTTGTTATGGGAAAAACAGGAGGAGGAAGGTGTATTGGATATGTTTATTGCCTTGAGTTATTTATAAAAATAATAAAGGCAAGATATAAATAAAAATAATAATAAAATTAGAGGAAGAGAAACCTGGGTGAAGAGAACAGACCACAAAGAAGATGGCAGCACCTTTTAACCAGAAAACTTTTCCTGCCAATGTGGAACAATTTTTAAAAAAACAGCTTTTCTGTGATCACTGCATGACGCCCCCAAACATACATGACCAGGAGAAAATACAAGCCAATCATTAACAGAGCAAAGGGAACTAACTGGAACAGAAGATACACAATCTGCCCACTGCTCCTCCCATGGGTCACAGAATATTGGGGAACAAACCACATAACGTGGGCAGAAGGGACACTGCTGCAGAACCAGAATGTCCCCCGTTTGAACAAGCCAGAAGCAAGCCACGAAAAGAGCAAGGATCCAGCAAGGATCGCCCCTAGTCATCCTTTGCTCTGGAGTTATCTCTTTATCTCCCTCCACGGTGTGGCGAGTCTCTGCCAGCTTCCTTCCAAAGAGCCTCTTATCTTAAAAAGGCTCTTATCTTAAAAAGCCAATGTCTCCCACCCTTTGAAGTACAATTTGAATGACAGTTTTCCAACTCCTGTCAGTGAAGGCTGAAAAAAAAGTATTGAGAAGAAAGGGAAAGAGATGGTAGACCTACTGGGAGGCACTGGTGAAATATCCAGTAAAACATTGAGCCAATGGCCATGAGGATCTAATGCACCGTTCATTAAACTTCAACTATTAACATAGTGTGGACTTCAACTCCCAGAATTCTGGGTGGAGAAGATGGGTGGACTTCAACTCCCAGCACAGCTGGCTGGGGAATTCTGGGAGTTGAAGTCCACAGTTCTTAAACTTGCCAAGTTTTGAAAAACACAGATCCAGGACGAAGAAAGTACCCTCGATATTTTCTCAGGTCCTTGGCGCTTAGTCTTGGACATTTGGGGTTACTACAAAAATAGAAAGATGCAACAGAGAAGCCAACCCAATCAACTAACACCCCTCGGGAAGAATTTTAAAAAGTATTGGGTTAGGAGGGACCCCCCCCCCCCAACAGCACCCATTTCTCAACTTTACCTGTTCTCTGACACGTCCCTCTAAATTCCTGCTTCAGGAAGCTTGCCTACTCTACTTTCCCTGCCCATTTCAGATCATTTGCAAGAAATTCGGCCAGCAGGACTTATTTCCCAGCGCAATAAACACAAATTAAAATTTTGGGCTTGGCCAGAAAACAGACAGGAGAGAGAGGCTGACTGAAGACGAAACAAGGATGAATGGTAGCATTTTGCACAGTTAGTAGAACCTTGCACTTTGATCTGTTGGGGGAGGGGGGGGAATTTAAAGGGTGGAAGAAGACACCCGACTGATTACCTGCTTTGTTTTCTTCCCATCAGGCCAACTACTGTACCTCCTTAAGCCTTCACAACAAGGAGACTATGCAATTACTGGTCCCCCTTGACACTCTTAAGTACAGAGAACAAACAAGTTGAAGCTTGTAGTTTGCGACTCCCAGTTAAACCCCCCCCCCTTTCCCTTCTGCCAGGGGTATCCTCCAACCCCTCCCCTTGCAGCCCAGAGCATGCCGGGTACAAAATGGAGCCGCTGCTCTTTTAGACACCCCCCCTCCCCTTCTCACATACACAAAACGACCCCAAATTCAGGGACTCTGCCGAGCCTCCATCGCCCCCAGCGTCTCACTTACCATACTGAAATCTAGGAGATCGCTTAATTCCTTGTCGGTCCCTGCTGCAGCCATTCTTTGTTGCTGGTTCATATTCCCACCGATTGAAATGGTGTCTGTCTTTTTTAGAAAAAGGGCACGGGGAGGGAGGGAAGGAGGGGGCGATACGGAGGAGAAAGGAAGCAGGATAGGAGTGGAGAAGAGAGAGAGAGAGAGGTTATTATTATTTATGGGTTTTTTTAAAAAATGGAATGGAAGCGCTTCAAAATAAGCTCATGTTATTCAATGCTAGATACAATATGCAACTATTTCTCAGAATTATAAATCCTTCCGGGCAAAAATTCTCTAGCCAGCAACAAGTGAGTAATTAAAACTCTTTCTCCCTTCCACACACAGGCACGAGTGCGCGCACACACACACACAGAGTATCTTTAAGTGCCCATTTCTTGACTGGGGCCACTTCAAAACCAATTTAAGGAATTTAAAAATCACAAATAAATGCAGGGGTGGGGTGGGGAGAGAGACAGCAGAAATCTAAAGGTTATGGTCTTTTCCATTCCAGATCACCTGTTGCTCCAGCTACCGATCTAACACTTGGGAAAGTTGCTGACTTTTGATTTTAAGGTTCCCAAAGTAATTCTGCAGTTAATACTAATACTGCATCTATTTACAAATCCATCAATCACAATTCCCTCCCCCCTCTCTTTTTTTTCTCTCTTCTTTTTAACATGGACCAGAGGAGTTCTTGCTCTTGCAAGGGTTTCATTTCCTGCACCCTTTAAAGACACAGTAGGAAAGACTTAAAAATCTGAATTTTGAATACCACCTCTAAAAACTAAAAATCAATGTGTGATCCAACACCCCACAGGGCAATTACCCTGCGATCTTACACTAACCTGAGAATAAGCTCTCTGTTGAGCTGCCTGAACATTTGAGCAGAAATGCAAAACAATAAAAAAAATAAAATGGCATGTCTTATGCACCAAAATTCAGGTTAACCAGTGAACACAAAAATTCCATCTTTTGCGTGTGCACACACACACACACACAGACTTAGCTTTCCCTGTGGAAGAGCTAGTTGTGTTGATGAGGAACAATTTTCTCTAATCAACGGCTTCATTTGATCACCACCTCACTTTCAATCCTTCCCAGCCCCCATCCTCCCCACATAAAAAAATAAAACTATTAAAAAAATAGACTGTAGTGTCCTTGGGGCAGGGAGCCTTTGTTAATTTTGCCTGCCCCATGCTGCTGACTGTGTGGTTTTTAACTGTCTGTCTTTTTTGCAAGCTGCCCAGAATCATTTGGGAGTGGGTGGCATGCAAATATGTAAAATAAACAATGATTACTAACAGCTCCTTGGCTTGAAAGAGGCCATAGAGGTCATCAAATCCAGCCCCCTGCTCAGGGCAAGAATTACAAAATAAAGACCCAAATTACTTGCTGGATTGTAAGAGCCTAGCTGTATATTCGCACCATGAGTTTATTGTACTTGTGAGTAAACACTGCACAACTCACTGGGATCTATCTACTGCAGAGTAAACCTGGCCCATTTTAAGCAACCTTTTCAAGCACAGAAATGGGGGGACCTCCAGATGCAACAACAATGTCCACAATCCTCAGTCAACAAGGAAAAGCTGCTGTAAAACATTGAATGGGTGGGTGGGTGGGGGTTGTTGTCCTGGTTGTGTGAATCGGATCAATGGGGATGCAGCCTAGGAAAGCAGCCAGATCACAGTTTTAAATTTGCAGTCTTCAGAAGAAGAAGTAAATCACTTCACGCTGTGATGTGAGATGCCCTCACATTTAATCTCGCTTGTTGGTAAAAGCTACAGATCAGAGAAACTTCAAGGCTCAGGAATTGAAACATATAATTATTATTACCCTAAATAATATTTTTTTTCTTAAAAAAAGACCCTCGTAAGACTTTAGAGCTTATGGTCACTCACCAACGACAAGAACAAACAAAAGGATGTATAACTCTCTGCCACAAGATATGGTACAAGCCATTCATTACACACACAAAAAGAGTTCAAATTAGACAAGAGGACAAATGAAAGATTTTAGCACTTCTTAAGCATGAAAGTGGGATTTAATTTCCACGCAGGCCTTTGATCCCGAATGAGACATGTCAGGGCACAAAACAAATACTAGAATCCTTAATTTCTTTGAGGCTTGTGAACAGAAAGATACTTGTGACCTTCACTCACATGGAATCACAGACTTGGAAGGAAAGATACAACCAATTATTTATTGATACCCTTCCCTTATTATTTTTATAAATAACACAAAGGGGCTGACATACCTAATACCCCCTTCCTCCTTCTATTTTCTTCACAATAACAACCCTCTGAAGTGGGTTGAGCTGAGAGAGAGGGACTAGTCCGAAGTCACCCAGCCAGATTTCATGCCTAAGGCAGGGCTAGAACTCACAGTCGCCTGGTTTCTAGCCTGGCGCCTTCACCACTAGATCAATCAACTCTCCTGCTCCATGCTCCTATTTCAGATGGATGAAAATGGGAGATTCCCCCCCCCCTCTATAGAAATGCACGAGTGGGGTTTGCCCCAAATTGCACTTTCTACACAATACGTGCTAATCAGGGGTGGACAACTCACCAAATTTAATTGCTCTGTTCTCCTGAGATTCCTTTATTCCAGGGTCCCCAAACTTGGCAACTTTAAGACTGGTGGACTTCAACCCCCAGAATTCTCCAGCCAGCTATGCTGGGAGTTGAAGTCCACAAGTCTTAAAGTTGCCAAGTTTTAAGACCTCTGCCTTTACTGGTTTTCTTCCTTTTCTGCATGTCCCCAGGCCCCATTGCCCCTTACAAATCAAAACCCCTTAGTATTCTAACTATGCCTTATATATTCATTGTTGATCTTATGTAACAGACACATGCAGAAAGATAGGTAGGTAGGTAGGTAGGTAGGTAAGAGAGGGGGGTGGGATGGAGGGAGGGAGGGAGGGAAGGAGGGATAGAGAGAGGGAAGGAGAGAAAGAGATAGATAGATAAATAAATGTGTGTTGCTTGAGTGGGTGGGCAGAAACTCCAGAATCCTAGACATGTCTACTTGAGAGTAAGCTCCACGATTGCCAACGGGCCCTTACTCCACACAAAGAACAATTAGGATTGTAATCCAGACTTTTCAGGCTATGCCATGTAATGGGCAGAGAGGCCCACTGAATACTATGAGGTTACAAGACTGTGCAGCAAATCCAGTTTACTCTATAATTTAGAAGGGAAAAAGAAAGACTCACACCCACTCACTTTCTCTATGAACTTAGCTAAGGCAATTGAGTAATGGTGCAATAGAGCCTTTAATTTCAGCAAACTATCTGGCAATTACTTTTTATCTGAAAGTTGCTAAGCGTGTTTCCAGAAACTCCTTGTAATAAGGGCTAAATTCGAAGGTGGAAAACAAAACTTTTGATCATTCGCCCAGAAGGCCAGATTGCACTCCCGAAGACCTGGATTCAACTCGCTGTGGAAAGCTCACCCGGCCCTCCCTCTCAGTTCAGCCTACCTTGTGAAGATAAATCTGGGAAAAGCAGATTGCTACACAGGAGGAATGGTGGCAACGGAATAAAAATAACCTCAAAGATGTGGGGTATCCCTAGAATTTGTCCTCACTTTGGGGTGTAGAGCAGGGGTCCCCAGCCTTTGCAACTTTAAGTCTGAAGGACTTCAGCTCCCAGACTGGGAGCTGAAGTCTGGGAGCTGAAGTCCTTCAGACGTAAAGTTGCAAAGGTTGGGGACCCCTGGTGTAGAGCAGAGAAGGATGGTAGAAAGCACTGGTACCCTACCAATCTACCTCTTCAACAAGCTTTTTATTTATTTTACAAACATAAATCTCTCCCTGCCCCATTCCCATATGTGTGTGCGGGAGGGGGGGGGGGAGATGGAAACAACACCCCCTTAAACTGCATTTCAGCCCTACTCCGCTGAGGGCACTTGCCAGTCTTAAGCTGAGGCACAGCAGAATCCCAGACACGTGCTCTGGGCATGAGCAATGGCCTGGATCCGGCCGATGAGCCCGGTCTCACTCCAGACACGGATATTCTAGGAAAGGCCCAGGGTTCAGCCCTACGAATCGGGCTGGGGCTCTCTCTCTCTCTCTTTCTCTTTCTGCTTTCCGCTGGCAAAGATCCACACAAGGGCAAATTGACGGCGGCTGGACTTCAGGAAGGAAACGCGGTGGCGGCGTTTTGAGTTTTCCCCTCCCCAAAATATTTCTTCAAATCTCTCCCTGCTGGAGAAAGTGGCTGTCGTCCGTCCCCCACAAGCTGATGGGCGTCCCCCAACCGGCTCCCCCCCCCCAATTCCAAGCGGTTCCCCTCCCTCCCTACTGCCCTTCAACCTGACTCATTTGGAGTTCCTTTCACTAGAAGTGGAACACTTTTCCCCCCCTTCAGGACAAAGACTCCAAAGCAGCTCCCCCGGACCCTCCCCCCATCCCCCAGGCCCCTCCTCCTCCTCCCCCCTCCCCTATTACCATACTTTTAAAGAAAAGAAAATAAAACTCCGGGCAGGTTTATGGATATTTTCTAGAACTCTTCTGCTTTCTAAGGCAACTTAATGTAGTCACAAACAGATCAAAAGACGGAGGGGACAGAGGGGGTGGGGGTGGGGAGGCGGAGAGCCAGGGAAAAACAAATCTAACACAAAGCAAAGTGTGTGCGTGTTGTATGAGGGGGAGGTCTTGCCTGTGCATTAAAAAGAAAAGTTTGTAATACGCTCAAAGGCTCCCGACATCAACGTTCACACAGCGCCTTTTTAGAATTTCTTTTTAAACTACTGGTGGAAAGGGGGTGGGTGGGAATTCACATTAGGGTTTTTTTTTCTCCTTTCCAGTTTGGTTTAATGCAGCAGACAAGGAATCTCTTATATGCAAGCAGCTGCCATCTGGGGCCTCACCCCCCTCCTCAAATGCAGCAGCAGCACCCATATTACTGGACGATAAATGCTGTATCTGAGGACCGGCTTGGGGGTCTCCCTTTTCTCTTTCAGCAATTGAGGCCTAACTTATTTTACAGCCATCAACAACTTGCTCACAATAAAGCAGCCAATTAGCAGATTCATTAATATATTATGTTGCTTCGAGAATACTACACGCAGGTATACAGAATGATTTCACTATAGATTTTAGGCATGTAATATATACGTAACAGGAACAAGTGACTGAAGAAAACATTATCCAGGCAGATAAGTAAAAGATCTACGTACAACTAGACATAAATAACGACCTGTTTTATTTAAGGTGCGGGGAACAGTTTCACTCAGAATTTGAAGCATTATTTCAAATTACACAAGAACTTCGGGGCTATTTGTCATCTTTCTCGAAAACTAAAAAAAAAAGCAGAGGGTTTGTGCCCATTCGATTGGCAAACAGCAACAACAAATATTTAAACCAGAGACAATTGTTTTATACACATGGACACTGAAGTCAGAATAAAGAAATAGTTTTGCCTACAGACTCAAGTTCTCAGAAAGAATTCTCCCCACAGAGTTTCAAAAAATCTAGTGGTTGCACTTAAATTTTGGGATATTCTAAAAGTAGGCCTAGATTGCTACCATAAAAACTTCCCAAGGAAATATCTGAAGGGAAAAGAGGAAAAGAGGGTGGAGGGATTGAACCATACTTCTTTCGTTAAACAAAATTAAAAAGCTGAAATAAATAATTAAATAAAGTAGGCATTTAATTCCAGGCTTTTGCTTAATTTCATCCATGGCCTAAACCTTGCATTTTCCCAATTTCCTTTGTGCAGTTCATCTAATAATTGCGGAGAGGAAGGTGGCATAGGTTGGGTTTGGTACATGAAAACTGCTACAGAAATATTAAGAGTTACAAAAGGAATGGAGGCTTGTTTGGGGGAGGGGGGAGAGGGAATTTGTAAATGGAAGTTGGGAGAATAATCCAGCCGAGCAGTGACATCAATGTGATATTTTCCCATTTAAAAAGTTTTGTCACTTTCATTAGCCTGTGCTGGGGTTTTATTTTGTTGTTAAGCAAGGGAGGGTCACATACTGGTAAAATATAAATTAGGGTGGGCCTCCGTGGGATGAAAGAGAAAGAATCGGCAAACTGGGATTTAAAAGGGAGCCGATATTGTAATGAGGGGCACCAAACTGGTGTGTGCTTTTCTCTCCAGAGTGAGTGTGTGAAGAAAGGACCTTACAAACTTTTTAGAAAGGCTGTCTTGCAAAAGTGGGATGATTGGGAATACAATCACCCTCCAGAACATCTTTTGGGGCCTGCCCTCTTGAATCCATACCATTTGATAATTGCACCCTAAATAATAATAGACGACACACCAAGTTTTGGTGCTGGACAAAGTATAATAAAACTTCCCCTAGGCAAGAGGGAGAAGTGTGTGTATGTGTATGTGTGTGTGTGGACTCTTGTGCATGTGTGTATCTACTATGAGTGAATTCTGGATCCCTTCATTAAAATGAACAAACTACTGCAACTGAAAAGAAGCATCTGTATTCTTTGCCGGGGAAATTGAGACATCACTTCCCAGTGTTTCTATCTTTAAGGACAATAAACTTCACAGCCAAGAAAATGGGGTAAAGTCAGCCCTCCGTCTTCTTTAGGTTATTACTCCCCCCCCCCCAAAAAAGCTGAACTCCCCCGCAGGTCTAAAGGAAAGCTCAATAGGAGTAAAAAGCTTGTTGCTTTCCCCCCACCACCCTCAAAAGGAGTTAAGACCCCCCCCCTTTTTTTTTTTGCTCCAGCTAACTTCCCGCCCCATGAAGTTTAATGCCACTTCCGGGGGGGAGAGAAAAGAAAGGACAAGTGTGCGTGCGTGTGGGGGAAAGAATAGGAAAAAAATACACCTAAATAATAATAAACATACAGAGAGAAAGAGAGAGTAACAGTAACGACTAAGTAAGGGACAGTGCCGAGGAAAGTAGCAAAGTTAAATCTATAGACCCGCAGGAAAGAGAAGAAAGACTCGGACTTAAGTCAACTCTGCCCCCTCCGAAAATAAAATAGTTCCGTGGAGGGGGAGGAGTCACAAACGAACCCCCCAAAAATTAAAAGCAGAGGCCCTCCCCTAGTTGCTTAACCCCCCCCCCCCTCCTCTCCCCTCTTCCTCAGGCTTACCTGCTCAGCTTTGTGGTGGGGGGAGGGTTACATCCACAAGTATGGCTGAAGATTCCCGGGGCGCAGCCGGGGTGGGCGCCCCGGTCGCCCCTCCTGCCTTCCTATTGTTCTCCCGGCGGCGACGGAGACGGTGGAGGCAGCTTTAACAATGTCCAAGCAAACGGAAATGGCTACAGTGTAGTAAAAAAAACGAGGGAGGGAGGCTTCTTTTTAAAAAAAAAAAAAGAAAGGAAAAAGAAAAAGAAAGGAGGAGAAGAAGAAGAAAAGCGAGAGTGGGAAAATAAATTAGAGAGGAACGGGGAAAGGCGCTCCCCCCACCACCACCGAAGGTTCAGTCTGCGCCCCTCGGGCTGCGAGTTCGGCCGCGCCGACGTTCGATCGAATGTTTGTCCCAACGTTCGATCGGGTGTTTTGCCCCCCGCCAGGAGCCTTTGATGTGGCCTCTTCAACGTTCCATCCGCGCTTGGGAGATAAAAGTGCTGCCGATTCTCCGGCCGCGGAGCCCGCTTAGCGCTGGCTTGGCTGGCTCATGATAGCTGGAGCTTCTTTCTCTTTGCGTTTTTTTTTTCCTCCAACCCCCTCGCTCGCTGGGGCAGCGGACGGGCGCCCCCTTCTCCTTCGCCGCCTTCTCCTCCTCCTTTGCTTCCACACATCCACACACACATGCACACACACGCACACACGCACAGACACTCGCATCAAGACCTTCCCCCTCCTTCTCTGGCGTATCCTTCCGCCGCAGCAGCCACCATCACTACCAGCTGCACAAACCCCCCAAAAAGCGGGGGGGGGGGGGGGGGAGAAGGAAGGAGGTGGAGAGGAGTGAAGGAGGGAGGAACGCGACTGATTTTTGCCCACATTTTTTTTTTCCGGAGCTCCAAAGTACGGGAGTTGGGAAAAGAAAGGGAAACGGAATTCTTCCCAATGGGGATTTTTAAAAAAATTTTTATTTTACTTAACAACCGGCCGACAATCAAACTCCGAACGCTCAAATATTTCCTGGGCAAGTGGAAAAGAAGAAGGGGGGATTTGAATGGATGTTGCCTAGGTCTAGTAGGTCTTGCCTGCAAAACTCCAGGCAAACTTTAGAGAGGAGTGAAAGAGATGAAGGACACTTTATCTCCCCTCCTCTCCCCCGCCCCCCCCCCCCAAACATTCTGCTGCCCCTTTTGGTAGTCTTGGGGTGGGCTTTTTTGGTTTTGTTTTACAACGAGATCCTTCTAGCCACGTCGTTTTCATGATTGTGTACAGGTAGTCCTCAACTTTTAACTCATTTTGTTTTGTGACCATGCGAAGTTAACCCAAAAAAAAGTGACTTACAATCGGCCCTTGCACTTTAGGGACTGTTGCAGCAGCCCCACACTCACGTGATCAAAATTCGGATGCTTGGCAACTGGCATGGAATTTACCACCCTCAACATCCCAGGGTCATGGGGGTCACATGTGTGACCTCCCCAGGCAGCTTCCGACAAGCAAAGTCAAGGGGGGGGGGAGCTGCATTCGCTTAAAGACCGCACGATCCACTTAGTGACTGCAGAACCTTGGCGCAAAAGGTCATAAAATGGGGCACGGCTCGCCTAACAAGCACCTTGCTTAACAACAGAAATTCTGATCCCAATTGTGGTCGTAAGTCAAGGACTGCCTGTAAAGGAATTACAGCCACTACTCTCAATTCTCTTGAGTGGGACAGAGAGAGGAAGGCAGTGGCTGAATGATTGTCCCTATTGGATTTGTACAGTGATGAAATTCAGCCGGTTCTATCTGGTTCGCATGAACCAATAGTGCTGGCAGCGGGAGGCTCCGCCCACCTGCCCGGACGTCACTACGTCCCATTTTTGACGCTTTTGAAGATCCTGCACATGCACACGCTCATATTTGCACACTTGTAGTGAAGGTAAGTTAATTTCACCCCTGGTTGTGTAGGGTTCCAATAATAAGACCCATCCCAACATAATTATATCTTTGTTTCTTAACCCAGGGGTGTCAAACTGATGGCCCATGGGTCAGATGCATCACGCCCACTCCAGTTCCATGAATGGGGGAAACATCGGGGAATGTCACGTGACGGCAACGTGACGTGGTGCATTTCACATTGGTGCTCTAACCTAAGAGAATGACTGATTTTCCTCAACATTTTGGGATAAATGGATTGCTGGTTTCTGGATGAATAGGTTATAAGAACCCAGCCATTATTTTAAAGATGTTATGTGACATGTTTTGACATGTTCAGCATCATGTTTTGCCATTTTATTTTATTTTATTGGGGGACATGCCATGTCATACGAACACATTATTCCACATAAGCACTGCCCAATGTCTAGAGCACATCTTCCCATTTCCACCCCAACTTGCTTACCTTTTTTTTTTATAAGAGAAAAACCTCTTCGCACAGCTGTCCAATTCAATTAAAATCCCATGCAAAACACATTAGTGATCCAGCAAATATGCAGCCCACAGCATCTGTCCCTTCCCCATCAAAAATATAGAACCATCTTAACTTTGAGGAATGGACTGATCTTAAGAAGTGGGCTTCAGCCATCTGATAGGGTCTGGGATCTGATGCTAAGCAGAATTGGACGTTGTTCATTGTTGGAAAGGAGGCTGCCAAAGCTGAGGGCTCGGCTGCAAAATTGCAAAAACATTCTGTAGGAAAATGCTGGCAAAGCTCTTCCATGCTGTTGCAAACAAACCGCCCAGATGCATGTCCATACATCATCGGGAATCAATTTGTATTTATTTTTATTTTACCCCATCTTATTATTTTTTATAAATAACTAAAGGCAACGAGTGTACCTAATACTCCTTCCTCCTCCAGTTTTCCACACCCTGTGAGGTGGGTTGGGAGATGTTAAGATATTTTTTAAAAGAACAATAAGCAAATATTTTCCCAGTCCCCCAAGAAATCAACCTGCCAGTTTAAAGATTTGATGATTATTGGGTGGAAGTCCTAATAAAATACTGCACAGGAAAACACATACAGTGGTACCTCGGTTCACGAACGCCTCTGTTCACGACCAATTCGGTTTACGAACAGAAATTTTCCAAAAAATGTGCTCCGGTTCACGAACACCGTTTCGGTTCACGAATGGAAAAGTTCGTAAAAAATGCTCCGCTTCACGAACTCCGCCTCGCTTCACGAACTCCGTCTCGCTTCACGAACTCCGCCTCGCTTCACGAACTCCACCTCGCTCCACGAACAGAAAAGTTCGTAAAAATGCTCGGATTCACGAACCCCGTTTCGCTTCACGAACCGGAGCCGCGGACATTTTATCTACTTTTTATCCATTTTATCTATTTTATTCTGTTCGCGAACAGAGTCAGTTCAAGAATCACGACCAAAAAACAAGGTCAGAACGGATTAACTGGATTTACATTGAACCCTATGGGAAACTGTGCCTCTGTTCGCGACCAATTCTGTTCGCGAACAGAGTCAGTTCAAGAATCACGACCAAAAAACAAGGTCAGAATGGATTAACCGGATTTACATTGAACCCTATGGGAAATTGTGCCTCGCTTCACAACCAATTCGGATCGCGAACAGAGTCAGTTCACGAATTAAGTTCGTGAACCGAGGTACCACTGTACTCTTTGTTTATCCCAAAGGTGTCAAACTGGTGACCCGCAGCCCTGCTGCGTCACACCAGTGGTGGGTTGCAGGTGGTACGCCCCGGTACAGGCATACCGGAGTCTGCCCGGAGTACTGGGTACCGTTCTGGTATGGTGCTCTGGAGGGCCCACCCGCTCGCCCGAGCTCCTTACCAGTGTTTTAAAGCTTTTGGCGCTTCCGCTCACAGCACATACAGCGCCTGCGTGATGCTCCGCCGAGCAGCTGGAGCGTCACGGAGGCTTGCGGAAGTGTCGCTGGCAGCTACAATGCATGTGTGCACAGCACGTGTGTACACACATGCTGCGCGCATCCATGTGGACAATGCCGGTTGGAACGTACCGGTTGGAACGGGATCCGGAACCCACCACTGCGTCACCCACTGGCCACCTCCAGTTTAGCAAAGTGGGGGCCGGAGTTCTGATACATCACGTGACGACGTGACGCTGCGAGTTTGACACCTCTGGTCTATGCAATTCCTCTTTCTGCAGGATCTTACGTTCCCATTCAAAAGCTCCTAGACGAGAGGTGGGGAACTAGAGACCCTTTATGACTTATGGACTTCAACTCCCAGAATTCCTGGGCCATGCTGGCTCAGAAATTCTGGGAGTTGAAGTGCACAGGTCATAAAAGGGTCATAGTTCCCCACCTCCATCCTAGACAATGCCCTTCCATTTATTGCACCAAGTCATAACGGGGTGTATTTGGTATTGGCTTAGCATGTTATGTGACTCCATCTATGATGGTGTGTGAATCATGGTTTACATCTTGGTGCATGGTTGAAATTAATTGGAATTGAGACCTTGAATCACACATCCTCAGCTTGCAGATCTCCAGAAATGGTTAAGTAAACTCTAAAATTATTAGCTAGTGTGCTAGCTGGAAATTGGGAGAATTAGACTAACATCATGGTAGAGCACCAGATTGGGGAAGACTGCAATAAAACTATGGGTAGGTAAATAATGATAGTTCACAATATGTGAAGCCATTTGTTTAGTCCAATTTCTTAGATGGAGCCCAGAGGTATCTGCAGGCTGGTTGGTTGAAAAGCATCAAAAACAGCGTCTGCAACCTACATGATTGAAGCCTGGTCCAAAGCTGCCATCTTGACATTTTCGAACCCCTTACCACCATTCCGTTCCTAGACAACAACATAGATATCACAATGACACGCGATGATGTCACAATAGGTTTTGCAGAATGACATCACAAGGGACATCACACTGTAGTACTTCCTCACTACAGTCGTAATGACATGAAATGGGGATGTAAGGATTGGGTTCTGAATGCATTTAAATGGGATTCCACAATGACTTGAGAATGCCTACAAAAGAGGATAAAGTCCTATTAGCTGCTCTCGGCAGTAATATTAATCTGCTCTGCAACTAACACCTAAGTTTCAGAGATTCAGCCTTCCCCTATTGCAGGAGCGTCAAACTCAATTTCATTGAGGGCAGCATCAGGGTTGTTTGACTTCGGGGGGGGGGGGGGAATGATGTGGCTGGTGTGTGTGTGGCCAAATCGATGTCATTCGTGTCAGGGGCGCTTGTGGTGGCCCGAGTGCTCTGCCAGCGAAAATGGTCTCCAGAGCTCTGTTTTCACCTGGGCAGCCTCCTGCAGCCCTCTGCCAGTGAAAACAAAGCTTGGGATGGCTGCACGCAGCCCTCACAAGCTCCGTTTTCAGCTGCAACGGCCTCCTGCAATCCTTCTGCCACTTCTGTTTTCACTGGGAGAGGCACCACGGACCCATCCTTTGCTGTTTCCAGGGCGGCCCCGTGGGCCAGATCTAAACACCTCGTTGGGCCAGATTCGGCCCCCAGGCCTTGAGTTTGACACCCTTGCCCTATTGCAATGTTTCTCAATCTTGGCAACATTAACATTCACGAACTTCATCTCCCAGACTTCCACAGCCACCATGATTCCCCCCATGTAGGCCAAATACAATACGAAATACTGTTTGGGAGAGGGGAGAGTGAAAGGGGATTTCAAAGTCGAGAATATAAAGCAATATTTTTCAAGCTTGGCAACATTAACACGTATGGACTTCAACTCCCAGAATTCCCTAGCCCAGGGGTCAGCAATCTTAAACAGTCAAAGAGCCACAAAGGTCCTAACCGGAAGCCTCCCATTCAATTCTGGAGCCGACCGGAAGTCTAGTTTCCCCACCATAGAGTTTCCTCCTAGCACAGCATCCTTTTTCCTCTACCTGCCCTAACTGAAAGCCCTATTAATTGTGGAGCTGACTAGCGACAGGAAGCCGCAGCAGAGGGATGAAAGAGCCACATGCGGCTCCAGAGCCACAGTTTGCTGACTCCTGCCCTAGCCAGCCTGGCTGGCTGGGGAATTCTGGGAGTTGAAGCCCACATTTCTTATAGCTGCTGAGCTTGAGAAACACTGTTCTACTGCTTAATCCTAGCACCTTGTTCCTAAAAAGTAGTCTGCGTCTAACAATGGATGTTCTCTTTCGTTAAGAAGGCATAAGAAGATCTAAGATGAGTCGGAGCACAGGCTCAAATACTGTAATGGAAAAGTCTTTATTTTTAAAAACTGCCAGGCAGATCCGCTACATTACCCTACAGGTCTCCACCATCCCTTGGTGGCCGGTTTACAGTATTTTGCTTTCAAAGCTGAGCAGTCTCTAAACACAGGTTTTCTTTGCTTGCTCATAATTAACCCTTTTTTCTCTGTGATTTTGTCTGGGTAAAAATATATATATATATATAGGCTTGATTATTTTTAACCTTATAGCAAGGAATTCCATAAACTGACAATCCTTAATAGTAGAGGCCGTGAATGATATTGAGCTGGTAGGTAAGCTGCGCAAATAAATAAAATTAGACAAGGACAAATTTGACCTTGGTGGGTGTATGTCCTTAATGGCACAAGACAAAGGTTTTTTTTCCTTTGAAAAAGCTTTAAACTATTGGCCTCGTTTACCTTAATTTGAATATCTGCAGTCTCTGCTTATGAGGTTTTTATTTTAACGTATGTATAATGTTTCACAAAACTAGGTTTTCCCAAAGTGAAGACAGTTTTTTTCATTTCCCCTTCTTCTATTTTTTGTCCTGTGTTTCCTCTAAGGCAGAGGTTCCCAAACTTGGCAACTTTAAGACTTGTGGACTTCAACTCCCAAGTTTTAAAGTTGCCAAGTTTGGGAACCTCTGCTCTAAGGCAAGGGTGTCAAACCTGCGGCCCATGGGGCAGATGCGTCATGCAGTGGCCACCCCCACCTCCAGTTCAAGGTAAAGGAAAAAGTTCCCCTTGCACATATGTGCTAGTTGTTCCCAACTCTAAGGGGCCCGTGCTCATCTCCATTTCGAAGCCAAAGAGCCAGCGCTATCCAAAGATGTCTCCATGGTCATGTGGCCGGCATGACTAAACACCGAAGGCGCATGGAATGCTGTTACCTTCCCACCAAAGGTAGTTCCTATTTTTCTACTTGCTTTCCGAACTGCTAGGTTGGCAGAAGCTGGGACAGGTAACGGGAACTCACTCTGTTACACAGAGCTGGGGATTCAAACCACCAAACTGCCGACCTTTCTGATCGACAAGCTCAGCATCTTAGCCACCGACCCACCCTTTACCCACAGTTTAGCGAAAAAGAAAAAAGTCACTACACATCACAGGACGACGCAAGTTTGACACCCCTGCTCTGAGGGGTCGGTCCTTGGTGCTCTTGAGCTTGGTTGTTTTCTCACAGACGTTTTATTACCCAAGCTAGGTAACATCATTAACCAATTTCATTGTAATTAACCAATTTCATTGTAATTTTTACAATGACAATAAAGATGATGATGATGATTATTATTATTATTATCATCATCATCATCATCAATGCTAGCAGTGCTAGGATGTGATGTTATCTAGTTTGGGTAATGAAAGGTCTGCAAGAAAATAAAAACGCTCAAAGATCACCGATCACTCCTCATTTCAACCCTGAGCTACAAATATTCTCCTTCCTTCCTTTCTGCCTGATAAAAAAATTCTGGAGACATTGAACAAAGTTTTTTTTTTAAGTTTTAAGTTGGTCAAATCATGAATATAAATTTTGGAATTTCCTGCTATACCATAGTCAACATTGCTTTGCTATAGTTAGCATTATTTTTCCATGCCATAACTTTCTTTGACCAAAGTATAGTTCTTTAAGGCGTATACATCGGCAACGTATTTATTATTCTTACTCCTCTGTGGAAAACAATTGCACTTGTCGAAAAGAGATCGATGAAAAGGTGGAGTGGGAGGAGTTTCCGTGGAGTGGGTGGAACTGGGAGGAGCCATGCCGAGAGGTGGAGGAATACGAACTATTTTTCAGAGCGGAGTGACACCAAAAAATTGTTGTAGGGAAAAAACGAGAGCAGCAGCAGCAGCGGCGTGACGAAATGGGAGCACCGAAGAGATGGAATGATAAGGCCGCGGGGTAGGATCCAATGGAACGGCACGACGCCGTGGAGTAGCAAGCAGATTGACCAATCAGAGGCAGCCTCCGTTCTCTTTCCTCTCCATCCCTCCATCTGACTGTCTGCCTAACCCTGCGAGCCCTTTTTTCGCCCACTGAGCAAGGGGGAGGCCGTGCAGGCAGCTGCCGTGATCTTTTGTTTAACGGGCCTCGGCCGAGTTATATTTGTGAATGGTTTTTGTTTAGCAGTTTTGCTGCTCAAAAAGAGAACCGGGAGGAGGGATTGAAAAGAAATGAATGTAACACAAGTGCTGGAATGAGAGTGATTTTTTTTTTGGAAAAATAATAGTTTTAAAACAGATGGTCATAATTTTGCTTTTATTTGGTTAGTTTGTTTATTAAGACAAGTGATAGAAAGAGATGAACATCTATATGATTTTATCTATTTAGAGCGGGGATATTTTACACTTTTAAAAAAAAGGTTTTTTTAAAGCTTTACCTTCGTCAGAAAGTGTTTGAAACGTGCAAAAGCTGCGAATATGACTATTCAAAATATCTTAACTGCGAATATGACTTCAGAAGCAAGGTGCCATTGAATTCAACAAGGTATCTGACTTAAAAGACGGGAACGTATCACTGCCATGTCAAGAGTATGTTGAATTCAACCTGATCCTCTGGCTAGGCCTCTATATTTTGCTACTAATAGCATTTATATAAAGTGCCTTTCTAGAGCCATATGATCTATTTTTATGACCGGCAATTCTGGCATCATGTATTTTGTAATAATAAAAACCCTAACAGCTTGAACCGCTGGTATATTTCTGTAATTGGCTTGGAATTGCATGTGCAAAGTAAGGTATGATAGGCAATTTTAAAAAACAGCTGTTTTTGCACTATTAAATCACATCTGATGCCAGGATGGAACAGTATTGAAAGAATGCAGTCCCAAAATGTATTGTGACTTGGTCTAGGGATAACATTCTTAATGTACTTTTTCCAAAGTTAGGCAGTCTTGTAAATTGGCAGAATGGATATTACATGGAAGCAGCAGACAACTTGACTCTTCCATTTTATGTGTGTCTTCTCCGAAGTAAACCCGTCTGGGTCTAATGTTATTTTATGGGCAAACACATCGAACGGCTACAGGCTTAAAAGTTCTGATTTTTACGCTTTTGCCCGACCCCTTCTTCTTTTGCAAGGTTGATAGTAGCAAACAAGAAATCAATCCGTCTGGGCTGATTCATAGACCAGCGGTGGAGCTAAAAGAAAGAAAGAATGAAAGAAAAAAAAAGTGGGGGGAGGAGAAATAGGATCACTTTGGAGAAAAATAGAGCGGGGGAGGGGAAGCTCAGTTGATTAAAGTTGTAGTCGCATTTCCCACTCGTCAGTTTTCCCCCAAAATCCCCAAACAGCACTTTGAATTTATTCTCGAATTGAGTGTTAACAATAGTTACACAATATTGCTGGAGAGCGTATGCTGCAAAAAAAGGCAAAAAAAAGTGCCTGCTGTGGTTATATTGTAGAGAAAAACGCACATTAGTCCCTCAAAGCTAAGAGATTTGCTTTCTTGTCTGTTTTCTCCCAAATATCTAAGTGCTGAGGCATATTTTCAAGTAAGACTGCTACACACACACACAAACGTAATTTCCAGAATCAATATGAAAAATAATTTGTGTGCCCTCCACATTCTTGTCCCTGACTTACAACCATTTGTTTAGTGACCGAAGTTACAACAGCACTGAAAAAAAGTGACTTATGACCATTTTTCACAGGACCCTTGCATTATCCTCATAGTTACGTGATCAAAATTATGGAGGCATGTATTTACAATGGTAGCAGCATCCAAGGGTCACATGATCACCATTGGTAGCCTTCGCGGGTGGCTTCCAACAAGCAAAGTCAATGCGGGAAGGCAGATTCGCTTAACAATCACATGATTCGCTTAACAACAACGGCTGTGATTTGCTTAACTGGAAAAAAAAGGTCATAAAATGAAGCACATCTCACTTAATAACTGCCTTGCTTAGCAACAGAAATGTTGGGCTCAACTCTGGTCAAGGACTACCTGTATTTGTAAACTATAATAATAATAATAATAATAATAATAATAATAATAATAATAATAATAATAATAATAATAATAATAAATTTATTTATATACCGCCTCCTCCCCCCGAAGGGACTCGGAGCGCTGCACAGGGAATAAAAACCAATATAAAATACATAGAAAAAATAAATAGTTAAGAAACGAATTAAACAATTGTCCCTGCGCTAAAATCCCTTAAATTAAATTATACTAAAACCCCTAAAGCCCTATAAAAAGACAGGAGCCTAACCTAGGCCGGCCAAGCAGAAAAAGTGTGTTTTGAGCTTTTTCCAAATAAAAATTTGGAAAAGAATCAAGCAAGGTAACCACAAAAACTCTTAAGGGTTGATAATCCTGGCATATCCTCTGGTCTGGAGCACCTGAATGCATTGCAAAGGACATTTGGACATCTTCACTAGAATGCACAGCTATACAGGACAGGGACTCAACCAGAGCCCTAGTAGGCAGCCTCCTGTTAGAGCTAGATAAGTTTTCTGAGGCTCTGGAATAAAGAGGCCAGAATTGAATTGCTTCTCTTATTCCTTATCAGAAACAGGTCAAAACACCTCTGGAACAGCTTGCCTCCAGAAGTTGTGAATGCCCCAACCCTGGAAGTCTTTAAAAAGATGTTTAGATAGCCATTTGTCTGAAATGGTATAAGGCTCCTGCCCACGCAGGGGGTTGGACTAGAAGACCTACAAGGTCCCTTCCAACTCTGCTATTGTATTGTATTGTATTGTATTGTATTAAAATGTCCAGCTATCCAGCTACTTTTCTCATGGTTTCTATTTATTCCTTACATTTGTTTCACACGGAACTTGGCAACAATGCATTTCCTTCTGGATTACTTCCCTTTGAAAGGGAAGAGGGGATAGCTGGTTTTTTTCTTCTTTTTCTTTTTAAATATTGAAGGCAACAATGCTTTTCCTTAATTCTGATAAATTAATGGGATAGTTGGTCCCTTTGCCCGCCTTTAACTTTGTTATAGTTTTAACTTTATCATAATTTTAACCTTGTTATAGTTCTACTTCTTTGGCACAGAAAAGAGGGAGGAAGGTAGATAATCTCCATTAAAAAAAACCATAAACATTTTGAACACAGAGTATTGTCAGGGTGTATATCATTTACAAAAGAAAAACAAAGAGAACAAAATGAAATATTAGCACATACACTGGTAACAGTAGTAATAATATAACTGAATACTTCTGGCTCAATTTCTCTTTGTATTAGCATATTCATAATTCTGTTAATTATATTGGCATATTTATAATTATAAGCCATCTTTATATTTAATTCATACCTAGCAATAATCTTCCTTCATTTAATTTCTAGAGAATACCTCCATTTTTGAATGCCAGATGAGCACTGCCCGAGAAATATTTAAAATGCTTTCACTCACACCCATGACAAACCCTTCTGAAACTTTAGGATATGATTAGAAACATGGTCATTTAGTAAGTATCTTCCTGAGCTAAATGCACTGTTTATGGTATTCCCCTGTTCACGTCCTGTTCCCATTAGAGCAGAATATGTCATCAGTCCTCTAACTGTGGGTCAAAGAAGACTCTCAACTTCTTTTGCCCTATTTTTCAAACATAGGCCCTGAAATATCCCACTTCCTCTATATCCCTAGCTAAACAATTAGCCCAAGGATTAAAGAGAAAAAAACAAATGGATCCATTTCTGGAAATCCCTAGTCTCTACTGATCAGGTAGACTGCTCCTGCCCACAAGGCTCGCAGCAAGCTAGCAAGATTTCTGTACTGTACTTCATAATTTTGCCTTTCCTATTTTTTCCTCCACTCTATTAAAAGTAGAGGTTGGGGGCAAATCAGAAGTGGGTTCCTACTGGTTCAGCCCAGTTTGGCCAAACTGATAGTAACTTGGCGGCCTGGCAGCAGGCCTGCCACGCCCCCGAACCGGTTCTCCAGCGCTGCCATCTTGTTTTTTTTTGCTTCTGCGCCAGTGGTGGATTGCAGGCAGTATGCCCTGGTACGAGTGTACTGGTGCCTGCTGGGAGCACCAGGTACCGTTCTGGTACGGTGCTCCAGAGGGCCCGCCCGCCCACTCTCCTTACCGGCATTTGAGCTGTTTGGGGTTTACGCGCACGGAGCGCTGAGCAGCTGGAGCGTTGCGGAGTGTTGTGGGCGGTAAGTCCGCATGTGCATGTTGCGCGCGTTCATGTGGTGATGCCTGGCCTTGTTGCACCATACCAGTTGCACCGGGATCTGGACCCCACCACTGTTCTGTGCATGCGCAATTTTGGTGGTACTGTGCATGCACGCATGTGGCGCGCCCCTGAGCAAACCAGCAGTAGCGGCTGCTGGAACCCACCCCTGGGTCAAATGACTGGGTGATCTTCTCCCCAAACCGTAACAGAGAAATTAGATGGATAATTTTGCAGGATTTCTCTGAAGAAACGTGAGTCTGGGACCACTTTTTCCCACAGACAAATTTTGTTAGAAGATGGAAGCATTCCTGAGCAGCAGTTCACAAATGCTTAGGCCTTTAATAATAATAAAAAAGATCCGATCGGATTCCTTCTGGCTTTTTACTACTGTAGATTAACATTATTATTTTCCAATGCTACCAGAGGAAGGAGGACTTTTCTAATTATTTCTCAAGGATGGGACTCCCTTTAGCAACAGCAAGACCATCAACATTAAAAACATTCCAACATATTCAAAATGTTTTGGTCGCCACAATATAAAAAAGATGTTGAGACTAGAAAAGAATACAGAGAAGAGCAACGAAGATTATTAGGGGACTGGAAGCTAAAACATGTGAAGAAAAGTTTCAGGAACTGGGTATATTTAGATTAATGAAAATAAGAATTAGAGGTGATACAACGTTCCAATATTTGTCACAAAGAAGGAATGTGAAGGTAGGACAAGAAACAATGGATCAGTGGTGGGTTTCAATTTTCTTTAGAACCTACTCTGTAGGTGTGGCCTATTTTGTGGGCGTGGTTTGGCAGTCATGTGACAGGGTGGGAGTGGCCACCTTTTAAAATGTGGTGAAACTCATTTAACAACGCTCTTGCTTAGCAACCAAAATTTTGGACTCAATTGTGATGATAAATTTTCTTTCTTTCTTTCTTTCTTTCTTTCTTTCTTTCTTTCTTTCTTTCTTTCTTTCTTTCTTTCTTTCTTTCTTTCTTTCTTTCTTTCTCTTTCTTTCTTTCCTTCCTTTCCTTCCTGGGTCACTGGCAGCAGCGGGCCAGATTTACTTCCAGGTACGCCGGTGGAACCCCCTCTCACCGGTTCTCTAAATTTCACCAACCGGCTCTCGCGAGTAGGTGCGAGCCTGCAGAAACCCACCACTGCAATGGATGGAAACTAACCAAAGAGAGAAGCAACCTAGAGCTAAGGAGAAATTTCCTGACAGTGAGAACAAATAATCAGTAACAAATAACCAAATAATTCAGAAATTGTGGGCGCTCCAACACTGGAGGTTTTTAAGAAGAAACTGGACAGTCATGTGTCTGAAATAGTATAGGGGAGGGGTGTCAAACACAAGGCCCGTGGGCTGGATGTGGTTGGATCCAGCCCGCAATGCCATCCTGGGAAATGTAAGAGGCCAGTCCACGTCAGTTCGGGCCGGTCTACCCAATGCGAAGAAGAAACATGCCAGAAGTTTGTGGAGTGGCGTCAGGCTGGCCATGCCCACCCAGTTGGCCACCACCCATCCAGTCAGCCACCCTCATCCCCCAAGGTTAACCACAGCCCTGATGCAGCCCTCCATGCAATTGAGTTTGACGCCCCTGATATAGGGTCTCCTGCTTGAGCAGTGGCTTGGACTAGAAGACCTCCAAGGTCCCTTCCAACTCCGTTCTTGTTATTCATTCCAAATTAAAAGTTTTCGGCCCCGGGTCATAATCAAAGTGAAAGAAGCCATGGCGTCAGTAAATTGACAAGATACTTCTGCATTGACTTTTATACACACCTTTAGCTGGGCTACCTTACAATTAAAGTAGTTAACGAAGAGCATATTTCCCTCAAACCATTCTCCAAAATTACCTTTCCCTTTGAAAGGACTGCATTTTGGTACTACTTTTATCAAATGCAGATAGTCTTCTAACGATCCCTCCCTCAGTGACTGTTCAATGTTGTGACAGAGATTTACGGAGATTTACAACCCCTGTCCTCAAATTTGCAGCTGTTGCAGTGTCCCCCTGGTCATGTGATTACCATCACAGCTGGCTTTGGAGGAGCAAACTCAATGAGGAAATCAATGGAAGGTTGCAAGTTGTAGTCATGTGATGTCTCGCTTAATGATTATGTGATTCACTTAGTGACCGCAACCAGAACTGCCATTCTCAATTGTCATGGTCATGTGATTTGCAGCTGTCATTGTTGTTTCCAGTTGCAATACTTAACTACTTGTAGAAGGAGAACTAGTAGAGGAGAGGTAGATGTGGAAAATATTTTCTCTGCTGCGAGATTTTACTACATGAGATTTCAGCCCAAAATTACGGTTGCTGAGAGAGACAGCTGTTAAGTGTGTTTTGTCCCATTTTACAACCTTTCTTGCCATCGTTGTTAAGTGAATCACTACAGTGGTTAAGTTAGTTGTAAAGTGAATCGGGCTTCCCCATTGACGTGGTTGTCAGAAGGCTGCAAAAGGGGACCACGTGATTCCGGAACACTATAACCGTCGTAAATCTGAACCAGTTGCCAAATAGCCGAAGTTTGATTACACGACCATGGGATGCGACAACGGTTGTAAGTGTGAAAAACGGTCATAATAAGTCACTTTTTTCAGTGCCATTGAAGCTTCGAGTAGTCGCTAAACGAATGGCTGTAAATTGAGGATTATTTGGCATGTGACAATAATAATAAATGTATTGTATTGAATTGCTCTTTGGACCTGATTCCTTCAGGATCCTTCATTAGTCCTGGAAAGTCTTGAATGTCCAACTTTGGTTCAATAATACAATACAATACAATAGCAGAGTTGGAAGGGACCTTGGAGGTCATCTAGTCCAACTCCCTGCCTAGGCAGGAAGCCCTATACCATTTCAGACAAATGGCTATCCAACATCCTCTTAAAGACTTCCAGTGTTGGGGCAGTCACAACTTCCAGAGTCAAGCTGTTCCACTGATTAATTGTTCTCACTGTCAGGAAATTTCTCCTCAGTTCTAAGTTGCTTCTCTCCTTCATTAGTTTCCACCCATTGCTTCTTGTTCTGCCCTCGGGTGGTTTGGAGAATAGTTTGACTCCCTCTTCTTTGTGGCAACCCCTGAGATATTGGAACACTGCTATCATGTCTCCCCTGGTCCTTCTTCTCATTAAACTAGACATACCCAGTTTAATGAGAAGAAGGACTAGGGGAGACATGATAGCAGTGTTCCAATATCTCAGGGGTTGCCACAACGAAGAGGGAGTATATTTGTATATCAGAGTGCAAACCTGGGCCTGAAAAACCACTTTAGGATATTAATTTCTAGCCAGTTGCTTCTACTAAGCCTTTGAAGACGTTCCCACCAGGCTGGCCCGCCACCATTTTGAAAAGAGGCCAACTTATTCTGTGCTGTAAAAAGAAGGCCTAACAAAATGAAGCGTTTACAATCCCGTGCATGGGCCTCCAAGCTGCCATTGGTTAACCTGCAGTGACCTCAAGGGCTGTACCATCCATAGGGAGGAGTTGAGATTTCAACTTTATGCCCCTTACAACACCCCCCCCCCCCGCCCCTACACCAAGTAATACTGTATTAAGAGATGGCTTCAGGCAACGAGCCCTGAGTGATATTCCGCGAATGCAAACCCATCTTTCGGCAGGGCATTTTGTTGCTTGCTGTGGAAATGGGGCTGTGTAATTCAATCCTGTGATTCACAGCACTGGCAGGCAGCAATAAACCGTGATAAAGCCGTTGTAAATGAAAGTCCAGTGGGAATGGCAGGAATAAGACGATGACTGAGGACCGAGCCTCATCTCTATATTTGAACAGGCATTTTATTGCTGAGGCTCCCAATTACAGGATTACTTAGAAATCGGAATTGCATATGCTACTAGTGTATAAGGTTAGCTTCCTTTCCCTCCCCAATGTTAAGTAAACGGACTTACTTGTTAATAATTTAATTGTGTAACTGACACAAATATTTATATAAGACTAATTTCATTCAACAACCCCCCAAATCCTGTTTTGCTGCCTTTTTGAGGCTGTATTGGTGTGCGTGCATTCCTGGGAAAGATGGGTGAAGAACGTTGGGAGTATATAAATACAGGTAGTGCTCGTTTAGTGACCAGCTGCTTAGTGACCGTTCAACATTACAATGGACCTTCCCAGAGCTACTGGTTCTCCGAACTACTCAAATTTGCACTACCGGTCCTCCAGAATTGGTCAGAATACCACCTCTGATCTGTGCCATCAGGATCACCTGAATAGTGCAAATGGGTGTGGGACCTTGGAACTGCTGAAAGGACCCTGTGGTAAATAGGAGATAGGTGGTGTTGTATCCTCACCCCCCCCCCCCATTCAGTTGGGCGAGGCCTGCTCAATCTTAAAGCAGATGGCTTCTTTGACCCTGTTTCAAACCAACAGTCCTCAAAGTCCACCGTCTGGATAAGACCTCCAGTTGCCTTTTGAAAAAACACCTTTGGGTGTGATGTCTAGTTGCTGATATTGCCTTACAGCAGAGGTGTCAAACTCGATTTCATTGAGGGCCACATCAGGGTTGTGTTTGACTTCGGGGGTGGGGGGTGGGGTGTGCATGGCTAGCTTGCCAGCGCTCTAGTCAGGAGCGCCTATGCTGGCCCGAGTGTTCTGACATTGAAAACATGCTCTTAATTTTCAATTTTGGCGGGGACGGCCTCCTGCAACCCCCTGGCAGCGAAAATGGAGCTCGGGAGGGCCGCATGCGGCCCTCCCGAGCTCCATTTTCGCTACCACGAGGTTGCAGGTGGCTGTCCTAGCCAAAATTAAAAATTAAGAGCACATTTTCACTGACAGAGGCACAGCGGGCCGGTCCTTCACTGTTTCCAGAGCAGCCCTGCGGGCCAGATGTAAGCATCTGGCGGGCCAGATGTGGCCCGCGGGCCTTGAGTTTGACATCCCTGCCATACAGGAAAAGAACATCCAAAGCTGCAAAGTCAGAATTACCGTAGGAACTTGCACGAATAAAGGAAAGTTTAACCTACTAAAAGATTAAGCGAAACAACTACAAACTGACATCTTCGGCACCAGCTGAATGCGATCGATGGCCAAATAATATCGATTAGACTCCGTGGACCACACTTTAATGTGATGATCATTCAAGTTTATGCTGCAGCTACCGATACAGAAGAAGAAGAAGATGAGGAGGAAGTTGGTAAGTTTGAGGCTGAAGTTCGATTTGAAATCGACAGAACATGCAAGCAAGGGGTGCTGCTTGTGATCAAAAGTTGGAAAGATGAAAAAAGCAAATGCAGTTGGAGCGTGTGACTTAGGACATTGGAATGAAGCAGGAGGCAGATTTATTAATTTCTGCCACTCCGGTGATTTCTTCATAGCTAACATCGTCTTCCAACCGTATTTTGGGGGATGGAAGAATTCCCCTTGTCACGCTTGTGGTGTTGATATGCAAACTATTAAATATATTGTGCAAGAGTGCCCACAACGTGTGTTCCCTGGCTCCTTAGAAGACTTGTACAAAGTAACGCCAGAGGCGATCAATTTTAGGTATGAGGTCACAGGGATACCCACATGGAAGTTTTCCTTATAATTACATTGACTGTGCATAGATCTTTACTTCCCTTCTGTCATATTCTCATCATATGCTAAATCAGAGGTCTCCAACCTTTGCAACTTTAAGTCTGAAGGACTTCAGCTCCCAGAATTCTCCAGCCAGCTTTGCTGGCTGGAGAAGTCTGGGAGCTGAAGTCCTTCAGACTTAAAGTTGCAAAGGTTGGGGACCCCTATGCTAAATGATAATGATAAACAATAATAAATGGTCTTTAAGCAACCAAAGTGGTGCTTCTATACACAAATATCACCAGATAGAATGCAGGTAGTCCTAGACTTACAATCTCTCATTTAGTGACCAAAGTTACAATGGCACTGTAAAAGTGGCTGCTTATGACCGTTTTCCACACTTACAACTTTTGCAACCTCCCCATGGTGGATGGTGGAAAGGTGGACGAGCAGGCAGATAAAGGGACTCGTTTGTAGCAGGAATTAGTTCACCACTGGGAAATTTAAAAAAGAAAATAGTTTAGGGAGAAATAATCAGAGAGAAAAAAAATCTATGTGGTTACTAAAGAGATGACAATGACTTGATGTCATGTAATGAATCCGTTTTATTATGTTTGTATCTGACATATTTGGAGGGGGATCTTCCTCCCTCCCTCCCTCCCTTCCCCTCTCCTCATCCTTCTCCTCTCCTCCCTCCGTTCTCTCCCTCCCTTTCCCCTCCCTCCCTCTCCCCATCCATCTCTCCTCCCTCCCTCCTCCCCTCCCCTCCCTCCCCTCCCTCCCTTCTCCCCTTCCTTCTCTCCCCTTCCCTCTCTTCCTCTCCCCTCCTCTCCCCTCCCTCTCCCTCTCCCCATCCTTCCCTCCTCCCTCCCTCCTTCCCTCTCTCCCCTCCCCTTTCTCCCCTCCCTCCCTTCTCCCCTTCCTTCTCTCCCCTTCCCTCTCTCCCTCTCTTCCTCTCTCCTCCCCTGCCTCCCTCTCCCTCTCCCCATCCTTCTCTCCTCCCTCCCTCCTTCCCTCTCTCCCCTCCCCTTTCTCCCCCCCCTCCTCCCCTTCTCTCCCCTCCCTCTCTCTCTCTCTCTTCCTCTCCCCTCCCCTCCCCCTCCCCCTCTCCCCTTCCTTCTCCTCCCCTCCCTCCCCCATTCCCCTCCCTTCCTCTTCCTAACTTCCATTTTAACTGAAAACTGGAAACTACCACAGCAACTACAGCAGAAATTCACTGTTGAAAAACTGAACAACAATCCATATGGGTTTCACATTCCTACATCAGCATGGAATCATTCTTCTAATACTCAGAAGCTCAAGCAAGCAGCCAAGACATTTTCCAAAAATAGAGCAAAATTAGTTCAACAGATTTTCCACCAGGAAAGGGTGAAAGAGGTGGAAATGTCTGTTTGTCTGCCCACCTCCTTATCTGGCTGTTAGTTGCCCATTTAGTACACGCAGCAGCTGATCTCTGATAAAAATTTGCAAGAATATTTGAATACCCAAACAATAGCCTTTGATGTTTATTTGCTTGGAAGAATCAGGAGTCAATAGCTGAGACTTAGTGGGTCTGCCAATGCCTAAACCTGCTGGCTGATTTACTGTGATGTCTTAGCATAGTGCAGTTCAGTGCACTCTGGGAAAGTCATGAACATTAGGAAAGGCCACCTCTGCAGATGGTAAGAATTACAAAGAGTCCTTGACTTACGACCACAACCGAGCCCCAAATGTCTGTTGCTAAGAAGACAGCTATTAAGTGCATTTTATGAGCTTTCTTGCCACCGTTGTTAAGTGAATCACTGCAGTCGTTCCGTTAGTAACACCGTTATTAAGTGAATATGGCTTCCCCCATTGACTTTGCTTGTCAGAAGGTTGCAAAAGGTGATCCCATGACCCTGGGACACTGCAACGGTCATAAATACAAGCCAGTTGCCAAATGTCCGAATTTTGATCATGTGACTATGGGGATGCTACAACAGTTTGTGAAAACACTCATAATTCACGTTTTTTTCCAGTGGCGTTGTAACTTTGAACGGTCACTAAATGAATGGCTGTGATTTGAGGACTGCCTATCCTGTTTCCCTGAAAATAAGACCTCCCCGGATAATAAGCCCAATCGGGCTTTTGAGCGCATACGCTAAAACAAACACGCCCCCGAAAATAAGCCCTCCCTGAAAATATCGCAACCCAGAGCAGCCATGAGGTGACCACGCTCACTGCCTTCTTCCCCTCAAAAATAATAAGACCTCCCCAAAAATAAGGCCAAGCTATTATTTCGGGGTGTGTGTGTCAAAAATAAGACCCTGTCTTATTTTCGGGGAAACACGGTATATTAGAGCAGATCTCACTACAGGAAGTCCTTGTTAAGAAAAAGGAAAAGAGAACCTACAAGTCTGAGGCCTTTCTACAAGAAAGCAAACGCACATTAGTTTAATTTAATTTATTTAGATTTATAGAACCGCCCTTCTCCATCGAAATGGACTCAGGGCGGTGCACAGGAAATTAAAATCAATAAATAACAATAAATACAGAAAAGTTAAGAATAAATTAAACTAAAAGCCTGTGCTAAAAATCCCAATTAAAATTCTAAAATGCATTTACTCATTGGCTAAGCTAGGCCGGCTTGATGGAACAGATAAGTCTTAAGTGAGCGGCGAAAGAGGGGAAGGTCTGTGATGGTCCGAAGTTCGGGGGGGGGGGTAGGTCGTTCCAGAGGGATGGCCCAGCTACTGAGAAGGCCCTCCCCCTGGGCACCGCTAGCCGGCATTGGCCGGCGAATGGTACCCTGAGGAGGCCCTCCCCATGGGAGCGGATCGGACGGAGGGAGGTATGCGGCAGGAGAAGGTCCCGCAAATCATAGGCAGCTGACCGCTTTGAAACCATGGCTGACAGAAGGGGGTTATTCCCTGTCCAGTTTTTGCAACCCAGCTTCCCTTTCCAGAAGCTTCACAGAATAGCAAAGCATTGACTATACAACGAACCAGGCATCCCAAAACTTCTGTGGCCAAAACGTCTTGGAAGGGACTTCTCTCTTGACACAGGTGGCCTTTCTTTCTGTTCCCCTCCTTCCTCAGAATCACTCCCCAACCCCTCAAAGCAAATCTTCGTCCTTCCTCATCTTCTCCAAATTCACTTTCTCTAGATACTGTATGCTGGAACCAGGGGTGGCGCTACTGCCGGTTCGCTCGTGTGGCGCCGCACGCTTGATGTGCACTGTGCACACGTGCACATTGCTATTAAAATGGTTCTGTGCATGTGCAGAGCTGAAAACCAAGGAGAACAGGTTCAGGGGCCTGGCAGGCCTGGGTCGCTGCCGGTTCCAGCGACCCAGGCCGCCAAACCACTACCGGTTCAGCCAAACCAGTCGGAACCCACCACTGGCTGGAACTGCAAATCCCAGAATCCTTTTTGGGCCTGCTAGTTGGATGTTCTCGGAATTGCAGTTCAAAGATATCTGGAAGGAGTCCGGCTAATTACGTGAGAACACAGAATTTTGAGAATTAAACTCTGTTCCTTTGTCCAACGTCTTATAAAGTAATCTAGGCCCGTGATGGCGCCGGCCAGCTGACTTGCGGGCCTTCTGGGCCCACCAGAAGTTGGGAAACAGGCTGTTTTCGGCCTCTGGAGGGTCCACGGAGTGGGGGGGGGGGAGAAGGCCGTTTTCGCCCTCCCCAGGCTCCTAGAAAGGCTCTGGAGCTTGGGGAGGGCAAAAAATGGGTCCACGATGCCATTGTGTGCCAAAAGCAAGGGAGCGTGGCAGTGGTGGGTTTCAATTTTTTTTAGAACCTACTCTGTAGGTGTGGCCTATTTTGTGGGCATGGCTTGGCAGTCATGTGACAGGGTGAGAGTGGCTAACTTGTAAAATGTGATGAAACTCATTTAACAACGCTGTTGCTTAGGAACCAAAATTTTGGGCTCAATTGTGATGATAAATTCTTTCTCTCTCTCTCTCTCTCTCTGTCTCTGTCTCTCTCTCTTTCTGTCTTTCTTTCCTTCCTTCCTTTCTTACTTTCTGCCTTCCTTTCCTTTCCTTCCCATTGGGTTACCGGCAGCGGCAGGCCAGACTTACTTCTGGGTCCGCCGGTGGAACCCCCTCTCACCGGCTCTCTAAATTTCACCATCCGGTTCTTGCGAGTAGGTGCGAGTCTGCAGAAACCCACCACTGGAGCGTGGGGATGGGTTGTACGTGCATGCGCGGCGGGAAGGCACATATAATTATGGGCATGGGGCACGCATACGCATGCCATCTCTCCCCCCCACACTTCCCTTGCTTTTGATACGCGATGGCAATAAGGTTAGCCATCACTGATCAAGGCTGATGGAGTTGAATAGCCTAAGACCATGACGGCGAACCTATGGCATGCGTGCCACAGGTGGCACGCGGAGCCATATCTGCTGGTACCCGAGCCATCAGCTCCAGCGCAGATGTGTGTGCCAGCTCGTTGATTTTTGCCCTTCCCGAGGGTCTGGGGAGGCTGTTTTCACCCTCCCCAGGCTTCAGGAAAGCCTCTGGTGCTTGGGGAGGGCAAAAACGCCTACTGGAAGTTCGTTTCTGGAGGGTTTTCTAGAGTCTGAGGAGGGTGAAAATGGCCTTCCCCAGCCCCCTGGAGGAAATACCAAGCTCATCTTGGAGGCGAGCAGTATGGCACGTGTGGGGGGCGGGAGTGTGTGGGAGGTTGTGAACACATGTGCATTTGGGGGGGGGGCTCTTTGCATTATGAGTGCTGGCACGCACGTGCGCTGTTACATGGGTGCCCTCAAATTTTTGGCACCCAACAACAAAAAGGTTTGCCATCACTGGCCTAAGATGTTATTTCTGAGGGAAATGAAGAAACTGCCTAGAGCAGGGGTCCCCAACCTTTGCAACTTTAAGTCTGAAGGACTTCAGCTCCCAGAATTCTCCAGCCAGCAAAGCTGGCTGGAGAATTCTGGGAGCTGAAGTCCGTCAGACTTAAAGTTGCAAAGGTTGGGGACCCCTGGCCTAGAGGGTGTGTATTGAATTCTTCTTGGGAATGACTTCTAAACAGATAGTCCTCGACTTACAAGGGACTAGGTCAGTGATGGTGAATCTTTTCGGCACTGAGAACTGAAAAGGGAAAGCGAGTGCTCACTCGTCTGGGCTGCGACCCAGAAGAGGAGCTGCCCAGGGGGCATGCGCAAGCCGGAAAATGAACTTCTGGTTTCTGGCGCATGCATGCATGCCGGCCAGCAAGTCTTCCGGTTACTGGTGTGCATGTGCGCATGGCGATCAGCTGGCTGGTGTGCATGCTCATGCCATAAAACAGAAGACCCGATCTTCCAGTTTCCAGCACTGCCGCACGCACAAAGGCCAGGTGATTGTCATGTGCGCATGCGCACCAGAAGCTCGGAAGAGGAACTGGCGACGCAGCACGTGCCAGGCAACATGGCTCTGCGTGCCACTTTAGGCATGTGTGCCGTAGGTTCGCCATCCCCGGAGTAGGTGATCTTGGCCCAGTCATTCCTTCTCATCCCTAATCACTGTTAGGCTCTGTAACAACTCAGCTGAGCAATCAAACTCTCATTTTCCATCAGGCTGCATTGGGAGCCTTGATAATAATAATAATAATATAATAATATTTAATTTTGTATACCGCATCCTCTCCCCAAGGGGACTCGGAGCGGTGCACAGGGAAATTAAAACATATAAAAATATATACAAACAATAAATACAATAAATAAAAGCAGATTAAATTGATCGTCCCTGCGCTAAAAACCCCATTAAAACTAAATTCCCTAAACACCCCAGAGGTAGAGACTAACCAAGGCCGGCCAGGCAGAAAAAGTGTGTTTTCAATTTTCGACGGAAGGAGCGGAGGTCCGTAGTTGTTCTAATGTCGGGGGGGAGGTCGTTCCAGAGGGCTGGGCCCGCCACAGAGAAGGCCCTTCCCCTGGGCGTCGCCCGCTGACACAGTCTAGTGGATGGCACCCGGAGAAGTCCCTCTCTGTGGGAGCGGATCGGCCGTGAGGATGTATGGGGCAGGATCCGATCCCGCAGATAGCTAGGTCCCGAGCCATGGAGCGTTTTAAAGATGACAACCAGCACCTTGGTTGTCAGCGTTAGCGCAAACACAGATTTCTGCAGCCATGTAGGACAAACTTTAAGAGCAAGCAACACAAGGACACTTTCATGAATCTCTCTCAAGTTCATCTGGTCTCACTTTTTCTTTTTCCTTTTTTTCCTTTGTGAAGTGGGGGACAACCTATTTTCCAAGGCCCCTGAAAGCAAGACAAGAAGTAACAGATGGAAACTTATCAAAGAGCGCTCCAATCTAGGATTAAGAAGAAATTTCCCGACAGTGAGAACAATTAATCAGCGGAATACTTTGCTTTCAGAAGTTGTGGGTGCTGTAACACTGGAGGTTTTTAAGAACAGATCGGACAGCCATTTGTCCTGAATGGTATAGAGTCCCTTGCTTGGGCAGGGAGTTGGACTAGATTACAGGGGTCTGCAAAGTTGGCTCTTTTAAGACTGGTGGACTTCAACTCCCAGAATTCCCCAGCCAGCCTGGCTGGCTGGGGAATTCTGGGAGTTGAAGTCCACCAGTCTTAAAAGAGCCAACTTTGCAGACCCCTGGACTAGAAGATCTCTAAGATCCCCTTCTAACTCTGTTATTCTGTGTTCTGGTCCAAATCTCTGCCCAGGGTAGGAATCTTGGGATAGGCAAGATGTTGGACTAGAAGGACTCCAAGTCCTCTTCCAATCCTAAGATTTTATGATTTATAGCTTAGTACAATTCATGGCTTGATTTTAGACGCAAATCCAGCTGTAATGTGATTAATTCAGAATCTTATTATGGCCAGATTCACATGTCATACTAAGCCACTGTGTCTTTTTCCTGTTATTGACATGTTCGTTATGGCTTAGCATTATACAGTATACGAATCAGAGCATTAGGGTTTATTCTACAAACCATGAATAAGTGCTGGCTTAGTTTGACATGTGAATGCAAGCTACTGTACGAAGGAATGCATTTTCTTATCCATCCTGAATCTATTGTTGTTGTCAGTTGTGAAGTCATGTCGGACTTACTGCAACCCCATGGACAACATTCCTCCAGGCTTTCCTGTCCTCTACCATCCTCTGGAGTCCATTTAAGCTCACGCCAACTGCTTCAGTGACTCCATCCAGCCACCTCATTCTCTGTTGTCCCTTTCTTCTGCCCTCAAACTTTCCCAGCATGAGGCTCTTCTCCTGTGAGTCCTTCCTTCTCATTAGGTGGCCAAAGTGTTTGAGTTTCATCTTCAGGATCTGGCCTTCTAAAGAGCAGTCAGGGTGGATCTCCTCTAGCCCTGACCGGTTGGATGGCCTTGCAGTCCAAGGGACTCGCAGGAGTCTTTTCCAGCACCAGAGTTCAAAGGCCTCCATTCTTTGGTGTCCAGCCTTTCTTATGGTCCAACCTTCACAGCCATCCATTGCAACTGGAAAAACCACAGCCTTGACTATATGCACTTTTGTTGGCAGGATGATATCTCTGCTTTTTACTATGCTGTCTATATCTATAGTTAGCTCCATTTCTCTGGCAGTGTCTGGTCCAGTGGTGGGTTTCAAATTTTTTAGAACCTACTCTGTAGGTGTGGCCTATTTTGTGGGCGTGGCTTGGCAGTCATGTGACAGGGTGGGTTCTGGCCACCTTTTAAAATGTGGTGAAACTCATTTAACAATGCTCTTGCTTAGCAACCAAAATTTTGGACTCAATTGTGATGATTCTTTCTTTCTTTCTTTCTTTCTTTCTTTCTTTCTTTCTTTCTTTCTTTCTTTCTTTCTTTCTTTCTTTCTTTCTTGCCTTCCATCCTTCCTTCCTTCCTTCCTTTCCTTTCCTTTCCTTCCCGTTGTGTCACTGGCAGCGGCGGGCCAGATTTACTTCCAAGTACGCCGGTGGAACCCCCTCTCACCGGTTCTCTAAATTTCATCAACCGGCTCTTGAGAGTAGGTGCGAGCCTGCAGAAACCCACCACTGGTCTGGTCCCAAAAAAAACCCAACCCCATGCATTATTTCACAAACCATCTTCCCAGAAAAATTATGGATATAAGAATATCAAGAATCGCTAAAGAAGATCTAGAATTATTTGGAAGGAGAAAATATCTCACTTACCACTTTTTCATCATTTTATAAATCTCACCTCTTGTTAGGAGAGCCTCTCTTTCAGGAAAGGTGAAATAACTGTTAGCTTATTTGGGGTGGTTATTTCCTGCACATTTCTCAGTTCTACTTTTTTTTTAAAAGAAGAAGAAGAAGAAGAAAAAACTGTGGGCATCTGGAACCTTACGCAGTTTGTTGAAAGGTGACCTCACCCTAGTTTTTAAATAGAGGCATTGTAACAATGGATGCTTTATTTTCAAATCCTTTTCTAATGATCCCTTACATGAAATTTGCTTTCTTCCCCACAGCAATGGCCTTTGACAGGGCGTTGACAGATCACGGAGCGATGGTCCAACTGGTGAAGGTAATAAGTTCAAACATCGAGTGGAAGTCCTCTCCTCTTACAAAAACATCCCCTCAATCTGAACACCATCATTTAGTTAATAAAGCTCTAACTGGGTTCTTTTAAAAAAAAAAAAGTATTTTCACTACTTCTTAAATGGATATTTTAAAAATATCGAGGTTCTTCCGTCTTGTGTTCTTTAAAAGCCAAAGGTTGTACAGAAGCTGTTCCCAGAAGACAAAGCTGAAGATAAAATAATATCCAAACTCGGCTAGGTTCACACAGGGGTTCTCTGTGGCATCTCTGCATGAGTCCCTTTCAGTGTTCTGAAACGTAGGTAGCCCTTGACATAACAACCTTTCGTTTAGTGACTGTTTGAAGTTACAAGGGTATTGAAAGGAGTGTTCTGTGATCATTTTTCACCCGACAGCTTATTTTTGCTTCTCCCAAAATGCTCTTGCTCCCAAGTAATAGGTAGCCACCTAGAGTTATCCTGTGGTAAAATGGGAAGCCAATAAATTAGATAGATAGATAGATAGATAGATAGATAGATAGATAGATACATAGATATAGACAGACAGACAGACAGATAGATAGATGTAGACAGACAGACAACATACAGAATAGATAGATAGATAGATAGATAGATACATAGATACATAGATATATAGATACATACATAGATATAGACAGACAGACAGACAGACAGACAGATGTAGACAGACAGACAACATACAGAATAGATAGATAGATAGATAGATAGATAGATAGATAGATAGATAGATAGATACATAGATACATAGATATATAGATACATACATAGATATAGACAGACAGACAGACAGACAGACAACATACAGAATAGATAGATAGATAGATAGATAGATACATAGATACATAGATATATAGATACATACATAGATATAGACAGACAGACAGACAGATGTAGACAGACAGACAACATACAGAATAGATAGATAGATAGATAGATAGATAGATACATAGATAGATAGATAGATAGATAGATAGATAGATATAGACAGACAGACAGATAGATGTAGATAGACAGACAACAGACTACAGAATAGAACGATAGATAGATAGATAGATAGATAGATAGATAGATAGATAGATAGATAGATAGATAGATATAGAGAGAATATGTAGAGAACAGTACAGAACAGATAGATAGACCGACAGACAGATAGATGTAGATAGACAGACAGAGTACAGAATAGAACAATATATATATATATATGTAATTGTTTCACAACAACCTGTTATTATTAGGCCCCAATTAAAGGGAGGAGAGGAGACATACTGTTTCCCTTACTGCCCATCGGCTCATCGCTAGAGACCATCCAAACAGCAAGCCAAGAATTACGTTGTATAATATTTTAGATATGTGTGTTAGTTTTATGAGCTGATCAATAAATTAAATTAGAAGAGACCAGGATAGATCTATTTCGATAAGCTCGAAATAGATCTATCCTGGTCTCTTCTAATTTAATTTATTGATCAGCTCATAAAACTAACACACACACACACACACACACACACACACATATATATATGAAGTGGATATTTTGTTACAGCTTCCTGTTAGGCCTATTTAAGGGAGGAGACAAACTTGTCAACCTTCTCTGCCCTTCGACTCAACCTAGAGACCATCCAGACAGAGACCTATTAAATTGCTGCTGTCTTTTTAGATATGTGTTAAATTTTTTTTTTAAGGGATGATTAATAATTAATTAAGAGACCAGGATGGATCCATTTCGGGCTCCTTAGCCCTCGTCAGCTGGCCATACTTTCCTACAGGGATATCCTGGTCTCTTAATTAATTATTAATCATCCCTTAAAAAAAAAAAATTTACATATATATATATATATATATATATATATATATATATATATATATATATATATATATATATATATATATATATATATATATATATATTCTATTCTGTAGTCTGTCTGTCTATCTACATCTATCAATTCCATGCTATATACACGGGAAAACACCTGAGGATGGCAATACCAGCATATATAGATAGATAGAGAGAGAGAGAGAGAGAGATAGACAGAGAGAATATGTAGAGAACAGAACAGATAGATAGACAGACAGATAGATAGATGTAGATAGACAGACTACAGTACAGAAAGATAGATGGATGGATGGATGGATAGTAGAAACAAAAACAATTTTCCTTCTTTCAACATTCAATCCTCATAAAGATAGTGTACTTCCTTTTACCTTTCTACAAGTCTTCGTTCATTTTTCCATCTATTTCCCCATCTTTACTAAGAATTCTGCCACACACCTACCTACGGTACTTGCTCTAAACGTTCACTCTTTATATTGAAATTGTTCATTCATTTTCACTTTCTAACACAACAACCTTGATCCAGGGGAAATATTTGATGTGGACAAAGGCACTAGCCATCATGCGCACCATCTAGCTGGTCTTCAGGTTTTCAGTGCGCATGAAGCAGTGGTGAAATGCATTTTTTTTACTACAGGTTCTGTGGGCGTGGCTTGGTGGGCGTAGCAGGGGAAGGATCTTGCAAAATCTCCATTCCCACCCCATTTTGGGGCCAGCCAGAGGAGGTATTTGCCAGTTCTCCAAACTACTCAAAATGTCCGTTACTGGTTCTCCAGAACCTGTCTGAATTTAACCCCTGGCATGAAGACCAGCTGGCCGGCGTGTATGCGCCCGCTGGAAACCAGAAAAGCAGCGGGCGATGGTGCACATGCCCAAAGAGAGGGCTCTGCGTGCCACCTTTGGCACATGTGCCATAGGTTTGCCATCACAGCCCTACACCATTTCTGACAGATAGAAAGTCCAATCTCTTCTTGAAAGCTTCCAGTGATGAAGCTCCCACAACTTCTGAAAGCAACTTCTGGTTGATTGTTCTCACTGTCAGAAAATTTCTCCTTTTTTCTAGGTTGAATCTCTCACTGGTCAGTTTCCATCCATTATTCCTTGTCTGGCCTTCAGGTGCTTTGGAAAATAGGTTGACCCCCTTCCTCTGTGGCAGCCCCTCAAATATTGGAAGACTGCTATCCTGTCTCCCCAGGTCCTTCTCTTCACTAGACTAGCCATGTCCAGTTCCTGCAACCGTTCATTGTATGTTTTAGCCTCCAGGCCCCTAATCATAGATGATGCCTTCCAGCTTAGTGGAAGTTGGCAGGGCCCCCCAATCTGGAAACTTTTCCCTAGGAAGCAGAGTTCTCCCTTTCCTGTAAGTCAGTGGTGGGTTCCGGCTCCCATCGCAACCGGTACGCTGCGCATGAAGCCGGGCGTCCTCGTTGGACACACACATTGCGGACGCATGCGACACCCAGCTGCTTGGTGGAGGTTGTGCAGGCGCCGTTCACTGTCCGCGTGCACAATTGGTCCAGTTGTTTCAAAAACAGGTAAGGAACGCGGGCGAGCAAGTGGGCCAAATGAGTATGGTACGATGGCCGCAGGTCATGTCTACTACCGGTACGGCTGTACTGGGCAGTATCTCCGGGAACCCACCACTGCTGTGGGTCCTTCTTTGGCACCAACATACCTCTCAACCTCTCTCTTTTCTAGCCTCCGTCCTCCACCAGCTTCCGGAGAGCCTCTTCCCATTTTGATTGCTCTGCTGGCAGGCAGCACGCATCTTAATTTTTTCGAGAACGATGCTGGCGATCGTTCTTTGACACACATCCCGGCAGAGCCAAGCACCACCGGACTCCGTTTGGATCAATAGCTGCGGTTTCCCCCATCCTCTCCGTTCCCCCTCGGGGAGATATTTACTGTCATAATTCAGCTGATAGAATTATAATCATGCCGAGGCTGCTTCCAAACGTTCCCAGAGCCTGTCAGCGTCTGTCGTTGATAATGAATAGCCCCCAAAGGAAACATCCACCCAGCAAAATTAATGATCCTTTGGAAAGAGAAACTGGCAGAATGATGGCCCTTGCAATCGAAAGTGAGAGGTTATAAAGTGATTTTAAGAGAGATGTCAGAGTGATTCCAGGGGGTCCGCTGGGCTAGAGCAGGGGCTGGTGGGAAAAGTTCCTGAAAGGATGGCATTTGCAGGCCTGCAATCTGGAGGAGGGGACTTCCTGGATAAACCACTCTTCGTAACCAGTGTGCATCAGGTCTCAAATGGTGTACAGGTAGTCCTCAAGTTATTGTTGTGGCCTGACAGCAACCAGCAGAGGTGGCAGCAGAGTCGGACAGTGAGGAGGTTGGGGAGGAGCAAGGACCAGTCCTGGAGGCTTGGGAAGGCTCGGACGAGGGCTCGGCGTCGGAGGCAGAGATGGGGCCGAGGCCGTCTGCCAGTGATCAGGTGCCTACGGAGCTAGACAGCAGTGAGGCAGAGGAACAGCTAGAGCCTGTTCCCAGTGTGCGCATGCGCAGAGCTGCTAGAAGAAAAGAAAAACACAGAAATCAGGGTAGACTTGGGAGTAAAGTGACAGGTGGGCAGTGAAATAAATGGTCATACCTGTGGGGACTGGTCATAAGTACCTCTTTTTAGTACCATTGTAACCAGAGGTGGTATTCAGCAGGTTCTGACTAGTTCTGGAGAACCAGTAGCGGAAATTTTGAGTAGTTCAGAGAACCGGTAAATACCACCTCTGGCTGGCCCCGCCCCCATCTATTCTCTGCCTCCTGAGTCCCAGCAGATAATGAGGGAATGGAGATTTTACAGTAGCCTTCCCATGGAGTGGGGAGGGAATGGAGATTTTACAATATCCTTCCTCTGCCACACCCACCAAGCCACGCTCACCGAGCCACACCATGCCCACCAAGCCACATGCATAGAAACGGTAGTAAAAATTTTTGAATCCCTCCCACCAGGGATTGTAACTTCAAACAGTCACTAAACAGATGGTTTTAAGTTGAGAACTATCTGCAGTGGTAGAAAGATTTGATTAGCAGTGGGGACAGGCAGATTTGAGTCCTTCTCAGCTAAGAAAGCTCCCAGGGAGGTTTGGGGCCAGTGCCTCCCACTCAGAATAACAGAGCTGGAAGGGACCTTGGGGGCTTTCTAGCCCAACCCGCTGCTCCAGCAGGAGAACCTATCCTATACCATTTCAGACAAACGATTGTCCTCTTTCTTCTAAAAGCCTCCAGTGATGGAACGCCTACAACTTCTGAAGGCAAGTTAATGGTTCTCACGGTTAGGGAATTTTCTTTTCTTTCTAAGTTGGTTCTCTCCTTGGGTAGTTTCCCTTCATTGTTTTCTTTTTTTTCTTTTGCCTTTTGATGCTTTGGAGAATAAGTTGATTCCCTCTTCTTTGTGGCAGCCCCTCAAATACTGGAAGACTGCTCTCCTGTCACCCCTACGCCTTCTTATTATCACTAGACTAGACGTACCAGCCTCGACTGGGAGCAAGGAGACCCATGTTCCACTCCCCCTCAGCCAGATAAATCCCCTGGAGGACTTTAAGCTAACTGGCAAAACAGGCTGGGTTCATATAACACACCCACACCAAACTCAGTCCAAAAACGTTAGTCAGTTGCTCGGTTTTTAGCCAAACCGGTTAAGCATAGCGTGGGTACATTGCTACTGCCTTTCTTCCCATGGTCCTTTCAATTCCCCCCCCCCCTTAAATTTGGCATTCTGGAATTAGACTAGACATAGAAGCCAATGAGGTGTAGCAGCCAATGCTAAACAATGATCTTATTCCTTCTGGCAATATAACTTCCCTTGGGTTTTAGCCGTAACTGGAGATCTTCATTAAATAAGCCAGTTTAGTCTAGTGGTGAAGGAGCCAGGTTACACAAAAAACCAGGAGACAGTGAGTTCTAGTCTTTCCTTAGGGGTGAAAGCAGGTTGGTGACTTTGGACGAATCACCAGCAGACTGCGAATTCTAGTCCCGCCTGAGACATGGAAGCTGGCTTCACAAGAGTTTCCTGCACCTTTGACTACAAATCAGCAGAGTTTCTTTGGGTTGATTGGCTTCCTTTCAACCATCGTCTCACAAGGAGGAGAGGGAGAGGGAAGGAGAAGGAAGGAAAGAAGGAGGAAAGGGGGAAGAGAAGAGAAGAAGGAAAGAGAGAGAGGAAGGAAGGAAAGAAGGAGGGAGGGCAGGAGGAAAGGAAGAGGGAGGGGAAAGAGAAGGAGGTTGGGAAGGAAGGAAGGAGGAAGGAAGGAAGGAGCATGGGAGGAGGAAGGAGAAGAGGAAGGAGAGAGGAAGGGAAGGAAGAAGGAGGGAGGGAGGAAAGGAAAAGGAGAAGAGGAAGGAGGGAAGGAAAGAAAGAAGGAGGGGGGAAGAGAAGAGGAGAAGGAAGGAGAGAGAGGGAGGGAAGGAAGGAAAGAAAGAGGGAAGGAGGGAGGGAAGGAAGGAGGAAAGGAAGGAAAGGGAGGGAGGAAAGGAAGGAAAGAGGGAGGGGAAGAGAAGAGGAGGGAGGGAAGGAAGGAAGGAAAGAGCATGGGAGGAGGAAGGAGAAGAGGAAGGAGGGAGGGAGAGAAGGAAGGAAAAGGAGAAGAGGAAGGAAGAAAGGAAGGAGGGAGGAGGAAGGGAAGAGAAGGAGAAAGAAGGAGAGAGTGAGGGAAGGATGGAAAGAAAGAGGGAAGGAGGGAGGGAAGGAAGGAGGAAAGGAAGGAAAGGGAGGGAGGAAAGGAAGGAAAGAGGGAGGGGAAGAGAAGAGGAGGGAGGGAAGGAAGGAAGGAGGAAGGAAGAAAGGAAAGAGCATGGGAGGAGGAAGGAGAAGAGGAAGGAGGGAGGGAAGGAAGGAAGAAGGAGGGATGGAGGAAAGGAAAAGAAGAAGAGGAAGGAGGGAGGGAAGGAAGAAGGAGGGAGGGAGGGAGGAGAAGAGAAGGAGAAGAGGAAGGAAGGAGGGAGGGGGGACTCATGTCTCTTAAATGGGTGCAGAAAGAAGGAGCAGAGAAGGTGGGTTCAGTTCACAGCATATATACTAAGCTCTAAAGCCAGGTGAATAAAAATGTCAATTGTTCTGTTTGCATAAACACGCAATATCCAACTGACATCAGATTATAGATTTTAATATGTGACAGGCTCCCAGTGGGGAAGAGAGACACAGAGATCCGAGAAAATGACATAGGAAGGAAAGAGAGAAAGAAGGGAAGAATTGGAGAGGGGGCAGAGAAACGGGAGATGATGTTCAAAAGAGTCCTCAGCCTCTGCCTTCATCTAGAACAGGAGTCTCCAACCTTTGCAACTGTAAGCCTGGGGGACTTCAACTCCCAGAATTCCCCAGCCAGCATGGCTGCCTATGGAATACTAGGAGTTGAAGTCTGCAACAGTTTATTTATACAATTTCATTTAACATACAAAAATGCTTTGTGAACAGTGTCAATTTGCTTACTTAATAATATTTGTCCAGCTCCTAATTTCTACCTTTTCATTATTATTATTATTATTACTAGCTGTACCCGGCCACGCGTTGCTGTGGCCCAGTCTGGTTAAATGGCCAACCAATCTGTGTGTAGATGTACACCTGCACACACAAACACGTACACACAACCACTGTATAACCCCCAACCTACCTACCTACTGTATTTCCCCCTCTCTCCCACTACCTACCTACCTACTGTATTTTCCTTATCTCTCTTTATCCCTCTACCTACCTACCTACCTTCTACTGTATTTTTCCCTCTATCTTTATCCACCTACCTACCTACCTACCTACCTACCTACCTACCTACCTACCTACCTACCTACCTACATTTTCCCTCTCTCTCTATCCCTCTACCTATCTACCTACCTACTGTATTTTTCCCTATCTCTCTCTATCCCTCTACCTACCTACCTACCTACCTACCTACCTACCTACCTACCTACCTACCTACCTACCTATCTGCCGTATTTTTCCTTCTCTCTCTATATATATCCCTCTACCTACCTACCTACCTACCTACCTACCTACCTACCTACCAACCATGTAGCCTCCTGGGACCAAAATGGGCCACCTGGGAGTGTGTAACCCCCATGCCTAGTTTTGGGCCTTGTAGGCCTCCATGCAGTGTGGGAGCATTGGAAGCTTATTCGATTGCTGAGGAAACGACTGTTGGAAATGTGAGGGCTGTGTGCGTGACGGATCATAAGAAGTAGCCGGATGGGAGGAGTTGTAGGGAGATGAAAACCTGAGAACTGCGTACCTTTTACGTTTGTGCTACTTGCACATGACACACGTGTGCCAGCCAAACAAAATGTACCTATGATTGCATCGGAAGTCCTTGGGAACATTGTGTGAAAATTTGGTGTCGATCGGTTCAGTACTTTCTGAGATTAGTGGCTTTGCACAAACTATTTTACATTTTTATTTATATAGAAGATTGGTTAATCTTTGGGGAGATTCACAGCCTTTGGGGCTGGTTGGTAGCTCAACAGCTCAAGTCCTAACCAAGGACCTAGGAATTGTTAAGGTAACGTCGGAGGACATAAGCCGTTCCAAGTAGGGTGGTTTTTTTATTATTATTATTAGTCTTCAAGTCTTAAAGTTACCAAGTTTGGCATCTGGTTCATACTTATGATTGTTGCAGTGGCCCGAGGTCATGTGATCATGTGGGTTTTTTTCATGTCGTCATAACTTCAAGTGGTCACTAAATGAACTGTTGTTAGTCGAGGACAACCTGTAGTTTTCTTGGATAAACTGAGAAGTCTTCTTGATTATTTTTGACTTTCCAATCCTGGGGTGTCAAACTTGATTTCATTGAGGGCCACATGGAGGGGGGCCAGCTCAACATCACTTGTGTTGGGGGCACCTGTGGAGCCCTCCTGAGTGTCGATTTTGGTGGCAGAGGCATTGTGTTTCCAGGGTGGCCCCGTGGGCCAGATCTAAGCACTGCATGGCAGTGGTGAAATTCAATTTTTTTACTACTGGTTCTGTGGGTGTGCTTTCGTGGGCATGGCAGGGGAAGGATACTGCAAAATCTCCATTCCCATCCCACTCCAGGAGAAGGATACTGCAAAATCTCCACTCCCTCCCCACTCCAGGGGGAAGGATACTGCAAAATCCCCATTCCCACCCCACTCCAGGGGAAGGATACTGCAAAATCTCCATTTCCTCCCCACTCCAGGGGAAGGATACTTCAAAATCCCCATTCCCACCCCACTCCAGGGGAAGGATACTGTAAAATCTCCATTTCCTCCTCACTCCAGGGGAAGGATATTGCAAATTCTCCATTCCCACCCCACTCTGGGGCCAGCCAGAAGTAGTATTTGCCGGTTTCTCCAAACTACTCAAAATTTCCGCTACCGGTTCTCCATAACCTGCTGAATTTCGCCCCTGTTTCAGGGGCCTTGAGTTTGACACCCCTGTAAAACCAATCTAATTTTACAGCCCTGGATTTCCTGTACATTTCCCAAGTACTAGCTAGATCTAATCCTGCTTAGCTTGTCAATATCAGCCAAGAGTGACTTTCTCTTGCATTTTTTAATTCTGGATCAGAATTCAAATTGATATTAACATCAAATGTTAACAAAGCCTGTTCCAACTGTAGGAAAAAAAAGGCTCCTAAATGAACCAGACAGTTAGCCTGCATTATTTGTTCAGATGGCAGCTGTTTTCTGCCATCTCAGTCAGAGCCTTTTCCATCTCTTGTTACAAAAAAATTCTCCTGTAGCTCAAGATGCAACAGAATTTAACTAAGACCTCTTGATTGAAGGAGAACCCTGACACTTAAACACAGTTCCCGGTTATTTGAAGCGAAGTAAGTCAAGGTTCTATCTTTATTGCAATTATGTACACAGCACACAGTCCGTATAAAAGGTGCCTGTCAGCACAATGGAGACAAGACTAGTTAACTGGGAATAAATCCACAAAGAAATGTGGATAGCAATAATTTCATATTTCTTTTCTGGAGTCCCAGGGAGACATGACAGCAGCGTTCCAATATTTGAGGGGCTGCTACAGAAAGCAAGGGGGTCAAGCTATTTTCCAAGGCACCTGAAGACCAGACAAGGAATAGTGGATGGAAACTGACCAAAGAGAGATTCAACCTAGAAATAAGGAGAAATTTTCTGACTGAGAACAATCAACCCATGGAACAGAAGTTGCCATCAGAAGTTGTGGGAGCTTCATCACTGGAGGCATTCAAGAAGACACTGGGCTGCCATCTGTCAGAAATGGTGTAGTGTCTGCGTGAGCGGGGAATTGGACTAGATGACCAACAAGGTCCCTTCCAACTCAATTAACAATCTCAGAGGTGGGTTAGTGCCGGTTCGGCTTGGGTTGAGCGAACCGGAAGTAGCGGCGGCGAGAGCCTCCACCCACTCGCCTGGATGATTTTGTACATGCGCAGAAGCGTCGCGCGACCCACCTCTGGTTAACCTGTATCTGTATCTAAGATCACGAGAAGTGTTAGTACCCCTTTATAACATCTTGGTATGATTACACTTGGAATACTGCATCCGATTTTGGTCACCACACTATAAAAAAAGACGTTGAGATTCTGGAAAGAGTGCAGAGAAGAGCAACAAAGATGATTAGGGGGCTGGAGACTAAAACATCTGAAGAACAGTTATGGGAATTGGGTTTGTCTAGTGTAGTGAAAAGGAGGACAAGGACCTGATAGCAATGTTCTAGTACAGTCATGGCGAAACCATTTCTCACACAGAACCATTTCTTAGGGCACGTGAGGCATTGCCCTGTCAGCTCCAGCACGCATGTATGCACTGGCCAGCTGATTTAGGCCTTCTTTTGAGGCCGTTTTTCGCCCTCTGGAGGCTTCAGGGAAGCTCCTGAAGCCTCTGGAGGTGGGGAGGTTAGGTTGTTTTCACCCTCCCCAGGCTCCTGGAAAGCCTCTGGGGCCTGGGGAGGGTGAAAAAAAGCATGTCAAAAGCAGGGGGTCGCGCACATAGCATTATGGGTGTGGCACGCCCACACATGACCCCCCCTGAACTCCTCTCGCTTTTGGCAACCGAGCCAAAAAAGGTTAGCCATCACTGGTATAGGGTCTCCTGCTTGAGCAGAGGGTTGGACTAGAAGACCTCCAAGGTCCCTTCCAGCTCTGCTATTCTTCTATGCATTGCAAAATAAAAGTTTTCTGCCTTGGGTCCTAACCAAAGTGAAAGAAACCATGGAGTCAGCAAGTTGAAAGATACTTCTGCACTGACATTCATAGTCCAGTGGTGGGTTTCAAATTTTTTAGAACCTACTCTGTAGGTGTGGCCTATTTTGTGGGCGTGATTTGGCAGTCATGTGACAGGGTGGGAGTGGCCACCTTTTAAAATGTGGTGAAACTCATTTAACAACGCTCTTGCTTAGCAATCAAAATTTTGGACTCAATTATGATGATAAATTCTCTTTCTTTCTTTCTTTCTTTCTTTCTTTCTTTCTTTCTTTCTTTCTTTCTTTCTTTCTTTCTTTCTTTCTTTCTTTCTTTCTTTCTTTCTTTCTCTCTCCCTCCCTCCCTCCCTCCCTTCCTTCCTTTCCTTTCCTTCCCGTTGGGTCACTGGCAGCGGCGGGCCAGATTTATTTCCAGGTACGCCAGTGGAACCCCCTCTCACCGATTCTCTAAATTTCACCAACCGGCTCTTGCGAGTAGGTGCGAGCCTGCAGGAACCCACCACTGATTCATACACACCCCTAGCTGGACTACCTTACAATCAAAGCAGTTAACAAGTAGTATATGTCAGGGTTATCTTGACTATATATCACCCACACTCTGTATCAGTGATGACTAAACTTTTGGCGGGCGCATAGGTGAAAGTGTGCGTGCCCACACCCATAATGCAATGCGTGTGCGACACCTCCCCGTGTGCCCCAGTCTCCTGCACAAGTGCGTGCGACACCCCCTGCACGCCCCCACCCCACTTTCCAAATGTGTGTGTGACACGCCCCCTCCCGGTGCCCTGTTTTGGGCCTAGCAGGCCTCCTTGAAGCCTCATGGGGCCAAAAATGGGCCGGGGGTACACACAGCACCCCACCCCATGCTCCCCCCTGTGCGCATGTGCCCACTCCCACCCGCATGTATGCCTGTCTCCCACATGCGCGGCAGAGACCCGAAACTTAGCTGTCCGGCAGGAGGCGCGCGCATGCCCAGTGGATCTCAGCTGGGGCGACAGTTTGCGTGTCCGCAGAGAGGGCTTCGTGTGCCACCTGTGGGTTCGCCATCACGGCTCTATATAACACCCCACCGCCCCCATTATCCCACAGTAGAAAATGTGGCAGACCTGAAGGCCCAATGTGAAAGATGGCTTCCAGGACTGACAGTATGTTTCCCCCAAACCTTTCTCCAAAATTACCTTTCCCTTTGAAAGTGCTGCATTTTGGCACTTCTTTTGGCACTTTGCAAGTTCCGAGAAGCGTTAAGGGTGAGCGTAGAAAACATCGGCGGTGATTGGAGGAAATGGGGAAGCCTCACCGTCGTCTGGTTGGAAAGTTTCTCTCTCTTTGAAAGAAGAGGGAAGGGAACTCTTTGCTGTTAGTTTCAGGTGGCTCTCCCCTTTCTGCTGGGAGGCTGAATATAGCATCCGCCTACAGACTCAGGAAACCTTTTGTACTTCGCAGCAAGTGGGGGATTGCCCTCTCAATGGAAAATTGAAGAGAAAAAAAAACAAAAACCCAAAACGAGAGAAACTCCCAAGATTGTTATCACACAACAGAAATGGGCCCTGGGCCCTGCCCCTTCAAACTCGGCCTCGCCAGGAGAATTGGCTCGGTTGCCTGCTTTTGCAAACCCCCCCTCCCTCCCTTCCTCTATAACTTCGCAAGCATTGTGATGGATCTGCGCTTGGTCCTGTAGTGATGGGTGTACAACCTGCACCCCCCCATAACATGCCACCAAGCTGCCACAAAGAAGAGGGAGTCAAGCTATTCTCCGAAGCACCTGAGGGCAGGATAAGAAGCAATGACTGGAAACTAATCAAGGAGAGAAGCAACTTAGAACTGAGGAGGAGTTTCCTGACAGTTAGAACAATTAATCAGTGGGACAGCTTGCCTCCAGAAGTTGTGAATGCCCCAACACTGGAAGTCTTTTAAGAAGATGCTGGATAGTCATTTGTCTGAAATGATATAGGGCTTCCTGCCTAGGCAGGGGGTTGGACTAGAAGACCTCCAAGGTCCCTTCCAACCCTGTTATTCTATTCTACTCCACTCCACTCCACTCCACTCCACTCCACTCCACTCCACTCCACTCCACTCCATTCCATTCCATTCCATTCCATTCCATTCTATTCTATTCTATTCTATTCTATTCTATTCTATTCTATTCTATGACCTTTGGATTGATGCACAAATGTGTACAGTTTATTTACAATGGTAATGGTGCCGCCTGCCCATCAAAATTGTCAGATGTGAAGGTTGCAAAAACGGATCAGTCATGTGACTGACCCAATTTTATGACCTTTTTTTTGTGGCCGTCAAATGCCATAGTTGTTAAGCAAACCAAGGGCCTCACTATGAGGACAGTTTTGCTGAAAACCGGAAGTAAATACCGGTTTTTGGCAAAACCACCAAAACAGTCACATGACACTAAGATGCTGCCAATGTGACCACAGGGGACCGCCTAACCTTTGAAATCTCAAATCTAGTCATTAGTCTCCATCATTAACTTCACCCAGTTGTTAAGCCATCAGGTGTTAGTTGAGGACTATGTGTGTTGCAAAATTTCACATGACTAACTACAATTCTATATCGCTCACATCAGTGGTGGGTTCCTACTGGTTTGGCCCAGTTCGGCTGAACTGATAGTGGTATGGTGACCTGGGTCGCTGGAACTGGCAGCAACCGAGGCCTGCCACGCCCCCAAACTGGTCCCCTCCCCACTGCTGCTGCCATCTTGATTTTTAGTTCTGCATATCTGCAGAACAATTTTAATAAAACTGTGCCTACGCACGCACCAGCAGTAAAGCCGAGCAGAACCCACCCCTGCCTCACTCCCTTGGAGTGGGTTTCACATAATGCAGTATGGCTGGTGAGTTGTACAAACCAAATGTTTATTATTATTTGCTTATATACCAGTTTTATTTAAAAAAACCAATAACACAAGTACAATACAATACAATAGCAGAGTTGGAAGGGACCTTGGAGGTCTTCTAGTCCAACCCCCTGCCTAGGCAGGAAACCCTATATACTGTTTCAGAAAAATTGCTATCCAACCTCTTGTTTATGACCTTCAGATGCTTGACAACTGACTCACATTTATAGAATAGAATAGAATAGAATAACAGTTGGAAGGGACCTTGGAAGTCCTCCAGTCCAACCCCCTGCTTAGGCAGGAAACCTTACACCACTTCAGACAAGTGGTTAGCCTGCATCTTCTTAACGACTTCCAGTGTTGGGGCATTCACAACTTCTGGAGGGAAGCCTGTTCCACTGGTTAATTGTTCTAACTGTCAGGAAATTTCTCCTCAGTTCTAAGTTGCTTCTCTCCTTGATTAGTTTCTACCCATTGTTTCTTGTTCTGCCCTCAGGTGCCTTGGAGAATAGTTTGACTCCCTCTTCTTTGTGGCAACCCCTGAGATATCGGAAGACTGCTATCATGTCTCCCCTAGTCCTTCTTTTAATTAAACTAGACATACCCAGTTCCTGCAACCGTTCTTCATATGTTTTAGCCTCCAGTCCCCTAATCCTCTTTGTTGCTCTTCTCTGCACTCTTTCCAGAGTCTCCATATCGTGGCGACCAAAACTGAATGCAGGTGGAAAACATTTCTAATATTCCTCCCTCCTCCTCTTTCCTGAAAATAACAACCCTATGAGGTGAGTTGGGTTGAGAGAGAATGGCTGACTAAAGTCACCCACAAGGGTGTTATATAACCACAAGGTGAAATAAATTCATTTCTTTGCATTCTAATGTTTAGCTGGGGACATTAATTGTACAGGGTGGGAACATGGCACCACCTGCACACAAGAAGAGGGGGGAGCCCCCAAATTTACATATATACAAAAGCATTTTTAGGAGGGAGGAAATCAGCGGGTGCAAAATCTCCCCAAATTGCTAGAAGAACTTTGAACTTCCTTTGTACCAGTAGCTACTTTTAATGGGTTCGAATGCCAGATGGAATGTCTGGCACTCTGAAGACTCTTTGGCAATAGCTTGTTCCAGGCCCACTAGTAACATATATGTATACATACAAACACACATCACAATCAAAGTTAGGGCAAAAAATAATACTAATTCTGGATCTTGATGGTAATTCAATAAGAGGAACCCAGTCTCTAGGGCAGTGATGGCTAACCTTTTTTGGCTCGCGGGCTAAAACCAGGGGAGCACAGGGACATGGGCGTGCCACACCCATAATGCTATGTGCGCAACCCCCTGCTTTTGGCACGCTTTTTTCGCCCTCCCCAGGCTCCAGAGGCTGTCTAGGAGCCTGGGGAGGGTGAAAACAACCTCCCCCCCCACCTCCAGAGGCTTCAGGAGCTTCCCTGAAGCCTCCAGAGGGCGAAATACGGCCTCAAAAGAAGGCCTAAATCAGCTGGCCAGCGCATACAAGTGCACTAGAGCTGACAGGGCAATGCCTCGCGTGCCCTAAGAAATGGCTCCGCGTGGCACCCGTGCCGTAGGTTCGCCATCACGGCTCTAGGAAAATGTTTTCAGTCCGCCATCTTCAACTCCCAGGATTCCCCAGGCTGGGGAATTATGGGTGTTGAAGTCCACACATCTTAAAAGTTGTTGAACTTGAGAAACACTGTTCTATGGAAAGGTTTTGTTTGCTGGATATATCCATGCAAAGTCTTGACAGCCACCTATTAAGGACGCTCTTGTTCTGGGTTCCTTTCTTTAGCAGGAAGTTGGTTTAATTGATTCAACCTCTCCTCCAGCTCAACATGTTGAATCCTCACTGAAAACCTTCCCCCAAGAATCCCTGTTATATCATGTTACGCTCAAAGGATGTTATAACTCAGTTTGGTGGCTTGATTCTCACAGCATATTAATTGGGACACATCAGAGGTGGTATTCAGCTGGTTTGGACTGGCTCATCCGAACTGCTGGCAGCAAACTGCAGGTAGGCCTGCTCACCCGGCCCAGCTCCAAAACATCCTATGTAGCCTCGTTTTCGACACTGTGTGCATGAGTGCATGCTGCATACACGAGCAAAGCACATGCACAGAAGAACACATGCATACGTGGAAGGTGAGCGCAACTCAAGCATGCGTATATGTGCACTCACAGTTGATAAACCTAAGTGAATCCCACCGCTGGGCCACATACAACCCAACTTCATTTTAGTCTAATCTAATGTTTCCCAACCTTGTGAGCTTTAAGATGTGTGGACTTCAACTCCCACAATTTTGCCAGAATACATACTGGCTTGGGAATTCTGGGAATTGAAGTTTCCAAGATTGGGAAACACTGGTCTAATATATAATGGGTGGATAGTGGGTTGACCGCAACGCATTTGGAGAGCACCATGCTGGACAAAGCTGTTCCTAAGTGATACATAAGAAGACACAGGACCCCAGATACAGTCGGGCATGAAAAAATGTACCCCAGATCAGTGGTGGGTTGCTTCCAGTTTGGCCCTGTTTGGCTGAACCGGTAATGGTGGTGGTGGGAGGCTCCGCCCACCTGCCTGGACACTTCTGCGCATGCACAGGAGGGCATGGGAGTGCGTCCCAACCGGTAGTGAAAAAATTGGCAACCCACCACTGCCCCAGATGCCTCCTGCTCATACTAGAAACTTGGGCTCTGCTGTGGCGCCTGGCCTCTAGAACAGGGGTCTCCAACCTTAGCAATTTTAAGACTTGGGGACCCAATCAGGGAGCTTCATTCTGGAGGTGGTTGGCTAATTAAGTTCAGTGTCACTTTCCCCCCTCCTTCCCCCACACCCAGTCCCCTTCTCTTGTCTCTATGATTGTTAATATTTTATCTGTTTATAATGGATGTTTTTCAAAAAAAATGTTTTTAATATTTTTGTGTTGAATGCCACCCAGAGTCATACTTTATGCGCTCATGTATAGACATTTGAGTCCTTTTTGGCTGATCCTGTATTTGCTTTTTACATAATCTGTTTTGTATCTTGAGTTCCCCTACTTCCTTACCACCTGTTTGATTAGGGCAGGGATGTCCAAACTTGGGAACTTTAAGACTTGTGGACTTCAATTCCCAGAATTCCCCAGCCAGCATAGCTGGCTGGGGAATTCTGGGAGTTGAAGTCCACAAGTCTTAAAGTTCCCAAGTTTGGACATCCCTGGATTAGGGCATATGGTGTGGCGCACGCTATCAAAAGCTTGATTTTCCTTGATAGCAAGGTTGATATTCTTACCCACACAAACATCTACTGAATGTTACAAGTACTGACAATCCTATTAGGCTTAGATTGCTGGGGACAGGAATGTTCTGCATTAATTAATTCTCTGTCCCCATTGTTTAGTTTAAATGTTTTTCCAGAAAAATCTTTGAATTTAATGCCAAGTAACTCAGTCCTTTTCTTTGATGGATGCATGCCATCTCTTTTGTGCAGCTGTTGTACAGAGTTGTTGGATATTAGCTGGGTGGCAAATAAATTAAATAAATAAACACAGTTAAATTAATCAAAATCTCTGAGAGATCAAGGCAGTTTAGAAGTAGGGACCTTCCTCCCTAGCAAACAAGCTGAAAAAGACTATACCAGGGGTGTCAAACTATTTCATTGAGGGCCACATTAGGGTTGTGAGTTTTTTTTTCATTCAAGGTTTTTTATTTTTTTAATACAAATTATACATCTTAAAGGCACAAAGAATTGCCCAGGTCTTTTCTTTTACATCCTCTCAATTACATAGTCCTTTTCACATCATAGTTTTGTTTTCACTCTCCGCCAAATTATTCTCTTCTATTATTTTACATCTTTATAGTTATTTTTTCTTAATACATAAACAATATCTTCAATTGCCTCTTCAAAGTTACACCAACTTTTCATTTCTTATTTTCTCCATTGGTATATTTTGCTATAAACAGCATACATCCTCTAATTCAGGGTTGTGTTTGACCTCGGGGGGCCAGGATAGGCGTGGCCAGGATGGGTGTGGCCAGCTTGATGTCACTCGTGTCAAGGGCGCCTGTGGTGACCCAAGTGTTCTGCCAGTGAAAATGGGCTCCCAATCTCCGTTTTCATCTGGGACGGCTTCCTGTAACCCTCTGCCATTGTGCAGCACTCCCGAGCTCTGTTTTCGCTGGCCGAGGGCTGCAGGGAGCTGTCCCAGCCGAAAATGGAGATTGGTAGCCTATTTTTACTGGCAGAGGCACTGTGGGCCGGTCCTTCGCTGTTTCCAGAAGGGCCCCATAGGCAGATCTAAGCACCCTGTGGGCCGAATGTGGTCCGTGGGCCTTGTGTTTGACATCCTTGGACTATAATAATCCCAAATCCCCTGCACACAGCTGTGTGAAGATTGGTACCCAAATCTCACTGTTCCTGACATTGATGGATTTGTGAAGGGACATCCACCAAAGCAAATTCATCCTTTCTTTAATTTATTATTATTATTATTTACATATATCGAACACAGTGTGACCGTCCTGGCGTTTCATCCGCCATAGAAACCAAAGTGAAAGACAAATAACATATATTCTACTTACACAGTGCTAGTTTTATACAATTATTTTTGATCATTCATTCTAATATATATATATATATAATATTACATTTCAGGTCTACGTAGCGTAATTTTTTCAATGTTCCGACTCCCACCATTGATGGAATTTGTTCCATGTGTCATCATATTCTGTCTCTCCTTTGTTTTTTAATTCTAAGGTTAGTCTATCCATTTCTGCACATGTTAATATCTTCCTTATTGTCTCCTATTCTGAACAGGTATTTTCACTTTTCCATTGCTGTGCATATACCATTCTTGCTGCTGTTAGGATGTGACGTATTAGGTATATTGATCCTCTGCTATAGCCTTCTGTTACAATACCTAATAGAAATAATTCTGGCTTGAATTCTATATGTTGTCCAACAATTTTTTCTAGCCACATCTGAATTTGTAACCAAAGTCTTCTTGCTTTTTTACAGGTCCGCCCAGGCGTGGGTTGCTGCCAGCATTTCTGCTGGTTTGCTTGTGCACACACTACGCATGTGTGCGCAGTTGAGAGTAAATTGTCCTGCGCATGAGCAGAACATGAAAAAAATGAGTAAAACACCAGCTGGCAATGTAGCGGCAACCAGGGAACCGGTTTGGGGTGTGTAGCCAGCCTGTCATCCCTACTGGTTCGGCGACCCAGTCCCAATTTTCACTACCGGTTCGCCCAAACCGGTGCGAACCGGTAGCAACCCACCTGTGGGGCCTCTCCATGTCGTAGTATGTTCCTGGTGATTGTTTACATTTCCAACCTTTTGGGGATGTGTTAGTAAACATTTTAGCCAACCTTGCCACGGGGGGGGGGGGGAGGAGATGCCACCTGTAGAACATTTTATAAAGTTTCTCTTTGTGTGATGTGGCTAATTCATCCTTTCTATGTCCTGCTAGAAAGCCAGGCTGGAATAGTCAGTAGAATGTCCAGCCTTGGCAATGCCCCTATTTTCCTAATCCCATTGGCCTAAGATGACCCATTTGCACAAATTTGCACTGATCACCAGGGAACGCTGCCCTGCACAATGGCAACTGTGACTTATAGTCAAAGGTTTTGGAAACCTGCTCACGCCCAGATGCCTAATTCTGGACCTGTAGTTTTGGCAGAGAGGAAAGTGGCCTGCAAATATGCTTGAGATGAAAACATTTTGTGAGTTCCTGTTGACTTTCAGAGTGATTTTTCCCCTTCATTTGTTTGTTTGTTTGTTCCTTCCTTCGTTCCTTCCCTCCCTCCCTCCTTGCCTCCAGTAGTTGTGAGTACTCCAACACTGAAGGTTTTAAGAAGAGATTGGATAACCATTATGCTCCAAATGATATAGGTCCATGATGGCGAAGTGGTGGGTTTCAAATTTTTTTAGAACCTCTTCTGTAGGTGTGGCCTACTTTGTGGAAGTGGCATACCAGCCATGTGACTGGGTGGGAGTGGCTTGCTGGCCTTGTGGCTGGGTGGGAGTGGCTTGGTAGTCATGTGACTGGGTTGGGCGTGGCCAACTTGTAAAATATGGTGAAACTCACTTAACAACGCTCTTGCTTAGCAACCCTAATGTTGGCTCACAAACTGGCATTTGAAGCACGCAAGTCTTAAAGCTGTCAAGTTACAAGACCCTTTGCACCCCTAATCCTTTAGAAACCCCCCCCCAGAGGTGTTCAAACTTGACAGCTTTGAGACTTGTGGACTTCAACTCCCAGAATTCCTCCTCTCGCTCTTCCTCTTGATGATGTGCGGATGGGCGGGGGGAGGGAGCTGGAACCGGTTCTAAATGGCCCTGTAGATTTGTATAACTTCTTCTATAGAAGAGGGTAGAACTGGCAGGAACCCACCCCTGCACAAGTGGCACGTGGAGCCATTTCTGAGGGCATGGGAGGCCAGCTGATTTTCGGCCTTGATTTACGGCCTTGATTTTTTGGGCTGTTTTTTCGCCCTCCAGAGGCTTCAGAGAAGCCTCCTGAAGCATCCGGAAGGCGAAAAACCACCCAATGCACAACCTGAAAGTTTGGGAATGGACTTCCGGGTTGCCCGTCGGGCTGTTTTTCGCCTTACTGAGGCTCCAGGGAAGCCTCCTAAAGCCTCCGGAGGGAGAAAAATGACCCAACGGGCAACCCGGAAGTCATTTGTGTGTTGGGCCATTTTATGCCCTACTCAGGCTCCTAGAAAGCCTCTGGAGCTTGGGGAGGGCGAAAAATGGAAATCAGAAAACAGGCCATTTCCAGCCTCTGGAGGCCCTCTAGGGAGGGGCCTCCCCAGGCTCCAAGAAAGCCGTGCACAAATGCACGAGGCAGGGTGTGTGCATTTGTGTGCGTCACGTGCACATGTGCAGAGGGCACGGCATAGAGGGCATTAAATTATAGGGGTGGGCATGCGTGTGAGTGCTTTTGGCACCCGAGGCGAAAATGTTTCACCATCACTGGTATAGGGTCTCCTGCTTGAGCAGAGGGTTGGACTAGAAGACCTCCAATGTTCCTTCCAACTCCTTCCTTCCTTCCTTCCTTCCTTCCTTCCTTCCTTCCTTCCTTCCTTCCTTCCTTCCTTCCTTCCCATATTTTGCCACAGATAAATCGTTCAAAATGTAACTTCTCCTCCTCCCCGAAGCCCAATGTAGGTACTTTTTGGTCTCAGAACACAAGAGTTGCAAGTTTGCGGGCTTTGTGTCATCAAAGAACGGGGTGGCGGTAGGAGAGCTCACACACTCGGAGCGGAGAGGTAACGTTGTGGTTAGCCCAGAATGGAAACAACATTCTCCTTGTGGGCAAAGATGGGCCAGCTGTAATTAGAAATCCCACAGCCCTTTGCAGGTGGCAAAGACAACTTCTACCACCTCCCCCCAACCCAATCTGTTTCGCTTCTCTGCTGTTTCAGGGAATGGGGAGTGTGGTATCAATGGGAGGTGGGTGAGGGGACCAACGGCACAGAGCTACCTCTAAATTTAGGTGTGGCTAACCCGTTTTGCCGTAGGTTCTTTTTCACCCGAAAAGAAAGAAGAAGCAGGTCAGGATGTTGCTGGAGAAAAGGGCTACATCTTCCTCCTTCTCTTGTTCACCAATTGGGTGTTGTATCTGAACTGAAACAATTAGCAATAGCAATAGCACTTAGACTTATATACTGCTTTACAGTGCTTTACAACCCTCTCTAGGCAGTTTTACAGAGTCAGCCCATTGTCCCCAACAATCTGGGTCGTCATTTTGCCCACCTCGGAAGGATGGGAGGCTGAGTCAACCTTGAGAACTAGTGAGAGTCGAACTGTCCAATTGCAGGCAGCCGGCAGTCAGCAGAAGTAGCCTGCAGTACTGCACTCTAACCACTGCGCCACCACGGCTCTTAGAAATGCTGGTAGTCCTTGACTTACAACCACAATTGGAGCCAGAACTCCCATTGCTACGCAAGGTGCCAGTTAAGTGAACTGTGCCCAATTTTTGTAACATTTTGCTGCACTTGTTAAGCAAATCACGAAGTTGGACTGGAGACTAAGACATATGAAGAACGGCTGCAGGAGCTGGGTATGTCTAGTTTGATGAAGAGAAGGACCAGGGGAGACATGATAGCAGTGTTCCGATATCTCAGAGGGTGCCACAAAGAAGAGGGAGTCAAACTTTTCTCCAAGGCACCTGGGGGCAGGACAAGGAGCAATGGGTGGAAACTAACCAAGGAGAGAAGCAACTTAGAACTAAGGAGAAATTTCCTAACAGTAAGAACAATTAACCTCTGGAACAGCTTGCCTCCAGCAGTTGTGAATGCCCCAACCCTGGAAGTCTTTAAAAAGATGTTAGACAGCCATTTGTCTGAAATGGTATAAGGTTCCTGCCCATGCAGGGGGTTGGACTAGAAGACCTACAAGGTCCCTTCCAACTCTGCTATTGTATTGTATTGTATTAAGCAAGTCTGGCTTCACCCATTGACTTGGCTTGTTGGAAGCCGGCTGAGAAAGTTGCAAATGAGGATCACACATAACCCCAGGGAGATATAACCATCATCCTCAGTTCTAAGTTGCTTCTCTCCTTGATTAGTTTCCACCCGTTGCTTCTTGTTCTGCCCTAAGGTGCCTTGGAGAATACTTTGACTCCCTCTTCTTTGTGGCAACCCCTGAGATATTGGAACACTGCTATCATGTCTCCCCTAGTCCTTCTTTTAATTAAACTAGACATACCTATGTTGGAGTCCTTTTTCTTAGTTCCTTGCTGTTCTAGTAGCCTACCACAGATATTGGGGAGGGTGCAAATAAAGACCCCAAAGCGTAAATATTTGTGTCAGAGTCAGGAGAGAAGATACACACTTGGTCCACGCCAAAGAAAAATAACCCAACAGTGTCATTGTTTGCAAGGCTTAGTCTAAGAGGTCATCATCAGAGATGGCATTCTGCTGGTTCGCCCCAGTTTGGGGGAACCAGTAGCGGTGGCAGCGGGAGGCTCCACCCACCTGCCCAGACGTCATCACGGACACTCTGCGCATGTGCAGAAGTGCGCCGCATGCGAGTGAAGCAAGCAAGCAAGCACACACACACACACTCCCGGTTCCAAATCGGTAGCAAAGATAAGAGGAAACCATTACTGGTCTTCATTACTGTCATCCATTCAGTTGGGTCCAACCCTTGGAGACTCTACGGCTCAGCACTCTCCATGCTCCTCTGTCTCCCACCGCTCCTTCAGATCTGCCATGGTCAGTTTTTTCAGTGGCGTCGTAACTTTGGTCGCTAAAGGAATAGTTGTACGTGGAGGACTAGCTGTCCTCGGAAAAGAAAGGAAAGGTGAAATCTCAACTTTGAAATCTGTATAGATCATTTCATATTTATTTTAACAGCCTTATTAAAGTGCGATCCTGTGGCTTGGTCATTTGTTTTGTCGAGATCAGGTCCTGCAAATGTGGGAGCTCATTTGCTTTATAGTACCTTGTGCAAGGTGGTTTGATAGTTCAGAGTCTGATGGTTTTTAACGCATTTTTATTCCTGTTTCTGTAATGCTAATACCAGAGGCTGTTGTTGTGTGTCACTGTGTGTTCCTGTTAATTGCTACACTGAAGAATATCACATGTCAGTGATCAAGTGCTGTCTGAACCAAATGCTGAAATTAAGCCTCATGAGAAAGAAATCATGTCTACCCGTGATTGATCTGCAAACGAATGAGAGAATAATCTGCCTCAGAATAAGGACAGATTCATTCATTGCGGGGCTGCAAAATGTTTTCGTCCACAGTTCGAATGCTGTTTTCTACTCTATACAGATCCATTCCAGCTCTTCTCCAAGAGCTTTTTTGGCTACTGGGGATGTGTCATTTCACCCATTTTAAATAGACAGTCATCTTTGGCTACAATATTGAATTAGACTAATGGGAAAAAATTTGGGGAACGAACTTAAAAATGACACTATCAGTTGCATACAAGGAAAATCAGTACAAAATGTTTTACAGATGGCACCTAGCTCCAACAAGGTTAGCAAAAATTTCCGCAAACACCTCCCCAAAATGCTAGAAATGTGAATCAATACCTGGAACATATTACCACCTATGGTGGACCTGTAAGGAGACTAAAATCTTTTGGAAAAGGATCAAAAATTGGCTGGAGGCAATAACAGGAGTTAAAATAGAATGGAAACCTAGTAGGAATAGTGTCTGTGAAATATAAAAAAGAAATCAAGTATTTAATAATACATATAATTACAGCGGCAAGGATTGCCTTTGCCCAGAAATGGAGAAATAAACTAATTCCAAGAGAAGATGAAATAATAAGAAAGGTTATGGATTGTGCTGAAATGGACAAATTAACTAAAGAAATCCAGGGAAAAGAAGAATCAGAATTCTACCAGATATGGGATAAATGGTATAGGTGGATGGAGGAAAGAAACAAGAACCAATGAAGGAATACAGCAAAACTTAAAAACAGGAGTTATGAGTAAATTAAGAGGGTTTAGAATGGTGAAATCCAAATGAAATATAACAGAAGGGGAAACAATATAAGATGAGAGGCTTCGATTGACAATTGCTATTAGAAAGAACAGGAAGTTCCTGTTTGTATTGTATGGTGTAAATGTAGTGTATGTCTAAGTTTGGTGTAAGCGTATTTTACAGGTTTGTAAAAAAAATGTTAAAAAATAAATAAAAAATAAATAAATAGACAGTCATCTTCATCAGGACTGTCATCCTGCACGAGGGACATCGGCTGTGACTTTCTCCTGTAGCTGCAGTTGGTGTTCTGACCTAGGCTTCCTGAGTCAGTAAAAATCACACGCTTAGTCCCCAAAACCCTCTTTTTATTTCAACAGCTGTGAATTGTGTTCATTCACAGCCCGTATTGACTCACAAACAAGTTTGTGGAGAGTCCGACAGAAGTCTGCCACAGTCTTTCGGGATATGGCTGATAAGCACCCACCTTTATCTCCCTTAAAACGCTGCCACAGACCTGATTGCCAATTAGTTTTGCAAGGCCAAATGGAGCACAGAATCAAAACTGAGCCTCAGAGTTTACACCGACCAGAACGAACAAAGTTGCTTCCTGCAAAAGCTCACGTCCGTTTGCACCTCTTTTATGTCTGATGGGAGGGGGCAATCATCTCCAAGCCTTACTCCCGAGTCACCCCTTTTGTCTTAACTGTTCTTGCCTTCTGGCAGCTCTGTGCATGCGTGCACTGGGAATAGGCTCCCCCTATTCCTCTGCCTCGCTGATGTCAGGCTCTGAAGGCAGCACATAACTCCCAGGTGGCCCTGGCTCCCTCTCTGTCTCTGACGCAGAGCCCTCGTCCAAGCCTTCCCTAGACTCCAGGACTGGCCCATGTTCTTCCCCAACCTCTTCAGTGTCCAACTCTACTGCCAGCTGCAGAGGCCACTGCTAGACCACAACAGTTGGAGACCAGCGCAGATCTAGGACAACTCACCATAGCTAATTTGCTGCAGCCAGCTCACTGCACGCCAACTTGCAATGGCCAACTTGCCATGGGACAACTCTCTGCAGGACAAGAGGTATACTAATTTTTTTTTGGGGGGGGGGGAGAAAGGTGGAATGGAATCATTAAACAAAGGATGCAAAAGGACAGGCAAAATGAAATGTGAATAACAAAACGTAAAATCATGTTTTAATTATTTTAAATAATCGAATTGAATTGTTGAATTGTCCCATGATGAAGTTCCTTGCTTGAGGGCAGACCCCCTTTTTTCTGCCCAACCGGCTTCAGGAAGGAAATGGGAAGATGAGTAAATGCACGCTGGGGTTACCAGCTTGATGTGAAACCTGAAAACCAAGCCTGAAAGCAGGAATTGGCAACTACTGCAACTTTACTACCTGTGGGCTTCAATTCCCAGAATTCCCATGCTGGCTCGGGAATTCTGGGAGCTGAAGTCCACAGCAGTGGTGAGATTAAAAAATGTTTACTACTGGTTCTGTGGGTGTGGCTTGGTCGGTGTGGCATGGCTTGGTGGGGAAGGATACTATAAAATCTCCATTCCCTCCCCACTCCAGGGAAAGGTTACTGCAAAATCCCCAATCCCTCCCAATCAGCTGGGACTCGGGAGGTAGAGAATAGATGGGGGCATGGCCAGCCAGAGGTGGTATTTACTGGTTCTCCGAACTATTCAAATTTTCCACTACCGGTTCTACTGAATTGGTCAGAACCTGCTGAATACCACCTCTGGTCCACAGGCCGCAAAAGTTGCAGTAGTTGTTCACCCTTACCTAAAAGGAACGTTATATTTATATTTATATTTATTCAATTTATACCCCGCCCTTCTCCAAGCGGACTCAGGGTGGCGCACAGGAAAATTAAAAATACATACAAAACATCATATAAAAATTTAAAAAACTAATTCAATGGATCCTGTGCTAAAACCAGATTAAAATCCCCAAATTTAAAAACTATCTAAAAGTCAGTTTAGGGGGCTACGCTAGGCCGGCTAGATGGAACAAATGTGTCTTTAGACACTTGCGGAAGAGGCGGAGGTCAGAGATGGTGCGAAGTTCAGGGGGTAAGTCATTCCAAAGGGCTGGACCTGCCACAGAGAAGGCTCTTCCCCTGGGTGTCGCCAGTCAGCATTGTCCGGCCGACGGCACCCTGAGGAGGCCCTCTCTGTGGGAGCGTATTGGTCTGAGGGATGTATGGGGCAGGAGGCGGTCTCGCATATAACTAGGCCCCGAGCCATGGAGCGCTTTGAAGATGGTCGTCAAAACCAAATATACCAGTTAAAGGAACTGGTACCTTTAGCCCACGGATAAGGCATGGGGAAAGGTATGGGGAGAGATCTCAGTAGACACAGAAGACGTTTGTCAGCCCTTTCAGACAGTCCAGGTCAGAAAACAGATGCCAAATGAACATCTGGAGCTTTATTATCCTAGGTCAGTGTTTCTTGACCTTGGAAACTTTAAGACATGAGGTCTTCGGTCCCCAAAAGTATCTGACTAGAGTTGAAGTCCATACATCTGAAAATTAGGGAGCTTCAAGTTTAGAAATACTGATAGAGGTAGTCCTTGACTTACAACCCTTCATTTAGTGACTGTTCAAAGTTCAATAATACTGAAAAAATTAGAGAGCTTCCTCGCACTTACGACTATCGCAGCATCCCTGTGGCCACGTGATCAAAATTCAGGCACTTGGCAATCAGCCTGTATTGAGGACTCCTGTGGTCATGTGATTGCCATTTGTGTCTTTCCCAGCCTCCAAAGTCAATAGGGGAACCCAGATTTGCTTAAGGACTGTTGATTCACTTAACAGCTGTGGCGATTCACTTAAAAAAACATGGCAAAAAGGGTTGTAAAAGTAAGTATGATTGGTAGTTAACAACTACCTTGCATAGCAATGGAAATTCTAATCCTATTCGGGGTCATAAGTTAAGCATTACCCCAGGGGTGGACTTCAAAAATTTCAGCAACGGGTTTTCTGACCAGTTGCTGGGTAGGCGTGTCCATGGTGGGTGTGGCCTAGTTGGCCTCCTGCACCACAGCGGGGTGGTGGGGGGTGGAGGCTTTCCTGGAGCCTCTGGGAGGGTGAAAATGTCTTCCTTTGGCTCCAGAGCAGTGGTGGGTTTCTGCAGGCTCACACCTACTCGCGAGAGCCAGTTGGTGAAATTTAGAGAACCAGTGAGAGGGGGTTCCACCAGTGTACCTGGAAGTAAATCTGGCCTGCCGCTGCCAGTGACCCAACAGGAAGGAAAGGAAAGGAAGGAAGGAAGGAAGGAAGGAAGAAAGAAAGAAAGAAAGAAAGAAAGAAAGAAAGAATTTATCATCACAATTGAGTTCAAAATTTTGGTTGCTAAGCAAGGGAGTTGTTAAATGAGTTTCACCACATTTTAAAAGGTGGCCACTCCCACCCTATCACATGAAGACCTATTTCTTTCGACTGGCCGGCCTTGAATAGTTCTCTCTGTCTATTGTTTCCAAATATTTTAATGGGTTCTTAATCTTAATTATTTTTAGCACGGGTAATATTGTTTAATTTTATTTTAAAGTATGTATTTTGTATTTATTGTATATTGTTTTTAGCTTTTCCTGTGCACCGCCCCGGGTCCCTGTGGGGAGAGGGTGCGGTTAATAAATTTGAATTTGAATTTGAATTTGACTGCCAAGCCACGCCCACAAAATAGGCCACACCTACAGAGTAGGTTCTAAAAAAAATTGAAACCTACCACTGCTCCAGAGGCCCTCTGGAGGCTGGAAACTGGCCCGTTTCTGGCCTTCCAGAACTTTTGGGAGACCCTTTTTCCCTCTCCATGAGCTTCCATGTGGGCCCTGCACTTACTGCGCATCCATAACAGGCCTCGTGGAGACTCCTGGGAGGGGAGAGGAGTGAACCCGTAGCAGCCCACCCTTGGATTACCCGCATAGAATATATTTTCAATATTTTGAAAGCACGAGAGAGTTCTTGCTTTCTCTCTCTGTCTCTCCTTCCTTCCCTTTTATACGAAAGAGAGTCAAGATGGGACAACCTTGAGTTTCTTCCTCACCCCATGCCTTCTTTCTGGGTACGGTCATGTTTTCCAAACCTCCTTCAAGGCTACCTCCAAACTAATTTACGTAATTCCAGCAGTAAAGGAGGAGTTTGGGCAATAGTAGGAGGAGTTATACAAGGAAGGGGAGGAGAGAAATTCTCTCTTTCAATCTGCAGCTACCGCTAGTGATGGATTTTGCTGATTTTACTGGCTATTGTTTAGGCCTGGTTTCCTCCTCCGTCATTCCTCTAATTGTGTACATATGATTTAATATTTTCATGGACAAAAATAGGGGCAGACCTAGGGATCTGGAAGACTGTTGGAGTTTCCGCACCTGTTGTTTAACATCAGCTTCTGAAGCAAGGAAAGTGTTACGAGACAGAGTAGAATGGTTTCCTAAAAGACAATTTATTATTCAAATTCCCACTAAAAAGCAAAGTATCCCAGTATTTACCAAATTCAAACAGAAAATTTGTAGACCACCTTAATGCACTCAGCTTCAGTTCACTATGATGAAGGCAAATATACATGTCCCAGGATAATGTCGTAGGATCCGATCTGGGTCGGTCACTGGGACCAGAGGTTTAGTCGTCTGAGCTTTCAGACCCATGCTGGAGCCCATTCTCAGGGAACTTCTCTCTCACCAGTCTTGAGACCCAGATTGAATAGAATAGAATAACAGAGTTGGAAGGGACCTTGGAGGTCTTCTAGTCCATCCCCCTGCTTAGACAGGAAACCCTACACCACTTCTTAAAGACTTCCAGTGTTGGGGCATTCACAACTTCTGGAGGCAAGCTGTTCCACTAATTCAATACAATAATACAATAGCAGAGTTGGAAGGGACCTTGGAGGTCTTCTAGTCCAACCCCCTGCTTAGGCAGGAAACCCTACACCATTTCAGACAAATGGATATCCAACATCTTCTTAAAGACTTCCAGGGTTGGGGCATTCACAACTTCCAGAGACAAGCTGTTCCACTGGTTAATTGTTCTAACTGTCAGGAAATTTCTCCTCAGTTCTAAGTTGCTTCTCTCCTTGATTAGTTTCCACCCATTGCTTCTTGTTCTACCCTCAGGTGCCTTGGAGAATAGTTTGACTCCCTCTTCTTTGTGGCAACCCCCGAGATATTGGAAGACTGCTATGATGTCTCCCCTAGTCCTTCTTTTCATTAGACTAGACATACCCAGTTCCTGCAACCATTCCTCATATGTTTTAGCCTCCAGTCCCCTAATCATCTTTGTTGCTCTTCTCTGCACAATTAATTGTCCTAACTGTCAGGAAATTTCTCCTTAGTTCTAAATTGCTTCTCTGCTTGAGAGATACAATTCACAGTTTGGGAAACACTTGGGAAAGTGTCCCAAAAAGGTGGTTTCTTTTGTAACAAGTGTACATGGCCATTTTCCCTTTGTAAAATAAATATTGCTTCTGTTGCATTGACAAACTATGCATCAGTAGTAAATCAACACCTTTTGGAGACCCAGTACAGACAATTGGTTGTCCAATCTCTTCTATAAAACTTCCAGTGTTGGAGCATTCACAACTTCTGGAGGTAAGTTGTTTCACTGATTATTTGTTCTAACTGTCAGGAAATTTCTCATCAATTCTAAGTTGCTTCTCTCCTTGATTAGTTTCTACCCGTTGCTTCTTGTCCTGCTTTGGAGAATAGTTTGACTCCCTCTTCTTTGTGGCAGCCTCTGAGATAACGGAACACTGCTATCATGCCACCCCTAGTCCTTCTTTTCATTAAACTAGATTAGGGGCCTACAAAGTTGGGTCCTTTAAGACTGGTAGATTTCAACTCCCAGAATTCCCCAGCCAGCCTTCTGGGAGTTGAAGTCCACCAGTCTTAAAAGAGCCAACTTTGCAGACCCCTAAATAGTCATACCCAGTTCCTGCAACCGTTCTTCATATGTTTTAGTCTCCAGTCCCCTAATCAGCTTTGTTGCTCTTCTCTGCATCTTTCTAGAGTCTCCACATCTTTTCTACATCGTGGCGACCAAAACTGGATGCCGTATTCCAAGTGTGGCCTTACCAAGGCAATATAAAGTGGTATTAACACTTCACATGATCTTGATTCTCTCCCTCTGTTTATGCAGCCTAGAAATGTGTTGGCTTTTTTGGCAGCTGCTGCACACGGCTGGCTCATATTTAAATGGTTGCCCAATAGGACAATCCTCTCAGATTGGACCTGCATCAGTTCAATTGCCTCTGTTGGCACTTGGCATATGTACTGCATTTTATTCTGCTCGTGGGAAAATTATAACTCGGGGCTAGACCACTTTCCATTTTCTCTTGCTACGTCATAGACTTGAAACTCGCACTCGAAACTCTGAACACCGTCTCCCATTTCTAACCTTCCGGACACCCACAATCTAACCCTCTTCTGCTTTCTTGCCTCTCTCGATTCTTCTGGAGGGCAGCCTGTCCTTGAAACGCCTGTCCTTGAAACTCCCCTCCCCCCAAATTTTTGCCCACACTCTTTTTGCAGCTCCATCAAGAGATAAGACGCCGATTGGGCAGCCAACATACCTTGAGCTGCTAGGGCAGGGGTCTCCAACCTTTGCAACTTTAAGTCTGAAGGACTTCAGCTCACAGAATTCTCCAGCCAGCTTTGGAGAATTCTGGGAGCTGAAGTCCTTCAGACTTAAAGTTGCAAAGGTTGGAGACCCCTGTGCTAGGGATTCGCAGGAGCAGATGCAAATGTTAGGCCGCCTCGCGAGCCTTTTTGTTGTGGTTGCTTTCAGAGGCATTGCCCTCCAGAAAAGAAGGGCAGAGTTTGAACAGGGACGATTTCCACAAAAGAAGGGGCCGCCCCACTTGTATTGGGACAGCTGGAACACGTGCTGGCTGAGATCGAGCCTGGTTGTAGAACTACGCAGGAGGGGCGGGAGGGGGACGAGAACCGTAGAAGCAACTGCTTAGTTCTTCCATCTCCAGTTTTACCCTTGCTTAATGACCACAAAAGTGCTCAGAAGATGGAGGGGGTGTGTGTCTCCGAGCCCTCATTGCTCACTACACTTCCCTCAACCCCCACCGTTTCGTCGTTTCCCCCCCCCCCCCCCCCTTGCCACCTCTGCTGGTAACAGCTGCAGCCTCATGGAGTCTCCCCCCCTCCCCTTCCTCACCTCACCACACCATTTCCCTCCTCTGCCCCCCTCCCCTTCCTCCCTCAAGTGTGATTTTTCATCTCCCCCACCCTCCTCTCCGCCCCATCCTAGGGCTGAGGCACCCTCGCAAACCTTCGCCTGGGTTCTCTCGCTGGCTGACATTTGAAAAACGACAGGCTTAAGATGCGAGACACCAGCTGCAAGATGGCATCAAGCCAACCCCGTTCATTTTGAGTCAGGCTTTGCTTTTCGGCAGAGATGGAAAGAAAGAAAGAAAGAAAGAAAGAAAGAAAGAAAGAAAGAAAGGAAGGAAGGAAGGAAGGAAGGAAGGAAGGAAGAAAGGAAAGGAAGGAAGGAAGGAAGAAAGAAAGAAAGAAAGAAAGAAAGAAAGAAAGAAAGGAAGGAAGGAAGGAAGGAAGGAAGGAAGGAAGGAAGAAAGGGAAAGGAAAGGAAGGAAGGAAGAAAGAAAGAAAGAAAGAAAGGGAAGGAAGAAAGAAAGAAAGAAAGAAAGGAAAGGAAGGAAGGAAGGAAGAAAGAAAGAAAGAAAGGGAAAGGAAAGGAAAGGAAAAGAAGGAAGAAAGAAAGAAAGAAAGAAAGAAAGGAAAGGAAAGGAAGGAAGGAAGAAAGAAAGAAAGGGAAGGAAGGAAGGAAGGAAGAAAGAAAGGGAAGGAAGGAAGGAAGGAAGAAAGAAAGGGAAAGGAAACGAAAGGAAAGGAAGGAAGGAAGAAAGAAAAAGAAAGAAAGAAAGAAAGAAAGAAAGAAAGAAAGAAAGAAAGAAAGAAAGAAAGAAAGAAAGAAAGAAAGGAGACACGTTAAATCCAGGAAGCAGCGTGTGGCTTAAATCCGGGAGTAGTCTTAAGTTGCTAGTCCCTTGGCCTTTCAAAAGAAGAAACCCCAGCCAACTTAGTGGTGTACCGTAATAGGACATCCTTCTTAATTTTTTTGTTCTTCAATCTGCTTCCTCACTTCTCTGCACAACACGAAGAGACCTTTGTGTGCATGTAAACACACATGTAAATGTCAGAGTCAATTGGGTATTGGATCAGTTCAGTTCTAAGACTGCGGCCTTGTCAAATACACCGACAGATGATGATGTCGTGTATACATGACAATCTATTTCTGCAATACCATGTTCTTTCCAACCAAAGTGGAGGGCTTAGGATCCCCCATATGATGCCCAGGGCCCCCAGTAAGGTTGTCTTGGCAATCCATCACATTCCTGACTTTTAAGAAAATACAGATAGTCCTTGCTTAAATTGTTTCACCTTCTACGCTCAAAACTATGCTATAGGGCACTGCACGTCAGAACAACACAACACAAGGATAGTTTCCCCCCGAATGCTGTCACTCTGCTAAACAACTAATTCAACACTGTCAAATTATTTATTAAAACTGCATTACTATTCTTCTCATCCTTCCTAGTACCTATCTCTTCCCACCTATGACTATAATCATGTGGCTTGTATCTTTACAATTTTGTATTTTTTTCCTAGTATAATTTGATTTCTTATTAGTAACCTATGACTATCACTAAGTGTTGTATCTTATGATTCTTGATGAATGTATTCTATTTTATTTTTCTTTATGTACCCTGAGAGCATCTGCACCAAAGACAAATTCCTTGTGTGTCCAATCATACTTGACCAATAAAGAATTCTGTTCTGTTCTGTTCTGTTTTGTTCTACCCTACCCTACCCCATTCCATTCCATTCTATCCTACCCTACCCCTGTTCTGTTCTGTTCTGTTCTATTCTATTCTACCCTACCCTACCCCTGTTCTGTTCTGTTCTATTCTAGTCTACCCTACCCTACCCCTGTTCTGTTCTGTTCTGTTCTATTCTACCCTACCCTACCCTACCCCTGTTCTGTTCTGTTCTGTTCTATTCTATTCTATTCTATTCTACCCTACCCTACCCTACCCCTGTTCTGTTCTGTTCTGTTCTACCCTACCCTACCCTACCCTACCCCTGTTCTGTTCTGTTCTATTCTAGTCTACCCTACCCTACCCCTGTTCTGTTCTGTTCTGTTCTACTCTACCCTATCCTATTCCTGTCCTATCCTATCCTATCCTATCCTACCCTCCCTCCCTCCCCTCCCCTCCCCTACTCTACCCCTGTTCTGTTCTGTTCTGTTCTACCCTACCCTACCCTATTCTATTCTATTCTATTCTATTCTATTCTATTCTAAACAACCTTAATTGGGACTGGAAACTCCATCACTAAGCAAAGCGGTCATTAAGCAAAACAGCCCATTTCTGTCCTGTTTAGTGATAGCAGAGGCGGCAGTCCCATTGCAATGGGTGAATCACCTATACTTCTTATGCAAAACATCCCAGGATTGTGACTAAAGATCTGCTGCCAGCTTCCTTATTAACTAGTTAGAAGCTGGGTGGGAAGGTTCCGAATGGTGATCACGTGACCATTGGATGCTGTGAGATCATAAATATGCGACATTTCTCAAGTGCCTGAATCGTGATCATGTGCCCAGGAGGACACTACAATGATTATAAGTGCGAGGACTGGTCATAAGTCACTCATTGTAACTTTGAACGGTCGCTAAATGAATCGTTCAGTGAGGATTATCTGTGTATAACTTTGGTGACTTCTTTGCTACCTTGCCTTAAAAGCCCTACCTTGGAACTTAAATGGGTTTGGTCCTATTTATCTGACAAAAAAAAAGCCCCTTTCCATTGTTTTGCCTAGATCTCCCTAAATACAGCAAGTCCTCAACTTATGACCACAATTGAACCCAAAATTTATGTTGCTAAGTGAGACGGCAAGTTTTATATTACGAGCTTTCCTGTCACAGTCATTAAGTGAATCACTGCACTTGCTAAATTAGTAACATGATTGTAAAGGGAATCTGGCTTCCTGATTGCTTTGGCTTGTGAGAAGGTCATGAAAGGTGATCACATGACCCTGGGACATTGCAACCATCATAAATATGAGCCAGTTGCCTAGTTGTCCAAATTTGGATCACTTGACCATTTGGGATCCTGCCAAGGTCATGTTTTTTTCCGTGCTGTAACTTCATCCCTAAATGAATGGTTGTAAACTGAAGACTCCATGTAGAGCAGGGGTAGGGAACTATGGCTCTTTTATGACTCATGGACTGCAATACCCAGAATTCCTGAGCCAGCCATGCTGGGTATTGCACAGGAATTCTGGGTATTGCAGTCCATGAGTCATAAAAGAGCCATAGTTCCCTACCCCTGATGTAGAGTAGGTGAATTTCATTGTATGTGTAAACTGTGTATATACGTACAATGACAATAAAGTAGAGTAGAGCTCGCTCTATGATTCCAAGCAGTGGTGGGGTCCAGATCCCGTCACAACCAGTACACTGCAACGGGGCTGGGCATCCTCCTCGGGCACCACTCTGCGACCTCCCAGCTGCTCGGCGGAGGTCGTGCAGGTGCTGTACACTGTGCATGCATGCACAATGGGCCTGTTTCCCTCAAAAAGCGGCAAGGAACGTGGGCAGGCGTGTGGGCCCAATGAGCCACCGTTCCAGGACAGTGGCCGCTCCTCCCAGCTACCACCGGCACAACCATACCAGGGCGTACCTCCCAGAACCCACCACTGATTCCAAGCATTCCCCACTCAATAGCTTTGGTTGAGCATTCTGAAGTTCACACATCGTCATCATCTTCATTTAATGACCCCATAATCATTTGCGGGGTGGAGTCTGGGCAAGCAGAGTGTTTTAATGCCCGGATGCCCTTCCTGTTGCCAATTCTGAAGCCCACACATCTTCACTCCAATTTACTCCTTTCCTTGCCAGCTTAACTTTTGTCATCCATATTCTTGCTTCTTTCAGCAGCACACAATCTGGCTGAGCATCTTATTTCTATCCAGTGTTTCTCAAGCTTGGCTGTTTGAAGATATGTGGACTTCAACTCCCAGAATTCTGAGAGTTATACAATAGCAGAGTTGGAAGGGACCTTGGAGGTCTTCTAGTCCAACCCCTGCCTAAGCAGGAAGCCCTATACCATTTCAGACAAATGGCTATTCAACATCTTCTTGAAGACTTCCAGTGTTGGAGCATTCACAACTTCTGGAGGCAAGCTGTTCCACTGATTAATTGTTCTAACTGTCAGGAAATTTCTCCTCGGTTCTAAGTTGCTTCTCTCCTTGATTAGTTTCCACCCATTGCTTCTTGTTCTGCCCTCAGGTGCCTTGGAGAATAGCTTGACTCCCTCTTCTTTGTGGCAACCCCTGAGATATTGGAAGACTGCTATCATGTCTCCCCTAGACCTTCTTTTTATTAAACTAGACATACCCAGTTCCTGCAACTGTTCTTCATATGTTTTAGTCTCCAGTCCCCTAATCATCTTTGTAATTTGAATTCACACATCTTCAATCTGCTGAGGTTGAAAAACACTGTTCAACACTCATATTTTCTTTGCTACCCTGTTTCCTCAAAAGTAAGACCTCCCAGAAAATAAGCCCAATTGGGCTTTTGAGCACATGCTCTCCCCCGAAAATATTGCAACACAGCAGCAGCCATGAGGTGACCACGCTCGTCGCTTCCTACACCTCAAGAATACAATAATACAATAGCAGAGTTGGAAGGGACCTTGGAGGTCATCTAGTCCAACTCCCTGCCTAGGGATGAAGCCCTATACCATTTCAGACAAATGGCTATCCAACATCTTCTTGAAGACTTGCAGTGTTGGGGCATTCACAACTTCTGGAGAGAAGGTGTTCCACTGATTAATTGTTCTCACTGTCAGGAAATTTCTCCTCAGTTCTAAATTGCTTCTCTCCTTGATTAGTTTCCACCCATTGCTTCTTGCTCTGCCCTCATAAATAATATAAAAATAATAAAACCTCCCTGATAATAAGGCAAAGTGCTTATTTCGGGGGTCAAAAGAAAATAAGTTTTATTTATTTATTTGTTCGTACTTTTATACCGCCCTCTCTCCCAAATGGGACTCAGGGCGGTGCACAGGAATAAGAAAATAAAAATAAAAATATACAAATAAGTTTAAAATTAAATTAAATAAATTTGGCCCGTGCTAAAACTTAATTTAAAAACCCAGCTAAAAAATTCAATAATATACATAGCTATGTCAGGCCGGCCGCATGGAAGAAGTGTGTTTTGAGTGCTCTAAGGTGCTGTCTTGTTTTCAGGGAGACATGGTAGCAGCCATCAAGAGCCCTAAAAAGACCATATTTAATATCACCTTAAGTAAAAATTATCACTTAAAAAAAAAAAAGTAAACTTCATCCGCCCTCTCTTTTCCTCCACAACTTTCTTCCTTCCCTTCCCTTTCTCTCTTTCCTAAATGGACCCATTGTTGCATACAGATTCTGAGTTACCTGTTAGAAGATCATTGTTATGATGGGATTGTTTCGGGAATCGGAAGGTTCAAAATTTTTTTGCAGTGATAAGAAGCTGCAAGCGTGAAAGAAGGATTTGAAGAAAGGTTGCGGGAAATAAAGTGTTGGAAGAAATGTCCTTCTGGGTTCAGTTCCAAGTGGGGAAAAAGACACTGGAAACATGGAGGCTGCTTGGAAAGAAGGTTTATTGATGGTGGACAGGATCACATGGTTTGAGGCCCTGGGCAAAAAGGGAAGAGATGCTGAGATTGCCTGGGTTTTATGCCCTCTCTGGGCTTTTGAATTTGAGCTTGCATTCTGATTGGTTGTCAGACTCCCATGGGGCCATACAGGGACAACTCTGTAGACTATCCTGAGTCCCAAGCTTGTTTGACTCGTGCTGGGTGATGATGTAATGAAAGGGCTTTGGGCAATTCCTCCTTTGGCTCTGCCTGAAGGAGGTAGATCTTTCTTATGTAGAATAGACTGGTCCAGGCCTTAATGGCCCATTGACAAAGGGGGTGGTGGTGTTGAGTTTCTGGCTCCCCTTTTAGGGGAAATATTCTGCCCTTGTAATATTTCCTAAAATATTTCATTTTTCAAGGAGAGGGGTAGGTGCTAACCAGTGGTAGGTTCTGGATCCCGGTGCAACTGGTACGGTGCAACGGGGCGGGTCGTCCACCACATGAACCCATGCAGTGTGCGTGCACACACGTGCAGTGCGCACATGCGCATTTACCATCCGCAACGCCTTCGCAACGCCTCCGCAACACTTCAGCTGCTCAGTGGAGCGTCGTGCAGGCGCTGTATGCTCCCTGAGCATGTGCGGAAGCCGCAAAAACTTCAAATACTGGTAAGGAGCACAGGCAGGCGGGCCTTCCAGGGCACCGTACCGGAACGGTACCTGGTGCTCCCAGCAGGCACCGGTATGCCCGTACCGGGGTGTATCGGTTGTAACCCACTACTGGTGCTTACTTCCTACAAAAGAAAGGTAGAACATGGGTCTTGTAGGATGGGTTCCACCCAGGAACTACTGCCGGTTCACTGGTGGGCATGCCGCTTATGCTTGCTGCGTGCTGCGTGTGCATGCACCGCACAATAAAAATTGCTCTGCGTATGCGCAGAGGCAAAAAACAAGGTGGCGGTGCCTTCGGCACCACCCGGAGAACTGGTTCGGAGGCATGGCAGGGCTGGGTTGCTGCCACTTCCAGCGACCCAAGCTGGCAAACACTACTGGTTTGGACTGATTGGCTGAACCAGTAGTAGGAACCCACCACTGGTTCTACCATAAGAGCAAGCAACTGAAGGAAGGAAAGAGTCATAGAATGAAGATTTGTGAAGGATCTATCACAATAAGGGGATGGGTGAGAGGGAAAGACTTTTAGAAAAATGGGATATAGGTAGTCCTCAACTTAAAAACATGTTTAGAAACCACTTGAAGTTACAACGGCACTGCAGAAAGTGACTTACCACCAATCCTCGCACTTACGTCATGACATCCCCACTGTCACATGATCTAAATTCAAGCCCTGGGCAACTGGGATGTATTTTCAGTGGTTGCAGGATCCAAGGTTGACACGATGATCCTTTGTGATCTTCCCAGCTGGTTTCCAACAAGCAAAGTGGGAAGCCAGGCTCACTTAACGACTGCGTGAGTCACTTAACAACTGCAGTTCCTCACAACCGTGGCATAAAGAGTCGCAAAATCAGATGTCTCACTTGTCAACTGCCTAATTTGGCAATGGAAATTCTGGTCGCAATCGTGGTCATAACTCAAGGACTACCTGTGCTGTAAAATATTGGTAGAGGTTTTGGGTACAAGGGCCAGCATGGAGGGAGGGTAAATAATTTAATCAGGGTTTCTCACCCTCAGCAACTTTAAGATGGGTGGACTTCAGCTCCCAGAATTCTCCAGCCAGCTGGCTAGGGAATTCTGGGAATTGAAGTCTACCTATCTTGAAGTTGCCGAGGCTGAGAAACCCTGATTTAAATGACTGGGCATATATGGAGGACTTTGGAAAGAATCTAGAATTTAAGATTAAGGGATAGGGAAATGGAAAAAGAAGTGCCTGCAAATAGGAACTTTCTCATTTGAAACCACTAGACCAGGGGTCTGCAAAGTTGGCTCTTTTAAGACTGGTGGACTTCAACTCCCAGAATTCCCCAGCCAGGCAGGCTGGTTGGGGGATTCTGGGAGTTGAAATCCACCAGTCTTAAAAGAGCCAACTTTGCAGACCTCTGCACTAGGAGATGTCATTTATCTTCTGATGATGCCTCCATCATAGTTAAATACCTCCATTCCTCTTGGGGATGGATGGGCAAGTTAAGCATCTCATATACGCACCAAGAGAAATCCTTGAAAAATAGCAATTATATAGCCAGAGGCTGTATACTGGATATGGCAGAAGTCCAAGAAGAAATGGAGATGGGGGCATCCAAGAGAAACATCTACTTACTAATCTCAACACACACAAGACATACACATATGGCCTGTTGCCACACACCTGTCACTTCCTTTCTCCACACATCATATATGTTACTCTCCCTCTGTCCCTATTGACACAGCTGCTAAAAAATTTGAGGGCTGTCAAAGCCATGAAACATCCCCCAAAGTGGTTGAAAATGAATTCATAACTTCCCAGAATTGCCTGCCCTAGGAATGATGAACTCATTCGTCCCTCCCACCTCCCCTCACATCATTGGAACAGCTTGCCTCCAGAAGTTGTGAATGCCCCAACCATGGAAGTCTTTAAGAAGATGTTAGATAGCCATTTGTCTGAAATGGTATAAAGTTCCTGCCCACGCAGGGGGTTGGACTAGAAGACCTACAAGGTCCCTTCCAACTCTGCTACTGTATTGTATTGTATTGTTTTTCAACCTTGGTAGCTTGAAGATGTGTGGACTTCAACTCCCAGAATTCCTTATGTTGGCTTCAAGTTGCCAAGGTTGAAAAACACAGCCTTAATGTGTAAAATTTTGATATTGTACTTTGTATCCTCAGGAACCCTTAACCATAGAGAGTTTGGGTGGAGTTCCAATATCCACCTTCTCCAGGTTGGCTGGGGAATTCTGGGAGTTGAAGTCCACATATCTTCAAGTGGCCAAGGTTGAAAAACACAGCCTGAGTGTGTAAAACTTTGCTTTGGTATCTTCAGGAACTCCAACGATAGAGAGGTTGGGTGGAGTTCCAATATCCACCATCTCCAAGTTGGCTAGAGAATTCTGGAAGTTGACGTCTACACATTTTCAAGTTACCAAGGTTGAGAAACAGCACTTTAGTGTGTGAAACTTTATTTTCTGTATCTTTATTTTTTAAATTTAAATTTATATTTATAAACCGCGCCTCTCTCCCCGTGGGGACTCAGGGCGGTACACAGGAAATTAAAACAACAATATAAAATATTCAATAAAAAATCAATACAAAAATTACATGCTAAAAATATATTAAATTCAATACCCTGCGCTAAAAGTATCCTAAAATCAGTTAACCCATTTAAAATTCTAATTATAAATTTAAAAACTCAGTCTACTAGTGGCTGAAACGGGTGGGGGACTAGGCCAGGCCGGCTAATTGGAAGAGGTGGGTCTTCAGGTGTTTGCGGAAGGAGCGAAGGTCCGTGATGGTCCTGAGGTCAGGGGGTAGGTCGTTCCAGAGGGCTGGGCCCGCCACAGAGAAGGCCCTTCCCCTAGGAGTCGCCAGCCAGCATTGCCCGGTGGACGGCACCCGGAAGAGTCCCTCCTTGTGGGAGCGAATCGGGCGCAGGGATGTATGAGGCACGATGCGGTCTCACAAATATCTAGGCCCGTGCCATGGAGCGTTTTAAAGATGGTGACCAGCACCTTGAAGCGCACCCGGAAGGCCACAGCCAGCCAGTGCAGCTTGCGTGGGAGAGGTGTTACGTGGGAATGCCGTGAGGCTCCCAGAATCCCCCGCGCGGCCGCATTCTGCACTAACTGTAGTCTCCGAGTGCACCTCAAGGGGAGCCCCATGTAGAGAGCATTACAGTAGTCCAGACGGGATATCACGAGTGCTTTGAGTGACTGTGTTAGAATTTATGAATTCTAACCATCGGCTGGATTACTAGGAAGAATCCACCATCTTTAGAAGTCATTCAGCTGATTCATTCTCTACTTCTTCCCCCAGGCGATCAATTAATTAATGAGGAAAAAAAAGAAAAGAGCATATTGACAAAATATCAGCAGAAGACTCGTTTTAAAAAGATGTGAGAGGAAGCTTGAAATGAAGCGAAAATTAATCATATTATTCCCCCTCAACCCTGATTCTTCCCCTTACATACTTAATGGTAAAGTGTGGGTAAAGCCCACCCATTACTAAGCATGCCAATTCCAATATGGGGCAGATCAGTCCTTTTTTAACTGGCTTTTTGAGGGGAAATTTCTAATCCCCCAACCTTTTACTAACCTTGAAGAGAATTTGAATGAACTGGAGCAGGACGGATCTTTTAAAACCTGAAATTTGTCATGAACAGCCTATTTTATCTTTTTAAAGAAAAGCAATTGCAAAAAAGGGCAGAGTTTTGCATGATCACGGAGCCAGTGGTGGGTTTCAAATTTTTTAGAACCTACTCTGTAGGTGTGGCCTATTTTGTGGGCGTGGCTTGGCAGTCATGTGACAGGGTGGGAGTGGCCACCTTTTAAAATGTGGTGAAACTCATTTAACAACGCTCTTGCTTAGCAACCAAAATTTTGGACTCAATTGTGATGATAATTTCTTTCTTTCTTTCTTTCTTTCTTTCTTTCTTTCTTTCTTTCTTTCTTTCTTTCTTTCTTTCTTTCTTTCTTTCTTTCTTTCTTTCTTTCTTTCTTTCTTCCTTGTTTCCTTCCTTTCCTTTCCTTCCTGTTGGGTCACTGGCAGCGGTGGGCCAGATTTACTTCCAGGTAGGCCGGTGGAACCCCCTCTCACCGGTTCTCTAAATTTCACCAACCGGTTCTCGCGAGTAGGTGTGAGCCTGCAGAAACCCACCACTGCACGGAGCCAACTGTCAGAGAGGAAATCTTTACACTTGAAAGAATTTATGATTGTTTTAAGTGCATTGCGGCTTATAAAAGGGTTTTTTTTTTTAACGAAAAGAAACATATCAGCATCTCCTAATGTTTAAAATATGTTACTTACAGAATAACAGAGTTAGAAGGGACCTTGGAGGCCTTCTGGTATGATCCTCTGTTCAACCGAGAGACAAATGGCTGTCAACAAACACCAGGCACATATTACCACATGTGGTGGACCTGTAAAAATGCAAGGAAATTTTGGTTACAAATTCATATGTGGTTAGGAAAAATGGTTAGAAAATATATAGAGTTCAAGCCAGAATTATTTCTATTAGGCATTATCACAGACAGCTATGATAAAGGAACAATCTACCCAGAGGGGGGTTGCTACCAATTCACACCAGCTCAAGTGAACTGGTAGTGGAAATTGGGAGTGGGTCGCCAAACTGGTAGGGACAGCAGGCTGGCCATGCCCCCGAACCGGTTCCCCAGCCATCCATGCGATTGCCAGCATGTTTTTTAGTCATTTTATAATGTCTGCCCATGCGCAGAATAATTTAGAGGCAACTGCGCATCCACAAGTAACGTGTGGCGCATGCACATGCGAGCAAAGTGAACTGGCAGCAAACCACCCCTGAATATGCCTAATACTACGCATCCTGACTGCAGCAAGAATGGTGTATGCACAGCAATGGAAGAGTGAAAACACCCCTTCAGAGGAGAAGATAATAAGGAAGATACTAGTCTGTGCAGAAATGGATAGACTAACGTTAAAAATAAAAGACAAAGGAGAGACGGAATATTATGACACATGGACCAGATTCTATCAATGGTTAGAAGCACGAGGTGGAAGTTGGAATACGAAAAAATTAGGGTAGGGGGACTGTCAGGATGCTTCCATCATAATTCAAGAAAGACCACGCTCAAACCCATTTTGAAAGTTTAAGGTTACTTTTACTGATTATGATAAGACCGCAGCGAAAGTTAAGCAAGGAATGAGATATTTAGGCGGGCAACATACATATCAAAGCATTACCCATCCCCTAACACCCCTTGACCCCAGCATATTATCCAATGCAGATTCATCCACGATGTCAGGTGGGCAACATGCTCAGGAGCATCATCACAATGGAATGCGAGACCGTTAGCCTTGGCGATATCAGGCCCAAGCTCCATCCTCCTCCAGCACACTTAATGTCCAGTACCCACAGCCCCTCCCTCCCCGTTTCAAATGGCAGCCAAAGCAAGCAATAAAGCGGAGGCTGACAAGGACCTGGAAACTATATATGCATCATGGTGCAGAGGAGGGCAACCAGAATGATTAGGGGGCTGGAACACCTTCCTTCCCATCTGAGGCTGCAACGGCTGGGCCTCTTCACTCTAGAACGACGGCGCCTGAGAGGTGACCTGATTGAAGTCTATAAAATCATGCACGGTGTGGACAAAGTAGAAAAGGAAAAACTATTTTCCCTATCGCACAACACTAGAACTAGGGGGCACTCCATGAAACTTTTGATAGCTAGACCTCAAACAAATAAGAGGAAGTACTTTGTCACCCAGAGGATCGCTGGTCTATGGAACTCCCTGCCAGAAGAAGTGGTGACAGCTGTCAGCCTCGACACCTTTAAGAAAGTATTAGAGGAGTTCATGGAGAACAAGGGTATCAACGGCTATCATTATGGATGCCTAAGGACACCCTCCGGGTTGGAGAGATAGGCAGGATATTTCTCAATGCCATTTGCAGGGAATCATAAGCAGGTGAAGACATCTGCTTGGGAAGACCCTGAAGCAAATGGGGAGCCACTGTGTGAGACAGAATGCTGGACTGGATGGGCTGTGGCCTGTTCCAGCAAGGCTGTTCTTATGTTCTTATGTTCTTATGTTCTTATGGTATTAGAATGAATAGGATGGTCAAAAATAATTGTACGACACTAGCACTGTTTAAGTAGCATATATGTTATTTGTTTTCATTTTGGTTTTTATGGCAAGTGAAATGCCAGGACAATCACATTGTGTGTTCACTATATACTAATATGTAAATAATTAAAAAAAAAATTTTTTTTAAAGGGAGACCAATGGCTGTCCAAAGAGATTACTTCTGGAAGTTGAAGTCCACAGGTCATAAAGGGCCATAATTGCCCACCCTTAGTCCAGATAATACATTTGATCCAAGACAGAGGTGGTATTCAGCAGGTTCTGACCAGTTCTGGAGAACCGGTAGAGGACATTTTGAGTAGTTTGGAGAAATACCACCTCTGGCTGGCCCCACCCCCATTTATTCTCTGCCTCCTGAGTCCCAGCTGATCGGGAGGGAATGGGGATTTTGCAGTAACCTTCCCCTGCCACGCCCACCAAGCGTAAAAAAATTGAATCCCATCACTGATCCAAGTTCTGCAGCTTTGCACCAACAGCTACCGTCTCAATCATCTTCCCTTAAAAAGGGAAGGTTGACGGTTGGGCAGAAATCGTCCAACACTGTGGAATCCAAAGATAACCTCACAAGAATGGAGCGTGCCCTCTCGTTTTCCTAGGGGTTCCCTTCAACTTACATCCAAGATCTCCAAGAAATATGAAGGCATGCCTTTGATTTACACTCTTTTGTTTGAACCTGTGCCCTCTTTGTGTAGATCTGGCCCTGGCTTCCATGAGGGAAAAGCTGGAAGGACACGGAGGGGTGGGTGGGAGGGGTAACCAAGCATCCTGCGATGATCATCCTGAGCGTGTTAGCCAAAAGATTCCACATTTTCTCATATGTTGCTACGCCCTAAAAACGGGCATCTCCTTGGCATGCTGGTGCTCTCTGCATGCCAGGAGGAAGATGTTCCCCATATATGAGTTTTCTTGTATGTGAGCTGGCACAGACATGGCGCCTAGCTGCAGGGAGGGTGTGCAAACAGCTTCTGTTTTTCTCCTTCTGCTTTAGGAGTACCCCGAAAACTCTTTTGCCTCCACCTCCTCCTCATCCCAGGGAGCAAACCATCCTTGCAGTAGGGAAGGAAGCAGTAGTGCCCCTCCGGACTCTCTCATCCCCCTCATCCCAGCTTTTAGCCCATTTCCAAAAATGGGGATCGAGGGCATCCTGTTTTGATCGATCTTGGTCGTTGATATTCCTTTAAGCTACCATCAATGCGCCTGGCTGCTTTTCCCTGACAATAGAATTCATTATGATGGAAATATCCTCCTGAGGACTGTGGCTTAATTACCTCCTCATTTGCATTTTTGCATATTAATGATTGCAGTGCTGCTAATATTTTTTTTTTTTTTGCTGCAGTGTTTTTCCAAGGCGGAGGGGGAGATGAAAGAAAGAAAGAAGAGGTAGACAATGAAGAAGGGCGCTCTGCTTTGCTCGGCGCTTGTCTTGGGGTCCTCCATTTTCCTTCCCTTCCTTCTCCATACATCAGCTCCCCCCCACTGCCCCCACTTGGAACCATCCCAATCACAAAAATTTGGAATGAATGAATGGGTAGATGCACAATGGCTGGTTTGGGGGCATTAGAAAAATTTGTCCTGGAGTTTCTTGGTCTTTACCTCTTCGATATTATGGCCCTCAAGTCTCTTTATTTGCTAAATACTATTGCTTCTTTTGTCTTTGTTGCCTGATATGATTGGTCAGTTATTTATTTATTTTATAGATTTATTTGAGTTTTTATCTTGCCTTTATTATTTTACAAGTGACTCGAGGTAGTGAATATATCTAATACTCCTTTCTTTTCCTATTTTCCGCACAACAAAAACCTAGTGAGGTGGGCTCAGCTGAGAGAGAGAGACTGACCCAATTTCACACCTAAGGTGGGACTAGAACTCACCGTCTCCTGGTGATTGGCCCAAAGTCACCCAGCTGGCTTTCATGCCCAAGGTGGGACTAGAACTCACCGTCTCCTGGTGATTGGCCCAAAGTCACCCAGCTGGCTTTCATGCCCAAGGTGGGACTAGAACTCACCGTCTCCTGGTGATTGGCCCAAAGTCACCCAGCTGGCTTTCATGCCCAAGGTGAGACTAGAACTCACCGTCTCCTGGTGATTGGCCCAAAGTCACCCAGCTGGCTTTCATGCCTAAGGTGGGATTAGAACTCACCGTCTCCTGGTGATTGGCCCAAAGTCACCCAGCTGGCTTTCATGCCCAAGGTGGGACTAGAACTCACCGTCTCCTGGTGATTGGCCCAAAGTTACCCAGCTGGCTTTCATGCCCAAGGTGGGACTAGAACTCACCGTCTCCTGGTGATTGGCTCAAAGTCACCCAGCTGGCATTAACATCTAAGGTGGGACTAGAACTCACCGTCTCCTGGTGATTGGCCCAAAGTCACCCAGTTGGCTTTCATGCCTAAGGTGGGACAAGGCTGCCACCTCAAGTACTACACCAAACTGACTCTTTGTTCCAGAAGAAGACTCTTCCTGTTAATTCTCTCAAACATTTCTACTCTCTGATCCTTAGCCCTAGAACTTCAGAAATGTGCCAGCCTGGGAACTCTGGGAGTTGAAGTCCACACAGCTTAAAGTTGCCAAGGTTGAGAAACAGTGGTGTCGAGTATATGTCCTTTTTAGGGTTCAGTGCATTTTGAAAATATGGAAGGTGGGTTAAATCCAGGAGCATCCGCAGGGGCAGGAGGAGTCCAAAAGGTAAGATGTCAGATGTACATTTTTAAAGTGTGTTGTCCATGCCACAGATGTAAGAAATGAGATGGAGTTTGATTATAGTACCCTTCCCCCAAACAAAAGAACAATTATTTACATATTTATTTACCGTACTTGGAAAAAAAAATACAGACCAATCATGTGTGATGCTAGTTATTATGCAAAGAAACATCAAATAATTACAAAGACGAAAATACATGTGAAACAAACTCAATTTCCCATAGTCTGGGAGAACAGATTCTATTCGTATGCAGCCTCTGAAAATCACACAATAGGGTGTGCTTTTGAGATAAGAAATAGTCCTTGTCTTACAAGCATTTGGTTAGTAACCATTTGAAGTTAGAACGGCACTGAAAAAAATGACTTATGACCATTGAACATAGAAAAATATGGAAGGGACCTCAAAAGGTCTTCTAGTCCAACCCCCTTCTCGAGCAAGAGATCCTATATCGATAAATGGTTGTCCAATCTCTTTTTGGAAGCCTTGAATGATGGAGCAGCCACAAATTATTCCATTGGAATAATAATTATTCCATTGGAATAATAATTATTCCATTGGAATAATGATGGAGCAGCCACAAATTATTCCCTGTGGTCATGTGATCAAAATTTGGATGCTTGGCAACTGGCTCATATTGATGACAATTGCAGTGTCTTGGGGGTCACATGGTCACCTTTTGCGACCTTCTGATAAGTAAAGTCAATGGGGAAGCCATATTCATCAACTGTGTTAGTAACCATGTTACTAACGTAACAAGTACAGAGCTGTGGTGGCACAGTGGTTAGAATATAGTATTGCAGGCTGACTCTGCCCACTGCCAGGAGTTCGATCCTCACCAGGCTCAAGGTTGACTCAGCCTTCCATCCTTCCGAGGTGGATAAAATGAGGGTCCAGATTGTTGGGGGCAAGAGACTGACCCTGTAACCTGCTTAGAGAGGGCTGGACTTCACTGTGAAGCAATACATAAGTCTAAGTGCTATCACTATCACTATTCGCTTAACAAATATGGCAGGAAAGGTTGTAAAATGAGGCAGAACTCACTTAACAACTGTCTTGTTTAGCAATTTGGCTTCAATTGCAGTCATAAGTCAAGAACTACCTGCAGTTGTTGTTGGGTGTTGGTGAATGCTGGTGTATCACTCAAAACATGGTGGCATTTCACCTTTGATAGGCACATCATAAGTTCACCATCACTGATCTAAGTGTGTCCATTCTTGGGGGCCATCTGTGATTCATACTGCACAATGGGGTTATTAAAAGCAGGACCCTGGAGAAAAAAAAAATTCTCTGCACTTTTTTTTCCCTACAAGTGCTGACTGATGAAAGCGAGTTTGCTTTTGAGGATATCCTTCAAAAGGACGAGACGAGTGTGGAATACACATTAACAGAGTTGGAAGGGACCTTATAGGTCATCTAGTCCAACCCCCTGCTCAAGCAGGAGACCCTACACCATTTCTGACAAATGGCAGTCCAGTCTCTGCTTGAAAGGTTCCAGTGATGAAGCTCCCACAACTTCCGAAGGCCACTTCTGTTCCAGGAGTTGATTGTTCTCACTGTCAGAAAGTTCCTCCTTATTTCTAAGTTGAATCTTTCCTTGTTCAGCTTCCATCCGTTATTCCTTGTCTGGACTTTGGGTGCCTTGGAAAACAGCTTGACTCCATCCTCTCTGTGGCAGCCACAGAGCTATCATGTCTCCCCTGGTCCTTCTCTTCTCTAGACTAGACTAGCTATGGTTACAGTTCCTGCAACCGTTCTTCATATGTTTTAGCCTCCAGTCCCCTAATCATCCTTGTTGCTCTTCTCGGCACTTTTTCTAGAGTCGCAACCTCTTTTTTATAGTGTGGTGACCAAAACTGGACACAGTACTCTAGGTGTGGTCTTACTAGGGCTGTAGAGAGTGGTATTAATACCTCCCTTGATCTTGATTGTATATCTCTGTTAATGCAATGTAGGATTGCATTGGATTTTTTGGCTGCCGCTGCAGACTGCTGGCTCATATTTAGCTGTTTTTTTTTTTTTATAATTAAATTTATACCCCGCCCTTCTCCAAAAGGACCCAGGGCGGCGCACAGGAATTTAAAATACAATACAAAATCAAGTAAAAAATTTAAAAACTTATTTGATACTATCCTGCGCTAAAAACAAATTAAAATCCCCAAATTTAAAACTGTCTAAAATAGTCATTTGTGGAGGTTACGCTAGGCCGGCTAAATGGAACAAATGTGTCTTTAAACACTGGCGGAAGAGGCGGAGGTCGGAGATGGTGCGAAGTTCAGGGGGTAGGTCGTTCCAAAGGACAGGGCCCGCCACAGAGAAGGCTCTTCCCCTGGGTGTCGCCAGTTGGCATTGTCCGGCCGACGGCACCCTGAGAAGGCCCTCTCTGTGGGAGCGTATCGGTCTAAGGGATGTATGGGGCAGGAGGCGGTCTCGCATATAACTAGGTTGTCCACTAAGACTCCAAGATCCCTCTCACAGTCACTGCTATTAAGCCCGGTGTCACCCAGTTTATATGTGTACTTTTGGTTTTTCTTACCTAAGTGTAGGACTTTACCTTTCTCTAAATTTTGTGGATTTTAGCTAGGAAACTTGTGAAACTTCCTGAGCTAAGAGCTGGTGCCCATCCTCCTGTCCTGTCTCTTCTTGTAACCCACTTCTTCCCAGTAGCCTCCTGTCTTTTGGCTTCTCCTGCTGCCACTAAATTCCAGAGGAAATAACCAGGGGGACATTTCCCTAGGGAAGTTCTGTTTGGGAGGTGTGACTGCCAGAGAGGCCCCTAAAGGAAGGGAAAGGTGTGTAGCAGAAAACAAAGCAGGTAAAGTAGCACCCCCTGGTGTTAGCAACAATAAAGTCAACTCAAAGGTACAGGTAGCCGCTCGACTTAGGACCATTCGTTTAGTGACTGTTCACCGGCATTGAAAAAAGAGACGTATGTCCTTTTCCCCACACTGAGAAACATTGCAGCATCCCCACAGATACGTGATCTAAATTGGGATGCTTGGCAACTGGCTCATATCTATGACGGTTGCAATGTCCCGGGGTCATGTGATCACCCTTTGGGACCTCCTGAGAAGCAAACTCAACAGGAAGCAAGATTCACTTAACAGCCGTATTATTCATTTAACAACTGCAGTGATTCACTTAATAACTATTGCCGGAAAGGTCACAAAATGGGGACTTAGCAACTGTCTTGCTTAGCAATGGAAATTAGGGTTCAGTTGTGGGGAAAAAGTTTTCAAGAAGTTGGAGGACAGATCTTGTTGCAGTATAAAATTGGAAGACAGATCTTGAATTGAAACCTTCTCAAATCTGGGTAAATTGTCCAAAATAGAATGAAAGTATTCTTTCTTTGGGTAATGATACATAAACTCAATACCTAATCCCAACGGGGATATTTAAATAAGGACTTTCGGATTAGTGGTTTTGAGTCATAAAGGAAAAGTCTGGAAGCATTGTCTTATTGGAAATGGATTGATAGCAGAATAAGAAAGTTGGAAGGGACCTTGTGGGTCATCTAGTCCAACCCCCTGCCCAAGCAGGAGACCCTACAACATTTCTGACAGATGGCTGTCCAGTCTCTTCTTGAAAGCCTCCAGTGATGAAGCTCCCACAACTTCTGTAGGCAACTGCTGTTCCATTCGTTGATTGTTCTCACTGTCAGAAAATTTCTCGTTATTTCTCGGTTGAATCTCTCCTTGATCAGTTTCCATCCATTATTCCTTGTCTGGCCTTCAGGTGCCTTGGAAAACAGCTTGACCCAGGGGTGAAATCCAGCAGGTTCTGGAGAATCGATAGCAGAAATTTTGAGTAGTTTGGAGAACCGGCAAATGCCACCTCTGGCTGGCCCCAGAGTGGGATAGGAATGGAGATTTTGCAGTATCCTTCCATTGTCACGCCCACCAAGCCACACCACACTCACCAAGCCCCCGCCCACAGAACCGGTAGTAAAAAAAATATTGAATTTCACCACTGGCTTGACCCCTTCCTCTCTGTGGCAGCCCCTCATAGCTGTAAGCAGTATTGTGGAGGAGAGCTGAGTTAGTCTCACTGCTTCTCAACCTTGGCAACTTTAAGTTATATGGATTTAAAGTTGCTTAATGGGCAATTCTGGGAGTTGAAAGCCACACATCTTAAAGTAGCCAAGGTTGAGAAACATAGGTAGTCTCTGATGGCAATCCCAGCTTGCTGACTGTGGGATTCTGGGAGTTGAAGTCCACACATCTTCATGTTAACAAGGTCAGAAGCAATGATCCCTGGCAGAAACCCAGAACTTGCTGGCTGGGGAAGTGGAATTGATGTCCACCCATCTTAAAAGGAGTCAAGGTTGAGAATTCAGAGGAAATTTAACAATAACTTTTCTGCCTGACTTACTTTATTAAAAGATGTCAGCTTTCGTAAGCTGCAGCTCATTTCATCGATACGATACGATACGATACGATACAATAGCAGAGTTGGAAGAGACCTTGGAGGACTTCTAGTCCAACCCCCTGCCTCACACCCTGGAGTGGGTTTTACATAATGCACTACATGATGGCTGATGAGTTGTACAAACCAAATGTTTATTATTATTTGCTTATATACCAGTTTTTTTTTATAAAAAAAATACAATGACACAGGTACAATACAATACAATAGCAGAGTTGGAAGGGACCTTGGTGGTCTTCTAGTCCAACCCCCTGCCTAGGCAGGAAACCCTATACCATTTCAGACAAATGGCTATCCAACATCTTCTTGAAGACTTGCAGTGTTGGGGCATTCACAACTTCTGGAGGGAAGCTGTTCCACTAATTAATTGTCCTAACTGTCAGGAAATTTCTCCTCAGTTCTAAGTTGCTTCTCTCCTTGATTAGTTTCCACCCATTCCTTCTTGCTCTGCCCTCAGGTGCTTTGGAGAATAGTTGTATACATCAGATGTATACAGGGCATGATGTCATAGATCCGATCCATAGAGACCCACGCCTAAGATGGATGCCGCCGATGAAATGAGCTGACGCCTTTGAGTACCATTGGTCAGTCAGAAAATGGGCCTGTCAGGCTCCTCCTGATTTTTTTTGTTTTTTTTTGTTACAAGGAGCAGGAGAGCAACCGACGCAGCCCTCCGCCCTCCACCCACCCTCCCTGGTTCTTTCGCCATCCGGTTTTCTGTTCTTCTGTCAAACTTGGTTAAAGTTTCCCCTCCCCTTCGCCCGGCTCGTAGCATCTGTCTCTCTGAGGGTTGCAGTTGGGGTTGGTGTAGTGGAAATAACGCAGTGTGACAAACCACCTGAAAAGATGGCTTGCTAAACAATGAGTCCCCAAGCGGAGGACGCGACGGCCCGGCCTTCCCCACTCCGGGGCTCTCCTTTGACCCATCTCTTCCCTCAGCCCTCCCCCTTACTCCGCCTAGGACTGTATCAACAATGTTGGGAGTGAAGATTAGAGTCCTCCTCAAACTCTGACTCCCTAATCCAATGCCTATACTGTAATCCATTCTACAGTTGCAGCCTCAGGGGATGTGACAAGCCAAGCCACAGTCGTGATCAATCCAGCCCAATACTGATCCGCCGCCGTCTTTTTGATTCACGGCCAAAACCACATATTTCTCCTGTCCCATTGACGGTCGCACCTGGGAACGTCTGAGGTGCAGGGGTTTATTTACTGAGGGGAAAAAAACAACTGTTGCTGCTTTTGAAGGGTCACGAACACTCGCTCTTCTTAAAAAGCACAAGAGCCACTGTTCAATTTAGACAACGCTATCTCACACAGCTTTCTGTGTGCTACGGTGGCCCGCCGGATGGATTTGGGAAATGTTTAAACTGTTCAGACGAATGCAGGGTTGTTGTCCTCAACTGAGGACCAGAATTTCCTCAGCAAAGCCGTTGTTTAGTGAGCTGTGACTCCTCCTTTATTTTTATTAACAATTAAAAAAAAACCCAATTATGTGAATACTTACAATGGTATGTAAGAGAATAAAAAAAAAAAAGGTGAGGCGTGGACTGATAACCTTTTTTTTGGTCACGGTTGTTAAGAGAACGACGACAGTTCTTATCCCAAAGGTACTTCTTCAAAAGGCAACCGGACTTTGTTTTTCCTTGAAGACATTTCGCTTCTCATCCAAGAAGCTTCTTCAGTTCTGACTGAAGGATGGAAAAATTTATATTCCTTCCTGCCATGTGATCCAGAGGTGGTATTCAGCCGGTTCGGACCGGTTCACCACCCACCCAGGCTTTATTAGCGTCCTATTTAGGCACATTTTTGAGGCCGGGAGCATGCACAGAAGGGTGCGTGTGCATGGGACAAACCAGTGGTAACAAAATGTGAAACCCACTGCTGATCTGGTGATTAGTACTCTTTCTGAGAGTCATTGAGGCAGTGGTGAAATTACATTTTTTTCACTTCTGGTTCTATGGGCGTGGCTTGGTGGGCATGGCAGGGGGAGGATACTGCAAAATCCCCATTCCCTCCTGATTAGCTGAGACTCGGAAGGCAGAGAATAGATGGGGGCGGGGCCAGCCAGAGGTGGTATTTACCGTTTCTCCGAACTACTCACAATTTCTTCTACCGGTTCTCCAGAACTGGTCAGAACCTGCTGAATTTCACCCCTGCGTTTTGCCCACCTGTGCCATAACCTTTAAGTGGCCTCAATGCAGTGATGGGTTACAACCGGTACGCCCCGGTACAGGTGTACCGGTCCCTGCTGGGAACACCAAGTACAGTTCCAGTACGGTGCTCCGGAGGGCCCACCCACCCGCCCACACTCTTTACCTGTATTTGAGCTGTTCGGGGCTTCTGCGCACTCGCATGGAGCGTATGGCGCCTGCGCGATGCTCCACCAAGCAGCTGAAGCGTCAGAGGTGGTATGTACACATGCCTCAATGACTCTCAGAAAGAGTGTTAAGGACCCAATGACTGAAAGAAATATAAGGCCTTCCATCCTCCATCATTGAGTCAGAACTGAAGAAGCTTCTTGAATGAGAAGCAAAATGTTTTCAAGGGGAAAAAAAAACCCCCAAGAGAATCCAATTGCCTTTTGAAAAAAACACCTTTGGGTCAACCATGATTTGGATGACTTTTTTTTTCCATTTTCCATTTATTTAGATTTATAAAACCGCGCCTCTCTCCCCGAAGGGACTCGGGGTGGTGCACAGGAAGTTAAAAAACATATACAACACAACCATCAATAAATATTAAAACCAAATTAAATAATGCTCACCCTGTGCTAAAAAATCTTAAAATCTATTCCCCCCTAAAATCCAGATTAAAACAGTTTAAACTTCAGGCTAGATCTACAGGCTAGATGAAGTGGATTAGGCCGGGCCGGCCTGATGGAAAAAGTAGGTCTTCAACTTTTGGCGGAAGGAGCGGAGGTCCGTGGTCATTCTAAGTTCGGGGGGGTAGGTCGTTCCAGAGGGTTGGGCCCGCCGCAGAGAAGGCCCTTCCCCTGGGCGTCGCCCGCTGGCATTGCCTGGTGGACGGCACCCGGAGAAGTCCCTCTCTATGGGAGCGAATCGGCCGAAGGGATGTATGGGGCAGGATACGATCCCGCAGATAACTAGGCCCCGTGCCATAGACTGGGGACTGAGAATCTCCATACAGATATTACAGCTCTTAATTGAATCATGTGGTTAAGTAGTTGCCAAACAATCCCATGCTTGTTTTATTGAACTAGATGGAGGGAAGCAGGGTCCATTATTCACAAGTGTCCAGTAAATCAGAGGGAATGATTTAGATCAATGTATGCCGTTGGTGTCAAATTTTATTAGGACACAAATGATGTGAACCACAATGGAAATATGGTGTGTTGCCTACAAGCTGCAGGACATCAAGATTTCCCTTGCATATAATGTTGTATGAAGAAACTAAATCTTCTAAATCTCTCGCCCCTTAAGCTGCATGGGTGAAAAAGTTATAATATCGGCAGAAAGGAAGGACAATATTTTTTGTCTGTATTTTCCCTGACATATTTAATTTTGCATACCTCTATCATGTTTCCCCCCCGCAAGCATTTTAATTTTGCCTATCAAGAAATATGTTCTAGGCTCGTAGTAATTTTGGCTGCCTAGCGACCACACAGAAACAAGAGGAGAAGGGATAAAATGAGAAAAATAGGATTACACCATTCTGAATTAAACCTGAAGCTTTTGTATGCACGATTGTGCCGCGCGCATCTATGTACAAAGAGGATGAAGGTTGCTTAACCACGATGAGAAGCGCCTCTGCAAGATTCTGTGGATGCTTATGTCACAACCCTTGCATGCCTTCCAATTTTGACTTTGCTTGCGAATGGCGACCATGTCACACTGGGACACTGCAACCGTCATAAATGTGAGCCTAGATCCTGATCGCATACTACGACTGTCCAAGTGTGAGGACTTGTTGTAAGTCACTTTTTAACACTGTCCTAACTTCGAATAGTTGCTAAATGATTGATCATAAACTGAGGACTGTTTGTACTTTCAAAAGTTCTGGCAAACCTAGCAGTTTTAATGCATGTGCATGCAAGTAGATAAATAGGTACCACTTTGGTGGGAAGGTAGCAGTGATCCATGTGCCTTGGCATATACTTATGCTGGCCACATGACCACAGAAGTGTCTTCAGACAGGGCTAAGAAATTTATTATTTTATTTTATTTATTTGTTTGTTAGATTTATAGACCGCTCCCTTTCCCCGAAGGGACTCGGGGCGGTGCACAGGAAATTAAAAACATATAAGCATAACAATTTATAAATATTTAAAACCAAATTAAATAATTATCCCCTGTGCTAAAATTTGTAGAAACCATTAAAACTATATCCCCTTAAAACCAATTAAAACAATTTAGCTTCAGACTATAGACTAGATCAGGCTGATCAAATGGAGATCAGCACCACCCCTTAGACAGACAGACAGACAGACAGACAGACAGACAGACAGACAGACAGACAGACAGATTAACCGAGTTGGAAGGGACCTTGCAGGTCATCTAGTCGAACCCCTGCCCAAGCAGGAGACCCTACATCTGCCTCTACCTAAGATTGAACTCACAACCTCCTGATTGGGAGGCGAGAGCCAGAGTTGAACAAGACTGGACAGGGGAAATATTTACCTGTACTTTCTAAAATTCTATGTTGTATCATATCATAGTCAAGGCTGTGGTATTCCCAGTTGCCATGGATGGCTGTGAAAGTTGGACCATAAGAAAGGCTGAGCGCCAAAGAATGGAGGCCTTTGAACTCTGGTGCTGGAGAAGACGCCTTCGAGTCCCTTGGATTGTGAGGCCATCCAACCGGTCAGTCCTAGAGGAGATCAACCCTGACTGCTCTTTAGAAGGCCAGATCCTGAAGAGGAAACTCAAATACTTTGGCCACCTAATGAGAAGGAAGGAAACAGATTTCTGTTTCTGACTCTGGGACACTGCATAAATGTGAGTCAGTTGTCAAGCATCTGAATGTAAATCTTGTGACCATGGGCATGCTGCAACGGTCATAAGTGTGAAAAATAGTTATGCCACTTTTTTCAGTGCTGTTGTAATTTTGAACGGTCACTAAATGAACTATTGTAAGTTGAGGACCTGTATAGGATTGGTCTGATCCTACTGGTCTTCATTAGAACCAGTTTTATGGGAGTTGCCACCTGCAGAGCTGTAATAGAATTTTGGATTCTAACTGCCTATTAATTTTATTTGTTATTTTTAGTACTAAAAACAGTACAGCTGTTTACAGTTGTTCAGTTTGGGCAACCATATAAATCCAAGGAAGGAAAGAAGGAAGGAAGGAAGGAAGGAAGGAAGGAAGGAAGGAAGGAAGGAAGGAAGGAAGGGAGGGAGGGAGGGAGGGAGGGAGGGAGATGGAACGCAGATTATAAATCACTTAAAATCTAATACAATTCAGTGCAGTTCAGTGCTAACAACTCGTATTAGACAACCATAATAACAGAGCAGATAAAGGTGTGAAGCAGATTGAAGGATTCTATCAGAATTTGGTAACGTGGCAACTGCTGAGAAGAACTATATGGCTACCAAAATTAAATGGAAAAAAGAAAGAAATATCCCATAGTCAAGTCATGAGAGAGATTTCAGTCTTCTCTCAGGCAAATTTGTGAGATTACGGAGGACGAGACGAAGCCCTTGATAAGAGACCATGTGAATTTGATGTTCTGACCCAAGAATTTGATGTTCTGATCGAAGACATCAATTTGAGATTTTCACATGTTCAAAGGAAGTCAGATAATAATGCCGAGAGTTTGAAGAGACTGCTAACTTAATCCTGAGAATAAATGTTCCCAGGTTGAAGAAAGGAACCGTAAAAGTTTCTAAAAAGAGAAAAAACAACCACGACAAGCAATGATGCAAAAATATGTCAATACAGTCAACGAGTGATGAAGGCTATTGTGTCTGAAAGCAACTATCAAGCTAGAATAGTTAGCAATACAAAAAAAATCCAGTCTGACCATGTAAATGTCTTGATTTGTATAAGCCAGTAATTCTCAACCTTGGCCAATGCAACGTAATTTCATTTTAATGTATGCTGATTAGTGTACATTCAAAGTGACAATAAAAAATTCTGTTCTGTTCTGTCCTGTCCGAGTCTAGTCGCATCTAGTCCATTCTCTGTTCTGTTCTGTCCTGTCCTGTCCTAGTCTAGTCTTGTCTAGTCCATTCTCTGTCCTGTCCTGTCCTAATGTAGTCTAGTGTCATCTAGTCCCTTCTCTGTTCTGTTCTGTCCTGTCCTGTCCTAGCGTAGTCTAGTCTCGTCTAGTCCCTTCTCTGTTCTGTCCTGTCCTGTCCTGTCCTAGTCTCATCTCGTCTAGCCCATTCTCTGTCCTGTTCTGTCCTAATGTAGTCTAGTCTCATCTAGTCCCTTCTCTGTCCTGTCCTGTCCTAATGTAGTCTAGTGTCATCTAGTCCCTTCTCTGTTCTGTTCTGTCCTGTCCTGTCCTAGCGTAGTCTAGTCTCGTCTAGTCCCTTCTCTGTTCTGTCCTGTCCTGTCCTGTCCTAGTCTCGTCTCGTCTAGCCCATTCTCTGTCCTGTTCTGTCCTAATGTAGTCTAGTCTCATCTAGTCCCTTCTCTGTTCTGTCCTGTCCTAGTGTAGTCTCGTCTCGTCTAGTCCCTTCTCTGTTCTGTTCTGTTCTGTCCTGTCCTAGTCTAGTCTAGTCTCATCTAGTCCATTCTCTGTTCTGTTCTGTCCTGTTCTGTCCTAATGTAGTCTAGTCTTGTCTAGTCCCTTCTCTGTTCTGTTCTGTCCAGTCCTAGTGTAGTCTAGTCTCATCTAGTCCATTCTCTGTCCTGTTCTGTCCTAATGTAGTCTAGTCTCATCTAGTCCCTTCTCTGTTCTGTCCTGTCCTAGTGTAGTCTCGTCTCGTCTAGTCCCTTCTCTGTTCTGTTCTGTTCTGTCCTGTCCTAGTCTAGTCTCGTCTCGTCTAGTCCATTCTCTGTTCTGTTCTAGTCCAGTCCTGTCCAGTCCAATCCAATCCAGATTCTATTCTATTCTATTCTATTCTATTCTACTCTACTCTACTCTACTCTACTCTACTCTACTCTACTCTACTCTACTCTACTCTACTCTACCCTACCCTACCCTATCTATTCTTATTCTCCTATCCTATCCTATCCTATCCTATCCTATCCTATCCTATCCTATCCTATCCTATCCTATCCTATCCTATCCTATCCTTCCTATCTACTCTGACTCTGAGTCTATGTGTGGATTTTAATTCCCCAAATTCCCCAGCCAGCCAGGGCTCTGAGTTCTAGTCTAACCTTCGGCACAAAGCCGGCTGCTGACTTTGGGCTATTTACTTTCTTCCAATGCTAGGAAGGAGGCAGTGGCACATCACTTCTGAAAAACCTTGCTAAAATTCCTGCAGAGACTCTCTGTCTGAGACAGAGAGAGGAGAATATTTGTAGCTCAGGGTTGAAATTGGGGGTCTTGGTGCTCTCTGAGCTGGATTACCTATGGCGTAATGATGATGTTAGCTAGTTTGGGTAATGAAACGTCTGCAAGAAAACAATCCAAGCTCACTTGTCTGAGAATTGGAAACAATTGAACAGAAGGGGGGGGGGGGAAGAGGGGGGAGGGGAATCTTAAGCTTGGGCTGCCCTCTGCTGGTCCTGATGGGAACTGATCAAAAACCATCACAGCTGTTCCACAACACACAGAGAGAGAAATCTAAAATTCACACCGGGATCTAATATATAACAACTCAAACCAGCACAAAGGAGAGGCGCAGTTCCTCAGTTATTTTCACCAAAACATGTGAGAAAAAAAACTAACCAGGCATGGGGGGAAATGTCTTTTTTTCTATGTTGCTGAATGTTAGAAGGAGTCTGATACCGGCATGGCTAATTCTATCTTTGCATTCAGTTCACTATTGCCAATTATCTTGGGACTCGTGTCTATCTGCAGACCTTATGGCCAAAACATCTGGTCTAGATTTAAACTTGCTGCTTCAGGAGCATTTATAGGAAAGGTATCTAAAAACTCAGCATCACAACCACATGAGGGAGGAGGGAGAGAGAGAGGGAGAGATGAAGGAAGGAAGGAAGGAAGGATTGCATAGTCTAGAAACAACTTTAAGATGCATGGAGTCCAATTCCCAGAATTACTCAGCTAGTACACTGGCTTGAGTTAAAGCCCAAACATCTTGAACATTGGGCACTAATGTTCAAAACTTGAACATTGGGCACTATCTAATAAAATGAAATTCAATGGCAAAAAGAATAAGGTCCTACATTTAGGCAACAAAAATGAAATGCACAGGTACAGTATAGGTGGTACCTTGCTCAATAGCAGTAACTGTGAAAGGGATCTTGGAGTCCTAGTGGACAACTATTTAAATATGATCCAGCCGTGTGCAGCAGCTGCCAAAAAAGCCAACACAGTTCTAGGCTGCATAAACAGAGGGATAGAATCAAGATCACGTGAAGTGTTAATACCACTTTATAAGGCCTTGGTAAGGCCACACTTGGAATATGGCATCCAGTTTTGGTCGCCACCATGTAGAAAAGATGTGGAGACTCTAGAAAGAGTGCAGAGAAGAGCAACAAAGATGATTAAGGGACTAGAGACTAAAACATATGAAGAACGGTTGCAGGAACTGGGTATGTCTAGTTTAATGAAAAGAAGGATTAGGGGAGACATGATAGCAGTGTTCCGATATCTCAGAGGGTGCCACAAAGAAGAGGGAGTCAAACTATTCTCCAAGGCACCTGAGGGCAGAATAAGAAGCAATGGGTGGAAACTAATCAAGGAGAGAAGCAACCTAGAACTGAGGAGAAATTTCCTGACAGTCAGAACAATTAATCAGTGGAATAGCTTCCCTCCAGAAGTTGTGAATGCCCCAACACTGGAAGTCTTTAAGAAGATGTTGGATAGCCATTTGTCTGAAACGGTATAGGGCTTCCTGCCTAGGCAGGGGGTTGGACTAGAAGACTTCCAAGGTCCCTTCCAACTCTGCTATTGTATTTGATATGTATTTGATCTTAAAATTGTCAAGGTTGAAAAACCCTACTCCAGAGACTGAACCAATGGTGGGTTACTACCAGTTTGCCCTGGTTTGGCTGAACCGGTGGTGGTTTGGCGGCCTGGGTCCCTGGAACCGGCAGCAACCCAGGCGTGCCACACCCCCAAGCTGATTCTCCCAGTGGTGCTGTAGGCGCCGCCATCTTGTTTTTTGCTTCTGCGCATCGCAGAGCAATTCTTATTGCACTGTGCATGCGCGCACAGCATGCATCAAGCGTGTGCGCAAGGCGGGCCACAATCCAACCGGCAGTAGTGACTGCCGAAACCCACCCCTGCACTGAACCAATTGTGGGGCAAAGGCTGAAATAACGCCACCTTCAATATGTTTGGCATATGATGGGACAGACTTCAACCAAGATTCTTACATTCCACTTTTGTAAGGAAGAAGTAGCATTCCTACAATTGTTCCTGTATGTGTTTCTTTCTTTTTTTTAATAAATATTTTATTTTATTTTAATTAAACAAAAATACAAAGAAAAAATCATCCTTCATTACATCCTGTAGAAAACGTGTCGATTGGTTACATATAGCTCTCGTGCGTTTCTTCCACCATCATTACTCATACAATACAATAGCAGAGTTGGAAGGGACCTTGGAGGTCATCTAGTCCAACTCCCTGCCTTGGCAGGAAGCCATATTCCATTTCAGACAAATGGCTATCCAACATCTTCTTGAACACTTGCAGTGTTGGGGCATTCACAACTTCTGGAGGGAAGCTGTTCCACTAATTGATTGTTCTAACTGTCAGGAAATTTCTCAGATTAAATTACACACTTTAAATCCAAAATGCATTGTATATCTTAATATCCTCATACAGAGTTCTACTTTAACCACAATTATTTAAACATGCTTTCCCCTCTAATAATTCACACTCATAAACAGAGTCACATAATGTATGTGTTTCTTGATTGGCCCACCTCACAGGGCTGATAAGAAAACTGCTTTCGGCTCTTTGGGTTGGTTCTAAGCCTGGCTGAGGCCGTCACATGCCAGATTAATGTCCAAATGTCATTCTCACACAAACCATACAATTATGTGCTTGTATCACAATGTTTGATACAATCTCACAGCTACATCATCATTTGCATAACAATGTCATGGTTCGTGTGCCATCGTTGGCCCTCCCATCCTGGTGCCCATGCTAACAACATCCAGAAGAGAAACCACCCATCCAATGCTGCCAAAAAAAAAGCAGAAAGCTGTAAACAGGAGCCAAGTTTGACTAAAGGGGATCTTTAGGTTGCTTAAATAAAGTTATTAGCTATCTACGGATGTTAGTTGGTAGAATTTCCCTCTGGGTGCAGCAGATGGCTGCATTAAAGTGCAATCCCCCAGCCCTTGAAGCTGACAGGAAAATGTGCCAGGGTAACATTCGCTACCGAGTTTTATTTATTTATTTACTTGTCAAATTTTAAATACAGACCATCTTGCTCACAGAATGGCTCGGCGTAATGTACCGTTAAAAATATAAAAATGTAAAAAACCAAATATATGAAAATATAAAATGTAAATGAAAATATATAATGAAAATATATAAAAATGTAAAAAACCAAATATATGAAAATATATGAAAATATTCTTACATATATATACCTCAGAAAACAAATATATACATATATGTTAGATTTTAAGGGATGATTTAATTATATATGTATGTATGTATGTATGTATGTATGTATGTATGTATGTATGTATGTAGGTCTTTGGTTGTTCGGGTTTTCTCCCGCGTAGAATTGGAAGTATCTTCACGCCGTTTCGATGAAATCTCATTCATCATCTTCAGGCTGGTGCTTCCGGCTTGGTGCTTCCAGGAGCAATGTGAGATCTCAGCCGGTTCCTCTTTTTATTTATATTTATATTTATATTATATATATATATATATATATATATATATATATATATATATATATATATATATATATATATATATATATATATATATATATATATATATATATATATATATATATATATATATATATGTTAAATTTCTTTAAGGGATGATTAATAATAATTAATTAAGAGACCAGGATGGATCCATTTCGGGCTCCTTAGCCCTCGTCAGCTGGCCATACTTCCCTACAGGGATTTGAACTGGTGTTCTCCAGCATTCGAAGCAGGCTTCTCTATGCCTTGAGCTAACCGGTTTCCCTGATTACATCATCCTTTCTACAGGACTTTATTGATGAAGTCGAAGGACAGAGAAGGATGACAAGTTTGTCTCCTCCCTTAAATAGGCCTAACAGGAAGCTGTAACAATATATCCACTTCATATATATATATATATATATATATATATATATATATATATATATATATAATACAATGCATCAATAAAAAGAGCCAGATTAAAAAAAATAGAATAAGTAAAAAGTTGGAAGGCAGGGAAAGGACACTTAAGGTGCCCGGCACCTAGGGGTGGGTTTCAAATAATTTATCAACTGGTGCGCTGCCCTAATGATTCCTTCCAACAACCAGTTCACCAAACTGGTTGTTTGGTTGTTCAGAAAGTTAACAACCGGTTCTCCCGAACTGGTGCAAACTGGCTGAATCCCACCACTACCGCCAATCTCAGGGTTACGTGCCATTCAGTGGGCTCCTTGCAATTGGCAGAACTAAATCGCCGCCCCGGGTCCTTTTTAGGAGAAGGTGTGGGGTATAAATTTGATAAATAAATAAAAATAAATAAATCTTTAAACTTGAAGGGCCAGGAGTGGGGGTGGGGGGAAGGATATTCCCAAGGATGGGGCAACAGCAGAGAAGGCCCTTTTCTTGATCCCGCCAGTCTAAATTCTTTTAACTGATGGTCCTTAGCAATAGCAACAGCACGTAGACTTATATACCGCTTCACAGTGCTTTTACAGCCCTCTCTAAGCGGATTACAGGGTCAGCCTATGGCCCCCAACAATCTGGGTCCTCATTTTATCCACCTTGGAAGCAGAGGTGGGTTGCCAATTTTTTTATACCAGTTCTGGCATGCATCTGGGCGGGTGGGCGGAGCCTCCTGCAGCCGCTACTACCAATTTGACCGATCTGGACCAAACCGGGAGCAATACAATACAATAGCAGAGTTGGAAGGCACCTTGGAGGTCATCTAGTCCAACTCCATGCCTAGGCAGGAAGCCCTATACCATTTCAGACAACCACCTCTGGTCGGAAGGCTGGAAGGTTGAGTCAACCTCGAGCTGGTGAGAATTGAACTCCTCTCAGTGAGCAGTGAATGCAGCCTGCAATACTGCATTCTAATCACTGCGCCATCATGGCTCCTTAAAGTACTTTCCTTATCTGACCAGTTGGGTTAGAGTCTGGCTGACGGGAGTAAGAGAGTTGGCTGATCTCTGGGCTGATAAGTAACTAGGATAGTGAGTGCTCCAGTCTTTGCAATTCCAGGGTGAGGCGAATGAAGAAAAAGGGATTGATACATTCCCTTGGCTTCATTTCCCCTTCCCTGAATATACCCATGTCAGTGTATATTCATGAACTGGAATAGGGCTTAGCAACAAGGTCAGCCAATTGGGGCTGTTTTCTGATTCAGACAGCAAGGAGCCTGGGCGTGGCTTAGCTCTGAGTCTGCTACTCTGAACTGTTCTCTCTTCTGCCTGTGTTTGTACTTACTTACAAGCTCTTCTTTCTACCCCATTGGAAAACCTGCTTTTGGTATTGTATATTTACTTCCTGTGTTACATATAAAGAGAAGTTATTGAATCCTGCTGAATCAGTTACCTCTGTGTGCTGTCTGGATTTGATTGCTGCAACAAACTCTGACAACCCATCAGTGCAGGCAGTCCTTGCTTAGTGACCCCATTTGGGAGCAAGCAACTCCATTGCCAAGCGAAACATCAAATGACTGTGATGCGTTTATGACATGATCTTCTCAGTTTCTCCAAAACAGTTCATTACCAACTTTTCATGCATTTTCCTCTGGCCCGAGTAAAATGTTACTCCGAAGGCCTTCTGTTTTTTAACATTTTAACTTTATTTATTTTATGTCCCAACCTATGTTCTTTTTATAAACTCAAGCTGGCAAACATACTTAATGCTAGTTCCTCTTTGTCCCACAACACCAACCCCATTAGGTAAGTTGGACCAAGAGAGAGTGACTGGCTCAAAGTCCTCCAGCCAGCTTTTATGCTTAAGGCAGGACTAGAACCCAGAGTTTCCCTGGTGATTGGCCCAAAGTCTACCAGCCAGCTTTCATGCCTAGGTCAGGACTAGAACTCCAGGTTTCTAGTCTGATGCCCTAACCAGTAGACCAAATTGGCACTTATGCAGGGGGGAAATGTTACCGGTTTGGACCAGTTTGCCTGAACCAGTAGTAAAAAAAGCTACAGGTTTGCCTGAATCGGTCGTAAAAAAAGCTACAGGTTTGCCTGAACCGGTAGTAAAAAAAGCTACAGGTTTGCCTGAACCAGTAGTAAAAAAAGCTACAGGTGTGCCTGAACCAGTAGTAAAAAAAGCTACAGGTTTGCCTGAATCGGTCGTAAAAAAAGCTACAGGTTTGCCTGAACCAGTAGTAAAAAAAGCTACAGGTTTGCCTGAACCAGTAGTAAAAAAAGCTACAGGTTTGCCTGAACCGGTAGTAAAAAAAGCTACAGGTTTGCCTGAACCAGTAGTAAAAAAAGCTACAGGTTTGCCTGAATCAGTCGTAAAAAAAGCTACAAGCTTGCCTGAACCAGTAGTAAAAAAAGCTACAGGTTTGCCTGAACCGGTAGTAAAAAAAGCTACAGGTGTGCCTGAACCAGTAGTAAAAAAAGCTACAGGTTTGCCTGAATCGGTCGTAAAAAAAGCTACAGGTTTGCCTGAACCAGTAGTAAAAAAAGCTACAGGTTTGCCTGAACCAGTAGTAAAAAAAGCTACAGGTTTGCCTGAACCAGTAGTAAAAAAAGCTACAGGCTTGCCTGAACCAGTAGTAAAAAAAGCTACAGGTTTGCCTGAATCGGTCGTAAAAAAAGCTACAGGTTTGCCTGAACCGGTAGTAAAAAAAGCTACAGGTTTGCCTGAACCAGTAGTAAAAAAAGCTACAGGTTTGCCTGAACCGGTAGTAAAAAAAGCTACAGGTTTGCCTGAACCAGTAGTAAAAAAAGCTACAGGTTTGCCTGAATCGGTCGTAAAAAAAGCTACAGGTTTGCCTGAACCGGTAGTAAAAAAAGCTACAGGTTTGCCTGAACCAGTAGTAAAAAAAGCTACAGGTGTGCCTGAACCAGTAGTAAAAAAAGCTACAGGTGTGCCTGAACCAGTAGTAAAAAAAGCTACAGGTTTGCCTGAATCGGTCGTAAAAAAAGCTACAGGTTTGCCTGAACCTGTAGTAAAAAAAGCTACAGGTGTGCCTGAACCAGTAGTAAAAAAAGCTACAGGTTTGCCTGAACCGGTAGTAAAAAAAGCTACAGGTTTGCCTGAACCAGTAGTAAAAAAAGCTACAGGTTTGCCTGAACCAGTAGTAAAAAAAGCTACAGGTTTGCCTGAACCGGTAGTAAAAAAAGCTACAGGTTTGCCTGAACCAGTAGTAAAAAAAGCTACAGGTTTGCCTGAACCGGTAGTAAAAAAAGCTACAGGTTTGCCTGAACCAGTAGTAAAAAAAGCTACAGGTTTGCCTGAATCGGTCGTAAAAAAAGCTACAGGTTTGCCTGAACCGGTAGTAAAAAAAGCTACAGGTTTGCCTGAACCAGTAGTAAAAAAAGCTACAGGTGTGCCTGAACCAGTAGTAAAAAAAGCTACAGGTGTGCCTGAACCAGTAGTAAAAAAAGCTACAGGTTTGCCTGAATCGGTCGTAAAAAAAGCTACAGGTTTGCCTGAACCAGTAGTAAAAAAAGCTACAGGTGTGCCTGAACCGGTAGTAAAAAAAGCTACAGGTTTGCCTGAACCAGTAGTAAAAAAAGCTACAGGTGTGCCTGAACCGGTAGTAAAAAAAGCTACAGGTTTGCCTGAACCAGTAGTAAAAAAAGCTACAGGTTTGCCTGAATCGGTCGTAAAAAAAGCTACAGGTTTGCCTGAACCAGTAGTAAAAAAAGCTACAGGTTTGCCTGAACCGGTAGTAAAAAAAGCTACAGGTTTGCCTGAACCGGTAGTAAAAAAAGCTAAAGGTTTGCCTGAATCGGTCGTAAAAAAAGCTACAGGTTTGCCTGAACCGGTAGTAAAAAAAGCTACAGGTTTGCCTGAACCAGTAGTAAAAAAAGCTACAGGTGTGCCTGAACCAGTAGTAAAAAAAGCTACAGGTGTGCCTGAACCAGTAGTAAAAAAAGCTACAGGTTTGCCTGAATCGGTCGTAAAAAAAGCTACAGGTTTGCCTGAATCGGTCGTAAAAAAAGCTACAGGTTTGCCTGAACCAGTAGTAAAAAAAGCTACAGGTTTGCCTGAACCAGTAGTAAAAAAAGCTACAGGTGTGCCTGAACCAGTAGTAAAAAAAGCTACAGGTTTGCCTGAACCAGTAGTAAAAAAAGCTACAGGTGTGCCTGAACCAGTAGTAAAAAAAGCTACAGGTGTGCCTGAACCAGTAGTAAAAAAAGCTACAGGTTTGCCTGAATCGGTCGTAAAAAAAGCTACAGGTTTGCCTGAATCGGTCGTAAAAAAAGCTACAGGTTTGCCTGAACCAGTAGTAAAAAAAGCTACAGGTTTGCCTGAACCAGTAGTAAAAAAAGCTAAAGGTTTGCCTGAATCGGTCGTAAAAAAAGCTACAGGTTTGCCTGAACCAGTAGTAAAAAAAGCTACAGGTTTGCCTGAACCGGTAGTAAAAAAAGCTAAAGGTTTGCCTGAATCGGTCGTAAAAAAAGCTACAGGTTTGCCTGAACCGGTAGTAAAAAAAGCTACAGGTTTGCCTGAACCAGTAGTAAAAAAAGCTACAGGTGTGCCTGAACCAGTAGTAAAAAAAGCTACAGGTGTGCCTGAACCAGTAGTAAAAAAAGCTACAGGTTTGCCTGAATCGGTCGTAAAAAAAGCTACAGGTTTGCCTGAATCGGTCGTAAAAAAAGCTACAGGTTTGCCTGAACCAGTAGTAAAAAAAGCTACAGGTTTGCCTGAACCAGTAGTAAAAAAAGCTACAGGTTTGCCTGAACCAGTAGTAAAAAAAGCTACAGGTTTGCCTGAACCAGTAGTAAAAAAAGCTACAGGTGTGCCTGAACCAGTAGTAAAAAAAGCTACAGGTGTGCCTGAACCAGTAGTAAAAAAAGCTACAGGTTTGCCTGAATCGGTCGTAAAAAAAGCTACAGGTTTGCCTGAATCGGTCGTAAAAAAAGCTACAGGTTTGCCTGAACCAGTAGTAAAAAAAGCTACAGGTTTGCCTGAACCAGTAGTAAAAAAAGCTACAGGTGTGCCTGAACCAGTAGTAAAAAAAGCTACAGGTGTGCCTGAACCAGTAGTAAAAAAAGCTACAGGTTTGCCTGAATCGGTCGTAAAAAAAGCTACAGGTTTGCCTGAATCGGTCGTAAAAAAAGCTACAGGTTTGCCTGAACCAGTAGTAAAAAAAGCTACAGGTTTGCCTGAACCAGTAGTAAAAAAAGCTACAGGTGTGCCTGAACCAGTAGTAAAAAAAGCTACAGGTGTGCCTGAACCAGTAGTAAAAAAAGCTACAGGTTTGCCTGAATCGGTCGTAAAAAAAGCTACAGGTTTGCCTGAATCGGTCGTAAAAAAAGCTACAGGTTTGCCTGAACCAGTAGTAAAAAAAGCTACAGGTTTGCCTGAATCGGTCGTAAAAAAAGCTACGGGTTTGTCCGAACTGGTAGTAAAAAAGTGGTTCCGGTTCCGGCGAATCAGTATTGCTGATGATCAGCTGTGACGCACGATTTACATTAGCTAGAAAGCAGGATTTCCTGCTTTCTAACTAATCTAAATCACAAGGGGCACAGAGGATTCCCCCCCTTCGCTATTCTATTTACCTTTGCAGGCACGCTCAGTAGCAGGCTCCTCCCACTTAATCAGACGTCATCACATCCGTTTTTGACGCTCGGCACATGCACGGAAGATCCTGTGCATGCGCGGAGGTTGGCGCGTGCTCACATTTGCGAACTGGTAGAGAAGGTAAGTAGATTTCACCCCTGCTCTTATGGTTGGGGGCTCTTGGGACTTAGCTAAAGCTTCATTAGGTTGGCAGAATTCAAGATAAAAAGTGTTCCGAGCAACTGGTAGAACATTCTTATAGGGGAATATTCAAACAGAGTGGAGCTTGGAGTGCTGTGTGAACAGCTCAAGCAAAATTAACTGCCATTTTCCCCAGACTTTTGCCAATCATTTCTGATTCCTTGGATGGCAGCCCTTCCAAATGGAGGCCACCATTTCCTGCCCTTCCATTGATTCCATGCTTCCAACATTGTTTCATATTTATGTCTTCCTTTTCAGTAAAAGGTTTCTGTGGGGTGATTATTGCTAGGAATGTAGTCCTAGTGTTGGGTTGGCAATATATATAAGCCGTGATTGGAATATTGTATCTGTAACTTTAACTGCTACAGTGAGATGTGATTGGCTACTGTTTCCTCAATCAGCCATTAGAGGGAGCCAGAATCACTGTTAGCCGCTGATCCCTTGGATGATGGCTGCTCTATATGTCAATTATTGATCAGCGAGGAGAATCGTGAGTTGAGCAACTGTAAGCCAACGTTTGAGTATTAGACTGTGTATATGATTCAGGACTACTTATCACTTGTTTGTGAAGAAGTGTCTCTTACTTTATTTTTCCAATGCAAGTAAAAGTCTACTTGTTTTACCATCAGTGTCTATGACTGATATTTTTTTTATTTTTTTATTTTTATTAAATTTATACCCCGCCCTTCTCCTTGTTAGGACCCAGGGCGGCGCACAGGCATTATTTAAGAACACAAAATACAATAAATATCTATTAAAATGTATTAAATTAATAAACCCGTGCTAAAACCCAATATTAAAACCCTTGCCAATTATAAATTATTTTCTTAAAAAGTCAGAAATGGGGGCTATCCTAGGCCGGCTTGTTGGAATAAATACGTCTTAAGACGTTGGCGGAAGAGGCGGAGGTCCGAGATAGTACGGAGGTCGGGGGGTAGGTCGTTCCAGAGGGCCGGGCCCGCCACAGAGAAGGCCCTTCCCCTGGGTGTCGCCAACCGGCATTGCCCCGTCGACGGCACCCGAAGAAGACCCTCTCTGTGGGAGCGGATCGGACGAAGGGATGTATGGGGCAGGAGGCGGTCTCGTATATAGCTAGGCCCCGAGCCATGGAGCGATTTAAAGATGGTCATCAGCACCTTGAAGCGCACTCGAAAGGCCACAGGCAGCCAGTGCAGCTCGCGCAGGAGAGGTGTTACGTGGGTTTGCCTTGTGGCACCCATAATCACCCGCGCGGCCGCATTCTGTACTAACTGTAGCCTTCGAGTGCACCTCAAGGGGAGCCCCATGTAGAGAGCGTTACAGTAATCCAGCCGGGATGTCACAAGCGCTTGAGTGACTGTGCGAAGGGCTCCCCGGTCCAGTAAGGGGCGCAACTGGCGTATCAGGCGTACCTGATAGAATGCCCCCCTGGCCACGGCCGCCACATGGTCCTCCATGGACAGCCGGGAATCCAGGAGGACGCCCAAGTTGCGCGCCCTCTCCACGGGGGCCAGTTGTTCGCCCCCAATGGCCAGTGTTGGACTTATCTGGCTGAACCGGGGTGCCGGAAACCACAGCCACTCGGTCTTGGCCGGGTTGAGCTTGAGTTTGTTACTACCCATCCAGATCCGTACGGCCTCCAGACACCGGGACAGCACCTCGACGGCATCGTTGGGGTGGTTTGGGGTGGATATGTACAACTGAGTGTCATCAGCGTACAGATGGTATTCCACCCCAAAACCACGGATGATCTCACCCAGCGGCTTCATGTAGGTGTTGAACAGGAGTGGCGAGAGGACCGACCCCTGAGGAACCCCACATGTGAGGGGCCTCGGGGACGACTTCTGCCCTCCTGCCAACACCCATTGCGACCGACCAGAGAGGTAGGATGAGAACCACCGTATAACGGTGCCTCTCAGCCCCAACCCCCCCAATCGGTGCAATAAGATACCATGGTCGATGGTATCAAAAGCCGCTGAGAGATCTAATAGGACAAGGATAGAGGAACAACCTCTATCCCGTGCCCTCCAGAGATCATCCACCAACGCGACCAATGCCGTCTCGGTACTGTGACCGGGCCGGAAGCCGGACTGGCGCGGGTCTAGATAATCAACTTCCTCCAGATGTCGGGGAAACTGTTGAGCCACCACACTCTCAACAACCTTCACTAAAAAGTGAAGGTTGGAGACGGGACGATAGTTCTCTAATAAAGCTGGGTCCAGGGATGGCTTCTTGAGGAGGGGCCTCACCACCGCCTCTTTCAAGACGGTAGGCAAGGACCCCTCACTCAGAGATGAATTCACAATAGGGTGGATACCTAACAAAATATCCGTTGCACATTTTAGATATCCTTAACAATTATGATTTTATCTACAAGTAGTCCTCAACTTAAGACCACAATTCAGCCAAGATTTCTGTTGCTAAGAGAAACATTTGTTAAGTGGATGTCGTTCTATTTTACGACGTTTCTTGCCACAGTTGTTAAATGAATCACTGCAATTCTTAGGCTAGTAACACAGGTGTTAAGTGAATCTGGTTTCCCCCATTGACTTTGCTTGTCTGAAGGTTGCAAAAGGAGATCACATGACCCAGGACACTGCAAATGCCATAAATATGAGTCAGCTGCCTAGGTGTCTGAATTTTAATCACAGGATGCTGCAACAGTCATAAGTGTGGAAAGTGGTCATAAGTCACTTTTTAAAGTGCCATTGTAACTTTGAACGGTCACTAAACAAATGGTTATAAGTCAAGGACTTCTTGTACGGTTTATCCATTTCTAAGTGAGTGTTAACTGGTCTGACTCCCTCCCTTCACAAGATAATTAACTAGACGGACTGCTACTTGGCAGCTTGCCTGAACTAACCTGAACTAGACTGAAAGATTACACGACCCAATTCTCCGACTCTGTTGCTTCTCTGTTGTTTCCTGCAAACCTACTCTTCACAGAGGATTTCTTTTAAAGCCTCTTGGGAAGGGCCAGGCAATTAGGCAGCTGATACTGATTATCTCTAATTGCCTCCTCTCAATCCTTAGCCTGACATCTGGGACAAACTGGGTTTCCTCCTCTAGAGCCGACTCATAGGACTCCTCACTAGAGGAATCCATCAGCAGCTCATCTGGAGCCGACTGGGCCACAACAGTTACCTATTGGCTGTGTTCACATCACATGCTTTATCCAGGACAGGTAAGAATGTAGAAGTGTTGTGGCCCGCCAGTGGCCAACGGAGCTGGCAGCAGATCTGGACAGTGAGGAAGTTGGGGAGAAGCATGGGCCAATCCTGGAGGCTGGGGAAGGCTCTGATGAGTGCTCTGCATCGGAGGCAGAGATGGGACCAGGCGCAGTGGTGAAATTCAATTTTGTTTACTACCAGTTCTGTGGGCGAGGCTTGGTGGGTGTGGCAGGGGAAGGATACTGCAAAATCCCCATTCCCACCCCACTCTGGGGCCAGCCAGAGGTGGTATTTGCCGGTTCTCCAAACTACTCAAAATTTCCACTAATGGTTCTCCTGACAGAACCATTAGTGACAGAACCTGTCAGAGCCTGCTGAATTTCACCCCCTGGGCCAGGGCCATCTGGCGGTTATCAGCTGCCTTTGGAGTTAGACATCAGTGAGGCAGAAGAACAGCTGGAGCCTATTCCCAGTGTGCGCATGCGCAGAGTTGCCAGACGAAGGGAACAGCTAAGGAACAAGGGTCGACTTGGGAGTAAAGCCACAGGTGGACAGTGAATGACCCCTCCCATAGGGAATGAAAGAGGAGCGAAAGGCGAGGGGTGTTTGCAGGAGACAATTAGTTCATTCCTGAATTCTTGCCAAGTATTGTGGCGTCTGAAAGATATCGGCCTGGCCACTCTCCAAGCCTGATAAAGGTCGGTAATTAGGAACTATCTTGAAAGACTGTGGGCTGGGACTTTGCTCTAGTCTAGAGGAATTCACTGTAAATTAAATAAAAGGGGTTTATCGGGACGAGGACTCAGCTTTGTGCTGCTGGGGAAGCCTAGGTCAGAACAAGAAGATGTATTTACCCACATGCTAAGGAGGGTTAGTTAGCATAATAAAATGTTTGCTATGTCCTTATTTGAATTAACTGAATTCCTTACCTACTGACTTGATTCCCACAACTTATTTATATATTTATATTTCCAACCTATTAACTGCCCATCTCCCTTACAGAGGGGCTAACTGTGAAACCCAAGTTAACATAGCACAAGGAACCTGCATTCATTTGAGGTGCTAAGCTCAAATAGAGATCATATCATAACTTAAGGGGCTGGCCTGATTCACATGATAGCAGTTCTCCAATATCTCAGGGGTTGCCACAAAGAAGAGGGAGTCAAACTATTCTCCAAGGCACCTGAGGGCAGAACGAGAAGCAATGGGTGGAAACTAATCAAGGAGAGAAGCAACTTAGAACTGAGGAGAAATTTCCTGACAGAACAATTAAACAGTGGATTAATCAGTTGTGAATGCCCCAACACTAGAAGTCTTTAAGAAGATGTTGGATAGCCATTTGTCTGAAACGGTATAAGGTTCTTGCCTAGGCAGGTGGATGGACTAGAAGACCTCCAAGGTCCCTTCCAACTCTGCTATTGTATATTGTATATTGTAAAGAGATCATATCATAACTTCGCACAGTCACTCAAGCGCTTGTGACGTCCCGGCTGGATTGCTGTAACGCTCTCTACATGGGGCTTCCCTTGAGGTGCACTCGAAGGCTACAGTTAGTACAGAATGCGGCCGCGCGGGTGATTATGGGTGCCTCAAGGCAAACCCACGTAACACCTCTCCTGCGCGAGCTGCACTGGCTGCCTGTGGCCTTTCGAGTGCGCTTCAAGGTATTGACCATCTTTAAATCGCTCCATGGCTCGGGGCCTAGCTATATACGAGACCGCCTCCTGCCCCATACATCCCTTAGACCGATACGCTCCCACAGAGAGGGCCTTCTCCGGGTGCCGTCGGCGGGGCAATGCCGGTTGGCGACACCCAGGGGAAGGGCCTTCTCTGTGGCGGGCCCGGCCCTCTGGAACGACCTACCCCCCGACCTTCGTACTATCTCGGACCTCCGCCTCTTCCGCCAACGTCTTAAGACGTATTTATTCCAACAAGCCGGCCTAGGGTAGCCCCCCGTTTCTGACTTTTTAAGAAAATTTATAATTTGGTAATGGGTTTTAATATTGGGGTTTTAGCACGGGTCTGTTAATTTAATACATTTTAAGTGATATTTATTGTATTTTGTGTCTTTTAAATAATGCCTGTGCGCCGCCCTGGGTCCTAACAAGGAGAAGGGCGGGGTATAAATTTAATAAAATAAATAAAAATAACTTAAGGCGCTGGCCTGATTCACTCAATTTTCTAAAGCAAAGGATGGATATCCACCATATTCCGAACTATAAAACATATAATGCTATTCAGCCTAGATCAGTATTTCTCAGCCGTGGTAACTTCAAGTTGTATGGACTTCAATTCCCAGAATTCCCCAGCCAACATGGCTGGCTGAGGAATTCTGGGACTTGAAGCCCATGCATCTTTTAGCTGCCATGGTTGAGAAATTTTGTCCTAAGGCCAAACTGCAGGGACCAGTCCAGGCAGTTGCCAAGAATCAACCTTAATTTAATAATAATAATTTATTAAATTTCTAAACTGCCCCCTCTTCCCGAAGGGACTGGGGCCGGTGTACAGGAAAATTAAGAACATCTAAAAACATGACAAAACATACATAATTAAAACCAAATTAAATAATTAACCTTGTACTAAAATTTATAAAACATTAAAACTGTATCCACTTAAAACCTGATTAAACAATTTAAACTACAGACTGGGGCGAAAGGAAGCACACACGCGCGAGAATATTCTATTATTTGGTTTCCTTTCGAAGAACCAATAGAACTTAGTTCTGAGTAAATATAGTTTGCACGGTTTTCAAAAATAAATATTGCTGGTCATCTAAGAAAGCTTTGGTCAGACCATGTTTTTAATTGATGAGAAATGTTTAGACTGCAGTTTTCTGATTATTCACTCGGAAGAAATTTCAGCTGCATTACTCTCAATTCTGGAAGACTGGACGCTAGCATTAAAGGCTTGATCAATACATTAAATTTGGCAGCTGGCTAATGACTGCAAAAAATACTCTAAATACTTTAAATACCTTTTAAAAAAGTATCTTCCTTTTCAGGGCTGTGGCCGCTGCAACCGACCAATCGGAAACCAGGTTTTAGAAATATTTATTCATTAATTATGAATCCATCTGTTGTTTGGGAGCTCACGATATTATATTCCCAATGATTCTTCTCCTTCTCCCACCACTCCACAACGATAGCCCTGTTGAGGTACTGAGAGAGAACGACTTGTTCATTGCCCAATGAGTTTGTTTGCTTTTATTTTCCATGGGAAGAGATGAGATTCAATAAGTACCTTGTGCCTTGGGAGTTTATTTATTTATTTATTTAGCCTATGCCACGGCATCCAGAAGTTGTGAATGCCCCAACACTGCAAGTCTTCAAGAAGATGTTGGATAGCCATTTGTCTGAAATGGTATAGGGCTTCCTGACTAGGCAAGGAGTTGGACTATTTATTTATTTTTATTTATTTGTTAGATTTATAGACCGCTCTCTTTCCCTGAAGGGACTCGGGGTGGAGCACAGGAAATTAAAAACATATAAGCATAACAATTTATAAATATTTAAAACCAAATTAAATAATTATCCCCTGTGCTAAAATTTATAAAATTCATTAAAACTATAACCCCTTAAAACCAATTAAAACAATTTAGCTTCAGACTATAGGCTAGGTGAGGTAAATTAGGCCAGGCTGGCCTGTTGGAAAAAGTAAGTCTTTAGTTTCTGGTGGAAGGAGTGGAGGTCCGTGGTCGTTCTTAGTTCGGGGGGTAGGTCGTTCCAGAGGGTTGGGCCCGCCACAGAGAAGGCCCTTCCCCTGGGCGTCGCCCGCTGGCATTGCCTAGTGGATGGCACCCGGAGAAGTCCCTCTCTGTGGGAGCGAATCAGCCGAAGGGATGTATGGGGTAGGATGCGATCCCGTAGATGACCTCCAAGGTCCCTTCCAACTCTGCTATTGTATTATTATTGTATATCATGCAGTACATGGACTACCAATATATATTGACATTTCACCTGAATGAAAGGGACACAATAAAATATAAATGTTAATAAGATCTGTTAATAAGACAAATAAGTTAGCCATTTGTCTGAAATGGTATAGGGCCTTGATGGCGAACCTATGGCACTTCCACAGCCATTTCTGAGGGCACGCAAGATGTTGCCCTGTCAGCTCCAGCCCACATGCACACGCTGGCCAGTTGATTTTTGGCCTTGATTTTCAGCAGTTTTTTGTCCTCTGGAGCAGGGGTCCCCAACCTTTGCAACTTTAAGTCTGAAGGACTTCAGCTCCCAGACTTCTCCAGCCAGCAAAGCTGGCTGGAGAAGTCTGGGAGCTAAAGTCCTTCAGACTTAAAGTTGCAAAGGTTGGGGACCCCTGCTCTGTAGGCTTCAGGAAAGCGTCCAGAGAGTGAAAAATGGACTTACTGGGCCCACTGGAAGTTGGAAAATGGGCTGTTTGACTCCGTTGCTTCCGAGGATATGGACAGGCTACGTGGGCGACTGCGAGCCACCACATGTTTATTGGACCCGTGTCCCTCCTGGCTTGTACTGGCATCCTGGGAGGTGACAAGAGGCTGGCTCCAAGAGGTTGTCAACGCTTCCTTAAGTGAGGGTTCCTTGCCTGCTTCCCTAAAAGAGGCTATGGTGAGGTCCCTCCTTAAGAAGCCCTCCTTGGACCCAGCTCTTTTAACCAGCTATCGTCCCGTCTCCAACCTTCCCTTTTTGGCAAAGGTTGTTGAGAGTGTGGTGGCACAACAGTTTCCCCGTCACCTGGAGGAAGTTGATTATCTAGACCCGCGCCAGTCCGGGCATAGCACCGAGACGGCATTGGTCGCGTTGGTCGATGATCTCTGGAGGGCCAGAGATGGGGGTTGTTCCTCCATCCTGGTCCTATTAGACCTCTCGGCGGCTTTCGATACCATCGACCATGGTATCCTATTGCATCAGCTGGGGGGGTTGGGGGTGGGAGGCACCGTCTTACGGTGGTTCTCCTCCTACCTCTCTGGCCGATCGCAATTTGTGTTGGCAGAGGAGCAGAGGTCGACCCCGAGACCCCTCACATGTGGGGTGCCTCAGGGGTCGGTCCTCTCGCCTCTCCTGTTCAACACATACATGAAGCCGCTGGATGAGATCATCCGTGGTTTTGGGGTAGAGTACCATATTTACGCTGATGATACTCAGCTGTATATATCTACCCCAAACCACCCCAACGATGCCGTAGCGGTGATGTGCCAGTGCCTGGAAGCCGTGCGGATCTGGATGGGAAGTAACGGACTCAGGCTCAACCCGACCAAGACCGAGTGGCTGTGGTTTCCGGCTGCCCAATTCAACCAGCTGACTCCAACGCTGGCCATAGGGGGCGAACATCTTGCCCCTGTGGATGGGGCGCGCAATTTGGGTGTCCTCCTGGATACCCGGCTGTCCATGGAAGACCAAGTGACAGCCGTGGCCAGGAGGGCGTTTCACCAGGTTCACCTGGTGCGCCAATTGCGCCCCCTATTGGATCGGGACGCCCTTCGCACGGTCACTCATGCTCTCGTGACATCCCGACTGGACTATTGTAACTCTCTCTACATGGGGCTCCCCTTGAGGTGCACCCGGAGACTTCAGTTGGTCCAGAATGCAGCCGCGCGAGCAATTATGGGAACCGTTAGGTTTGCCCACGTTACACCGCTCTTGCGCGAGCTGCACTGGCTGCCTGTCGTCTTCCGGGTGCGCTTCAAGGTGTTAATCATCATCTTTAAAGCGCTCCATGGCTCGGGACCTAGCTACCTGCGGGATCGGATCCTGCCTCATACATCCTCACGGCCGAGTCGCTCCCACAGAGAGGGACTTCTCCGGGTGCCGTCCACTAGACTGTGTCAGCGGGCGACGCCCAGGGGAAGGACTCTCTCTGTGGCGGGCCCGGCCCTCTGGAACGACCTTCCCCCCGATATTAGAATGACTACGGACCTCCGCTCCTTCCGTCTGAAATTAAAAACACACTTTTTCCGCTTGGCCGGCCTAGGCTAGTCTCTCTTTCTATGGGGTTTTAAACTTATTTATAGCTGCTGGGTATTTTAGTTTAACGGGTTTTAGCACAGGAATAGATTTAATTTGTTTTTATATTATGTATTTATATTTGTATATTTATTGTTTTTACTTTCCCTGTGCACCGCCCCGAGTCCCTGTGGGGAGAGGGAGCGGTCTACAAATTAAATTTGAATTGAATTGAATTGAATTGTTTCCGGCCTCCGGAGGCCCTCTGGGAGGGGGGCGTTTTCACCCTCTCCAGGCTCCAAGAAAGTGGTGTGTGTATGCATGGGGCAGCAGGGTGGGGTGTCACGCACGCATACACAGGGGGCATGGCATGGGGGGATTAAATTATGGGGGTGGGCACCCAAGTGCGTGCAATATTGCACAGGCGTGTGCTTTTGGCACCCGAGGCAAAAATGGTTCGCCATCACTGGTATAGGGTTTCCTGCCTAGGCAGGGGGTTGGACTAGAAGACCTCCAAGGTCCCTTCCAACCCTGCTATTGAATTGTATTGTATCTAAGTTCAAAAAACAATGTCTAGGCCAGAGGTCACCAACCGGTGGTCCGTGGAGCATTGGTGGTCTGCGAGAAAATTTTGGTGGTCCGCAGAAAAAGTATTTGCAATTTTTATATTGCACTAAATCGGGGGTCCTCAAACTACGGCCCCTGGGCCAGATACATGCAATGAAGGCTTGTGCGGCTGCAGAGAGCCTCCCCCTTTGGGGTCTCCTTGTGTGGGACGGGAGGGGGGCCAGAAATTCCGACTAGGGGTCTGCGTCAGCCTCCTGGCGTGGGGCTTTGAGCGAAGGCAAAGCCTGTCTGGATGTTCAGCAACCCATTTGGCTTTCCATTGGGAATCGATGTTAAAGTTGTTGGGCAGATGTTGTGCCAGGGCCAGAGCCAGTGGGGGTATCTGCTGCTGTGGCCTAGGGGTGGAGCTCTTGCCTCATAAGCAGGCGGTTGTGAGTTCGATCCTAGGTAGAGGTAGAGGTAGGGCCTCCTGCTTAGGCAGGGGGTTGGACTAGATGACCTGCAAGGGCCCTTCCAACTCAGTTAATCCGTTAAAGGGATTTCCTGGATTTGAATCTTCCAGCTGATAAAATGAGGAAGGTGTGCAATTGTGGAAAACAAAGTGCATAGGTGTGCCACAAGGTGGCGATAGCTACCAAGCTATTTAAGAAAGTACAGTGGTACCTCGGTTCACGAACTAAATTCGTGAACTGACTCTGTTCGCGAACCGAATTGGTCGTGAACCGAGGCACAATTTCCCATAGGGTTCAATGTAAATCCGGTTAATCCATTCTGACCTTGTTTTTTGGTCGTAATTCTTGAACTGACTCTGTTCGCGAACCGAATTGGTCGTGAAGAGAGGCACAGTTTCCCATAGGGTTCAATGTAAATCCGGTTAATCCGTTCTGACCTTGTTTTTTGGTCGTAGATAAAATGTCCGCGGCTCCGGTTCGTGAAGCGAAACGGAGTTCGTGAACCCGAGCATTTTTACGAACTTTTCTGTTCGTGAACCGAAACGGTGTTCGTGAACCGGAGCACATTTTTTGGAAAATTTCTGTTCGTAATCCGAATTGGTCGTGAACAGAGGCGTTCGTGAACCGAGGTACCACTGTATGAGGCTTTCAGAGACCTGAAAGAAAAGTTAGGAATAGATAGATCTTCTATAATAGAATAAGCTGGAAGGGACCTTGGAGGTCTTCTAGTCCAACCCCCTTCTCAAGCAGGAGACCCTTTACCATTTCAGACAAGTGACTGTCCAGTCTCTTCTTAAAAACCTCCAGTGATGAAGCGCCCACAACTTCTGAAGGCAACTTCTGTTCCACTGGTTCATTGTTCTGTTATGAAGTTTCTCCTTAATTCCAAGTTGCTTCTCTCTTTGATTAGTTTCCAGTCATTGTTTCTTGTCCTGCCCTCTGGTGCTGTGGAGAATAATTTTTACTTCCTTTTACTGGAAGACTGCTATCATGTCGCCTCTAATTCTTTTTTTCTTTAGACTAGCCAAACCCAAATCCTGCAGCCGTTCTTCATATGTTTTACCTTCATGAAGAAAAATCTACCTACAGGCCATCTTTGAATTATTATTGTTTCTAAAATAGTTTTTATTCAACATTTTTTAAACATTAAAATCACAGTTACACTTTTACAGCTTTCTGTTATCGATATTACTCTTTTTTTCCCCTAATTTCATATTTTCCATTTTAAGGCCTACTGTTTTATACATCTACCTCCTTATTTCATAGTTACTCATTTACATTTACACCTCTGTTACTCTCTAAATATATACCATTTCCTTTTGTTATACTTTCTATGTATTCATTATGTATTGATTTTACATGTCTTTCTAGCCAATTGTACCACCTGTTCCATATCTTATAATACTCTGTTTCCTCTCTATCCCTTAATTCCATCATTAATTTATCCATTTTGTGCATTCTAGCACCTTTTTTATGATCTCTGCGTTTGAGGGGGACATTTTTTTTTGTTTCCAAATTTGGGCGAATGTAATTCTGGCTGCTATAATTATGTGGAGCATAATATATTGAATTTCTTTACTTATATTTCTTTTTATTATTCCAAGAAGAAACAACTCTGGCTTCATATCAATTTTTTCTGTTATTTCCTCCAACCATTTTTGGATTTTTATCCAGTACTCCCTAGCTTTGGGACATGTCCACCATGGTAATCCTTGAATTATTTATTTATTTAATTTAATTTATATACCGCCCTTCTCCCTCTTGGGACTCAGGGCGTGAACAGCCACAGTAAGAACAGAAAATACAAAAGTTAAAATAACATATTAATATATATTAAATGATTTGGCCCATAATTTAAAACCCAATACTAAAACCCAATTAAAACAAAGCTATGACAGGCCGGCTGCATGAAATAGATGTGTCTTCAGGGCCCGACGGAAGAGACGTAGGTCTGAGATCGTACGTAATTCAGGGGGTAGGTCATTCCAGAGGGCAGGAGCTGCCACAGAGAAGGCTCTCCCCCTGGGGGTTGCCAGCCGACATTGTCTGGCCGACGACACCCTGAGTAGGCCCTCTCTGTGGGAGCGGACTGGTCGGTGGGAGGTATTTGGCAGCAGGAGGTGGTCTTGCAGATATAATAACTACATATTATAACTACAATTGGGACAAGGATTTTCATTACGAATACATTGTTGTTCATTGCTAAGCAATCTTGATAAGCTAACTTGTCTGTTTACAACCCTTTTTGCTGTGGTCATTAGTGAATCACTGCAATTGTTAAGTGGATCATACCGTCACTAAGTGAACCTACTTTCCCATTGACTTTGCTCATCAGACGTTGGCAGGGAAGGTCACAAATGGTGGTCACATGACCCTGGGATGCTGCCAACATTGTAAAAACACATGCTGCTTGTCAAGCATCTGAATTTTAATCCATGCGACCTTGGCGATGCTATGATGGTCGTAAGTATGAGGAATGATTGTAAGTCACTTTTCCCAGTGTTTTTGAATGGCCACTAAATGAATGGTGGTAAGTCGAGTAGCACCTCTATGTCCTCCATAGGAATTGAGTTGAAAAAAACTTGATGGTGCAGAATCAATCAATTAGGGTTAAAACTAATAGATATTGGGGTGCTTTCTCTTAGTTCCTTGCTGCTGTAGTAACCCAACACAGATTTGGGGGGGCAAGTAAAGACTCCCCCAAGTAAAGCAGTGGTGCAATTCAGCTGATTCTATCTGGCTCTGGCGAACCGGTCGCGGTGGCGGCAGGAGGCTCCTCCCACCCGCCCGGATGTTATCACTTTTTAAAAAAACTTTTAATCAAAGTTATATACCGCCCTATCTCCCTAAGGGGACTCAGGGCGGTGCACAGAAATATAAAAACAAATACAGTACAAAACAATTTAAAATGAATTAAATTAGGGTCTGTGCTAAAAATTTGGATTAGAAAAGATTAAAATCAATTAAAACTTTACCCATTAAAACTATGCCAGGCCGGCCTCTTGACATAGATGTGCCTTTAATGCCCGGCGGAAGAGGCGTAGGTCTGTGATGGTACGAAGGTCGGGTGGGTAGGTCGTTCCAGAGGGCAGGCCCCGCCACAGAGAAGGCTCTCCCCCTGGGGGCCACCCGTCGGCATTGTCCGGCAGATGGCACCCTGAGGAGGCCCACTCTGTCGGAGCGGACAGGTCTAAGGGAGGTATGTGGTAGGAGGCGGTCCCACAGGTAGCCAGGTCCCGTGCCATGGAGCGCTTTAAAGATGGTTACTAGCACCTTGAAGCGCACCCGGAAGGCCACAGGCAGCCAGTGCAGCTCGCGCAGGAGAGGTGTTACATGGGAGTATCGAGACACTCCCAGGATCCCCCGCACGGCCGCATTCTGGACTAGCTGGAGCCTCCGGATGCACCTCAAGGGGAGCCCCATGTAGAGAGCATTGCAGTAGTCCAGGCGGGAGGTGACGAGCGATCCCGTTTTTGATGCTCTGCACATGCATGGAGCATTTGCAAACTGGTAGAGAAGGTAAGTTGATTTCAACCCTGCCCCAAAGCATAAATTCTTATGTCAGAGTCAGAGATTATACCCACTCCTTGGTCGATGCCAAAGAAAAATAACCCAGCAGTGTCATTTTTTGCAAGGCCTAATCTAAGAGGTCATCATTACTGTCATCCATTCAGTTCTACGGATCAGCACTCTCCATGCCCCTCTGCCTCGCACTGCTCCTTCAGATCTGCCATGGTTATCCTGCTTTCATTCTTTATGGTGTCCAGCCAATGGATATCAGGGCAGCCTCTTCTCCTTTTTCTGCTGATCACTCCTAGCATGATTGACTTTCCGAGTGAGTCAACTCTCATGACATGGCCAAAGTAGGACAGCCCCTGTTTGGCGATCTTGGCTTCAATTTTTTGGGTGAAGATTTCTTTGTTTGTGATGGTTGCAATCCATGGGATGTATAATAGTCGTCTCCAGCACCACAATTCAAAGGTGTCCACCCTTCTCTTATCTGCCTTTTTCAGAGTCCACGTTTCACAGCCATAAATAGCAGCTCTAAGAGAAGGAAGAAGCAATTTACTCTGATTATACTATTCACACAAACTTGCTAGTCAGCAAAATCATTTTCACTTCAAATGCCGCCTGGCTTGTTTCAGGCTAAAAGGTTCTTTGGGTTCGGGATCTCTACTTCATCTGCCTGGGTTTAGGTATTTAGATGGCATACAAAGCCCTCTCTATGGTTCAGTTAAACCCTTCTCTATGATTCCGTTAAGCCCTTCTCTATGATTCCGTTAAGCCATTCTCTATGATTCCGTTAAGCCCTTCTCTATGATTCCGTTAAGCCCTTCTCTATGATTCCGTTAAGCCCTTCTCTATGATTCCGCTAAGCCCTTCTCTATGATTCCGTTAAGCCCTTCTCTATGATTCCGTTAAGCCCTTCTCTATGATTCCGTTAAACCCTTCTCTATGATTCCGTTAAGCCCTTCTCTATGATTCCGTTAAGCCCTTCTCTATGATTCCGTTAAGCCATTCTCTATGATTCCGTTAAGCCCTTCTCTATGATTCCGCTAAGCCCTTCTCTATGATTCCGTTAAGCCCTTCTCTATGATTCCGCTAAGCCATTCTCTATGATTCCGTTAAGCCCTTCTCTATGATTCCGTTAAGCCCTTCTCTATGATTCCGTTAAGCCATTCTCTATGATTCCGTTAAGCCCTTCTCTATGATTCCGCTAAGCCCTTCTCTATGATTCCGTTAAGCCCTTCTCTATGATTCCGTTAAGCCATTCTCTATGATTCCGTTAAGCCATTCTCTATGATTCCGTTCTGTATGATTCGTTAAGCCCTTCTCTATGATTCCGTTAAGCCCTTCTCTATGATTCCGTTAAACCCTTCTCTATGATTCCGTTAAGCCATTCTCTATGATTCCGTTAAGCCCTTCTCTATGATTCCGCTAAGCCCTTCTCTATGATTCCGTTAAGCCCTTCTCTATGAGTTCGTTAAGCCCTTCTCTATGATTCTGCTAAGCGTGGTCTGCGAACACAGCTAAAGAGAAAGTTTCCAGCTAAAATTGCAAGGCCACTTTTTTCTGGCACCTTTTCTCAACACTCATTCTGAATCTGAACCTGACACAAGCGTTTATGCTTTACAGTCTTGTGCAAACTGAGGAAAAAGCAAAGACAGGAAGGAGATAATAATAATAATCTTTATTGTCATTGTACTAAAATTACAATGAAATTGGTTGATAATGAGAATACAGCTGTAATGAGAATACAGCTGTCACTTGCAGATAGTCCTTGACTTCTAACCATTCATTTAGTGAACATTTGAATTTATGGCACCGAAAAAACAACTTACAACCGATCCTCACACTTACAACCATCGCAGTATCCCCCACAATCTCATGATCAGAATTCAGGCACTTGGCAGCCTGGGATTTACCATGGCTGCGGTTTCCCAGAGTCATGTGATCACCATTTGTGACCTTCCCAGCCAGCTTCTTTATGGGGGAAACCGGCATTGCTTCACAACTGTGTGATTCACTTAACAACTGCAGGAATTCACTTAACAACTGCGCCAAAAAAATGGTCATAAAATTGAGTTCAACTCACTAAACTGCCTTGCTTAACAACACACATTCTGGTTCTAATTGTGGTCGTATGTTTGATTAGATAGATTTGTTGTTACAGAAAGGGCTAGTTTACATTATTATGAAAAAGTCAAAAGTTGAGGGTAGAAGACAATCGATGCCTTATTTTACTCCACCAAAGGAATCGCAAGACATCGCCTTTTTTTCTTTCTTTTTTCCTTGCTTTCCCCCACTACCCGCTTCCCTTTTTCCTTCCTTAATTTCCCTAATATTTATTTTTGTATTCTCTTTGTATGTCACATTATTAATGAATAAAAAAAACCCTACATTAAATTGTGAAGACAACCTCTTCTTTGTGTAGCAACGTTTCCCAGCTAGAGACGGATGCAAAGAACATTGAATGGGTGGGAAAAAGTTTGGTTACGAATGTTCGGGGGGAATACTCTTGCTGCAAAGTGACTGGCGACACCCAGGGGAAGGGCCTTCTCTGTGGTGGGCCCTGCCCTATGGAACGACCTACCCCCAGAACTCCGTACCATCACTGACCTCCGCCTCTTCCGCCAGTGTTTGAAAACACACCTTTTTCATCAAGCCGGCCTAACATAACATAACCTCCACTGGGACTAATGTAGATAGTTTTAATTGGGGATTTTAATTGGTTTTAGCACAGGGCTGATATTTAATAGGTTTTTTTAATTTTTTTGTATTATTTTGTATGTATTTTAAATTCCTGTGCGCCGCCCTGGGTCCTTTTGGAGAAGGGTGGGATATAAATCAAATAAATAAATCAAATAAAAATAAATAAAGACAGGGATGCAGGACGTCACTTACCATGGGTGAGATGGCTCTAAGGACCAGAGGTCAAACACAAAGGAAGGGATCCTGCCTTCTGCTTGGCTAGGTGGCACTGTGACTCAAGGAGACACCAGGCCAGCTCATCGATGTCTGGGACTCTCCTCAGGCCCCCATTTCAGCCATTTCCCCCTCCCTCCCTCCCTCCCTCCCCCACCCACACCCTCCAGGCAAATGTGGCCTCGTGCCTGCAAACGGTAGCTGAATTGCTTCCTTCCAAATGACCCCCGTGGAACCTCTGATTTCCGACAGGAGCCGGGGGTCTGAGTGGCCAGGTCACAAGGGAGGTCAGGCTGAAAGGTCAGAGGTGGTGACCTGGTGGGAGGACGCCAGATGCCAGCAAGTCGTTGGGGGCGGGGCGAAGCGTGTAAGTGTGTTCTGTGTGTGAAGAAGCCATGCGGGGAGCATGTACGAGCGTGTGCACGCTCTGCATGGATGCACTGAGGACAAGATGGGTCTGCTTTGTGGGGAAAGGTGTGGTTCCAAGTCGTAGGACTTCAGAGGTGGCGCTTCTGGGGCCTGTGACCCCTACCCAAAGTTTCTTTCATACTAGAGATCGAGGGCCCCTCACAATATTCACGGGGGAAAAAAACCTCTTCCCCATTTAAGTTTCTAAACTGTGAGTACCTGCAACGGATCAATACAATTTCTAAAAAAAAAGAATCTCAATCTTTACAATCACCTGTAGGATGTAGCTGGAAAGGCTTTCCAGGGAGGGAAAAGAACAGAGGTGGGATTCAGCAGGTTCTGACCAGTTCTGGAGAACTGGTAGCAAAGATTTTGAGGGGTTCGGAGAACCGGTAAATACCACCTCTGACTGGCTCCGCCCCCATCTATTCTCTGCCTCCCAAGTCCCAGCTGATCAGGAGGGAATGGGGATTTTGCAGTAACCTTCCCCCGGAGTGGGGAGGGAATGGGGATTTTGCAGTAACCTTCCCCCGGAGTGGGGAGGGAATGTGGATTTTGCAGTAACCTTCCCCCGGAGTGGAGAGGGAATGGGGATTTTGCAGTATCCTTCCCCCGGAGTGGAGAGGGAATGGGGATTTTGCAGTAACCTTCCCCCGGAGTGGTGAGGGAATGTGGATTTTGCAGTATCCTTCCCCCGGAGTGGAGAGGGAATGGGGATTTTGCAGTATCCTTCCCCTGGAGTGGGGAGGGAATGTGGATTTTGCAGTATCCTTCCCCCGGAGTGGGGAGGGAATGTGGATTTTGCAGTAACCTTCCCCCGGAGTGGGGAGGGAATGGGGATTTTGCAGTAACCTTCCACTGCCATGTCCACCAAGCCACACCATGCCCACCAAACCATGCCCACAGAACCAGTGGTAAATTTTTTTGAATCCCACCACTGGAAAGGAACCTTGCTTACAGGGCTGAAATGTAAAAAGTGTGTGAATGGGCCAATGGACCAAATGGCTTGATAGTAATCAAGGTTTGGCCTTAAATTTGCAAACAGCTCATTCCGGAGATGTTTAGAGCTGGTGTTGATAAAATGCTGGCAGGATGCAGAGTTAAGATTTCCATCTGGCTTCATCCCTTTCACTTTGTTGTATTTCCAAGAAAAGCTGGTGGGAAGGATAGGAGAAGAAGTTTTGTGCATTCCTAAGTGGTACTAATAGAAGAGAATATTTGTAGCTCGGGGGTTGAACTGCAGGTGCTCTCTGAGCTTGGTTATATTTTGCAGACATTTCATTACCTAACTGATAACATCATCAGTGCTAGGTAACATGACTCCCAGCACTGATGCTGTTACCTAGTTGGGTAATGAAATGTCTGAACACCGCTCCCCAAAAGTCCAGAGAGCACTAAGGGCCCCAAATTCCTAAGTCCTGCTTAGCAGATTCTGGTGGCATGACAGTTAGTAGAAGTGAATAGCCCAATGGATCCTCCATGTGTGGTGACAATATAATCTTAGACTGCTTGTGATCAAACAATAGAGCTGCATTCAGGCCTCCTTTACAAACATCCTAGAAGCATCTGCTGAGATGCTCTTGAAAGAAAGAGGCTGGATGAAATCAATGAATCTTTGAATTATTGTTTCCATGGAGTATATTGGTATGTTAGGGGATAATACACCCCTTCAACACTAGAGGGCGCAACAGGGTAGGTTCCTACAGCCTGCTGAAAATGTAAAAAAATATCTTTCATTATTTTGAGAAATAGGTTTGAGGTGTGTGGGGAGATCTAAGAAAGGAGCTCAGGAAAAGCATTTAGGATGCTGACCCATCCTAAGGAGTACATCGGTGCATTTGGTCACACAACTCAACTGGCTTCTTTCCCCCCAAACAGCGTTAGATTTCTTTTATTTCTCTTAACTTTTGGATTAGCCATGGGGCTTCCATTTACTTCGGTGATTTTAAATCAGCAGGCGCAGCTGCTAAAATAGCACTCTCTTCTTTTGTCTGCTTCTTTTGGCAGCGCTGTGAGAAGGAGTGCCTGCTGATGAGGCAGGCTGATGATGACCTCTGCTTATGAAATTCAGAAAATTAAAATATCCATATTTTTAAAAGTATCCATATTTTTAAAGACTTTATTCAAACTTGTAGGATACAAATCAAATGCTAACTTTAATCAGAAATTATGGATTACTTCGGCTAGAAAGCTCTTCTTTTCAGACTCAGTTTTCTTCCTCCTCTGTAAAATGAGACCAAGCAACCCAAGTTACAGAAATGCTGGTGCAGGCAAGTGTGGGAGAACAGATGTTGAAATACTTGCAATATGAACCCAGATGTTTGCAATCCTCGGGCCAATGGACATGACAACACAGCTTTGCTATTGTGACTGATGGCTGTCGGTAGATCTAGTCCTTAGCCTCTTTCCTGGTCTTGCTGTAGGGGCAGCTATTCCAGTGGTGGGTTTCAATTTTTTTTAGAACCTACTCTGTAGGTGTGGCCTATTTTGTGGGCGTGGCTTGGCAGTCATGTGACAGAGTGGGAGTGGCCACCCTTTAAAATGTGGTGAAACTCATTTAACAACGCTCTTGCTTAGCAACCAAAATTTTGAACTCAATTGTGATGATAAATTCTTTCTTTCTTTCTTTCTTTCTTTCTTTCTTTCTTTCTTTCTTTCTTTCTTTCTTTCTTTCTTTCTTTCCTTCCTTCCTTCCTTCCTTCCTTCCTTTCCTTTCCTTCCCGTTGGGTCACTGGCAGCGGCGGGCCAGATTTACTTCCAGGTACGCCGGTGGAACCCCCTCTCACCGGTTCTCTAAATTTCACCAACCGGCTCTCGCGAGTAGGTGCGAGCCTGCAGAAACCCACCACTGAGCTATTCCATCTCGTGACAGTGAGTTCCACAGATTAATCCAGTGCGTTGTAAGGAACTGCTTTCCTTTGTCTGTTATTGATCTGCGAATATTTTCACTATTGACTCAGCATTAAAAAGGATGTCCATAATCATCTCTTTGTCTCTCCTCAACAGTGGTGGGTTCCTAACCGGTTTACTATCGGTTCGCGGAGAGAGGGTGTTTTGTGTGTGTGCAATTTTTTTTTTTTTTAACTAAAAACTGTTCTGCGCATGCGCAGAAACATGCTGGCAATGAGAGAAGAGACTGGGGAATCGGTTTGGGGGCGTGGCAGGCCTGGGCCGCTGCCGGTTCCAGCGACCCAGGCCGCCAAAACACTACTGGTTTGGCTGAACTGGGCCGAACCAGTAGGAACCCACCACTGCTCCTCAACCATATTTTCCATTACCATCATATCACATCTTTCTTCCAGGCAATACATATATGTAATTTTCCCCTTGCCTATGGCACAAGAGAGATTAGAAGGAGTTGATTGTCCTGGTAAATCCAGAGACCTTTCTTAATAAATAAATAAATAAATAAATAAATAAATAAATAAATAAATAAATAAATAAATAAATAAATAAATAAATAAATAAATAAATAAATAAATAAATAAATAAATAAATAAATAAATAAATAAATAAATAAATAAATAAATAAATAAATAAATAACCTGATCTAATCTGACACTTAACATAAAAATCCTTACCATCATTTTACAAACCTCTGCCGTTCATCCCTCCTAAGCTTTAGCTGCAATAATCAAAAGTAGAAATGGAAGAGACCTGATCTAATCCTGCCGCTGCTGGTGCTTAAAATGGCTACCTAAGCTCATCTTAATCGACAAAGAAGAGAGATTTTCTTTTTTATATTTTACTAGCTGATAACCCTGTGTTGCCCGGGTATTTATTTATCCTAATCCATACATTTGTCCTCAAAAATAACCACAGACCAAACGTAATTTCTAATGTTGGATTTTTCCCCTTACCAGAAGGAGCTCCCTTGTGGAGTACTGTGAAGCCGTTACCATGGCAACTCCCCTGTGCTGTACAGTAGAAGCCGTTTTAAGGCACAACAGGTTGTATCTTAACATACACACAGCGAGGGGTGTTAGGTGTGTCTTACCCCCACAGTATTTGTTTCCAGAAAGTAAGTCATCTGTGCACCAAGTTTGGTTTAAATTGCTTGAGGCCTTCCAGAGTTATGTTGGAACATATCTAAGATAGGTAGTTCTCATTTAGCACTGCCTCCTTCAGTGATGGTTAAAAGTTATGATGGTGATGAAAAAGTAACTTTGCGAACACTCCTCACATTTATGACCTTCACAGGCCTGTGGAGTCCTTGACTTACAACCATTCATTTAATGCCAATTCAAAGTTAAAATGGGCTTCGAGAAAAGTGACTTATGATCTTTTCAAAGTAAGTCAAAGTTATGACTATGACATCATCTGGGGGTTACTTGATTGCAATTTGGGTATCAGCAACTGGCTTGCATTTACGACAGTTGCAACATTTTGCAGTCGCTGATTGGGTACTACGATCTCCCCAACCAGCAAAATCAATTGGGGAAGTCAGATTTGCTTAATGACAGCATGATTTACTTAACAACCATGTGAATGGTTAACGATTTAAGGACCAGGATAAAAAATGATTGTAAAATTGTGGAGAAGTCATCTGGTTACATGATGACTTACCAAGTGCATCAGTTAGCAAGAGAATTTCCCATCCCAATTGTGCTTACAAGTTGAAGACTATCGGTATAAGCAAATGAAAGCTGAAGGAAGATCATAAGTCTCAGTTTCGTTTAGCAATGGCTTTGCTTAATGACCAAATTATCTGTCCTAATTGTGCCCACTAAACAAGGACTACTTGTATCAATTTTATTTTATTTTATTTTTATTTGTTTATATGCCACACCCAGTGGTCCAGTGGCATATAAGTATACATCTCCTCCTCCTCCCCCTCCTCTTCCTCCTTCCCTACTTAGTGAAGAATGCTACTTCTTAATTTTCATTTTCCCTGGACCTGATTTTGCTTCTTTTAGATAGAGAAACAGAAAACAAAATTGATCGAAATCATTTTGATGGGAAAGTTGTAAACTTGCACTAGCGAGGAATTGGATAGTAGTAGGAAATTGGGGTGCTTCTTTTGTTCTTCCCAATTTCGAGGGAGAAAAAATGTTTTCACATCTGGCCTGGCACAGCTTCCAAAGCTGGAAAGGTGTATTGCAGAACTTGTAAAACAGCTGTTTTCAACCTCGGCAACCTGCGGGCTGTGGAATCCTGGGAGTTGAAGTCCACACGTCTTCAAGTTGCCAAGGTTGAGAAACACAGCTTTTAGAACAGGGGTCTCCAACCTTTGCAACTTTAAGTCTGAAGGACTTCAGCTCCCAGAATTCTCCAGCCAGCAAAGCTGGCTGGAGAATTCTGGGAGCTGAAGTCCTTCAGACTTAAAGTTGCAAAGGTTGGAGACCCCTGTTTTAGAAAATTGACTTTCCCGCTGCATTTGCTCTCAGAGAACATGATCTTCTCAAGAACGTGATTCTTCACCTCACCCATACTGAAACACCATTAGTGCAAGAAAGCAGGATCTTTCCATAAGGCCTCGATCTCTTCTCAAATATCCAATGGACACCCATTTCCTTTGTGCTGAGACTCATGGTTCCAATGATCAAAACTCATCAGAATGCATTGTGTTTATTTGGTCTCCCGATGTTTTTTTCTTCACTGTTGGGGAAAACAAAATCAGAAACAGTGCTAGGGAAACCAGAGAGGGTGACAAATAGATTAGAACATAATTGAGAACCCAAGAAAAGATATTACAGGGGAGGGATGTGCACACAAAATGGCTGCCACGTTTTGCCTTTTCACAAAATGGCTGCTCTGGTGGGCAAAGCAAACTTAGGGAGAGTGGTGGTCCCTATTTCCTTCTTCTTGCAATGCTTTCTACCAACTTTGGTTTGTTACATTTTTCCTAGGTAGGCAGGCATACATCCAAACAGAGTATTGATCTATAGCAATTTAGCATTTTCCTCTTTTTTTTCTCCTGTGGTTGTCTGTGGGTTCTGTGTGGGGCCCTGAGATACGCTTGGAAAATAGAATGAAGGTAGTGACTAGTGTTCTGCTTTGCAGCATGGCAGCTTTGGAGAGCATTTTTAAAAATTAAAAGTCTCTACAATTTAAGGAAATGCTTGTACGTTATCCTCCAGGACCCAGCCATTCTGTGAATGGTAAGGGAGAATGCACAGTCAAAGTGTCATCCAGAAGACTCTATTAATGAGGAAAAATGTGTTTAATTAGCAGCATCTCCATTCTCTAATTAATTGGGTTGCCTTTCTTTGCATTTTCCCCAGCTCTGTAGTATCTTTTGGGAGATGGGACAATCAAATTGGTGCATGCTTTTTTTTCAAACAGTTTAATGCATCGTTCTGCAGAATTGCATTCAGGTATTTTTTTAATGTCAAGATGGGATCTTCATCTAGGCCTTATTGTGTGCAAGGATAGTTTAGAAGGTTCCTTGCTTCAGAACTTGGCTGATCTTAATTATGAAGGAGGGAATCTAAAAGAACGGCCAGACAAAATATGTATTATTTGCTCTAGGATAAATGTTATTTAGAGCAATATATGAAAGTCTGAAACAAAAGAATTAAACCATCTTGGGCAAATTGCACTGAAGGAAGGTTGCTAAATTGGTAGCCTGGGAGGGATCTTTTCCAGACAGTTATCCCCATATTATAGATGGAACAAACGATGCAGAATGGAGGAGGGAGAGAAAGGTGTCAAAGCCACCAAGATAGTCTATAACTACAACATTATAAGGAAGGGTCTCTGTGGTTTGCTGCTCAAGAGCCCCTGACATGTTGGGTCAATCCTGATGGCTTCTCTCCACAGCTCTTGATTCAGGAGTACAAGGGGAGAAAAATGGATGGAGGTTGCCTTGGCAACGGGAGCTGGTCAGCATCTTAGTGACCTCCGATACTCAGAAGAGACCTTTTCCCTGCCAGGGTTCAGAAAGGTCAATTGATTGCATTCAAATGAAAAAGGTCACTGCAGAACGCGGATCGATGGGCCTGTGCATACGTGGAAGGAAGCAAAGGAAAAGGCCCGACAGCTTGATAAGAGAAAGCAAAATGGAGAGAGGGGTTGAGGGATCTGAGGTGGGCTTCCTTATGAGGATGCGGTTCTGAAATGGTGGGTGAAAGATGAAGGAGTTCAAAGATCTGGGCCAGATTTGCTAGCCTTAGACCAATCAAGCTGGTCCAGACCCCTGCCCAACAGTCCCCCCCCATGTCTTTTTAGCTCATCCCGGGGGCAGTCTAACTCTGAAGATCAGCAGCCATGACCTGCTTCTGGTTCCTTCAGCATGACTTCTCTTATAGGAACGATGGTTATTGTTCCCTAGGAGAGCCAAGTAACAACATTCAATTCCTAAGGAATGAATTCTGGTCAAATATAATTAGGATCTGGTGGCCTTTGGGCTCACCCAGCTTCATCTCTTGCTAGTCTGCACACCCAAATGACCTTCCTTCATAGCAACAACCATGGAAAGCTGTAGCCCCCTGAGATGTTGGTTGTATAGATTAAGGCCAATAGGAGGAGGAGGCCATTTAATAGGACAATTTAATGAAGGAGTAGCAAATTGCTCATGCTGGCTGGGGAATTCTGGGAGTTGAAGTCCACAAGTTAAAGTTGCCAGGTTTGTAGACCGCTGTTGTAGGGCACCAGGACTAGGCTAAACTTAGTACTGGGAATATACGCAAATAAGAAGATGATGTGTTAATAGGATGTCCCATGGCAGTTGTTGGATCTTGAATTAAAATCGTGCCAACAGCATCAGAAGAGGAAGTTGCTGTCAACAGAATGGACAATGTGAAATATCTGCACAGCATTAGAACAGTGTACATGGAACGTATGAGTCTTCCATCATTGGAGATTTTTGAGGCGTTTCGACAATCACCTCTGATAGATAGTTTAACTGATTTTCCTGCATAATGCGGAGGGTTGAACTAGATGATGCTAGATTCTCTATGATTCCATAAATACTTTAGATTTCTGTGGAAAAACTGAAAGCTACCTTATTCTTGATCCATATAGTCCCTTTCTGCTTCTCTTGCTGAGTCTCGGTTATTCAGTCTTTCCTATTATATTCTACTCAAACGTCTATTATAACTGGGGAGTCAAGGACAAAGCCTTTAGTAGAAAAGAAAGCAGGATGTGCTACCACTGATCTGGTAGCCCTGAGTTCCATAGGTTTCACTGCTTGAGTTTTTACAACATTAGAAGTCAAGAATTGAGATGTAAATTGTTGTTGTTTCAATATTACAGGAATCAAGTCATTGTCTCAGCATATTGTGAGAATCAGTCTATCCTATTAAACCATTTTCATGGTTTATTTGCTTGGACACAACATGCTAGCATTTGTGGTTTGTTAGACTAGGTTTACTGTGCAATTTAATTCATTTTCAGAATTTCAAGACCATCCTAAATCGTACAATTCTGTGAATCCAACCTCGGAATATGAAAATGCTTTTTTTTTTTGTAGGCCTACATTATTTCTATTTTTTCTACTAAGGGGAGAATATTTCTGGATTTCTGTCTCCTGCACATCATCTTATTCTGAAGGACTTTCCCCCCCTTGTTTTGCTATCCGCATGTTCTCCATGGGAGAGCCTGTCAGGGCAATTCTTATCGTGGTTTCTCTGCGTCTCTTTGCCTGCCCAGTCAATCTTCAGACAGATTCCTTGCTTTGCCTGGTGCGCTATTTCTCGTGCATTGATTTTCCTCGAGTAAATGAGTTTGCATGGATCATTCAGCAGGGAGGATGAGATGTCCGTTGGGCAAAGCAGACTGCATGGACAGAAGCCAGCAAGGCTGGGGGCTGTGGTGGTGGTGAGGGACGGCGGGGGTAGGAAGTGAGCGCGAGAGAGACAGAGAGAGATGAATAGTTAGGATCAATGCTCTGGGTGTGAAGTGAATTAATGGAAGTTATGGATGTTGGGATGAAGAGGCCAGGGGATTCCTGTGGGACTTAGATGTGGCCCCTTCCAATTCAGCTAGGAGGCTTGCCAAACCAAATACAAAGACATTGGCTTCTCCACCAATTTCAAGAGGGTGTCTGCATTATTTCTGGTGAAGTCAATGGGCAGAGCTTGATTCCCAGAAAAGCTTTAAAAAAATAATCAAACAGAGGATGCCATTTTTAAAAAAAAGAAAATGGCCCTTGAATTATTGTTTCCTGGCAAAAATGCAGTCTAGCAGCACTTGGCAATTACAGGCAGAAAATAAGCCGGTTGGTCTGGGAGGAGGGTGTGTTTTTTGCCAGCAAGCAAAGATGTAGTTTTGGGGGCACCTGAGCAGGTGAAGTGACATCGTCAGGTAAGTCTTATCCTGCAGCAGCTTCCTAATGCAGGCATTTGAAGGGGAGGCGTTTTCTCAGTGACATGATTTTGGGAGGAATCTCACCACACCTTGTCCCTTCTTACTGTCATCTCTGGGAGGCATCATTTTGGTGTTGTTCTTACAGGACAGTAAATTGTGTATCCTTGTGTACCTGTCCATTTGGCTGTTAGATTATTCTTGTCCTGGATGAGAGAATATACTAGAAGAACTGGGTTAGCTGTAGTTACCATGTAGACTTCCATTGATTGACTGGCTTAAGTTGACTCTAAGTGACCACATAAGATAGTCTTCAACTTATGACCAGTTACTTAGTGACCATTTGAAGCCTCAAAGTACTGATGAACTGGTTCCCAAATTATGATGGCCACCCTTTCACATGGTCACGTGATTGCATGTTAGGCACTGAATAACTGGCCTGCATTTATGGCAGTTTGAATTTTATGACGTATTTGCCCAAAACTGGCATTTTTAGTTTTTGGCAAAAACACTCCACAACGAACAATGTGTTTGCTTTATGACTGTTGTATTTGTTTAACAACCTCTGTAAACAAGGTTGTAAATCTGGATTAGTCACTTTACACCAGGGGTTCCCAAACGTGGCAACTTGAAGACTTGTGGACTTCAACTCCCAGAATTCTGGGAGTTGAAGTCCACAAGTCTTCAAGTTGCCACGTTTGGGAACCCCTGCTTTACACTGTCACAACTTATGACCATAGTGGACAGGCTCGGTTAGTTTCCTAAATTGAGGACTAGATCGGTAGATAGATTTTCTCCATGATGACCAGTCCTTAACCTGATCCTTCAGCTCTTCTAGTGGTGCCCCCGTTGCCACTGTAAGCAAATCCTTCCCATTTACTTCCATTGGATAGCAAAATATCACTTTGTCGTCCTTTGGGCTCATCTCTCTCTGCCTGGGATTATATTTGGCAACATCTTCACTTAAAGGCCTCCAGACAACTGAGAAGGAGAATGCATAACAAGAGGGATCTTGAGCCTGAGCAAGGTTACTCAGATCACCAGAGGGCAGGAAAGAGAAACAATGGATGGAAACTAACCAAGGAGAGAAGCAATCTGGAATTAAGGAGAAACTTCAAAACAGAACAATTAACCAGTGGAACAGCTTGCCTTCAGAAGTTGTGGGTGGTTCATCACTGGAGGTTTTTAAGAAGACATTGGACAGTCACTTGTCTGAAATGATACAGGATCTCCTGCTTGAGCAGGCGGCTGGACTAGAAGACCTCCAAGGTCCCTTCCAGCTCTATTCTGATTCTCATCTTTTACAAATATGAAGAAGAGTACCATATGGGGTGATACATCCAGTTGGTCAAAGATCTGTCTGTCTGTCTCTCTCTCTCTCTTCATTCCTGGACTTACAACCACAGCTGAGCCTATAAAGCAAAGGTTCCCAAACTTGGCAACTTTAAGACTTGTGGACTTCAACTCCCAGAATTCTCCAGCCAGCTCTTCTGGCTGGAGAATTCTGGGAGTTGAAGTCCACAAGTCTTAAAGTTGCCAAGTTTGGGAACCTCTGCTATAAAGACAGTTAAGTGAGTTTGCCCCATTTTTTAAAACCTTTTTTGACAGAGTTGTTAAGTGAATCACTACAGTTGTTAAGTTAGTAACATGGTTGTTAACTGAATCTGGCTTCCTCATTGACCGCTGATCAGAAGGTTGCAAAAGGTGATCATGTGACTCTGGGACACTGCAACCATCATAAATATATGTCAAACATCCAAATTTTGATCATGTGACCATGGGGAGATGATAATGATAAAAAAAATGGTCATAACTGACTTTTTTCAGTGCCTTTGTAACTTCAAACAGTCACTGAAAGAATGGTTCTAAGTCAAGGACTACCTGTGGATGTGTTTTAAACAGTTTTCTTGAACTAAGTCTGTCAGCCTGCAAATCCCATCATACCAGGCAATTGGTTTGGGATGATTGATGACCTAGACAATGCAACTGGAGGGGACCAAGTTGGCACAGGCTGGCTGAAAGGAAAAAAATGATCTGTCAGCCAGAAGATCTCAGTCTTTCAGAACACACACCGGACTGCAGAAATAACAGAATAAATACTGAATACTCACAATTTTATGTGAAAAGGCTCCAGTAACACCATTCCTGTTTTCTCAAATGGGATAGAAAAGAAAATGTAAAACTTATAAAGTGAGAGATTGCTTTAAAAATGGAAACTTTAGCATAAAAGTCTGTTGAATTCTGGATGCCTTATATTCTCTTTAGGGATTAAATTCTGCCTGTGGTACATAAAGCAGGGAAGAAGGAGGGATAAAAATTGAAAATCACCTGTATCATTCATGCTCACGGAGTGATAATGTGTTGTGAGCATTTGTAAGACAGATTCTACAATACTATTGGCTTATTCCTGGTACCTGGAAAGATACAAATATAATACTTTACTAAAACTCTTATTTTATTGAGATTCAGAGTCTTAAGGCTGTGAGAGACCCCTTTAGTACAGTCTTAGAGTGCTATATAACAGAAATGTCAATTCTCTGTAAACCAGCCTTGGGAAGCAGAGAGTCGAAAGAGTTCAGCTTGTAAAACACAGGGTTGTTGCTGAAGTCTAGTCTAGTCTCAACAATAGAGAGAAGAGGTGAGTGGTTGACACAATCAGTTGTGAGCCTGCTCTTTCTTGCAGCAATCGGCACCTTGATTTACCAGAGGACTGAGAATGATGAAGTGGATAGATGGAAGATCGGAGTCCAAAGGGGAGAACTCATTTGGACTCCATGAATCAGAGGAAACACAGTCTTATTCAAATCCTTTGAGCAGCTCTGGGAGCCTTCATTGAGTTGGGTGGCTGCAGAAAACACACACACACACACACACACACACACACACACACACACACACACACGCTTGCCTTCCAGCTCCAGTGGAAAAAAAACCTCTTGAAAGTTGACCTACCTCAGTAATGGCCAGGTGAGACAGAACAAGCTGAAATTAAATCCAGACAACATGCAGGTTTATAAGCGGTTTGCATTGAAAGCTCTTCCCTCACTACCAGTAGTTTAAGGTGTGCAAATGCTTACCTTTAAAGCCCTGTGTGGCTTAATATTGGATTATCTGTGGAACTACCTCTCCTGCTACGAATTGTCCAGTGACTTGGATCAGCAGAAGAGGCCCTAGTAAAGAAGCTTGACTTGAGCATGAGGGCGATTGGGGTCTTTTGTATGCCTTCCGGTTCACAGGTCCCATCTTCCCAATATTTTGGAGGATGGTAAAAGACGTCCCTTTCATAAAGTTTTTAATAATTACCAGGTAATCCATGCCCCATTCACGTCAGAGACACTTCCTTATATACACAGAGAAATAGAATGAGCAATCCTACTGGATTTCCCATTTCCTTATGGGAAACAAGCAGGGTACATCAGAAATCCCTCCCTCCCTCGTTTTAGTAGTATATTGATCTAATTCTGCATAAAAGGTAAAGGTTCCTCTTGCACATTTGTGCTAATCATTCCCGACTCTAGGGGGCGGTGCTCAACTCCGTTTCAAACCCAAATAGCCAGCGCTGTCTGAAGACGTCTCCATGTGGTCATGTGGCCGGCATGATTAAATGCTGAAGGCGCACGGAACGCTGTTACCTTCCCACCAAAGGTGGTCCCTATTTTTCAGCTTGCATTTTTTACGTGCTTTCAAACTGTTCAGTTGGCAGAAGCTGGGACGAGTAACGGGAGCTCACTCCATTACGCGGTGCTAGGGATTTGAACCGCCACACTGCCGATCTTTCTGATCCACAAGCTCAGCATCTTAGCCACTGAGCCACCGTGTCCCTTAATTATTCTTATTCTAGATACTAGTAAACTAATTGTAATTTTATTTTTTAAACATATTGCCACACTATTGCAATTCTAAAGACTCCTTGGCTTACATGGAAATAAATAATACAATTACATACCCATAATACTGTTTAAAAACCTGATGTTTATAAGGACAAAAGAGCCATAGATAACACAGACATAAGCATTTTGGTTTAGGTTTTAATTTAGGTTTTTAAATTGCTGTAAGTTCCCTTGAGCACTGGAATAAACAGAGCGCACCTCTGGTGGTTACCTGGAGAAGATGACTGAAATAGTGATATTATTATTATTAGAGCTAGGCTCTGTGTTCCTTCAAAGATTATCTTTGATCGGGTCAATGTGAGTGGTCTGCCAGAGCCAATAACAAGGAGTTAAAAATTGGGTTTTCAGCTGATTGGGTTAAATGGGTTGGACGAAAGGGTCAAGCCCCATCCAGTTGGGCAAGACCAGGGAAGCAAAAATAGCCAAAATGGCAACAGCTTTAAGGATGTGCCTTTAACGCTAGTATTGAAATTCAGAATCTTGGAAGCTGCACATGGAATTTACAACTCTCGTTAATGGCAGGGTCTCTTTGAATGTCAGCAATGCTCCAATGTTTATGTTCCGTGCTCAGCCTCCTCACAGCTCTCACAGGATGCAGCCAATTGGGCGTTACTGGAGAGAGGGAGAGGGAGAGAGGGAGGGAGGGGAGAGAGAGAGAGAGAGAGAGAGAGAGAGAGAGAGAGAGAGAGAGAGAGAGAGAGGGAGAAGCTTATCTTGCATTGACATCTTCCATATTTTCCAAAGGTTCCTATCTTCTTTGCAATGTCACCCATGCATCTAGTTAGACTTCGTGAAAGGCAGATGAATCCTTGCTGAAATTCCAGAGATTTCAATAATTAAATAGCTAATGTGATATTCAGATATTGTTGTTGTCAGTTGCGAAGTCGTGTCCGACCCACTGCGACCCCATTTCAGATGTAGGTGCAGTCTATCTCTATGTTGCTATCTGTCCATTGTTGAGGGTTGGACTAGATCAGTGTTTTTCAAACTTGGCAATGTTAAGTTTGGTAGACTTCAGCTCCCAGAATTTTACAGACAGTTTGCTGGTTAGGGAATTCTGGGAATTGAAGTCCATTCATCTTAATATTGCCAAGTTTCAAAAAACACAAGTAGGTGATCCTTATCCAGTACTACAAACCTTTGATTTTATATCCTTGGGAGGAATATAATAAGCAAGCTTCTGCTTTCATACAGAGTTTTGGCATATCATTGAAGGCCACAATCCACCGTCACAAGATGTTGGGTAGGAGGTAGCCTCGAACAATCATAAAAAACGCTACCATTTTCTTTCCTCTAGAGACATCTGGGGCTGTTTTTGCAAGAGTCAGCTTGGAAGAGAACTGGGAAGCTGGCTGAGAAAAGCTGTTCCTTTAAGAGAAAAAATTTTCGGCATTGGCCTGCTGAGTTATTGATTGGCGCTATGGTAACGTATATTAGATTATGTATAGCTGGAAATGTGTGGTGGGTTGGGGTGTCTTGTTTGGGAAGGCAGTGGGCTCTTCTTGTAAACCGGCTCCCTGCAGAGGGTCTCAGGGTTGGATGGGGTTTATGGTGTGTCATTTAATGGAGAAAAGGGAGGAGGAAAGCCTGGAGTCTGTCCACAAGCAGTTGTGTGTGTGAGGAAGACTAGAGAAGAAAGGAAGAGAAAAACCCACATGAACATTTCAGGGGGAAAGAAATAGAATGGAATATAAAAGCAGAGTTGGAAGGGACCTTGGAGGTCTTCTAGTCCAACCCCCTGCTTAGGCAGGAAACCCTACACCACTTCAGACAAATGGATATCCAACAATTCACAACTTCTGGAGGGAAGCTGTTCCACTGGTTAATTGTTCCAACTGTAAGGAAATTTCTCCTCAGTTCTAAGTTGCTTCTCTCCTTGATTAGTTTCCACCCAGTGCTTCTTGTCCTGCCCTCAAATCAACTTCCTTTGTTCTTTCAAACTTCTGGGACTCAACACAACCTATGCAAACTTTAGAAATGAGCAAGGAAGAAGAGAAAGAAAAGATAATAAATAATATATATGTAGCCCTTGATTTATGACCATTCATTTAGCAACAATTCAAAGTTACAACATTGCTAGAACAAAGTGACTTACAACCAGTCGTTTCAATTACAACTGTTGTAGCATCTCTGTGGTCATATGATCCAAATCTGGGCATTTGGTAACCAGCATGTATATATGATAGTTGCATAACTGTTGTGGCCCAGCCGGCTCCGGATGACCTGGTGATGGACTCTTCTAGTGAAGTCCTATGAGTCTGCTCTAGAGGAGGAGGGAGACCTTGAGAAAGCAGAGAGTCTGGTTGGCCACCAGGAGGCGCCTGGGTCATGGACCTGTGGGGAGGATGAGGGGCAGTGTCCCTGATGCTAGATTACGCAGGGTTGAGAAAAGGAGGCAACAGTTACATAAGAGGCAAGCTCGTAAGCCCTGATGAGCACCAGTTGGTTGCTGAGTGGCCCCTCCCAAGAGAGCTTATAAGGAAGGCTTTGGGGAGGGGTCATTTGCAGGAAACAACAGTGACAACTCCTTATTGGAAATTCTGGTCGTTGAGTCTGCAATTCTCTGTTTGTCTTTGTTATGTGAGTTAGGGCTCGCAGCCAAGGAGATAGTGGCAAGCAGCCAAGCTTGGGTGTGTCCGTCTGTGGGGCAGAACACATAACCATCCTGGAATCACATAATCACCATTTGTGGCCTTCAGAAATGGCTTCCAACAAACAAGGTCAATGGGGAAAGCTGGATTTTCTTAATGATTGTATGATTAACTTAACTACAGTGATTTTCTTAATGAACACAGCAAAATAGGTCATAAATTCAGGCATTCTTAATGATCACCTCACTTAGCAATAGAAGTTCCAGTCCCAATTGTTGTCGTAAGTTGAAGACTACCTGTATTCTTGAGTTATTACAAATATTTTATTAGTTATTTTATTTTATTATTCAGATTTATATACCGCCCTATTCTCCCTAGTGGGACTCAGGGCGGTGCACAGAAAGAATAAAAACTCACAAGTAGACACAATATAAAATAGAATTAAGTAATTAAATCTGTGCTAAAAGTAGTTAAAACAATTAAAATCTTAAATTTAAAATCGAACCATTAATCTATGCCAGGCCAGCCAGATGGAAAAAGTGCATTTCAAGCACCCGGCGGAAGAGGCGTAGGTCCGTGATGGTGCGCAAGTCAGGGGGCAGGTCGTTCCAGAGGGCCGGACCCACCACAGAGAAGGCCCTCCCCCTGGGGGTCGCCAGCCGGCATTAACTGGCAAACGGCACCCTGAGGAGGCCCTCTCTGTGGGAGCGGACAGGTCGAAGGGAGGTATGTGGCAGGAGGCAGTCTCGCAAATAGTCAGGACCCGTGCCATGGAGCGCTTTGAAGATAGTTACTAACACCTTGAAGCGCACCCGGAAGACCACAGGCAGCCAGTGCAGCTTGCGCAGGAGAGGTGTTATATGGGAGTACTGTGAAACTCCCAGAATCCCTCGCGCGGCTGCATTCTGCACTAGCTGGAGTCTCCGGGTGCATCTCAAGGGGAGCCCCATGTAGAGAGCATTGCAGTAGTCCAGGCGGGAAATGACGAGGGCTTGAGTGACCGTGCGTAGGGCGTCCCGATCTAGAAAGGGGCGCAACTGGCGTATTAGGTAAACCTGATAAAAAGCCCCCCTGGCCACGGCCGTCACATAGTCATCCAAGGACAGCTGAGAATCCAGGAGGACGCTCAAGTTGTGGGTCCTTTCCGCGGGGGCCAATTACTCGCCCCTGATAGCCAGAGATGGAACTAACTGGCTATATCGAGACGCCATAAACCACAGCCACTCAGTCTTGGACTGAGTGTTGTATATAGTCATTGTTTTTATTCTTCCTGTGCACCGCCCCGAGTCCCTGTGGGGAGAGGGTGCGGTCTATAAGTATTAAATAATAATAATAATAATAATAATAATAATAATAATAATAATAATAATTATTATTATTATTATTATTATTATTATTATTATTATTATTATTATTATTATTATTATTATTATTATTATTATTATTATTATTATTATTATTATTATTATTATTGGACGGGTTGAGTTGAAGCTTGTTCCTCCCCATCCAGACCCGCACGGCCTCCAGACACTGGGACATCACTTCAACGGCATCGTTGGGGTGGTTAGGGGTAGAGATGTACAGCTGAGTATCATCAGCGTACTCAGTGGAGAACCAAGGGGCCAAGGTGGATCGGCGCCGCGTTAGAGGCCACAAGGGCGCAACCCGGTTCAGGGCCCCAGTGGCTGCATTATTCCAGGCAGCCACTCGGTCCTCGGTCGAGTTGCGGGTCAGGGTCCCAGGTATTGGCCCAAACAGGCCACATTTGGGAGGTCTGCAAAGTGCAAACACTTTTTTTAAATTTGCCTCTTCAAAATCTTTGTGCGTCTTATACTCAGAAAAATACAGTAATTTTGCAAATTCAGAAACCATATTTAAGATGTTACATGAACAAAGCCTTCCACTTCCCTGGAAGCTATACATTATATTGGAGGAGTGGAGGAGTGATCTGGGAGAAGTGATCTGGGATTAGGGGATCTAACTATTACACCCCCGTCATGGACAGATCACTCTCTCCTTCGACTAGACTTTCCAACCGCTTCACTCCACCGCGGGGAGGCGGAACCGGAAATACCAAGATGGTTCCGCCCCAGGCTCCTGATGGACCCAGAGAGGTTCCAGATGGAGCTTCGGCCAATACCTGGGACCCTGACCCGCGATTCGACCGAGGACCGAGTGACTGGAATAACGCAGCCACTGGGGCCCTGAACCGGGTTGCGCCCTTGCGACGTCTCACGCGGCGCCGATCCACCTTGGCCCCTTTGAGTAGTTCAGTGAACTGGCAAATGCCACCTTTGGTTGGCCCCACCCTCCTGCCCCTATCATTCCCTGCCCTACATCCCCTTGTTTCTTTAGCTCAGCTGATTTGTGCGGTAGAGCGGTGACCCCAAGGGCGATCTTTGAGTGCTGCGTATGTACGCAAAGCGCATGAGTGCACGTGAAGCACTCTTTCATAGAACCAGTAGGAAAATATTTGGAATCCCACCACTGGTTTCATCCATTAGCACCTCATATCAAAAACAAAATGGCTGTGTTCACACACGTTGTTTAAGAGCAGGGGTGGATAGAGCAGACTACGGTCTTACCCAAACTATCCAAAGATATTTCAAAATTCAGTTTTGCTTTCCGTAATATCTACAAAACAACTGTGTAGGTTTTCTGCTATTCACATCTCTAGATCTTCAAACTACTTAACAAAGAGAGCTCAGAATTTTTGTTTTAGCAGTGTTCCAGTATCTCAGGGGCTGCCACAAAGCAGAGGGAGTCAAACTATTCTCCAAAGCACCTGAGGGCAGAACAAGAAGAAATGGGTGGAAACTAATCAAGGAGAGAAGCAACCTAGAACTATAGAGAAATTTCCTGACAGTTAGAACAATTAATCAGTGGAACAACTTGCCACCAGAAGTGGTGAATGCCCCAACACTGGAAGTCTTCAAGAAGATGTTGGATAGCCATTTGTCTGAAATGGTATAGGGCTTCCTGCCTAGGCAGGGAGTTGGACTGGAAGACCTCCAAGGTCCCTTCCAACTCTGCTATTGTATTGTATTGTATTGTATTGTATTGTATTGTATTGTATTGTATTGTATTGTATTGTATTGTATTGTATTGTATTGTACTGTACTGTACTGTACTGTACTGTACTGTATGGAACTGCTGGCCTTGGAGTCTTCATTGGTTGGGGGTGTTACTTAAAACCCTGATAGACTGATTTGATCTTCCAAAAGACTCTCAAGAGTCTTCTCCAGCACCACAAATTTGAAAGCGTAAATTCTTCAGGGCACAGTCTTCCTTATTATCCAACTGTTGTAGCCATGCATTACTATTGGGAAAACCATATATGGACCTTTGTCGGCAAGGTGATGTCTCTGCTTTTTAATATGCTCTCTAGGTTTGTCATAGCTTTCTTCACAAGCATCTTTTAGTTTCATGGCTGCAGTCACCGTCTGCAGTGATTGGTGGAAGCTACAATGATGCAATTCATTTATATAATAACGTCATGAGACTTATGATGTCATATCCTTCTTTCTCCCTGTGAATGCAGTCTTAGAATTAAAGAATTCATTGCAAATTTTATTGGAGATCCTTCTATGACACAATTAAGGGAATTAATAGCCATCATCTATATGTCGCTATTGTTACTGGTGATCACACCAATATTTATTGGTTGATTTGGCTCTACCTTGACCCCATGTGAGATAGGGAGCCAACCACCAAGAAGAAACATGGCCTTCGTCCTTGAAATAATCTCATCAGAGACAAGCAACATTTATGCAGAATAAATTTGTACCACTGAAAACCCACAATGTGCTTATTCTTAGGAGGGGGAAAAACACCCTTTAATTAATCCATCCCCTAAAATCAGACAAACCTGATAAACAAGAAAATCCATAGAACCAGACTTTGGTGAAATGGGAATTTTGCAACTGATGTAAACAGATCTGGGCATTTATGCCGAACCTGGCAAATGCAGTAACTTCTTCTTGTCAACCATTTGCAAAATTCCCGTCTATCTTGGGAACCGGTGCCAAAGGCTGCTACATACCTCAGTCTGGTTCCTTCACAACGTCTCCGTTTCAGAAGCCGGAGCTCCCACTAAACCACCAAACATCACCTTCATTTTGGGAGATTTGACGCTCATCCCCATCTATTGAAGCAGATGGAGAGTAGTAAAATTAGACACACCGACAAGAGACACACACACATACACAAAAACCAGCCAGGCTTGTCTAATCCCAGATGCTGGGATGATTACCTGCATTTAGCAAGTGCCTTTCAAAAGCAGCACTTTCCTTCCCATTAACTGCCATCCCCAGCCCCCACCCCCAGGCCTCGAGATTTTTTTTTTTACAAAAAAAAAAAAAATTAGAGAGAAGGCTTTGACCTTGAATACAATGGGGGTACATCTTCCTTTCTCTACTGAACCTCTCTTGGCTCCTCTTTGAAGGAAAGCCAGATCAATACAGGAGGGTGTAAAGTACTGCCTCTGGATGGAGAGGATGAGCAAAGAGAACTCTGTGTGTGTGTGTGTGTGTGTGTGTGTGTGTGAATGCATGTGTGTACATCATGTCTCTACGAGTCCCTGTGATGTTTCTGCTTTTAAAAAAAATAGAAAGAGGGGTACCTGGAGAAACTTCTCCAGCTTATTAAAGGACAAATATACCCAGAACTCTAAGGTGAGCAAACAGATCCTGGTGTTTTTGTGCGAGTGAGTGGTTGTGAACAGCCAGCGAGTGGGCCAAGAGACAAAGGCCGTTTCTGGGGGAGGAAAAAAAAAAATCTGAGCCAAAGATATTTGGAAGCAATTATCGGCAATTGGCCTGTTGCTAAACGCAGCAATGCACCCCATTCCCCCCCTCTCTTTAATGTAACATAAAAATGTATTGATCTCCTCAGCTTGCAAGTTGTATGAAGGAAATGGGGGGGGGGGGGGAAGAGGCTGAAAGGGAAGGTTGTGGAGAAGCCATGATGACAGGTGCACATTGAGGTGGGGGGGCGGGAGAGGAGAGGCCAGAAATCTGTAAACCCTGCGATTGCCATACTAAGTAGAAATAATAACGACACCGATAGCAACAACAATAATATTGCAAGAAAACGAAATACCCCACCACCCGCCCTGAGATCCTGGTGCTGGAATATTCCATTACAGGGAAAAATGAAAAGTATTCAAGACTTTTGCGCTTTTGAAACAAGGAACACTCCCTTCTCTGTGAGATCCACAATACGAGAGGGTTTTCAACATCTCGGCAAGATGGGCTGGATTGAGGTAGTGATTTTCTACAAATTTTTCAAGGGAATACAATCCCCATTTCCAAATGCATCACATTATGGAAGCTGCAGCATTTATGTATCTGTCGTACATATTAACCTGGCCAGATTCCTTGTGGAATGTTCTTGAAGACAGCTTAGGAATTTACAGAGCTATGAGTGTTTAGCTAGGAAGACTACTTGATAGTTTCAAATATCTAAGAATAATTTGTGCCATGTTTAAAAATGTAGTATGTAGAAGGATAGTCTTTTTTTTTTAATGTAACCTGTACACAAAATAAGGAAAGGGGGAAAACAAACAGCGTACATAATGGCATTAGACAGAAGGATAAATTAAAAAAAGGATGCCAAGATTACATAATATTTAAGATTGTTAGGACTTTCCTTTAAAAAAAAAAAAAAGTGATTTTGCATATGTAAACAACAAGATCAGAATTGAGATGGAGATTTAACCTGACCTCTAACTGGATTCGTATCTGTAGTTTAACATATAGATGTACTATTTACCCTGTTTCCTCGAAAATAAGAACTCCCTGGATAATAAGCGCCATCGGGCTTTTGAGCGCATGCGCTAAAATAAGTCCTCCTCCTGAAAATATTGCAATACAGCAGCAGCCATGAGGTGACCATGCTCACTGCCTCCCACACCTCAAAAATCATAAGTCCTTCCCGAAAATAAGGCCAAGCACTTATTTCAGGGGTCAAAAGAAAATAAGACCCTGGTTTTTTTTCAGGGAAACACGGTACACATCAGGCAGCATTTATTCTCAAGGTTAGAATATCTAGAAACAGCCAATTAGCATTCTAGAATTTATTGAAGTTGGATGGGTAATACACGTAAATAAATAAATAATTCTTAGAAAGTCATGAGAGAATGGAATGGCAGGAATCAAAAACCTTCTCTAGAAGTTCTGAAAACCATCAAGATGAAAATCAAGGCTAATAGGCTGCTATTTGTTTGTTTTTAATGAAATTTGGACACTGTGGCAAAGAAAGCTCCCTTGGATGTAGGCACACACTGGGAGCTTTCTTGGGAAGCAAAAGTTGATTCACATCCCAAACAATTGATTCTTTGGATTTTGTGAAGAGTCAAATTGATTATGTCGACAGGAAGCAACTTGGAAGGGTGGCGTTCTTAGTTTGAAATGCAAGTTCTTCAACTTACTCTATTTCATGTTGATACCTGTGGAAACGTCAGGCATTTTGGAAAGTGATTTTTCATCAATCTGCCACAAGAGAATTCCCCCCAGTTTACATGATTGAGAAAAGAAATATGCATTTTGTCCAGGGTTGTTTCAATTGTGAGAGGGAGCTGCAAAGCTGTCAAGACATCATTCCCCTTATAGGACCTACTGGGGCGACTGATGCATAAGAAGACCCTGGAAGAGGATTGAGGGACGGGTTTCCACTTCCCAGCTCTACAGAACTGCAGCATTTCTGACTGAAAGCTGGAGTCAGAGAAGTTCGTTCTATACAGTAGCTGAGCCAAAAATAAATGGGTGAAAAGGAGAGAATGTGTTTGATCTCTGTTGTCCTGGAGTGCAATACCACATCCAATTAGTTGAAACCACAGAGAAATGGATTTAGGTCAGATACTTTGAGGAATTTCCTGACAATAAGAATTGTCAACCAGTGGAGCAGCTGTTTCATGAAGTGGCATATTCCCTTTCATTCAAGATTTTCAAAGAGAAGCTGGGTAGCCACATGTTCAAAATAGTTTAGATGTTTTATCAAACATGGGTTGGACCAGATGACCTCTAAAATACCTTTTAATCCCAGATCCTTTGATAATGGAGGCAAGTACTGCTTTCTTTTTCTTTATCTTCCTTTTTTATGATTGTCTTCATTTCAAAACTGCTTAAATGTAGCAAACCCAAGCAAGGATGAATAAGGTCATCTGTCTTGTCTGACTGACAACCTATATTTATATAAATGCATATATCAGAATTTGTTTTGCGCATAGGATTCAAGCTATGAAACCATGCTCCTTTCCCAGATGCTCCCTTACAATTTCTGCTCGCCTGGTTTTTTAAAATCTTCATTCCAGAAGTTTTCTTTGGGCATAATCTTTTTCCTATAAATCTGTGGCTTTGACAAGTTCTTTTCTCCCACCCACCCCCATTCATCGGGGAAATCGGGAGATCCAGGCAGTTCAAATGTATATAAAGATTTATTGCAAGCTTAAGCTCTCTACAAGAATCCGACCAACTAACAGTCAAAAGAAATGAGCGGGAGATAAGAAGGTAATTAAAAGTGGGCTGGACAAGATTTGTTGTGGGCATGCAGGGACTCATAACTTCTGATGCATTTGACTCCTCCCTCAAGCTCAGCCTGGTCACCTCCTACATTCATTCTCGTTCTCTCTCTGTACCCCCTCCCCCCCTCTCCCCCCTCCCTCCCCTCTCCTTCCTCTATCCTGGCTTCAAAAAAGTTGTTCACAACTCATGACTAAAGTTTGGGGGGGGAAAGAACCATGCATAAAATATTTTTCTTTCCTATTCTTCTTTCTCTCTTTCCTGGTGTTTTAAGATAAAATACACAATTCCATACTTTTATCTTTTTTAACAGCCCTGTTAGGTAGGTTGGGATGAGTTATAATGACCAGCACGAGGGCGTTCAATTGAAATGTTACACTTCGGTGCAGATAGGAAGCCTACTCTTTCCCATCCTCTTTGAACCATTTGGGATGCAAAAAGACTATTGTGTGGAAAATGACAAAAGAAACATTTTGCGTGAAAGAATAAGGAGACAAAAGGAACAAGTATTCCGGATCGTACAACAGTGGTCGAATGTGCCTTTTAATCAAAATTAAAGAAGGAGAACAGAATGCAAATCTATGTATTGAATGCCGGGCTCCTTTGAAGTATCAGATCAGATAGATGTGTTATGTATATTTAAAATAATCAGAGGGAATTTTTCCATACACATTTGCATATTATGCAGCATTCTATATCATATTTATTAGGTAATAAAGACAGCCACATTAATAACGCTGCAACAGAAAATGTTTGAACATACCCACACAACAATTAAAGCAACCTGATGAAAATGGTGCACTGCTTGATTTGATGCGTTGACCCCCCCCCCTTCAGATACATGAAAAGAAAGGGGGGGAAATTCCCTGCGCTACGGTGAAATCATACTTTAAGATTCTGCCAGCTAGTTTTAAGGAAGGACTCTTTTGGCTGTCAGGAGGAATAAGCGCGGGATGAAAATAAGATGGAAGTGCGGAAAGGATGAAGAAATCACTAAAATGAGAGCAATGTGTGATGAATGCAGAATAGAGGCAAAAGTGGCTCTCGCCCGGCTGGTGCATCTCCTGTATGTGGCTGGAAACGATCTTCTATCAAGTGCGGACGATCGATTCACCCCAGGCGCTGGGACTCCTTCAGATCTATTTAAAGGATCTGTCTGACTGGCTCTGAAAAGAAAGAGGCACCTAATGACACGCACCACTCTCTCCTCTAGGCCTCCCACGCCATTGGAAGCTTCTGGATTTTGACTGAAGGGTGGGAGGAGGAGGAGGAGGAGGAGGAAGGGGGAGAGGAAGACGGAGGAAGAGAAGAACAGAAGGAAAGAGAAAAAGGAGGAGGAGGAGGAGGAGGAAGAGGGAGGAGAGGAGGAGGAAAAGAGGAGAGGAGGAGGAAGGAAAGAAAAAGGAGGAAAATTTAGGAGAAAGAAGGAGAGGAAGGAGAGGAGGAGGAGGAAGGAGGGGGAAAGGAAGAAGAAGAGAAGAAGGAAGGAGAAGAATAAGGCAGAGGAGGAAGAAGGAGGAGGAGGAAGAAGGAGAAAGAAGAGAAGAGGAGGAGAAGTAAGGAAAATGAAAAGGAAGGGGAAGAGGAAGTGGAGGAGGAATAAGGATGAGGAAGGAGAAGAGAAGGAAGGAGGAAGAGGAAGAGGAGAAGTAGAAAGAGAAGGAGAAGAAGCTGAGAATACATTTAAGGCAAGCTATTGCCCATAATCATGATCTGATTTCTATTTGGTGGCAAGGCAAGTGAGATATTTCAGGAAAACTCACAAAGACGGTGCAACTATATTTTTTGGGTAGAAAATAAACTTTCCACACAAAAAAATATAGTTGGACCCTGTTGTATTATTTGTGTAGAAAAAAACCCAGATTTTTGAGGGACGTGGTGGCTCAGTGACTAAGACGCTGAGCTTGTCGATCAGAAGGTTGGCAGTTCGGCGGTTTGAATCCCTAGCGTTGCGTAATGGAGTGAGCTCCCATTACTTCTCCCAGCTTCTGCCAGCCTAGCAGTTCGAAAGCATGTAAAAATGCAAGTAGAAAAATAGGAACCACCTTTGGTGGGAAGGCAACAGCGTTCCATGCACATTTGGCGATTAGTCATGCCGGCCACATGACCACAGAGACCTCTTCAGACAGTGCTGGCTCTTCAGCTCTGAAATGGAGATGAACACTGCCCCCTACAATCGGGAACAATTAACACATATGTGCGAGAGGAACTTTTACCTTTACTTAAACAAACTTTCCCTTATTGTGTGCATTAGACAAACACTAATCTATAATGGTGGATATCAATGGATCAACCAGTCCTCATCATGGATTTGTCTTCTAAATATGCAGTGTCTTGGGCTGTCAAGCAAACTCTGTGATTATGGGGCTGAATAAGGCTGATATCCATCTCTGCCACTGAAGTCTTGACGGTGATGGTGGCAGGAAGGGGTCAGTGATGATGGTGATTTGTCTAACTGTGCAGTTTCCTCAAGGCAGATTCTTAGGGCTGGGATCCCCAACGTTCTATCTGTAGACCCTTCTTTTCATACTTTATTGACTTTCTTCCCATTTGGCATTTAAGCAAGTTTAATTTAAACTAAATTTTCCAATAAAACCTAATTCCATTTCCCATCCAATTATCACCTTTCTCTGGTGTCTGTGGGGTGGTGGTAGCATTTTGGAAACATATGGATCCTAGAGATTTGCTATTAGCACATAGCAGTTTTCCTCAATGTGAGCTCAACCTGAACTCAATCTGAGAAATTTCCTGACAGGGAGAACAATTAATCAAGGGAACCTCTTGCCTCCTAGAGTGGTGGATGCTCCATTGCTGGAGGTCTCCAAGAAAAGATTGGACAGCCATTTGTCTGGGATGGAATAAGGTCTCTTATCTTGGGCAGGGGGTCAGAAGTCCCCCAAGGTCCCTCCCAGCCCTATGATTCTAAGAGCTCTTCCAAAATGTATGAATCTAGACTACTGCAATGCTCTCTACATGGGGCTTCCCTTGGGGTGAACCCGAAGGCTCCAGCTAGTGCAGAATGCGGCCGCGCGGGGGATTCTGGGAGTTTCTCGATACTCCCATATAACACCTCTCCTGCGCGAGCTGCACTGGCTGCCTGTGGCCTTCCGGGTGCGCTTCAAGGTACTGATAACCATCTTTAAAGTGCTCCATGGCACGGGAGCTGGGTATTTGCGAGACCGCCTCCTACCACATACCTCCCTCCGTCCTGTCTGCTCGCACAGGGAGGGCCTCCTCAGGGTGCCGTCTGCCGGCCTATGCCGGCTGGCGACCCCCAGGGGAAGGGCCTTCTCTGTGGTGGGTCTGGCTCTCTGGAACGACCTACCCCCCAACATTCGTACCATCACGGACCTGCGCCTCTTCCGCCGGGAGCTTAAAACTCACTTTTTTCATCTGGTGGGCCTGGCTTAGATTTTAATACAAATTGTAGGGATTTTAGTAAGGGTTTTTAGATGGGTTTTAAAGATGTTTTTAGCACGGGTTTAAATTTAATATATTTTTATTGTAGTTATATTGTATTTTTGTATTGTTCTTAATATTTACCTGTGCGCCGCCCTGAGTCCCTTCGGGGAGATAGGGCGGGATACAAATCCAATAAACTTAAATTTAAACTTAATCTCAGCTTCCAGAATTCCTGACGAAGCATGCCCATTGGGGAAGGGTTCTGGTGGTTGAATGATCTGAACTGAGGAAATCTGGCATAAAGGATAGGCTGAGGTTCACAGGAAGTTTGGACGACCCTTCAAACCTATCTTGAACTGTGTATCCTGTTTCTATCGGCACTGAAGAGCAACTTAGGAGACGTCATTGAAAGACCATTTGGAAATTACAGCCTGTCAGAACATGGCAGTGTGTGTTTGGTTGTAATCCTGTATATGTAACCTTTGCTGTGTGAGCTGCATTGATTACCCAAGGTTTCCAAGTGCAAGTGCAAACCAGAGGCTTTCCAATTGCAATATAGGATGCTGATTGCAACCTATAAAATTAATTTATTATTTGTTCATTCATTTTCTATGTTGCATGTTAGCTACTCTGGGTTCAGAACCAGTGTCACAGCTCTGGTCCCATAACCAATGTTAGCTAATACATGTGGAATAGTGTAATTCACCGGACAGTAGAGAGATACGTTGCTGTAAACCACAAACAAACTCTAAAACAGTGATAGTAAGAACATAAATAGTCTTTACTTTGTATCAACTAAAATACTTCTTCCGACTATCTTCTCTAACAATAACAGTCCTACATCAAACAGAGTTTATCTTACAGTGATGCAAACAAAACCTCCTCCTTCTTCTTCAACGGCAATCAGGAAAAACACAGGATCACAAGGAATCGAACAGGGAATTGACTGTGTTCCTGACTTGCTTATATGGTAATGCTGAGCAGCACAGCCAATCAAACACAATCAGACTTTAGTTCAGTTCTTAAAGCTACATAACTTCTTAAGAACATAGATTCATATATATTGTCAACCCAAATATAAGGCTGCATATCCTAACATTGCCCATCTCAGCCAAGTGAGCTGGGCAGCTTATAATTCTAAAACTATAAAACAATTCAAACAAGGTAAAGGTTCCCCTTGCACATGTGTGCTAGTTGTTCCCGACTCTAGAGGGTGGTGCTTATCTCTGTTTCTAAGCTGAAGAGCCAGCGCTGTCTGAAGACATCTCCATAGTCATGTGGCCAGCATGATTAAACACCGAAGGCCCACGGAACGCTGTTACCTTCCCACCAAAGGTGGTTCTTATTTTTCTACTTGCGTTTTTTACGTGCTTTTGAACTGCTAGAAACTGGGACAAGTAATGGAAGCTCACCCTGTTACGCGGTGCTAGGGATTTGAACCATGGAACTGCCAAACTTCTGATCGACAAGCTCAGCATCTTAGCCCCTGAGCCACCGCCTCCCCAAGATTCAAACAATAAAACAACAAAAACATCCAAAGAATAAATACATACAGTAGCTGAGAGAGTTAACTCGACTAACAATAAAGTAAAAAAAGCAAATAGGGCCTTTAACACATTACAAACTTCAGAACTGGGTACACAGCCAAGTTTCCAAAGTTTTAGAAAAGGCCAACAGGGTTGGGGCCATTTCTGAGGGAAGAATATTCCACAAAGCAGGGGCCACAGGAGACAAGGCCCGTCTTCTAGCTCCTGCCATTCAACTTCCTTCGCCTGATGGGATGTGCAGCATGCCCAATCTGCTGGATCAAATTGGACAACAGATAGAGACTCTTATAAAATCCTATACGACATACGGGCTGGTTATCCTACAGACTGCCTTTCCCCCAAGTTTCAGCATATCCTACCTGAAAAACTACGGAGTGTATCAAAGAGTTTCCACCTACTGGAAGGAATCTTACCCCTGGCAGAATGGGACCATTCTCCTCCTCCACTTCTCCGCGCCTATTTAGCCCCCAGGTTTCCGTCCCCCCCCAGCCCTCTCTTTTGTGTATTGGGTGGGATGCATTATCTGCAGCGCTAGATAAGAAATACTATGTGTGTGTGTGTGTGTGTGTGTGTGTTTATTTTTATTTTATTTTTATTAGATTTATACCCCGCCCTTCTCCGAAGAGGACCCAGGGCGACGCACAGGAATTTAAAAACACATACAAAATCAAAATACAAAATTTAAAACATATTAAATACCCATCCTGCGCTAAAATCCAATTAAAATCCCCAAAATTAAAACTGTCTAAAATAGTCACAGCGGAGGTTATGCTAGGCTGGCTTGGTGAAAGAAGTGTGTCTTTAGACACTGGTGGAAGAGGCGGAGGTCCGAGATGGTGCGAAGTTCAGGGGGTAGGTCGTTCCAAAGGGCAGGGCCCGCCACAGAGAAGGCCCTTCCCCTAGGTATAGCCAGTCGGCATTGCCCGGCCGATGGCACCCTGAGAAGGCCCTCTCTGTGGGAGTGGATCGGTCGAAGGGATGTATGGGGCAGGAGACGGTCTCGCATATAACTAGGTCCCGAGCCATGGAGCGCTTTAAAGATGGTCGTCAAAACCTTGAAGCGCACCCGAAAGACCCCAGGAAGCCAGTGCAGCTCGCGCAGGATCGGTGTTATATGGGAGTGTCTAGGAGCTCCCATAATCACCCGCGCGGCTGCATTCTGGACTAGCTGTAGCTTTCGAGTGCACCTCAAGGGAAGCCCGTTGAGGTGCACCGTGTGTGTATGTGTGTGTTGCCTGCAGTCAGTTGTATCCTTCCTGCTTTGGGATCTGGATCTTCCTGGGTCCTTTTAAACTTTTACCCTCCGCCTGTCTCTCTTTCTCCCTTCCCTTCCTCTGATTGGCTGGCGGTGAACTGTCACCTGAGCCCAAACACCGAGGGTGAACGGTGTTTCTCCCAAAAGAGGAAGGGTGTGGGACTAAAGAGGGAGGGTCCCATTGGCCGGCACGAACAGCTAGGGTCCTAACAGCGGAGAGGAGATGGCAGAGGTTAATGGCTGGGGGCGGAAACCTGGTGGCGAAATAGGCGTGGAGAAGCGGAGGAGGAGAACAGTTCTAGACCCTACTCCTGGCACTGTGGAAAGAGTTGGAAATAAGGCCTCACCCAATACAATACAATCACAGACTTGGAAGCGACCTTGGAGGTCATCTAGTCCAACTCCCTGCCTAGGCAGGAAGCCTTATACCATTTCAGACAAATGGCTATCCAACATCTTCTTGAAGAAATACATTTTAGTTCATTTGCCCTAGTATTAAATTACATTGAAGAATTAGATTTGGATTAAAAAATTTTTTTTACATAAGTTTAAGTTTATTACATTTATATACCACCCTATCTCCCTGATGGGACTCAGGGCGGTGCACAGGAAATAATAAAAACGACAACAATAAATACAATAGAAATATTAAAAATAGATTAAATTTGAACCCGTGCTAAAATTATCATTAAGAACCCTACTAAAATCACATTTAAAACTATACCAGGCCGGCCGCATGAAATAAGTGTGTTTTTAATGCCTGACGGAAGAGGCGCAGATCCGTGATAGTACGAAGGTCGGGGGGCAGGTCATTCCAGAGGGCGGGAGCTGCCACAGAGAAGGCTCTCCCCCTGGGAGTCGCCAGCCGGCATTGTCCGGCACACGGTACCCTGAAGAGGCCCTCCCTGTGGGAACGGACAGGTCGAAGGGAGGTATGTGATAGGAGGCGGTCCCGCAAGTAACCAGGTCCCATGCCATGTAGCGCTTTAAAGATGGTTTAAAGACTAACACCTTGAAGCGCACCCTGAAGGCCACAGGTAGCCAGTGCAGCTCGCGCAGGAGAGGTGTTACATGGGAATATCTCGAGACTCCCGAAATCCCCTGCGCGGCCGCATTCTGAACTAGCTGGAGCCTCTGAGTGCACCCCAAGGGAAGCCCCATGTAGAGAGTGTTACAATAGTCCAGGCGGGAGATGCCGAGGGCTTGAGTGACTGTGCGTAGGGCACCACGATCTAGAAAGGGCGCAACTGGCGTACATTACAAAAGCACTGCAAACAACTAGGCACTTACATTAATGTTTTTTTAATGTTCATTATGCAATTGTTTTAAAATTATTATACTAATTTTCTGATTTTTTAAAAAAAAAACATCATTAAGTCATCTAGAAATTCTTTGGGATCAAATGGTTGGAAAACAACCAATTAAAATCAAACTTCTTTCACTCATTACCCAGAAGCCAGTACTGGATGATTTAATGTCTTACATTTTGAAGAATATAAGTACCGTGATCAAAAACATCAAAGGCACCCTTTTATTATAGCCAGGAAAGAGGACAGAGCATCTCTCGCGCCAATTCAAGAGAGGTGAATCTGTCAATGTTGCTTTTTCTCAATTTCTCATTTGTGCAAACCTGTCAATTTTGGTTCCTCTCAATTTTTTCCCTTTATTTCTGCCACTCTCATCTAGGTTCCATTGTCTTCCTTTTCTGTGCTCCGTTTGCCCCATTCCTGTGCGAGATTGTGATTAAAAAAAAAAAAGCAGCAAAAAAGACCTAGAATTGGTGTTCTTTTGGGATATGTTTTGTCAAGTAGGTACATATTTGCTTCCATTTTTTCCCTACAGTTCCTGCCAAATATTTCTTGGGAATAAACACATTTTTATAGAAACCTTTCCCGGACACAGTTCAGTTGGTGAACTGCATTGCAAAAATAAAAGTTTTCTTGGTGTGTTTCACTGTCACCCATTCTCCCTCCTTTCCCCCCCAATGAGGCTGTTGTTTATTGACACTATGAAATAGTGCATTCCAACAGGCCCTGAAAAATTTATTTTGTTTATGGAGAATCTGACGCATGGTGAGATAATAGGCCGGCATCTGATTTTATAAGATTGGATTGCGACTTTGTGTTAATAATCTTGCAGATTTTGTTGTGCACAACTCAGAGCCTTCTCCGTTTGGTGCAGTTCACAAAGATTGCAAGCAAGCAAATAGATAAATACAGATAATCCTTGATTTATGGCCAGAATTGGGCCCAGAATTTCTGTCGCTAAGCAAGGTGGCTGCTTTGTGAGCCACACCCAAGTTTATGATTTATTATATTTGCTATGGTTAAGCGAATTGCTACAGTTGTTAAGTGACTCATGCAGTCATTAAGCGAACCCAACTTGTCCTATTGCTCTCAGAAGTGCCAGCAGTTCGATTCTCACCGGCTCAGTCTTACCTCATCCTTCTGAGGTAAAATGTGGACCCAGATTGTTGTAGGCAATACGCTGACATTGTAAACCGCTTGGAGAGGGCTGTGAAGCACTATGAAGCGGTAGTCTGTATAAGTCTAAGTGCTATTGCTATTGCTATGACCATCGTAAATAAATATTGGTTGCCAAGCGCCCAAATTTTGACCATGTTACTGTGGGACTGCTGCAAAGTACGATCTTATGATCATTATCTTAAGTTACTTTTTTCAGTCTGTTGTAACTTTCAGATAATGGTCACTAAATGAATGATTGTAATTTGAGGACTACCTGTAAATGCGTCACTCTCCCATTCCCACATTTTTCTGAAAATCCAGGCTGGCAAAATAAGGCCTTGGTAAGGCCACACTTGGAATCCTGCATCCAGTTTTGGTCGCCACCATGTAGAAAAGACGTGGAGACCCTAGAAAGAGTGCAGAGAAGAGCAACCAAGAGGATTAGGGGACTGGAGGCTAAAACATATGAAGAATGGTTGCAGGAACTGGGTAGGTCTAGTTTGATGAAAAGAAGGACGAGGGGAGACATGATAGCAGTCTTCCAATATCTCAGGGGTTGCCACAAAGAAGAGGGAGTCAAACTATTCTCCAAGGCACCTGGGGGCAGAACAAGAAGCAATGGGTGGAAACTAATCAAGGAGAGAAGCAACTTAGAACTGGGAGAAATTTCCTGACAGTTAGAACAATTAACCTCTGGAACAGCTTGCCTCCAGAAACTGTGAATGCTCCAACCCTAGAAGTTTGTAAGAGGAGATTGGATAACCATTTGTCCAAAGTGGTGTAAGGTTTCCTGCCTAAGCAGGGGGGTGGACTAGAAGACCTCCAAGATCCCTTCTAACTCTGTTATTCTATTCTAAAGCTCTGAATGATCCGGCTGTTTTTCCCCAGGTTCTCCAAAGTACACCCTTCCACTTTCTCCCACCGCCTGCCACACGTCCTCTTTCGCACTTCTGCACACCTCTCCTGATCTCGACCCCCTAATTAGCCAGATTGCAAAGTGTTTTGAAAGCTTCTGTTGGCCGCTCTCCCCTGAGCCGAGCCTTGACCCTCCCCCCGCCAACACTGCCCCCATCCAACCAGAGCCATTTTCCCGTCACATTCATTAAGACTCGACAAGTACAGTGCCAGCCGAAGAGATGAAAGCCGACGGGGGCATCCATCAGTACACGTTGGAATGGGATAAAAGCAGCTCTTATATTCCTAACGAACCTCTTGAAAGCAGAATGCAGATGGACACCCCTGCTTTGCGTTGACTGCCTTTAATCTTATTAGGTTCACTTTCTCTTTCTTACTTTCTTTCTCCCTTTCTCTCTCCCTCCTTCTTCTTTCCAGAGCTCTTAACCTCCTCCCTCACTTTCTCTCCCTCCGCCTCTTGGTCCAAGAAAGACGCATGCTTTTGTTGGGGTTGTTTTGTTCAAACAGATCAGAGGTAGGATATTTCACAAAAACATAGCAATGGAGAGTGAAACTTCTTCTTTTAAAAAAAAAAAAAAGGTTAGATTCTGAGAGCATTTTCTTTTTTAAGAAAATCAATGTGCTTCTCTTATATTTACAATGTTTAGGACTGTTGGCAGACCGTTTTTAGCAGAGGGAGACAAGAAAGCGTTCATGTGCTTTGCAAATTTGAGGGCTAGCAACTTGCGTTACCCACTCTTAGTTTAAAGGGCCTAAATTTTCAGGATGCTGCATGCTTTATAGGTTTAGCTCACTGGCTTTCTGAGAGGAGGAGGACAGGAAGAACAGATTTAAATCGGAGTCAAAATGTTTTAAAACATTTCTCTTTTAAAAATTTTCATCAATGTTAACCAGCACAAAAATATATTAAAACCAAGCTTGTAGATCAGAAAGGTAGGCAGTTCAGCGGTTTGAGTCCCTCGTGCCGCATAACGGAGTGAGCTCCCATTACTTGCCCCAGCTTCTGCCAACCTAGCAGTTCGAAAGCACATAAAAAATTCAAGTAGAAAAATAGGAACTACCTTTGGTGGGAAGGGAACAGCGTTCTGTATGCCTTCGGCATTTAGTCACGCCGGCCACATGGCCCTGGAGACATCTTCGGACTGGCTCTTGGGCTTTGTAATGGAGATGAGCACTGCTCCTAGAGTCGGGAACGACTAGCACATATGTGCAAGGGGAACCTTCACCTTTACCTTACCCTCCACAAAAAAGCAACTTGATTTGTACTGTCAAATATTACCGGTAGTCCTCAACTTAAATCCACACAGCAAATTGTTTGTTAAGCCGGTAGGATACCATCCCTCGTTGCAAATTCACTTTTTTTCCATTGCCATTGTAATTTTGAACGGTTGCTAAATGAATGGCTGTTAAGTTAAGGACTATCTGTATTCCAAAAAATAAATAAATTGCTTTTTAAAAAAGGACAGTTCTTCAAAAAATGTTTTCTTCCACTTTTTGAAAGATAGTTCAGCCTGTAACCTGATCTTCTCCGTGTTTTTGTTCTGAGTGTTTTTACTAAGGACTAAATTCCATTGTGCTTCATGGGGGTTATTTGTGTTTAGAAAGCAGCCTACGAATAAAAAAAAATATCCCAAATTCTTTTTGCAATTTATTGGAAAACAACAACACTGTGGTTTCTACCGCTTCAGTAGATCGTTGCATGACAAATAAAAATACTACTGAATGCTAAATTATATTCTCAAATAAGTGTCAACAATTTTTTTGCATCCTCCAATGGATATGTTTAGCCTTTGAATGAAAAGATGATTGGGGATAAAATATACAGTATGGAAAGTATTGTATCGACAGACAACATTTCATTTAGTGACTGTTCAAAGTCACAACAGGATTGGAAAAAGTGAGCTATTGACCATTTTTCACACCACTGTTGTAGCATCCCCATGGTCATGTGCTCAAAATTCAGCGGCTGGGCAACTGACTCATATTTATGACGCTTGCAGTGTCCATGGGTCATGTGATAATCTTTTGTGACCTGACAAGCGAAGTCAATGGGGAAGCCAGATTGTTGCTAACTTAACAACTGCAGTGAGTCACTTAACGGCAAGAAAGGTTGTAAAATGGGGCAAAATTCACTTAACAATTGTCTCGCTCAGCAACAAAAGTTTTGGGCTCAGTCATTGTCTTAAGTCTTTTGGAAACACGGAAGCAAGTGCTGGAGAACACACAGAAGACTGAGGAGCTGGAAGGGGGGCTGGCTGGGGCAAAGGGAGAGCTTAAAAATATTAATACTGAAATTGGAGATTTGTCTGGTCATATGTCTAGGATGGATTTTGAGAGGATGTCATATTTTTTAAGATTTCAGAATATTTCTGAGGAATCTGGTGAATGCCTTCCTGATCTCATGAGTACAATTTTAGCAGACTATTTACACAAACCTAAAGATGAGATCAGGGGGGACATTGACCTAGTCTACAGAATAAACTCGACATATGCCAGGATAAATGAAGTACCCAGAGAGATACATATCAAATTTGTTAGAAGGTCAACCAGAGAGGGAATTTTGAAGGCGCAGAGAGGGGGGCCGCTAATTTACCAACAAAAGGAAGTCGCCATCTTGAAGCAGATCCCAAAAAAGATTAGAGAGATGAGAAGGAGGTATTCCTTCTTATCCAAAAAATTGTTTGACCACGGGACTTGGTTTAAGTGGGCGATGCCGGAAGGGATGTTAGTGTTCTGGGAAGGAGGGAGAGTTAGGATTAAAACAGTTGTTGAGGCGGAAGCCTTTCTTAAAAAACATTCCTCTCTCCTGGGGGAAGATTTAGGGGGGGCAGGGGGGCCACGGCCCCGCCCGCTGGGGGCCAGGAAGGAGAAAAAGAAGACACAATTGCCAAGAGACTTAGATCAAAAAAATAACTTTGCTTTTTTTATTAACATAGTATAACCTTTTTATCTGGATGTTTGTATATGACTGCCAGCATTGAATTGAGAATTTAGGATGTATGCACTTATTTTCACCTCGTAGTATTTTTGGAAAATGTTTTCTTAATGTTTTATTATGAAGCCCTGGAAGGGCCAATGATCCCGACGCGAAAGTTCTCAAAATGTTTCTGTATCCCTTACCCTATCCTTTTGGAAAATTGTAAAAACCAATAAAACTTTTTCAATATAAAAAAATCATTGTCTTAAGTCAAGGACTACTTGTAATCCCTAGCCAGCACGAAACCTGAAATCCAAATATAACGAAGACTACTAGTTAAATTTAACTGTTAAACATTTCAATTTTCAGAGAAGTTTAATGCTCACATTCAGTCCCCAATTTTATTTACAAATCCAAGGCATTGCACTAGCATTTTCTTTCACCCTCAGGAGCACAATTAAAATGTATAATTGAATCACCACTGTTTGCAACAAAATGCTAGTATTGCACACACAGGCAAAAATAATAACCAAACCAACCAAAATTGCTAGAAATAATCAAATTATAGAGGACAAAGAGATAGCTCCTCTTTCCAAATCATGTGACCGAAGGTTGGGAAAACATAACTCCCCAAGGCACATAAAGATATGACGCACCATTGTAATTTTATTTATTTATTAATCACATTGATAAATCTGCCCATCTCGCAAGAAACTACTCTGGGCAGTGTATAACAAACAATAAAACAACAAATATGACAAACAACCACAATCAAAATAGAAAAAAGTCATATTAAAAATGAAAAACACGATTAATTTTTTTTGAAATGTACAAGCCACACGGAGGTAGAATAAAAATATCTACCGCAATATTTATTTATTTGGTATATTTATTTGCTGTCTATCACTCCTCTAGGCCGCTTAGAATAATAAAAAATACGGAAATGAAAGTAGTGTAAACAGAACAAAAGTAAAATAATAGAACCATAAAATATACAAGGAAAGAGAACACGAGAGAGCCATTTAAGCAGGGGTGAGTTGCCAATTTTTTTACTACTGGTTCAGGCATGCTTTTGAGTGTGACGCTCCTGCGCATGCAGCCCGGCGCATGCACAGAAGCGTTCAGGTGGGTGGGCAGCAGTGGTGGGTTTCAAATTTTTTAGAACCTACTCTGTAGGTGTGGCCTATTTTGTGGGCGTAGCTTGGCAGTCATGTGACAGGGTGGGAGTGGCCACCTTTTAAAATGTGGTGAAACTCATTTAATAACGCTCTTGCTTAGCAACCAAAATTTTGGACTCAATTGTGATGATAAATTCTTTCTTTCTTTCTTTCTTTCTTTCTTTCTTTCTTTCTTTCTTTCTTTCTTTCTTTCTTTCTTTCTTTCTTTCTTTCTTTCTTTCTTTCTTTCTTTCTTTCTTTCCTTTCCTTCCTTTCCTTTCCTTCCCGTTGGGTCACTGGCAGCGGCGGGCCAGATTTACTTCCAGGTACGCCAGTGGAACCCCCTCTCACCGGTTCTCTAAATTTCACCAACCGGCTCTCGCGAGTAGGTGCGAGCCTGCAGAAACCCACCACTGGTGGGCAGAGCGTCCCGCTGCCACTACTGCTGGTTTGGCCGATCTAGGCTGAACCCTGAGCAACCCACCTCTGCATTTAAGAATATCTCTAGGTCCCTGGGATCCTTGGGCCTTTAAAAACTTATTTATTTAATTTATTTATTAAACTTATACTAGTAGTCCTTTCCTTACACGACAAGTGAGCTGAAAATTTATGTTGCTAAGTGAAACATTTATTAAGTGGATTTTGCCCCATTTTACAACTTTTCTTGCCCCAGTTGTTAAGTGAATCCCTGCAGTTGTTAAGTTAGTAACCCGGTTGTTAAGTGAATCTGGCTTCCCCATCGACTTCGCTTGTTAGAAGGTCACAAAAGGTGATCCTGTGACACCGAGACACGTCACAAATGCAGGCCAGTTGCCAAGCGTCTCAAATTTTGACCATGGGAGGCTACAACGGCCGTAAGTGTGAAAAACGGGCACAAGTCACTTTTTACAGTGGCGTTGCAACTTCGGACAGTTACTAAATGAACTGTTGCAAGGTGAGAACTAAATGTATATGTATACCTAACTGTATACATAACTACTGTAATGCTCTCTACATGGGGCTCCCCTTGAGGTGCACCCGGAGGCTCCAGCTAGTCCAGAATGTGGCCGCGCGGGGGATTTTGGGAGTTTCTAGATACTCCCATGTAACACCTCTCCTGCACAAGCTGCACTGGCTCCCTGTGGCCTTCCGGGTGCGCTTCAAGGTGCTAGTAACCATCTTTAAAGCGCTCCATGGCACGGGACCTGGTTACTTGCGGGACCGCCTCCTACCACACACCTCCCTTCGACCTGTCTGCTCCCACAGAGTGGGCCTCCTCAGGGTGCCGTCAGCTGGGCAATGCCGGCTGGCGGCGCCCAGGGGAAGAGCCTTCTCTGTGGCAGGCCCCACCCTCTGGAACGACCTGCCCCCCGACCTTCGTACAATCACAGACCTGCGCCTCTTCCGCCGGACACTAAAAACTCACTTGTTTCAGATGGCCGGCCTGGCATAATTGTAAGATGGTTTTTAGTAGGGTTTTAAATTTATTTTAGCACAGGCTTGTATATTTAATTCATTTTAATTATTTTGTACTGTATTTATTGAATATTGTTTTATTGTCTCCTGTGCACCTTCGGGGAGATAGGGCGGTTTATAAATCCAATTAATAAATAATAAAAATAAATGTATGCTGTCAAATGCGACTCGAGGTGGCTTGCAAACAATCAGTATTAACACCAACATAATACATTAAACAGTGGTGGGTTTCAATTTATTTTACTACGAGCTCATACGCTCATGCACACGACTTTTTTGCGCAGGCGCAGAAGTGTCTGGGCGGGTAGGCAGAGCCTTCCGCTGCCGCCATTACCGGTTTGTCCTATCCGGGGCGAATCGGCAGAAACCCACCTCTGACATTAAAACATTAGATTTAGATTTATTAATATTTTTATACCGCCCTACTCCCGAAGGACTCAAAGCGATGTACAGCCAAAATAAAATGCAGATATACAAAAGTTAAAACAATTTAAAAACATATTAAATAATTTGGCCCATAATAAAAGTTAAAAACCAACAAACCCAATTAAGATTAATAAAATTTATATTTACGCCAGCCCGGCTTGTTGAAAAAGGAAAGTTTTAAGAGCACGGCAGAAGGTGCGTAGGTCAGGGATAATTCGTAACTCCGGGGGCAATTCGTTCCAGAGGACAGGTGCTCCCACGGAGAAGGCTCTCCCCCTTTTTATTAAAACAAGAAATAGTTTCTTTACATTTAAATTAAATATCGGCTGCCTTGAAGGATATAAAATCAAGCAACCGAATCTTGAAACAACTTTAAGAAGAAGAGGACGCTGCTTTTAAGCGAAGCACTAACCAAATGCTTTAAATGCCCTTTGCCTGGTGCCCCATAAGATCCCATTACCACAGAGAGCAGCAGAGGAACACTTACTAAGTGGGTTGGGGTTTTTTCCCAGGGACCCGTGAGCCACAAAAGAAAGGAGCCGAAGCTTTGGACAGACGCCATCCCAGTGACACCATCTCTGCAACTTACCACTGGCACGCGTGATGATTAAATCATTCTGACGGCGATGTAGTTAAAGCACCAGTCTAATGAAATCAATGTTAAAATGGGTTTAATTAAAGCTAGGGACGCCTCAGTGTGCAGGCTGGCTGGGCGGCTTGCATGACTGGGGCTGGTTCAGTGGACGAACAAGAGGCCATTCCGAAGACTGACCGCTGCCTTCTAAGAGGGACGCTGCGGATCTGGGAGTGCCCGTTACGATTGGGGGGGATTGCTCTCAGTGGTGGGTTCTGGATCCCAGTGCAACCAGTACAGTGCAATGGGGATGGGCGTACTTACCGCCCGCGATGCTCCAGCTGCTTGGCGGAGCATCGCCCAGGCGCCGTACACTCTGTGCGCATAAGTCCCGATCGGCTCAAATACAGGTAAGGAGGGCGGGCGGGCGGGCAAGCGGGTGGGTCCTCCGGAGCACTGTACCGGAATGGTACCTGGTGCTCCCAACAGGCACCGGTACACCTGTACTGGGGCGTACTGGTTGTATCCCACCACTGATTGCTATCCATATTGCATGTTTACAGGTAGCCCTCGACTTACAATAGTTCATTTAGTGACTGTTGAAGTTACATTGAAAAAAGGGACTTATGATAGCTTTTCACACTTAAACGGCGGTTGCAGCATCCCCATGGCCATGCGATCAAAATTCGGATGTTGTAAGTGGCCAGGTGACTCATATTTATGACGGTTTCAGTGTCCCGGAGTCAGGCGATCCTCTTTTGCGACCTGATTTCTGACAAGCAAAGTCAATGGGGAAGTCTGATTCATTTAACACCTAATAACTGTGCAGTGATTCACTTAACAACCGTGGCAAGAAAGGTCGTAAAATGGGAGGGTGGAAAATCACAACTGTCCCGTTTAGCAACAGAAGTTTTGGGCTCCATTGTAGTTGTAAATCAAAGACAATCTGTATTAATAATGGTTTACAGATTTATCCCCTGCTTAAGAAACAATAGGGACTGTGAAAATGGGGCACAGTACAACAATGGAGCATGCACCAATTTGCACCAATATTCATCTAGCTCTATGTTCAACGTGGTTTACAAGTAGTCCTCAACTTGCATCTTTTCACTTAGCAACGGGGTGAAGTTACGACGACACTGAAAAAAGTGACTTATGACTGGTCTCCACACTTACAACTACTGCAGTATCACCTGATCAAAATTCAGGAGCTTGGTAACCGGCATAATCGCTATTTACAATGGTTAGGTAAAGATAAAGGTTCCCCTTGCACTAGTCGTTTCTGACTCTAGGGGGCGGTGCTCATCTCTGTTTCAAAGCCGAAGAGCCAGCGCTGTCCGAAGACGTCTCCATGGTCATGTGGCCGGCATGACTAAATGCGGAAGGCACACGGAACACTGTTACCTTTCCACCAAAGGTGGTTCCTATTTTTCTACTTCCATTTGTACATGCTTTTGAACTGCTAAGTTGGCAGAAGCTGGGACAAGTAACGAGAGCTCACTCCGTTATGCGGCGCTAGGGTTTCGAACTGCCGAACTACCAACCTTTCTGGTCAACAAGCTCAGCGCCTTAGCCACTGAGCCACCACGCCCCTTATTAGAATGGTTGCAGCATCCCAAAGTCACATGATCTCCATTCATGACATTCCCGCCCCGAGTCCCTTTGGGGAGAGGGAGCGGTCTACAAATTAAATTTATTATTATTATTATTATTATTATTATTATTATTATTATTATTATTATTATTATTATTATTATTATTATTATTATTATTATTATTATTATTATTATTATTATTATTTATTTATTTATTATTTTATTTATTATTTTATTTATTTTATTTATTATTATTATTATTCCCAACTTGCTTCTGACAACAAAGTCAATATAGGAAGCTGGATTTGCTAAACGGCTGCATGATTCACTTAACAACTCCCGTGATTCGCTTAACAACCATGGCAAAATGGTTGTAAAAACGGGCACGGCTCACTTAACAACCATTTGCTGAGCAATGGAAAATCTGGTCTCAATTCTGGTCCTTAGTTAAGGACTACCTGTATTATATTTGGAAAAGCTTACTAAGGCAGCTCTGTAAACAAAGCAAATTTCCTTCCACACTAGTTCCAAAATTTTATCCGTAATATCAAGAATGTTTATTCTCTAACTATGCTTCTATTGTTATCGGGCCAAACAAACGCTGAACAGGTATGCTGAATTTCGTATTGTCTATTCCAAGGACCAGTTGGATTTATAGAACACATTCAGCCGCCTACCACGTTTTAGTTAAATGTATTGAAGGCAATCCTGCCTTTAATTACTTTTCTGTGCAGCACCAGCAAATGAATGATTAAATCATAGAATATAAGGACACCTTAGGGATCATCTAGTCCAACCCCCTGCCAGTGGAGAGACCCTATAGCATGCCTAAGAACTGGCCACCCCATCTTTGTTTGAATATCTTTATTGAAGGTGCCTTCTTAAGGTGGTCTTAAGGTAGTTAAGATAATCAATGATTCTTAAGGTAGTCAATTCCATTGTTGAACAGTTCTTATTGTTATGATGTGCTTTCTGCTTCCAACCGGAATACAGCTTGTCTTGGATTTACACCAGTTCATTTAGTGGCCGTTCAAAGTTACAACGGCACTGAAAAAAGTGATTTATGGCCATTTTTCAGTGTTATGACTTCTGCAGCATCCTCACAACTGTGTGATCAAAATTTCATCAAGCCGGCCTAGCATAATCCCCCGTTCTGACTTTATAGGGATAATTTTATAGGGATAATTTTTAAATTTTAGAGTTTTATTAATTTTAGCACAGGGAATATTTAATTAGTTTTTAACAATTTTGTATTTTTGTATGATTTTAATGATGCCTGTGTGCCGCCCTGGATCCTTTTTTAGGAGAAGGGCGGGGTATAAATTTAATAAAATAAATAAATAAAATAAACTGGTTCATACTTATGACCCTTGCTGTGTCCCAGGATCATTCCTTTTGCGTCCTTCTTACAATAGCAATAGCACCTAGCACTTAGACTTATATACTGCTTCACATGGCTTTATAGCCCTCTCTAAGTGGTTTACAGAGTCAGCACATTGACCCCAACAATCGGGGTCCTGGTTTTACCTGCCTTGGAAGGATGCAAGGCTGAGTCACCCTTGAGCCGGTGGGGCTTGAACTGGCAAGGCAGCAGTCAGCAGAAGTAGCCTGCAGTACTGCACTCTAACCACTGCGCCACCACAGCTCTTACAAGTAAAGTCAATGGGAAAGCCAGATTCACTTAACAGCCGGATTAGTAATTTATCATCTGCAGCGATTCGCTTAACAAGTGTGGCAAGAAAGATCGTAAAATGGGGCAAATCTCATTTAACAAATGTCTCACTTAACAGAAATTTGGGGCTCAATTGTGGTTGCAAGTCGAGGACTACCTGCATATTTCTTCATAAATTCTTTGCGTTGAGAACAAATCACTGTTAGGTTAACGACGAGTAAGCCTGATATGCCAATGCACGTAGTGTCTAATCGCTGATGTGTGCAAGAGCTTAGTAAATTTTTACTCTGCTTACATTAATTATGCATGTAATGGCTGAGTTCACAGAACTCCATCAGATCAGCGGAACAGCTTAGTGTTGGAAGAAATGTCCTTCTGGGTTCAACTCCAAGTGGGGGAAAAAGACACTGGAAACATGGAGGCAGCTTGGAAAGATGGTTTAATGGTGGACAGGACCACATGGCTTGAAGTCCTAGGGCAGAGGTCTCATTCTCACGGCCCGCGGGCCAATTGTGGCCCGCAGGACAGCATCTTGTGGCCCCCACCGTGATATGAAAGTATAATATTATATATTATAATATTAATATAACATGAGGTGCACCCGAAGACTACAGCTGGTGCAGAATGCGGCCGCGCGGGGGATCCTGGGAGCCTCACGGCATTCCCATGTAACACCTCTCCTGCGTGAGCTGCACGGGCTGCCTGTGGTTTTTCGGGTGCGCTTCAAGGTGTTGATTATCATCTTTAAAGCGCTCCATGGCACGGGTCCTAGTTATCTGCGAGACCGCCTCCTACCCCATACATCCCTTCGACCGATCCGACAACACCTAAAGACTCACTTCTTTCACCTAGCTGGCCTGGCCTAACTTCCGAGACTATATCATCGACTGAGTTTAAATTAAATTAAGTGAATAAGGGGTTTAAAATTGATTTTAGCACAGGTATTATCTAATTTAATAGGATTTTAGTGATTTTATGATGTATTTATTCTTTGTATTGTCTTTTTCGTGTTTTAATTTCCTGTGCACCGCCCCGAGTCCCTTCCGGGAGAGTGGCGCGGTATATAAATTCAATAAAATCTAAATCTAAAATATAATATAATATTAATATGCGGCCCAGCCTCACCCAGACTCTGCCTCCAGTGGCCCCCAGGTAGATTGAGTTTGAGACCCCTGTCCTAGGGGGAAAGGTGATCACATACTTCCAGATGTTGGGTGAAGAAGGAAAGAGCGAAAAGAAGAGGCTTGCTGGGTTTTTTATACTCTCTGTTCGGCCCCACCTCTCTGTTTCCTGTTCCTGTGTAAGAAATGTATTCTGATTGGTTGTCAGACTCCCATGGGGCCATGCAGGGGCAACTCTCTAGGCTGTGCTTTGAGTCCAGGTTTGTTTGAGCCTTGCTTCTTCCCAGCTGCCCTGTGTTGAGATGGGTAAAGGGCCAATACGATCGTGCCTTAATCCCATCAGCCTGAAGCTGAAGAAGGGAGATCTTTGTTATGTAGAATAGACTGGCTCAGGCATTTTAATGGCCCATTAAGGAAAGTGGGGGCTATTAAGAGTGAATCTGTTTCCTGCCTAAAAACATGTTTCTCCATTTCTGATCCAGGGAAATATAATATTCTGCCTTTTCAATATTTCCCAGGATATTTCATTTTTCAAGAAGGGGGGTTGCTAACTTCCTACATTAGCTTCTGCATTGCTGCAACACGCTAAACTAAATTAGTTTTAATCATCGCTTATTGGTTTGTTTTTTTGCTGTTGTACGTTATGTTTGTGAAATCCAGCCCTTCTGATTAATTTATGACTTAAAACAATGTGTGAGTCCAGCAAATGAATTAATTTGATAATGGAATTAAGCGGGGTGGGCAAATCCAGCTAGTTGACCTCCTCAGAGGGGAGTTTCATTAAATCCAAATGGGTTTAATGACACACAGGATTGCCCTTGGAATTAACCAGCCGGATCCAAAATATCTGGAAGCTGAAGCCAAGCGTTGACATCAAAAGCTGAATGCGAATGCCTTGGTTTAGACACAATCACGTTCTATATCTAGTAACTTTTATAGATCTTCCTGGGAAAAAATCTTTAAGACAATGCAAGTGAGTCGGGCATCAGTTACGCCCTTTCCTGGACCGATAAGCCCTGCTTAAAATCACCCATGCCATAATCGCTTCCTGTCTTGACTGCTGCAATGTGTTCTCCATGGGGCTGCCCTTGAAAAGGAGCTGAAAGATTCCATTAGTTCAAACCATGTAGCGGTGGAAGCCTGGGGAGGGCGACAAAAGGCCCAACACACAAACCAGAAGTTCAGGAATGGACTTCCAGGTTGTCTGTTGGGCCATTTTTCACCCTCTGGAGCTTCAGGAGGGCAAAAACTGGCTGATAATCAAGGCCGAAAATCAGCTGGCTCATGTGCACTGGAGCTCACAGGGCAACGCATCATGTGCCCTCAGAAATGGCTTTGCATGCCACCTGTGGCACCCGTGCCATAGGTTTGCCATCCCGGCTCTAGGATGTGTGTGTGTCTGCTCATTTCCGTTTCCTAGCTGAGGGACACAATGTTGTCTGAAGACACTTCCACAATCACGTGGCCAGCATGACTGTTCACCAAGGCACACAGAACACTGCTACCTTCCCACCAAGGTGGTACCTATTTATCTACTTACATTTACCTACTGTTGGTATGTCTAGTAGTTTAATGAAAAGAAGGACTAAGAGAGACATGATAGCAATCTTCCAATATCTCAGGGGTTGCCACAAAGAAGAGGGAGTAAAACTATTCTCCAAAGCACATGAAGACAAAACAAGAAGCAATGGGTGGAAACTAATCAAGGAGAGAAGCAATTTAGAACTGAGGAGAAATTTCCTGACAGTGAGAACAATTAATCAGTGGAACAGCTTCCCTCCAGAAGTTGTGAATGCCCCAACACTGAAAGTCTTCAAGAAGATGTTGGATAGCCATTTGTCTGCAACGGTATAGGGTTTACTAAAAGTAAAAAGTAAGTAAAATTTCCTGCCTATGCAGGGGGTTGGATAGAAGGCCTCCAAGGTCCCTTCCAACTCTGCTATTGTATTGTATTGAACTTCTAGGTTGGCAAGATCTGGGGCAAGAGTGGGAGCTCAGCCTGACATGCAGTACTTGGGCCTTGAACTGCCAACCTTCTGGTTGACCAGCCCAGCATCTTTTTTTTTTTTTTTTTTTTTTTTATTGAAAAAGTTTTATTGGTTTTACATTTTTTAACAGGATAGGGTAATGGTTAGAAAGAAATTTTGAGAGCATTCACGTCAGAGTCGTCGGACCTTCCGAGACCTCAAAATACACATTAAAAAAAAGTTAACATAGAAAACATTTTCCATATCACTACAAGATGAAAGCAAGTACATTTACCTAAATTCTCCCTTCCATGCTGTCAGACATTTACAAAAAGTCCGGATAGAAATATTATACAAAATTGTTCAAGAAAAATCAAGGCAAAGTTATTTTTTTGATCTAAGTCTTTTGGCTATTGTATCTTCTTTCTCTCCCCCCTGGCCCCCCGCGGGCGGGGCCGTGACCCCCTCCGTCCCCCTTGGATCTTCCCCCAGGGCAGAGGAATGTTTTTTAAGAAAGGCTTCCGCCTCAGCAACTGTTTTAATCCTCACTCTTCCTCCTTCCCAGAACACCAGCATCCCTTCGAGTGTCACCCACTTGAACCAAATCCCGTGATCAAACAATGTTTTAGACAAGAAGGAAAATTTCCGTCTTGCATCTCGAATCTTTCTAGGAATCTGCTTCAAGATAGTGACCGTTTTTAGTTGGTAAATTAATGGACTTTCTCTCTGCAATTTCAGGATTTCCTCTCTGGTTGACCTTCTAACAAATTTCACATGTATCTCTCTAGGCACTTCATTCATCCTGGCATATGCAGAATTAATTCTATAGGCTAGGTCAATGTCCCCCCTGATCTCATCCTTAGGTTTTTGTAAATAGTCTGCTAAAATTGTACTCATAAGATCAGGTAGGCATTCACCAGATTCCTCAAGAACATTCTGAAATCTCAAAAAATATGTCATTCTTTCCATATCTATCCTAGACACATGCCCATTTATTTCCCCCACCTCATTAGAAACATTTTTAATCTCTCCCTTAGCCCCCTCCAGCCCTCCTTCCAATTCTTCATTCTTCTGTGTATTCTCCAACACTTGCTTCCGGGTATCCAATAGTTCCTTTTTAAAAGTACTATTTTCAGCCCTCTGGGCCTTTATTTCTAATATCAAAGTTTGCATAGAAGTTTCAAGAGAAGCCATCCTTTGTTCCAAATTTACAAGTGCTGCTTCTTGTGCCATGGTTAAAAGTTAGAGTCACTGCCACCAAGATGGCGTTTTCCGGGTGGGGCTGGTGGGGCAAACCAGGAGCTCAGTTCAGTTCAGGGCTGTGAAGTTGCAAACAATTCAGAAACCAAAAGAGACACAATTTCCCAAATCAGCAAATAATAATAACGAAGCCCAGCATCTTAACCACTAGGCCACCACGCCCTAGAGCTAGATTATTTGAAGGGCCTTCTTTTCCCAATTGCATCAACCTGACCCACCTAAGCAGGGAGGCAAGGCCGCCCTGTCAATTTCGAACTGAACCTGGCAGCAGCCATCTTCCTATCCCCCAGTTGCCACACAGAGGGGTAAGCGGGGGAAGGAGGTTGGAATGCATTACTGGACAGAACAAAAAGTTTTCTCCTGAGAACCAAGGTCATATCTACCGGCAATCAATAAGGTTGGGGAAGAAGTGCCTGAAGAGCCCACCAATTAACCCAATTGGCCAACGTGACCTGTGACTCTTGGGGATGGGGTTATTTCCTAGTTTTATTATATTGTATCTGCAGGAAAGATTTAGATTTGGTTTTCCTTTGAAGCTGTGCTGATACGATGTACTCATTAAAGAAGACCTTTGAGAAGGAGCCAAGACTCAGGGTTCTAGTGTGGCTTGGTGGGTGTGGCAGGAGAAGGATACTGTAAAATGTCCATTTCCACCCCACTCAAGCAGAAGGATACTGCAAAATGTCCATTTCCCACTCCATTCTGCGGCCAGCCAGAAGTGGCATTTGCCAATTCTCCAAACTACTCAAAGTTTCCGCTACCAGTTCTCCGAAATACTCAAAATTTCCGCTACCGGTTCTCTGAACAACTCAACGTTTCCGCTACCAGTTCTCCGAAATACTCAAAATTGCTGTTACTGGTTCTCTAAACTACTCAAAATCTCCACTACTGGTTCTCCAGAACCTGCCAGAACCTGCTGGATTTCACCCCCTAAAATAACCTCTGCAAAAGAGTACCTTTAGCTGAGCACCGCTGTGAAGGCAGGGCTATCCACAAAATGAGCCGTCGCCGAACCAGCTCCATACAGTGGCTTTAAAACCACAGGGGACTCGCTCCATCCACATAGAGACCTCCCCGTTCATGACCCACTGAACTTGATAGACTTGCCTTGATAGACTTGCAATGACCCAAGCGGGTCATTGCAAGGCCTGACATGCTCCATAAACCTGGAGTAATAGGCATTCCTCAGCAATATCACAGCTTCGTGACATCTCAATGGCTGGAATGGACTGCGAGTGAACCAAGCAGAATAAGAACCGTCTGACGGAGCCCCTCAGGCGCTTCTCTGCTAGGATAGGAAGAGAGGGAACCTCTGAGGGAATTGGGGAACACAGCCTGGCTTTGTGGGTTGTTTTATTATTTTCCTTCTGCTTAGAGCCCAGGAGGAATCCTTCTACAGTTGTCCTCAACTTACAACTACAGGGGTGGGATTTGCTTACCTTCCCCACCGATTCGCAAATGAATTGAATTGAATTGAATTTATTGGACTTCTAGACCGCCCCCTCTCACCGGAGGGACTCGGGGCGGTGTACAGGTAAAAATTAAAACCATTACAATAAATAATACATAAAACTAAAATCGAATTAAATAGAACCCTGTACAAATTTATAAAAATTAAAAACTTAACCCTAAAACCAAATCAGAAAATTTAAAAATGCAGACTGAGGTGGGAAAGCTGGAATTAGGCCAGGCCGGCCAGATGAAACAAGTGGGTTTTGAGTTTCTGGCGGAAGGAGCGGAGATCCGTGGTCGTTCTAATGTCAGGGGGAAGGTCATTCCAGAGGGTCGGGTCCGCCACAGAGAAGGCCCTTCCCCTGGGCGTCGCCCGCTGGCACAGCCTGGTGGACGGCACCCGGAGAAGTCCCTCTCTGTGTGAGCGAATCGGCCGAAGGGATGTATGGGGCAGGATACGATCCCGCAAATAACTAGGTCCTGTGCCATGGAGCGCTTTGAAGATGATAATCAACACCTTGAAACGCACCCGAAAAGCCACAGGCAGCCAGTGCAGCCCGCGCAGGAGAGGTGTTATGTGGGAGTATCTAGAGACTCCCAAAACTGCCCGCGCGGCTGCATTCTGAACCAACTGCAGCCTTCGGGTGCATCTCAAGGGGAGCCCCATGTAGAGAGCGTTGCAGTAGTCTAGACGGGACGTCACAAGCGCATGAGTGACTGTGCGAAATGTGAGCCCATGTGCCGTGTTTGTGCATGCGCAGGGCTTGCACCTGATGTCAGGGCAGGTGGGTGGAGCCTCCCACAGCTGCCGCTACCCCCGAAACCTAGAGGTGGGTTCCTACCGGTTCGGACGGATTTGGCCGAGTAGGTAGTAACTCGGCTGCCCACGCACCCAAACCAGTTCTATTGTTGGCGGCGCCATCTTTATTTTTGCTTCTGCGCATGCGCAGAACAATCTCCATTACAGAAATCACCCCCCCCCCTTTTCTTACAATCTGCATATGCGCAGAACTTTTTAGGTGTAAATGCACATGTGCGCGGAGCAAAAATTATTTTCCGTGCCGAACCAGCAGTAATGCCAGTAGCAACCCGCCCTGCCCAAACCAGAGAGAACCGGATGAATACCACCTCTGTACCAGTGGTGGGTTTCTGCAGGCTCGCACCTACTCGCGAGAGCCGGTTGGTGAAATTTAGAGAACCGGTGAGAGGGGGTTCCACTGGCATACCTGGAAGTAAATCTGGTCCACCGCTGAAAGTGACCCAATGGGAAGGAAAGGAAAGGAAAGGAAAGGAAGGAAGGAAGGAAGGAAGGAAGGAAGGAAGGAAGGAAGGAAGGAAGGAAGGAAAGAATTAATTAATTTATCATCACAATTGAGTCCAAAATTTTGGTTGCTAAGCAAGAGCGTTGTTAAATGAGTTTCACCACATTTTAAAAGGTGGCCACTCCCACTCTGTCACATGACTGCCAAGCCACGCCCACAAAATAGGCCACACCTACAGAGTAGGTTCTAAAAAAATGTGAAACCCACCACTGCTCTGTACAACCAATTGTTTAGGTTTGAGGTTACAACGGCACTGAAAAAAGGTGACTTACAACCAGTCCTTGCATTTACGACTGTTGCGGCATCCCCACGGTCACATGATCAAAATTCAGGCACTAGATAACCAGCACATATTTATGATGGTTGCAGAGCCCCAGGGCCACGTGGTCACTATTTGCGAACTCCCCAGTTGGCTCTGACAAGCACAGTGAGTGGGGAAAGTGGGATTCGCTTAACAATTGCCTGATTCACTTCAGTGCAGTGCTTTGCTTAACAGCTGTGGCAAAAAAGAGGGTTTAGAATGGTGAAATCCAAATGAAATATAACAGAAGGGGAAACAATAGAAGATGAGCGGCTTCGATTAACAATTGCTGTTAGAAACAACAGGAAGTTCCTGTTCGTATTGTATGGTGTAAATGTAGTGTATGTCTAAGTTTTGTGTATTTTATATGTATTTTATATGTTTGTAAATAAAATTTATTAATAAAAAAACATTAAAAAAGATAAAATCGAGCATGACTCACTTAACTGCCTTGCTTAGCGGTTGGGAAATTCTGATCCTAAGTGTGGTCATATGTCAAGGACTACCTGTAATGCATTGGGCCTAATGAATAAATAATGAAACCTGAAAGCACCTTATTTTTCTCTTGCTTTTGCTTAAACACGACATGTGTGTGTTTCGGATACAAGTTAAGTATGAGTTGCCTAAATAAAATTTGTATTTATTTTGTTTGTATTTAATTGTGCTTTGTTGTAGGTTGTTGGTTTGCGTTGGTAGGTGCTCAGGGTTATTTCCTGAAGTTGGGCAGCTTATCACATTATGTGATAAGTGCCTTGGTAAGGCCACACTTGGAATACTGCATACAGTTTTGGTCGCCACGATGTAGAAAAGACGTGGAGACTCTGGAAAGAGTGCAGAGAAGAGCAACCAAGATGATTAGGGGACTGGAGGCTAAAACATATGAAGAACGGTTGCAGGAGCTGGATATGTCTAGTTTGATGAAGAGAAGGATCAGGCAGAGGCGTAGCGTGGGGGGTGCAGGGGGGCCCGGCCGCACCGGGCGCAACATCTGGGGGGGTGCGCTCGCACTCGCAGCTCTCTGCCCCTACCTGGCTCACTCACTCTCTCTGCAGTGCTGGATTGGTCAATAAGGTCTCACAGCAATCGATGTAATAGGCATTTGACACGATCGCGGGGGCGTGGCCAAAAGAAGTTTTCCGGCGACGGGTGGGCGGATCTATGCTAATGATATATACTTTGCCTTCCGTGATTGGCTCCCTTGCGGCCGGCATCTTTCTGCGTTTGGGGTCTTGCCGAGTCCACTGGAAACCCCGCCCCCTTCTGCCTGCTGATTGGCGCCCGAGCGGCAGCATGTTGGCTGGCGCCCTCTTCTCCGCCTTCTGTCATTCCTTGGAGACGCCACGCGCGTTTGGCTTGGAGGGCGCCAGCGTGAGAGCCTCTGGATTCTCTGCCGCTTCTTGCTCGGGCAGGGTCGCCTAGGAAACGGGCCAGGGGCGCGCCGACCGAGCCTCCCTATGGCCGCGGTTGTGACCCAGGGTGGAGCTATGCAAATTACTTGCCTTGCCCCGGGTGCTGACAACCCACGCTACGCCACTGGGACCAGGGGAGACATGATAGCAGTGTTCCGATATCTCAGGGGCTGCCACAAAGAAGAGGGAGTCAAACTATTCTCCAAGGCACCTGGGGGCAGGACAAGAAGCAATGGGTGGAAACTAATCAAGGAGAGAAGCAATTTAGAATTAAGGAGAAATTTCCTGACAGTTAGAACAATTAACCTCTGGAACAGCTTGCCTCCAGAAGTTGTGAATGCCCCAACCCTGGAAGTCTTTAAAAAGATGTTAGATAGCCATTTGTCTGAAATGGTATAAGGTTCCTGCCCACGCAGGGGATGGACTAGAAGACCTCCAAGGTCCCTTCCAACTCTGCTATTGTATTGTATTGTATTGTATTGTATTGTATTGTATTGTATTGTATTGTATTGTATTGTATTGTATTGTATTGTATTGTATTGTTACAGACATATATACAAAATTATATTTATTTACACATTTATTAAGAACCTGTACTCCCCTGCCCCTGTTTTCCCTGTTCCAAATAAAAACTCGTGCTGCCATAAAAAACCAGCAACAACCCTTTTCCTGTGCAGAGAAGTGAACAAGCAAAAATTATTTGTGTCTTCCCTGCCAAGCCTTTGCTATATTATTTAAACTTCCTTTCCATCACATCAAGTTGTAGTACGGCATAAATACAGGGCTATTTTTAAAAGCTTGAGAATGGTCCATTGTTTTCCTTTTACCTGTGGAGATATTTGCTCTGAAGTCAATACATAGACATCTTTTAGTGATGGGTAGCGTCTTCTGACTGGGTTCAGTACTCTGGCCCTAAGTGCAGCTATCTGTTAGTGCAGGGGTCTCACACCTTTGCAACTTTAAGTCTGAAGGACTTCAGCTCCCAGAATTCTCTGGGAGAAAGCTGGCTGGAGAAGTCTGGAAACTTCAGTCCTTCAGACTTAAAGTTGCAAAGGTTGGAGACCCCTGTGTTAGTGAACTAATTATATCTTTCTGGTTATGAGATAATACAACAGAAATTTCTGGACCACAGTATAAGAATTGGGATTTTAGATTGACCAAGGCTGGGTGTCTGTAGAACAGCTGGCTAAAATTTCAAAAGCTAGCTTGGTTTGAATTGCAAAGAGGCTCTTGGTTAAAAAACAGAAAGAAAAGGGGCAAAATTGCTTCCAATTCTCAGGTTGTATTAAGAAATGAAGTAGATCCTGCTGCAACCATTCTGTCCCAGTGGCACAGCCTGTGTCCTTAACCAGTTTAAGGTGCCGATGCTAATTTTGAAATCTCTACACCTGGGATAGGCAGCGGAGTGGGCCGCAAGCCAGAACTCCTTGAGTTTAGGGTGGCAAAATCTAATTTTTCAAAACACTGGAAAATGAGAGTGATTTTCAATAAGGAGCATAAGAAAGAAAACTAGACACTCTTTTGAAACTGAGTAAAATAAAAATATCCCCCTCCTAAATGGTTTTTTTTTAAAATTTGCCCAGTCAATTGTTTGAGATGGGCAGCTATGCAAATATATACGTGTGTGTATGTGTGTGTGTGTGTTTCAGCATAACTCCGGATATACACAGAAATACTCAGGGGGACGGGGGGATGGGACGGGACGGGACACCCCTAACACGTGTGCGTTCTGTTAACATACAGCCTGTTATGCCTTAAAATGGCTTCTACCGTACTGCCATTAAATGTTTTCTACTGTACAGTGCAGTGCAGCTGCCATGGTAACGGTTTCACAGAAATCCACAAGGAGGATCCCTCTGCTAAGGGAGAAAATCCAAATTAGAAATCCGGTCTAATACAGGATTAGGATAAATAAATACTCGGGCAACACCGGGTTATCAGCTACTTGAAAATAAAATAAAACAAAATCTAGTAACATCATGGCATGACTATGCTATCCATTAGGTGAATCAGCCGCCAAATAAAACCATTGTTTTAATTTAATCTCCTTATCCATAAAAAAAGCTAGCATCTCCTAACTTTAATGTGTGGCACCTGTCAGGTGCAAGTAACTAAAAACAAGAGTTGAGTTCAGAGACTAAAAGGTTTATTGCATGCTTCCTATACACACAAATCTGATCAACGGTCAAGGCAAATTGGGGCTATATAAGAGTCAATGGAATTAATGAGAGGGCTGGACTTGGGTCTCTTGTGGCTACGTACGGATTCCAAACTGATGGTGTATTTGACCCTGCCCTCAGGCTCAGCCTAGGCTTCTCCTAAAGGATCAGGATATCTAAAGAAAAACTTTCACTAAGGGTGTGTAAAATGTTCCAGATCTGAAACAGCCATTTTCAGGATGGCTGTTTCAGTATCCAGGGAATCCTTGCTAAATGATGGTCATTGGAACCAACAACTCTGTTGCTAAGCGATACGGTTATAAAGCATGATACCAAGTTGTCCTTTGTGCCCTCGAAATTTATGCAGTGATGATAAATAATGATAAAATGAGTACGAATGTCTCTATAGTATAAGCACTGGCAAAGAATCCAGACCATACATTATGTGGCAGCTTGGAAGATTTATTGTTCCAGCCGACGCACGAGGATCTAGTCTACTAACCGTTCAACATTAAATTGGTGCTAGATGAGGGTCAATTGAACTCAGAACATTCAAAGGGTGGGATTATTTGTTCTACAGCAGTGGTGGCGAACCTCTGGCACGCGTGCCAGAGGTGGCACTCAGAGCTCTCTCTATGGGCACGTGTGCCATCGCCCCAGCCAAGGTCCATTGTGTTTCACCCACAGGGGGGAGAGAGAGAGTAAGGGAGAGAGAGAGAAAGAGAGAGAGAGAATGAGGGAGGGAGGGAAAGAGAGAGGGGGGCAGAGAGAGGGGGGAGAGAAAGAGAGGGGGGAGGGAGCAAAAGAGAGGGGTAGAGAGAGGAAGGAAAATAGAGAGAGAAAGAGACAGGGAGGGAGGGAAAGAGAGAGGGGGCAGAGAGAGGGGGGAGAGAAAGAGAGGGGGGAGGGAGCAAAAGAGAGGGGTAGAGAGAGGAAGGAAAATAGAGAGAGAAAGAGACAGGGAGGGAGGGAAAGAGAGAGGGGCTAGAGAGGGGGGAGGGAAAGAGAGAGGGGGGAGAGAAAGAGAGGAGGGAGGGAGCAAAAGAGAGAGGGGAAGAGAGGAAGAGAAAGAGAAAGAGAAAGAGAAAGAGAGAGAAACAGGGAGGGAGGGAAAGAGAGAGGAGGGAAGAGAGAGAGGGAGGGAAAGAGAAATAATATTTCAAAAGGAGAAAAGTGCATTTATCATGTTTGTCTTAGAACAATTAGCTGAACTCTATGTTGTTCATCATTATTTTAGGTAGTAAAACCTCATTATTCAGGTTAAATTGCCATGTTGGCACTTTGCGATAAATAAGTAGGTTTTGGTTTGCAGTTTGGGCACTTGGTCTCCAAAAGGTTCACCATCACTTCTCTAGAAAGAGTGCAGAGAAGAGCAACAAAGATGATTAGGGGACTGGAGACTAAGACATACAGTATGAAGAATGGTTGCAGGGACTGGGTATGTCTAGTTTAATGAAAAGAAGGACTAGGGGAGACATGATAGCAGTCTTCCAGTATCTCAGGGGTTGCCACAAAGAAGAGGGAGTCAAACTATTCTCCAAGGCACCTGGGGGTAGAACAAGAAGCAATGGGTGGAAACTAATCAAGGAGAGAAGCAACTTAGAACCAAGGAGAAATTTCCTGACAGACCAATTAATCAGTGGAAAAACTTGCCTCCAGAAATTGCTCCAACACTGGAACTTTTTAAGAAGATGTTGGATAACCATTTGTCTGAAATGTTATAGGGTTTCCTGCCTAGGCAGGGGGTTGGACTAGAAGACCTCCAAGGTCCCTTCCAACTCTGTTATTCTGTTATCCTGATCCAATCCACTCAGACCCCCTTTTAAAGTTCAGTTGACGCGCCTGCAAGGGAGAAATCTTGCAAAACAAAAAGCGAAATTTGGCTGGATCTTGAATTTCCACACTCCCCTTCTAAGTCCCCATCGGACTTGTCATCTGGCAGACATCCTGTTGAGCACACACACAAAAAGTCTCCAGGCTCCTTCACATCTCTGTGCCCCAACCCCCCTGTCCCGGTAAAGCAAACATCTTCATTACAGCTCCGAGTTGTTTAAATAAATGAATTAATATTGACAAACCATCAACGGGTCTAATAAATGATTAGTTAAAGGCATATATACATCACATTACGGTTAGCAGTAGCCCAGCTTAATTACTACAGCCGAGGATTCCATTAGACAAGGAGCTTGGCGTCTCCTCTTGAAACCACTCCGCAGTTTGTCCCCTCATCTCTTCTCCCCCTTCCCTCTGGGTCTCCAAGCTCCATTTAGCATCGTGGATCCATATACCTATAGAGGGGCTGGTGTTATCTCTATCTCAGCAGGAGATAGGAGTGGGAAAATGCATTATGCAGGCCTGAAGCATTTGGAGAGAGAGAGAAAGATGGAGGAAGGGGTAGAGTTTGGCCTATCGGAATATTTATTTATTTATTTCTTCATTTATTTCTTCATCCATCCATTCATTCATTCGTTCATTCATTCATTCATTCATTCATTCATTCATTCATTCATTCATTCATTCATTCATTTATTACAGTCACATGCCTCCCATCTCCCTGATAAGGGGACTCTGGGGGGCTTGCAGATCATATAGGATCATAATATGATATTCATTCATTCATTCATTCATTCATTCATTCATTCATTCATTCATTCATTCATTAAAGTCACATGCATCCCATCTCTCTGATAAGGTGACTCTGGGGGGGCTTGCAGATCATATAGGATCATAATATGATATTCATTCATTCATTCATTCATTCATTCATTCATTCATTCATTCATTCATTCATTTTGTCACTCATGGCTTTTGGGAAGTTGCCCATTGAATAAGGAATGGTGATGATTAGCTGTGTGATCATACAAGTAGCATCTTCTCTGGAGTTTTTTCTAACATCTTATTTGGAGTTTTTCTAAAATGCAAAGACAAGTAATCTTCGACTTATGACCACCACGGAGCCCAACATTTCCATTGCTAAAAAAGATAGTTGGTACGATCTTTCCGGCCACAGCTGTTAAATGACGGCAGTTGTTAATTTAGTAATGCGGTTGCTAAGTAAATCTGGCTTCTCCATTGATTTTGCTTGTCAGAAGGGTGAAAAAGGTGATCACATGACCCAGGGACACAGCAACCGTCATAAAGGTGAGCCAGTTGCCAAGCATCGGATCATATGACTATGGGGATGCTGCAACAGTTGTGAGTGTGAATAATAGTTATGTTATTTTTTCCCAGTGCCTTTGTAACCTTGAATGGTCACTAAGCAAATGGCTGTAAGTCGAGGACCACCTGTATACCAGTGGTGGGTTTCAAAAATTTTTAGAACCACTTCTGTAGGTGTGACCTGCTTTGTGGGAGTGGCTTGTCGGCCATGTGACCAGGTGGGACTGGCTTGCCGGCCATGTGACTGGGTGGACATGGCCAACTTGTAAAATGTGGTGAAACTCATTTAACAGCACTCATGCTTAGCAACCAAAATGTTGGCTCAGAAACTCTGGCATTTGAAGCACACAAGTCTTAAAGCTGTCAAGTGACAAGACCCTTTGCACCGATCACCCTTTAGAAAAAAAACTCCCCAGAGGTGTTCAAACTTGACAGCTTTGAGACTTGTGGACTTCAACTCCCAGAATCCCTCCTCTCGCTCTTCCTCTTGATGATGGGCGGACGGGCGGGGGGAGGGAGCTGGAACCGGTTCTGAACGGCTCTGTAAATTTGTGGAACCTCTTCTATAGAAGAGCTTAGAACTGGCAGGAACCCACCCCTGGTGTATACCTTCCTTCCAAATCCCTCACTCTTGTGATATTTTCCACACGTGCATCCTGTCCTATCACATATTTTTAAACATGACAGTCATGAGCAATTTTATGGGTGGGCTCTGTATGGGCCTGGCTTCTTGACAGACTTCAATTAGTTCATTTCCCCAGAAGACCAACCAAAACCAAGACACTAGAAACTGTACAGGAATAAGGAGGTAACTTTGGAGAAGGAACGCAAGGACTGTTACGAGAAAGGGAATGACAACTGGCCTTGATTTTGTTTGGTATAAGCGGGAGCAGAGGATAACTCTAGCGGCCTTTCAAGATTCTCTTATCATAAAAGGTAAAGGTTCGCCTCGAACATATGTGCTAGTCGTTCCTGACTCTAGGGGGTGGTGCTCATCTTTGTTTCAAAGCCGAAGAGCCAGCCTGTCCGAAGGTATCTCTGTGGTCATGTGGCCGGCATGACTAAACGCCAAAGCGCACGGAACGCTATTACTTTTCCACCAAAGGTGGTTCCTATTTTTCTGCTTGCATTTTTTACGTGCATTCGAACTGCTAGGTTGGCAGAAGCTGGGACAAGTAACGGGAGCTCACTCCGTTACGCGGTGCTAGGGATTCGAACCGCCGAACTGCTGACCTTTAAATCGACAAGCTCAGCGTCGTAGCCACTGGGCCATCCCGTCCCTTTTTCTGTTATACTCTATAACAATAAAAGGGGGCCACAAGAAGACCCACAAAGCAGAGGGGGGTCAACCCATTCTCCAAAGCACCTGAAGGCAAGACAAGAAAAAAAACGGATGAAAAGTAATTAAGGAGAGAAGCAACCTAGAATTAAGGAGAAATTTCCTGACATCGAAAACAATTAATCAGTGGAATGATTTGCCTTCAGACGTTGTGGGTGCTGCAAAAATGGAGGTTTTCAAGAAGAAATGGACAGCCATTTGTCTGGAAAAAAAGCCTGCCAAAAAGCCAACACAGTTCTAGGCTGCATAAACAGAGAGATAGAATCAAGATCATGTGAAGTGTTAATACCACTTTATAATGCCTTGGTAAGGCCACATTTGGAATCCTGCATTCAGTTTTGGTCACCACGATGTAGAAAAGACGTGGAGACTCTAGAAAGAGTGCAGAGAAGAGCAATAAAGATGATTAGGGGACTGGAGACTAAAACATATGAGGAACGGTTGCAGGAACTGGGTATGTCTAGTTTAATAAAAAGAAGGACCAGGGGAGACATGATAGCAGTGTTCTAATATCTCAGGGGTTGCCACAGAGAAGAGGAAGTCAAGCTATTCTCTAAAGCACCTGAGGGCAGAACAAGAAGCAATGGGTGGAAACTAATCAAGGAGAGAAGCAACTTAGAACTGAGGAGAAATTTCCTGACAGTTAGGACAATTAATCAGTGGAACAACTTGCCTCCAGAAGTTGTGAATGCCCCAACACTGGAAGTCTTCAAGAAGATGTTGGATAGCCATTTGTCTGAAACGGTATAAGGTTCCTGCCTAAGCAGGGGGTTGGACTAGATGACCTCCAAGGTCCCTTCCAACTCTGCTATTGTATTGTAATACACGACCTTCTGCACGCTCACATTTGTGAACCGGTGGCGAAGGTAAGTTAATCCCACCAGTGCCCTCTACCCAAATAAAATCCACCAGTCACCAATGGTGGAGCTCTTTCACCATTTCTTCAGCCTGTGTTTGCCCCTTCACGGATTCCTGATTCCATCTCTCGGGGGGGGGGGGGGTGTCACAAAACAGCTGGAAACTGACAATTGGACACAGGGTGAGGAACAAAGAGGTGGGGGGGGGGAGGGCTGGATGGCACACGGCACCTTTCTCCAAAAGGGTCCTTCACCCACACTGAAGTGTGAATCCCATCCTTCCCTCTCAACAGGACCAGTGGTGATGCTGGTTGAGGATGATGGGAACGGTCATCTGGCAGCCAGGGCAGGTTGCGGAAGGGCAGAAAAGGACTCTATAGTGAAGGCACTTGCAAAGAGGAGGGGGGAGCAAATCCCACCCTTTCTCCCCATCCCTCCAACTGCCCGATTCCCTATTTTATGACTCCTCCCCCACCCCCCACACAATATATCTGCTTTGTGAGGGTCCCATTTATCAGCTCGCCCTGCTATTGAATGGGGGCTGCTCATGACAGGTTGAAATTGACTTGTATGATATTGGAATTACTATTGATTGCTTTGGCACCTTGCGACGTGACAAGCTTGGCGCCCTGGATTCAGGAGGTTGGGGTTTCTACAGAGCTTTTATTTATTTTATTTTATTTTATTTCCAATTTATACCCCGCCCTTCTCCTAAAAAAGGACCCAGGGCGGCGCACAGGCAATTAAAACCAAAACATACATATAAATACTCATATTAAAAAGCTATTAAATAATAATCCCGTGCTAAAACCCACTTATAAAATCTCTAATTAAAATTTACAATATTAAAACTCAGTATCGGGGGTTATCCTAGGCCGGCTTGTTGGAACAGAAGCGTCTTAAGACGCTGGCGGAACAGGCGGAGGTCTGAGATGTTAGGTAGTTCGGGGGGCAGGTCGTTCCAGAGGGTAGGGCCCGCCACAGAGAAGGCTCTTCCCCTGGGTGTCGCTAATCGGCATTTTCTGGCCGACGGTACCCGGAGAAGGCCCTCTCTGTGGGAGCGGATCGGTCGAAGGGAAGTATGGGGCAGAAGGCGGTCTCGTATGTAGCTAGGCCCCGAGCCATGGAGCGCTTTAAAGATGGTCGTCAACACCTTGAAGCCCACCCGAAAGGTCACAGGTAGCCAGTGCGGCTCGCGCAGGAGTGGTGTTACGTGGGATTGCCTTGTGGCTCCCATAATCACCCGCGCGGCTGCGTTCTGAACTAACTGCAACCTTCGAGTGCACCTCAAGGGGAGCCCCATGTAGAGAGCGTTGCAGTAGTCCAGCCGGGACGTCACGAGTGTTTGAGTGACTGTGCGAAGGGCAGCCCGGTCCAGTAAGGGGCGCAATTGGTGAATCAAGCGTACTTGATAAAACGCCCCCCTGGCCACGGCTGTCACATGATCGTCCATGGACAGCCGCGAATCCAGGAGGACACCCAAATTGCGCGCCCTCTCCACGGGGGCCAGTGTTTTGCCCCCAATGGCCAGTGTTGGACTTACCTGGCTGAACCGGGCTGCCGGAAACCACAGCCACTCAGTCTTAGACGGGTTGAGCTTAGGTTTGTTACTACCCATCCAGCTAAGAGAGTACCTCTTTTTCCTCCAGCCTCCTGCCTTTCACACTCAGCGTGTGCCTGTGAACACACACACGCACACGCACACATGAACACCACTGCCATGGCTTCAAAACACAATGAGATGCTTTCTACCTTCTCTCCAATTCCAAGTACATCAACAAATGGGGGGTGGGGGCATAGGCATGAATTGATGTGTTGATTAAACAGCGGGGTATGCTCCAAACAAGGGGTATCTGCAGAGTGTGCTCCCCCCCCCAAAAAAAATCAAGATGGCAGCCACCACAGTACAATCAAAACTCTGTTTCCTTTTTTAATGTTCGTCATATGTTGCAAAACCAACCAGCCAGCCAACCCAGGCAGAGTTTTGATTCTATCCTGATAGTTTGTTTATTTATTAAACTGATATGCTGTCTCACCTAAAGGTGATTCCTAGGTGACTTGCAATTAATAAAACACCAATATGAAACATTAAAACAATAGTACAATACAATAGCAGAGTTGGAAGGGACCTTAGAGGTCTTCTAGTCCAACCCCCTGCCCAGGCAGGAGCCCTATACCGTTTCAGACAAATGGCTATCCAACATCTTCTTGAAGACTTGCAGTGTTGGGGCATTCACAACTTCTGGAGGGAAGCTGTTCCACTGATTAATTGTCCTAACTGTCAGGGAATTTCTCCTCAGTTCTAAGTTGCTTCTCTCCTTGATTAGTTTCCACCCATTGCTTTTTGTTCTGCCCTCAGGTGCCTTGGAGAATAGTTTGACTCCCTCTTCTTTGTGGCAACCCCTGAGATATTGGATCACTGCTATAATGTCTCCCCTAATCCTTCTTTTCATTAAACTAGACCTACCCAGTTCCTGCAACTGTTCTTCATGTGTTTTAGTCTCCTGTCCCCTAATCCTCTTTGTTGCTCTTCTCTGCACTCTTTCTAGAGTCTCCACATCTTTTCTACATTGTGGTGACCAAAACTGAATGCCGTATTCCAAGTGTGGCCTTACCAAGGCCTTATAAAGTGGTATTAACACGTCACGTGATCTTGATTCTATTCTTTATGCAGCCTAGAACTGTGTTGGCTTTAGTAACATTACATCTGGTTTAAAATTGACAAAGATAGGGAGGAAGGGAACAAGATGCACATGGGAAGGAGGTTGGATCTTGTCTTAGTTCATTAAGCACTTCCAGAATGACCTGTAGACACACCTCTGCTGATTCTCATTGGCTCAAGGTTGACTCAGCCTTCCATCCTTCCGGGGTCGGTAAAATGAGGACCCAGATGGGTGCAATAGGCTGACTCTGTAAACCACTTAGAGAGGGCTGTGAAGCGGCATATGTCTAAATGCTATTGTTAATATAAAAGGTGCCTTGGATGCAATCCAAAACCTCTGGAGCACCATTTGAACATCGTCGGCATTGACAAAATTCCAATCAGTCAGTTGCAAAAGGCTGCTTTTAACCTGGAACAGCTTACACCTGCCATACCTTTTACACCATCAAACAACAACATCTACCTATCTTAGGTCCTTGTTGTAAGGCACTTGATAGGTCTATTAAAATGCCAAATCCAGTCTGAACATCTGGCTGATTGTGTGCCAAACCATAATAATGGGTGAAGGAATGTTAATAGTAATGGAACCATCTTACTACTTCAGGGGGCGAGATGACTCAGCGGTTAAAGATGGGTGATAGAAACGGTGAGGAGAAATTTCCTGACAGTTAGGACAATTAATCAGTGGAACAGCTTGCCTCCAGAAGTTGTGAATGCCCCAAAACTGCAAGTCTTCAAGAAGATGTTGGATAGCCATTTGTCTGAAATGGTATAGGGTTTCCTGCCTAGGCAGGGAGTTGGACTAGATGACCTCCAAGGTCCCTTCCAACTCTGCTATTGTATTGGTTTGGTCTGAAAGTCTGTTTTGCCTTTCTCCAAATCTTCTTGAATTTCGCTGAATCCTTCTTCCAAATGTGGTGCCTGGAACTGGATGCAGTATTCAAATAAAGAGCCTCACCAAGGCAGACTGGTGTGGATCAATTATTTCCCATTATTTAGAAATTATATAGCTGTGAAGCAGCCCAAAACCCCATTTGCTTTTTTTTTTGTCTTCACATCACACAGCTGGCTGATATTCAGTTTGTAATCAACTATTATTCCAATATCTTTTTTTTTTTTTTTGTATTATCAAGAAAGCTTTTCCCCTTCTACATCTCTGCATTTGACTTTTGTTTCCTAAGTGATGGGCTTTGCCTTTGACTGTTATATTTCCTCCTGTTCTATCCAGCCCATTTCATTAACCCATCCTTCTCATTTTGAATTTTATTTCTGCCTTCTAAGGCGTTAACTACCCCATCTAATTTTCGGTCTTCTGTAAATCTAATAACCATTCCCTCCACCTCTTCATCCAAACCATTAATATAAATATTGAAGAGTTCAGACTAAACTCTTGTGGCATCACACTTGATAGTCATCGCAATTTGATGTGTAACCATCAAGGAGCATTCTTTGAATACAATTTCCAGGCCAGCTATGTATCCACTTAATTGTCATGCCATCCAGACTCGTATAATTAGCTTGCTTCTAATCAGAGCGTCGTGGGAGATTTTGTCGAAGGCTTGTCTGAAATCAAGATATCATTATTGGTTTGTTTGGTTTTATTTATTCAGCCACACTCCCAAAAGACTCTCCAACATAAAAAACCATATTAAAATACTTAATAGAATTATACAGCACATATATTAAAATGGCCATAATGATTCCGAGGCAGGCATCTTCAGATGGAGAGCACTGCAACCTTAAAAGCTATGCTGAGCAGTTCAGAACAATACTTTTAACCAGTGGTGAAATCTTTTTTTTTTTTTGCCACCGGTTCTGTGGGCGTGGCTTGGGGGTGTGTGTATGTTATGTGACTGGGTGGGCATGGCCAACTTTTTTTCACTTTTAAAGCATTTCTTTCCTGCCGGTTCGCGGATCAGCTGGGAGCCACGCAATCCTTGGGAGTTTTTTTTTTTAACTACCGGTTCGCAGAACCAACGACAATCGTACCCACTGGTTCAGCCGAACCAGGCCGAACCGGGAGGATTCCACCCCTCCTTTTAACTAGTAAATGCTTGGGTGGAGTTGCATGGAGCCTGAGACAATGGGGGGCATCCCTGCAAAACCCTAATTTTGTTGTCCCTTCCACTGAGATTTTTTTTATGATGGAGGCAGGGTGGAACACTCTTAGCAGAGGTGGGTTCCTACCAGTTCGGACCGGTTCGGCCGAACCATAGTGGTATGCCGGCCTGGGTCGCAGAACTGGCAGCGACCCAGGCTGGCCACGCCCCTGAACCAGTTCCTCGGTCGCCACCGCTGCCATCTTTTTGGGGAGTTCTGCACATGCGCAGAACAATTTCCATTGAATGGTGCGTACGTGTGCAGCGCCCATCCAGCGTGCACATGCGCATGAAGCATGCACACGAGCGAACCAGCAGTAACGCCGGCTAGAACCCACCCCTGACTCTTAGCCACTGAAAATCCCTTGAGGAAGTGAGAGAATTGTAAAATAAATTCCCGTACGCCTGGTGATGTTTGCATCCCGCGTGTTAGCAACTCTGGGTTCAGAACCAGTATTAGAACTCTGGTCCCATAACCAGGGTTAGCTAATGAATGTGGAATAGTGTAATTCACCGGACAGTAATGAGGTACGTTGCTGTAAACCACAAACAAACTCTAAAACAGTGATAGTAAGAAAATAAATAGTCTTTACTTTGTAGCAACTAAAATGCTTCTTCCGACTAACTCTTCAAACAATGATAACAACAGTCCTTCACCAAACAAAGATACAGTTTCTCACAGTGATGCAAAACAATACTCCTTCTTCTTCACACGGCAATCAGGAAAACACAGGATCACAAGGAATTGAACAGGGAATGAGCTTGTGACTCTGAGCTTCCTTTATGGTAGAACTGTATAATTACAGCCAATCAAATTATTTAGTTCTTAAAGCTACATAACTTCTTAATAACATAGGCTCATATATATTGTCAACCCAATATAAGGCTGAATATCCTAACACCGTGTTATTCAAAACCACCCCATCATCAATTCTTGAGTCCATTTTTTTTTTTGATTGTCAGGAGAGGGCTATTTTTATATTCTTCCCCAGGCAGCCTGAATGCCTGGGGACATTCCATAGCTGCAGGAATGGCTATGGCTTGGTGGCGCTCAAGACTTCTTAATGAGCACCTAAAGCAGCAGGGATGAAAGCTCAACAACTGATCCATGAAACAGGTTACTGCCTCAAATATTTAGTACATTTTACTTTTGGGGGTGTTGGGAGAAATGTCCTTCTGGGTTCAGTTCCAAGTGGGGGAAAAGACACTGGAAACATGGAGGCTATTTGGAAAGATGGTTTAATGGTGGACAGGATCACATGGCTTGAGGTCCTGAACAGAAAAGGGGGATCACATCCTTCCAGATGTTGGGGGAAGAAGAAAAAAAAGGCAGAGATGTTGAAAGTCCCTGGTTTTATGCCCTCTCTGGGCTTTGAACCTGAGCTTGTATTCTGATCGGTTGTCAGATTCCCATGGGGCCATGCAGGGGCAACTCTGTGTTTGGAGTCCAGGTTTGGTTGAGCGTTGCTTCTTCCCAGGTGTCCTGTGGTGAGATGGGTAAAGGGCTAATCCCATCATGCCTTAATCCCATCACCCTGGAGCTGAGGGGGGAGGTCTTTGTTATGCAGAATAGACTGGCTCAGGCCTTTTAATGGCCCATTGACAAAGGTGGGGGCTATTAAGAGAGAGACTGCTTCCTGCCTAAAAACATGCTTCTCCATTTCTGATCCAGGGAAACATAATAATATTCTGCCTTTTCAATATTTCCCAGGATATTTCCTTTTTCTAGGAGAAGGGTGGGTTTTAACTTCCTACAGGGGGAATCGAGGACTTCCAGTGGGCCAATGTTCCTCTTGCAACCTAAGGTGGATTTCTTGAATGTCCCCACCTTTTCCCCCTCAAGTTTCAATTATTTTCCCCCCTATTTTATTATCCTTTGTTGTTTTTTTTCTATTGCTGCCGCTGTGGCTTCAAACCTGGTTTTGGTTAGCCTCATCTTCCTTCCTCCCTTCTCAACTTTAAAGACAGGTGGACTTCAATTCCCAGAATCCTAGGGCCGTGTTTGCGAACCTAGGACATGTGTGGCACAGGTGGCAAGTGTAGTCATATCTGAGGGCACGCAAGGCGTTGCCCTATGTCAGCAGACATTACTGTGGAACCGGTGGGCGGTTAGAAAACTTTACTACTAACAGAGATAAAAAAGTGGGTGGTAGGTATAAAAAGGTCGACTACCCCTGGTTTAACAGAAAGTAAATCCTAGCCGTCGTCCTGTGGTGTGGTGGTAAAGGTGTTGGAGTAGACTCAGGGCAATCCAGCTTCTCAGCCATGAAAGATCCCTGGAGAGGCCACACTTGGAATACGGCATCCAGTTTTGGTCACCACGACGTAGGAAAGATGTGGAGACTCTAGAAAGAGAGCAGAGAAGAGCAACAAAGAGTATTAGGGGACTGGAGACTAAGACATATGAAGAACGGTTGCAGGAACTGGGTATGTCTAGTTTAATGAAAAGAAGGACTAGGGGAGACATGATAGCAGTGTTCCAATATCTCAGAGGGTGCCACAAAGAAGAGGGAGTCAAACTATTCTCCAAAGCACCTGAGGGCCGGACAAGAAGCAATGGGTGGAAACTAATCAAGGAGAGAAGCAACTTAGAATTGAGGAGAAATTTCCTGACAGTTAGAACAATTAATCAGTGGAACAGCTTCCCTCCAGAATTTGGGAATGCCCCAACACTGCAAGTCTTTAAGAAGATGTTGGATAGCCATTTGTCTGAAACGGTATAGGGTTTCCTGCCTAGGCAGGGGGTTGGGCTAGAAGACCTCCAAGGTGCCTTCCAACTCTGCCATTGTATTGTATGAATTTTAGAGCAGGCATTTTCTCAACACTACCTTATAACAACGAAGAATATATATATATATTTGGGTGGTGGTGGTGACGGTGGGGTAGGAGACTATTTCGAATGCACAAAAGGAACAAGAGCTACAAATGATTGAGGTTTGGGCATTGAATGACAGGGAACGGCCGTCACAATTCCTGGAAGTGCAAACGATAATAGAAAGAGGCCAGCAGGAAGTAGCATCTATTGACCAACGGAATTGCACAGACCTCACAGCCAAATTCCCCCAGAGAAGCCGCTCTGGATTTGCACTGAACTGTCGTCTCCCCCCCCCCCCCCCCGCAAACAACCATCATTTCCTTTGTAAAGTAGTTAAAGAAGCAACTGGAAGCGAGACTTGCGGCATTCAGCAAAATCCAGCAGCACTTAACTGCCTTTTCATTGGAAGGCAAGTTTATTCGGATCCTTAGGGAGCGGACTCTTCTCGTTGGATCATTTTGCTACTCATGGGGACCATGGAGGGGGCGGCAGAAGGGTGGGTGGGGGGCTTCCAGGAAGCAAGCCAGCAGGCCAAGGAGCTCCTCCACGGTTTGCTTCCCTGGGGTTGACAAGCTGAGATATTTTGCCACTGAAGATGTGGGGGGAGTTGACGGTGGGGCGGGGGGATTGGGGTTTTCTGCGACAGGGTTTAGTGGATGCCAATCGACAGGCAGAGGCAGGGCACGGAGGAAGAATGGCTGAAATCCCCACAGTGGAGGAATGGATTGTGAAAATGTTAAGAATTCACAGAAATGGCAAAACTGACTGAAAATGTGGTTCTCTCTCTCTCTCTCTCTCTCTCTCTCTCTCTCTCTCTCTCTCTCTCTCTCTCTCTCTCTCTCTCTCTCTCTCTCTCTCTCTCTCTCTCTCTCTCTCTCTCTCTTTGAAAAGCAAAAACCTTATATGGACTTTTGGCTGAAGGAAAAGAGAAACGAAGTGATGATTTATGGATCTGAGGATTAAGAAAGACATGAATTAAATGACAGCTGAAGGAAATTGCATAACGTCTCAGAGGGAGGAGGGACAATATGATTGTAATTCTCTATTGAAAAGAAGGTTGGAAGTCATTTATAGATTGTTTAACCTTTCTCCTTCCTTCCTTCCTTCCTTCCTTCCTTCCTTCCTTCCTTCCTTCCTTCCTTCCTTCCTTCCTTCCTTCTTCCCTCCCTCCCTTCCATTTGACTCTTATTGTAACAATTCTTCATATGAATAGAATAGAATAGAATAACAGAGTTGGAAGGGACCTTGGAGGTCTTCTAGTCCAACTCCCTGCTTAGGCAGGAAACCCTACACCACTTCAGACAAATGGCTATCCAACATCTTCTTAAAAACTTCCACTACTGGGGCATTCACAACTTCTGGAGGCAAGCTGTTCCACTGGTTAATTGTTCTGTCAGGAAATTTCTCCTCAGTTCTAAGTTGCTTCTCTCCTTAATTACTTTCCACCCATTGCTTCTTGTCCTGCTTTCTGGTGCTTTGGAGAATAGTTTGACTCCCTCTTCTTTGTGGCAACCCCTGAGATATTGGAAGACTGCTATCATGTCTCCCCTAGTCCTTCTTTTCATTAAACTAGACATGGCCAGTTCCTGCAATCTTTCTCCATATGTTTTAGCCTCCAGTCCCCTAATCCTCTTTGTTGCTCTTCTCTGCACTCTTTCTAGAGTCTCCACATCTTTTCTACATCGTGGCAACCAAAACTGAATGCCGTATTCCAAGTGTGGATAAAATAAATGTATCTATCTGAATAAATAAATATAGGCAGTGGCAGGATGTCTGGATGGTGAGGTAATCTAAAAACTAATGGCTAGAGCTGTATATGATGGAAGGCTGGAAGTGGCATGCAGTAAATGGTGGGGCTGCACCACAAAGTCACAGCCACCATCTTGACTTTTTTGGACCCTACTGCCCAGATATGCCCTAAGTGGGCAGAATAAATAAAAGGAGTTCTCTTCCCTCATCACAGCTTTAATAAGGCTGACAAAGAGGAATGGAGCTAAGCTAAATTTTCAGAAAGAGGTGAAGAGGGGTGATGTGTTCCAAGCTAATTTATCAAGTTCACTTATGCTTACCAAAATTCTAATTCCTATTACAGTTATTAAAAAGAAAGAAAGCAATCAATATTTTCCAGTTTACTGGTGCTTTGGGAACGAGGATATGGTAGAAAGAGCTGTATTGAGTTGAGAAGATGAAGCAGAGGGGCGGGGGGGGGGGACACCATAAAGATATATTTATTATTTTATTTTCTTTACTGGTCTTCTCATTTTGGGGAAGGAAAGGAGAAGGTGAGAAATGTGGTTTTTTAAGCAGAAGAATAATAGGAGGGACGATGAAACATTTTCTACATTCCTTAGAAATATTCTGCAGTTTTAAAATGTTATGATTTAAACGCCAGGCATCCCTGTGGTAAAATAATACTTTAAAAATAGAACATAGAATAACAGAATTGGGAGGACCTAGGAAATCTTCTAGTCCAACCCCCTGCTCAAGCAGGAGACCTTATATCATTTCAGACAAATGGTTGTCCTATCTCTTCTTTAAAACCTCCAGTGATGGAGTGGCCAAAACCTCTGGAGGCAAGTGGTTCTAAATCTTGCAACGTGGCAGGGGGATCTTCACTAGGATATCCCATTCATGGCCCTAAGTTTTTTCCCCTCTGCTCAAATGGCCTGCTGTTTTTGCCACATCCTTGTAGGATTGGTTCTCCTTTTGCCTTAAGGAGGATAGTTTTCGGGGGGGGGGGGGGGTGTTGGCTAAGATTTCTGGTCACTTTCTAAAAATTAGAATAAAATAGGATAGAATAAGAGTAGGAAGGGACATTGGAGGTCTTCTAGTCCAACTTCCTGCTTAGTTAGGACACCCTACACCACTTCAGATAAATGATTATCCAACCTCTTCTTAAAAATTTCCAGTGTTGGGGCATTCACAACTTCTGGAGGCAAGTTGTTCCACTCGTTAATTGTTCTAACTGTCAATAAATTTCTCCTTTGTTCTATTATTATTATTATTATTATTATTATTATTATTATTATTATTATTATTATTATTATTATTATTATTATTATTATTATTATTATTATTATTATTATTATTATTATTATTATTATTATTATTATTTATTTATTTATTTATTTATTTATTTATTTATTTATTTATTTATTTATTTATTTATTTATTGGATTTCTAGACCGCCCCCTCTCCCCGAAGGGACTCAGGGCGGTGTACAGGTAAAAATTAAAACTATAACAATCAACAATACATATAAACTAAAATCGAATTAAATAATCCCCTGTACAAATTTATAAAAATTAAAAACTTAACGTTAAAACCTAATCACATAATTTAAAATTACAAACTGAGGCGGGAAGGATGGAATTAGGCCAGGCTGGTTAGATGAAACAGGTGGGTTTTGAGTTTCTGACGGAAGGAGCGGAGGTCCGTGGTCATTCTAATGTCAGGGGGAAGGTCATTCCAGAGGGTCGGGCCCGCCACAGAGAAGGCCCTTCCCCTGGGCGTCGCCCACTGGCATTGCCTAGTGGACGGCACCCGGAGAAGTCCCTCTCTGTGCGAGCGAATCGGCCGAAGGGATGTATGGGGCAGGATACGATCCCGCAAATAACTAGGTCCTGTGCCATGGAGCACTTTAAAGATAATAACCAACACCTTGAAACGCAGCCGAAAGGCCACAGGCAGCCAGTGCAGCCCGCGCAGGAGTGGTATTACGTGGGAGTATCTAGTGACTCCCAAAACTGCCCGCGTGGCCGCATACTGGACCAGCTGCAGCCTTCGGGTGCATCTCAAGGGGAGCCCCATATAGAGAGCGTTACAGTAGATCTAGTGACTCCCAAAACTGCCCGCGCGGCCGCATACTGGACCAGTTGCAGCCTTCGGGTGCATCTCAAGGGGAGCCCCATATAGAGAGCGTTACAGTAGTCTAGACGGGACGTCACAAACGCATGAGTGACTGTGCAAAGGGCATCCCGGTCCAATAGGGGATGCAACTGGCGCACCAGGCGAACCTGGTGAAACGCTCCCCTTGCCACGGCTGTCACATGGTCATCCATTGACAGCCGGGCATCTAGGAGGATGCCCAAGTTGCGTGCCCGATCCACAGGGGCCAGATGTTCGCCCCCAATGGCCAGTGATGGAATCAGCTGGTTGAACCAGGGCACCGGTAGCCACAGCCACTCAGTCTTTGACGGGTTGAGCTTGAGTCTGTTACTTCCCATCCAGATCCGCATGGCTTCCAGACACCGGGACATCACTTTGACGGCATCGTTGGGGTGGTTTGGGGTAGAGATGTACAGCTGGGTGTCATCCGCGTACAGATGGTAATCTACCCCAAACCCACGTATGATCTCGCCCAGCGGCTTCATATATGCATTGAACAGGAGAGGCGAGAGGACCGACTCCTGAGGCACCCCACAAGTGAGAGGCCTCGAGGTCGACCTCTGCCCCCCTGCCAATACAAATTGCGCTCGACCAGAGAGGTAGGAGGAGAACCACCGCAAAACGGTGCCCCTCACCCCCAACCCCTCCAGTCGATGCAATAGGATACCATGGTCGATGGTATCAAAAGCCGCCGAGAGGTTTAATAGGACCAGGATGGAGGAACAACCTCCATCTCTGGCCCTCCAGAGATCATCCACCAACGCGACCAATGCCGTCTCCATGCTGTGGCCGCGCCATGAGCCGGACTGGCGCAGGTCCAGATAATCAATTTCCTCCAAGTGACGTGGAAACGGTTGTGCCACCACACTCTCTACAACCTTTGCCAAAAAGCAAAGGTTGGAGACGGGACGATAATTAGCTAACAAAGCTGGGTCCAGGGAAGGCTTCTTGAGGAGGGGCCGGCAAGAACCCCTCACTCAAAGAAGCGTTGACTAACTCCTGGAGCCAGCCTCGTGTCACCTCCCAGGATGCCAGTACAAGCCAGGAGGGACACGGGTCCAATAAACATGTGGTAGCTCGCAGTCGCCTACGCAACCTGTCCATATCATCCGAAGTAACAGAGTCAAACTCCTCCCAGGATGGTGCCTCAAGACCCACCGCTGACGTCCCCTCCAGACCACTTCCAGTGGGGACCAACTCGCTCCGAATCTGAGCGATTTTGTCCTGCAGATACTCCCCAAATTCCTCTGCTCTGCCCTGTAAAGGGGCTTCCCGCGGCCTCTGTTGAAGGAGGGAACGGGTTACCCCAAACAGGGCGGCAGGGCGGTTATCTGCGGACGCAATAAGAGTGGCACAATACTGACATTTGGCCACTCTTAACGCCACAAGGTAAGTCCTCAAATGAGCTCTCACCTGTGTTCGGTCAGATTCAGAGCGTCAAGATCTCCACCTGCTCTCTAGGCGTCTCTTGTGGCGCTTCATCACCCTCAACTCCTCGGAAAACCAAGGAGCCTGGGTGGTTCGCTGCCGCAAGAGAGGCCGCAAAGGTGCGACCCGGTCCAAGGCCCCAGTGGCCGCACTATTCCATGCAGCCACTAGGTCCTCCATCCGGGTGCGGGTCAGGGCTACAGGTAATGGCCCAAGCTCCGTCTGGAACCTTTCAGGTTCCATCAGGCGCTTGGGGCGGAACCATCTTGGAAATTTCGGTTCCGCCTCCCCGCGGTGGGGAGTAGCGGCTGGAAAGTCGAGCCGGAGAAGTGAGTGATCTGACCATGACAGGGGTGTGATGACTAAATCCCCTACTCCCAGATCACTCTTCCACTGGCCAGAGACAAAAATGAGATCCAGTGTGTGTTCTCCCTCGTGTGTGGGGCCCTGAATTACTTGGGTCAGGTCCATGGCCATCATGGAGGCCATGAAGTCCCGAGCTACCTCGGATGTCTCCCCTACTGATGGCGTTAAAGTCCCCCATGACCAACAGTCTGGGGGTCTCAACTGCCATCTCGGCGATCACCTCGAGGAGCTCGGGCAGGGCTGCTGATGCATAGCGAGGAGCCAGGTATACAATCAGCACGCCCAACTGCCTCCCTAGGCCCCACTTCACGCACAGGGACTCACAACCGGTTATCTGAGGCACAGTGGTCTCTCTCAGCTCAAGACCTTCCCTCACAATGACCACTACCCCTCCACCCCTGCCTAGGGCCCATGACTGATGAAATGCGCGGTAACCTGGCGGGCACATTTCCACGAGAGGAAGTCCTCCCTCATGGCCCAATCAGGTCTCCGTAATTCCTGCCAGGTCCGGCTCCCCCTCCGACACTAAGTCGTTAATGAGGGGGGCTTTGTTGACAACAGACCTGGCATTGCATAACATCAGTCTCAGGCCCTGGCTCTGTAAGCCATGACCACCTAGATTGCAGGGGTTGGGACATATGACCGGCCATACCCATCGGTCATGGTCTCCCAACCGGTGATGAGATCTCTGTCTACCCTCGCACCTACCCCTCCCCACGACCGTTTGAATAGAAAGACCCTCTTCTGGAACATCGCTACTCTCCCTCCCCTTAACGGCCCCGCTCACTTCCTTGTTAACTCCGCCCACAGGCTTGGCGCAGGTCCCTCCCTCAGCCTGCCTAACCCCTCCCCCCACCCTAGAACCCCCTAAAATATGAATCAGAAATTTAGATAAAAAACCCCTAAAACTACGCCTCGGCCACCTCTCTGGATTAATATATCCCTCATCGAGGTGGGCCCTCGTAAGAGCGGAGGGCCAAATCTGCGAGAGGGGGGACTCCCGCAGTAGGATTAGGTCTGCCCTTGAGTACATAACGGGTCACATTTATAGCAGGGCATCAATTGGTTTTAGGGATGATTACAGATGTTAAAATAGATACTAAATAAATATTAAAGATGGTAAAATAAATATTCAATAAATATTAAATAGATGTTAAAATTAATTCCAGTAAGCAAATAATCTGGCACAGAAAAGTTAAAATCTTGGGTAATAGGATAGTCAATAAATAGTCAGATAAAGTGCAATGTCTCAGGCGTGGCCTTAGAGAGTCCAGTCCCACTCTTCAAAAGCCTCAGGCCTCGGCCAAAGATGGTAAATGGTCGGGCCCTTTCCTGGATCTCCCGGCCCCCTATGGGTCCTGGCTTAGGCTGGTTCTAGGTTGCTTCTCTCCTTGATTTGCTTCCACTAATTGATTAAACCTTCTCCAAGTTTACAAATACCTCATACCTCCCTTGTTAAAAATCATCTGATTGTTCCCACTCATCTGAGTCATTTCAGAGTGATTTCATAAGGACTAGAAACAACCATTTAACTGGACGACTATCCAGGAAAAGCTGACATTAAAGATGGAGATGAAACAGACTAGGATTTTTGCAGCCACTTGCTGGGAGGCTGGATGGGCTATTGATTGAAGAGGAAACTCTCCACTCCGTTGTGGCCGGAGGATTAATTTATGTTTGTTGAGAGAACCCTAATTAAGTCTCTTTAAGAGAAAGTTAACTTTAATGTACCCAGGTAGCCGGGATGATATGGATCTTGAGATGAAATGAGGCTTGGATGCCTTCATTTGCAGTTGCTGGAATAGGACGACAATTAGGCATTGATCTTTGGGGAATGTATTACATTATTATGGTTGGTTGCATATAGTCAGCCAGATGTTTAGACAGGATTTCACATTTTTATCCACCTACTGAATCCTCCCCAAGGATATCTGTGATAGGCAGATGTTGTAGTTTAACTGTGTTGCAGGAGATAAGCTATTCTAAGTAAAGATGTCTATTGCAATTGACAGATGAGGATTCTTTTTTGGTGCTGATGGTGTTCAGGTGGTGCTCCAGATCTCTTGGGACCATTACACCCAAGGCACTTATGGCGATTGGTACTGTCTTTGCTTTCTTTTGCCACAGTTGTTCTATTTCTATTTGCAGGCCTTTGTATTTTATGATTTTCCCCACTTCTTTCTCTTCTCTTCTGCTGTCTCCAGGTACTGCAAAGTCCACTAGCCAGACTTCTTTTGTCTTTCTTATCAACAATTGATAGGTCTGGTGTGTTTTATGGCGGGTGTTTGTTTATTTGAATTCTAATGTCCCAGAGCACGTTAGTTTTTTCATTTTTCTATTTACTCCGCTTATTAAGGTGAAGTGTTAATACCACTTTATAAGGCCTTGGTAAGGCCACACTTGGAATACTGCATTCAGTTTTGGTCACCACGATGTAGAAAAGATGTGGAGACTCTAGAAAGAGTGCAGAGAAGAGCAACAAAGATGATTAGGGGACTGGAGGCTAAAACATATGAAGAACAGTTGCAGGAACTGGATATGTCTAGTTTAATGAAAAGAAGGACTAGGGGAGACATGATAGCAGTCTTCCAATATCTCAGGGGTTGCCACAAAGAAGAGGGAGTCAAGCTATTTTCCAAGGCACCTGAGGGTAGAACAAGAAGCAATGGGTGGAAACTAATCAAGGAGAGAAACAACTTAGAACTGAGGAGAAATTTCCTGACAGTTAGAACAATCAATCAGTGGAACAGCTTGCCTCCAGAAGTTGTGAATGCCCCAACACTGGAAGTCTTTAAGAAGATGTTGGATAGCCATTTGTCTGAAACGGTATAGGGTTTCCTGCCTAGGCAGGGGGTTGGACTAGAAGACCTCCAAAGTCCCTTCCAACTCTGCTATTGTATTGTATTGTATTATTTTGTAGTCTCACCTCTTCTTGCAGCAGCTAACTGGGTGGTCTACTGTTTCTTTCAGCTTCTTTGGGGAAGCAGTATCATCATCATCATCATCATCTACATCATCTTTATTTATTTCTTCAATTTTATACTCAGCTGTTTATTTAGAAGCATAATGTTAGTTTTAATGTGGGGATTTTAGTGCAGGGACAACCAAATTTAATTCGTTTTTATTCATTGTATTTATTTTTGTATGTATATTTTACAGTATTTTATTTTTTTTCCTGTGAACCGCTCCGAGTCCCCTTGGGGAGAGGAGGCGGTATATAAAATAAATTTATTATTATTATTATTATTATTATTATTATTATTATTATTATTATTATTATTATTATTATTATTATTATTATTATTATTATTATTATTATTATTATAATGCAGTATGGCTTCTCTTCTCATAATTCTCTACCCACGGTGACACCAAACAGCCCCAGTTCGATTGGACAACTACAAAAATCATTGGCCATGCTACCACCCGCCATGCTCATGAGTCCATCGATGCCTGGAACTCTGCAAGCAATTCCATCAACAGACACATTGACCTACAGCCAGCCTACGAAACTCTCAGAATCCAAATCAACCACACAACCAACCAGAGACAATACCGACCCGCAACCAACCCATGACCCTGACCTGATGGAATCAAGACCAATCACAAGACCTTCACTTGAGACACCCACACCTAAAGCACTTATAAACAGAAGAACACTGAAACTCCCCTGAAGATATTACCTAGCCTGGTAATGAAATGTTTGGAAACCAACTCACAAGCTTGGAGAATTAACCTTCACTTTCATCCTATACCCGAGCTACAGATATTCTAGAGCTGAGGTGGCGCAGTGGTTAGAGTGCAGTACTGCAGGCTAGTTCAGCTGACTGCTAGCTCCAGCTCAGCAATTCAAATCTCACCAGCTTAATAATAATAATAATAATAATAATAATTTTATTTGTATACCGCATCCTCTCCCCAGGGGGACTCGGAGTGGTGCACAGGGAAATTAAAATAACTATAAAAATACATAAATAGAATGAATAAAAACAGATTAAACTAGATTATCCCTGCGCTAAAATCCCCAAATATAAATTACCTAAAATCTCTTTCACCCTATTAGACGGAGACTAACCAAGGCCGGCCAAGCAGAAAAAGTGTGTTTTAAGTTTTTGACGGAAGGAGCGGAGGTCCGTAGTTGTTCTGATTTCGGGGGGAAGGTCGTTCCAGAGGGCCGGGCCCACCACAGAGAAGGCCCTTCCCCTGGGCGTCGCCCGCTGGCATAGCCTAGTGGACGGCACCCGGAGAAGTCCCTCTCTGTGGGAGCGAATCGGCCGTGAGGATGTATGAGGCAGGATCCGATTACGCAGATAACTAGGTCCCGAGCCATGGAGCGCTTTAAAGATGATCACTAACACCTTGTTGTTAAGGTTGGCTCAGCCTTCCATCCTTCTGAGGTGGGTAAAATGAGGACCCAGATTGTTGGGGGCAAGAGGCTGACTCTGGAAACTGCTTAGAGAGGGATGTAAAAGCACTGTGAAGTGGAATATAAGTCTAAGTGCTATTGCAACTGCTATTCTCCACTATTGCAATCCCCTTCTGTTACTCTCCGTCTATTCTGCACTAGCAATAATGCCGTATGACTTTTAATGGCAATGGAGTGAAAGACAAGCCAATGTGGCTTGGTCCACAGAGGGACCTGCCAATGGCAGCTTGAGCTGAAGCCAAACCATTTCTGTTCCAAGGCCAGCTGCAAAGCAGACAACATTCACACCTTCTGTTATATTGAAATGTAACGGCTGTTCCTATAAACTCTCTTTCTCTCTCCCACCTCCTTAGCTTCCCTAATGGAGAGTTGCAACGATCTGAACCCCCCCCGCCCCCTTTATCTATGGAACACTTGGCACTTCATAAATATTAAACTATGACATTATGGACCGCAGAGCAGGGAGTCTGTAAACCCAAGAAATCAAAGGCAGATAAATAACCAATCAACACCCCCGGCTATCACTCAAACAGGGCTGAGGAATGGTTTGCTATGATCTGAGCCAGGAAGGGAGATTGAGGCCATAAGGGATGGCAACAAGAGATGCAGAAACGATAGCCCAGATTCTAGGGCCTTAGAGGCTGCTTCATTGAAGTTCTGACACAAAATTAGACTGGGCAGATTTTCTTTGCTCAACACCTTATTCCTAGTGTTCAATCAATATGGGTTCTTGAGAGATTTGGGGCACGTAAAGTTGTGGGGCTTCAGGTCAGTAGCTTTCTGGATCACCCTGTAGTTTATGATGGCTCACAATTTGGGATGGCGGGGAGGTGGGGCATGGGGGTTTATTGATTGACTGTACTGGTTTACTGAACCTAGTTACTTCCTTACATGGATAAATAGCCAACCTGCATCATCTCTGCCACACTTTGGTCAATTGGGCACCATTTCTTAAGTGGCATACAAATAGACAGGTTGAACCAATCCAAGATCTGAAATGTGAAAAAGTGAGGACGGAGAACTTATTTTTCAAAGCACCCGAGGGCAGGACAAGGAAACAATGGATGGAAACTAATCAAGGAGAGAAGCAACTTGGAATAATTAAGGAGAAACTTTCTAACAGTGAGGACAATCAACCAGTGAAACAGCTTGCCTTCATACGTTATGGGTGCTTCATCACTGGAGGATTTTAAGAAGAGACTGGACAACCACCTGTCTGAAATGGTATAGGACCATGATGGTGAACCTATGGCATTCTGGGAGTTGAAGTCCACAAGTCTTAAAGTTCCCAAGTTTGGACATCCCTGACCTATGGCATGCGTGCCACAGGTGGCACATGGAGCCATTTGTTAGGGAACACGAGGCTTTGCCCTGTCAGCTCCGGTGCGCTGGACAGCTGACTTTGGCCTTCATTTTTGGCCATTTTTCTTCCTCCGGAGAGTGAAAAACAACCCAACAGGCAAACCGGAAGTTCAGGAATGGACTTCCAGTTTGCGTATTGGGCCATTTTTCTCCCTCTGGAGGCTTCAGGGAAGCCTCCTGAAGCGCCCAGAGGGCTAAAAACGCCCCTATGGGCAACCTGGAAGTTCGGGAATGGGCTTCTGGGTTGCCTATAGGGCCGTTTTGCTCTCCCTGGGGGTGGGGGTGGGGGGCTTTTCACCATCCTCAGGCTCCTAGAAAGCCTCTGGAGCCTGGGGAGGGCGAAAAACGGGTCCATCATACACAGAAAGCGGGGAGAGGGTGGGGGTCATGTGCGCATGCACGGGGTGTGGGTATGCCCACGCACGACCCCCCTGCGCTCCCCCGACTTTTGGCACGCGATGGGAAAAAGTTTAGCCATCACTGGCATAGGATCTCCTGCTTGAACAGGGGGCTGGACTAGAGGACCTCCAAGGTGCCTTCCAGCTCTATTTGGATTGATTGAATGAAGTCTAGGGTTTTTGTTTTTTTTTAAAGGGGGAAATGAGATTTAAACCCATTTGTATAATTTAAACTCACTTGTGAAATCAGGCTCAGTTGCCACTTTATTTATTTGTTTGTTTGTTTGTTTGTTTGTTTATTTGTTTATTTGTTTTGTTTGTTTTGTTTGTTTATTTATTTATTTTTCAAATTTATATCCCGCGCCCATCTCCCACAAAGGGACCCGGGGCGGCGCACAGGAAGATTAAAAATACAAAAATACAAATATACAAAATACAAAGACTCATTAAAACTATATTAAACCCAACCCTGCGCTAAAACATAATTTTAAAAAACCAAATTAAAACTTTGCTCAACTAAAAGCCAGTTCGGTGTCGGGTAGTTCATGCCAGGCCGGCTAGATGAAAAAAGTGCGTTTTTAAGCGCTGGCGGAACAGGCGGAGGTCGGAGATGACACGGAGTTCGGGAGGTAGGTCGTTCCAGAGGGCTGGGCCCGCCACAGAGAAGGCCCTTCCCCTGGGTGTCGCCAACTGGCATTGCCCGGTTGACGGCACCCGGAGAAGGCGCTCTCTGTGGGAGCGAATCGGACGTAGGGACGTATGGGGCAGCAGACGGTCTCGTAGGTAACTAGGCCCCGTGCCATGGAGCACCTTGAAGATGGTCATCAAAACCTTGTAACGCACCCGAAAGGTCACAGGTAGCCAGTGCAGCTCGCGCAGGAGAGGTGTTATATGGGATTGCCGAGAGGCTCCCATGATCACCCGCGTGGCCGTGTTCTGGACTTTACTCAGCATGGTACCACATTCAGGAGTAGAATCGGTCTCAAGTATCTTTTAATCGAATCGAATCGAATTTTATTTATAACCCGCTCTCTCTCCCCGAAGGGACTCGAGGCGGGGCACAGGGAATTAAAAACAGTTAAAAAGGAATACAAAATTTAAAACAATAAACGTACATAAATACTAACTAAAAGGCATATTAAACAGAAAACCCTGCGCTAAAATTCCCAAATATTTACTAAAAATCCCTAAACAATCAGAAGAGACTATCCTAGGCCGGCCAAGCGAAAAAGATGTGTTTTTAATTTCAGACGGAAGGAGCGGAGGTCCGTGGTAGTTCTAATATCGGGGGGAAGGTCGTTCCAGAGGGCTGGGCCCGCCACAGAGAAGGCCCTTCCCCTGGGCGTCGCCCGCTGACAAAGTCTAGTGGACGGCACCCGGAGAAGTCCCTCTCTGTGGGAGCGAATCGGCCGTGAGGATGTATGGGGCAGGATCCGATCCCGCAGGTAGCTAGGTCCCGAGCCATGGAGCGCTTTGAAGATGACAACTAACACCTTGAAGCGCACCCGGAAGACGACAGGCAGCCAGTGCAGCTCGCGCAAGAGCGGTGTTACGTGGGTGGATCTAGAAGCACCCATAATTGCCCGCGCGGCTGCATTCTGGACTAACTGAAGTCTCCGGGTGCACCTCAAGGGGAGCCCCATGTATTTAAATCCTTAAATTGTAAGAAAACTCATGGTGAATCTTAAGATGCTTTATACTGCACTATTGAGCCGTACTTGGAATACTACATCCAGTTCTGGTCACGACAATGCAAAAAAGATGTTGGGACCTTGGTAACTCTGCAGAGAAAAACAACAAAAATGATAAAGGGCCTGGAGGTTAAATCGTATGATGATTGAGGGAACTAGGTAAGTCTAGCCTATCAAAGAGAAGGATTAGGGTGACATGATAGCTATCTTTTGGTACTTGAAGGGCTGTCACTGAGAGGAGCGGATTGACATTCTCCAAAGCACCAGAGGGCAGGACAAGAAGCAACATGTGGAAATTCGTTGAAGAGAGATCCAACCACGAAGTAAAGAGAAATTTTCTGACAGAACAATTAATCAGTGGAATAACTTGCTGCCCAGAGTTGTGGATGCTCCATCCCTGAAGGTTTTCATATATATACTGGATAACCATTTGACTGGAATGGCATAGAGCTCCAGCCTTGAGTAGGAGTTGGACTAGAAGACCTCCAAGATCCCTTCCATCCCTATGATTCTATATTTATGTTCTGTGCTGAAAAGGTGATGTCCCTTTTTAAAAAAAAAAGATTTTTCATTACCGTATTTTTCAGAGTATAAGACGCACATGCCCCCAAAGAGCATCTTATACACCGAATACAACTATTTTTGGCCTCCCAAAGCCCCACCTCCACATCTCATTTTTACAAAAAATGGGGATCTTTTTGCAAAAACAGAGGCTTTTTTTGCCTTCCCTCAGCCCCCAGCAGCCCTCTGTAGGCTTCAGCAGGGCTGGGGCAAAGCAAAAATGCCCGTTTTTTGCGAAAAATGAGTCATTTTTCAAAATTCTAAGGGTTTAGGAGTTGATAATATATTATCATAATTATGCTGCAAAACAATTCAACTCTTTCTGATTGAAAGGGGAAAACTGTTATGGGATGCTGACTCAATACAATAGCAGAGTTGGAAGGTACCTTGGAGGTCTTCTAGTCCAACCCCTTGCCTAGGCAGGAAACCCTATACCGTTTCAGACAAATGGCTATCCAACATCTTTTTAAAGACTTCCAGTGTTGGGGCATTTGCAACTTCTGGAGACAAGCTGTTCCACTGATTAATTGTCCTAACTATCAGGAAATTTCTCCTCAGTTCCAAGTTGCTTCTCTCCTTGATTAGTTTCCACCCATTGCTTCTTGTTCTACCCTCAGGTGCCTTGGAGAATAGTTTGACTCCCTCTTCTTTGTGGCAACCCCTGAGATATTGGAGAACTGCTATCATGTCTCCCCTAGTCCTTCTTTTCATTAAACTAGACATACCCAGTTCCTGCAACCGCTCCTCATTTCTCCAGTCCCCTAATCATGTTCGTTGCTCTTCTCTGCACTCTTTCTAGAGTCTCAACTGATACCTGTCCATTTTCACCATCATGTTTCTCCTTCAGCTGTTATTTAGTTTCCCACTACTGTTTATTAAAAGGGAGAGGAGGAAGGAAGAAAAAAGCTTAGATTTGCTTTTAAAGGGGCTGCTTTCTCCTGCAAATAGAAGAAAACAGACATAAAGAGGTATTTGGGACATTTGAATCTGGGGAGCCTTCACACAATTAGTTACCCAAGGCTAGGAAATACATTTCTACCACGTGCTAAAGTTTGCTGTCCCCTGTTCTGCCACCGGAATGATGCCATCATTTAACAAAGTAGGTCACAACCTACTTCTTGCTAAGATAGAATAATGTTGGAAAGAGAGTGGATTTGCAAATTGGCCAACCAACGGCACTCAGTGGATAGCCCTCAATGGAGCGACATCTATGTGGAAGGAACAGACCAGCATAGATATAACAGCATTTATTGACTCAAAACTGGATCTGTGGAACAACAGGCAAATCCCTGCAATTTATACACTGGGCCCACAGGGCTTCAGCCAATCACAATACTTGAAAAAAACCGGCCCAAACATGAAAGTTCTAAGTTTCCCTCCAAAACAGTTACGGTTAACAGTTAAGAGTCAGTGGTGGGTTTCAAATTTTTTTAGAACCTTCTGTAGGTGTGGCCTGCTTTGTGGGAGTGGCTTGCCAGCCATGAGACTGAGTGGGAGTGGCTTGGCAGCCATGTGACTGGGTGGGCGTGGCCAACTTGTAAAATGTGGTGAAACTCACTTAACAACGCTGTTGCTTGGCAATCAAAATGTTGGTTTTGAAAAAATACCCCAGGGATGTTCAAACTTGACAGCTTTAAGACTTGTGGACTTCAACTCCCAGAATCCCTCCTCTCGCTCTTCCTCTTGATGATGTGTGGACGGGCGGGGGGGGGGGGGGGGGGGGGGGGGGGGGGGGGGGGAGGGAGCTGGAACCGGTTTTAAACAGCCCTGTAGATTTGTGGAACCTCCTCTATAGAAGAGCTTAGAACTGGCAGGAACCAACCCTGGTTAGAGTCATCTAATGGTTAGTTTCACTTTAGCAGGGCTTAATGCAGCTATATATATATATATTCAATATATAACAAGATTGATCTCTGCTAATCACTTTTTCAACTTCGTGCCCTCCACACATATTGTGGATGTTGGATAAAATGACAGGAGCTGTAGCCAAACAGGACAAAATAAGGTGTGGAAGATGCATGGAAAACAGTGCTTTTCAAACTTTTTTAAACTTGTAGATGTGTGGACTTCAACTCCCAGTATGCTGGCTGGGGAAATTTGGGAACGGAATTCCCAAACACATCTTGAAGTTGCCAAGTTTGAAAACAACAACAACAACAACAACCCTGATTTAGAAGGATGCTGAATCTGCTCCCCTTTCCATCCAGGACCCCGATTGAAGCCTCATCACAGCATCCCTTCTCCCAAACAAAGGAAGCTCAGAAAACTGGCTGAAATCTTCCTATGCAGCAGCCTTTCTAGCTGCATTTTCTGCGTTTTCCTTCTGCAGCTCCCTTCTGGCCTCCGACCCCCCCCCCTCACTCCTTTCAGTCTCGGTTCCTCTCCCGTCAGGTCAGTCTCAGCCGCAACGGGCCCCCCGTAATGTATCTCCTTGAGTTTGCCTGCCAACCTCGCCCGGCTGCTGACGGGAAGCTAGGCCCATCTGAGACACGCTTGCTGGGATTGTACTTCCTGAGACCTGACTCCCTAAAGGCACGGGCTGAGTGAAAGAAGACGTGGTATTTCCAGTAGCTCATTGCTATCTTGAGGTCTTGATGTGGAAAGGCATTTATCAGAAGAACCAGCAATCGTGCAGGAGGGGTGGGGGCAGTTTGCAAGAGCGAGGAAGAGGCCTATGGGTAAGGGCAGACCCCTTCATTCCCACCCTCAAACGCTTGCAAGGAGCAATCTTACATTAGCTGAATTTGTTCTTCCCCAACTAGGTGCCCTCCAGATGTTTTTGGCAATAAGAGCCACCATTTGTATCTGGGCTGGCTGTAGCGGATGAAAGAAGGAATCCAATCCATTCTAGAAGTCACTGTATTTTTCAGAGTATAAGACGCACCTTTTTCCCTTAAAAAAGAGGGTAAAAATCTGGGTGCGTCTTATACACTGAATACAGCATTTTTTGCCTCACGAAACCCTGCCTCCTTCACCAAAATGGCCGTGCATAGCCTTTAGGAGGCTTCCAGAGAACTCCTTGGGGCCAGGGAGGGCAGAAATGAGTGAAAAACGGCCCATTTCTTGCTCAATTTTGCCCTCCCAGCCCCCAGAAGCACTCTATAAGCCCCCTAAAGGCTATGCATACATTTTGTTTGACAAAAAATGGGCCTGTTTTTGTGAAAAATGGGCTTTTTTTGCTCATTTTGGGGGGGCACCCCTCAGGACCACTATGCAAGCCCCCTAAAAGCTATTCATGCCTTTTTTTGGGAAAAAAATGGGCCCGTTTTCAGGAGGTTTGCAGAGTGCGGAAACTTTTTTTTTTTAAAAATTGCCTCTTCAAAACCTTGCTGCGTTTTATACTCCAGTGCGTCTTATACCCCGAAAAATACAGTACCTAGCTGAGAGTAGATGTTGTCCATCTGGACAAATTTCAACAACACTACAGGGAAATTGCATGGCTGAAAGGACCTTGCAGGAAGTCTTGAAAGAGAGCAGTATAAAAGCAACAAGCAAAGCTAGCAAACAAACAAGTACATTTTATTTCCGGTTGCATATTTCAAAATCCGGTGGTGATGGTGGGAAGGTCAGAGCAAGAAGTTCTGTTTACAGTAAATAGATGGTTCCACTTGAGATTATTGTTAGGTGAGGTGGCAGCCCATTTCAGATGTGTTTACTTCTGCATGAAAATTAAGAGAACCTGTTCCTTAATTCCTTCAAAAGGTTTTAGGTTTAGGCCTGACTCCAGGTTTGAAGATGCTGCCTACAAAGGACCATCATGGGATGCCAATATTTGGTGGAAAGGTGGACCCATATTCAGTCCATCCATCAATCTGATGAAACTCCTGTTGTACTGAACTTAAGAGTGGGCAGTTGCATTTGATGGAAAAGTCGTCTTATTGTTCACCCAATTTAGCATCCTTCTGGGACAAGCCTAACTAAGCCATTCCAGATTTGGCTGAATTATATCTTTCATCACCCAAGTTGGCCATCTTTCCTGGCTTTGAGTAATGGCTTGAGTTGAAACGCAGGGTAGAAATGAAATGAACGAATGCTGGGAGTTGTGGTTTAACAACATCTGGAAACCTGTGTCTACCTGTGCAATGGAGTATTGTGGGAAATTAAAATGGCAGCCTAAACACAACTATCCGGGGAACAGCTTGACTTCAGAACTTGTGGGTGCCCCATCACCAAAGACTTTTAAGAAGAGATTGGAGAAATATTTCTCATTTAGGGTCTCCTGCTTGAGCAGGAGGTTGGACTACAAGACCTCCAAGGGACCTTCCAATCGTATTATTCTGTGTTATGAGCCACCCCGACTTGTGTTTTTAGATTGGCAGCCCTATAAATCTTTTAAATAAATAAACTTCATTTAAAAATTATATACCAAAGGAATGTCTTGTCAGGCTTGGAAGCTATGTTTTGCCTTTTGGATTTCAGGCCTGCCACACTTTCTACTGTGGGAGAATGGGACCGGGGGTGGTGGTGGTTATATGGAGTTGGGTGATGTGTAGCCATAATAACATTCTTTCTTGAAAGTCAAGGTCACTCTTGTTTCTGCACCTGGCTGGATGTGGATAGGAGGAATCTGTCTTTGTGGCAGTGAAAGATTGGACCATGTGAGGGACTTGTGGACAGGATCTTGAATTTTCAACTGGGTGGGAAAACCTGGAAGCTTTCAGATTCGGGTTTTCCCAGATGTGCCAACATGGCTCTTTTAATAAATTGGAATTTTGAGGAACCTCTTGTCTTATTTTATTTTGGATGCTATTTGGAACCCTGACATGCCTCCTGGATCAGCTGCTTCTGCCTCTCTTCCCCACCCCGTGAATTGCTCTCTGTTACTTGACAATGTGAACAGAAGACAGACTGATTTCCTTACCCTGGAGCCAGAGGTTTGTTCTATATTTCATGTGCCTGGATTTAGCTCAGATGGGGGCCTTAGGGAAAGAGCAGTGGGATGAAGAAAAGACTCGCAAAGGGAATAGGTAAAGAAAGGCAACAGCAGCGGCTGTTTGCAGAATGCTGTAGGGATAAACGGCATAACATTCTATACTGTGTACTTGGCATGCAGAGATGGCTTTCAAGGTTGCCCCTATTCTATGAGGTCAGAATAGAGTAGAACAAATGTGTGATGGGTGACTATTCAAATGGAACGAATAGCATAACATAAAATAAAATCTTTTTGCTCCTTTGGCTTGCTTAATCTGGCCTCTGTCAGGCCTGCAGCCATCTTTTCTTATGGATCTTTGGCCTTCCACACTTTCTATTATTCTACTATGCATTTTCTATGGTGGGAAAATGGGAGGGGAGATTGTAGGACAGAGATGCAATGTAGACATAACAACATTCTTTCTAGAAAGCCAAGGTCATCCTTTGTCTTTGCACCTCTGCACCTGACCGGAAGTGGATGAGTGGAACTGCCAGCATGGCAGTGGAAGATTGGACCATGTGAGGGACTTGTGGGTGTGGGGGCAGGATCTTGAACTTCCAACTGGGTGGGGAAAACTGGGAAGCTTTCAGATTTGGGTTTTCCCAGATGTGCCAACATGGCTCTCTTAATAAATTGGAACTTTGAGCAATACTTTGCCTTGGACTCTTACTTTTGGAAGCTATTTGGAACCCTGACAGCCTCTACAGTTCACACACAGAACTAGCAGATGACACATACAATACAATACAATAGCAGAGTTGGAAGGGACCTTGTAGGTCTTCTAGTCCAACCCCCTGCGTGGGCAGGAACCTTATACCATTTCAGACAAATGGCTATCTAACATCTTCTTAAAGACTTCCAGGGTTGGGGCATTCACAACTTCTGGAGGGAAGCTGTTCCAGAGGTTAATTGTTCTAACTGTCAGGAAATTTCTCCTTAGTTCTAAGTTGCTTCTCTCCTTGATTAGTTTCCACCCATTGCTTCTGCCCCCAGGTGCCTTGGAGAATAGTTTGACTCCCTCTTCTTTGTGGCACCCTCTGACATCAGACTAAACTCTAGAAAGTCTCCAATGAATGGGTTCCCATTTGGAAATGGCACTAGCTGACCAGAGTCAAATGCAGAAATTTCATTTGTATCGCTTCTATTTTTGGATAGTGAGATCTTTGGAGAGAGAAATGGGTGGCATATAAATTTAATAATAAAAAAAATAAAATTATAATTCTCACTTGTACAAACCAAATGTCAGGCTTAGTAAAGCAGTTTCAACTGAAACTGTTTGTTGATTTAACTGTGTGTTAAATCAAGCTTCTCCCCCCAACCAATTTATATTTTGGCCTGTCTTATTTCCATTTTGGCTCACCATCTTGCTAAGATCTCAGTTCTGTGGTCTGCAACACACAGCCACGATAGTTTTTCTTCAGATCTAGCAGCTTAGTTCTGAGAAATAGTGATCTAATTCATGAGCAGAAGCCCTAAAAGATCATGTAGGATTTACCTTTGGAATTTAGTGTGGCATGGGGTGAGAATGAAACACACACACAAAAAAAAGCCAATTGGTCTACCCATCAATAAACAATTTGTTGATGTTCTCACATTCCAGATGTACCCACCAAACCCAGAAGTGATGGCCCCTATTACATTAACAGGGTTGCAATATCCATGCCCAGTTTCAAGATTAAGAACCCTAAACAGAAGGTTTCATCAAGCTGGAAAGTGGTCCATACTCTCTCAGTAGTGGCTAGCTTGCTAACTGTGCTTTGAATGTATGAGTCCTTCAACTCTATTCTTGACTAGGGCTGTTGGTGGCATCACAGCAACGAGCTTGCATTTGCTCTGTCCTTGGTCCTGATGCATGAGGACCAAATAATGACATTGAAAGTCCCCAACTTCCTGGATTGGAAATATTCTCCAACAACCTTTCTACCTAACAGCCAATGGCTCCTTTTGTAGGCCTCCAAAGCATGGACCGTTAAGCCATTAGAGATGTCCCTTCGCTGCCCAGGACATGCCCGAGCCTGGCAAATTGTGCAGAGATGATGTTGACAGCTATAGCAACATCATATATACTGGGCTTGACGTACCTGAAGCACAAACACCATTTAAGTGTCTAAAGTGGGGTACCCATGCATGCAAATGATTAATAGATAGTTGTTATATGGGGAATTGATAATAGCCCCCACCCCAGCTGGTCTATCAGAGATTGTCCACGGGGCTTAAGAGAACATCTGGTTGCCGTCTCATTTCTCCCCTTGAAGCCGGAGTCAAGCCACCAATGGGGAACCCTCTCGAATGAAGCTTGGCAAAGTTGGAAGCCCTATCTCCTCTCAGGAGCCATCAGTTCCTGTATTGCCCCCGACATCATGGCTGCTGAATGCCCTAATGGGCCATCTCCGATGTTTTATTGTCTCCTTTAAAAGTGTAATTAGTTCAAGTGTAAACAAAAAAAAGCTCCTTGGTTAATTAAGAATTTTTAAACAGGGAAAGAGACAGTAACAGAGAGATATTCCGGAAACATTAACGAACCCCGGGCAAGTATCATAAAATTGATTGAGGGAAAGAATGGAAGTGTGGGGAGGTGGAGAAAACTGACGGGTATCTGAACAACAGAACTTGGGGGGGGGGGGAGGGAAGAGCAAAAACCCACTGAAAATGGATCTCAGTTTATTCTCTTTTTCTCTACCCCCCCCTTCCCCCGGCCCCCATTCCACCCCACTCCATGCTTTCATGATGGAGTGCATTTTGAGGTCTCTGTTTATGGCACTGGGTCTCCATAGAAATGGCTAATGATTTTTTATGCATTAATGGGAATAATGGACAGCAGTAATATATTGTTTAAGGAGATGGATAGGATCCTTTTAACGCTGACATGTATATAGATCTCAAGAGTGCCCAGGGAAGGCCTGTGCAGAGCCTTCATCTCCGTTCAACCCACGGTAGGCCGAACTCTCTGGCCTGGATCCAGTGCCGTCTTGTGCTGCTAAAAGCCATCGAGAAGCAAATAAAAGATGCATCTTCTCAGTTTTGCTCCCATTTCTCCTTTTGTTTGCCTTCTATGGATGAAACCTAAAAATAACTTTATTTCCTATTCCCCATTTGCTGGATTGCCAATATCCTAAGTAAAAAATGACTTTCCCTTTAAAAATAAATCTCTTTGGGGGTGATTTAAGAGAAGATTGATTGCTAGAAGGACATAAGGTGGACAGTCCACCGTCTCTTCTGAACAGAAATTCTGATTCCGTATATTATTATTATTAATATTAACTCAGAAGCATCATAGATAGCTGAGTATATATATAGTACCACATAAGCAATAAACGTTAAGTTCTCTACAAAACAGAAAGTCTGTAGATTTGTATGTAGTTACCATGGCTTACTGTTGGCTACTTTTTGTCTAGGGCAAATTAAAATCAAAAATTGTAATGTAAAAGAATTGATTTTGTTGGTCTTGAAAGTACTTACCACCATAGAACAAGCCCATTGGTTGATCTGCACTTTGGGATAGTTTTCTTATAATGGTCTGTCCTAGGAGGAAATTAAACTTCATATCTTTGTTACAACTACTAGCATTTAAAGCAAGAATCTGGGAGTCCATCTGGTGAAAAATAATAGCTGGAAAAACAATGAGAGGGGAAATCTGTCCAATATAAAATAATAATTGAAGAAGAGAACTGCATCGGAGCAATTCTCCAGCTCAATATATTTTTTTGTAGCAGAACTAAGCTTCCACGCCTTTTACAAACAAATCCACTCCTTCTTTTCCCATCAACCTTCTTAATTGCAGCAGTCTAAATTGGTGGGGAGAGAAAAATATATATCCTTATTATATTGCTGCAGTTGTTAAACATGGAGGCTGCAAAACCCTTGCTTTATCCATGAATCTTCCTGTAAATCCTGATTTAATTTTTGGCTAGGAAAATGGCAGATATTGTTTGAAATTCCTTCCGGTTCTTTGATCTCTACTTCTTTCTATTATGAAAGATGGAGATATATTGGTTTTTCTCTCCTTCTACAGTTTTTGAAGTTTTTAATTGCTTCTGTTACTCACAGTAATGTTTCAGGTGTATTTTAGGGGTTAGGTCTCACAAGGCAGCTTCCATAGACACTGTAATATGCATTAATTACAGGTGTGGGATTCAGCCGTTTCGGAGAGGTTCAGGTGAACCGGTAGCTCCGATGATCAGGTTGGCCCACCCACCCTTGCACTTTACTTACCTATATCCTCTCAGCTGATTAACGTGGCAGAGCAGATAGCCACGCCTCAGCTGTGCTACTCCCCAAGTAGTAACGTGGAAGGTACGTTTTAGTAAAACTGTGCATGCGTGCACACACGAATCACACAGTCACCAAACTGGTTTGCTGGAAATGCAAGGTAGCTCTGGGAACTTATTTTCACACTTGGTGGATTTGCCCCCAAGCAGGAATATATTGGACTAGAATTCAAAACTGGGCTTTTGAAATTACAGGATGCAGGATTAAGCTGATCCCGGAAACGTTCTTGTTAGGCATGAAACCAGATAACTTAAATAAAACTAACTGGTACTTAATTCTCCACGTCATCATTGCAGCTAGAATCTTGTTTGCCCAAAAATTGGAAAAGTAGCAATATACCTTCAGAAGACAATGCTAATTGCTAAGATTATAGACTGCACAGAAGCAGACAAATTTACCAATCTGTTGCGGGATAAACAAGAATCAGTATTTTATACGTGCTGGGATCGTTGGTACGCTTGGCTACAAAGAAGGACATCAAAGAAGCTGAATTAGCAATGCTAACTTAGAATCTCTCTCTGTTTCGATAGCACCTCTTTGCTTTGTTTTCTCTTCTCTCACTTTCTTTTGTTTTCTGTATTGGAGATATGCACTATATATAAATAAGTGGTAAATCTTAGCTGTATTGTATTACTCTCTGCAATCACTCTGTATTATCTAACTCTTCATTTTGTACACTTTTGTTTTTAATGACTTAATAAAAAAATGAAAAAAAGAAACACGCGGTCACCAAACTGGTTGTTAAACAGGCAGGATTCCACCACTGATTAATTAGATACCGATATAACGACATAGTCATCACAGTCATTGTGAACTAGGTGAACTGAAGGAATATCCCCTACTCTGGTGCTTCTAGAGCTGGCCTTCTGTTCTTTGATATATCTGGAAGGCACCAGATGGAGAAGTCTGGTTTGATCCTAGTTAAAGACTCCTACTGTAGATAAGTTTGAAACATCAAGTAAAGACCACAGGGAAACAATTTTGAACTAGAAACAGAAACCAGAACCATGCTAGTGACCGGTGGTGGGTTTCAAATTTTTTAGAACCTACTCTGTAGGTGTGGCCTATTTTGTGGGCGTGGCTTGGCAGTCATGTGACAGGGTGGGAGTGGCCACCTTTTAAAATGTGGTGGAACTCATTTAACAACGCTCTTGCTTAGCAACCAAAATTTTGGACTCAATTGTGATGATAAATTCTTTCTTTCTTTCTTTCTTTCTTTCTTTCTTTCTTTCTTTCTTTCTTTCTTTCTTTCTTTCTTTCTTTCTTTCTTTCTTTCTTTCTTTCCTTCCTTCCTTCCTTTCCTTCCTTTCCTTCCTTCCTTCCTTCCTTTCTTTCCCGTTGGGTCACTGGCAGTGGCGGGCCAGATTTACTTCCAGGTACGCCGGTGGAACCCCGTCTCACCGGTTCTCTAAATTTCACCAACCGGCTCTCGCGAGTAGGTGCGAGCCGGCAGAAACCCACCACTGCTAGTAACACAACCAAGCAGAGAGGGCAGCAGCAGCAGCAAAAGCAGTTCAAACAGACTTTGCTACTCAAAACCGAAGCCAGCGAGACTGAAACCTTTTTATATGACGTCCTGCCTGGAGTGAGCCATTGTCCAGTACCATGTTTCTCAACCTTGGCAGCTTTCATACATATGGACGTCAGCTCCCAGAATTCCCCAACCTCCAATCCAATTCTTGAGAAGAACATATTCTCCGAGAAGATCCAGGAGAGGCCAAATGCTGCCGGAAAGTCCATTTTCTAAAGCAGTCTTTCCAGGGGTGGGATTCAGCTGGTTCCGAATGGTTCGGGCCAACCGGTAGCTCCGACGATCAGCTGAGAGCAAACCGGTTCACTCCGATGATCAGGTTGGCCTGCCTGCCCACTCTTGCCCTTTACTTACCTATATCCTCTCAGCTGATTAGTATAACAGTGGATTGCTGCGCCTCAACTGTGTTACTCCCGAAAAAAGTAACTTGGAAAGTAGGTTTTGGTAAAACTGTTCATGCGTGGCGCAGCGCCAGATCACGCAAAGCACAAAATCACCAATCACCCATCTATTTTGTGCGGCCGGCCTGGCGTAGTCTTTTAATCTGTTTTTATTAGGGGTTTTTATTGGGGATTTTAGAACAGGCTTAGTGGTTTAATTCATTTTTAGCGTATTTATTGTATCTGATGTTTTTATTGTTGTTTTATCGTTGCCTGTTCACCGCCCTGAGTCCCGCAAGGGAGAAAGGGCGGTATACAAATCTGAATAAACTGAAACTGAAACTGGTGGTTAAACCGGAAGGATCCCATCACTGAGTCTTTTAGAACCCCAGTCACTTGAAAAAATGTGGACTTCAACTCCCAGAATTTGAAGGCCACAAATCTGTAAGCTGCTATACAATAATAATACAATGCAATGCAATAGCAGAGTTGGAAGGGACCTTGGAGGTCTTCTAGTCCAACCCCCTGCGTGGGCAGGAACCTTATACCATTTCAGACAAATGGCTATCTAACATCTTCTTAAAGACTTCCAGGGTTGGGGCATTCATAACTTCTGGAGGCAAGCTGTTCCAGAGGTTAATTGTTCTAACTGTCAGGAAATTTCTCCTTAGTTCTAAGCTGCTTCTCTCCTTGATTAGTTTCCACCCATTGCTTCTTGTTCTGCCCCCAGGTGCCTTGGAGAATAGTTTGACTCCCTCTTCTTTGTGGCACCCTCTGAGATATCGGAACACTGCTATCATGTCTCCCCTGGTCCTTCTCTTCATCAAACTAGACATACCCAGCTATGGTCGAGAAACATTTAGTCCAATGAGTTGGGTGGACCAGTCCAAATTCTAGAATGCTCTCTATGCTTAACTAAGGGAGGGCAATACAACTTCAGAGAATATCATGATACTTGCTGTCCTCAGCAAGTTAAGACACGAGCAACAAGGAAATTAAAGGCAGTGAAAAAAATCAGAACTGTCTAGGCCAGTGATGGAAAACCTTTTTAGCACCAAGTGCCCAAACTGGAACAGGCGTGCATGTGCATGCACATGTGTGTGCTGGAGTGCCAGAAACCCAAAGACCAGCTGGCCGGTGTATTTTGGAGCCACTTTCAGGCCCCCAAAAGACCCCAAGACTGGCCCAAAAACAGCCTGGAAACAGCCTGAAAAATGGCCTATTTTGTGGCTGTTTTGGGGGTAGTTTTCAGGCTATTTTCTGGTGCTCTGGCTCCCACGAAGACCAGCTGGCCGATGTGCATATGCGCACCAGAAACCAGAAGATCAGCTAGTGATGGGGTGCATGCCCATCGAGAGGGCTCAGTGTGCCGTCTCTCGCACATGTGCCATAAGTTCGCCATCACGGGTCTAGGCCAACTAACAAAGTCTTCACAATATTTTACACAGAGACTGGGTCTACTCTACTGGAATATGCAAAACCTGTGCTCTTGCCACCACACCATGGATGTATTAAAATACATTTAGGCAAGAAAAACAAAATGCACAGGTACAGTATAGGTGGTACCTTGCTCAATAGCAGTAACTGTGAAAGGGATCTTGGAGTCCTAGTAGACAACCATTTAAATATGAGCCAGCCGTGTGCAGCAGCTGCCAAAAAAGCCAACACAGTTCTAGGCTGCATAAACAGAGGGATAGAATCAAGATCACGTGAAGTGTTAATACCACTTTATAATGCCTTGGTAAGGCCACACTTGGAATACGACATCCAGTTTTGGTCACCAACATGTAGAAAAGATGTGGAGACTCTAGAAAGAGTGCAGAGAAGGGCAACAAAGATGATTAAGGGACTGGAGACTAAAACATATGAAGAACGGTTGCAGGAACTGGGTAGGTCAAGTTTAATGAAAAGAAGGACTAGGGGAGACATGATAGCAGTCTTCCAATATCTCAGGGGTTGCCACGAAGAAGAGGGAGTGAAACTATTCTCCAAGGCACTTGAGGGCAGAACAAGAAGCAATGGGTGGAAACTAATCAAGGAGAGAAGCAACTTAGAACTGAGAAATTTCCTGACAGTTAGAACAATTAACCAGTGGAACAGCTTCCCTCCAGAAGTTGTGAATGCCCCAACACTGCAAGTCTTTAAGAAGATGTTGGATAGCTCTTTGTCTGAAATTGTATAAGGTTTCCTGCCTAGGCAGCGGTTTGGACTAGAAGACCTCCAAGGTCTCTTCCAACTCTGCTATCATATTGTATTGTATTGTAATTATCTTTTCTTGTTGAGTCCACCAGGGCGTTAACTCTGCTGTCTTCAACATTGAGGGTTTCTGGGAAAGCAAGTTTTCCCCATCAGTTTCCATTTGATTCCTTTTTTAAAATAATAAAAATAATAATGAAACAACGAAAAAAGGGAATTTCACAACTGAGGTTGGGTCTCTCCATGTGCAAGTACAAATCAATGTGCGGTCGTATCATCTTCTCCGACCACGTATGTATTTTTGCTCCATCTTCGCTCCATCCTCATTGCAGCCTCTTCCCTGTTGTTGTTGTTGTTGTTGTTGTTGTTGTTGTTGTTGTTGTTGTTTTGGAACCATGAAAAATATTCCTTTCAAGGGTGGCCAGAAAAGGATCTCAAGAAAGGGACAAAAGAAAAAAGAAAAGATGAAGGCAGATCAAACCCAACTTAGTGCTTTCCACTTGTTTTCTCTCTCTGCTCTGCTCCTTCAGTCACAGATTGGGCTACTGGCTAAATCAATAGCAGCCTCCAAGAATCGGTAATGGGATTTTTATTTTTTTTACTTCTTGTTCCCTAATCTTGAAATTTCATCAGGAAATTCTGAACAGGGAAAGGAAGGAAGCTGTCATGGCAAACAAAAAAAGGGATCTACCCAATTCCAGTGCTGCAATAGAAAGATTTCCCAAGGTTTTTAGGAATTATACAGTCAATAGGGTCAGCAAATATCTTCTGGAAACACACATGGATGAGAAAACAAACCAAAGCAATGTTCATTCAGAACTAGATTATGCCTGGATTTGGCGGGTGGAGATGGGGAAGGATCTTGGAGTCCTAGTAGACAACCATTTAAATATGAGCCAGCCATGGGCAGCAGCTGCCAAAAAAGCCAACACAGTTCTAGGCTGCATAAACAGAGGGATAGAATCAAGATCATGTGAACTGTTAATACCACTTTATAATGCCTTGGTAAGGCCACACTTGGAATACTGCATGCAATGTTGATCGCCACGATGTAAAAAAGATGTGGAGACCCTAGAAAGAGTGCAGAGAAGAGCAACAAAGATGATTAGGGGACTGGAGGCTAAAACATATGAAGAATGGTTGCAGGAACTGGGTATGTCTAGCTTAATGAAAAGAAGGACTAGGGGAGACATGATAACAGTCTTCCGATATCTCAGGGGTTACCACAAAGAAGAGGGAGTCAAGCTATTCTCCAAGGCACCTGAGGGTAGAACAAGAAGCAATGGGTAGAAACTAATCAAGGAGAGAAGCCACTTAGAATTAAGGAGAAATTTACTGGCAGGTAGAATTATTAATCTTTGGAACAACTTATCTCCAGAAGTTGTGAATTCTTCAACACTGGAAGTTTTTAAGAAGATATTGGAAAACTATTTGTCTGAAATAGTATAGGGTTTCCTGCCTAGGTAGGGGGTTGGACTAGAAGACCTCCAAGGTCCCTTCCAACTCTGCTATTGTATTGGAGAGAAGTCTATTTAGAAATATATGAACAATTTAGTTCATATATTTAGTTTAGCATTTATTGCTGAAAGATATCTATGAAAAGCTCACAATTTTAGTGGAAAGCAATCAATTTCGTTTGCAAAATTTTCCGTTTGCAAAATTAATGGATGCAGGTAGTCCAGGCAGAAGAAGAACATCATGGCTTCAATATCTAAGGGACTGGTTTGGACAAAACTCAGCAGCACTTTTTCGTGGAAAAAAAAATCGAACCGCTAACATGCTCGCCAAAGTCCGATGATGGATATGGCACAAGAAAAAGCATCCTCAAGTTACAACCACAATTGGGAACAGAATTTGGGTGTCCTCCTGGATTCCCAGCTGTCCATAGAGGACCATGTGGCGGCCGTGGCCAGGGGGGCGTTTCATCAGGTACGCCTGATGCGCCAATTGCGCCCCTTACTGGACAGGGCTGCCCTTCGCACAGTCACTCAGGCCCTCGTGACATCCCGACTGGACTACTGCAATGCTCTCTACATGGGGCTTCCCTTGAGGTGCACTCGAAAGCTACAGCTAGTCCAGAATGCAGCCGCGCGGGTGATTACGGGAGCCCCCAGATGCTCCCACATAACACCGATCCTGTGCGAGCTGCACTGGCTTCCTGTGGTCTTTCGGGTGCGCTTCAAGGTCTTGACGACCATCTTCAAAGCGCTCCATGGCTCGGGGCCTAGTTATATGCGAGACCGTCTCCTGCCCCATACATCCCTTAGACCGATACGCTCCCACAGAGAGGGCCTTCTCAGGGTGCCATTGGCCGGACAATGCCGGCTGGCAACACCCAGGGGAAGGGCCTTCTCTGTGGCCGGCCCTGCCCTTTGGAACGACCTACCCCCTGAACTCCGCACTATCACCGACCTCCGCCTCTTCCGCCGGTGTTTAAAAACACACTTATTTCATCAAGCCGGCCAAACATAGCCTCCGCTGGGACAAATATTAGACAGTTTTAAATGGGGGATTTTAATCTGGTTTTAGCGCAGGTTTCTGTCATTTAATAGGTTTTTTTTAAATTATATTTGGTACTATTTTGTATATTGTTTTAAATTCCTGTGCGCCGCCCTGGGTCCTCTCGGAGAAGGGCGGGATATAAATTGAATAAAATAAAATAAATAAATTTCTGTTGCTAAGCAAAGCAGTTATTAAGTAAGTCACACCTGATCTTACGCCCCCTTTTTTTGCCGTGGTTAAGCAAAATGAATCACACGACCATTCTGTGAATCTATCTTCCCCAGTTGACTTTGCTTGTCGGAAGCCGGTTGAGAAGGTTGCATGATAGCAGTGTTCCGATATCTCAGGGACTGCCACAAAGAAGAGGGAGTCAAACTATTCTCCAAGGCACCTGGGGGCAGGACAAGAAGCAATGGGTGGAAACTAATCAAGGAGAGAAGCAACTTAGAACTAAGGAGAAATTTCCTGACAGTTAGAACAATTAATCAGTGGAACAGCTTCCCTCCAGAAGTTGTGAATGCCCCAACCCTGGAAGTCTTTAAGAAGATTTTAGATAGCCATTTGTCTGAAATGGTATAAGCTTCCTGCCTATGCAGGGGGTTGGACTAGAAGACCTACAAGGTCCCTTCCAACTCTGCTATTGTAAGTAAGTTGATCTTATGATCCTGCGATGCTGCAACTATCATAAATACAAGCTGGTTGCCAAATAGCTAAATTTTGATTGCATCATTGTGGGGATGCTGCAGAGGTTGTAAATGTTCCAACGTGGGCTTCCCCAAAAAGCACGAAGCAGAGTCCTGGTCCCGATAAAACCCCTTTTATTAAACGAATGTGAATTCCTCTCATTCTCATTCAGCAAGGCCTAGTAAACCGTCTTTCAAAGGTGAAGTTATGACCACAGACCTTATCTAGCTTTTTAAAGATGCCATATAAATATTCTCCAAATGAGGTGCTGTGCAAGGAAAGACTGGGCACAGAGTCTCTGAGATTCACGGACAGATCTTCATACTCCTGAAACGAACGAATGAATTGTTTCCTGCAAAAGCCCACTCCCCATTTGCTCCTCTTTTATTTCCTATGCGAGGAGCCATTCATCGTCCACCTGGGGCTTTACTCCCAAGTCGACCCTGATTTCTGAGCTGTTCCTTTCTTCTGGCAGCCCTGTGCATACACACACTGGGAACAGGCTCCAGCTGTTCCTCTGCCTCACTGCTGTCTAGCTCTGAAGGCAGCTGAGAACTGCCAGACGGCCTCGGCCCCATCTTTGCCTCCGATGCAGAGCCCTCATCCAAGCCTTCCCCAGACTCCAGGACTGGCCCAAGTTCCTCCTCTACCTCCTCACTGTCCGACTCAGCTGCAGCTCCACTGGCCGCTGGTGGGCCACAACAGTAAGGACTGGTCATAAGTCACTTTTTTCAGTGCCATTGTAATTTTGAATGCTCGCTAAACAAATGGTTGTAATTCAAGGACTACCTGCAGTCTTCCTTCTCTTTTTAAAAATAGTCTCCCCCCCCTTCAAAGTGGTCTAAGATGAGCGCCAGAGTGCTGAGAGACAAATCCAATTCATTCCCATTTGAAGGAATATGTTTCTAATTTCACATTTTTGAGCCGAGACCCAAATTGAAATACAATGTGCATTATTGTCCGCAAATTTTGCAGTGCAGTTTTTTGCCACTTAAATAAAAGTATATTAGGGTTTAGGTACATTAAAATGCATTAAACTGGAGACAGTTTATGGAAATGTGTCTACGTTAGACAAAATTGCGGGCTGAAGGCATAGGTTTGTGGAAACATGCAGCAAAATATACACAAATTCTAATTGGACTATCTTTTTTTTAAAAAAAAATCCAGCTTCAGAAAGTTGACACATTTGTCGATGAAAAGCACTGATAAAAATGGATATGCGTAGACGCAAAAAAACCAACCCACACTAATCTGAGAGACAGAGAAAAGGACACCTCTGCTCATCCTGTGTCTCCATCACCACATCTCTGGGCTACAAGTTCCAGAATTGCTATCTTTATCCTGCGGTGCGAGCAGGATAACAATGACAATAGCAATAGTGCTTACACTTATGTACTTCCCCATAGTGCCATGATGGTGAACCGTTTTTCTAGCACACGGGCCACAAGTGGCACACAGAGCCCTCTCTGCAGGCACGCGAGCTGATGGCCCAGCTCAGCTCCACCGTGCATGCGTGCGCGCCTCCCACCAGCCAGCTGGCTTTCCGGTCTCTTCCTGCCTAGGCAGGGGGTTGGACTAGAAGACCTTCAAGGTCCCTTCCAATTCTCCTATTGTATTGTAAATATTGGAAGACTGCTATCATGTCACCCCTAGTCCTTTTCTTTGTCAGAGTAGATATACCCAGTTCCTGTTACCATTCATGCTAAGTCTTAACATCCTGCCCTATAATAATGAATTAATTAATCCTCTATCGCCCCTAATTGTTCTTTTCACCCGTTCTTTGCATGGCCTTCCCTCCCTCCCTCCCCCTCTCTCTCTCTCTCTCTCTCTCTCTCTCTCTCTCTCTCTCATTTTTTTCCAAAGGGAAAGTTTTCCCCTCGGCTGATCCGGGGGTCACCTTTTCATTCTGCCTCCCTCCTCTCCCATGGCAAACAAGAAACCTCAAGGTGAGGCTCACCTCTTGCTGACTGCCTTCACTGGCCCATCCAGGAGGAGCTGGTGTCATGAATCCTATTCTTGGCTGGCTGAATACAGCTATTGATTTGATCGACAGAGCTGGGGTTGACAAGGAGTTCTGACAAGGTCCCCTGCTGGACCTCGTTTCAGGAGGGGGTTTCCCCCTCCCTCTGTGTTTATTCTTTTCTCTCCTCCTCTCCCCCGTTTCAAATGGGGAGTCTTCCACTCCTGGCTTCCCACTTTTAACACATTATCTCTCCTAAACTATTGTCCTTCTTGGAGATGAATAAAACAAGCTCGTCTCTCTATTGTCTCTCTGCAAGGGTGGCATTCGCTTACATTCCCTGCCGGTTCGCAAAGGTGAGCACCTGCCAGTGGTGGGTTTCAAATTTTTTAGAACCTACTCTGTAGGTGTGGCCTATTTTGTGGGCATGGCTTGGCCATCATGTGACAGGGTGGGAGTGGCCACCTTTTAAAATGTGGTGAAACTCATTTAACAACGCTCTTGCTTAGTAACCAAAATTTTGGACTCAATTGTGATGATAAATTCTTTCTTTCTTTCTTTCTTTCTTTCTTTCTTTCTTTCTTTCTTTCTTTCTTTCTTTCTTTCTTTCTTTCTTCCTTCCTTCCTTCCTTCCTTCCTTCCTTCCTTCCTTCCTTTCCTTTCCTTCCCGTTGGGTCACTGGCAGCGGCGGGCCAGATTTACTTCCAGATACGCCAGTGGAACCCCCTCTCACCGGTTCTCTAAATTTCACCAACCAGTTCTCGTGAGTAGGTGCGAGCCTGCAGAAACCCACCACTGGCGCCCGCATCTGCACATGTGCTCAGCTTTCCGCGCATGCGCTTTGACTAAAAAATGGGCCTAAATGGGATGTCGTAGAGCCGAGGCGAACTGGTCCAAAGCGGTAGAATGCCACTTCTGCCGAGGGGTGAGTTTCTGCCGGCATTACTGCCAGTTCGCTGTGCGTCCCGCGCACATGCACAGTTGCCTGTAAATAGGTCTGCGCATGCACAAAACATTAAAAATGTCAAAAAATCCAACATGCTGCGGCAACCAGGGAACCAGTTTGGGGGCATGGCCAGCCTGCTGTCCCTACTGGTTCAGCAACCCAGTCGCAATTTGCACTACCGGTTCACCCGAACCAGTGCGAACCAGCAGCAACACACCTCTTTCTCTCTGAAAGGGGCAGAGTGTTCATATTTCCTACACTGGTCAGTGTTCTGACTCCCTCCCTTCACAAGATAATTAACTAGACGGACTGCTACTTGGCAGCTTGCCTGAACTAACCGGAACTAGACTGAAAGATTACACGACCCAATTCTCCGACTCTGTAGCTTCTCTGTTGTTTCCTGCAAACCTACTCTTCACAGAGGATTTCTTTTAAAGCCTCTTGGGAAGGTCCAGGCAATTAGGCAGCTTATACTGATTATCTCTGATGGCGTCGTTCTGCTAATTGCCTCCTCTCAATCCAAACTGGGTTTCCTCCTCTAGAGCCGACTCATAGGACTCCTCACTAGAGGAATCCATCAGCAGCTCATCTGGAGCCGGCTGGGCCACAACAGTCAACATAAAAATATCTATGAATTTCCTGGCTGGTTTGAATCAAGAATGTATGCCCAGGAGTCGATATATGGACTTTGGGCCACTATTGAGACCAAAATTCCTGTTGCTAAGCGAGACAGTTATTAAGGGCATTTTGTCCCATTGTACAACCTTCCTTCTCACGATTGTTAAATGAATCACTGCAGATGTTAGGTTTAGTAGCCATGGTGGCGCAGTGATTAGAATGCAGTACTGCTAGGCTACTTCTGCTGATTTCTGCCAGCTGCCAGCAGTTCGATACTGTTTAAGGTTGACTCAGCCTTCCATCCTTCCGAGGTCGGTAAAATGAGGTCGGGCAAGAGGCTGACTCGTAAACCGTCAAATTCGATTGTGTCGTGTGACGTCACATGACATACCACCATGTTTTTTGCTTTTGTGGAGCTGGGGTGGGTTTGGCCTGTATGTGATGCATCAGGTCTGTGGGCTGCTAGTTTGACACCCGTTTTAGAGGGTCATTGAGGCACTTGGAGGTTTATCGTCAGGGGTTGCCACAAAGAAGAGGGAGTCAAACTATTCTCCAAAGCACTTGAGGGCAGAACAAGAAGCAATGGGTGGAAACTAATCAAGGAGAGAAGCAACTTAGAACTGAGGAGAAATTTCCTGACAGTTAGGACAATTAATCAGTAGAACAACTTGCCTCTTGAAGTTGTGAATGCTCCGACACGGGAAGTCTTTAAGAAGATGTTGGATAGCCATTTGTCTGAAGTGGTATAGGGTTTCCTGCCTAAGCAGGGGGTTGGACTAGAAGACCTCCAAGGTCCCTTCCAACGCTGCTATTATATTGTATTGTATCTGTGTCCTCAGGGTCACCTGAGTAGTGTTCCTGGTTCCTGAAGTCTGCAATTTTCCCCCCCTCTAGAAATCCATTCCTACTCTCACATCATTCAAAGGGTGTTCATCCCAAATTGTGCAGCTAAAAGTCTGTAGAGATTCTCAGTCATCCAGGTCATGGTTGTCCCAAAGGTGCTTTTTCAGGAGGCAACGGGACTTTCTTGTTTTTTTTCTTTGAAGACATTTTGCTCCTCATCCAAGAAGCTTCACCTCTGACAGGAAAGTGGGTGTGTGGGATAGTGGTAGGTGCATCCTCTAAAACAGGGGTGTCAAACTCACGTCGCCATGGTGGCATCAGGACTTTCCCCTCCTTCGCTAAATCGGGCGTAAGTGTGGCCAGCGTGTGACGCGTCTGGCCCGCAGCCCACGAGTTTGACACCCCAGCTCTAAACGGATGCAAATGACCAGCTGTCTGCAAGGAATATAAATCCTTCCATTCCCCATTAACCTGTCAGAGCTGAAGAAGCTTCTTGGATGAGAAGCGAAACGTCGTCAAAGAAAAACAAGGAAGTCCAGTTGCCTCCTGAAAAAGCACCTTTGGGACAAGCATGACCTGGATGACTGAGAATTTCTACAGTCCTCCCCAATCCTTTCTCTTCAATAGGCCTGACGTATCTAGTTCCCTCAGCCGTTCATCATAGGATTTAGCCTCTAAGCCCTTTATTATCTTGGTTGCTCTTCTCTGCACCCTTTTGAAAGTCTCAGCATCTTTTCTATACCATGATTCGTCCACTCTGTAAGGATGGCCTACATCAGGGGTGTCCAAACTTGGGAATTTTAAGACTTATGGACGTCCATAAGTCTTAAAGTTCCCAAGTTTGGACACTCCTGGCTTACATGTTCTGTGTTTGGGGACCACTTGTTGTGTTTCTTCCCTGTTTTTTCCCAGTTCCTTTCGGCATCTTCTGGCCCACCAGCTGGATTTACAGGGCTCGGCTTTTTAGAGACCTCTTATTTTGAATAGTTAATAGTGACCAATTCTATTTGTGTCTATATTAGCCATCTGATTACTCTCCTGTGGAAGACTAATTTACAGACAATGGAGACAAATGGAGCTCAAACCATCAGAAAAAAAGGAGCTAATTTCCACACAAGTGACTTTTAAAATTTACTTCCTTCTGGCTCTCAAAGGGAGAATAAAAATGGAGGGGTAGAGGTGGGGGGGGGGGGGAAAGCAACATTTTAAACACTCTTTGGGCCCAGTGCCAGAAGCTGTGGCAAAGAATCAATGTGTTTCCTTCTGGCCCCAAAAGTATTTTCCATGTTCAGACCTTGTATATTTTTGATCTCCTGTTGTAATGCGAGAACTCAAAGAGTTTGAAGGAAACTAGCTCCTACTATAATTATTTATATTTTGTATTTGTTTGTTTTAAATTTCCTGTGCACCGCCCCGGGTCCCTTCGGGGAGAGGGTGCGGTTATATAAATTTTATAAATAAATAAATAAATAAATAATAATTCGGTTTTAGCACAGGTCTTTAATTGAATAAGTTTTTTAAAAGTTTTATATGTTTGTATGTTTTTTAATATTCCTGTGCGCCGCCCTGGGTCCGTTTGGAGAAGGGCGGGGTATAAATTCAATAAATAAATAAATAAATAAATAAATTGTTCTAACTGTGGGAAGTTATCACCATCTCTCAGAAAAATGAAATGCACTAGGAAATATTGAAAAGGCAGAATACTATTCTACTCTGAATGTGATAAGGGAAAAACATGTTTTAATTCCTGCAGCTTCCTGCCTACTCCACCTTTTGTCAATGGGCCATTAAGATGCCAAGCCAGTCTATTCACATAACAAAAGACCCCTCCCCATCAGCTCCAGGGTGATGTGGCTTTACTGACCATATAGCATCTGAGAACTCAGCCTAGAGAGTTGCCCATGCATTGCCCCATGTGAGCCTGGCAACCAATCAAAGTACACTTCTTACACAGGAACAGGAAACAGATAGGTGGGGCCAAACAGTTGATAAAAAGCCCTGCAAGCCCTTGCTCAGCCCTTCTCTCTTCCTGTCCACCAACATTGAAGCATGTAAGCACCTTTTCTGGTCAGGACTCCAGCCATGTGGTCCTGTCCACCATTAAACCATCTTTCCAAGCAGCCTCCATGTCTCCAGTGTCTTCTTCCCCACTTGGAGCCGAACCCAGAAGGACATTTCCTTACTACAATATAACTGTCAGGAAATTTCTCCTCAGTTCTAAGTTGCTTCTCTCCTTGATTAGTTTCCACCCATTGCTTCTTTTCCTGCCCTCAGGTGCCTTGGAGAATACTTTGACTCCCTCTTCTTTGTGGCAACCCCTGAGATACTGGGTCACTGCTATCATGTCTCCCCTGCTCCTTCTTTTCATTAAACTAGACATACCTAGTTCCTGCAACCGTTCTTCATATGTTTTAGTCTCCAGTCCCCTGATCATCTTTGTTGTTCTTCTCTGCACTCTTTCTAGAGTCTCCACGTCTTTTCTACATCATGGCGATCAAAACTGAATGCAGTATTCCAAGTGTGGCCTTACCAAGGCATTATTAAGAGTGTGCACTGGCTGGGGAATTCTGGGAGTTGAAGTCCTCACATTTTAAAGATGCCAAGTTTGAGAAAAACTGTAGAGAATTTATGAAACATCCAGAGGTTCTGTATGAAAGTGCCCCAGACCCTTGAAATTTGGTGATTGTTTGATTTTTGCCATTTTAAGAGGAATAATTTTAATTATTTAGTGTAATAAAATCAGGGATGCTGTTTAGGGGTGATAGGAACCACTGTAGTTCTAGTTGATGTTTTTGCTAGTTCCAGCGATAAAACAACATCCTAATGTAATTGTACTTGTTTCCTGACAAGAGTTCAGGTTGTTGGATTTTCTTAATTAAATTTCCTAGAATTATTCTTGTCCTTAGGATTATAAGAAGCTATCTCAGAGCTAGTTAGACTGTTGGTTCATCTAATTCGATGTTGCTTACAAAAGAATGGAAGATATTTTTATATCTGGTGGCTGATTTATTTTAAAAACATTTCCCGGGGGGGTGGGGTGGACAAAGCTTGCAGAAGGTGTGGCAGTGATATCATAACAGAACAGTACTGGAAAAATATAGCAGTTAAAAAAAATCCAATTGACCCCTTCTTATGTTTACCTTTAGCAATCTTCCAATAATTGAGAGGCTGACACAGAGAGAGGGTGGTCAACCTATTCTCCAAAGCGTCTGAGGTCAGATAAGAAGTAATGGGTGGAAGCTTAACAAAGAGAGATCCAACCTAGAACTAAGGAGTTCTAGGTTTCCTGTCAGTGAGAACAATGAATCAATGGAATAGCTTGCCTCCTGGAGTTGTGGTGCTCCATCACTGGAGGTTTTTAAGAAGAGACTGGACAGCCATTTGTCCAGAATAGTATAGGTTCTCCTGCTTCAACAGAGGGTTGGACTTGAACAGGGGTCTCCAACCTTTGCAACTTTAAGTCTGAAGGACTTCAGCTCCCAGAATTCTCCAGCTGGCTGGAGAAGTCTGGGAGCTGAAGTCCTTCAGACTTAAAGTTGCAAAGGTTGGAGACCCCTGGACTAGAAGACCTCCAAGGTTCCTCCCAACTGTTTTTCTTCATTAGCTAAACAAAGCCTGAGGAAGGCTTAACTCAACTGTTTATTTGATTTTTTTCCCTGCCAAAATCAGCTAAACAAAAATAATGTTGCTATTGTACTGTACTTTAACATTGAAATGTGGGGAGCATGATTTTGCAGCATTTGGGCAGCTGAAGGAATAGCGCTACCTATCCTATATCTCACCTGCTGAGAATCACATGAGTAGCAGAGCTAGCTAGCAATTTGGAACAATCCCCCCCCCCCCCCGCCCCACACACACACCTCAAATGCCTCCTTGGCAAAAGAATCTTCTGCATGAGAAACGGATATTGTTAGTGGATTAGAATGCTTTGCCATCTTCTGGATTCATCACAGGTTTTTTTCCCCGCAGCCGATTTCCCCTTCTGCGCTATTTTTTTTTTTTTGTAAGCAAGCGCCAACTTTCCAAAATTAGTCATGACCAAATCGGTTTGCGACCAAAGTTATGGAACTAATTATGGTCGTGACCAGAGGCTGTACTGTATATTGTAGATGGAGGTCATGGAGCCCTCAGTCTGACAAGAGTTTCTCTATAGGTGTGAAACAATAAAGAACACCCCAACAATTCCTCTCCAAAACCAAGCTGAAGATTCTTTTTCCCCCTGATTACTCCCGGAGTGATCTGGAAGTTATTTTTTTATTTTATTTTTCAAATTTATATACCACCCTATTCTCCGTGGACTCAGGGCGGTGCACAGAAAAAGTAAAAACCACAACACATACGAGGGTGATTCAATAAATAAGGTGAATTTTTCTGTATAAGGACTTTTAATACAGATAGAAGCTTACTTTTTTCTTATTTTTTTGTGTTTTACTACTTTTTCACATGGATTTAATTTCTTTTGCGGATTACAAAAAAACCTTGAGAGTTTTACCGATTAACAAAGATGGCCGACCAAGAAGCATGCCCCAGGATTGAACAGCGGTCAGTTATCAAGTTTTTGGTTGCTGAAGGGTGCAAACCTGTTGAAATTCATAGGAGAATGTCAACTGTGTATGGTGCCACATGTTTCAGCCAAAAAAATGTCTACAAGTGGGCTACATTGTTTAAAGAAGGAAGGAGCAGTGTTGAGGATGAAGGCAGGCCTGGGAGGCCTACAGAAGTGAGGTCTCCTGAGGTGATCGAATCAGTCAATGACCTCATTCAGTCTGACAGAAGGGTGACAGTGGATGACATTGCAAGGACTTTGAGCTTATCTGTTGGGACAGCACACAAAATTGTCCATGATGACCTTGGCTACTCGAAGGTCAGCTGCAGGTGGGTGCCAAAGGCCTAACGGTGCAGACCATCAACGAGCTGGGCTGGGAACTGCTCCCTCATCCCCCTTATAGCCCAGACCTTGCCCCTTCAGACTTTCACCTGTTTGGTCCCTTGAAAGCGTTCACGAGAGGCACGAAGTTTGAAAGTGACGATGAAGTCAAAAGTGTTGTGAGCGACTGGCTGAGACATCAGTCTAAAGATTTTTACGCTGAGGGAATACGGAAGCTTGTGCACAGATGGGAAAAGTGTGTGACAGTGCTGGGAGACTACGTTGAAAAAAAAAAGTAAGCTTCTATCTGTATTAAAAGTCCTTATACAGAAAAATTCACCTTATTTATTGAATCACCCTCGTACATATAATATAAAACAGCCTATTTTATAAAAGTGTATAAAATAGGCTGCGGACACTGCAAACTTTGCTCAGTTCTGACTTATTTTTGAAAGAAGACAGGGTATTCTGCCTTCTGAATTGCACTTCCACAGTGTAATCTTGAGGGGAAAATGGGGTTGGGAATTTGCCTGTGGCTTAAAATCTGCAAATTGCCCACTGGTTATATCTTACCAGAAAACTCCCAATACTGGCAAGAGGGAGGTGAGGGGAGAAGGCTGAGCATATGTTTATCTGTGTATCAATGAATGTAAGCATAGGTGGGCATCCTGTTTCCTTAGTCACCTTGAATAATTCTCTCTGTCTATTGATTCCAAATGTATTTTAATGGGTTCTTAATCAGTTTTAGCACGGGTAATACTGTTTAATTATGTTTTAAGTATGTATTTTGTATTTATTCTATATTGTTTTTAGTTTCTCCTGTGCACCGCCCCGGGTCCCTGTGGGGAGAGGGTGCGGTTAATAAATCCGAATTTGATTGATTGATTGATTTGACCACTAGAGGCGCTGTGTGGGCTTTAGCCAGTTATGATGATCACTGCCTCTTCTCTTTCTATGCTTATTCTAGTTCATACATGCATGGGTAACATCTAAGTAATTGGATGCATGCACAGTGTTTTTACACTGGATTCAGCAATCTGAAGAATGCATGGTTGCCATTTTGACAACCTCCTTAAACCTCTATTTACTTTAGCATTTACATACAGAGAGACCTTTCCCTGCGTATGCCCCTACAGACACAAACATTTTAAAAATGCAAATAACTGCATATTATTCCTTTCTGTCTTTCTATGACATAACCAAAGCAGCAACCAGCCTGTCAGTGGAAAGGGGAAGATGAAGGGAAGGGTAATAAGAAAGAGAAAAGGAATAAATAGGGAAAGGAAGGAAGGAAGGAAGGAAGGAAGGAAGGAAGCATAGAGAGGTAGGTAGATAGGTAGGTAAGGAGGATTCATTCATTGTTATAGAATACAGGAATTATGATATTACGGCAGACAAAACAACAGGAGTCTAATCACACTTTTTCAGACAACAATATTTTATGAAAAGACATCAGCTTTTGTGAGGTAAAACTCACTCCAACATAAAGGTAAAGGTTCCCCTCGCACATATGTGCTAGTCATTCCCCACTTTAGGGGGCAGTGCTCATCTCAGTTTCAAAGCCGAAGAGCCAGTGCTGTCCGAAGATGTCTTGGTGGTCATGTGGCCTGCATGACTAAACGCCGAAGGCGCACGGAACGCTGTTACCTTCCCACCAAAGGTGCTTCCTATTTTTCTACTTGCATTTTTACATGCTTTCGAACTGCTAGGTTGGCAGCAGCTGGGACAAGTAACGGGAGCTCACTCGGTTAAGCGGTGCTGGGGATTCAAACCGCTGAACTGCCAACCGTCTAATCGACAAAGCTGGGGTGGCTAAAGTGATGGAAGATTTAAACCGAGGTGAGGTGAGGGAGAGAAAAGGAGGGAAAATCAGGATGATTGCTCAGATGCAGCTTCCGTGCCAGGCAGACTCTTAAGTACTTTATCAATCTATAATGATATTATGACAGAAGGATTGTTTTTTATTTTAGTACAAAAGACAGGAATACAAACATTGCCTTTGCTGTAATAGAAGAATTCAGCAAAAGGCCCTGAATAGTTGGAGTCATTTGAAGTCTCAATATTCTGTCATTCTGTTTCAGAAGAATGGGAACCCATTTATACAGCATATCCTGAAGCAGGGGGTCTCCAAACTAGGCAACATTAAGACTGGCTGGCTGGCTGGGGAATTTTTTTTTCCATTTAAAAAAAAATTATTTTGGTTTGTCAAGCATGTAGAGTAAACAAGTATAAGTATTTATTTATTTATTTTATTTTATTAAATTTATACCCCGCCCTTCTCCAAACGGACCCAGGGCGGTATGAATATAACATATAAACATATAAGTATAGGCAGGTATACGTATATACCAGGGGTGGGTTCAGGATTCTTTTACTGCCAGTTCGCTCAGGGATGTGCTTCGAGTGCGCTTAATGTGCTTAATGCATGCACACTTAATGCGTACTACACATGTGTGTGTGCTTGATGCGTGCTACATGCTCATGCACGGTAGTTTAGAAATTGCTTCTGTGCATGCACAGAGGCAAAAAACATGATAGCACCACTGTAGGTGCTGCTGATAGAACCGGTTTGGGGGTGTGGGCGGACGAGTTACTACCTACTCAGCTGAACCGGTCCAAACGGGTAGGAATCCACCTCTGGTATATACGTAAGAAATGAGTATGAATAAATGTCAACAGTAGGACAGTGACGGTAGGCACTCTTGTGTGCTTATGCACACACACACACCCTTATAGACTTCTTAGGAATGGGGTGAGGTCCACGGTAGACAGTTTAAGTTAAGGTTTTGAGGGTTTGAGGCAGTGGTGGGTTTCAAATTTTTTAGAACCTACTCTGTAGGTGTGGCCTATTTTGTGGGCGTGGCTTGGCAGTCATGTGACAGGGTGGGAGTGGCCACCTTTTAAAATGTGGTGAAACTCATTTAACAACGCTCTTGCTTAGCAACCAAAATTTTGGACTCAATTGTGATGATAAATTCTTTCTTTCTTTCTTTCTTTCTTTCTTTCTTTCTTTCTTTCTTTCTTTCTTTCTCCTTCCTTCCTTCCTTCCTTCCTTCCTTCCTTCCTTCCTTCCTTCCTTTCCTTTCCTTTCCTTCCTGTTGGGTCACTGGCAGCGGCGGGCCAGATTTACTTCCAGGTATGCCAGTGGAACCCCCTCTCACCGGTTCTCTAAATTTCACCAACCGGCTCTCGCAAGTAGGTGCGAGCCTGCAGAAACCCACCACTGGTTTGAGGATGTAACAACAGTCGAGTTGTGTATTCCAGGCAATGACCACTCTGTTGCTGAAGTCATATTTTCTGCAGTTGATTTTGAAGGAGTTTACTTTTGTATAAACTGGAGTTTGTATCTATTGTTTGCCTGTGTATTATTGCGGTTGAAGCTGAAGTAGTTGTTGACAGGTAGGACGTTTCAGCAGGCAATTTTGTGTACTAAGCTTAGGTCAGACCATAGGCGGTGTAGTTCTAGGTCAGTGATGGCTAATCTTTTTTGGCTCGCGTGCCAAAAGCAGGGGGAGCGCAGGGGGGTCGTGCGTGGGCGTGCCACACCCATAGTGCTATGTATGTGACCCCCTGCTTTTGGCACGCTTTTTTCACCCTCTCCAGTCTCCAAAGCAGTGGTGGGTTTATACAATAATACAATAGCAGAGTTGGAAGGGACCTTGTAGGTCTTCTAGTCCAACCCCCTGCGTGGGCAGGAACCTTATACCATTTCAGACAAATGGCTATCTAACATCTTTTTAAAGACTTCCAGGGTTGGGGCATTCACAACTTCTGGAGGCAAGCTGTTCCAGAGGTTAATTGTTCTTACTGTCAGGAAATTTCTCCTTAGTTCTAAGTTGCTTCTCTCCTTGATTAGTTTCCACCCGTTGCTTCTTGTCCTGCCCCCAGGTGCCTTGGAGAATAGTTTGATTCCCTCTTCTTTGTGGCACCCTCTGAGATATCGGAACACTGCTATCATGTCTCCCCTGGTCCTTCTCTTCATCAAGCTAGACATACCCAGCTCCTGCAGCCGTTCTTCATATGTCTTAGTCTCCAGTCCCCTAATCATCTTGGTTGCCCTTCTCTGCACTCTTTCCAGAGTCTCCACGTCTTTTCTACATCGTGGCGACCAAAACTGTATGCAGTATTCCAAGTGTGGCCTTACCAAGGCACCATACAGTGGCATTAACACTTCACGTGATCTAGATTCTATCCCTCTGTTTATGCAGCCTAGAACTGTGTTGGCTTTTTTGGCAGCTGCTGCACACTGCTGGCTCATATTTAAATGGTTGTCCACTAGGATTCCAAGATCCTTCTCACAGTTGCTACTATTGAGCAAGGTACCACCTATACTGTACTTGTGCATTTGGTTTTTCTTGCCTATATGTAGGACCTTACTTTTTTCACAATTGAATTTCATTTTATTAGATAGTGCCCAATGTTCAAGTTTGTCTAGATCCTTCTGTATCTTAAGCCTATCTTCTGGAGTGTTGGCTATTCCTGCCAGCTTGGTGTCGTCTGCAAATTTGATGAGTTCCCCATTTATCCCCTCATCCAAATCGTTGATGAAGATGTTAAAGAGTACTGGGCCTAAAACAGAGCCTTGGGGGACTCCACTGCATACTTCCTTCCATGTAGATGCAGTTCCATTGAGGACTACACGTTGAGTGCGGTTGGTCAGCCAGTTGCGAATCCATTTGGTGGTGGTGCTGTGTAACCCACAATTTTCTACTTTATCTAATAGTAGGTTATGGTCTACTTTATCAAATGCTTTACTGAAGTCCAGGTAAATTATATCAACAGCATTCCTCTGGTCCACTGATTTTGTCACTTTGTCAAAGAATGCAATTAGATTCGTCTGGCATGATCTGTTTTTGACAAACCCATGTTGGCTTTTGGCTATTACTTTGTTTGCTTCTAGGTGTTCACTTATTTGTTGTTTAATTATCTTTTCCAGAATCTTTCCTGGTATAGAGGTCAGGCTGATGGGTCTATAGTTTCCTGGATCTGTTTTTTTTCCTTTTTTGAAGATGGGAACCACATCAGCTCTTTTCCAGTCTTCTGGCAGTTCCCCGGTGCTCCAGGATCTCTGAAAGATATAGTTCAGTGGTTCTGAGATCTCGTCTGCCAGTTCCTTCAGAACCCTGGGGTGAAATCCATCCGGTCCTGGTGATTAGAACTCGTCCAGGGCAGACAGGTTTCTGCAGGTTCGCACCTACTCGCAAGAGCCGGTTGGTGAAATTTAGAGAACCGGTGAGAGGGGGTTCCACCGGCGTACCTGGAAGTAAATCTGGCCCTCCGCTGCCAGTGACCCAACAGGAAGGAAAGGAAAGGAAGGAAGAAAGGAAAGAAAGAAAGGAAAGGAAGGAAAGAAAGAAAGGAAAGAAAGGAAAGAAAGAAAGAAAGAAAGAAAGAAAGAAAGAAAGAAAGAAAGAAAGAAAGAAAGAAAGAAAGAAAGAATTTATCATCACGATTGAGTCCAAAATTTTGGTTTCTAAGCAAGAGCGTTGTTAAATGAGTTTCACCACATTTAAAAAGGTGGCCAATCCCACCCTGTCACATGACTGCCAAGCCACGCCCACAAAATAGGCCACACCTACAGAGTAGGTTCTAAAAATTTTGAAACCCACCACTGCTCCAAAGGCTTTCTAGGAGACTGGGGAGGGTGAAAATAGCCTCCCCCCACACCTCCAGAGGCTTCAGGAGCTTCCCTGAAGCTTCCAGAGGGCGAAAAACGGCCTCAAAAGAAGGCCTAAATCAGCTGGCCAGCGTAAACAAGCACGCTGGAGCAGACAGGGCAATGCCTTGCATGCCCTGACAAATGGCTCCACGTGCCACCTGTGGCACCTGTGCCATAGGTTCGCCATCATGGTTCTAGGTTGTCCAGGTCCAAAATTTTAAGCCTAGTGGCATAAGGTAGGGGTCCCCAACCTTTGCAACTTTAAGTCTGAAGAACTTGAGCTCCCAGAATTCTCCAGCCAGCAAAGCATAAGGGATTCTATTGTGAGCAGAGGAGTGGAGTACTCTTATTGAGAAATACTTCTGGACCAGAGGTGGGATTCAAATTCCGGTTTGCTCATGCTCACTCGCGCGTGTGTGTACGACACTTGTGCGCATGTGCAGAAGCATCCAGGTGGTGGGAGGAGCCTCCCGCTGCCGCCACTACTGGTTCGGCCGATCCAGGCTGAACCGGGAGCAACCCACCTCTGCTCTGGACTCGCTCAATTGTATTAATGTCTATTATACAATGTGGATTCCAGGCAAATAAGCTGTTTTTGAGAATTGGTTTGGCAAAGGTTTTGTATTCTGGGAGTTGAAGTCCCACAAGTCTTAAAGATGCCAAGTATAGAGACCTAATGAACCACAAGACTTACTTAACTGTAGTGATTCGCTTAACAACCATGACAATCAAGATCGTAAAATTGGGTACGATTCACAGAACAACCACCTTGCTGAGCAACTAATTTTGGTCTCAGCTGTGGTCGTAACTCAAGGATAACCTGTACATAATTTAAATAAGTTGTTTCTGTTTGCCTATAGTTGTTTATACCAGTAAGAGGATCAAGTAAGCTTTTCTGACTCCTTTGGGATAAATCAAAATTGGCCTGAATCCTGGCTTACCATGTCACAGGAGCAGGATGTGCAATTTATCTTTGATTTAAACCTATTTGAAAGAAAGAAAATACAGAGACGTCTATTTCTTTGGAACAACAAAACATGAGACTATGAGTAAATATTCTCATAAATAAAATAAATTTCTTCCTTTAGTTTCACTCCTATTGCCTGTCAGACAGGGAATTTCCAAATTAAATGCAGGATTGCAGTATTCTCTTCCCTTGCATTTTAATTCTCTTCCCCCCACCTCTCTCTCTCTGTGTTTTTAAATGAAACTGAAAAAGCAAACTCCTAAGCGTGGGGACCTCAAGGATTTTTGGGGAAGTTCTTTGCTACGAAACTTCAAAACAGCACCTTTTAAAAAGTCTTAATGTCTTTGCTTTGGATGAGAGGAAGGTGGTGGTGGTAATGTATGCTTGCACATCATTATGGAGGAAACGATGCAAAAAATGTGTTGAAGATCAAAGTTAGGTATGCAAAAAAAAAAAAATCTGAAAAGGGAAAGGATGGAGAATACCTAAGATATCATTTCGACTTTAGAAATGAAATTAAGTTGGTATTCAGCAATATCTCTCTCTCTCCATTCCTTTCATCCGATGGTGAAATTATAATGTCAGAAAGAGAGAGAGAGAGAAGGAGGGGGAGGGAGAGGGAGAGGAGGAGGAGGAGGAGGAGGAGAAGAGGAGAAAGAAGGGGAAGAAGAAGAAGAAGAAGAAGAAGAAGAAGAAGAAGAAGAAGAAGAAGAAGAAGAAGAAGAAGAAGAAGAAGAAGAAGAAGAAGAGAGAAAGAAAGAGAGAGAGAGAGAAGGAGGAGGGGGAGGGGGAGAAGGAGAAGAGGAGGAAGAAGGGGAAGAGGAAGAGAGAAGGAGGAGGAGGACAGAAAGGGAGAGAAAGAAAGAAAAAGAGAAAAAGGAAGAAAAAGAGACAGAAAGAGAGAGAAAGAGATTAAAACACAGCATCCACTAATATTTTGGCACCTCCAGCCAGCACCCCAGGGAGGGAGGTAGATTCGGACAGTTCAGCTTGTTGCAGGGAGGGGAAGGAACAGGCCTCGTTGCCATGGAAACGGTTCATCCGATGGGCTGCGTTTCCCCCTCCTCTTCATTGATCCCAGAAATCTGCTTTTGCATGTATGATCCATGGAAAGGCTGTGGGTCTATTGATTAGGCTCCTGCGTGCCTTAGAAGCTTTGGTGCAGACAGAAACAAAGGTGGAGGGCAGGGAAGCCTGCGGGCCCAGCCCGACATTTGAGAAAGGAGGTGAATATGTGCATGGCTAGGACTGGATTGCCTTTGAAGAGAAAAAAAAATCCATCCTTTCCCCTTTTTTCTTTTTTCCCTCTGACCTAATTTGCTGGTTATTGTTTCCCTTACACTTTCTGGCCCACATGCAAATGCGAGAACAGGTTGCCCTCAAATTAACACTAGAAAATTATTATTTATCATACTTGTACGCTCCCAGTCTGTTGCTGAAGATAATCCCTCCTTGTTCTTTCACTCTTGGTATTATTCAAGTTGAGGAATAAGAAATGGAAGTGACCACTGGCTTTTCCAATTGCCTTTTCCAAAAATCTTCCTCTGCCCACTTTTGTACTTTTGAGATCCGTGCTTACACCCGGGTGGAGCCAGATGCCTGCAGTCACTTTCTCTAAACCTTATTTTAAAACAAAAGGAAAAAAATTAAAAATCCACTTTGCAAGGTTATTGTTGAAATAGGAGGAAGACGACCCTGTATTTCATTAAGCTTCTAGCGGGAAGGGAAACGGATAAACATAACAGATTGCACCCTTTTGTCCTCTGCTGCTCTTTGTCCATAATATCAGGGACCTCCAACCTTTGCAACTTTAAGTCTGAAGGACTTCAGCTCCCAGACTTCTCCAGCCAGCTTTGCTGGCTGGAGAATTCTGGGAGCTGAAGTCCTTCAGACTTAAAGTTGCAAAGGTTGGAGGCCCCTGCATAATATGATACGAATCAGTAAAAAGAGTACACATACCAAAAAACGATAGAAAAATGTGTAAATTGCCAGCAATTTCTTTAAATTAACAAGCTAATATTTGCCCTTGTTGACTCTTCACCAAACCCACTACAAGTAGTCTTCAACGTACACCAGTTCATTCAATGACTGTTCAAAGTTACTGTTAGAAATCTGGGTTCAGAACCAGTGTTAGAACTCTGGTCCCGTAACCAGTGTTAGGGGTAACAAACACCCCCGATTGAAAATAAATGTGGAATAGTGTAATACATCGGACAATAAAGAGATATGTTGCTTTAACCACACACAAACTATAAAACACTGATAGTAAGAAAATAAATAGTCTTTACTTTGTAGTAACTAAAATATTTCTTCCGACCAGTGATACTAACTTCTCAAACAATAATAGTCCTTCACCAAACACAGAGTTATCTTACAGTGATGCAAAACAAATACTTCTTCAGTCTTCAGTCTTCAGCGTCAGGTCCTCAGCGGCAAAAAATAAGCACAGGAATCAAAGGAATCGAAAAGGGAATGAACTGTGTTTCTGAGCTTCCTTATATGGTAGAGCTGAGAAGCACAGCCAATCAGAATTCAACATAGTTCTTAAAGCTACATATACTCTTTAAGAATACTGGCCTATATATATTGTCAACCCAACATAAGGATAAATATCCTAACAGTTACAACATCACTGAAAAAAAGTGACCTATGACTGTTTCACTCTTATGGCCGTGGCAGCTTCTCTTTGGGGTCACATGATAAAAATTCAGACGCTTGGCAACCTATTTACAACGGTTGCAATCACCTTTTGCAACCTTCTGATGAGCAAACTCCATGGGGAAGCCCGATTCACTTAACAACCAAGTTATTAACTTAACAACTGAAGTGATTCATTTAACAACTGTGGCAAGGAAGGTTGTAAAATGGGGCAAAAGTCACTGAATAACTTTGTTGCTCAAAAACAGAAATTTTGGACTCAATTGTGGTTATAAGTCGAGGTCTACCTCAGGGGTGGGTTTTGGCTGCTGCTACTACCGGCTTGCTCAGGGGCGTGCTGCGCTATGCGTGCATGCACAGTACTAAAAAAATGCTTCTGCGCATGTGTAGAAGCAAAAAACAAGACAGCGGCGCCTATAGTGCTACCAAGAGAACCGGTTTGGGGGTGTGGCAGGCTGAGTTACTACCTACTCGGCCAAATCCATCCGAACCCTCCTCTGGACTATCTGTATGTTGTTTCCAAATCTTATTTATACTTAATAGCTTCAGGGATTCTGCCTCCCTCCTTCAAGTAGAACCAAGGCAGTCCAATTTCTGAATTTTGGCCCCTTCCCCTTCAATTTCAACCTGGCAACAATCTATTAGATTAGAATAGATTTATTTATTTTTATTTATTTATTTATTTATTAGATTTATATTCCGCCCTTCTCCAAAAGGACCCAGGGCGATTAGATTAACATAATTGGAAGGGACCTTGTAGGTCATCCTAGTCCAACACCCCCCCCACCCCCCGCTGCCCAGGCAGAAGACCCTACACCATTTTTGATAGATGGCAGTCCAGTCTCTTCTTGAAAGCCTCCAGTGATGAAGCTCCCACAACTTCCAAAGGTGAGCTTTTCCATTGTGACTGTTCTCGTTGACAGAGAAATTCTCCTTATTTCTAGGTTGAATCTCGCCTTGATCAGTTTCTATCCATTATTCCTTGTCGGGCCTTTGGGTCCCTTGGAAAATAGGTTGACCCCAGAGGTGGCATTCAGCAGGTTCTGACCAGTTCTGGAGAACCGGGAGCAGAAATTTTGAGTACCAAAATACCACCTCTGACTGGCCCAGCCCCCATCCATTCCCTGCCTCCCGAGTCCCAGCTGATTGGGAGGGAATGGGGATTTTGCAGTAACCTTCCCCTGCTACGCCCACCAAGCCACGCCACGCCCCCAGAACCGGTAATAAAAATGCTTGAATCCCTCCATCGGTTGACCCTACCTTCTTTCTGAGGCAGCCCTTCAAATACTGGAACGCTGCTATCATGTCTGCCCTGGTCCTTTTCTTCACTAGATTAGCCATGCCCAGTTCCTGCAACCGTTCTTCATATGTTTTAGTCTCCAGTCCCCTAATCATCCTGGCTGCTCTCCTCTGCACTTTTATGAGCTTATGAGTTAGAGGGAAGGAAAGAGACAAGCTCAAGAACAATCCCATACTTTCCTTCCTGGAAAAAAAAGTCCTATTTGGATTTCATGCAGCTGATTTCTGTGTAGATGTGCTAAAGATTGCACTGCATGTCAGCATCGAAGCTGAAGAGAGATTTTAACTTCCTTCTCACCATTCTATTGCATTTCCTATTCCCTGGTGCTCAGATATGTTTCAAGCAGAGACTATAGGAAGTTTAAAAAAAAAACTTGTGGCAACCTGAGTGACCCTATCATTTATTTTCAGACAATTGATGAGAAAGTGTGTGTGTAAGGGTGAGAATTAATTATCTGTAAGTGGGTGTTCAACTTGCCAGTTGGTGCTAGATGGGTAATTAATTATGTGTCGGTTTTACCATCCTTTCTCCTCCCTTCTCCCTCCTCCTCTTCTGTCTAATCCTTTCTCACCTTTATTCCTTCCAAAGGGGAATAAAAGAGTGAGAAAAGAGGGCACCGTCCTGGTCAATGAAAACATAAAATTAAAATAATTTGTGTCAATTCCGCTGAGTGGCTGTTAGCCTTAATTGCTATTGACTCGGAGCTGTAATTATTAAGGATCATAGAGAGGTGGGATGAAAGGTTGAGATGGGATGGGAGCAGAGCAGGATTCCTCCAACACTTGCTGGTCTTATGTGATGGTTGCATTGGCCGCCAATCTAGCCAGAGAAGCTGAACCATGGAAACAGGAAATAGAGCCTGATATCATTTTGCAAGGTTGAAGAAGTTAAATCATGTGCGCCAATTGGTTGATGTCATCCATGAGAACCTCGTTTGCCACAGAGCCATCATCGGGTAGATAAAGTCAAAGCTGTTGCCAAGGCCTACAGGAGCAGATTCAGAAGCAGTAGAAGTCTATCAATGTGCATAGTTGAGAGACACCCAAGCTTCCTCAGACAGCATTCAGTATGATGAATTTTGTAGACTTGTAAATCTGGGAGTATTTTCAAAACCAATTTAGCAACAAGCTTATCAAATGTCTGTTGCTTTATGATCAAGAATCTTGATATATCCTTTAAAAAAAATTAACTATACAAAGTCAACGTGCGTTTAGTCAAGGCTATGGTTTTCCCAGTTGCAATGTTAGGCTGTGAAATCTGGACCATAAGAAAGGCTGAGTGCCAAAGAATGGAGGCCTTTGAACTCTGGTGCTGAAGAAGACTCCTGCGAGTCCCTTGGACTGCCAGGCCATCCAACCGGTCAGTCCTCGAGGAGATCAACCCTGACTGCTCTTTAGAAGGCCAGATCCTGAAGAGGAACCTCAAATGCTTTGGCCACCTAATGAGAAGGAAAGATTCCCTGGAGAAGAGCCTCATGCTGGGAAAGACTGAGGGCAAAAGAAGAAGGGGACGACAGAGAATGGGGTGGATGGATGGAGTCCCCGAAGCAGTTGGTGTGAGCTTAAATGGACTCCAGAGGATGGTAGAGGACAGGAAGGCCTGGAGGAATGTCGTCCATGGGGTCACGGTGGGTTGGACACGACTTTGCAACTAACAACAAAGTCAAATGTCTGAGTTCTCATTTGATTGTGAATTTATGCTTGAAAGTACCCAGGCATTATGGAAATTTTGCGAAGACAGAAGAGGTTGCAGGTATTTGAACACATACACACACATACACACACATGGTTATTTTCAAATGAATAGACAGTCTTTAAAATCTCTCTCAAGGCTGCCTACAATAATCTATAAAACATCAATAGCAAAAAGCTTCAAAACATAAGTAACAGCTGGCAAATCAAAATAAAATATTCAGTCTGATACCAATATTAAAATCCAATAGGAGCCACCATGTCTATTTCTAGGCCGTAATGTAATAATGTAATTTAGGAAAATGTACCAAGTTCCAATAAATCCAATAATATAATTTAGGACAACCCAATCAAGATCAAAGATCAGGACCCAATAAGGGTCTCCATTTTATAGAAGAATATAAATGGCCTCCCCATCTTTAAGCTCATAATCTGCTGGTTAAGCAAAATAACTGCTGAGTGAACTGTGGGGGGAGGTTGGGGGGGAGGAGGAGGAGGAGGAAGCATTTTTGTCGGTTTTTCTGCTAACATAACTACGGTACATAATCTAAATATACGCAGCCATTTCTTAAGCCAATAAAGGAGAATATTTGTAGCTCAGAGTTGAAATGAGGCATCCTTGGTGATCTTTGAGCTTGCTTGTTTTCTTGCTGACGTTTCATTACCCAAACCTAAGTAACATCATCCTAACACTGCTAGCACTGATGATGTTACCTAGTTTGGGTGTTGAAACGTCTGTGAGAAAACAAGCAAGCTCAGAGGCCACCAAGGATCCGTCATTTGTTCCTGCCCACGCAGGGGGTTGGACCAGAAGACCTACAAGGTCCCTTCCATCTCTGCTATTGTATTTTTAAAAGCCTTTCCCAAACCTTTGCAATTTTCACAATACTATTTTCCCCACTACTTGCATTGCTGGACATGCTCCCCTAAACTATATCCTTTTCTAGACATTTTTTAAATAGGAAAGGTGCTCTTGATCAACCGTAGGTGTGTGAGTACCAGCATTTACCTTCCCCTAATAACATACATTTTGGATCATTGAAACATTGACGTCTGCTGAATAAAAATGAGAACACATTCCACTATTATTTCTCAGGGCCGTTTCCTCTCTGAACTGTTCAATTGTGTTGAACAACTGGGGCAGAGGTGGTATTCGGCAAGGTTCTGACCAGTTCTAAAGAACCCGCTAGCGGAAATTTTGAGTAGTTGGAGAACTGGTAAATACCACCTCTGGTTGGCCCCATCCCCATCTATTCTCTGCCTCCCGAGTCCCAGCTGCTCAGGAGGAAATGGGAATTTTGCAGTATCCTTCCCCTGGAGTGAGGAGGGAATGGAGAATTTACAGCAGGGGTAGTCAACCTTTTTATACCTACCGCCCACTTTTGTATCTCTGTTAGTAGTAAAATTTTCTAACTGCCCACCGGTTCCACAGTAATGGTGATTTATAAAGTAGGGAAGTCAATTAAATTAAAAAAAAAAATGCTTCAGTATAGGACAAAATCCCTACCGCCCACCAGTGGTGGGTTTCAAATTTTTTAGAACCTACTCTGTAGGTGTGGCCTATTTTGTGGGCGTGGCTTGGCAGTCATGTGACAGGGTGGGAGTAGCCACCTTTTAAAATGTGGTGAAACTCATTTAACAACGGTCTTGCTTAGCAACCAAAATTTTGGACTCAATTGTGATGATAAATTCTCTTTCTTTCTTTCTTTCTTTCTTTCTTTCTTTCTTTCTTTCTTTCTTTCTTTCTTTCTTTCTTTCTTTCTTTCTTTCTTTCTTTCTTTCTTTCCCACTAGTGGGTGGTAGGGACCAGGTTGACTACCACTGATTTACAGTATCCTTCCCCTGCCACACCCATCAAGCCACGCCCACCAAGCCATGCAACGCCCACCAAGTCACAAATAAAATTCAAATTAAAAAATTTGAATCCAGCCACTGAACTGGGCGGGGGATGCTCATTTGTTCATAAATGGGGTCGCCAACAAAAAACTGGAAAGAGAATGAGATCTTCCTTTCCCCTGCTAACGATTTGCAAAAGCCAAGAAGACGTTTGGAAGAAATTCCAAAATTGGAACCCCCATATGGAGAGTGCCCTGTCTTGGGTCATTGCATTAAAAATTCCCACTTGATCTTTAACTGAATGCTTATAGAGGTAATCGGGGGGAAAGGCCCTCTATCATGCCTGAATCTGTGATGAACAATCTGTGCCATCCAGGACTTTGTATGGTGCTTCTGTGGTACGCTTCCCAACATGGCTGCCAAATTATATTTTTTTTATGTAACAGCATAAATGCATGGGAAATAATCCTATAACTTTCTAAACTTCTTAAACTTTTTACTAGAGAATTTTGATTACATGTAAGATAACAGCGACAGTACAATGTACAGGGTAGTCCTTGAGGAACAACCACAACTCAATGGTGCAAAAAAGTAAGGTTCTACATTTAGGCAAGAAAAACAAAACGCACAGGTACAGTATATGTGGTACCTTGCTCAATAGTGGTGACTGTGAGAGGAAACTTGGAGTCCTAGTGGACAACCATTTAAATATGAGCCAGCCATGGGCAGCAGCTGCCAAAAAAGCTAACACAGTTGTAGGCTGCATAAACAGAGGGATAGAATCAAGATCACGTGAAGTGTTAATACCACTTTATAATCCCTTGGTAAGGCCACACTTGGAATACTGCATCCAGTTTAAAAATTTGTTGTGCCTCTAGAAAGAGTACAGAAAAGAGCAACAAGATGATTAAACATAAAGGTTAAAACATATAAAGAATGGTTGCTGAAATTGGGTATGTCTAGTTTAATGAAAAGAAGGACCAGGGGAGACATGATAGCAGTCTTCCAATATCTCAGGGGCTGCCACAAAGAAGAGGAAGTCAACCTATTCTCCAAAGCATCTGAAGGCAAAACAAGAAGCAATGGGTGGAGAGAAGGAGAGAAGCAACTTAGAACTAAGGAGATATTTCCTGACAGTGAGAACAATTAATCAGTGGAACAACTTGCCTCTAGAAGTTGGGAATGCTTCAACACCAGAAGTTTTGAAAATATTGGATAGCCATTTGTCTGAAGTGGTCTAGTATTTCCTCCCTAAGCAGGGGGTTGGACTAGAAGACTGCCAAGGTCCCTTCCAACTCTGTTATTCTATTTTATTTTAACTGAGCCCAAATGTATGTTGCTAAAGCATTGGTTAAGGATGTTAAGCATTGGTTAAGGATGTTTTATCCTACTTTACGACCCTTCTTGCCACAACTGTTAAGTGAGTCACTGCAGTTATAACACGGTTGTTAAGTGAATCTGGCTCCCCCATGGATTTTGCTTGTCAGATTGTAAAAGTTGATCACAAGACCCTCGGATTTCACCCTGGTCTATCTTTCACAAAGGATGTGCTTTCCTCTATTATGGCTACTGCAGTATGCTGTGCAAAGCGGTAAATCCTTCAGCTTGTCTTAAAACAGCTGTCATTCCAATGTCACTGAAGGACATCTGAGTTTCAAACTATTCTGTAGCAGATTCAACCTTTCCACAATTCCACAAGGTGCGAACTGGGCCAAAAGCAGGAGCCCCGATACGATTCCAGACAAACAGCTGTCCGATCTTTTCTTCAAGAGCTCCAGTGATGGAACTTCTGAAAGTAAGGCCTTCCACAGATTGATCTCATGGTCAGGAAATTTCTCCTTAATTCTAGGTTGGATCTCCTTTGATATATTTCCATCCATTACTTCTTGTCTTGCACTCAGGTGCTCTGGAGAATAGGTTGACCCCCTTCCTCTCACTGACAGCCCTGCTAACATTGGAAAACTGCTATCATGCTACATCTAGTCCTTCTCTGTATTAGACTAGACCTGTGATGGTGAACCTATGGCACCTGTGTCCCAGGTGGCACCTGGAGCCATATCTGCTGGCGTACGTGCACCAGCCAGCTGATTTTCGGCCTTCCGGAACCTGGGGAGGGTGAAAAACAGGCCCAACAAACCGGATGTTTGGAAACAATCCATTTCTGGCTTCCAGAGGGCCTCTGGGCAGTTGAGGGAAGCCGTTTTTGCTCTCCACAGGCTCCGGAGTCTGAGGAGGGCAAAAAACGGGCACAATGTACCAACCAGAAGTTTGGAAATGATCCTTTTCTGAAGCCTAGGGAGGGCAAAAATGCTCCCCTGCCCCCCCCAGAGACCCTCCAGAAGCTGGAAACAAATCATTTCTGAACTTCTGGTAGGCCCGTTGGGCCCATTTTTTTGCCCTCCCCAGGCTCCAGAGGCTTTGCTGCAGCCTGGGGAGGGTGTCAATGGCCTCCCCCAGCCCCCCCAGAGGAAGTACAAAGCTCAACTTGGAGGTGAGAAGTGCAGTGCACATGGGGGGAGCATGTTCATGTTCTCCATGAACTCGTCTCATCCTTTCTTAAAGGTGTCGAGGCTGACAGCTGTCACCACTTCTTCTGGCAGGGAGTTCCATAGACCAGTGATCCTCTGGGTGAAACCAGTGATTCCTCTTATTTGTTTGTAGTACTAACAAAGCAGTACTAACACTTCACATGTTCTTGATACTATTGCTCTGTTGATGCAGCCCTAGGATTACATTGGCCTTTTTGGCAGCTGAAGCACACTGCTGGCTCATACTTACTGTAAGTAGCTGTCTACTAGGACTCCTAGATCTCTCTCGCAGATACTGCTCTTGAGCCAGGTACCACCTACTCTATACCTGTGCATTTGGTCTTCTCGTGTCTAAGTGTAAAACCTTACTTCCCCTACCACTTAGCTAAACTCAGTACTCCCACTCTGCAACTAAGGGGCTGATCGAGTGGTGGGTGGGAAAAGATAATTAATCTGGGAAGAGAAGAGGGGGTGTTAATACTTCTAAGACACTTGGGACGTCACCTGTCAGTTATCACCAATTAGTCACTGAGAAGCCTGTGTGTATGATCTCCGCGGTACGTCTGAGTTGATTACTCTAATTAATTTTGCATTGATCTACACGGATCTGCTGAAGAAAGGCTGACCAAGGAAGAAGGAGTGTGGGGGTGGAAGGAGGGAGGGAGAGGAGAAGGTTTACTTCATTCAAAAGAAAATTGTGGGGTTGAAGGTGAGTTCCAGAGCATGATGAAGTTGGGCAGAGTTGAGTCTCAAAGTGTGAGAGTGTGGCAACGCTTCAATTACTGGTTTGTGTCGTGGCTGAGGTACTGTCCTAGAAACCAGGAGACTGTGAGTTCTAATCCTGCCTTAAGCATGAAAAACTGACAGGATGACTTTGTGTCAGTCACCAGGAGACGATGAGTTCTGATCTCACCTTCGGCATGAAAGAGGACTGGGTGACTCTGGGCCAGTCACACTCTCTCAGCCCAACCAACTGTTGCAGCATTCCCATGGCCACATGATCAAAATGTGGTTGCTTGGCAACAGGCATGTATTTATTATGAGGGTTGCAGTGTCCGTCCCAGGATCATATGATCCCTTTTTGTGACCTTCTGACAAGCAACATCAACGGGGAAGCCAGATTCACTTAACAATTGTGTAACTAACTTAATAATAACTGCCATGATTCACTTAACAACTGTGGCAAGAAAGGTCATAAAATGGGGCAAAACTCACTTAATAACTGTCTCGCTTAGCAACAGAAATGTTGGGCTCAATTGAGGACTATCTACAGTAGGTTTAGAAAAGGAATGAATATTTCACAATAAGGAATGGTGCAGGCAATATCTTATACTAGATCCATGTTTTCTGAGAATGTCAAAGAATTAAATGTCCTTCTGGATTCAGTTCCAAGTGGGGGAAAAAAACACTGGAAACATGGAGGCAGCTTGGAAAGATGGTTTAATGGTGGACAGGACCACATGGCTTGAAGTCCTAGTGGAAAAGGTGATCACATGCTTCCAGATGTTGGGTGAAGAAGGAAAGAAGGAAAAGAAGGGGCTTGCTGGGTTTTTTATATTCTCTGTTCGGCCCCACCTCTCTGTTTCCTGTTCCTGTGTAAGAAATGTATTCTGATTGGTTGTCAGACTCCCATGGGACCATGCAGGGGCAACTCTCTAGGCCAGTGATGGCGAACCTATGGCACGGGTGCCACAGGTGGCACGCGGAACCATTTCTTAGGCCACGCGAGGCGTTGCCCTGTCAGCACTGGCCAGCTGATTTAGGCCTTCTTTTGAGGCCATTTTTCGCCCTCTGGAGGCTTCAGGGAAGCTCCTGAAGCCTCTGGAGGTGGGGTGGAGGCTGTTTTCACCCTCCCGAGGCTCCTAGAAAGCCCCTGGAGCCTGGGGAGGGCAAAAAAAGTGTACCAAAAGCAGGCGGTCACGCACATAGCATTATGGGTGTGGCACACCCATGCATGGCCCCCCTGCGCTCCCCCCGCTTTTGGCACGCAAGCCAAAAAAGGTTAGCCATCACTCCTCTCGGCTGTGCTTTGAGTCCAAGTTTGGTTGAGCCTTGCTTCTTCCCAGGTGCCCTGTGTTGAGATGGGTAAAGGGCCAATACTATCATGCCTTAATCCCATCACCCTGGAGCTGAAGGGGGGATATCTTTGTTATGTAGATTAGACTGGCCCAGGCATTTTAATGGCCCATTAAACGGTGGCGGCTATTAAGAGTGAGTCTGCTTCGTGCCTAAAAACATGTTTCCCCATTTCTGATCCATGGAAATATAATATTCTGTCTTCTTAATATTTCTCAGGATATTTCATTTTTCTAGCAGAGGGGTGGGTTTTAACTGCCTACAGGATCAAACCATAACTTTCTTCCCGGAACGTATTTCTGAATCATTGAAATGTTGTCTCATAGGCTTAAGTCCCCTCGATTTACTTGGCTTCCGATTTGTTTTGAACAACTCCTCAAATTTCCGCTGAAAATTCAATTCCGGTGAAAATTTCACTGCCAATTCTGACTAACGGACATAATTTTCAAAATGGCGATTGTACCTGGGGGGTTGTGGTGGGGTGGGTGGGGACATTTCTCTGACATTTTCTATTCCTCTTTCCACAATTTGTCTTGCCTCTTTAAAATAACTGGTATAAATTTTCTTCTGCCTCACTCTAATCTATTATTAATCAAATATTTAAATAACAAGCGAGCCGGATTACTTGCGCTGTGTTTCTTTCTCCAGCCCTGTATTCCAGTTTAAAATACGTTGCTCCCGTCTCCCCTCTGACCAATTTTTTTTAACGCTTTCTTCTGATCCCTTGACAAATTTTGAGGGTTCTCTTCGTTGCGTGTGTGTGTGTGTGTGTGTGTGTGTGTGTGTGTGTGTGTGTGTGTGTGTATTTTTTTAAATGAGTTCCCGAGAGAGAACGGCTTCTAAGGGGGGGGCATAAAAATATAAGCTACACGCACGCTCACACAACACGCAGCCTAGCCAGAAATCAATATTTTCTTCACAGCTGCATTAATGAATAGCAATATTCCACATTTATTAATTATGAAAAGGGAATTTTCCAGACTGATTTGAGGTTCCTTGCACAGGTGGGCCTCTTTCGTGCCCTCATTCTGTTCAAGAAAGACTTATTCCTTCTTTTTTTGCCCCTGCCTCCTCCCCCATCGCAGCTTTCTGCACAAATCGTTCCTGAATGTTTACCAATTTTGTCATCAAAGACTAAATGTGCATAGCTATCAAACAGACCTGTATTTAAATATTGCACTTAGCTATAAGGCAGGGGATTTTTTTTTTCCTTATTAAGTTTTAGCCATTCTTTCTCCCCATGTCTTTTTAAAAAAAACAACTGGTTTTAAAAGCATTTAGATTCTTCGCAACCCCTCAAAATTCCACTCTATATTTACAATAATTGCTGGATCGATTTCACACTTACTGGCGACTTACAGCCTGGAGCAGCTTTCATACTTGTCATCCTAAATATAAACCAGGTGACTGTCAAACTCTCTTCTTCCCCTCTCGAGCTCCCTCTTCTATCTCTCGCTCCCGCTGGGCCAGTGAGGATGGGCAGCGCTTGTTATGGACACACATCAAAGCTTTCACTCTTACTGTGCCCCCATTGATCAATCTGGATTCAACACCATCCGAGCAGTTTCTTCCTGCGCAGTCCTCAATCTTGCTTCGGTATCATCCGAGGAATGGGAACATTTTTATCTTTCACTAGCCATTCCCGGTCATGCGTTGCTGTGGCCCAGTCAGGAGGGACACAACCCGAGGGTGGAGTTTACCCCTCTCTCTCTATCCTTCTATCTACCTACCTACCTACCTACCTACCTACCTGCCTGCCTGCCTGCCTACTGTATTTCTCCCTCTCTCAATCCCTCTACCTAACTACCTACTGCATTTTCCCTCTCTCTATCCACCTACCTACCTACCTACCTACTGTATTTCTCCCTCTCTCCCTCTACCTACCTACCTACCTACCTACCTACCTACTGTATTTCTCCCTCTCTCTCTTTCTCTATCCATCTACCTACCTGCCTGCCTACTGTATTTCTCCCTCTCTCTATCCACCTTACCCACTGCATTTTTCCCTCTCTCTATCCCTCTACCTACCTACCTACCTACCTACCTACCTACCTACCGTATTTCATCCTCTCTCTCTGTCCACCTACTTACCTACCTACCGTATTTCTCCCTCTCTTTATCCTTCTACCTACCTACCTACCTACTGCATTTCTCCCTCCCTCTCTCTATCCCTATAGCTGCCTACATACCTACCTACTGTATTTCTCCTTGAAATACAGTAGGTATTATGACATTTTGTATTATGTCATCCTGTGGCTCACTGCTCTCTCTGTATCCATCTACCTACAATTTTTACATTTCCGTTGCGTGTACCTGGCACAGGTGTGACATCTACACAATCTATATATATCATTGGTACCGTACTTGAAAGGAACATTATGTGAAAATTTGGAAGCGATCGGTGTAGTACTTTCGGAGATTAGCGGTTTTGAACAAACTTGTTACATTTTTATTTATATAAGATTTCACAAGAAGAGCTTTTGACGATCTCTCAGAATGTGAATATATGGGAATTATAGTTCAATGATATGAGTGCTGGTCGGTGCAGTTATACCGTGTTTCCCTAAAAATATGATCTACCCCGAAAACAAGCCCTAGCCTGATTTTCATGCCTGTACCTAATATGAACCCTACTCAACAAATAAGCCTTAGTTAAGCCCTGCCCACCATTTGATGGTACGAGGTGGGACTTGCACACGCAATGGCACAATGCACCACACAATTTCCGGTCGCGAGCAGCGGCAACAGCGTGACGAGCCATGCAGCGTTTGGCTGTGAGTGGCCGCAGAAGAGGTTGGGCAGTGGTGTGACAGGTATTGGGGTGTGGGTGGCTTGGCTGCAGTGGTCCTAAGGTGAACGTGTAAGACCTCTCCCAAAATTAAGACCTGGTGCTTATTTGGGGGCTGAAAAGAAAATAAGACCCGATCTTATTTTCAGAGAAACACGGGTATTATTAGCTTGCTAACAGAATAACAGAATAACAGATTGGAAGTGTCCCTGGAAGTCTTCTAGTTCAACTCCCTGCTCAAGCAGGAAGCCCTATACCAGGGATGGCGAACCTTTTTTGCCTCGGGTGCCAAAAGCACATGCTTACGCACCATTGCACACACTCGGGTGCCCACCCCCATAACTTAATCCCCCATGCCATGCACCCTGTGGATGCGTGTGTGACATCCAACCCTGCTGCCCCACGCATGCATGCACAACTTTCTTGGAGCCTGGGGAAGGTGAAAACACCCCCCTCCCAGAGGCCCTCCAGAGGCCCAAAACAGTCCATTTTCCAATTTATGGTGAGCTCAGTAAGTCTGTTTTTTTGCTCTCTGGAGGCTTCAGGAGGCTTTCCTGAAGCCTCCAGAGGACAAAAAACTGCTGAAAATCAAGGCCGAAAATCAGCTGGCCAGCGTGTGCACGCGTGCTGGAGCTGACAGGGCAACACCTCGCGTGCCCTCAGAAATGGCTCCACGTGCCACCTGTGGCACGCGTGCCATAGGTTCGCCATCACGGGCCTATACCATTTCAGAGAATGGATGCCAAATCTCTTCTTAAAAACCTCCAGTCCTTGAGCACCCACAACTTCAAGAAGAAAGTCATTCCACTATTGTTGTCAGTGTCAGGAGATTTCTCCTTAATTCTAGGTTGCTTCTCCCCTTGATTACTGTATTTTTCAGAGTATAAGATGCACCTTTCCCCTCAAAAATGAGGGTGAAAATCTGGGTGCGTCATACACTGAATACAGCTTTTTGTGGCCTCCCGAAACCCTGCCCCCTTTGCAAAAATGGCCATGCATAGCCTTTAGGAGGCTTCCAGAGTGCTCTCGGGGGCTGGGATTGGCAAAAGTGAGTGAAAAACAGACCATGTTTTGCTTGTTTTTGCCCCCCAGCCCCCGGGAGCACTCTACAGGCCTCCTAAAGGCTATGAATGCCCTTTGTTTTGACTAAAGACAGGCCCATTTTTGTGAAAAATGAGCCATTTTTGGGAGGTCTGCAGAGTGCAAAAACTTTGTTTTTAAATTTGCCTCTTCAAAATCTTGGTGCATCTTATACTCTGAAAAATACGGTAGTTTCCATCCATTGTTTCTTGTCTTGCCTTCAAGTGCTTTGGAGAATAGGTTGACTCCCTCTTCTTTATGGCAATCCAGTAGATTTTGGGGCACTGCTGTCATGTCACCTCTAGTCTTTATTTTAATTAAACTTGGCATGGCAATTCCTGCAACCGTCCCCTAATCATGTTTGCTCCTCCTCTCTGCACTCTTTTCTAGTCTCTATACTTTTTTTATATCATAGTGACCAAAAGTAGATGCAATATTAATATTCCAAGTGTGATCTTACTAAGACATTATAAAGTGATATTAATAACATTACATGAATCACATCACATGGTTCTGACAGTTTTATATGGTATAAGTAGGATGGGTGGAGTTTTATTTGGTCTGCACTGTTACCATCAATCAACTCCATTCATATTTTTGGTACTAAAATACAGCAATGTAACAAACAGGGTTATCCTTAAAACATACCTCTAAATTTTGAAGGAGATCTTTTGGTTCGCAAGAACATTCACTTGAGTAAAATTCCACACACAAAAATATACTTGAGACAAAGGTCTATGGAGGTTATCAGTCATCCAGGTCATGGGTGTCCCAAAGGTGCTTTTTCAAGAGGCAACTGGACTTTCTTAGTTTTTCCTTGAAGACATTTTACTTCCCATTCAAGAAGCTTCTTTGGTTCTCACCTCAGAATGATAATAGGAAAGGAGTGTGCAGAAATGGATAAATTGACCATGGAATTGAAGAATAGTGAAGAATCGGAGTACTATAGAGTAGATGGTATAAATGGTTGGACGATAGACACAAGATACTGTGTAAGAATTAAGAATTATCTACAATAAATATGATAACAATGTATATTTGTAATTATTACATTCTAAGTAACTATATAATATAGAGTATATTAGAGAATATGTATTAGAGAATATAGAAAGAGCTTAGGTAAATACAAATGATATTAATGTAACTGATATGGACTCACTGTAATGAATAGAAATTTGTGTTTTGTTTTTTAACATTTAAATAAGTTCAATAAAAATTATTTTTAAAAGAGAAGAAAAAGCACTTTAATGACATACATGAGGAAATACTGCATACAGCGTAGTACAGAATGGGAGATGGTGTGGGCTAGAAATATATGTTAAAGAGTGTTGGCACTTTTTGGTATGGAAAAAAGTTTGTACCTTTCTGTAGATGCAGAAAATTATACCTTGTGGTTAAGTTCTCTAGACTCCAGGGCAGGGGTCTCCAAACTTTGCAACTTTAAGTCTGAAGGACTTCAGCTCCCAGAATTCTCCAGCGAGCAAAGCTGGCTGGAGTATTCTGGGAGCTGAAGTCCTTCAGACTTAAAGTTGCAAAGGTTGGAGACCGCTGCTCCAGGGGATTAATACTGAGGTACTAACTGAATTAACTTCTGCAAATAAGGAACCCTCATGGAGACACAAAGTGAAACAACTGCAGAAAATTTGATTAGCACCTTAGTTTTAATCCCTCACAGGCCGGAGAAGCTGACTTCAAGGTATGTACAATAGACCTGAGCTACCTTTGCTCCAAGAAATTCCCATCTGATGCTGTTATGAAAAGGCTATCCTGTATTCATATATGCATCCATCTGTCAGGTATAAAACAACTTCATACACGTGTGCATGGGAAGGATTTCAATTATGAAAATTACAAATTAAAGGCATCTTTGGATATTGGTAGATTGCTGTTGTACCACTGTGTGTGTTATTGCATATTGGGAATAACATGATTTCTAAGTATTAAGAAGAGTTTCTGTTTTAAATGGTTCTTGGGTATCCTTAATAGTTAAGAGAAACTTTGGGCTATTATCCTGTATTGCTTAAGAATATCCCAGGGAGCTGAAATAGTCCTCAGATTTTCTGTTCTGAGTTCAGGGATGCCTTATAACTTTGGTGGAGGAAATGAACATAGTTCATTTTAATTTGTTTAATTTGTATTTTATCTATTTATCTATTCATGTATTCAATATTGGTTTTTTAATTTCCCTGTGCACCGCTCCGAGTCCCTTTGGGGAGAGGAGGCGGTTTATAAATAAAATAAAATATTATTATTATTGTTGTTGTTGTTGTTGTTGTTGTTGTTGTTATTATTATTATTATTATTATTATTATTATAGTGATTCTTCTTTTGTCATTCCCAAGAACCTCTGAGTTTCTCTTGAAATCTGAATGCTTGATCTCCTCTCTTCTTCATCTCTTCTAACTCTTATTTTATTTTATTCTGTTCTGTTTCATTCTTTCTTTCTCCTTCTTTCTCTTCTTTCTATTTCTATCCTTTCAGTCCATCACTTGTAGACCTAAGATATCATTGGGACTCCACAGAGTCCCTCCCGCCTTGGTGTTGGGATTGTTTTGGCCAAATAAAAAAAATACATACATTTAAATGAATGCACAGCTTCCTAAATCTATTTGTCCGAGGGATCCGTTGTTATTAGCAAGTTCTCTTGTAAAGAGTTGACAACTAGATATGGCTTGCATGATCCCCTTAAAACAAATAGCCTAAAAATCTAGCAGCTGCCTTTGCCATTCCGGCAAAATGTTGTGAATTCTAACTTTTGTTAGTTTTTTTTTAACAGTGTGTATGAATTCAGTCAGTCGGTCTCTATGGCCACCCATCTCAACAAGTGACTATTGGATTCCATTCTACTCTACACTATTCTACACTGACAGCATATGCACCAAAGACAAATTCCTTGTGTGTCCAATCACACTTGGCCACTAAAGCTATTCTAATCCTGTTCTATTCTTGTTCTGTTCCTATTCTATTCTTGTTCTGTTCCTATTCTGTTCTGTTCTGTTCTATTCCACTCCTATTCCTATTCCACTCTACTCTATTCTTATTTTTCTTCAAAGACATTTTGCTTGTCATCCAAGAAGCTTCTCCAACTCTGACTGGAGAGTGGGGGGCATGGAAGCTTCTTAGATGAGGAGCGAAACGTCTTCAAAGAAAAACAAGACAGCCCAGTTGCCTCTTGGAAAAAGCACTTTTGGGACAAACATAACCTGGATGACTGATAATCTCCATAGGCAAGGGACATTCTTTCTTCAGACTTAGTGGCTCCCCTGAGCATCTAAAAAAGCAAAGAAATCACATTACATTTTGTGGCTCCAGAAGACAAAGGTCTTACAGAGCCAGAGATGGCTACAGTTAAGGAAGGAAATATGATTGAGGATGTGACATCCCCTTATGAAATAGAAGAACAATCAATTCTGAAGGATGAACTTCACCTAACATAGAATATAGAATAATAGGGTTGGGAGGAACTTATGTAGGTCTTTCAGTTCAACCCCGCCCTGCTCAAGCAGGAGACCCTATGCCATTCCAGACAAATCAGTCTCTTCTTGATAACCTCCAGTGATGGAGCATTCACAACTTCAGGTGGCAAGTCATTCCACTGGTTAATTGTTGTCACGGTCAGGAAATTTCTCCTTAAATTTAGAATAGAATAGAATAGAATAGAATAGAAGGGACCTTGGAGGTTGTCTAGTCCAACCCCATGTTTAGGCAGGAAACACTACACCATTTCAGACAAATAGTTGTCCGATCTCTTCTTAAAAACTTCCAGTGTTGAAGCATTCACAACTTCTGGAGGCAAGTTGTTCCACTGATTAATTGTTCTGTCAGGAAATTTCTTCTTAGCTCTAAATTGCTTCTCTCCTTAACACCCATTGCTTCTTGTTCTGCCCTCAGATGCTTTGGAAAATAGGTTGACTCTCTCTTTTTTGTGGCACCCCCTGAGATATTGGAAGACTGCTATCATGTCTCCCTTAGTCCTTTTTATTAAACATACTCAGTTCCTGCAACTGTTCTTCCTATGTTTTAGCCTCCAGTCCCCTAATCATCTTTGTTGCTCTTCTCTGCACTCTTTCTAGAGTCTCCACATCTTTTTTACATCGTGGCAACCAAAACTGGATGCAAATATTCCAAGGTATTATAAAGTGGTATTAACACTTCACATGATCTTGATTCTTGATTTGAGTTTTTTTGCAGATTATCATGGAACTGGCCTTCTCAAGGAGTGACGGCCCTATTCAGTGAAAAAGCTTCACAAGGAACTGTCAGACAAACCCAAAAGCATAAATCTACCAACCAGGACATGGAACATGGCACCCCACGTTTACACGTGGCGTACCCCGAAATGCTTTTGTCAGATGCCAGCAGCAAGAGATGGGGGCATATTGACTGGTGTTAGTTGCACCTCTGGGCTATTCCTTTCATGCTGGGCTTGTGAGTTTCCTGGAACCACTTGGTTGGCCACGGTGGGGGTGCTCCGTGCTGGATTATATGGTCTTTGGTTTGATCCAGCAGGGCTATTTGAAAAGTCATCTTGGTCCTGCTGTGCTCCTTTTGATTGGCCTTGGGGGGCATCTTTGAGGCTGCGACTGGAGGCTTGTTCTGAATCCTCAAAAAGCACCGTAGCCTGAAGAGGCGCTCAATATGCCTATCGATCAACCATTTCACCTCGATCGGTTTTGCCAGTGTGAGCTCCTGCCGCAGTGCTGCATCGTGGGGACAGCTGGGAATGAGAAGAGGCACTGGGTTTGGGGGTGGGGGTGGGGAGTAGGGGGTGGAAAACATTTTGCGGGGGGTGGATGGGATGTCAGGAACCCTTTGTATCGGTGGGGTGGTGGTGGTGGTGATTATGGACAAGGGCAGATCGAAAGATCAGAGGACGTTCTTCCACACTTCAGGTGGAAAGAATTAGAGACTGGGTTTTAGACAGGCCCAGGAAAGGGTGAGCAGGTCCACCACAAACAATAGCCAATGCAGGCAGGTGGATAGCAGCCAAAAAAGGCCCAGGAGCAGTAAAATGTGAGGTGGTTGAATCAGACACAGAATCAGTTATACCTGGAAGGCAGGGGTGGCTTCCTGCCAGTTCTAATCTCTTCTATAGAAGAGGTTCCACAAATCTACAGGGCCGTTTAGAACCGGTTCCAGCTCTCTCCCCCCCGCCCGTCCGCCCATCATCAAGAGGAAGAGCGAGAAGAGGAATTCTGGGAGTTGAAGTCCACAAGTCTTAAAGCTGTCAGGTTTGAACACCCCTGGGGTTTTTTTCTAAAGGGTTAGGGGTACAAAGGGTCTTGTAACTTGACAGCTTTAAGACTTGCACGCTTCAAATGCCAGAGTTTCTGAGCCAACTTTTTGGTTGCTATGCAAGAGCGTTGTTAAGTGAGTTTCACCACATTTTACAAGTTGGCCATGCCCACCCAGTTACATGACTGCCAAGAAACTCCCACTTGGTCACGTGGCAGGCAAGCCACTCCCACAAGGCAGGCCACACCTACAGAAGAGGTTCTAAAAAAATTTGAAACCCACCACTGCTGGAAGGTATCCTGAAGACCCGAGAGCTCTCCCAAGGTGTTTTAGGGAATATCTAAGTTTTAGGCATAGCTTCATTAACTTGATTTGTACAACATCATTTCAATGCAAGATGGGTGGCAAATAAATTTGATAAACAAACAACCAACAAGCATGCTGAACCAAGGCAGTTAAAGATCTCATAGCTAAGCTTGATTTTATGGCTATGCTTCAGTCTTAATGTTTGTGTCTAGGAATTTGTTTTATTTTATTTAGTTTGTCCGTCCCTGTCCTACTGTCCCCATTTATTTGTACTCACTTCCTTTGTTCATGTGCATGCTTATACTTATGCATGTTACCGTGTACATGTTTATGTACAAGATAACATGTATAAGTATAAGCATGGACATGCACAAAGAAATGAGTACAAATAAATGGGGACAGTAGGACAGGGACGTTAGGCACACTGGTGCGCTTATGCATGCCCCTTACAGACTTCTTAGGAATGAGGTGAGGTCCACGGTAGATATTTTAAGGTTGAAGCTGTGAGGTTTGAGAATGTAACAAGGAAGTCAGGTAGAGCATTCCAGGTGTTGACCACTCTGTTTCTGCAGTCGAGTTTGGAATGGTTTACCTTGAGTTTGTATCTATTGTTTGTCTGTGTATTATTGAGATTGAAGTTTAAGTAGTTGTTGTCAGGTAGGACATTGTAGCAGACAAAAAAAAAATTGTAAAAAGTTTTTTTTATTTTCCCATTTCAAAATCATTCATTGATATACATTCTTATAAATGCTATTTAACATTTATCTATTCATCATTAATCTCTATACACATTCTTATATATATACTGTATGATACAGTTTGGATCGCTTTCTTGCCAACCCTTTTCTCCATCTTATTTTGCAACAGCCTTCCTCCTATCTTCTCAATTTATTTATTTATTTATTTATTTATTCGATTTGTTAACCGCACCAATCTCCGTCGAGACGGACTCTGGGCAGTGCACAGGACATTAAAAATTTACAATAAATAACAATGTACAAAAGTTAAAAAGAAATTAAATAGAAAACCTGTGCTAAAATTCCCATTAAAAAACCTATCTAACTTGGCTGAGGCTCTATTGTTCTAAAATTCAAGTTCTACGCCAGTCCAGCTTGCTGAAAAAGAAGTGTCTTAAGTGAGCGGCGGAAGAGGGGAAGGTCCGTGATGGTGCGAAGTTCGGGGGGGAGGTCGTTCCAGAGGGCGGGCCCCACCACAGAGAAGGCCCTGTTCCAAGCTCTCTTTTCTGCCTTCTTATTTCCTCCTCTCATTTCTCTCTTCTCTCTTTTTCCCCTCTCTTTCCTCTCTCCTTCTCTCCTCTCTTCTTTCTTATCCTTTCTCCTATTCTTAATTCCCCACCCTTACTTTCTCTGCTTTACCCTTTCTTCCTTTCTCTCCTCGTCTCTCCTCTTTCCGTTGTTGCCTTTGTAGGGGACAATTTTGTGTACGATGCTTAGGTCAGACCTAGGGGTGAAACTCAGCAGGTTCTGACAGGTTCTGGAGAACCGGTAGCGGAAATTTTGAGTAGTTTGGAGAACTGGCAAATATCACCTCTGGCTGGCCCCAGCAGTGAGTGGGACTGGAGATTGTGCGGTATCCTTCCCCCAGGAGTGGGAAGAGAATGGTGATTTTGCAGTATCCTTCACCTACCACATCCACCAAGTCATGGCCACAGAACCAATAGTAATTTTTTTTTAAATTTCACCACTGGTCAGACTGTAATATTTAGGAAGGTAGGAAGAAGGGGGATAGGAAAGCGATTGGGAGATTTAGCATGTTATATGAACTCAGTCAGGCTGGCTGAGGAATTCTGGGAGTTGAAGTCCAGACATCTTAAAGTTCCTAAGGTTGAGAAATACTCAGTTATATTCAATAATGTATTGTGCAAAGTTGCAAACCCAGGAAATAAATTAATTTACATCTTAATCCAATCGAGGGGAAAAACAGAAATAGAGGCCAAACTTTTTTAGAAGAGATATTTGCTGCATTCTTATGCACACTTAATTGGTGTTAAATTGCTTTGAACCCCATTGCCATCCTTTTTTAAACAGACAGATATAAGAATGAATTGTAAAAGCCTGCAAACAGCAGCTGCAATACAATAATACAATACAATACAATAGCAGAGTTGAAAGGGACCTTGGAGGTCTTCTAGTCTGACCCCTCGCCTAGGCAGGAACCTTATACCATTTCAGACAAATGGCTATCCAACATCCTCTTAAAGACTTCCAGTGTTGGGGCATTCACAACTTTTGGAGGGAAGCTGTTCCACTGATTAATTGTCAGGAAATTTCTCCTAAGTTGCTTCTCTCCTTGATTAGTTTCCACCCATTGCTTCTTGTTCTACCCTCAGATGCCTTGGTGAATAGTTTGACTCCCTCTTCTTTGTGGCAACCCCTGAGATATTGGAGAACTGCTATCATGTCTCCCCTAGTCCTTCTTTTCATTAAACTAGAGATACCCAGTTCCTGCAACCGTTCTTCATATGTTTTAGTCTCAATTAGAAGCAAGAGCTTTTTGTAAGAGAGCATGAAGGGGGGTAAAAACACCTGCTAAGTCACAGGAATAACTTCTTATTAACTGATTTTATGAGTTCTTATTAATATGTAAAATGAGATGAAGACACTTTGTGGGCCACAATTCTGAAAATTTTCTTTGTGTGTGTTTAAGTTCTACAGGTGGGAGAAAAGCTGCCATTATTTTTATCTGTCGTTTTCTGACAAATCACTGATTTATAAGGGAACGAAATGCATTTCTTTTCCAATGTGGCATACGTAAAAGAAAAACTAGAAAAAATTAAAGGTGTTTGCACTTGGTCGGCCTGAGAGAAAATGAACGGACAGGTGCATTGTGAATAATACCACGTATGCAATTTTTCCATTTGTTCCATCACAGCAGTGGTTTCCAAAATGTCTGTATGCCTTACGCAGAGTTTATTTGGCTTTTGTACAGTTTTAACAAGCAAAGCAAAAGCATAGGTAGCAACAGCATCTTATTGGTACATTCTCCTTGTCAGTCCATCCCAGCCAAGGTAGAGGCTTCACATATCCAGAGGTTCCTGGTACTACCTGGTTCTAATAAACAGTTGAGGACATAGATGTTGAGGTAACCGGTTACTGAGATCATGGCAGTTTGCTGCGCATGTCTTTACGTAACCTTTCCTCTCTACCTACATCTGGTTCTGCTAATTAGGTGAGCTCATAGGTATTCGAGGTAACCAGCTACTGAGATCATGGCAGTTTGCTGCACATGTCTTTACATAACGTTTGCTCTATTCCTACAAACTAACTTCATCTTTGTAATTTTCTCCACCAATTCCATATGAGTGGTTGTGGATACCAGAAAGACTGTCTCTCCATAATGGAACAGTGACTCCATTTGTAACAACTTTTTTCTATTTCTAAAAAGTGCCTTACATGAGCCCTCAACCTGACCCATTGGATTTATTAAAACTTCTCCCTTTTCTTGTGCCATATCTGTCATTGGATGTTGGTGATCATGTTGATGATCCTATTTTTATCAACAGCTGCATGAAAAAATGCTTCTGAGTTTTGTCCAAACCAGTCCCTTAGATTTTGAAGCCATGATGTTCTTCTTCTGCCTGGACCTTGTTTATTGAAACGCTAGCTGATAATCTGGTGCTGCCTAGGTATTTATTTATCTCAACCCTCCTTCCATGAATGTTGCAGCAATTTCTAATGTTGGATTTTCCCCCTTACCAGAGCACCCTTGTGGAGTACTGTGAAGCTGTTACCATGGCAACTCCACAGCGCTGTCCAGTAGAAGCCATTTTAAGGCAGTACAGTAGAAGCCGTTTTAAGGCACAACAGGCTCTTAATAGAACACACGCCATGAGGTGTTTTAGGGGTGTCTTACCCCCCACAGTATTTGTTTCCAGAAGGTAAGTAATCTGTGTACCAGGTTTCTTTGAAATTGCTTGAGGCGTTCCTGAGTTATGCTGGAACATACACAGCCATATATCTATATCTATATCTATATCTATATCTATATCTATATCTATATCTATATCTATATCTATATCTATATCTATATCTATATCTATCTATCTATCTATCTATCTATCTATCTATCTATCTATCTATCTATCTATCTATCTATCTATCTATCTATATGTTGAGAGAATATTTTTACAGCTCCTGTTTTTAGGCCCATTTTTAAGGGAGGAGACAAACTTGTCATCCTTCTCTGCCCTTCGACTCAACCTAGAGATCATCCAGACAGAAACCTATTAAGATTGCTGCTGTCTTTTTAGATATGTGTTTTAAATCATCCCTTAAAAATCTAACATATATATATATATATATATATATATATATATATATATATATATATAGAGAGAGAGAGAGAGAGAGAGAGAGAGAGAGAGAGAGAGAGAGAGAGAGAGAGAGAGAGAGAGAGAGAGAGAGAGAGAGAGAGACATAAAGATGACAGACACCCATCATATCACACTCAAAACTACCAGCCTCATGAGATCACACAAGATATTGATCATCATATGAGATCTGACCCTCTTCTAAGATTACATGCAAGCCCCCCAAATGAACCTAGTGGTCTATTGAGTTTGCCCTTTGAGTTTTTTTGGTTTCTTTTTAATTTATGTATTTATTATTTTTTATTTATTACTTTACTTTTTTATTTATTTCTATTTTATTCATTTGTTTAATTTTTGTTCGATGTTGGACTTGGCTTTATCCCAAGCATGTTTAAACTCAGTTAGTGATGATTGACCCACTAACTTTCCTGGAAGTTGGTTCCAGCTTCCACTACTCTTTCTGTGAAGTAATGCTTTCTAACATTACGTTTGCACTTCCCTCCTGTCAGTTTGATTTCCCTTTCTTTCTCCATCCTTGGGTGTCATGACCTTTTCTTCCTTTTCTCTCCATTTAATTATAACGTAACTGGACTTCAAAATCCAGTAGATGGCAGCAAGGAGAGAGAATCTATTTTTCTGTGTCTCTTTGCTGCCCCTGGAGCCAAGCAGATGTTTACAGCTGAAATAAGTTATGTCTGTTCCACCTCTCTTGGGTTGGGTCTTTTTGATCGTAAGCCATAATGCTTGGCTTTGACTTCAGCCGCTGTGGTTTATCCACAGCGGATAAACCACAGTAAGGTTAAGTAAGGTTCTACATATAGGCAAGAAAAACAAAATGCACAAGTACAGTATAGGTGGTACCTTGCTCAATAGTAGCAACTGTGAGAGGGATCTAGGAATCTTAGTGGACAACAATTTAAATATGAGCCAGCCGTGTGCAGCAGCTGCCAAAAAAGCCAACACAGTTCTAGGCTGCATAAACAGAGGGATAGAATCTAGATCACGTGAAGTGTTAATGCCACTGTATAGTGCCTTGGTGAGGCCACACTTGGAATACTGCATACAGTTTTGGTCGCCACGATGTAGAAAAGACGTGGAGACTCTGGAAAGAGTGCAGAGAAGAGCAACCAAGATGATTAGGGAACTGGAGGCTAAAACATATGAAGAACGGTTGCAGGAACTGGGTATGTCTAGTTTGATGAAGAGAAGGACCAGGGGAGACATGATAGCAGTCTTCCGATATCTCAGAGGGTGTCACAGAGAAGAGGGAGCCAAACTATTCTCCAAGGCACCTGGGGGCAGGACAAGAAGCAATGGGTGGAAACTAATCAAGGAGAGAAGCAACTTGGAACTAAGGAGAAATTTCCTGACAGTTAGAACAATTAACCTCTGGAACAGCTTGCCTCCAGAAGTTGTGAATGCCCCAACCCTGGAAGTCTTTAAAAAGATGTTAGATAGCCATTTGTCTGAAATGGTATAAGGTTCCTGCCCACGCAGGGGGTTGGACTAGAATACCTATAAGGTCCCTTCCAACTCTGCTATTGTATTATTATCCAACAAACATGGTTGAGAAATCCATGGCTTAATATAATGAGTGTCCCAAAGGTGCTTTTTTTCCCCAAGAGGCCCCTGGACTTTCTGTTTTTTCTTTGAAGATGTTTCACTTCTCATCCAAGAAGCTTCTTCAGCTCTAACTGGATGGTGGGAAATGGAAGGATTTCAGTCAGAGCTGAAGAAGCTTCTTGGACGAGGAGTGAAACGTCTTCAAAGAAAAACCAGAAAGTCCAAAAAGTGCCTCTTTAAAAAAGAAAAGCACCTTTGGGGCAACAATGACCTAGATGACTGAGTATCTCCACAGGCATAAAGCCTGAATGTAACAATAGTTCATACACTAGTCATGTCAGGATCTTTTTTGACTGAAAATACAACCTGCCTGCCTATCAATCAGTGATGAAATTCAATTTTTTTTCCCTCCCGTTCTGTGGGCGTGGCTTAGTGGTCATGGCAAGGGAAGGATACTACAAAATCCCCATTCTCTTCCCACTTCAGGGGAAGGATACTGCAAAAGCCCCATTCCCTCCCCACTCCAGGGAAAGGATACTACAAAAGCCCCATTCTCTTCCCACTCCAGGGGAAGGATACTGCAAAATCCCCATTCCCTCCCCACTCCAGGAGGATACTGCAAAATCCCCATTCTCTTCCCACTCCAGGGGAAGGATACTACAAAATCTCCATTCCCTTCCCACTCCAGGGGAAGGATACTGCAAAAGCCCCATTCCCTCCCCACTCCAGGGAAAGGATACTACAAAATCCCCATTCTCTTCCCACTCCAGGGGAAGGATACTGCAAAAGCCCCATCCCCTCCCCACTCCAGGGGAAGGATACTGCAAAATCCCCATTCTCTTCCCACTCCAGGGAAAGGATACTACAAAAGCCCCATTCTCTTCCCACTCCAGGGGAAGGATACTGCAAAAGCCCCATCCCCTCCCCACTCCAGGGGAAGGATACTGCAAAATCCCCATTCTCTTCCCACTCCAGGAGGATACTGCAAAATCCCCATTCTCTTCCCACTCCAGGGGAAGGATACTACAAAATCCCCATTCTCTTCCCACTCCAGGGGAAGGATACTGCAAAAGCCCCATCCCCTCCCCACTCCAGGGGAAGGATACTGCAAAAGCCCCATCCCCTCCCCACTCCAGGGGAAGGATACTGCAAAATCCCCATTCTCTTCCCACTCCAGGAGGATACTGCAAAATCCCCATTCTCTTCCCACTCCAGGGAAAGGATACTACAAAATCCCCATTCTCTTCCCACTCCAGGGGAAGGATACTGCAAAAGCCCCATCCCCTCCCCACTCCAGGGGAAGGATACTGCAAAAGCCCCATTCCCTCCCCACTCCAGGGAAAGGATACTACAAAAGCCCCATTCTCTTCCCACTCCAGGGGAAGGATACTGCAAAAGCCCCATCCCCTCCCCACTCCAGGGGAAGGATACTGCAAAATCCCCATTCTCTTCCCACTCCAGGAGGATACTGCAAAATCCCCATTCTCTTCCCACTCCAGGGGAAGGATACTGCAAAATCTCCATTCCCTTCCCACTCCAGGGGAAGGATACTGCAAAATCTCCATTCCCTTCCCACTCCAGGGGAAGGATACTGCAAAATCCCCATTCTCTTCCCACTCCAGGGGAAGGATACTGCAAAATCTCCATTCCCTTCCCACTCCAGGGGAAGGATACTACAAAATCTCCATTCCCTTCCCACTCCAGGGGAAGGATACTGCAAAATCCCCATTCTCTTCCCACTCCAGGGGAAGGATACTACAAAATCTCCATTCCCTTCCCACTCCAGGGGAAGGATACTGCAAAATCTCCATTCCCTTCCCACTCCAGGGGAAGGATACTGCAAAATCTCCATTCCCTTCCCACTCCAGGGGAAGGATACTACAAAATCTCCATTCCCTTCCCACTCCAGGGGAAGGATACTGCAAAATCTCCATTCCCTTCCCACTCCAGGGGAAGGATACTGCAAAATCCCCATTCTCTTCCCACTCCAGGGGAAGGATACTGCAAAATCCCCATTCTCTTCCCACTCCAGGGGAAGGATACTACAAAATCTCCATTCCCTTCCCACTCCAGGGGAAGGATACTGCAAAATCCCCATTCTCTTCCCACTCCAGGGGAAGGATACTACAAAATCCCCATTCCCTTCCCACTCCAGGGGAAGGATACTACAAAATCTCCATTCCCTTCCTACTCCAGGGGAAGGATACTGCAAAATCCCCATTCCCACCCCACTCTGGGGATCAACCAGAGGTGGTATTTGCCGGTTCTCCGAACTACTCAAAAATTTCCGCTACCGGTTCTCCAAAACCTGTCAGAACCTGCTGAATTTCACCCCTGCTTATCGATGCTTAACTACAGACCTTTTTTGCTTTTAAGATAGAAGTCCTATTCCCAGTTTATAGCTTGAGTCTTCCCTGGATAGTTTTTTAAAGTCTTGTTTTTACAGCTTAGAAACACTCATCGGAATAAAGGAACAGGGGTGGGTCAGTGTTGTTGTTGTTTTCATTGCGAATCCCTTCCCCCTTTCATAAGGAAGAGTGATAGCCACCAAGTGAAAAGGGGGGGGGGGTCAACCATTTAATGATGGCAATTAACACATCTCACATTTAAATTGATGTTATCTCTTTAATAGAAGGGGAAAGGAGAAGACTGGTGCCCAGAACCCCTAGGGAGTAAATTCATACTACAGTATTGATTTGATTGTTATCCCCTTCCCCCAACGCCTTTGCCTCAATTCTCAGGGCCTCTTGAGTAATAAAGATTAAACTGCAGAGCATTCAGATATGACTTTGAAACGTAGGAAAGATGCAGAGGGGAACCAAATCGGCCATTGTTTTGGGCCAAGCACCAAATATCATCTGCCCAGATTTCTCCTCCTTTTATACTCCGTACTCTGCTTATGGCTTCTTCCCATCTTAATTCGCTTTTCTTTTCTTTTCTGGCTTGTCTTTTTCTTTTGATGCGCTTGATGGACTCCTTACTAAATAACTGTGGGGGAAAGCCGTGATTTCCCCACCCCCCTCCTTCCAATATTAAGTCAGATTATGATCTGTGGCTGTTGCTGAGAGAGAAATGGGGGGGAAGGAAGGTGTTTTGGGAGGCAGCAACACGAAATGCCACGGAGACATTTGGGCTAGTTTTACCTAGGGGAGCCGATTAATCATATGAGCTTTTAATCAATTAATCAGCTGACTGATTAAATTGGCGTGCATTTCCATAGGAGAAAAAGTAATTGCTCAGAGAGGGCTGGGTGGGAGGGGAAGCAGATCTCGCTTGGAGACGAAGCTCGTTAAGAGGGAAGGCTACATTTCTTCCTACCATAAAGTGAAGGGCAGCCCCTTCGGATGGCCTATGTCAGGGGTGGTTTACCCTTCCCTTCCCTACCGGTGCGTAAATTTGAACGCATGCGTCACCTCTGTGCGTGCGCAGATCCTTTCCCACATGTGCTTTTGGTGAAAAAATGGCCTAAATGGGATGCAATGCAATACAATGCAATAGCAGAGTTGGAAGGGACCTTGGAGGTCTTCTAGTCCAACCCCCTGTCAAGGCAGGAAGCCCTACACCATTTCAGACAAATGGCTCTACAATATCTTCTTAAAGACTTCCAGGGCTGGGGTATTCACAACTTCTGGAGGGAAGCTGTTCCACTGATTAATTGTTCTAACTGTCTGGAAATTTCTCCTCAGTTCTAAGTTGCTTCTCTTCTTGATTAGTTTCCATCCATTGTTTCTTGTTCTGCCCTCAGATGCTTTGGAGAATAGTTTGACTCCCTCTTCTTTGTGGCAACCCCTGAGATATTGGAACCTGCTATCATGTCTCCCCTAATCCTTCTTTTCATTAAACTAGACATACCCAGTTCCTGCAACCGTTCTTCATATGTTTTAGCCTCCAGTCCCCTAATACTCTTTGTTGCTCTTCTCTGCACTCTTTCCAGAGTCTCTACATCTTTTCTACATCGTGGCACCCAAACTGGAGGCCGTATTCCAAGTGTGGCCTTACCAAGGCCTTATAAAGTGGTATTAACACTTCATGTGATCTTGATTCTATCCCTCTGTGGTAGAGCAGGGTGCGGATAGGCGGAACCACCTGCGATTTCCACTACTGGTTCAGACGATCCTGTCCGAACCGGTGGAATACCACCTCTGAACCATGGAGAGAGAGGCTGGGGGACAAGAACAGAGGTGCTGTGATTTTCCCCTAAGTCTTTGTAAGTTAGCCTCAGTGGTAAAATTCAATTTGTTTTTCTACTGGTTCTGTGGGCGTGGCTTGGTGGGTGTGGTGTGGCTTGGTAGGCGTGACTTGGTGGGCATAGCAGGGGAAGGATACTGCAAAATCCCCATTCCCAACCCATCTGGGGCCAGCCAGAGGTGGCATTTTGCCGGTTCTCCAAACTACTCCAAATTTCCGCTACCGGTTCTCTGAACTACTCCAAATTTCTGCTACCGGTTCTCCAGAACCTGCTGGATTTCACCCCTGGTTAACCTGCCCCCCAACTTATCCAGATGCAGTTCCTGAGCTCAGGGAAGAAGGCAAGTTAGGTTTTAAATCTGACGGTACAGGTAGTCCAGTGGTGGGTTTCAAATTTTTTAGAACCTACTCTGTAGGTGTGGCCTATTTTGTGGGCGTGGCTTGGCAGTCATGTGACAGGGTGGGAGTGGCCACCTTTTAAAATGTGGTGAAACTCATTTAACAACGCTCTTGCTTAGCAACCAAAATTTTGGACTCAATTGTGATGATAAATTCTTTCTTTCTTTCTTTCTTTCTTTCTTTCTTTCTTTCTTTCTTTCTTTCTTTCTATCTTTCTTTCTTTCTTTCTTTCTTTCCCTCCTTCCTTCCTTCCTTCCTTCCTCCTTTCCTTTCCTTTCCTTCCCTTCCCGTTGGGTCACTGGCAGCGGCAGGCCAGATTTACTTCCAGGTACGCAGGTGGAACCCCCTCTCACCGGTTCTCTAAATTTCACCAACCGGCTCTCGCGAGTAGGTGCGAGCCTGCAGAAACCCACCACTGAGGTAGTCCTCGACTTACAACAGTTCATTGAGTGGCCATTCATAGTTACAGCGGCACTGCGAAAAGTGACTGGTGACCGTTTTTTTAACATGACCATGGCAGCATCCCCATGGTCACATGATCAAAATCCAGACGCTTGGCCACAGATTCATATTTATGATGGTTGCAATGTCCCGGATCACCTTTTGCGACCTTCTTGCAAGCAAAGTCAATGGGGAAGCCACTTTCACTTGACCCCCATGATGCTAACTGAACAATTGAAGTGATTCACTTAACAACTGTGACAAGAAAGGTCATAAAATGGAGCAAAATTCACTTTGATTTTTCGCTTAGCGGCAGAAAAGTTGGACTCAGTTGGGGTTCTCCGTCAAAGAATACCTGTAAAGTATTTTGAGTTAAATCCGAAGAGATAATCTTCATTCCTTATTCTATTTCTCAACCTACTAGGGCAGTGTTTCTCAACCTTGTCAACTTGAAGATGTCCGGACTTCAACTCCCAGAATTCTCCAGCCAGCGAATGCTGGCTGGGGAATTCTGAGAGTTGAAGTCCGGACATCTTCAAGTTGACAAGGTTGAGAAACACTGTACTAGGGAACGCCTCAAAGTCTCCCAGAGAATCTGCCAGCCATGTTCCTCATGATCTGGTAAGGAAAAGGATGTATATTCCAATTGATTCATTCCATCTCATCCGTCTCCTTCTGCCCTGCACCCAGAAGACAGTAATGCCTCTTACGAGATTGCCTTCTGCCACCGAGAGCCTCCCACCGGCCAGTACGCTCCCATAGAGAGGGCCTCCTCATGGTGCCGTCGGCTAGACAATGTCGACTGGCGACACCCAGGGAGAGAGCCTTCTCCGTGGGAGCACCTGTCCTCTGGAACGAATTGCCCCCGGAATTAAGAACTATCCCTGACTTACGCACCTTCCACCATGCTCTCAAAGCCTTTTTTTCCCAACAAGCCAGGCTGGCTTAAAAATGAATTTTTAAATATGAATTTTTATTAATTTTAATCGGGGTTTGTTTGGTTTTTTAATGTTGAGGCCAAATTGTTTAATATGTTTTTTAAAAAAACTTTTAAAACTTTTATATATCTGTTTTACTTTGGCTGTACACCGCCCTGAGTCCTTCGGGAGTAGGGCGGTATAAAAAACTAATAAAACCTAAAACCTAAACCTCTTCTCTGGTGATGATTGTTATATGCGGGTTTTTATAAGCACAAATACTCTTTAGTCTTGGTGGGAGCTCTCTATTTTGTCAATCTCATGGCCTTTAGGTCAGGGGTGGGTTTCGGCAGGCACTACTGCCGGTTCACTTGGGCATGCGCATGCGCAGTGCAATTAAAATTGTTCTGCACATGCGCAGAACCGAAAAACAAGATGGTGCCGCCACCCGGAAAACCGGTTCAGGGATGTGGCAGGCCTGGGTCGTTGTCGGTTCAAGCGATCCAGGCCGCCAAAGCACTACCGGTTTGGCTGAACCAGTCCAAACCGGTAGGAACCCACCACTGCTTTAGATAGATTAAATGGAGCAAATTACAGGTAGTCCTCCACTTACAACAGTTCGTTTAGGGACCATTGGAAATTACAATGGCAGTGAAAAACACGACGTCAGGGTTCCAAGTAATACACCCATACTAAATAGAACTCCAAGGCAGGTGAACTCTTGAAAGAACAATTCTATGGGAGATGTCATGTTGGCACAGGCTGGTGAAAACCGACTCTGAATGTTCCCACGGTTTTCACCTAATTAAAGGTAAACGTTTTTTTCCCTTCTCCAACAGTCACATGGTCCAATCAGGGTACCATCTGGTTGCCTGGTGACTTCACTCCTCCTCTCTCCGGTGGCCCGTGGGAATGTCCTTGGTTCCCAGGAGAAAATATTTTGTTTCGGCTATCTCTATTCCCCCCTCCCTACCCTTCAGCTTCAATCAGGTCAGCTTCAGGGTTGACACGCGACTTATTACCATTTTCCACACTTATGACCTTTGCAGCATCCCTATGGTCACTTGGTCAAAATTCAGATGCTTGGCAACTGACTCATATTTATGATGGTTTCAGGGTCCTGGATCTAGTGATCAACTTTTACAACTTTCTGACAAAGTCAATGGGGAAACCAGATTTACTTAACAACTGTAATGATTCACTTAACAACTGTGGCAAGAAAGGTTGTAAAATGGGGCAAAATGCACTTAGCAACAGAAGATTTTCGGCTCAATTGTGGACTACCTGTATATTCCTCTTTATTTGGGCATGAATGTATGCTGCGAACCTGGCTCCAAAAAGGACCAAAGAAAGGGACTAACTGCTAATTGTTTCTTCTATGATCAGTTATTCCAACTTTCTGTATCAGGAATGATGGCACAATTCAGTCAGAAAGATGGATGTTAGTCTATGTCTCCAAAATGGGCTAGTGGAAAGTTACAACTACTTCCTCCTTGATGCACGGCTGTCCATGGAAGATCAAGTGACGGCCGTGGCCAGGAGGGCGTTTTACCAGGTCCGCCTGGTCCGCCAGTTGCGTCCCCTATTGGACCGGGGTGCCCTTTGCACAGTCACCCATGCTCTCGTGACATCCCGACTGGACTACTGCAAAGCTCTCTACATGGGGCTCCCCTTGAGGTGCACCCGCAGGCTTCAGCTTGTCCAGAATGCAGCCGTGCGGGCAGTTATGGGAACCTCTAGGTTTTCCCATGTAACACCGCTCCTGTGCGAGCTGCATTGGCTGCCTGTCATCTTTCGGGTACGCTTCAAGGTGTTGGTTATCATCTTTAAAGCGCTCCATGGCACGGGACCTAGCTATCTGCGGGATCATATCCTGCCCCATACATCCCTGCGGCCGATTCGCTCCCACAGAGAGGGACTTCTCCGGGTGCCGTCCACTAGGCTGTGCCAGCGGGGGACGCCCAGGGGAAGGGCCTTCTCTGTAGTGGGCCCGACCCTCTGGAATGACCTTCCCCCCGATATTAGAACAACTATGGACCTCCGCTCCTTCCGTCAAAAATTAAAAACACACTTTTTCTACTTGGCCGGCCTAGGATAATCAACTGTTTTTAGGGTTTTTAACGATTAATTTTTAGTTTTAATATGGGATTTTAGCGCAGGGTTAGTTTAATTTTATTTTAATATTGTACTATGTTTGTGATTTTATATGTATTTCAAATTCCATGTGCCCCGCCTCGAGTCCCTTCGGGGAGAGAGAGCGGGTTATAAATTATTATTATTATTATTATTATTATTATTATTATTATTATTATTATTATTATTATTATTATTATTATTATTATTATTATTATTATTATTATTATTATTCCACCGTGTTAACTATACCATCTGCTCCAGCCAAAATGACAAAATGTGCAGAGGTGGATTTCATATATAATTTTACCATCGTTTCACCGTTCCTTCTGCATGCATGCGGCTTAAAAAACGTGGCTAGATAGATATTGTTTAATAAAAAAGGGGGGATTAGAAATAGTATTAATTGACTCTTATGTAGAACACGCTCCTAAGGTGAAATGTTATTGGAGGCTTTTGGAAATAGTCAATGAATGCCATAATGAATGCCATTATGTGGTTATGTCTATAAGTGAGAACTATCTGAGGAAAAAGCACGTCTAAATAATTGTGGCTAAAGGAGAATGTTGGTATAATGATATTAAGATATACAATGATTTTTTTGGTTTAAAGTGTATAATTTAATACGATTTATAAGTAGTGATGGTGGAAGAAATGCACGAGAGCTATATGTAACCAATTCTACAGCAGGGGTCTCCAACCTTTGCAACTTTAAGTCTGAAGGACTTCAGCTCCCAGACTTCTCCAGCCAGCTTTGCTTTGCTGGCTGGAGAAGTCTGGGAGCTGAAGTCCTTCAGACTTAAAGTTGCAAAGGTTGGAGACCCCTGTTCTATAGGATGTAATGAAGGATGATTTTTTTTTGTATTTCTGTTTAATTTATTTATTATTTATTTATGTATTTTTCAAATTTATACCCCCCCTTCTCCTTGCAAGGACCCAGGGCAGCGCACAGGCAATATTAAAAACCATACAAAATTACAAAATACGTTATTAAAAAACTATTAAATTATATCCCGTGCTAGAAACCCTTATAAAACCCTAAGAATTAAAATTTATACAGATAAAAGTCAGAAACGGGGGGTTATGCTAGGCCGGCTTGTTGGAATAAATACGTTTTGGGATGCTGGCGGAAGAGGCGGAGGTCCGAGGTGGTGCGTAGATCGGGGGGTAGGTCGTTCCAGAGGGCTGGGCCCGCCACAGAGAAGGCCCTTCCCCTGGGCGTCGCCAACCAGCATTGCCCGGCCGACGGTACCTGGAGAAGGCCCTCTCTGTGGGAGCGGATTGGACGAACGGATGTATGGGGCAGGAGGCGGTCTCGTATGTAAATTAAAAATAAATAAAACCTTTTTATTAAAAAAAAACCCATGGCTAAGTAGGATGGCATAGTGACGAGGTGGGTGAGGTGGGGGCCTCACAGGTTGCTACTACAGGTTCACCTGAACCGATCCGAACCGGCTGAATATCAACACTGAAAATGTGATTCCTTAATGACAAAGAAGCTTATCAATGCCTCAACATTGGTGGACCACAGTCCCCTTCCTCAGATGCATGGAAATTTGTAGATTGCTCAGTGACGTTGCATGGTGGCAACAACTAAACTGAATATCACTGAATCAGATACTAAAGGCATGCTCTCTAACCTCTCATTTTCATTTTCATTTATTTATATTTATATCCCGCCCTTCTCCACAGAGGACCCAGGGCGGCAGGCTATGCAGGCCAAGGGACCATGCAGATTGAAGCACTTCCCTGCTAGGTCCAAAGCATGTTCTTGGAATCCAATCCATAGGATTGCACAACCCTATTGATAACTGTTGCTTCTGTTTGCTCGTATATCCCCCAGCTTCAGATTCACACCCCTGGATTCATCTGAGAATTTGGGTGAAGAGCCTGCCCGTCCTGATCCTCTGGAAACCTGTCATCATGTGCCAAGGACCCAAGAAGACTCACCAAAATACCTGCAACATCATTTTTCCAGCTTTGGACCACAATACCTGAAGGATCATCACTTGCTCTATGTTCCTGCCTATAATCAGAAGACATTCTTCAAGGTAAAGCTGATCTGCAAAGATCCCAAATGGACAATGGGTGGCATCAAAGAAACACAATTTCTACAGGATCCTTGGTGTTCTCTGAGCTTGGTTGTTTTCTTGCAGATGTTTGGTAACATTGGTTACCAAAAAGAACATTATCAAACATCCAGGGGTGGACTTCAAAATTTTTAGCAACGGGACCTCTGCCTGGTTGCTGGATGGGCATGGCCATGGTGGGCGTGGGCTAGTTGGCCTCCTGCACCACGGTGGGGAGGGGAGTTTTTATCCTCTCCGGGCTCTGGAGGCTTTCCTCGAGCCTCCAGGAGGGCAAAAACAGCCTCCCTGGGTTCCGGAGACCATAAACGGACCTGTTTCCGGCCTTCTGGAACTTCTGGGAGGCCTGTTTTTCACCCTCCCAGAGCCTCCAGATGGGTCCTGTACTTACCTGGTGTGAAGATCCCAGAAGAAAACCTAATACATTTACGAGCCTCGGGACAAAGTTCAAAAGAAATCCAATCATTTATTAGGATCAACATTCTGGCGTTGCTTCTGTGCAGCCAAAACTGAAAGTCATTTAATGGTGTCTGAACTTTAACCCTGTGACCCCTCCCCTCTGCCTAAGTCATAAATCACGTTAGCCAATAAAAGGTTGTAACGGGGTCTAGACATGCGCATTCCCAGGCCAGCTTTGAGATTCCATTCTGACCAGAGGTATGCATGGAATTCTCTCCTCTATGGCAGTTTGATAGTAGTCATGGAGATGCTTTACAAACTGGCACCTGGCATCCCAAATGGGCCACGTGGAGACTCCTGGGAGGGCAGGGTGGGAGGGGCCAGCCAGGATTGGGACTTGCAGGTTCGCCGAACTGAGCAGATCCTTAGCGAGAGGATCGGCCGAACCCATGCAGACCTGCAGCAACCCCACCCCTGGTAACATCCACAACCAATGGGAGACCTTCCCCTTTCCGCTCTGATGATGCTACCTAGTTTGGTAATGCAACACCTGCAAGAAAACAACCAAGCTCAGAGAGCACCAAAGACTCCACCGTTCAACCTTCAGCTACAAATATTATCTTCCATTATATATACAATTTCTTCCATCCAATGGTGTCTGGTTCTTGAAAACTGCCTGGACAGGGCCCTGCATGGGGTTGTTTGTTTTTTGCAAGAGTTTTGGTGGTTTGCCATTGCTATCTTATTAGGGCTGAGGGGAAATGACTGGCCAAAGGTCACCCAGATGGTTTAGGGCAGGGGTCTCCAACCTTTGCAACTTTAAGTCTGAAGGACTTCAGCTCCCAGAATTCTCCAGCCAGCTTTGCTGGCTGGAGAATTCTGGGAGCTGAAGTCCTTCAGACTTAAAGTTGCAAAGGTTGGAGACCCCTGGTTTAGCGGACTGAAAGGATAAAACACAAATAGAGGGAAAACATGGTAAATGTAGAAAGGGAAAGTGTGGGGTTAGAGTTATACAGAATAACAGAGTTGGAAGGACCCTTGGAGGTCTTCTAGTCCAGCCCCCTGCTCAGTCAGGAGAACTTATAACACCTCAGACAAGTGACTGTCCACTTCTCCCATGTCAGGAGCTGGCTGGGATGGTTACAAACGATGATGAAATGACCCGTGCAACTGTCATGAATACATGCCAGCTGCCACATGTCTGAATTTTGATCACGTGACCAGGGGGATGCTAACAATAGTTGTGAAGTGTGAAAAAGTGTCATAAGCCACTTTTTTCAGTGCTGTCCGCGACCTTGAACGGTTACTAAATGAAGAGTGGTAAGTCGAGGACTAGCTAGGTATAAGTAGTCCTCGACTTACAACAGTTCGCTTAGTGTCCACTCAAAGTTACAATGGCACTGAAAAAAGAGACATGTCCATTTTTCACACACGTGACCATTTCAGCATCTCCACCGTCACGTGATTTACATTGGGATGCTTGACAACTGACTCACATTCATGGCAGTTCCACTTTCCCAGGGTCATGTGATCTCCTTTTTTTTTTGCAACCCGACGAGAATTTTGCCCCGCTTTACAACGTTTCTTGCCACGGTTGTTAAGTGACTCATTGCGGCTGTTAAGTTAGTAACCTGGTTGTTAAGTGAATCTGGCTCCCCCAGATTCTGAAGTCTGAAGGACTTGGGAGCCGAAGTCCTTCAGACTTAAAGTTGCAAAGGTTGGGGACCCCTGGTTTAGGGAAGTGATGGCAAACCTGTTTTGGCTGCCATGCCAAAAGCGGGGGGGGAGCAAAGGTGGGGGGGTTATGCGCCGGTGTGCCACACCCATAATGCTATGTGCTCAATCCCCTCCAGGGCACATGCATGCGTGTGATAAGTGACCACCCCTGCTTTTGTCATGGTTTTTTCGCCTTCCCTAGGCTCCAGAGGCTTTCTAGGAGCGTGTCTAGGAGCCTGGGGAATGCGAAAACAACCTCCCCCGCCCTCCCGGACGCTCTCCGGAGGCCTCTGGAGCTTCTCTGAAACCTCTGGAGGGCGAAAAATGGACCCATGGGGAACCCGGAAGTTCAGGAATGGTGACTTCCGGTTTGTCTGTAGGGCTGATTTTTGACCTCCAGAGCCATCAGGGGACTTCAGGAGGCTTCCCTGAAGGATCCAATGGATGAAAACCGCCCCTACAGGCAAACCGGAAGTTTGGGAACGGAATTCCGGTTTGCCCATAGGGGCGGTTTTTTGCGCTTTGGAGGCTTCAGGGGAGCCTCCGGAGGGCGAAAAACGACCTCAAAAGAAGGCCGAAGTTAGCTGGCCAGCACGCGTCACCTGACAGGGCAACACCTCGCGTGCCCTGACAAATGGCTCAGCGTGCCACCTGTGGAACGCGTGCCATAGGTTCGCCATCACGGGTTTAGGATCTAAGGCGAGACTAGAGCAGAGTTGGGTTGCTCCCAGTTTAGCCCGGTTCGGCTGAACCAGTAGTGGAATTCTGGCCTAGGTGACAGAAGCCACAGTGACCCAGGCCTGCCATGCCCCTGAACCGGTTTCCTCGCGGCTACTGAGCAGCTGCCATTTTGGTTTTTAGTGACTGCAGGTGTGCAGTTCACTGTAAATTGTTCTACACATGTGCAAAGAGCAATTTACATCGAACAGCGCACATTTGCACAGTGCATAGTAAAATCGGCAGCAACCCACCCCTGGACTAGAGCTAAGGGTCTCCCAGTCTGATGCCTTAACCACTACACCTCATTGACTGTCGTGCTATCAAAAGGCCACTAAAACGTTTGTGAAGCAGATTTGATAGTTCTATGGGAACTTCTGTGCTGTGTTTCATATAAGCCACTTTTAGTATGCATGTTTTTCAGCCATACATGACCCCTTCCTTCCTTCCCTCCCTCCCTCCTTCCCTTCCCTCCCTCTCTCCTTCCTTCTTTCCCTTCCCTTCCCTTCCCTCCCTCCCTCCCTCTCTTCCCTTCCCTCCCTCCCTCCCTTCCTTCAGTTCCTACCTACCTTCCTTCCCTTCCCTTCCCTTCCCTCCCCTCCCTCTCTCCCTTTCCTACCTACCTACCTTCCTTCCTTCCCTTCCCTCCCTCCCTCCCTTTCCTACCTTCCTTCCTTCCTTCCCTTCCCTTCCCTCCCTCCCTTCCTTTCCTACCTACCTACCTACCTCCCTCTCTTCCCTTCCCTCCCTCCCTCCCTCCCTCCCTTCCTTCAGTTCCTACCTACCTTCCTTCCCTTCCCTTCCCTTCCCTCCCCTCCCTCTCTCCCTTTCCTACCTACCTACCTTCCTTCCTTCCCTTCCCTCCCTCCCTCCCTTTCCTACCTTCCTTCCTTCCTTCCCTTCCCTTCCCTCCCTCCCTTCCTTTCCTACCTACCTACCTACCTCCCTTCCTTCCTTCCCTTCCCTCCCTCCCCTCCCTCCCTTTCCTACCTACCTACCTTACTTCCCTTCCCTCCCTCCCTCCCCTCCCTCCCTCCCTTTCCTACCTCCCTTCCTTCCTTCCCTTCCCTCCCTCCCTTCCCTCCCTCCCTTCCTTTCCTACCTTCCCTTCCCCTCCCTTCCCATCCCTTCCCTCCCTCCCTCCCTCCCTCCCTCTCTTCCTTCCTTCCCTTCCCTTCCCTCCCTCCCTCCCTCTCTTCCTTCCTTCTCTTCCCTTCCTCCCTTCCTTCCTGAAAGAGGGGGAAAGACCGAAATAAGTTGATGTTTGACTGCAAACCTATCACTTAAGCCCTTGTTTCTGCTTACTGGGGGCTTATTAAACCTCATTCAATGCCCACAGCAGAGCGAGATCAATAGGTGCTCCAAGCAAAAATGACTCAGTTTGGTCACTGTTGCCCATGTTGCAGAATTGATCCGGCGAGCGAGCGAGCGAGGCTGCTGTTGCTGCATTTGGAAAAATCCATCTCTCTCTCCTCCCCCCCCCCCCCCGCCTTTACCTTCTCCCAGATGGGTTGCTAGGCAACGAGTCTCCCGGGTAGCCATTGGTCAGCAACTGCGGACTGGTCTCCAATGTCCCCTCGGTGGTCAGTTGGTCAGTTTGGGTTGCAATCTATCCTTCAAGCTGGCTCCAGGGGGGGGAGGGAAGAGAGGGAGGAAATGAATCGATAAATAGCTCACATTTAACCTTTCTTCATCTTCTTCTCCCTTCTGAAAAAAAAAAAAAAGGGAGGGGGAAAACTTCTAGAAAACTATATTGACCCGTTCCTTATCGCTGTGTAGCACCATGGCGGCTTTGTGGAGAACGCTGGCTTTCTTTGCGATCCACCCCTTGCCAGAAAAACCTGATTATTCTCAGTCCCAAAGGTGCTTCCCCCGCCCCCCCCCCCCGCCCCCAAAAAAGGCAATTGGGCTTTCTTGGTTTTTTCCTTGCTTCTCATCCAAGAAGCTTCTTCATTTCGAACTCTTTACTTTCGGTTTAAACCTCTGAGGGGATGAAAGGGGACCAGTGGCTTGCTGGGATTTGGAGCTCCTAAACCTGCTTTAAAAAGATTTCATGGGTACTATTTGTGGGGAGGGGGTGGGAGAGATGTTAAAATCTTCGTTGATTTTATACTAGCCCAATATCTGAATAGGATAATGCAGGGGTCTGCAAAGTTGGCTCTTTTAAGACTGGTGGACTTCAACTCCCAGAATTCCCCAGCCAGCTATGCTGGCTGGGGAACTCTGGGAGTTGAAGTCCACCAGTCTTAAAAGAGCCAACTTAATGTGTCAGGGTTCCAAATAACATCCGAAATTAAATCAGAGTCCAAGGCAAAGTATTGCTCAAAGTTCCAATTTATTAAGAGAGACATGTTGGCACATCTGGGAAAACCCGAATCTGAAGCTTCCTGGGTTTTCCCCACCCAGTTGAGAGTTCATGATTTTGCCCTCACACCCACAAGTCCATCACATGGTCCAATCTCCCACTGCCATGTTGGCAGATTCACCCATCCAGTTCCGGTCAGGTGCAGAGGTGTAGAGACAAAGGATGACCTTGGCTTTCTAGAAAGGAATTTTATTTTGACAACATCCCATTCTACGCCTTCCTATTCCCCCTCCCAATTCCCCACTAATGAAACAGCATAGCAGAGTAGAATATTAGTGTGGCAGGCCAAAGATCCCAAAAGGAACCGGCTGCAGGCCTGACATAATGTACTTGAGAAAAGCTGAAACTAACTTGCTGTTGAGATTTTCCCATTATATTTAGAACAACAGAGTTGGAAGGGACCTTGGAGGTCTTCTAGTCCAACGCCCTGCCTAGGCAGGAAGCCCTATACCGTTTCAGACAAATGGCTATCCAACATCTTCTTAAAGACTTCCAGTGTTGGAGCATTCACAACTTCTGGAGGCAAGTTGTTCCACTGATTAATTGTTCTAACTGTCAGAAAATTTCTCCTAAGTTGCTTCTCTCCTTGCTTAGTTTCCACCCATTGCTTCTTGTTCTTGTTGGAAGAAATGTCCATCTGGGTTCAGTTCCAAGTGGGAAAAGAGACCCTGGATTCATGGAAGTTGCTTGGAAAGAAGGTTTATTGAGGAACAGGATCATATGGGCAAAAAAAAGGAAGACATGATGAAAGTGCCTGGGTTTTATGCCCTCTGTTGAGCTTTGAATTTGAGCTTGTGTTCTGATTGGCTGTCAGACTCCCATGGGGCCATGCAGGGGTAACTTTTTAGGTTGCGTTTTGAGTCCCAAGTTTGGTTGAGCCTTGCTGGGTGATGATGTAATGAAAGGGTTTGGGGCAATTCCTCCCATGGCTCTGCCTATAGGAGGTAGATCGTTGTTATGTAGAATAGACTGGCTCAGGCTCAGGCCTTAATGGCCAATTGACAAAGGTGGGGGGGGGGGGGAGAATGAGTTTCTGCCTCCTCTTTTAGGGGAAATATTCTGCCCTTTTAATATTTCCCAAAATATTATTTTTTCTAGGAGAGTGGGTGCTAACTACCTACATGTTGTGGCATGAATCTTTGAGGATGTGTGTAATTTAAACCCACCTTGTTCCAAATCCCCATCACTTTAATCGTGAGATTTACGAATTTGAGGGAATGATGATCCTAAAATGATTGCGCCTTAATAAGGTAGAGCAAGTCTTCCGGCCAACATTTAAAGCTTGTAGGAGACACGAAGAGAGCTTGTTTGGTTCAGTGGTTTTGTGGGATGGCTTTAGCCCAATCCATTTCTCTAAGACAGGGGTCTCCAACCTTTGCAACTTTAAGTCTGAAGGACTTCAGCTCCCAAGACTTCTCCAGCCAGCTCTGCTTGGGAGCTGAAGTCCTTCAGACTTAAAGTTGCAAAGGTTGGAGACCCCTGCTCTAAGACCTAGAAAAAAGAAGGCAAGGACAAACCGCTTCCAAAAACGTTGCCAAGAAAATGGCAGGAACTTGTCCAGGGAGTCCCCAGGAGTCAAGAGATTGGTGTGACAAGACTAAAAAAAAAAGGTACAGAAAATTATTAACCCTAGAATCATTGAATTGCAAGAGGTCTTTAAGGTCATCTAGTCCAACCCCCTCCCTCCCACTAGAACATCACTGGCAGATGGCCCTTTAGTCTCTTTTTGGAGCCCTCCAGGGAGAGAACATGTATTTCTTGAGGAATTGAATGTATAGTGTGAAAAACTACCGTATATTTCAGAGTATAAGATGCACCTTCCACCCCCAAAAGGAGGGTGAAAATCTGGGTGCATCTTATACACTGAATACAGCATTTTTGGCCTCCCGAAACAGTATTGGGGCAGATAAGCAGCATTCAACCTGGTAAAAATTTGAATGGGAGACCACCCAGGAAATGCCACAGTTGTTGACCGAACTGAGAAATTCAGTGAATAAAACAAAAATATCCTAGAAGGAAGCATCTTTCTCCTCCCCATTCTCCTCCCCTTTGCAAAAATGGCTTTGCATAGCCTTTAGGAGGCTTCCAGAGTGCTCCTGGGGGCTGGGGAGGGCAAAAAAGAGCGAAAAACGGACCGTTTTTAACTTGTTTTTGCCCCCCCCCCCCCAAGTCCCCAGGAGTACTTTACAAGCCTCCTAAAAGGCTATCCCCTTTTTTTGACAAAATACAGGCCCCCTTTCGTGAAAAATGGCTCATTTTTGGGATGTCTGCAGAGTGCAAAAACTTTTTTTTTATTTGCCTCTTCAAAATCTTAGTGTGTCTTACACTCCAGTGTGTCTTATACTCAGAAAAATATGGTAATGATTTAAAGAATTAAAAAATAATAGCAACATTGCCTCTGACAATAAGAGAATTATATATAAGCAGAAATATTCAGTGTAAATAGTTGAAGCAGCTGGAATAATTAAAAACCTTTCATCATCTCCTAACGTACAGTAGAGCTTATTTGACATTTTGGCAATATTGGGGCAGATAAGCAGCATTCAACCTGGTGAAAATTTGGATGGGAGACCACCCAGGAAATGCCACAGTTGTTGACCGAACTGAGAAATTCAGTGAATAAAACAAAAATACGCTAGAAGGAAGCATCTTTCTCCTCCCCATTCTCTCCCCTCCCCTTTGTCCTCCCTCTCTTCTCCTCCCCTCTCTCCCCTCTTGTCTCATCCTCTCTTTTTCCCCCTCAAAGCTCCAGGAAGCACACCTGGTCTTCATTCTTTCCTACTAATGTGCTGCTGTCCAACTGCTTTATGAAGTGTGAGAAATGAAGGGTTGGGTTTGCATAACTCAGTTAACCTGCTCTGGATCAGGATTTGCCTACAATGGCTTTGATTGCTTTTTATTAGAGGCTAAGTAGCAGCAGCCTATCATGAATGTTAGTAAGCAAATAAATATTCAGTAGGCTAAATACACACATGTGTAAAAGACAACCCAAGCTTCACAAGTGTGGTCAACAGATCATGTTTCTAACCGACCTGGTTAAATACACAGTGTGAACCAGTGGTGGGATTCAAATTATTTTACTGCTGGTTCTGTGGGCATGGCGTGGCTTGATCGTCATGGCTTGGTGGGTGAGGCAGGGGAAGGATACTGTAAAAATCTCCATTCCCTCCCCACTCCAGGGGAAGGTTACCGCAAAATCCCCATTCCCTCCCTATCAGCAGGGACTCAGGAGGCAGAGAATAGATGGGGGCGCGGCCAGCCAGAGGTGGTATTTACCAGTTCTCCAAACTACTCAAAATTTCTGCTACCGATTCTCCAGAACTGGTCAGAACCTGCTGAATCCCACCTCTGGTGTGAACACAGCCACTATTCATTGAGCTTCTGGATCAAGCAATGCCCCCCCCCCCCGCATTTTCCATGGGACTCTAACCCCTGGGCCGAAACTACATATCTTGATTCATGTATCCAGGGCCCCTTCTCCTCATGTACAAACCTCGCATCCCCTCCGTTGCCTCTTCCCCTGAGCTCCCTGGGGAAAAGCTTTCAGTTCGTAGAGCTGATTTGTACACAGGGAATATTTGTCTGAACAGCTGTTGCAAAATGACAGCTGCGCTAAGCGGTTCTTCCCTTTGACATAAGTATTGTTTGTGCCAGGTACCACAAGAAGAACCCACTGTGCCAAGAGAATGTCTCAAGAAGACCATTAACTGCTCTCTTTTTTCCCCTCCTTGGTTGTTTGTTTTCACTTAGGGCTAACATCATTGATGTCCTTGTTCAATATTTGACTGGCAATCCACTGGCCCTGTCAGCTGCCGAGATCTTAGCAGTATCTCTGCCAGACAGACCGGTGTTCTTAAACCTCAGCATAAATCTTTCTTCTGATCTTGAGCCTCAGCCATCAAACTCCTCCTAATGAGACTGATTCCGCCTGGCCCCGATTTCCAGCAGCCCAAGTCGAGACGGAAGGCTGAGTTAGGAGAGCAGTGGTGGGATTCAATACAATACAATAGCAGAGTTGAAAGGGACCTTGGAGGTCATCTAGTCCAACCCCCTGCCTAGGCAGGAAACCCTATACCAGGGGTCTGCAAAGTTGGCTCTTTGAAGACTGGTGGACTTCAACTCCCAGAATTCCCCAGCCAGCCATGCTGGCTGGGGAATTCTGGGAGTTGAAGTCCACCAGTCTTCAAAGAGCCAACTTTGCAGACCCCTGCCTTATACCATTTCAGACAAATGGCTATCCAACATCTTCTTGAAGACTTCCAATGTTGGGGCATTCACAACTTCTGGAGGCAACTTCTGTTCCACTGATTAATTGTTCTAACTGTCAGGAAATTTCTCCTCAGTTCTAAGTTGCTTCTCTCCTTGATTAGTTTCCACTCATCATTGCTTCTTGTTCTGCCCTCGGGTGCTTTGGAGAATAGTTTGACTCCCTCTTCTTTGTGGCAACCTCTGAGATATTGGAACACTGCTATCATGTCTCCCCTAATCCTTCTTTTTATTAAACTAGACATACCCAGTTCCTGCAACCGTTCTTCATATGTCTTAGTTTTCAGTCCCCTAATCATCTTTGTTGCTCTTCTCTGCACTCTTTCTAGAGTCTCCACGTCTTTTCTACATCGTGGTGACCAAAACTGAATGCAGTATTCCAAGTGTGGCCTTACCAAGGCACAATACCACTTTATAAGGCCTTGGTAAGGCCACACTTGGAATACGGCATCCAGTTTTGGTCACCACGATGTAGAAAAGACGTGGAGACTCTAGAAAGAGTGCAGAGAAGAGCAACAAAGATGATTAGGGGACTGGAGGCTAAAACATATGAAGAATATGTTCATAAAACATATGGAGAATTCAAATAATTTAACAACTGGCTCGCTTAAGGTCAGGTTGGCTGTGGTGGGAGGCATGGCCCATCCCCGTCCTCTAACTCTGTCGCACATGCGGGATGAGCCTCATGTCCTGACCCTAGGTGAACCGGTTGTTAAATCACACACACACACACACACATCCTGCTATCAAAGTGGATCCTGGGCGCAAAGTGGATCCTGGGAGGGAGGGAGGGAGGGAGGGAGGGGAGGCAGTGAGGGATGGATGGATGGACAGATGGACAGATAGATGGAATGGATGGATGGGCAGATGATGGATGGATGGAAGGGAGGGAGGGATGGGAGGCAGTGAGGGATGGATGGATGGATGGATGGACAGATGGATAGAATGGATGGATGGATGGATGGATGGATGGGAGGGAGGGAGGGATGGAATGGGATGGATGGATGGATGGATGGGAGGGAGGGAGGGAGGGAGGGAGGGGAGGCAGTGAGGGATGGATGGATGGACAGATGGATGGAATGGATGGATGGGCAGATGATGGAGGGATGGGAGGGAGGGAGGGATGGGAGGCAGTGAGGGATGGATGGATGGATGGATGGATGGACAGATGGATAGAATGGATGGATGGATGGATGGGTGGGAGGGAGGGATGGAATGGGATGGATGGATGGATGGGAGGGAGGGAGGGAGGGGAGGCAGTGAGGGATGGATGGATGGACAGATGGATGGAATGGATGGATGGGCAGATGATGGAGGGATGGGAGGGAGGGATGGGAAGCAGTGAGGGATGGATGGACAGATGGATGGGATGGATGGATGGATGGGAGGGAGGGAGGGAGGGATGGAATGGGATGGATGGATGGATGGGAGGGAGGGAGGGAGGGGAGGCAGTGAGGGATGGATGGATGGACAGATGGATGGAATGGATGGATGGGCAGATGATGGAGGGATGGGAGGGAGGGAGGGATGGGAGGCAGTGAGGGATGGATGGATGGATGGACAGATGGATAGAATGGATGGATGGATGGGTGGGAGGGAGGGATGGAATGGGATGGATGGATGGATGGGAGGGAGGGAGGGGAGGCAGTGAGGGATGGATGGATGGATGGACAGATGGATGGAATGGATGGATGGGCAGATGATGGAGGGATGGGAGGGAGGGATGGGAGGCAGTGAGGGATGGATGGACAGATGGATGGGATGGATGGATGGATGGATGGATGGGAGGGAGGGAGGGAGGGATGGAATGGGATGGATGGATGGGAGGGAGGGGGGGAGGGAGGGGAGGCAGTGAGGGATGGATGGATGGACAGATGGATGGAATGGATGGATGGGCAGATGATGGAGGGATGGGAGGGAGGGAGGGATGGGAGGCAGTGAGCGATGGATGGATGGATGGATGGACAGATGGATAGAATGGATGGATGGATGGATGGATGGGAGGGAGGGAGGGTGGTGAGGCAGTGAGGGATGGATGGATGGACAGATGGATGGAATGGATGGATGGGCAGATGATGGTGGGATGGGAGGGAGGGAGGGATGGGAGGCAGTGAGGGATGGATGGATGGATGGACAGATGGATAGAATGGATGGATGGGCAGATGATGGAGGGATGGGAGGGAGGGAGGGATGGGAGGCAGTGAGGGATGGATGGATGGACAGATGGATGGGATGGATGGATGGATGGATGGATGGATGGGAGGGAGGGATGGAATGGGATGGATGGATGGATGGGAGGGAGGGAGGGAGGGAGGGGAGGCAGTGAGGGATGGATGGATGGACAGATGGATGGAATGGATGGATGGGCAGATGATGGAGGGATGGGAGGGAGGGAGGGATGGGAGGCAGTGAGGGATGGATGGATGGATGGACAGATGGATAGAATGGATGGATGGATGGATGGATGGGTGGGAGGGAGGGATGGAATGGGATGGATGGATGGATGGGAGGGAGGGAGGGGAGGCAGTGAGGGATGGATGGATGGACAGATGGATGGAATGGATGGATGGGCAGATGATGGAGGGATGGGAGGGAGGGAGGGATGGGAGGCAGTGAGGGATGGATGGATGGATGGACAGATGGATAGAATGGATGGATGGGTGGGTGGGAGGGAGGGATGGAATGGGATGGATGGATGGATGGGAGGGAGGGAGGGGAGGCAGTGAGGGATGGATGGATGGACAGATGGATGGAATGGATGGATGGGCAGATGATGGAGGGATGGGAGGGAGGGATGGGAGGCAGTGAGGGATGGATGGACAGATGGATGGGATGGATGGATGGATGGATGGATGGGAGGGAGGGAGGGAGGGATGGAATGGGATGGATGGATGGGAGGGAGGGGGGGAGGGAGGGGAGGCAGTGAGGGATGGATGGATGGACAGATGGATGGAATGGATGGATGGGCAGATGATGGAGGGATGGGAGGGAGGGAGGGATGGGAGGCAGTGAGCGATGGATGGATGGATGGATGGACAGATGGATAGAATGGATGGATGGATGGATGGATGGGAGGGAGGGAGGGTGGTGAGGCAGTGAGGGATGGATGGATGGACAGATGGATGGAATGGATGGATGGGCAGATGATGGTGGGATGGGAGGGAGGGAGGGATGGGAGGCAGTGAGGGATGGATGGATGGATGGACAGATGGATAGAATGGATGGATGGGCAGATGATGGAGGGATGGGAGGGAGGGAGGGATGGGAGGCAGTGAGGGATGGATGGATGGACAGATGGATGGGATGGATGGATGGATGGATGGATGGATGGATGGGAGGGAGGGATGGAATGGGATGGATGGATGGATGGGAGGGAGGGAGGGAGGGAGGGAGGGGAGGCAGTGAGGGATGGATGGATGGACAGATGGATGGAATGGATGGATGGGCAGATGATGGAGGGATGGGAGGGAGGGAGGGATGGGAGGCAGTGAGGGATGGATGGATGGATGGACAGATGGATAGAATGGATGGATGGATGGATGGATGGGTGGGAGGGAGGGATGGAATGGGATGGATGGATGGATGGGAGGGAGGGAGGGGAGGCAGTGAGGGATGGATGGATGGACAGATGGATGGAATGGATGGATGGGCAGATGATGGAGGGATGGGAGGGAGGGAGGGATGGGAGGCAGTGAGCGATGGATGGATGGATGGACAGATGGATAGAATGGATGGATGGATGGATGGATGGGTGGGAGGGAGGGATGGAATGGGATGGATGGATGGGTGGGAGGGAGGGATGGAATGGGATGGATGGATGGATGGGAGGGAGGGAGGGGAGGCAGGGAGGGATGGATGGATGGACAGATGGATGGAATGGATGGATGGGCAGATGATGGTGGGATGGGAGGGAGGGAGGGATGGGAGGCAGTGAGGGATGGATGGATGGATGGACAGATGGATAGAATGGATGGATGGGCAGATGATGGAGGGATGGGAGGGAGGGAGGGATGGGAGGCAGTGAGGGATGGATGGATGGATGGACAGATGGATAGAATGGATGGATGGGCAGATGATGGAGGGATGGGAGGGAGGGAGGGATGGGAGGCAGTGAGGGATGGATGGATGGACAGATGGATGGGATGGATGGATGGATGGATGGATGGATGGGAGGGAGGGAGGGATGGAATGGGATGGATGGATGGATGGGAGGGAGGGAGGGAGGGAGGGAGGGGAGGCAGTGAGGGATGGATGGATGGACAGATGGATGGAATGGATGGATGGGCAGATGATGGAGGGATGGGAGGCAGTGAGGGATGGATGGATGGATGGACAGATGGATAGAATGGATGGATGGATGGATGGGTGGGAGGGAGGGATGGAATGGGATGGATGGATGGATGGGAGGGAGGGGAGGCAGTGAGGGATGGATGGATGGACAGATGGATGGAATGGATGGATGGGCAGATGATGGAGGGATGGGAGGGAGGGAGGGATGGGAGGCAGTGAGCGATGGATGGATGGATGGACAGATGGATAGAATGGATGGATGGATGGGTGGATGGATGGGTGGGAGGGAGGGATGGAATGGGATGGATGGATGGGTGGGAGGGAGGGATGGAATGGGATGGATGGATGGATGGGAGGGAGGGAGGGAGGGGAGGCAGGGAGGGATGGATGGATGGACAGATGGATGGAATGGATGGATGGGCAGATGATGGTGGGATGGGAGGGAGGGAGGGATGGGAGGCAGTGAGGGATGGATGGATGGATGGACAGATGGATAGAATGGATGGATGGGCAGATGATGGAGGGATGGGAGGGAGGGAGGGATGGGAGGCAGTGAGGGATGGATGGATGGACAGATGGATGGGATGGATGGATGGATGGATGGATGGATGGGAGGGAGGGAGGGAGGGATGGAATGGGATGGATGGATGGATGGATGGGAGGGAGGGACGGAGGGAGGGGAGGCAGTGAGGGATGGATGGATGGACAGATGGATGGACTGGATGGATGGCAGATGATGGAGGGATGGGAGGGAGGGAGGGATGGGAGGCAGTGAGGGATGGATGGATGGATGGATGGACAGATGGATAGAATGGATGGATGGATGGATGGATGGGTGGGAGGGAGGGATGGAATGGGATGGATGGATGGATGGGAGGGAGGGAGGGAGGGGAGGCAGTGAGGGATGGATGGATGGACAGATGGATGGAATGGATGGATGGGCAGATGATAGAGGGATGGGAGGGAGGGAGGGAGGGGAGGCAGTGAGGGATGGATGGATGGACAGATGGATGGAATTGATGGATGGGCAGATGATGGAGGGATGGGAGGGAGGGATGGGAGGCAGTGAGGGATGGATGGACAGATGGATGGGATGGATGGATGGATGGATGGATGGGATGGATGGATCGATGGGTGGGATGGAGAGATGGAAGGAGGGAGGGAGGGAGGGAGAGAGGATGATGCTTAGTGATCATGTAATACTATCTGATATTTGAAAGCCATCAGGGAAATAGAAATGGAAGATTACTTTTAATAATTATCAGCTCTGGAAAGACAAAATAGAATTACACCTGCTTCTTTCCTCTCATTTGATGAACTCATGATTTAATGCTGGGCAGAGAAATTTATATTTGCTCATTTTCCATTTGTGGCCTTTACTTTTTTTGATAATTATTATTACATTGTAAGCTTGATTGCAAGGATATCTTTTTAGATTCAATATATTTTGATTTACTTTCATTTAAAATTATTTATATAATAATATTTATTTAAATTTAAATCAATTGCCCTGGGAACCTTTCAGACTTAAATATGAAGACATACATTTTTAAAACCATGAAGAGATAGCTTTTCATGGTTAGGGCAACAATTAATTAGGGGGAGGGAAGTTTGCAGAAAGAAAAATCTTGCTGTTTGCTGAGATTTGGAGTATGGGATGAGTTCTTTCTCTCATCCCCCCTCTTCTTTTTCCTGGGCTGAACCCACTTTGGCATTTTCCTTATAATATTCACTTTTTGTCTCTTCAAAACAGTAGGAAGCTAACATGTTAATGTCACAACTATGGAGAAATTCTAACAACTGCAAAAAAGGGGTCTGAATGGCTTCCCAGATGCCAACTCTGATTTAAATAATACAGGTTTGATAGATAGATAGATAGATAGATAGATAGATAGATAGATAGATAGATAGATAGATAGATAGATAGATAGATAGATAGATAGATAGATAGATAGATAAGAGAGAGAGAGAGACGATAATAATAATAATTTAATAATAATAATAATTTAATTTTATATCCCGCTCTCTCTCCCCAAGGGGACTCGAGGCGGGGCACAGGCAATTAAAAATACAAATAACAAAATACAGAATACAAACTACAAAATTAAAAATGAATTAAATTATTCCTGCGCTAAAACCCATAAACTAAACTAAAAATTACCCCTAAAACCCCTAACCTAAAAAGAGACTACCCAAGGCCGGCCAGGCGAAAAAAGTGTGTCTTTAATTTTAAGCGGAAGGAGCGGAGGTCCGTGGTTGTCCTAATATCGGGGGGAAGGTCGTTCCAGAGGGCTGGGCCCGCCACAGAGAAGGCCCTTCCCCTGGGCGTCGCCCGCTGACAAAGTCTAGTGGACGGCACCCGGAGAAGTCCCTCTCTGTGGGAGCGAATCGGCCGTGAGGATGTATGAGGCAGGATCCGATCCCGCAGGTAACTAGGTCCCGAGCCATGGAGCGCTTTAAAGATGGTAATTAACACCTTGAAGCGCACCCGGAAGACGACAGGTAGCCAGTGCAGCTCGCGCAAGAGCCGTGTTACGTGGGCAAACCTAGAGGTGCCCATAATTGCTCACGCGGCTGCGTTCTGGACCAACTGAAGCCTCCGGGTGCACCTCAAGGGGAGCCCCATGTAGAGAGAGTTGCAATAATCCAGTCGGGATGTCACGAGAGCATGGGTGACTGTGCGAAGGGCGTCCCGATCCAATAGGGGGCGCAACTGGCGTACCAGGCGGACCTGGTAAAACGCCCTCCTGGCCACGGCTGTCACTTGATCTTCCATGGACAGCCGGGTATCCAGGAGGACACCCAAGTTGCGCGCCCCATCCACAGGGGCAAGATGTTCGCCCCCTATGGCCAGAGATGGAATCATCTGGTTGAATCGGGCAGCCGGAAACCACAGCCACTCGGTCTTGGTCGGGTTGAGCCTGAGTCCGTTACTTCCCATCCAGATCCGCACGGCTTCCAGGCACTGGCACATCACCGCTACGGCATCGTTGGGGTGGTTTGGGGTAGATATATACACCTGAGTATCATCAGCGTAGAGATGATACTCTACCCCAAAACCACGGATGATCTCACCCAGCGGCTTCATATATGTGTTGAACAGGAGGGGCGAGAGGACCGACCCCTGAGGCACCCCACATGTGAGGGGTCTCGAGGTCGACCTCTGCCCTCCTGCCAACACAAATTGCGATCGGCCAGAGAGGTAGGAGGAGAACCACCGTAACACGGTGCCTCCCACCCCCAACCCCCCCAGCCGATGCAATAGGATACCATGGTCGATGGTATCGAAAGCCGCCGAGAGGTCTAATAGGACCAGGATGGAGGAACAACCCCCATCTCTGGCCCTCCAGAGATCATCGACCAACGCGACCAATGCCGTCTCGGTGCTATGCCCGGGCCGAAAGCCGGACTGGCGGTAGATTAGAGAGAGAGATGATAGAGAAAGAGAGATGAGAAAGATGATAGATAAGATAGATAGATAGATAGATAGATAGATAGATAGATAGATAGATAGATAGATAGATAGATAGATAGATAGATAGATAGATAGATAGATTAGAGAGAGATGAGAGAGACAGATGATGGATAGATAAGATACATAGATAGAGATAAGATAGATAGATTAGAGAGAGATGAGAGAATGATAGAGAGAGATGAGAGATAGAGAGAGAGAGAGAGAGAGAGAGAAGAGATAGATAGATTAGAGAGAGATGAGAGAGAGAGAGATGATGGATATAGATAGATAGAGATAAGAGATAGATTAGAGAGAGATGAGAATGATAGAGAGAGATGAGAGAGAGAGAGAGATGATAGATAGATAGATAGATAGATAGATAGATAGATAGATAGATAGATAGAAGAGATAGAGAGATGATAGATAGATGATAGATTGATAGATAGATAGAGATAGATGATAGATGATAGATAGATAAAGATAAGATAGATAGATTAGAGAGAGATGAGAGAGAATGATAGAGAGAGATGAGAGACATAGATAGATAGATAGATAGATAGATATAAGAGATAGAGAGATGATAGAGAGATGATAGATAGATAGATAGATAGATAGATAGATAGATAGATAGATAGATAGATAGATAGATATAAGAGATAGAGAGATGATAGAGAGATGATAGATAGATAGATAGATAGATAGATAGATAGATAGATAGATAGATATAAGAGATAGAGAGATGATAGATAGATGATAGATAGATAGATAAATAGATAGATAGATAGATAGATAGATAGATAGATAGATAGATAGATAGATAGATAGATAGATAGATTAGAGAGAGGTAAAATGTAAAGGTTCCCCTTGCACATATGTGCTAGTCATTCCCAACTATAGGAGCTGGTGCTCATCTCCATTTCAAAGCCAAAGAGCCAGTGCCATCTGAAGACGTCTCCGTGGTCATGTGGCCAGCATGACTAAACGCTGAAGATGCACGGAATGCTGTTACCTTCCCACCAAAGGTGGTTCCTATTTTTCTGCTTGCATTTTTACATGCTTTCGAACTGCTAGGTTGGCAGAAGCTGAGACAAGTAACAGGAGCTCACTCCGTTACGCCGTGCTAGGGATTTGAACCGCCAAACTGCCAATCTTTCTTATTGACCTTATTATTAGCCACTGAGCCACCTCATCCCTTGTCCTCTGTAACAGCCCCTCAACTATTGGAACATTGCTATCGTGTCTCCCCTGGTCCTCCTCTTCACTAGACTAGCCATGCCCAGTTCCTGCAACCGTTCATTGTATGTTTTAGGCCTCTGGGGAATTCTGGGAGTTGAAGTCCACAAACCTTAAAGTTGCCCAAGTTGGACCCCCCTGTTTTAAACCAAGCCCAATGAATCCTCGGGCAGAGCCGCCAAGGGACAAAAAATAACATTTCCAAGGCTTCTGTTCCTGCTGTGTTGGAGAGACTCGGTGTCTGGAAGGCGGCTACCTGCAGCCATTGACAAGATTCCAGAGCTGGTTGGCTGTGGGTCAGCCGGCGTTTTTTCGCTCTCCGCTCAATTTCCACTGGGCATCCACTACGAGCCAGAGTAAAAGTCAATAGAGACAAAGCAAGGTTATTAATTTTTCAGAAAAGAAAATGCATTATACATTTTCAGGAGAAATATTGATAGAAAGGAGCTCAATGCCTGCCTTTCCTTTCCCTCTGCCCCCACCTTCACCACACCTCTATTCATCTTCAGCTTGCTGTGGCTTTCCAAAACGACATGTTTTAAATGCATCCGGTGGGTGGGTGGGGGGAGTGGTCACATCTCTTCTTTTCGAAGGGGCTTAGAAACAAAATTGTCAGGTGCCGGAAGTCAGGAACCGAGGTAGAGTTCAAAAGTACAATGTGTTGTGGCCCACCAGTGAAGCTGGCAGCAGAGCTGGATAGTGAGGAGGGTGGGGAGGAACATGGGTCAGGATGTCAGCCTCTGCTTTGTTGCTTGCTTGGGCTGCCATTGAAACGGGGAGGGAGGGGATTTGGTAATTGGGAATGGGACTGTATGGTGCAGGAGGGAGATTTGGAGAAGGGAGTATGTTCTCACCATCTACTTCGCATACCACTGGCTGGAGCTGTGCGGTGGTCAAGGTCAACGGTCTTGCCTGCCATCCTGATGATGCTCCTGGAGATGCAACCCACGTGACACCTAAGGGGATTGCGCATTGGACAATGGGTGGCGGTTGTTGGGGAAAGGGGGTTGGACACATATTGATATGTGTGATTTCGCGCGCTTGGGTCTCAGACCTTGCTTTACCTCGCTGCTATCTTCATAACCAGTAAAAGTACTGTTAATCCTTACAAATGGAGTTGAGTGGATTCTTTCTTGGTTATCGTTAGAGGCAGACCTGACACAGTCCCGGAATCTGAGGAAGGCTCAGACGAGGGCTCTGTGTCGGAGGCAGAGATGTGGACAAGGCTATCTGAAACTAGACAGCAGTGAGGCAGAGGAACAGCTGGAACCCGTTCTGTATGTGCATGCGCAGAATTGCCAGAAGAAAAGAACAGCTAAGAAATTGGGGTCGACTTGGGAGTAAAGTCACAGACGGATGGTGAATTGCCCCATCTATATATATAAAAATGTAAATGTTTGTTTGTTCAAAATCTTAAATCTCCTAAAAAATTTTACCGATTGCTTTGAAATTTTGACACAACGTTGCATTCGAACACGTGCGTGTTTTTAATATACCTACTATTATATAGATGTCACACCTGTGACAGGTGAAAGCAAATGTAAATGCTGTGTGTGTGTATGTTCCAGAATAACTCTGGAACGCCTCCAGCAATTTCAACCAAATTTGGTATACAGATGACTTACTCTCTAGAAAAAATACTATGGGGGTAAGACACCCCTAATACACACCTCTCTGGGTGTATTTTCTGTTAAGATACAGCCTGTTGTGCCTTAAAATGGCTTCTACTGTACTGCTGTAAAATGTATTTATTTTACAGCGCAGTGGAGTTGCCATGGTGATGGCTACACTGTACTCTATAAGAGAGTTCCCTCTGGTAAGGGGGAAAAATCCAACATTAGAAATTATGTTTGATCCGGACATTTTCCCCTATGAATAAATACCCGGGCAATGCCGGGTTATCAGCTAGTAGGAAATAAAAGAGGAGTGAAAGGGGAGTGGGCTTTTGCAGGAAACAATTTGTTCATTCATTCGTTCATTTTAGGAGCGTGAAGATCTGTCCGTGAATCTCAGAGACTCTGTGCCTAGTCTTTCCTTGCACAGCACCTCATTTGGAAAATATTTACATGGCAGCTTTGCAAGTTCGATAAGGTCTGTGGTCATAACTTCACCTTTGAAAGGCTGTTTACCAGGAGTATTCCTCTCTCTGGGTACAATGAGAATTTATTCAGTGAACAAAACTCTGCATTGGCGACAGGAAGGGCATCTGGCCAGTCAACACTCAGCTCCATTCAGTTGCCCAAACTCCACCTAGCAAGGGATTATGGGGTTGTTAAAGGACAATTCTAGATTGTGACCCTGGTTCATTGGAGACCTACCCTTCTGAGACAGAAAATGTGTGTGAATGATGAATCAAGATATGATATTACAGCCAGGTGAGAACACCGTAGTAGCTGCTGAGATGGTTTCTTCAAGCCATTCATGGCTGACAAACCGTTTCTAATCCTATCAAAGCTCTAAGTGATAGATGGATGTTGTCTCCCTCAATCTCACAATATAGCAAGCATTGATTTCTTGTTTCTTTCCCCTCTTCCACCCAGACAGATTTCAAAGACAGCCTTCCCTTTAAAAGCGTATATGGTTTTTCCTTCACACCCCTTGGAAAAAGCCGAAGGATTTTTCTTGGTATTCAGCCATGAAAACTGGACATATTTTATTCCCCAGAAGTTGTTGTTTTTTTTAAAATGCCATTGTGTGAAAATCAGAAGATCTCTATAAAATACGGTACATGATATGCTAAATTGCGGGTTGTTTTCTTGATTAGCAACCAAAAATCAATGAGATACACCCAAAAATGTTCAGGAAGCAAAATCTTTGTGGTCCAGTGCAATCACCAAAGCAGGAGGAGAGAAAAGTACCGTATTTTTCGGCGTAAAAAACACACCTGACTATAAGATGCACCTATAGGGAAATAACTATAAGATGCACCTATAGGGAAATAACAACAAAAAAAGGGTTTTGGCCTCCGCATGCTGCATTTTCAGCCCTTTTGGGGGGCCTTTTTTCGACCCTTTTCCAGCCTGTTTCTACCCATTTTTGAGGCTTTTTGACCTGTTTTTGAAGCTGTTTGGGCCAATTTTCGAGGCTTTTTTTCAGGCTGTTTTTTTTCCAAAAAAAACGGGCCAGAAAAAGCCTCAAAAACAGGGCAAAAAAGCCTCAAAAAAGGCCCCCAAAAGGCCTGAAAACAGGGTGTTCAAATGGCCAGCGGGTGGGTGGGGCTTTGGCAATATTCGGTCTATAAGATGCACAGACATTTTCACTCCCTTTTGGGATACAAAAAGGTGCGTCTTCTAGTCTGAAAAATACGGTAGGTTTACTCTTAGTATTTATTTATTTATTTATTCATTTATTTATTTATTTTTATTTAGGCATCATAAACACAGTTTCCCAATTGTGGCAGCTAGGAACTCTTACGATTTATCTCCCTAGCCTTTAGTATGAAGATACAGGAATTAATCACCTTCCATTCAAGTTGCTGTGGTGTTAGCCTAGCTCAGGGTATACCTTTCCAGTGAAAGGATAAGATCTTGGGCAAGGAAATAATTCAAAGATGCAAAGATTTCATCACAGTGGGATTACACTGATGAATTGGTGTCAGAAGGAAATGTCAGCAAGAGGAAAGCAACGTTTCGCAACCTTGGCAACTTTAAGATGTATGGACTTCAGTTCCCAGAGTTCCCTAGCCAGCCATGGGAGTTGCCAGGGTTGAGAAACACCGTGCAAAAGTACCATATTTTTCAGACTATAAGACACACTTTTTTTATCTCCCAAAAGTGAGTGAAAATGCCTATGCGTCTTATAGACCGAATATTGCCAAAACCCCGCCCGCCCACCCGCCATTTTTTGCCTTAGCACGCCCCTTTTTCATGCCTTTTTTTGGCCCATTTTTTCGGCTTTTTTCAGCCCATTTTTAAGGCTTTTTTCAATACAATTTTGAGGCTTTTTTGACCCATTTTCTCCAAGAAAATGGCCCCCAAAGCCTCAAAAACAGGCCAAAAATCCTCAAAAATGGGTAGAAAAAAGGCTGGAAAAGGGCTGAAAAAAGTCCCCCCCCCCCCCAAAAGGACCAAGGTGCACAGAGGCCAAAAACCTTTTTTGTTGTTTTCCTTTTCTAAATTTAGGTACGTCTTATAATCAGGTACGTTTTATAATCTGAAAAATACAGTACATTTCATCCTTGCAAACAAATCCAGCAGAAATCCATACCTCCGTCATCATTTCAAACTCTCTTTTATAGATGGGAAATCCTATTTTCTACAAAGAATGATTCATCCCACTGAATGCAATCTTAGGCCATCTATATTGCAGGGGTGTCAAACTTGATTTCCTTGAGGGCTGCATCAGGGTTGTGTTTGACCTCAGGGAAGCTGGAGCGTGGCCAGGATGGGCATGGCCAGCTCAACGTATTGAAGGCACCTGTGGTGGCCTGGTTGGGGTAGGGGAGAATCCTCCTGCAGTCCTCTGCCAGCAAAAACGGAGCCCGCAGAGACACCATGGGCCGGTCCATTATTTCCAGAGTGCAGTAAAAAGCTCTCATAAAACCATAGATCTGCAAGGGATCTTGGAGATCTTTTAGTCTAATAATAATAATAATAATAATAATAATAATAATAATTTTAATTTATATCCCGCTCTCTCTCCCCAAGGGGACTCGAGGCGGGGCACAGGCAATTAAAAATACAAATAAACCACAAACAAATACAAAATACAGAGTTAAAAATAGATTAAATAGATCCTGCGCTAAAACCCATAAACTAAACTAAAAATTACCCCTAAAAAACCCTAACCTAAAAAGAGACTACCCAAGGCCGGCCAGACGAAAAAAGTGCGTCTTTAATTTTAAGCGGAAGGAGCGGAGGTCCGTGGTTGTCCTGATATCGGGGGGAAGGTCATTCCAGAGGGCTGGGCCCGCCACAGAGAAGGCCCTTCCCCTGGGCGCCGCCCGCTGACAAAGTCTAGTGGACGGCACCCGGAGAAGTCCCTCTCTGTGGGAGCGAATCGGCCGTGAGGATGTATGGGGCAGGATCCGATCCCGCAGGTAGCTAGGTCCCGAGCCATGGAGCGCTTTGAAGATGGTAATTAACACCTTGAAGCGCACCCGGAAGACGACAGGTAGCCAGTGCAGCTCGCGCAACAGCGGTGTTACATGGGCAAACCTAGAGGTGCCCATAATTGCTCGCGCGGCTGCATTCTGGACCAACTGAAGCCTCCGGGTACACCTCAAGGGGAGCCCCATGTAGAGAGAGTTGCAATAATCCAGTCGGGATGTCACGAGAGCATGAGTGACTGTGCGAAGGGCGTCCCGATCCAATAGGGGGCGCAACTGGCGTACCAGGCGAACCTGGTAAAACGCCCTCCTGGCCACGGCTGTCACTTGATCTTCCATGGACAGCCGGGTATCCAGGAGGACACCCAAGTTGCGCGCCCCATCCACAGGGGCAAGATGTTCGCCCCCTATGGCCAGCGTTGGAGAGAGCTGGTTGAATCGGGCAGCCGGAAACCACAGCCACTCGGTCTTGGTCAGGTTGAGCCTAAGTCCGTTACTTCCCATCCAGATCCGCACGGCTTCCAGGCACTGGCACATCACCGCTACGGCATCGTTGGGGTGGTTTGGGGTAGATATGTACAGCTGGGTGTCATCAGCGTACAGGTGGTACTCTACCCCAAAACCACGGATGATCTCGCCCAGCGGCTTCATGTATGCGTTAAACAGGAGAGGCGAGAGGACCGACCCCTGAGGCACCCCGCATGTGAGGGGTCTCGGGGTCGACCTCTGCTCTCCTGCCCGCACAAATTGCGATCGGCCAGAGAGGTAGGAGGAGAACCACCGTAAAACGGTGCCTCCCACCCCCAACCCCCCCAGCCGATGCAATAGGATACCATGGTCGATGGTATCGAAAGCCGCCGAGAGGTCTAATAGGACCAGGATGGAGGAACATCCCCCATCTCTGGCCCTCCAGAGATCATCTACCAACGCGACCAATGCCGTCTCGGTGCTATGCCCGGGCCGAAAGCCGGACTGGCGCGGATCTAGATAGTCAACTTCCTCCAGGTGACGGGAAACTGTTGTGCCACCACACTCTCAACAACCTTCACCAAGAAGGGAAGGTTGGAGACTGGACGGTAGTTGTTCAAAAGAGCTGGGTCCAAAGAGGCTTCTTGAGGAGGGGCCTCACCATGGCCTCTTTTAGGGAGGCAGGCAAGGAACCCTCACTCAAGGATGCGTTGACAACCTCTTGGAGCCAGCCTCGTGTCACCTCCCAGGATGCCAGTACAAGCCAGGAGGGGCACGGGTCCAATAAACATGTGGTGGCTCGCAGTCTAACCCCCGCCCAGCGCAAAAGTCCTTTTTCATCCCAAATAAATGGTTGTCCAATCTTTTCTTGAAAACCCCCAGCAATGGCACACCCACGAGGTCCAGAGACAATCTGTTCTATTCACTAATTGTTCTCACTATCAGTAAATTCCTCTTTAGCTCCAGGTTGGACTTTCCTCTAACACAGGGGTCTCCAACCTTTGCAACTTTAAGTCTGAAGGACTTCAGCTCCCAGAATTCTGGGAGCTGAAGTCCTTCAGACTTAAAGTTGCAAAGGTTGGAGACCCCTGCTCTAACAGGTTTCCACCTATTGCTTCTTGTGCTGCCTTCAGGTGCTTTAGAGAATTAAGAAATGCTTTCTTCCCTGTGACAGCCCTTTCAAGTATCAGAAGACAACTACCGTATTTTTCAGAGTATAAGACACACCTTTTTCCCTCAAAAAAGAGGGTGAAAATCTGGGTGCGTTTTATACACTGAATACAACATTTTTGGCCTCCCAAAACCCCACCCCTTTGCAAAAATGGCTGTGCAGAGCCTTTAGGAGGCTTCCAGAGTGCTCCTGGGGGCTGAGGAGGGCAAAAATGAGTGAAAACCGAGCCATTTTTTACTCGTTTTTGCCCCCCCCCCCTCCCAGCTCCCAGGAGCACTCTACGGGCCATTTTTGGGAGGTCTGCAGAATACAAAAACTTTTTTTTAAAAATTTGCCTCTTCAAAATCTTGGTGTGTCTTATACTCTGAAAAATACGGTACCTTGTCTTCCTAAGCCTTCTCTTTGTTAAGCTAAATACACCTAGTTTTCTAAGCTGTTCCCTTCCTACGATTTAGTCTCCAGGTCCTTTATCATCTTTGCTGCTATTTTCTGTGCTCTTTCTAGGGTTTCAGCATCTTTTTTGTGTCGTGGTGACCGTTCTGACCTAGGCTTCACAAAATCACAAAGCAGCCTCCCTGTCCCGACAAAACCTCTTCTTATTAAGCTAATGTGAATTCCTCTCTTTCACATCCAACAAAGTCCCGGCAAACAGGGTTTCAAGGGTTAATTTACAACCACAGACCTTATCAGGCTTGGAGAGCTGCCAGCCGATATCTTCCAAACACAACACTGTACAAGAAAATACTTGGCAAGGAGTCTCTGAGAGTCATGAACAAATCTTCACACTAATGAATTGGACTAATTGTCTCCTGCAAACTCCACTCCCCTTTCTCTCCTCTTTATTCCCTATGAGAGGGGCCATTCACCAGTCACCTGTTCCTTTACTCGCGAGTCGGCCCTTGTTCCTTAACTGTTCCTTTTTCCTGGCAGCTCATGCACACATCGGGAACAGGCTCCAGCTGTTCTTCTGCCCCACTGATCTCCGACTCCAAAGGCAGCTGATAACTGTCTGACGGCCCTGGTCCCCTCTCTGCCTCTGATGCAGAGCCCTCATCAGAGCCTTCCCCAGACTCCAGGACTGGCCCATGTTCCTCCCCAACCTCCTCACTCTCTGTCCACCACCAGCTCCTCTTGCCGGTCACAACAGTGACCAGAACTGACACAGTACTCAAAATGTAGTCTTAATTAGCGCAGTATAGAGTGGTACCACCACTTCTCAGGATCTTGATTTCTGGCTAATGGAGGAGAAGGCAAAGGATGGGATCAGACTGACCCCCCCCCCCAAAAGTGGGGCGTTCAGTTTGGAAGGGAGTCACTGGGCAGGAAGAGAACCATGGAACAACATCCCGGTTGAGTTGGTGGTTTAATTGATTTCCCCTTTTCCCTCTCTTGGTTGCCCTGATTTTATCTCCTGGGTTTTGAAAGCTGATGCTGTAGCTCGGGTGGAATTCTTGCTGCTCTTCACACAGGGCAGATAAAAGGACGGGGCTTATTTATTCGAAGGGCTTTTATGTCATAGCGAAGTCTGTGCAGTAGTAAATCATAAAAACAATGCAGAATATATTCTCATAAAAGCAATACACCAGGAAGAAGGGTTGCAAAGTACCTTCGGTTTGGGGAAAAACAGGGAGAATATAAATTCAATAATAAGTCAATAAATGGCATGTGGAAATCTTTGCTAGTTAAGACTGCTAGTTTGGTCTCTTTTTCAAAATGATTGCATGGATTTATTTTTAAGGAACAGTGCAGAAATATTAATGACCACGAATTGCGGCAGCTGGCCAAGACAATCTAGCTGAGATTCAGGAGTAAAGGGGGTGGTGGTGTTCCCTTCTGTTTTTCCCTTCCATTCTAGACTCCATTTGCTGTTAGAAAGAGAATTTGGGGTACAGGTAGTCCTTGATTTATGAATGTATGTTGCTAAGCAAGGCGGTGGTTCATAAGTCACTGCCTGATTTTATGACCTTTTTGCCCTGGTTGTGAAATGTATGCAGTTGTTAAGTGAATCATGTTGCACATCTCCCCCCCCCCCCCCCCCCCCATGATTTTGCTTGCTGGAAGATGGCTGGGAAGGTTGCAAATCTATATATATATATATAAATAAGGCAAATACCACTCACTCATCATGAAATCTCCAGAACTGTAAAGCCTACAAACTTGAAATTTGGCACATATGTTCTTTTTGGCTTCTAAGTTCTTGCTAAGTATTTCTTATACAGTAATTAACATGCTCTAATGCTAAGGAGTTCTACTCCCCCTCCCCACCTGAAAAGAACTCTGTTCCAACTGCCAGTTGCCTTATATTAAGATGCTCTGATGCTAAAGAATTAGACATTCTACTCCCCCTCCCCCACCTGGAAAGAATCTTGTTCCAACTGCCAGTTGCTTCACATTCCGTTATCTCAGTTTAAACTGGCAGATGTTCCACTTCTTCACTCAGGAGTGGTTTGGGGCTCCTTACAGTACTAAATGTCGATACCTCACCAACAGGTCCACCCCTTCCACCTATGGAACTGCTTCCAGACTCAAAGTGGTGGGAGCGATATTCCTTTATATGTTTCAATCATCGGAATGGGACCGTTCTCCTGCCCTTCTCTGCGCCTATTTTGCCCCCAGGTTTCCGCCCTCAGCCATTAACCTCTGCCATCTCGCCTCCACTGTTAGGACCCTAGCTGTTTGTGCCGGCCAGTGTTCGTGCCTCTTTAGTCCCACACCCTTCCGCATGGGCTTTTGGGAGAAACACTGTTCACCCTGGGCTTTTGGGCTCAGGTGACTCTTCAATCACTGACCACCACTGAGTCAAAGGATTGAATTGGAGTAAACTGAATTTCTCCTGCTTTGCCCGATCACATAGTTTCGTCACAAAGCAGGGCTATCCAGCTAGTGAATAAATAAACCTGGATCTCTGCAACCACCATAAATATATACACCCAAGTTTTGATTTCATGACCAGGGAGGCACCGTAACAAGTATGAGAACCAGTCATTATTCAAACTTTGTTCAGTACAGTTGTAAATAGAGTGGTTACTAAATGAATGGTTATATGTCGAGGACTACCTGTATAACGGACATTTTATCCAATCCAGGAAAGCCACGATGTAGAAAAGATGTGGAGACTCTAGAAAGAGTGCAGAGAAGAGCAACAAAGATGATTAGGGGACTTTTTTTTTTTTTTAATTTAAATTTATACCCCGCCCTTCTCCACAGAGGAGGGCGGGAGGATAAAACATACGAAGAACGGTTGCAGGAACTGGGTATGTCTAGCTTAATGAAAAGAAGGACTAGGGGAGACATGATAGCAGTCTTCCAATACCTCAGGGGTTGCCACAAAGAAGAGGGAGTCAAACTATTCTCCAAAGTACCTGAGGGCAGAACAAGAAGCAATGGGTGGAAACTAATCAAGGAGAGGAGCAACTTAGAGCTGAGGAGAAATTTCCTGACAGAACAATGAATCAGTGGAACAGCTTCCCTCCAGAAGTTGTGAATGCCCCAACACTGCAAGTCTTTAAGAAGTTGTTGGATAGCCATTTGTCTGAAACGGTATAGGGGGTTGGACTAGATGACCTCCAAGGTCCCTTCCAACTCTGCTATTGTATTTGTATTTGTAAAGCAGTTAATTTCCTAGAAGGATACTCTGCATCACAGCTCAAAAAGGGACCTTTGTGTAATAGTCTGTCTCTGAAATCAGAGAAGGAACTCTCAGCAGTTGATGTCCTCATTCTGTTCCTTGTAACCTTCCATAGAACATCTGGAATCCAGGCTAATGGTGGACATTTGATCTGATCCTTCATGAATCTTTTCTTGCTTAGCAACCAATCTGCTCTTGCTTAGCAACCAAAATGTTGGCTCAGAAACTCTGGCATTTGAAGCACCCATGTTTTAAAGCTGTCAAGTTACAAGACCCTTGCATCCCTAACCCTTTAGGAACCACCACCCCCCAAGGGTGTTCAAACTTGACAGCTTTAAGACTTGTGGACTTCAACACCCAGAATTCCTCCTCTCGCTCTTCCTCTTGATGATGGATGGATGGATGGATGGGCGGGGGGAGGGAGCTGGAACCGGTTCTAAACGGCACTGTAGATTTGTGGAACCTCTTCTATAGAAGAGCTTAGAACTGGCAGGAACCCACCCCTGCTGCTCCCCATCGATGCGTGTGCAACCTCTGCATGCACCCCGCCTCCATGCACGCACATGAGGCCTCTGCGCATGCATGCAGTACCCATGCGTGCACCCAATACACCACCACCCCATGCATGCACAGCAAAGATTCGAAAACCAGCTGGCCAGCGAGAGGCTTGCATGCATGCACGCATGGTGGAGCTGAGCTGGGGCGTATGTGCCATAGGTTCACCACCACAGCTCTACACTGTAGATCCTAGACCAGGGGTGTCAAACGTAAGGCTTGGGGGCCCGAACTGGCCCACAGGCTGCTTAGATGTGGTCCATGGGGCCACCCCAGAAACAGCAAAGGACCGGGCTACAATGCATCTGCCAGGGACAACGGAGTTGAAAACAGAGTTGAAAACGGGGTTCTGAGCCCATGTTCACTGGCAGAGTTCTCGGGCCATCAGAGACACCCCCGAGTGACGTCAAGCTGGCCATGCCCACCTACATGCCCCTCCCCTCAAGGTCAAACACAACCTTGATGCGGCCCTCATTGAAATCAAGTTTGATTCCCTGTCCTAGACAGGCAACACCCTTATCTCCTTTTCATTCTGGCAGAGGTAGAAAAGGCCCACATTATCTTTCTTTCTTTCTTTTTCTTTCTTTCTTTCTTTCTTTCTTTCTTTCTTTCTTTCTTTCTTTCTTTCTTTCTTTCTTTCTTTCTCTCTCTCTCTCTCTTTCTCTCTCTCTCTCTCCCTCCCTCCCTCCCTCCTCCAAATTTCTCTCTCTGTGTCAATTCTTCCATGCACAGCATTAAACCCAAAAGTGGATCTTAATTTAACGTCATAGCCAACAGATTATTTAATTAATCCTCGAAACCATGAAAAAGACAGCAGAGGCGATTTATGAAAGAAAAAGAAAGGGAAGAGCTGGTGTGGGCAGAGCGGTGGGGTGCCTGATGGCAGATGGACCATGGAATGACTCCGATTCCCATCAGTCTGAGAGAGTGTGGCCACTGGGCAGGGACGAGGGGAGTTGGAGAGAAAATGGCCACTCACTGAGCAGTGTGTACTCGGTTTTCTTTGCTGGCAGCAGAATCTGGTTGTTTGGCTTTCTTAGTTTATGACCTACAAGGTGATTAAAAAGCAATCACATGAAAACGAAATTAGAGAACTGCATAAGAAGCAAAACATTGTACAGTAAAAGCAAAACGACACCACAGAAATACTTGGCCTGAGCCACTAGAGTTTGCTCTGTTTTTCAGTACACTACTAATGTAGATCAACCAACATCCGATGGCTTTTAAACAGTATTTCTCAACCTTGACAACTTTAACATGGGTGGACTTCAACTCCCAGAATTCCCCAACCAACATGCCTGGCTGGGGAATGCTGGGTGTTGATGTCCATACATCTTAAACTTGACAAAGTTGAGAAATCCTGTTTTAGAAATATAATATAGAAATATAAAAATACTAGCTGGATACCCGTGCTTCGCTATGAAACTATGTGATCAGGCTTGATAAATTGACACTTAAAACTTGATCAGCAGTTACGGTCCAGCTTGATAACTTAATACAATACAATAGCAGAGTTGGAAGCGACCTTGGAGGTCATCTAGTCCAACCCCCTGCCTAGGCAGGAAGCCCTATACCATTTCAGACAAATAGCTATCCAACATCTTCTTGAAGACTTGCAGCGTTGGGGCATTCACAACTTCTGGAGGCAACTTCTGTTCCACTGATTAATTGTTCTAACTGTCAGGAAATTTCTCCTTGACACTTAAAGCTTGAAAATGAATGTAGAATGTGTAACTCCTTAGCATCAGAGCATGTTAGTATAAGGCAACTGGCAGTTGGAACAGAGTTCCTTTCCGGTGGGGAGGGGGAGTAGAACATCTAATTCCTTAGCAACGACGTGTGTTAATATAATACTGTATAAGAAATACTGATGATCTGATGGTCAATTTGAAAAATCCTTTCTTAGGGAGCACCTAAAAGCCAAGAGGAACATACATGTTGAATTTCAAGTTTGTAGGCTTTACGATACTGGAGATTTTGTGATGAATGAGTAGTATTTGGCTTTTATGTGCATATATATATATATATATATATATATATATATATATATATATATATATATATATATATATATATATATATATATATATATATATATATATATATATATATATATATATATATATATATATATATATATATATATATATATATATGGCAAATATTTTTTTAAAAGGCTAGAGGAATTCTGCTGTGGGAATGCAACCTGAAGGTCAAAATGCAGATCAGGGGTGTCAAACTCAAGGCCCAGGGGGCCGGATCCAGCCCATGAGATGCTTAGTTCTGGCCAATGGGGCCGCTCTGGAAACAGGAGTGGCCCGCGGTGCCTCTGCCAGTGTAAATGGAGCTTGGGAAAGCCTCCATAGTTCCATTTTTGTGGGCAGGGTGTTGCTTGCAGGAAGCCATCGTAGCCAAAAACGGATCTTTGGAGCCCGTTTTCACTGGTACAGCACTCAGGGCCACAACAGATGCCCCCCTCCCGACACGAGTGATGTCGAGCTGGCCACGCCCACCCTGACCACACCT